>JAYESD010000011.1:100559803-101945636 GCA_036927565.1 Tuctoria greenei | reverse complement strand
AACCATAATTAACATAAGATCAATGTTAAAACTTTACAAGCCACAAAAGAGTTAAAAGAAATAGCATAGAGCTCTCTCCTCGCATACTACAGCTAGAACTAAGAATCCCCCTCAATCTCTCCCCCTTTGGCATCAAGACACCAAAAAGACGAAGAAGAGGGTCCTAAGGTCTTCACTCTTTGCTGTCGGTCCTCTCATCATTGTCTTCATCATCTTCATCTTCAGCTTGATGAGGAGGAGGAGGAGGAGGAGGAGGAGGAGGTGTGGAGGTACTCGAGCACCCAACGCCAAAGTAGGCAAGCTCGAAGGGGGTCAAGAGCCCGAGCTTGGTGAAATCAGAATTTGAGTCTTCAGAGATTGTTGGAGACCCAATTGGCTCAATCTCTAGTTTCTGGCAAATTTGCTTCACATTTTCCTTGATATACTTCATGTCCTTTCTTTTCTTGTTGAGCTTATGGGCCTTCACTTTGGCCTTTTTGCAGGAGGCAAAGATTGCAGCCAGGTACTTGAGCACTAGAAGCAGGGGCAGCCCTAGCATCTTCTCTTGATCTTGCCGGTGCCTCAGGACTGGAGGCCGGTGAGGGAGCAGCCTGCACACTCGGCTTTTGAGTCATTTGAGGCCTCAAGGGGAGATGCTCCACATCTTTCACAAACTTAATCCTTGTGACCTTTTCAATCACAAACATTAGATAAGGAGCATATCCGCAAGACCTGTTGGGAGTGCAGGATATGTTCACCATATCATTCCAAATGTATTACGCCACATCAAAAGGGCGGTCCTTGCTTATGACCCTCATCAGAGTCCTGAGTTATCCTTGCACACTCCCAGCATCTCCATCCTTAGGAGCAATCGTCTTCCTCAAAACTCTGTTTAGCACCACAAAGAATGGCTTCATATTTTTGGTGGAAGGAGGGTTGAACTTTGAATTTGGCTCATATAGGAACTTCATCCTATCCTTGTCAATGACACCAATGTTGTGTATGACCAAGCAATCAGATCTTGTGGTGTCAAGGTGAAGCAGGTTAGCAAACTCTTCTTGAGTAATACTGTACTTGGATCCATGGGTCATCCAGGTGACACTTTCCTCATCCTCACTAGAGAACTGACAGGTCGCAAAGAACTGCGCAATCACTTCATCATTCCAGTTATTTCTGAAAGCAAAAAGATCTCTCAGTCCATGCTTCTCAGTGGTTCTCACTACATCAGCGAACGGTGAGCAGCCCTTCTTCTCAAAATGTGCCCAGTCAATCTACTGACTGCGCACAACTGGTGTCTTCATTGGGAGATACACCAATTTGTATAAATCAACATGGAAGTTGCACCAGAACCTTCCATCAGCCGCTTGCTTCGGTCGGCCATACAAATCAATGCTTCTGAACTTGGCCGCCGAGTCACTTCCCTTCCCGTTGAACTTCTCTTCATTGGGGTCCCGGACCCCTTCCCTTGGAGCATGAAGTTTCAACGGACCAACCGGACCTGTTGCTATTCCTTTGCCCTTGCCTTTTGCTAGGCGAGCACATGCCGCGCTAGGGCCACTGCATGTGGTAGCCCTAGAAGCAGGCACCTTGGAGGATGGCTTCTTGGCTAGAACTTTCCTTCGAGCCTGTGGAGGAGACTGAGCTGGCTCGGAGGGTCTTTCTTGGTGCTTCTTGCCAAGACCCGTCGAGGTCTGAGGTGCCACCTCGTGGTCCATCTCGGCCTCAAAGTCGGAGACATCATTGTCGGAGCTCGACATGACCAGAGAATGAGTAACATGAATGATAATGAATGAATACAAGGCATAGGTGTGAAAGGGTAGCAAGGAATTGCATTGAGGAATTGAAGAATTAGGTTTTGAGTTCAAAAACATCGGACTTGTCCGTGCATGACCGGACTAGTCCGGTGTTCATCCTCAAAAACCTAAGGGACTGGAAAAAAGTTGATTCCTAATGCACAACAAGTGTAGCATACACGTAATACATCAAGGAGGCATGTATATAGTGAAATGTGCTAGGCTATTTGATCAACAATGAAGAAATTTGGGAATTGTAGGGTTTGAGCGAAAATTACTGGAAGAATTGCTTGAAGCTTGAAGTCGAGGGTGTTGAAGGTCGGACAAGTCCGCTAGCTTCAATCCTCAAACAGACAAGCTTGATTTCTACCCAAATGCGAAGGTTTTTGGTGGAGGGAGCAAGAAATTGCCTTGGGAGCTCGAGCACGAAGAGAGAGAGCGCCTGAGGCAAGAGTGGAGGTGAAGAAATTAGGGTTTGGCGGTGGCCAGGGTTAAGGACACAAAAAATCGTACAAGTCCGGAGATGATCGGACTAGTCCAAACTTTTCCAGTGGCTATATCGGACTAGTCCGTTGAATACCGGACTAGTCCGGCCTAACCGGCACTCTACAGACTAGTCTGCATGGGCGGACTAGTCCGGGCAACCACGGACTAGTCCGTGGTCACCAGACAAGAAATTTTAGCCCATTCATATATATTTGAAGGTTCATATTTAGAGAAAAGAGAGGAAAAACACATCAAATAATCTTGATGAATATGATCAGTAAGCATACAACAATCAAGCAATGATCATAATTCACCAAGATCTAGTAATTGACATAGTTTTTTGGAGAAAATTGAGAGAGATGATTTTCACAATCCAATCAACATATTTTGAAGAATTCATACAGGTATGCAACATTTCAAGCCACACTCCGAGCATCAAGGATATTTAGTTCATTTCGGAGTTCACAAAAACGCTTTTCATCAAGTGGCTTGGTGAATATGTCGGCCAGTTGCTTTTGAGTGTTGACATGTGAAATGGATATGTCTCCTTTCATGTCATGATCTTTCAAAAAGTGATGTCTTATGTCTATGTGTTTAGTTCTGGAGTGCTCAACTGGGTTGTGGGCAATTTTAATAGCACTCTCATTGTCACAAAGGAGTGGAATATGGTTTATATTGTAACCATAGTCCCTTAGAGTTTGTCGCATCCAAAGGAGTTGTGCACAACAACTCCCGGCTGCCACATACTCCGCTTTGGCTGTGGATAAGGAAATAGAATTTTATTTCTGGGAGGACCAAGAGACTAAGGATCTCCTTAGGAATTGGCATGTACTGGAAGTGCTTTTTCTATCTACTTTGCACCTGGCATAATCTGCATCGGCGTAACCAATGAGATTGAATTTTGAGCCTTTTGGGTACAAAAGACCAAGGTTGGGTGTATGAACCAAATATCTCAAGATCCTTTTTACGGCTGTCAAGTGACATTCCTTAGGATTGGCTTGAAATCTTGCACACAAACATACACTCAATATAATATCTGGCCTAGATGCACATAAATAGAGTAGAGATCCAATCATGGAGCGATATACCTTTTGGTCGACGCTAAGTCCATCTTCATTGAGATCTAAGTGGCCATTCGTTGCAATAGGGGTTTTTATGGGCTTCGCCTTGTCCATGCCAAACTTCTTAAGTATGTCCTGCGTGTACTTGGTTTGGCTTAGGAACGTCCCTTCCTTCTGTTGCCTCACTTGGAATCCCAAGAAGTACTTTTATTCTCCCGTCATTGACATTTCAAACCTGTCTGTCATGATTTTACTAAATTCTTCACAAAAAGATTGGTTAATTGACCCAAAGATTATATCGTCAACATAAATTTGACAAATAAAAAGATCATTATCAAAAAATTTCGTAAATAGTGTATAATCTACTTTGCCAATTTTAAAGCCATTTTCAATTGAGAAGTCTCTAAGACACTGATACCAAGCTCTAGGAGCTTGTTTGAGGCCGTAGAGAGCCTTACGCAATTTAAATACGTGGTCGAGGAACTCTTCGTCTTCAAACCCGGGTGGTTGCTCCACGTACACCTCTTCCTTGATTGGTCTGTTGAGGAAGGCGCTTTTCACATACATTTGATACAGCTTGAAATCATGGTGAGTAGCATATGCCAGTAATATTCTAATAGATTCAAGCCTAGCTACTGGAGCAAAGGTCTCACCGAAATCCAAACCTTCGACTTGTGAATACCCTTTGACGACAAGTCGTGCCTTGTTCCTTGTCACCACCCTGTGTTCATCTTGTTTGTTGCGGAAGACCCACTTGGTGCCGATGATGTTTGCATTGGGTCTTGCTACAAGTTCCCACACCTTGTTCTGCTTGAAGTTGTTCAATTCTTCTTGCATTGCCACCACCCAATCCGGATCTTTCAATGCATCTTCAACCTCCCTTTTGGATGTCACTGATGATGTTGTCGATTGGGTGATCCCTTTGTACGCATTGGTGTACTCTTGGATGTGGCACTTGAGGAGTTGTATCTTCATGATCATCCGCTTCTCCCCCTAAGTGATTGCCTTCGTTGACTTGTTGATAATCTTCATATTCTTGTGGTTGATCTTGTGTTGAAGCTCCCCCTTGATCATTGGTCTCCTCTTGTGGTTCATCTTCCTCATGTATGTGTGGAGGTGGCTCTTGTGGTCGAACCTCACCAAGAGCCATTCTTTTCAATGCTTCACAAGGAGCTTCTTCTTTACCTAGTTCACATGGATCAACTTGCTCCTTTTGGGAGCCATTAGTTTCATCGAACACTACGTCACGTGCTACTTCAACAAGTCCGGAGGTCTTGTTGAAAACACGATAGGCGTAGGTGTTCGAATCATAACCAAGCAGGAAACCTTCATCGGACTTCGAAGCGAACTTTGAAGTCCTCGAATTCTTGTTCAAGATATAGCATGGAGAACTGAAAACTTGAAAATATGAAATATTTGGTTTGTTACCGGTGAGTAGCTCATATGATGTCTTCTTGAGTAGTCGATGAAGATAGAGTCGATTTACGGCGTGGCAAGCGGTGTTAATCGCTTCCGCCCAAAATCAATCTGATGTCTTGTACTCATCGAGCATTGTTCATGCCATCTCTATGAGTGTTCGATTCTTTCTTTCGGCGACTCCGTTTTGTTGTGGGGAGTACGGCGCTGAAAATTCGTGCTTTATGCCTTCTTCATCAAGGTACTCCTCCACTTACATGTTCTTGAACTCCGTGTCATTGTCGCTTCGAATATTCTTGATTGTCAATGAGAATTTGTTTTGTGCTCGCTTGAAGAACTCCTTGAGTGTTCCTTGTGTCTCTGACTTATCATGCAAAAAGAAAACCCAAGTGAAGTGAGAAAAATCATCAACCACAACTAAACCATATTTGTTACTGTCAATGCTTATGTAGGCTATTGGACCAAACAAGTCCACGTGTAGTAGCTCGAGTGGTCTTGTTGTAGTCATAACGTTTTTGGCGGGGTGAGGTGCTCCAACTTGCTTCCCGGCTTGGCACGCGCTACATGGCCTGTCTTTCTCAAATACAACATCCTTTAAACCTCGGATGTGATTGCCTTTGAGGAATTTTTGAAGGTTCCTCAAACCAACATGCGCTAGCCGTCTATGCCACAGCCAACCCATGTTGGTCTTTGCAATCAAGCATGTGTCAAGTTCATCTTTATCCTTGTTGAAGTCAACAAGATAGAGCTTTCCCTTTAACATACCCTTGAATGCAACGGAACCATCACTCCTCCTAGAAACGGTCACACCCTCGTTAGTGAACAAGCAATTATAACCTTTGTCGCATAATTGAGATATGGATAGTAGGTTATAATCTACCGATTCAACATGTAAAACATGAGAAAATGTGTGTTTAGATGATATTGCAATTTTACCGGTACCGAGCACTCTTCCTTGACTATTATCTTCAAAGTATATGCCCTCGTTTGGGTCCTCATTCTATTCATATTGCACGAACATTCTTCTTTCCCTGGTCATATGGTTGGTGCAGCCACTGTCTAGCACCCATTTAGATCCACCGGAGGAATAGGCCTGCAAAAACAAATCATGCCTTAATTTTAGGTACCCAAGCTTGCTTGGGTCCTTGGAGGTTAGTTACAATGCATTTGGGCACCCACACATGATACTTGGTGTTCCCATGGCGTGGCCCAACATAATGAGCATAAACCTTTCCAAAATTATTTCTCATTAACACATAGGAGGCATCAAAAGTTTTAAACAATAGCTGTTGTTGTTTGTATACAGGACTAGTCTGGGGGGCCAGACTTGTCTAGAGGACCGGACTTGTCCGGACACCGACCGGACTAGTCCGGTGTTCATGTGTAGTTGTTGTATTAATCTGTGACTTTCCAATTTGAGAGGGCCTTCCTTTTACAAAGGTAATCCTCTCCCTGTTATTCTTATGGCTTCTAGCATGTTGCTTTTCACCATAAGAATAACCAATTCCATATTTGACATTTGGAGGTCTTTTGACCAAGTATGCACTACGTGCATATTTGATCTTCTCCTTGTCAAATATGCCACTTTGGGCAGGATGTTTTTCCTTTGTAGAAGTTGGCTTATCCTTCAAACTGGTGTCACTTTTCTTACATGTGCAAGCATGAGCAAAATCAGTTTTAGTTAGTTGAGAAGGTGAACTTGAAGAGAAGGAAGGTTCACTCAGCTTGAGTGACTCAACATGCACTTCAAGGACCTTGTTAACCTTGATCAGGTCAGCAAGTTGGTCCTTGATTGTGGCATTTGAGTCAGTTAGCTCCAGGCAAGTTTCCTTGCTCGAAGCTAACTCAAGCTCTAGTGATTTGCTTTGTTCCTTTTCAAGTTCTAGAAGTTTGTCAAGTTTGACATATTCCTCCTTTTGGGAGATGATCATGTCCTCTTGACGATGTATTAAACTCTCCTTCTCAACAAGTTGATCAAGCAAAAACTTCATTTTAGTAGTTGTTTTCCTATCTAGTCCAATAAGCATGTCCCCATTATCACTATTCAGTTCATCATCGCTAGAATAGGAATGCACGGAGTGGGATTTAATGGTTACCTTGCATTTACCTTCCTTTGCCATAAGGCAAGTGCCATCTCCCTTCCATGCGCCAAGTGTGGGGAAAAGGGTAGACTTCTTGGATGTCTTCTCGATGGCTATGCTAGCCATCTATTCTTCTTCGGATGATGAGGACTCATCATTTGAGTCCCACTCTTTCCCAATGTGCGCTTGTTTGGCTTGTTTCTTCTTCTTAAAGAATTTCTTAGGTTGAGGCTTGGCTTCTTTGGTCTTCTTCTTGTTCTCCTCATATGGGCAATCAACTATAAAGTGGTTATACTCACCACAATTATAGCATGCCCGCCTCAACTTTGGCTTTGTTCTTTCCTTATACTTTCCTTTGCTTGACTTTGTACCTTGTCTCTTTTTGATTATTCTCTTGAATCTCTTCATGAACAATATCATGTCTTCTTCATCCAATTCACTGCTCTCGTCATCACTATCTTCCTCTAGTTGTGCTTCACTAGCTTCTTTGGATAGTGGCTTGAGAGTGGACTTCAAAGCAACCCCTTTGTTCTTTGCCGAGGTGAGATCGGCAATTTCCTTGACATGTTTTGCTTGCTTTTCCATCATCTCGAAGTTGATGATCTTTCCAAGCAGTTCATCCGAAGTCAACCTTTTGTATCCGGGGCTTTCTCTAATCATGGAGCATAGTGTGACGTTGCGAGGCATAAAATCTCTAAGGATGAGCTTTACCACCTCGTGGTCATTCCATTTCTTGCTTTCGTATGATCTGACCTTATTGACGAGTGTCTTTAATCGATTGTACATGTCTTGGGGTGACTCATCCTCTTCAGTTGCAAATCTTCCTAACTCGCCTTCAATCATCTCGATTTTTGCTTCACGCACATGTCGGTCACCTTCATGTGCAGTTTGTAGTGTGTCCCATATCTCCTTTGAAATTTTGAGTCCATCCACCTTTATGAACTCGTCCCGACTGAGTGAAGAGGTAATTATGGTCGCGGCTTGAGCATTTCGGTGAATTGTCTGCTCTTGGCTGGGGGTGAGCTCTTCGTCGTCGTCCGGGATATCTATCCCTGTGCACACAATATGCCACAAACTTGGATTGAGGGAAATTAGATGCATTTTCATATTTTGCCTCCACATTGAGTAATCACTTCAATCGAAGTGTGGGGCTTTTCCAAGTGGGATAGATAAATAATGATTGCTAGTGGAATGGAGACAATCATAGTTAAAAGGATATCGAGAGTAGTCGGTGTGACTACTCCCCTTCTTCTTCTCTTCAACTTTTACTTTCCCTTTGGAAAGTGTCTTCTTTCTTAGGAGCGCCTTTAGCTCCAGCGTCTCCTCATCGTTGTCCTCGAATTCTTGAATGGCTTCGAGGAGCTTCTCCACCCTGATGTTCTTTTCATCATCAACCTTCTCTTGGTTGTTGCTCTTGTGGGTGTCCTTCATGTCCGACATGATCTCCTTCGAGCGATTAGTCTCTTTCTTGAAGAACCTACTCTGATACCAATTGAATGTGGCCTAGAGGGGGGGTGAATAGGCCTTTTTGATAAATTGTCGGATCCTGTAACACTTAACAACCAGTTCAAGACCAGAGAAATCGTACTAGTCCGGTAAAGTGCAGACTAGTCCGGCGTATATGGACTAGACCGATTAGGATTGATCGTTTGATTGTTTTCTTCAATATATGCAACGGAAATTATGATTAAACAAAGTGTTACAAGGTTATAAATCAGGTTATATCACAATTCAATCTTATACTTTATATTTCAACATAAAGTAATCAAGATCAATTTTAACCCTAGATTGATATGAAGTAAGGACAATGAACACAAAAGAGAACACAAGAGATTTATCCCGTGGTTCGGTTCCCACAGAGGCAACCTACATCCACGTTGAGGAGTCCACAAAAGGACAGGGTCTTCTCCAACCCTACTCTCGTCGGATCACCACGAAGGCCAATCTTCTTCCACTTATCTCAAAGGGGTGAATAACCGAATTCAAGGGGCTTTCTCACACGTTGAGAGCTCCCTTGGACTACAACACAAAATACCACCAAGAACACACTCAAAAGATTACAATTAAATCACAGGAGTGTGTTAGAGAATCAAACCAATAGCTCAATGTGGTGTTGAATGTGTCTCTCCAATGAACTAGAGTGAATCCCCAAGGGATTGATCTTTGTTGCACTTAATTTCGTGGAGAGATGTGGTTTTTGAGGCTCTTGGGAGGTGTGACGGCGCTAGGGTTCGAGAGAGTGTAAAATATGGCCGTACAACTCTATTTATATGGGTTTATAAAAGTGATCGGTAGGGTTCAGAAAGATCGGACTAGTCCATGGTGGTCACTGGACTAGTCCGGTGTGCTGTGTGTAGCAAACCCTAAGTGTCCCGAAATATGGGACTAGTCCGGCTAGGAACGGACTTGTCCGATTTAGCTACTGGAAATCTTCGGACTAGTACGATAGTCTTCGGACTTGTCCGGTCATGTGAAACCCTAAGTGTATAGGATGACAAGTCCGCACTTGGAGGACTTGTCCGATTTAGTTCAGATGGTATTTCGGACTAGTCCGTGCAAATATCAGACTTGTCCGATATGGATCAGAGAGAATATCGGACTAGTTCGGTTGTGATCGGACTTGTTCGATTTTGTGTGACTTGAGAAGTGTTTTGAGGACTAGTCCGCAATGGGGAAGACTAGTCCGATTCTAGTCAGAGAGGATATCGGACTAGTCCGATTGATGTCGGACTTGTCTGATCTTGTGCAGAAAGGATATCGGACTAGTCCGGTGTCAGTCGGACTAGTCCGGTCCTGTGTAACTTTGTGCAATGTGTGTGTTTAACTTTGATTGAGCTCTTGGGATGTGTTTTCTTAACACTCTCCATACACAATGATCTACTATTCTTCTTCCTTGAGCTCATTTCCACCTTGCTCCTCATTCTTCCTTCTTTTTAGCACTTTGCTCATTTTTTATTAAAATCATGCACTCATCTCAACAAAGAGGTTAGGATCCCAATTGTTTGTCATAAATCATCCAAAACCCACAAGGGAGTCCTAGATGCACTTTCAGAATGATAGATTACAAAATCTTACGCAGCGGAAACAATTAAATCCCAACCCCTTCAGCAGAAAAATGATCTGTTAAAGAAATCGTGTGTGAGACTAATCTAAACATGTTTCACCATGACAAAAGTGATAGATATCATAGAGAATCAAGTCACGAAGACGACACAACAAGAATGACTCAAATCCGTAAAGAGAAACTCAAGTTACGATTGAAAGATTGAATAAAGGTCAATCTGTCCTACCCGAGAAAAACAATTCTGGAAAGCTGCAAAATCTATCCATATTTGAGTCAAACACGACTCAGTCGCAGCTTGAGTTGATAACCTACTCGGTTGGACCTTTCCGACCAATTCTTTACGTCCACATCTCTTCATCATGCCTTGGAACCATATAGCCACGTCCATGCACTCCTTGCATACATGCAAACATCTCCCAACAACGTCCACGATACCTTCATATGCATTTTTCTTGATTCAAACATGTTGTGCAACCTCCAGATCAACTCAACCACAATTCCTTCCAAACTTGGTTGTTGTGCCTCATCTTCTCCCTAAGACTAGTTCAATGGATCCCGTCACCAGCCATGTATTGAACTCAAGCAACACCTGCACATAAATAAACAACCAATCCGTATGAGCCCAAGTCCGTGACTTGACTCAAATTAGTTCCAAACACAGCACCTCACGTGAGCACCTCACATAAGCATGTTGCAAAACATAGCAAAATGATATCATCCATATCAACCAAAATGCATCAAAAACTTAGCAAATGAATACTAAGCAATCTTTCCAACAATGTAAAGCAAGTTCGAGACAATTCACAGTAAAAGCAGGAACATTGCAATCAAGCTCGAAACCTTGCCAAAGCTAACCGGAGCTTGAGCTGGAGCTTACCAAAGCTAGTACAATCTAGCGCCGGGGCTTACCAAAGCTAGTACAACCTAGCGTCGGAGCTTGAAAACAGTTTAGAGGTAAACAACATAAGTCGGACCTATCAAAACATATCGGAGCTTAACAACGACATGTCGGAGCTATCAAAGACATGCCAGAGCTAAAGTCGGACCTTGCAAAAAGATGTTATGGCAACATTCAAAACTTTTATCGCCATATTTAATATATTCAGCACACATAGGTCTCACAATCTCCCCCTTGATGAATGCATTGGCAACACCACTTAAAATCCGAACATTGGCTTATTCACATTAAAAGCTTTGAAAACAATTTCTCCCCATTTGCAGAACAGAAATAAAATGAGAAGAAAAAAATTCTCCCCCTGAGAAGAATCGAAGAATCGTGCCAAAACAATTGTGAATATGTGCAATGTGTAATCAATTTATTCCCCTTGCATACTTATCTTTAAAAATTCACATATTATCTCTCCCCCTTTGGCAATGTATTCAGCAAGGTTTATAAGACGAATTTTAATTGTTATGAGCATATTATAACATATACATATAAAACAAAGCTTATCCAAGTCATACTATCAAGTAACTTACAATATCACATCAATGAAATACATAAAGTAGTGTAAGCCATGCTAGATATCAAATGTAATTTCCAATTTAGCAAGTCATGATCTCACAAACTTAACTATTTCAAAACCTGAAAGCATGACACTTGTTGCTGCATTTTATTATTTTTCAAAGCACAAATTTAGATCATATGATATTTGCAAGAGATTATATGTGCATCTGCCTTATTCTAACCAACCAAGCCAAGCCTATGTCATTTGACAATCAGAAGCTTAAGGACATGGTTTTAGTCATACACAACTTCTTCTAAGTTCATATCTAAGTGCAATGATAAGCCATCTCAAAAGCAGTGTGATGCATGCATATTCTCTTGATCTTTTCTCAACTTATATTTGTTCACAAAAACTCAACATGTGAGTTGATTACTTGATTAATTCTTTATGATTAAAAGCACTTGTGAGCATGCAACAAGTTCAAAACAGCAAGAAAGTTCGATCATGACCAAATTTAGTGTAAGTAATTATTCCAATTACTAGATATGGCAAAAACTACAAAATGTATAACACAAGTAATGTAGTAAGAACTTTCAACTTGTAAAAGGAATCACAAAGTCATATATTTATGAAATACTATGCTCATATTATTTTAATTTCAGATTGACATATAGACTTCTCAAGTTTCAAAATTCCCCCTCAATGTAAGCCATGAGGATGCATAACCCCTATTTCACTACAAATAAAACAAAAACGAATGAAATCTAAAGGTTTTGTAAAAATGTTAGCCAATTGTTGTTCGGTATCTACATGGTGAAGCACAATGTTTCCTTTTTCAACATTATAACGGAGAAAGTGATACCTAATGTCAATGTTCTTAGTTCTAGAATGTTACACAAGGTTTTTAGCAATGCAAATGGCACTAGTATTATCACAAAATAGTGGAACACTATGTAGATCAACCTCATAGTCCTTAAGTGTTTGAACAATCCAAAGAATTTGTGAGCAAGCACTAGCAGCAGCTTCATATTCAGATTCAACCGTGGATAGTGCAACTGAGTTTTGTTTTCTAGAGGACCAAGCAACAAGTGAATTACCAAGAAAATGACAAGCACCAGAAGTACTTTTCCTATCAATCCTACAACCCCCAAAATCAGCATCCGAAAAAGCTTTCAAAGTAATGGTTGAGGAAGAAGGAAGAAAAATGCCAAATTCTTGAGTTCCATGTAAGTACTTGAGAATCCTTTTGATGGATTGACGATGTGAAGCACGTGGGGAGGCTTGAAATCGTGCACAAAGACATACGCTAAATTGTATGTCCGGTCTTGATGTGTGAGGTACAAAAGTGATCCGATCATGCTTCTATATTCTTTTTGATCCACGGGTTCACCATCTTCATCAAGTTCAAGTGTTGTTGTTGTTCCCATTGGTGTCAGAAGAGGCTTGCTTTTATCCACGTTGAAGCGCCTTAGGAGGTCTTTTATATACTTCGTTTGATGCACAAAGGTACCCTCCTTGGTTTGCTTGATTTGCAGCCCCAAAAAGTACGTGAGTTCTCCCATCATACTCATTTCAAATTATGAACTCATCATAGCTGGATCGTGTGACTCGTTCGTGCAAGCTTCCAATAATTTGTTGTGGGGGATGAATTTTGAGAACTCGGAGGGGAGTGGACACTTCACAAGCTTCTCCTTCTTCATGTTCATCACAAATCGATGAGCTTGTGACATGAGGAGGATCTAGACCAGCAATGGTGGTCGTCGGTGCTATCTGCGAATCAAAATCAGGAGCTGGAACAATGTCATTAGCTGCTGAATTTTCGGGCAGCAGGTCCACCTCTTCCTCATCTTCAACGAAAATGCTCTCCCCCTGCGGATATGGATCTGGACCTGCAATGTTTGAGCTAGTACCTGGGCTAGCTTCATCAAAAGACACCTCACAAGTCTCCACAATTTTGTTAGTGTCAAGTGAAAGCACACGGTAGCCTCTAGTATGAGATGGATAACCAAGAAACATGTCACCAACAAATCTAGGTTCAAATTTATCAAGATTACCATGTTTCTTAAAAAAGCATTTGCAACCAAAGATCCGAAAGTGTGTAACACTGGACCTATGTCCGAACCGGAGCTCATATGGTGTTTTACCTAGCTTAGCGCGCAAGAAAACACGATTTGAGACATAACAAGTAGTTACAATCGCATCAGCCCAAAATTTCCTAGGAGTTTGATATTCATCAAGCATAGTCCTAGCCATCTCAACTAAGGTTCTGTTCTTTCTTTCTACAACACCAGTTTGTTGAGATACATATGGTGAAGAAAATTGATGATCTATTCCATTTTCAGTACAAAAGTGATCAAAAGATTGATTTTTAAATTCGGTTCTGTTATCACTTCTAATTGCTTTTAAAGATCATGGGTGATCAATTGATAATCTAAGAAATAAAGTTCTAAAGTGACTAAAATCTTCATTCTTAGATGCCATAAAGTAAACCCAAGAGTATCTATAATAATCATCAACAATCTCAAGAACATACCATTTACCTCCGAAGGATTGAACGTGTGAAGGTCCTACGGTGTCAAGGTGCAAAAGTTGACCCGGTTCAATTGCCATGATCGTTGTAAGAGGAGTATGTGAACCTGCAACCATCTTAGCATGTCTACAAGAAGAGCACATAATTTCTTTGTCCCCTTTAAGCTTAGGCAGCCCACGTATGTGATCAAGAGCACTAACACGCGTTAGATGATCAAAGCCTACGTGACCAAGTCTACGATGCCAAAAATATAAGTCCTTTGAATCATTAGCAACTAGACACCTATGCTTAGAGGAAGACATATCAATATCAGCTTTAAAAACTCTTCCAAACCGAGACGTGTTAAAAATAAGCTCACTATTTGAATTTACAACTTTGCAGCAGTTTTTAGAGAAAATAATTTTCAGATTTTCATCTAGCAGTTGTGAAACAGAAAGCAAGTTGTATTTCAAATTTTTAACAAGTTCCACATCCTTCAAAGTGTAGTGATTATTTGCTCTAACCGAACTCTTAGCAGTTATAGGAGTTGAAGAATTATCGGCAAAAGTAACATTCTCTACACGTGACACAAAAGAGAGGGAGGAGAACCATTCTTTGTTACCGGTCATGTGGCGTGCGCAACCTGAATCCACAATCCAAATGTTCTCCTTCCTTAAGCGTGTAACCTACATAGAAGAACAATACGTCGATGACTCAATACTGGGGTTAGTTAAAAGGCATTTAGAAATCCAGTACTGAGTCACACGACGTCCAGCAGGAATAACATGCGAAAGCTGAGATAAAACAGCAGGTTTATGAGCCAAAGCTTGAGGATTTTTGTACACAACTGTTGTCCTACGAGATGTTACATGTGTAGAATGAAAAACAGTAGGTTTGGGAGCAAACTTTGCATGTTTTCAACTCATTACAGCAGATTGCATGTTCCTATCATTCGGTTTAGCAACTACATCAAATTTTGCATGAAAGTTATAAGATCTAGCAATTATTCTTTCCTTTTTCTGTTGTTTAGCTAGTCTATAAAAAAAATCTATGACATGACCATCTCTACCACAGTAGGTACAATTAAATTTAACTTTGTGTTCATGTCTAGATGAGCAAGCAACATTTTTATTTGAAACCGAATGAGACAACACTCCTGCAGATTTGAAAACTACTTCTTTTTGTTTAGGAACTGTTTGAATCAAACCACTTCCTAATGCCTTTACAATTTTAGGTGGATGTGCCTTTGCATGAGCCTGAGAATCAAAACCTAAACCAGATTTATCATTACATGATTTAGAGGAATTCAGTAGCAAGTTCAGGTTTTTATTCCCATTATAAAACCGCTCTAGTGTCATATTCATGTCATCAAGTTTATTGGATATGTGAAGGCAATTTTCACATGAAGTTTTTCTTTTTAATTTGCAATTAGAACAATTTTTAACTTCATGAGCACGTAAAGCATTGTTCAATATAGAAATTTCATTCATAGCATCTTGTAGTTCTTTATCAACATCATCACAAGTAGAACAATGCAAATCAATTGTAGAACAGCTAGCATTTTTCAAGTTGTTATCACTATGTGCAGCAAGCTCTCTATTCTTTTCAATTTCTAACTCAAGTTTATCATGTGTGGAGATGTGCGCACTTCATAATGAGGACAATTGTTCATATATTAAATCACATGATGGACATGCGTCATCACTAGGAATCAAAGTTTTTAAACGGATGATTTAGGATTCTAGTGATTTAATTTTAGCAGCACTAGCCCTAAGATTTTTGTCTTTTTTCTTAACTATAATAGTGGCACGAGAAATAGCATCACACATTTCTTTGCAAGTAGGACGTACCTCTTTATTGTCGCTGTTGTGTTCTGCATCCTCCATACTTGATCTTGATTTGCCCGCCATGAAGCACAAGTTTGCCAAATCATCTTCATCTTCATCACTTCCAATGTCCACATCGCTTGAGCCAAGTTCTTGAAGTGCGGAGATAAAAATGCTCACCAATTGACGTCCTTTAAACCCTTCTTTTTCTTCATATCTTTTGCAGAGGAGTGCTTTGTCCTTGTTTGATTTTCATCCCAGAAAGTAGGACCTGAAAGGTTAGGGCAATCTGAACGAAAATGTCCTGTCTTACCACATTTGAAACATCGTTGAGGCCTGGAGCTTTCTCTCCATCTAGTTCTCACATTTTGCAATGCTTTTGAGAACCCACTAGAGAGAAGTACTAGCTCCTCCTCTGGAAACTCCTCAATCTTTTCAAGGGTTAGAGAGGAAAACAAAGCAAGTGTACCACAAGATGAAGATTGACAGGAGCTAGGCATGTCATGTTGAGAAACAAAAGCAATAGACTTGTTGGGGTTCTTACGTGATATTATATCAATTTCATGAGTTCTTAATTTGGAATATAGCACATCTAAAGTAAGTGCACTCATGACAGTAGATTCACGAATAGATGTGACTTTGAAAGCATCTAGGCCCCCATGAGGTATGGTTTCGGTGATTAATGACAACCATTGGATTTTACTAATGAATTTGTGGATGCAAGGTCTCCCAATCAAATGAAATCCATATGAATATAAACATCAACTACTGATCGTTGGAGACCCCTAAACAATCTTTTTATGAGATCAATCAATGCTATGAAGATTAGAAGTAAAAGCTCATATGTCAAAGTCATTCAACCATAAATGACAACACTCAATGCTTGACAATCATCAGAAGTATATTTCCAACAAATGTCTAAGAGGTAAATCGAGCAAAATACAAAAGAATCACTTAGACAACTCAAAGCAAACAAAATCAACTCACCGGATCAACCGATGTTTCCAGAGAACAACACATCGGTCGAGTTGATTCAGCAGAAGAAGAAGACCTCAGAACAAAGTACTCACCGGATCATCCGATGTTAAGGGCAATGTTACATTGGTCCATCAGTACAGTATGCAATATCCTTGGACCAAGTGCAGCACCGGATCATCCGATGTACAGCAATATACACATCGGTCAATCACTCCAGTAAGCATCAAGTTTGAACCACTTCTGGAGGAAGTGCCACCGGATCATCCGATGAGAAGATAAGTGCAACATGGGTCTAACAACGGTCATATCTGACACAGTGACATCAGCTAATTTGGCTTTGACCGATGAAAACTGAAGGGGAGACATCGGATCATCCGGTGTTCGAAGAGCAGTGATGTCAGCCTACTTTTCCAACGGCTATTTCGTGGAGACTGGCTATTTATACCCCTTCAACCTATCAAATCGACAAGTCTTGATCACCAGACATAATCTACACATTCTCAAGCATTCAAGACGTTGAGCTACCACTTCCATATCATTTCCACCACTTGTACACCAAGAGATAGGCTAGAACTAGCTAGAGAGACAGCTTGTGTGTCTCCATTCTTGGTGAGTGGAATCTCTAGTGCAGTGAGAGTTGTAAGGGAGTGTCCCTTGGTGTTTGTAATTTAGAGAGACTTCCAGAGCTTGCCAAGATGGTTGTGGAAGCCCGGAGGATCCAAGTTGTACAAGGCTTGAGCTCCACCTTGCCGAGGTTGGCAAACGGAGAAGAATAGTGAAGATCCCTAGTCTCGGTGACTTGGGTGTGGCTATACCCTTTGGTGGGTGCCACAACGTGGATGTAGGAAGATCTTGACGATCTTGCCGAACCACGGGATAAATCCTCGTGTCTCCTCGGGAGTTTGAATTCTCTTCCTCTCCTTTACACTTATGCATTTCATATATCGCAAAGTCACTATTTACTTGAATGCATAGGTTGTTTGCGTAGGGAATTGGGCTCTTAGTAATTAAGTTTTATTGCTTTAATTTTTTGAAAAGAAGCCCAATTCACCCCCCCCCCTCTTGGGCATTCGATCCTTACAATTGCTATCAGAGCAAGGTTGCTCATAGGATCATTCTAGCTTCACCGCTAGAGAGCTAAAATGGCCAAGGTTGAGGGTTTGGTTCCTATCTTCGAGGGCAAGAACTTTGCCTATTGGAAAGCACGCATGCGCGCTTATCTAGAGGCTATTGCTCCCGAAGTATGGGAAGCAACCCACGCGGGGTTTGGTGAGCACAATTATGTTGGTGATCAAATTAAATGGGATGCTAAAGCTAGGAATGCAATTTATGAATGTATTAGTCAAGATGTGTTTGCTAGGATTGCTAGCAAGGAAAAAGCTTGTGAAATTTGGGCTTGTTTAATAGAAATTCATGAGGGCTCTTCTCGTGTCAAGGAACTAAAATATCACATGCTTAAAGCCAAATATGATGAATTTAAGATGCTTCCTCATGAAAATGTCAATAAAATGTTCTCTCGCTTGAATGTGCTTATTGAAGAAATCAATGCTCTTGACATTGCTTCTCTTGGCAAGGGACTCATCAACCGCACGATTCTCATGCTCCTTCCTACGCCAAAGTACAACATTATCAGCTCCATGCTTCAAAAAGAATCTCATGACCACATTGAAGTTTCGGAACTCATTGGAGAGATTCACGCTCATGAGATGAGTGTACTTGGGATGATGGAGGAATCATCTTCAGCCACAATTGCTCTAAAGGCTTCCGTCAAGAGAACAAATCTCAACAAAAAGAAAGTGGTTGAGCCTAGCCCAAGTGAAGAAGAGCAAGCATCAAGTGAAGATGACGATAATGAGCTTGCATCAATGATGAGAAAATTCTCTCGCTTAAACTCCAAGATTGCCAAGAAGGGATACACCTTTGATCCCAAAAAGAAAACATTTCTACCAAAGAGAGATGACAACAAGATTTGCTATAATTGTGGTGATCAAGGTCATATCTCCTATGATTGTCCAAAACCAGACAAAAGAAGAGAGAACCACAAGAGCAAGCATCGCAAGCTTGAAGATAGTGAGGATGATGAAGAGGACAAGCCCAAACCAAGATCCTTTGGGAAAAAGAAACATGACAAGGGCAAGAAGGAAAAACTCTTCCCAAAGAAGATAAATGGTCCTAAAAAGGTGTTCATGTGTGAGGCAAATGAATGGGTTACCGACGAAGAATCAAGTGATGAAGAGAGTGAAGCGGAAGAAGAGAGTTTGGCCGGCCTTGCCATTGCCAACAATGATGACTCACCTCTTCATCCACCACCCATGTGCCTCATGGCGAAAGGTAACACCAAGGTATGTGATGACTCTAGCGATGATGAGCTTTCCCCCGATGATTTAACTTCGTTAATAAATGAATATCATACTATCATTAAGAGGGAGAAGAGTAAGGTTAAAGCTCTTGAAAAAACTCGTGCCAAGCTTGAAAATGCTAACCTCGATTTGCTTGACAAGTATGAAAGCATACTTAAAGAGCATGACACGCTCAAATCCCATGTCAAGCAAATTGAGGAGGATAAGGCTAAAATCAAGCTAGATCATCATGAGCTTAACTTAGCACACCAAACACTCTTGGGAGAGCACAACAAGTTAATACAAGAACATCAAACACTTAACCTTGCTAATGAAGTGCTTGATCAAGAGTTGAAAAATATAAAGAAACAAACTCTTAATGATAAGATATCCATTACTTCTCATGCCACTAATGCTTTGCACAAGTCTTTGCCTTTGAAAGAAAATGCTAGGGAGAAGGACTTGTTGGAAGAAATTGAGAGTCTCCGCACTAGTGTGGCTAGACTTTCAAAAGGAGAAGTCAAGCAGAAGGAAATCCTCTTCCAACAAGCAAATGCCTTCAACAAGAGAGGACTTGGATCCTTCCCGGTGCCTAACAAAGGAAAGGTTCCCTCACCGGAGCTTAGAACAAGCTTCATCAAGGAAGTTGGTTCTTATTGCCAACATTGTGAGGTCACCGGTCACCACACAAGGGAGTGTCCTCTTCCTAACCGACCTTCTCCAAAATTGCCTACTAATTACAAATCTACTTTCAATGATCGTTATTATCTCTTGGTAAAGTAGATGGCAAGGTGAAGGCAAGGTTCATTGGCAAAGACATGAAGGGCATGAAGGGGAAGCTCCCCAAGCAACTTTGGGGCCCAAAAACACTTGTATCACACATACAAGGACCTAAGTTGGCTTGGGTGCCTAAAGTTAAAAATTGAATTCATGTGTGTAGGTGAACTACAAAGCCGGAGGAAAGCATTGGGTACTCGATAGCGGGTGCACTCAACATATGACCGGCAATGATGGTATGTTCACCACCATAGAAAACCCCGGCAATCATGAACAAGTCACCTTTGGTGATAACTCTAAGGGTAAGGTAATTGGTTTAGGTAAGATTGCTATTTCAAATGACTTATCTATTTCTAATGTATTGTATGCTAAGTCACTTAGTTTCAATTTACTTTCTATTGCACGATTATGTGATCTTGGACTAACGTGCACCTTTAGCAAAAATGATGTTGTTGTGAGTAATGAAACAAGCAAAGAACTAATCTTCAAAGGATTTCAGCATGGACATCTCTACCTAGTAGACTTCTCCAACAAGGATGCTAGCTTGACCACTTGCCTTTTCACTAAGACAAGTTTAGGTTGGCTATGGCATCGACGCATAGCGCACATTGGGATGAGCAAGCTCAAGAAGTCATTCAAGCTTGGGATGGTGACCGGCGTGAAGGATGTCACATTTGAGAAGAACAAGCTTTGTAGTGCTTGTCAAGACGGGAAGCAAGTTGCTTCACACCACCCAATGAAGACAATGGTGTCAACCTCCAAGCCACTTGAACTACTTCACATGGACCTCTTCGGACCGTCCACATATCAAAGTCTTGGCAGTAACCTCTATTGTCTTGTTATAGTTGATGAATATTCTCGCTATGCTTGGACTTTGTTTCTAGGTGACAAGAGTGAAACTCCGGAAGTGTTCAATACCTTCGCTAACCGCTCTCAAAGGGAATTCAACTTCCCATCATGAAGGTCCGGAGTGACAACAGCACCGAATTCAAGAACTACAACATTGGGGAGTGGTGTGACCGTGAAGGCATGAAACATGAGTTTTCGGCCACATACACTCCTCAACAAAATGGTGTTGTTGAAAGGAAGAACAAGACTCTCATCACTCTTGCACGAGCAATGCTTGATGACTACGGCACGTCGGAGAAGTTTTGGGCCGAAGCAATCAACATGGCGTGCCATGCCGCAAATAGGGTATACCTACATCGACTACTTCAAAAGATCCCGTACGAACTTCTCATTGGGAGGAAACCCAACATCTCCTACTTTCGAGTCTTTGGGTGCAAGTGCTACATCTACCGGAAGAAAAGGCTCTGTAAGTTTGAAAGAATATGTGATGTTGGTATATTTCTTGGTTATGCATCAAACTCAAAAGCATATCGAGTATTCAACCAAACCTCCGGTTTAGTTGAGGAAAGTTGTGATGTTGAGTTTGATGAAACTAATGGCTCCCAAGAGGAGAGTTTTGGTCATGATGAAATAGATGATGAGCCTCTACGAGAAGCCATGAAGAACATGACCATTGGAGACATCAAGCCGAAAGTTGAGGAGAGCCATGATCAAGGGGGAGCTTCAAGTTCCAACATCAACTCTTCCATGGCGCCTCAAGTTGACGAAGAAGAGAAGGATGATAAATTGCCAACTCAAGACTCACAAGCCACACAACATCAAGAAGAAGAAGAAGTCCATGATCAAGTCCATCCACAAGATGAGCAACACGCATCACCACCGCCAAGTGCTTCACAACCACTTATGAGGCATGGACGCATCTCCAAGGCGCATCCGATGGACCAAATTATCAGAAGTCCGTCAAGGGGAGTAAGTACACGTTATCGCCATTTTGCTTCGTTTTGTGAGCACTACTCGTTTGTTTCATGTGTAGCACCCACTCACATTGAGGAAGCACTCCAAGACCCAAAATGGGTGATGGCCATGCAAGAATAACTTAACAACTTCATCTGCAATGAAGTTTGGGTGTTGGAGGAGCGACCCAAGGACAAGAACGTCATCGGAACAAAGTGGGTATACCGCAACAAACAAGACGAAAATGGTGTGGTGGTCCACAACAAGGCAAGACTTGTGGCCAAGGGGTTCTCGCAAGTTGAACGACTAGACTTTGGGGAGACATTTGCTCCGGTCGCCCGGCTAGAAGCCATCCGTATAATTCTTGCCTTTGCTTCACATCATAATATTAGACTTTATCAAATGGATGTGTGTGAGACCTATGTGTGCTGAATACATTGGCTTGTCGTGAATACACTTGGCCTTGATGATAAAAGTTATGAATATCACTAAAACACCTTTTTATCAAGGTCCGACTCTAGCTCCGAGCTAGAGCAAGGTCCGACTAGCTTTGGTCAGCTCCGGTGAACTTTTGTATTTAGCTCTGGCATGTCTTTGATAGCTCCGGCATGTCTTTGATAGCCTCGACATGTTTTGGATAGCTCCAACATGATTTTGATAGCTCCGTCGTGTTTTTGCTAAGCTCCAAAGTTGATTTTTCTAGCTCCAGCTTTTGGGACTACTAGTTCCGACTAGTTCTTGTTAGCTCCGACGCTAGGTCTTGCTAGTTTTGTAAGCTCCGGCGGGAGCTTGGTTGTACTAGTTTTGGTAAGCTCCGGCGTTTGGTTGTACTAGTTTTGTTAGCTCCAACTCAAGGTCCGGGTTGCTCTGGCAAGGTTCGGAACTTGACCGCAGTGCTTCTGCTTTTCATTTGCAATGTTTCGTACTTGCTTTACATCTATGGAAAGATTACTTAGTATTCATTTGCTAAGTTTTTGGTGCGTTTTGGTTGATATAGATGATATCGTGTTACTGTGGTTTTGCAACATGCTTATGTGAGGTTCTCACGTAGGATGTTTTGTTCGGAACTAACTTGAGTCAAGTCGAGGACTTGGGCTCGTATGGATTGGTTGTTTATTCATGTGCAGGTGTTGCTTGAGTTCAAGACATGGCTGGTTACGGGATCCATTAGACTAGTCTCAGGGAGGAGATGAGGTTCCAACAACCAAATTCAGGAGGAATTGTGGTTGAGCTGATCAGGAGGTTGCGCAGCATGATTGAATCAAGAACAATGCATATGAAGGTATCGTGGACATCATTGGAAGATGTTTGCACGTGTTCAAAGAGTGCATGGACGTGGCTACATGGTTCCGAGACGTGATGAAGAGATGTGGACGTAAAGAGTTGGTCAGAAAGGTCCAACCGACTAGGTTATGGACTCAGGCTGCGACTGAGTCGGGTTTGACTCAAATATGGAAAGATTTGAGTTGGTTATGATAGGATTTCGTGTGGGTCACGAATTTGAGTTGTTTAGGAATGTGGGATACGTTCCTAAGGTGTTTGAGAGTTTTAAGATTGCTTCTATCTGCGTATAGAAGAATCCTGAGCAGCAATGGAAAGTTACGATTCATGATCTGAGTAGGATTGGAGTCCTAGTTGATATTGGGTTGGCCTAAGAGCTGGTTATATAAGCAAGGGAGCCCAGAGCTCGTGGTTCACGACTTTGGGGCTGTTCCTCTTGTGTTATATTGAATAAAATTCGTAGTTTGAAGGAACTTTTGTGCCTTGTTCGTCCGACTTGTTCCAGACAAATTTTACTCGTCGAGTTTCTGGACAGCACTACCTTTCGTTGGTGGTTTTATCATAACTCGATTTTTACAGATCCAAATGACGTGATTCTTTTTGGGTTGTCTTCACAACTTGATTGTCTATCATCTGTCAAAATTTCACGGTCAATGGATTTGTGGTCTATGATCTACACGAGTTTCTTTGCAGCATTGCAGAACTGTTTTTTCTCGGGTAGGGCAGATTGACCATTGTTTGATTTTTCTATCATAACTTGAGTCTTTCTCGACGGATTTGAGTGATTCGTTTTGTGTTGTATTCGTGACTTGATTATCTCTGATATCTATCACTTTTTTCACGGTGAAACACATTTATATTAGTCTCACACACGATTTCTTTAACAGATTGTTTTTCTGCCGAAAGGGTTTGGGGTTTAATTGTTTCCGCTGCGTAAGATTTTTAAATCTACCATTCACCCCCCCCCCCTTTGGTAGATTTTCACGTGCTCTTCAATCCTAAAATCGGTATCAGAGCCACAGTGCTGTAATCTTTGTGATTTGTGCGTGTTTTTGACTAATCATCATGGAGAAGTACTCTGCCAAACCTTGTGTGTTTGCTGGTATTGATTTTCAGGTTTGGAAGGCACGCATGGAGGCTTTCATCCAGGCACAAGGCTTTGCAATATGGGAGAAGGTATACAAGCCTTACGAAGTGCCATCAAACGATCAAGTTACAGCTACAAATCTGAGAGATGTCGACAACAACAACAAGGCTCGGAACTTGATCATACAAGGATTAACACAAAGCGACTTCGACCGTGTTGCACACCTCCAATCTGCATACGATGTGTGGAAAGCATTTTGTGACTACCACGAAGGATCCAACACGATCAAAGAGGTAAGGCAAGACATGTTCAAGAAATAATACATGCGCTTCGAGATGCAACCCGGTGAGTCTATTGATGACCTTTTTGCTCGCTTTAATAAGATTCTCAACAACTTGCGTAGTATCAATGTTAATTTTTCAGATGCTGAAAATGCTAGGCAATTGCTAAGTGCATTAGATATGTCAATTTGGGAGATGAAAGTCACATCTATTCGTGAATCTACTGTCATGAGTTCACTTACTTTAGATGTGCTATATTCCAAGTTAAAAACTCATGAAATTGACATAATCTCATGTAAGAACCCCAATAAGTCTATTGCATTTGTTTCACAATGTTATATGTCTAGCTCCGGCCAATCATCATCTTGCAATACTCTTGCTTTGTTGTCCTCACTAACCGTGGAGCAGATCGAAGAATTTCCAAAAGAGGAGTTGGCACTCATCTCTACTAGATTCTCAAAAGCATTGCAAAATGTGAGAACTAGAAGGAGAGGAAGCTCCAGACCTCAACGCTGTTTTGAATGTGGTAAAACAGGACACTTTCGTACAGAATGCCCTAACCTTTCAGGTCTGATCACCCGGGAAGAAAAACAAAGCAAGGTTCAGACCTCCTCTGGAAATTCCAACAAGAAGAAGAAAGGTACCATAGGACGCAAGATTATCAACAGTTTCATCACCGCGCTTCAAGAGTTCAGTTCAAGCGACGTGGACATTGGAAGTGATGAAGATGAAGATGAGTTGGCAAACTTGTGCTTTATGGCGGGCAAGTCAAGATCAAGTATGGAGGAGGCAGAACACAAGAGTGACAATGAAGAGGTATGTCCTACTTGCAAAGAAATGTGTGATGCCATTTCTCGTGCCACTATTATTGTTAAGAAAAAGGACAAAAAGCTTAGGGATGGTGCTGCTAAAATTGAATCACTAGAATTTGAAATCAACCGTTTAAAAACTTTGATTCCTAGTGATGATGCATGTTCCTCATGTGATTTAATATATGAACAATTGTCCTCATTAATAAGTGCGCACACTTCCACACTTGATAAACTTGAGTTAGAAATTGAAAAGAACAAAGAGCTTGTTGCACTTAATGATAAAAATTGGAAAGATGCTAGCTGTTCTACAATTGATTTGCATTGCTCTACTTGTGATGATCTTGATAAGAAACTACAGGATGCTATGAATGAAATTTCTATATTGAACAATGCTTTACGTTCTCATGAAGTTAAATTTTGTTCCAATTGCAAACTAAAAGGAAAAACTTCATGTGAAAATTGCCTTGATCTATTCAATAAACTTGATGTCATGCATAGGACATTAGATCGGTTTTGTAATGGGAATAAGAACCTAAACTTACTGCTGAATTCTTCCAAGTCTTGCAATGATAAAACTAGTTTAGGTTTTGATTCTCATGCTCATGCTAAGGCACATCCACCTAAAATTGTAAAGTCATTAGGAAGTGGTTTGATTCAAACAGTTCCTAAACAAAAAGGAGTGGTTTTCAAATCTACAGGAGTGTTGTCTCATTCGGTTTCAAATAAAAATATTGCTTGCTCATCTAGACATGAACACAAAGCTAAATATCATTGTACTTTCTGTGGTAGAGATGGTCATGTCATAGATTTTTGTTATCGACTAGCTAAACAACAGAAAAGGGAAAGAATGGTTGCTAGATCTCATAATTTTCATGCAAAATTTGCTGCTCACATTGAACCGAATGTACAACCTGCTGTTTTGAGTCAAAAACATTCAAAGATTACCTCCGGACCTTCTGTTTTTGCCTCCGGAGCTACTGATTTTTGTGCTACACAAGTAACACCTTATAGGTCAGTAGTTAAGAATAAAAAATCTCAAACTTTGACTCATAAACCTGCTGCTTTGTCTCAGCTTTCGCGTGTTTTTCCTGCTGCAAGTCGCGTGACTCAGTACTGGATTCCTAAATGCCTTTTGAATAACCCCAGTATTGAGTCATCGACGTATTGTGCTTCTATGTAGGTTACACGTTTGAGGAAGGAGAACGTTTGGATTGTGGATTCAGGTTGCTCACGCCACATGACCGGTAACAAAGATTGGTTCTCCTCCCTCTCTTTTGTGTCACGTGTAGAGAATGTTACTTTTGCCGATAATTCTTCAACTACTATAATTGCTAAGGGTTCGGTTAGAGTAAATGATCACTACACTTTGAAGGATGTGGCACTTGTCAAAATTTTGAAATACAACTTGCTTTCTGTTTCACAATTGCTAGATGAAATTCTAGAAATCATTTTCAATAAAAATTGCTGCAAAGTTGTAGGTTCAAATAGTGAGCTTATTTTTAACATGTCTCGGTTTGGAAGAGTTTTTAAAGCTGATTTTGATATGTCTTCCTCTGAGCATAGGTGTCTAGTTGCTAATGATTTAAAGTACTTATATTTTTGGCATCGTAGACTTGGTCACGTAGGCTTTGATCACCTAACGCGTGGTAGTGCTCTTGATTGCATACGTGGGCTGCCTAAGCTTAAAGTGGACAAAGAAATTGTGTGCTCTTCTTGTAGACATGCTAAGATGGTTGCAGGTTCACATACTCCTCTCACAATGATCATGACAACTGAACCATGTCAACTTTTGCATCTTGACACCGTAGGACCTTCACGTGTTCAATCCTTCGGAGGTAAATGGTATGTTCTTGTTATTGTTGATGATTATTCTAGATACTCTTGGGTTTACTTTATGGCGTCTAAGAATGAAGTTTTTAGTCACATTAGAACTTTATTTCTTAGATTATCAATTGATTATCCAGGATCTTTAAAAGCAATTAGAAGTGATAATAGAACTGAATTTAAAAATCAATCTTTTGATCACTTTTGTGCTGAAAATGGAATAGATCATCAACTTTCTTCACCATATGTACCTCAACAAAACGGTGTTGTAGAAAGAAAGAACAGAACCTTAGTTGAGATGGCTAGGACTATGCTTGATGAATATCAAACTCCTAGGAAATTTTGGGCTGATGCGTTAGCAACCGCTTGTTATGTCTCAAATCGTGTTTTCTTGCGCGCTAAGCTAGGTAAAACATCATATGAGCTCCGGTTTGGACATAGGCCTAGTTTTACACACTTTCGGGTCTTCGGTTGCAAATGCTTTGTTAAGAAACATGGTAATCTTGATAAATTTGAACCTAGATCCATTGATGGCATGTTTCTTGGTTATCCATCTCATACTAGAGGCTACCGTGTGCTTTTACTTGACACTAACAAAATTGTGGAGACTTGTGAAGTGTCTTTTGATGAATCTAGCCCAGGTACTAGCTCAAACATTGCAGGTCCAAATCCATATCCGCAGGGGGAGAGCATTTTCATTGAAGATGAGGAAGAATTGGAGTTGCTGCCAGAAAATTCAGCAGCTAAAGACTTTGGTTTAGCTCCGGATGTTAATTCTCAACCAGCACCGACAACCATCAATGCTGATTCAAATCATCCTCAAGCCACAAGCTCATCGATTTGTGATGAACATGAAGAAGAAGAAGCTTGTGAGAGATCTGTTCCCCTACGGTTTTACAAAGATCATCCCCCACAACAGATGATTGGAAGCTTGCACGAACGAGTCACACGGTCCAGGTTTTGCGATCCAAACTCTCATGCTCATTCTGCTTTTGTTGCTTCTTTTGAACCCAAAGATATATCACACGCACTCACTAATGAATCTTGGATTATTGCCATGCAAGAAGAGTTAGAAAATTTTGAAAGAAATAATGTTTGGAAACTTGTACCTCCACCTCAAGGTCACACTTTAATTGGAACTAAATGGGTATTTAAAAATAAACAAAGTGAGGATGGGGTTGTGGTTAGGAATAAGGCTAGGTTGGTTGCTCAAGGTTTCACTCAAGTTGAAGGTCTAGATTTTAATGAAACTTTTGCTCCCGATGCTAGATTAGAAGCCATAAGAATTTTGTTAGCTTTTGCAGCATCTAAAGGTTTTAAGCTATATCAAATGGATGTTAAAAGTGATTTTCTTAATGGCTACATAGATGAGGAGGTTTATGTCAAACAACCACCGGGTTTTGAAAATCTAGATTTTCCTAATCATGTTTACAAACAGTCCAAAGCCTTATACGGTATCAAACAAGCCCCTAGAGCATGGTATGATAGGTTAAAAACATTCTTACTTGAAAAGGGGTTTACCATGGGCAAGGTTGATAAAAATCTTTTTATGCTTAAACATGGCAATGACTCATTATTCGTTCAAGTGTATGGGGATGATATTATCTTTGGTTGTGTTTCTCATGATCTTGTGTCCAAGTTTTCAGCAATGATGAGTTCTGAATTTGAAATGATTATGATGGGTGAACTCACTTACTTTTTGGGGCTGCAAATCATGCAAACCAAAGAGGGTACCTTTGTGCATCAAACGAAGTATACCAAAGACCTCCTAAGGTGTTTCAAGATGGACAAAAGCAAGCCTCTTCGGACACCAATGGAAACAGCAACAACACTTGAACTTGATGAAGATGGTGAATCTGTGAATCAAAAAGAATATAGAAGTATGATCGGATCACTTTTGTACCTCACGGCATCAAGACCGGACATACAATTCAGCGTATGTCTTTGTGCACGGTTTCAAGCTTCCCCACGTGTTTCATATCGTCAAGCCGTCAAAAGGATTCTCAGGTACTTACATGGAACCCAAGAATTTGGCATTTTTCTTCCTTCTTCCTCAACCGTTACTTTGAAAGCTTTTTCGGATGCTGATTTTGGGGGTTGTGGGATTGATAGAAAAAGTACTTCCGGTGCTTGTCATTTTCTTGGTAATTCTCTTGTTGCTTGGTCCTCTAGAAAACAAAATTCAGTTGCACAATCCACAACCAAATCTGAATATGTAGCTGCTGCTAGTGCTTGCTCTCGAATTCTTTGGATTGTTCAAACACTTAAGGACTATGGGGTTGATCTAGATAGTGTTCCACTATTCTGTGATAACACTAGTGCCATTTGCATTGCTAAAAACCCCGTGCAACATTCTAGAACTAAGCACATTGACATTAGGTATCACTTTCTCCAAGATAACGTTGAAAAAGAAAACATTGTGCTTCACCATGTAGATACCGAACATCAATTGGCTGACATTTTTACAAAATCTTTGGATTTCACTCGTTTTTGTTACATTCGTAGTGAAATAGGGGTTATGCATCCTCATGGCTTAAATTGAGGGGGAGTTTCCGAAACTTGGGAAGAATATGTGTGAATGTGAAATTAAAATAATATGAGCATAGTATTTCATACATATATGACTTTGTGATTCCTTTTACATGCTGAAAGTTCTTACTACATTACTCGTGTTATACATTTTGTAGTTTTTTCCATGTCTAGTAATTGGAATAATTACTTACACTAAAACTGGTCATGGTCGAACTTTCTTGCTGTTTTGAACTTGTTACATGTTCACAAGTGCTTTTAATCATTAAGAATTCATCAAGTAATCAACTCACATGTTGAGTTTTTATAAACAAATATAAATTGAGAAAAGATCAAGAGAATATGCATGCATCGCACTTCTTCTTTTGAGATGGCTTATCATTGCACTTAGATTTGAACTTGGAAGAAGTTGTGTATGACTAAAACCATGTCCTTAAGCTTTTGATTGTCAAATGACATAGGCTTGGCTTGGTTGGTTAGAATAAGGCAGATGCGTATATAATCTCTTGCAAATATCTTATGATCTAAATTTATGCTTTGAAAAATAATAAAATGCAGCAACTAGTGTCATGCTTTCAGGTTTTGAAATAGTTAAGTTTGTGAGATCATGACTTGACTAAATTGGAAATTACATTTGATCTCTAGCATGGCTTACCCTACTTTATGTATTTCATTGATGTGATAATGTAAGGTACTTGATAGTATGACTTGGATGAGCTTTGTTTATATGTATATGTTATAATATGCTCATAACAACTAAATTGAGAAAGATAATTTGTTTATATGATCATGACTTGCCGAATACATTGTCAAAGGGGGAGAGATTAATCACACATTCATGGGGAGAGATGATAAAGGGGAAGAAATATGTGAATTTTGAATTTTGAATTTTTGCTTTTCTTCTCATTTTATTTCCCATTTACAAAAAGGGGAGAAATTGTCTTCAAAACTTTTTATGAGAATAAGCCAATGTTCGGATTTTAAGTGGTGTTGCCAATGCATTCATCAAGGGGGATATTGTGAGACCTATGTGTGTTGAATACATTGGCTCGTCGTGAATACACTTGGCCTTGATGATAAAAGTTTTGAATATCAGTAAAACACCTTTTTATCAAGGTCCGACTCTAGCTCCGAGCTAGAGCAAGGTTCGACTAGCTTTGGTCAGCTCCGGTGAAGTTTTGTCTTTAGCTCCGGCATGTCTTTGATAGCTCCGGCGTGTCTTTGATAGCTCCGACATGTTTTTGATAGCTCCGACATGATTTTGATAGCTCCGTCGTGTTTTTGCTAAGCTCCAAAGTTGATTTTTCTAGCTTCGGCTTTTGGGACTACTAGTTCCGACTAGTTCTGGTTAGCTCCGGCACTAGGTCTTGCTAGTTTTGTAAGCTCCGGCGGGAGCTTGGTTGTACTAGTTTTGGTAAGCTCCGGCGCTTGGTTGTACTAGTTTTGTTAGCTCCGGCTCAAGGTCCGGGTTGCTCTGGCAAGGTCCGGAACTTGACCGCAGTGCTTATGCTTTTCATTTGCAATGTTTCGTACTTGCTTTACATCTCTGGAAAGATTACTTAGTATTCATTTTCTAAGTTTTTGGTGCGTTTTGGTTGATATGGATGATATCGTGTTACTGTGGTTTTGCAACATGCTTATGTGAGGTTCTCACGTAGGGTGTTGTGTTCGGAACTAACTTGAGTCAAGTCGAGGACTTGGGCTCGTATGGATTGGTTATTTATTAATGTGCAGGTGTTGCTTGAGTTCAAGACATGGCTGGTGACGGGATCCATTGGACTAGTCTCAGGGAGGAGATGAGGTTCCAACAACCAAATTCAGGAGGAATTGTGGTTGAGCTGATCAGGAGGTTACGCAGCATGATTAAATCAAGAACAATGCATATGAAGGTATCGTGGACGTCATTAGAAGATGTTTGCACATGTGCAAGGAGTGCATGGACGTGTCTACATGGTTCCGAGACGTGATGAAGAGATGTGTACGTAAAGAGTTGGTCAGAAAGGTCCAACCGACTAGGTTATGGACTCAGGCTGCGGCTGAGTCGGGTTTGACTCAAATATAGAAAGATTTGAGTTGGTTATGATAGGATTTCATGTGGGTCACGAATTTGAGTTGTTTAGGAATGTGGGATACATTCCTAAGGTGTTTGGAAGTCTTAAGATTGCTTCTATCTGCGTATAGAAGAATCTTGAGCAGTTATGGAAAGTTACGATTCGTGATCTGAGTAGGATTGGAGTCCTAGTTGATATTGGGTTGGCCTAAGAGCTGGTTATATAAGCAAGGGAGCCCAGAGCTCGTGGTGCACGACTTTGGGGCTGTTCCTCTTGTGTTCTATTGAATAAAATTCGTAGTTTGAAGGAACTTTTGTGCCTTGTTCGTCCGACTTGTTCCAGACAAGTTTTACTCGTCAAGTTTCTGGACAGCACTACCTTTCGTCGGTAGTTTTATCATAACTCGAGTTTTACAGATCCAATTGACGTGATTATTTTTGGGTTGTCTTAACAACTTGATTTTCTATCATCTGTCAAAATTGCACGGTCATTGGATTTGTGGTCTATGATCTACACGAGTTTCTTTGCAGCGTTCCAGAACTGTTTTTTCTCGGGTAGGGAAGATTGACCATTGTTTTATTTTTCGATCATAACTTGAGTCTTTCTCAACGGATTTGAGTGATTCTTTTTGTGTTGTCTTCGTGACTTGATTCTCTCTGATATCTATCACTTTTTTCACGATGAAACACGTTTAGATTAGTCTCACACACGATTTCTTTAACAGATCGTTTTTCTGCCGAAAGGGTTTGGGGTTTAATTGTTTCCGCTGCGTAAGATTTTTAAATCTACCATTCACCCCCCCCCTTTGGTAGCTTTTTACGTGCTCTTCGATCCTACAATGTGAAAAGTGCCTTTCTTAATGGTTACATTAACGAGCTTGTTTATGTTGAACACCTCCCGGGTTTGAAGATCCGAGGAATCCTAATCATGTGTATAGGTTGCACAAGGCGCTCTACGGGCTCAAGCAAGCACCGAGGGCATGGTATGAACGACTACGGGATTTCTTGATCATGCAAGGATTCAAGATCGGGAGGGTGAACACTACACTCTTCACCAAAGACATGAACGGAGAATTATTTATTTGTCAAATTTATGTTGATGATATTATTTTTGGTTCAACTAACAATGCTCTTAGCCATGAGTTTGGCAAAATGATGTCTAGGGAATTCGAGATGTCGATGATTGGAGAGCTCAACTTCTTCCTTGGATTCCAAATCAAGCAACTTCAAGAGGTACCTTCATCTATCAAGAGAAGTATACCAAGGACCTCTTGAAGAAATTTGAGATGGGAGATTGTAGCTCAAGAAGCACTCCAATGGCGACAAATTGTCATCTCGACGCGGATAAGGACGGTAAACCTATTGATCAATCTAACTATCATTCTATGATTGGTTCATTGCTTTACCTTACCGCATCTAGGCCCGATATCATGTTTAGTGTATGCTTGTGTGCTCGCTTTCAAGCGACACCTAAAGGATCGCATCGGAAGGCGGTCTTTAGGATACTTCGGTATCTTAAGCATACTCCTAGTGTGGTCTTGTGGTACCCTAAAGGTTCAAAATTCCATCTCTTGGGATACTCGGATTCTGACTTTGTCGGATGCCGCGTGGATCGCAAGAGTACCTCCGGGGGTGCCACTTGCTTGGGCGTTCCCTAGTATCTTGGTCTAGCAAGAAGCAAAATTCCGTCGCCTTATCCACGGCGGAAGCGGAATATATTGCGGCCGGTGCATGTTGTGCCCAAATTCTTTATATGAAGAAAACCCTTTTGGACTTTGGTATCAAACTTGGTTGTGTGCCTCTCCTTTGTGACAATGAAAGTGCGGTTAAGATAGCTAAAAACCCCGTTCAACACTCCCGCACTAAGCACATTGATATTCGTCATCATTTCTTAAGGGACCATGAAGCTAAGGGAGACATCTCTTTGCGAGGTGTTAGGTCCGAAGAACAATTGGCGGATATCTTCACTAAACCACTTGATGAGAAAACTTTTTCTAGACTAAGAAGTGAGTTAAATGTGCTAGATGCATCAAACGTCATGTAAGTCGCCATGATCATGTAAGAATGCATCTCATATAGGTCTTGTCTAACTTTCAAAGGATAGCGGTGAGCAAGGGTTAGCTTGGGATGGAGGTTCTTTTGGGTTTCCCCAAGGATTGGAAAGTGGCTCTCCCTGAAGAAGCCTTTGAAAGGTTCAAATTTGGCAAGATAGATTTACTTTATGTCTTGCATGATGCCTGTCATATAGACTTGCACTCATATTTAAATCTCTTGCATTATAAATTGTTTGGTATTGCATACGGTAGATTGTCACAAAGGGGAACCCACCTCATAAGAAAGAGACTTGTTTGAAATGCAATATCTAAACTCATATGATGTGGGAAGAACAAAATGTTAGGTGCGTTAATGCCTAAAGGAACATGTTTTAACGAGATAGAAGTCTTCATTCTCTAGCTCACAAAGCATGAGCCTTACATTTTATTTGGATATTTTCCTTCCTATTTTTCTTCGATGTTATATTTGCTTTAGGGCTTAGCCAAGTTATTGGCATATTAGCTTTGTGAGGGGTAAGGGGTTGCCCAAAAAGTCCTAATACATGTGTTTCTCATTGTTTGTTTGTTTGGCCAAAGGACATATATGGGATGTTGCTGTTTTGTAGTCATCGGATTATTCGATGCTTAGGCCAGACCATCATCGGATCAGTTGGTGTTCAAATACCAAGAGTCAGTTCAGTCAGTATGACAAATCAACCGACGAGTTCATTCTGAAAAACATCGGTGCATCCGATGTTCACACTTCTGGAACTGTGCTGAATTCTACCGATGCTAATCCCTTTTACGTCGGACCATCCGGTGTCAACGGTACCTTTTGAATACCCTTACTGTGCCATTCAACCGATGCCTCTATCTTTTAAGGTCGGTCCATCCGGTGTTAAATTTTCGGCTAGGGTTTGGGACCCACTATTTAATCGGCCCTTCGCCTCCCTCCTTTCTCTTTCCCCGACCCCGACTCACCCGCGCCTCACCTTCCGCCGCCGCCGCTCCTCTTGTCCTGCGCCACCGCCGCCTCCGGGTTCTTAGGTTCTCGGCTTCCTTTTTGGTGTCTTGATGCCAAAGGGGGAGAAGAGTTAGAGAGTCAGGGGGAGGGTTGCTTAGAGGGTTGCTTAGTCTCAGGGGGAGTCTTTATCTCTATCTTTTGTAATTTGGTGTTTTTGCTACTCATTTGCTATTTATTATGTATTCTTGTGCCACTTATTCTCTTGATATTATTGATCGATTGAGCTTTCGCGTTATTAATCTATTTTGAGTTTTCAAGTTTATCGTGCCATATCTTGTACTCATTGCATATCCTCTTGTGTATCGTACTATCAAATTCATTATTATGCTTCACTTGTTGTGTTGTCATCAATCACCAAAAAGGGAGAGATTGAAAGCATCTAGGCTCCCATGAGGTATGGTTTCGGTGATTAATGACAACCATTGGATTTTACTAATGAATTTGTGGATGCAAGGTCTCCCAATCAAATGAAATCCATATGAATATAAACATCAACTACTGATCATTGGAGACCCCTAAACAATCTTTTTATAAGATCAATCAATGCTATGAAGATTAGAAGTAAAAGCTCATATGTCAAAGTCATTCAACCATAAATGACAACACTCAATGCTTGAAAATCATCAGAAGTATATTTCCAACAAATGTCTAAGAGGTCAATCGAGCAAAATACAAAAGAATCACTTAGAACAACTCGAAGCAAACAAAATCAACTCACCGAATCAACCGATGTTTCCAGAGAACAACACATCGGTCGAGTTGATTCAGCAGAAGAAGAAGACCTCAGAACAAAGTACTCACCGGATCATCCGATGTTAAGGGCAATGTTACATCGGTCCATCAGTACAGTATGCAATATTCTTGGACCAAGTGCAGCACCGGATCATCCGATGTACAGCAATATACACATCGGTCAATCACCCCAGTAAGCATCAAGTTTGAACCAATTTTGGAGGAAGTCCCACCGGATCATCCGATGAGAAGATAAGTGCAACATCGGTCTAACAACGGTCATATCTGACACAGTGACATCAGCTAATTTGGCTTTGACCGATGATAACTGAAGGGGAGACATCGGATCATCCGGTGTTCGCAGAGCAGTGATGCCAGCCTACTTTTCCAACGACTATTTCGTGGAGGCTGTCTATTTATACCCCTTCAACCTGTCAACTCGATAAGTCTTGATAACCAGACATACTCTACACATCCTCAAGCATTCAAGACATTGAGCCATCACTTTTACATCTTTTAGACCACTTACACACCAAGAGATAGGCTAGAACTAGCTAGAGAGAGAGCTTGTGTGCCTCCATTCTTGGTGAGTGGAATCTCTAGTGTAGTGAGAGCTGTAAGGGAGTGTCCCTTGGTGTTTGTAACTGAGAAAGACTTCCGGAGCTTGCCAAGGCGATTGTGGAAGCTCAGAGGATCCAAGTTGTACAAGGCTTGAGCTCCACCTTGCCGAGGTTGGCAAACGGAGAAGAATAGTGAAGATCCCTAGTCTCGATGACTTGGGTGTGGCTATACCCTTTGGTGGGTGCCACAACGTGGATGTAGGAAGATCTTGACGATCTTGCCGAACCACGGGATAAATCATCGTGTCTCCTCGGGAGTTTGCATTCTCTTCCTCTCCCTTACACTTATACATTTTATATACTGCGAAGTTGCTATTTACTTGAATGCATAGGTTGTTTGCGTAGGGAATTGGGCTCTTGGTAATTAAGTTTTATTGCTTTAATTTTTGAAAAGAAGCCCAATTCACCCCCCCCTCTTGGGCATTCGATCCTTACAGACTTTCATCTCCCAAATTGACATATCTAATGCACTTAACAATTGCCTAGCATTTTCAGCATGTGAAAAATTAACATTGACACTACGCAAGTTGCTTAGAATTTCATTAAAGCGAGCAAAAAGGTCATCCATAAACTCACCGGGTTGCATCTCGAAGTGCATGTATTCTTTCGGGAACATGTCTTGCCTTACCTCCTTGATCGTGTTGGATACTTTGTGGTAGTCACAAAGTGCTTTCCACACATCGTATGCAGATCGGAGGTGTGCAACACGGTCGAAGTCACTTTGAGTTAATCCTTGTATGATCAAGTTCCGAGTCTTGTTGTTGTTGTCGACATCTCTCAGATTTGTAGTTGTAACTTGATCGTTTGACGGCACTTCATAGGACTTGTATACCTTCTCCCATATTGCAAAGCCTTGAGCCTGGATGAAGGCTTCCATACGTGACTTCCAAACCTAATAATCAATACCACTGAACACACAAGGTTTGGCGGAGTATTTCTCCATGATGATTAGTCAAAAACACGTGCAAATCACCAAGACTAAAGCACTGTGGCTCTGATACCAATTGTAGGATCAAAGAGCACGGAAAAGCTACCAGAGGGGGTGAATTGTAGATTAAAAAATCTTACCCAACGGAAACAATTAAATCCCAACCCCTTCGGCAGAAAAAATGATTTGTTAAAGAAATTGTGTGTGTGACTAATTTAAACGTGTTTCACTGTGACAAAAGTGATAGATATCAGAGAGAATCAAGTAACAAATATGACACAACATGAATCACTCAAATCCGTCAAGAGAAACTCAAGTTACCATTGAAAGATCAAATAAAGGTCAATCTGTCTTACCCGAGAAAAACAGTTTTGGAACGCTGCAAAGAAACTCATGTAGATCAGAAACCACTATTCCAATGACCGTGAGATTTTAACAGATGATAGATAATCAAGTTGAGAAGACAACTTAAAAATAATCACGTCAATTGGATCTGTAAAACTCGATTTATGATAAAACCACTAAAGAAAGGTAGTGTTGTGCAGAAAACTCAATGAGAAAAACTTGTCTGGAACAAGTCGGACGAACAAGGCCTAAAAGTTCCTTCAAACTACAAATTTTATCGATCAAACCACAAGAGTAACAGCCCCAAAGTCGTCTCCCACGAGCTCTGGCCTCCCTTGCTTATATAACCAGCCCTTAGGCCAACCCAATCGCAACTAGGACTCTAATCCTACTCAAATCACGAATCGAAACTTTCCATAACTGCTTAGAACTCTTCTATACACAGATAGAAGTAATATTAAGACTTTCAAACACCTTAGGAATGTATCCCACATTCCTAAAACAAGTCAAATTCGTGACCCACACGAAATCCTATCATAACCAACTCAAATCTTTCCATATTTGAGTCAAACACGACTCAGTCGCAGCTTGAGTTCATAACCTAGTCGGTTGGACCTTTCCGACCAATTCTTTACGTCCACATCTCCTCATCACGCCTCGGAACCATGTAGTCGATGCACTCCTTGCATACGTGCAAACATCTTCCAACGACGTCCACGATACCTTCATATGCATTGTTTTTGATTCAAACATGCTGCACAACCTCCCGATCAACTCAACCACAATTCCTCCCGAACTTGGTTGTTGAACCTCATCTTCTCCCTAATAGTTCAATGGATCCTGTCACCAGCCATGTATTGAACTCAAGAAACACCTGCACATGAATAAACAACCAATCCGTACAGCCCAAGTCCGCGACTTGACTCAAATTTGTTCTGAACACAACACCTCACGTGAGCACCTCACATAAGCATGTTGCAAAACATAGCAAAACGATATCATCCATATCAACCAAAATGCATCAAAAACTTAGCAAATGAATACTAAGCAATCTTTCTAACAATGTAAAGAAAGTTTGAGACAATTCACAGTAAAAGCTGGAACATTGTGATCAAGCTCCAAAACTTGCCAAAGCTAACCAGAGCTTGAACCGGAGCTTACCAAAGCTAGTACAACCTAGCGCCGGAGCTTACCAAAGCTAGTACAACCTAGTGCCGGAGCTTGAAAAACATTTCGGAGCTAACCAACATAAGGCATACCTATCAAAACATATCGGAGCTTAACAACGACATGTCAGAGCTATCAAAGACATGTCGGAGCTAAAGTCGGACCTTGCTAAAAATATGTTATGGTAGCATTCAAAACTTTTATCGCCATAGCCAATGTATTCAGCACACATAGCTCTCACACTTTATTTTGCTATTCATTGGTGCACAAAAATAGTTCTAATGTTGTTGTTCTAACGATAAACTAGTGGATTATTTATCTCTTTAATTTTTTAGAATGGAATATATTTGCACTTCCAACTCTACTGAGCTGGAGATCCAGAAAATGACTACCAGCTAGTTTATCTGACAGCACTAGGGAGAACCTTCCCCCTCACCTTATGCCCACTCTCTATGTTGAAACCCAAGATGGATCCAACATAATGAGCAATCAAACAGCAAAGTACATAGTAAATCACAAAAGATGCTAGAACAGTTTCTGGAGTATCAACTTTAGCCTAGACTAAATGCTTGTGGGCGTCATTGCAAAAGGGTGAAGACAAAAAAGACTTGATTTAGCTTGCAAAGACATACTAGAAGTCAGGGTCATCAAAGTTTTTGCCCGATTTAGATTGAGTCTTAGTTATAGACTTCCATATGAATAAAATGTATCAGGTGTTTTACTTTCAGTAGTGTGTTGGGTTGAGTCTTTTTGTTGTTGATCTTCACAAACATGGTGTATTAGTGTGGCCGTACTATCTATTGAGGAAAAGGTCGGTTTAATTATTTCCATTATCTAAAAAAACTTTAGCCCAGATTAACAAAGTGCCATCCTCACTCTCGTCCTACATGTTTAACATGAAGAATGTTCTCTCGAGGGTTCGAGGATAGAATACCATCTAGGAACAGCTCACTACGTATGTGATTCATCAAATTAATTGCATGCCTTGCACGGTACAATATAATTTCCAACCATGTTGTACTCGTCCTTTCAAAGAAATGACAGCCGTAGGCGCTAGCCGCTACGTGTTCAGATTTTACGAACAAATGAACACACTTGTGAAAACAAGTACGCCACATCCGATCCTCAATGTCATCAAATTCAACAAGGGGAGCAACGTCTCTCCACGATGTTCCGCCTGGTGTTGCACACACGGCTCTCGCCTCACATCGGCCACGTATCCTGATCCAACCGTACAACTTCAAATAAAGGAGGCCTAGAAGATAAGTGCAAAAATAATACGTATAATAAAAAAGATAAGAAGAAAAAGGATGGCACGTGTTTTGAGGTCGACCGCAAGCTGCTCTCCGGCGACTACTGATCTAACCACCGAGTTTGCAGATTGGCTATCGTCGATCATCCCGACATGGAATTCGCAGGTGCAACGCTCAAGTTCTAGCTTTTTTGCTTGTGCACCCAATCTCTCATAAATTTTTTTCTTGAGGAAACACTATATCTTGGGTTCATATCAGATGTGTGCCCCACCGTTGTCTGGTCCACATGTCAGCTGCAGTAATAACTGCAGGGCAGATGATTTCATTTCCACTGTCTTGGCATTTAAGTTAATGTTTTAGTAGTTTATGTGATGATTGTTCAGAAAAAGAATAGTTTTTGTGATGGAATAATTAGCTGAATTCTATTTGTCATGTTTCTGAAATTTGAGAAAATTTTAGGCAACAGATCATTAGAATGTAATAATTACTATCATTCATCACTTATTTTGCAATTAATTATTAAACGTTAATTTTATAGGTTAAGCAATTACAAATTAACATAGTCCTTACAATTACGGAATTACAACTACTATCTCCCTCCATCCCAAATTACTTGTCACTCTTTTTAGTTCAAAAATGAACTAATTAATTAAAGATTGATAAGTAATTTGGGAGATGGAGGGAGTACATATTAACATGGTACCAAATGCATGCTACGCTGGCCCAAACATGATCAACGAGCCTCAAACATGGTGATCTCTCAACAAAAAGAGAATGGAATATATTTCCACTTCCAACTCTACTGAGCTGGAGATCCAGAAAGTGACTACCACCTAGTTTATCTGACAGCACCAGGGCGAACCTTCCCCCTCACCCTGTGCCCACTCTCTATGTTGAAACCCAACATGGATCCAACATAATGCAATCAAACAGCGCAGTACATAGTAAATCACAAAAGACGCTAGAACAGTTTCTGGAGTATCAACTTTAGCCTAGACTAAATGCTTATGGGCGTCATTGCAAAAGGGTGAAGACAAAAAAAGACTTGATTCAGATGGCTTGCAAAGACATACTAGAAGTCAGGGTCATCAAAGTTTTTGCCCGATTTAGATTGAGTCTTAGTTGTAGACTTCCATATGAATAAAATGTATCAGGTGTTTTACTTTCAGTAGTGTGTTGGGTTGAGCCTTTTTGTTGTTGATCTTCACAAACATGGTGTATTAGTGTGGCCGTACTCTCTACTGAGGAAAAGGTCGGTTTAATTATTTCCATTATCTAAAAAAACTTTAGCCCAGATTAACAAAGCACCGTCCACCGAGCGTCGTCCTCACTCTTGTCCTGCATGTTTAACATGAAGAATGTTCTCTCGAGGGTTCGAGGATAGAATACCATCTAGGAACAGCTCACTACGTATGCGATTCATCAAATTAATTGCATGCCTCGCACAGTACAATATAATTTCCAACCATGTTGTACTCGTCCTTTCGAAGAAACGACAGCCGTAGGCGCTAGCCGCTACGTGTTCAGATTTTAGGAACAAATGAACACACTTGTGAAAACACGTACGCCACATCCGATCCTCAACGTCATCAAATTCAACAAGGGGAGCAACGTCTCTCCACGACATTCCACCTGGTGTTGCACACACGGCTCTCGCCTCACGTCAGCCACGTATCCTGATCCAACCGTACAACTTCAAATAAAGGAGGCCTAGAAGATAAGTGCAAAAATAATACGTATAATAAAAAAAGATAAGAAGAAAAAGGATGGCACGTGTTTTGAGGTTGGCCGCAAGCTGCTCTCCGGCGACTACTGATCTAACCACCGAGTTTGCAGATTGGCTATCGTCGATCATCCCGACATGGAATTCTCACGTGCAGCGCTCAAGTTCTAGCTTTTTTGCTTGTGCGCCCAATCTCTCATAAATTTTTTTTCTTGAGGAAACACTATATCTTGGGTTCATATCAGATGCGTGCCCCACCATTGTCTGGTCTACATATCAGCTGCAGTAATAACTACAGGGCAGATGATTTCATTGCCACTGTCTTGGCATTTAAGTTAATGTTTTAGTAGTTTATGTGATGATTGTTCAAAAAAAAGAATAGTTTTGTGATGGAATAATTAGCTGAAGTCTATTTGTCATGTTTCTGAAATTTGAGAAAATTTTAGGCAACAGATCATTAGAATGTAATAATTACTTTCATTCATCACTTATTTTGCAATTAATCATTAACTGTTAATTTTATAGGTTAAGCAATTACAAATTAACATAGTCCTTACAATTACGGAATTACAACTACTAGCTCCCTCCATCCCAAATTACTTGTCACTCTTTTTAGTTCAAAAATGAACTAATTAATTAAAGATTGATAAGTAATTTGGGAGATAGAGGGAGTACATATTAACATGGTACCAAATGCATGCTACGCTGCCCCAAACATGATCAACGAGCCTCAAACATGGTGATCTCTCAACAAAAAGAGAAAACATGTAACATCATCAAATATGATTGAGGTCTTTCACATGGATGTTAGACGTACATATGCATGCTATGCTCCAAACATGTATTCCAAGAATAGAATATTTCCTACCATGTATATATATTTCTATATTTGTCATATTCTCTACCATGCATGTGTATGCTCTCAAACTATATGGCAGTTTATCTACCACACTAATGAAGAATGTTATCCTGTCATCAATAGAGATAACAAATTTGACACAAGGATATGTTCCCTCGACAGTATGAGAGGATAGAATGTGGACTAGCATCATCTAATAAGCACACAGCTCTCACTACGTACGTGGTTCATCAAATTAATCGATCGCATGCTGCCATTATGTATCACTGTACTCGTCTTTCAAAGAAACGACAGGCGTAGGCGTTCTAATTTTAGGAACAAATGAACACACTTGTGAAAACACGTACGCCACATCCGATCCTCAACGTCATAAATTCAACAAGGGGAGCAACGTCTCTCCACGACGTTCTGCCTGGTGTTGCACACACAGCTCTCGCCTCACGCGCGACCACGTATCCTGATCCAACCGTACAACTTCAAATAAAGGAGGGCTAGAAGATTGGTGGAAAAATAATACGTATAAGAAAAAAGGGAAGAAGAAAAAGGATGGTGCGCGTTTTGATACATGAACCGTGAGACTGTTGACTTCCATCTTCATTGGCCAGTTCCCGATTCTGCTATCTCTCCAGCATGCATTCCCACCAGCTACTCTCTAGTGGCTAGACTCAGGGTATCTCGTGGCCCACCCGGCATACCCAGTGGGTGCGCCCCTAAGAAATGTTGTTGTTGTTGTACGTGGTGTTTGGTTGAGACAATGCAACTTGTGGTCTTAACGATAAGAATTAAAAATTAGAAAGAGTATATCAGATTCAAAAATCTTCATTACTTTCTTTATTCAGGGCTCGGGACTGTCAAATTCGGAAACTCCTCTGCTCATATCATAACTGCATCAGTTATATATCCACATCTGTTTCCAATTAAAATCCAAAATAAATGTGTAGACAAAGGTTCGCACAACAGAGAAGTTGCACCACGGCAACCGTAGGGACGACAAGGAGAGAGGACCCAATGGCGGGGACTTAGGTGTACAACATGACGTTCGAGGAAGACGTGATCACCACCACCATGACGTCCTCCAGCGAGGCCGTGGAGGACTGGCTCGACGAGGTCCTCTCCGTCCTCCATCGGCGCCTTCACCTGGTCGTTGTCAGGCTCGATGTCGAGTGGCGCCCCAGCTACTCCACCGACCAGAACCCCTTCGCTGTTCTACTTCCAGGCCATCCACGCTGACTACTTCCCTGACGAGCTATAAGATTTCATCGGTGATTCTGACTACCGCTTCATCGGTGTGGGTGTGGAGAGTGACGCCGACAAACTTTGGAAGGACTGGTAGCTCAAGATGGCCAAAACGATGGACCTAGCCGAGCTCGCGGCAGAGGAGATGGATCACCTGAGCCTCCGCTGTGAGGGGCTGAAGGACATCGCGAGCGCCGTGATGGGCGCTGACATGAAGAAACCTTACCGGGTGAGGACGAGCAATTGGGATGCCTACGATCTCTCCGGCGAGCAGATCAGCTATGCGTGCATCGACGTCTTCGTCTCCTTCAAGGTCGGCCACAAGCTGCTCTCCGGCGACTACTGATCTAACCAGCGAGTTTGCGAATCGGCTACCATCGATCATCCCGGCATGGAATTCGCAGGTGCAGCGCTCAAGTTCTAGCTTTTCTGCTTATGTGCCCAATCTCTCATAAAATTATTTTTTCTTGAGGAAACACTATATCTTGGATTCATATCAGTTGTGTGCCCCACCGTTGTCGGGTCCACATGTCAACTGCAGTAATAACTGCAGGGCAGAGGATTTCATCGCCACTGTCTTGGCATTTAAGTTAATGTTTTAGTAGTTTCTGTGATGATTGTTCAAAAAAAAGAACAATTTTTGTGATGCAAGAATTAGCTGGAGTCTATTTGTCATGTTTCTGAAATTTGAGAAAATTTTAGGCAACAGATCACTAGAAGGTACTAATTACTATCATTCGACACTTATTTTGTAATTAATCATTAACCATTAATTTTATAGGTTAAGCAATTACAAATTAACATAGTCCATACAATTACGGAATTACAACTACTAGCTCCCTCCACCCCAAATTACTTATCACTGTTTTTAGTTCAAAAATCAACTAATTAAATAAAGATCGACAAGTAGTTTGGGAGATGGAGGGAGTACATATTAACATGGTACTGTAGGATCGAAGAGCTCGTGAAAAGCTACCAGAGGGGGGTGAATGGTAGATTTAAAAATCTTATGCAGCGGAAACAATTAAAACCCAACCCCTTCGGTGGAAAATCAATCTATTAAGAAATTGTGTGTGTGACTAATCTATATGTGATTAATTGTGACAAAAACCAGTATAAATTTTGGATAATCAAGTCACTAAGACGACACAACAAGAATCACTAAAATCCGTCGAGAGAAACTCAAGTTACGACCGAAAGATCGAACAAAGGTCAATCTCCTGATCAGCTCAACCACAATTCCTCCTGAATTTGGTTGTTGGAACCTCATCTCCTCCCTGAGACTAGTCCAATGGATCCCGTCACCAGCCATGACTTGAACTCAAGCAACACCTGCACATGAACAAACAACCAATTTGTACGAGCCCAAGTCCGTGACTTGACTCACGTCAGTTCCAAAACACAACAGCTTACGTGAGCACTTCACATAAGTGTATTGCAAGCCATAGTAAAATGATATCGACCATATCCAACCAAAACGCACCAAAAACATAGCAAATGAATACTAAGCAATCTTTCCAAGAATATAAAGCAAGTTCGAAACATTTCACAGGAAAATTAGGAACATTGCGATCAAGCTCCGAACATTGCAAAAGCTAACCGGACCTTGAGTTGGAGCTTAATAAAAAGATGTTTTGGGAGTATTCAAAACTTTTATCGACAAAGCCAATGTATTCAGCACACATAGGTCTCACAATCTCCCCCTTGATGAATCCATTGGCAACACCACTTAAAATCCGAACATTGGATTATTTACATAAAAGGTTTTGAAAACAATTTCTCCCCCTTTTTGAAAATCAAATGAGATAGAAACAATTTCTCTCCTTTATACATATTTATCCCCCTTGCATACTTCTCCCCCTGAGAAGAATCGTGTCGTGCTAAAAACACTTGTGAATATGTGCAACGTGTGATCAATTTCTCCCCCTTTGACAATGTATTCAGCAAGGTACAAAAGAAAAAATTTAATTGTTATGAGCATATTATAACATATACATATAAAACAAAGCTCATCCAAGTAATACTATCAAGTAACTTACACTATCACATCAATGAGATACATAAAGTAGTGTAAGCCATGCTAGAGATCAAATGTAATTTTCAATGTAAACAAGTCATGATCTCACAAACTTAACTATTTCAAAACCTGAAAGCATGACACTTGTTGCTGCATTTTATTGTTTTCCAAAGCACAAAGTTAGATCATATGATATTTGCAAGAGGTTATATGCCGCATCTGCCTTATTCTAACCAACCAAGCCAAGCCTATGTCATTTGACAATCAGAAGCTTAAGGACATGATTTTAGTCATACACAACTTCTTCCGAGTTCATATCTAAGTGCAATGATAAGCCATCTTCAAAGAAGAAGTGTGATGCATGCATATTCTCTTGACCTTTTCTCAATTTATATTTGTTCATAAAAACGCAACATGTGAGTTGATTACTTGATTAATTATTTATGATTAAAAGCACTTGTGAGCATGCAACAAGTTCAAAACAGCAAGAAAGTTCGACCATGACCAGATTTAGTGTAATTAATTATTCCAATTACTAGACATGGCAAAAACTACAAAATGTATAACACGAGTAATGTAGTAAGAACTTTCAGCATGTAAAAGGAATCACAAAGTCATACATGTATGAAATAATATGCTCATATTATTTTAATTTCAGATTCCCACATATACTTCTCAAGTTACAAAACGCCCCCTCAATGTAAGCCATGAGGATGCAAAACCCCTATTTCACTACGAATGAAAAAAATGAGTGAAATCCAAAGGTTTTGTAAAAATGTCAGCTAATTGTTGTTCGGTACCTACATGGTCAAGCATAATGTTTCCTTTTTCAATATTATCACAGAGAAAGTGATATCTAATGTCAATGTGCTTAGTTCTAGAATGTTGCACGCGGTTTTTAGCAATGCAAATGGCACTAGTGTTATCACAAAATAGTGGAACACTATCTATATCAACCCATAGTCCTTAAGTGTTTGAACAATCCAAAGAATTTATGAACAAGCGCTAGCGGCAGCTACATATTCAGATTTGGCTGTGGATTGTGCAATAGAACTTTGTTTTCTAGAGGACCAAGCAACAAGTGAATTATCAAGAAAATGACAAGCACCTGAAGTACTTTTCCTATCAATCCTACAACCCTCAAAATCGGCATCCGAAAAAGCTTTCAAAGTAACGGTTGAGGAAGAAGGAAGAAAAATTCCAAATTCTTGAGTTCCATGTAAGTACCTGAGAATCCTTTTGAGGGCTTGACGATGTGAAGCACATGGGGAGGCTTGAAACCTTGCACAAAGACATACGCTGAATTGTATGTCCGGTCTTAATGTCGTGAGTTACAAAAGTGATCCGATCATGCATCTATATTCTTTTTGATCCACGGGTTCACCATATTCATCAAGTTTAAGTGTTGTTGCTGTTCCCATTGGTGTCCGAAGAGGATTGCTTTTGTCCATGTTGAAGCGCCTTAGGAGGTCTTTTGTATACTTCGTTTGATGCACAAAGGTGCCCTCCTTGGTTTGCTTGATTTGCAGCCCCAAAAAGTATGTGAGTTCTCCCATCATACTCATCTCAAATTCAGAACTCATCATAGCTGAAAACTTTGACACAAGATCATGAGAAGCACAACCAAAGATAATATCATCCACAACAGTTGAACGAATAATGAGTCATTGCCATGCTTAAGCACAAAAAGAGTTTTATAAACCTTGCCCATTATAAACCCCTTTTCAAGTAAGAATGTTTTTAACCTATCATACCATGCTCTAGAGGCTTGTTTGGGACCGTACAAGGCTTTGGACAGTTTGTGAACATGATTAGGAAAATCTGGATTTTCAAAACCCGGTGGATGTTTGACATAAACCTCCTCATCTATGTAGCCATTAAGAAAAGCACTTTTAACATCCATTTGATATAGCTTAAAACCTTTAGATGCAATAAAAGCTAACAAAATTCTTATGGCTTCTAATCTAGCAACAGGAGCAAAAGTTTCATCAAAATCTAGACCTTCAACTTGAGTGAAACCTTGAGCAACCAAACTAGCCTTATTCCTAACCACAACCCCATCCTCACTTTGTTTATTTTTAAACACCCATTTAGTTCCAATTAAAGTGTGACCTTGAGGTGGAGATAAAAGTTTCCAACTCTTCTTGCATGGAAATAATCCAAGATTCATTAGTGAGTGCGTGTGATATATCTTTTGGTTCAAAAGAAGCAACAAAAGCAGAATGAGCATGAGAGTTTGGGGTCAGAAAACCTGGATCTTGTAATTCATTCATGCAAGCTTCCAATTATCTGTTGCGGGGGATGATTCTTGTAAATCCGTAGGGGAACATATGTCTCACAAGCTTCTTCTTCATTAGGTTCATCGCAGATTGATGAGCTTGTGGCTTGTGGACGATCAGGACCAGCAAAGGTGGTAGTCAGAGCTTGTTCAAAGTTCGGAGCTGGACACATGTCAGCTTCAAACTATCAGGCAATATCACTGACTCTTCTTCTTCTTCGAAAATACCCTCCCCCTGAGGATATGGATCTGGACCTGCAATGTTTGAGCTAGTACCTAGGCTAGCTTCATCAAAAGACACCTCAATTGTCTTCACAGTTTTGTTAGTGTCAAGTAAAAGCACACGGTAACCTCTAGTATGAGATGGATAACCAAGAAACATGCCATCAATGGACCTAGGTTCAAATTTATCAAGATTACCATGTTTCTTAACAAAGCATTTGCAACCAAAGACCCGAAGGTGTGTAACACTAGGCCTATATCCAAACTGAAGCTCATATGGTGTTTACTAAGCTTAGCGCGCAAGAAAACACGATTTGAAACATAACAAGCAGTTGCAATCGCATCAGCCCAAAAGTTCCTAGGAGTTCGATATTCATCAAGCATAGTTCTGGCCATTTCAACTAAGGTTTTGTTCTTTCTTTCTACAACACTGTTTTGTTGAGGTACATATGGTGAAGAAAATTGATGATCTATTCCATTTTCAGCACAAAAGTGATCAAAAGATTGATTTATAAATTCGGTTCCGTTATCACTTCTAATTTCTTTTAAAGATCTTGGGTGATCAATTGATAATCTAAGAAATAAAGTTCTAAAGTGACTAAAAGCTTCATTCTTAGATGCCATAAAGTAAACCCAATAGTATCTAGAATAATCATCAACAATCACAAGAACGTACCATTTACCTCCGAAAGATTGAACACGTGAAGGTCCTACGGTGTCAAGGTACAAAAGTTGACCCAGTTCAGTTGTCATGATCACAGAGAAAGTTATATCTAATGTCAATATGCTTAATTCTAGAATGTTGCATGGGGTTTTTAGAAATGCAAATGGCACTAGTGTTATCACAAAATAGTGGAACACTATCTATATCAACCCCATAGTCCTTAAGTGTTTGAACAATCAAAAGAATTTATGAACAAGCGCTAGCGGCAGCTACATATTCAGATTTGGCTGTGGATTGTGCAATAGAACTTTGTTTTCTAGAGGACCAAGCAACAAGTGAATTATCAAGAAAATGACAAGCACCTGAAGTACTTTTCCTATCAATCCTACAACCCTCAAAATCGGCATCCGAAAAAAGCTTTCAAAGTAACGGTTGAGGAAGAAGGAAGAAAAATTCCAAATTCTTGAGTTCCATGTAAGTACCTGAGAATCCTTTTGAGGGCTTGACGATGTGAAGCACGTGGGGAGGCTTGAAACCTTGCACAAAGACATACGCTGAATTGTATGTACGGTCTTGATGTCGTGAGGTACAAAAGTGATCCGATCATGCTTCTATATTCTTTTTGATCCACGGGTCCACCATATTCATCAAGTTCAAGTGTTGTTGCTGTTCCCATTGGTGTCCAAAGAGGCTTGCTTTTGTCTATGTTGAAGCGCCTTAGGAGGTCTTTTGTATACTTCGTACGGTGCACAAAGGTACCCTCCTTGGTTTGCTTGATTTGCAGCCCCAAAAAGTATGTGAGTTCTCCCATCATACTCATCTCAAATTTTGAACTCATCATAGCTGAAAACTTTGACACAAGATCATGAGAAGCACAACCAAAGATAATATCATCCACATACAGTTGAACGAACAATGAATCATTGCCATGCTTAAGCTCAAAAAGAGTTTTATCAAACTTGCCCATTGTAAACCCCTTTTCAAGTAAGAATGTTTTTAACCTATCATACCATGCTCTAGGGGCTTGTTTGGGACCGTACAAGGCTTTGGGCAGTTTGTGAACATGATTAGGAAAATCTGGATTTTCAAAACCCGGTGGTTGTTTGACATAAACCTCCTCATCTATGTAGCCATTAAGAAAGGCACTTTTAACATCCATTTGATGTAGATTAAAACCTTTAGATGCAATAAAATCTAACAAAATTCTTATGGCTTATAATCTAGCAACAGGAGCAAAAATTTCATCAAAATCTAGACCTTCAACTTGAGTGAAACCTTGAGCAACCAACCTAGCCTTATTCCTAACCACAATCCATCCTCACTTTGTTTATTTTTAAACACCCATTTAGTTCCAATTAATGTGTGACCTTGAGGTGGAGATAAAATTTTCCAACTCTTCTTGCATGGCAATAATCCAAGATTCATTAGTGAGTGCGCGTGATATATCTTTTGGTTCAAAAGAAGCAACAAACGCAGAATGAGCATGAGAGTTTGGGGTCAGAAAACCTGGATCTTGTAACTCATTCATGAAAGCTTCCAATTATCTATTGCGGGGGATGATTCTTGTAAATCCGTAGGGGAACATATGTCTCACAAGCTTCTTCTTCATTAGGTTCATCACAGATTGATGAGATTGTGGCTTGTGGACGATCAAGACCAGCAAAGGTGGTAGTCGGAGCTTGTTCAAAGTTCAGAGCTGGACACGTGTCAGCTTCAGAACTATCAGGCAATATCACCGACTCTTCTTCTTCTTCGAAAATACCCTCCCCCTGAGGATATGGATCTGGACCTGCAATGTTTGAGCTAGTACCTAGGCTAGCTTCATCAAAAGACACCTCAACTGTCTTCACAATTTTGTTAGTGTCAAGTAAAAGCACACGGTAACCTCTAGTATGAGATGGATAACCAAGAAACATGCCATCAATGGACCTAGGTTCAAATTTATCAAGATTACCATGTTTCTTAACAAAGCATTTGCAACCAAAGACCCGAAGGTGTGTAACACTAGGCCTATATCCAAACTGAAGCTCATATGGTGTTTTACCAAGCTTAGCACGCAAGAAAACACGATTTGAAACATAACAAGCAGTTGCAATTGCATCAGCCCAAAATTTCCTAGGAGTTCGATATTCATCAAGCATAGTACTGGCCATTTCAACTAAGGTTTGGTTCTTTCTTTCTACAACACTGTTTTGTTGAGGTACATATGGTGAAGAAAATTGATGATCTATTCCATTTTCAGCACAAAAGTGATCAAAAGATTGATTTATAAATTCGGTTCTGTTATCACTTCTAATTTCTTTTAAAGATCTTGGGTGATCAATTGATAATCTAAGAAATAAAGTTCTAAAGTGACTAAAAGCTTCATTCTTAGATGCCATAAAGTAAACCCAATAGTATCTAGAATAATCATCAACAATCACAAGAACGTACCATTTACCTCCGAAAGATTGAACACGTGAAGTTCCTACGGTGTCAAGGTACAAAAGTTGACCCAGTTCAGTTGTCATGATCACAGAGAAAGTGATATCTAATGTCAATGTGCTTAGTTCTAGAATGTTGCACGGGGTTTTTAGCAATGCAAATGGCACTAGTGTTATCACAAAATAGTGGAATACTATCTATATCAACCCCATAGTCCTTAAGTGTTTGAACAATCAAAAGAATTTATGAACAAGCGCTAGCGGCAGCTACATATTTAGATTTGGCTCTCGATTGTGCAACTGAACTTTGTTTTCTAGAGGACCAAGCAAAAAGTGAATTATCAACAAACTGACAAGCACCTGAAGTACTTTTCCTATCAATCCTACAACCCCCAAAATCGGCATCCAAAAAAGCTTTCAAAGTAACGGTTAAGGAAGAAGGAAGAAAAATTCCAAATTCTTGAGTTCCATGTAAGTACCTGAGAATCCTTTTGAGGGCTTGACGATGTGAAGCACGTGGGAGGCTTGAAACCTTACACAAAGACATACGCTGAATTGTATGTCCGGTCTTGATGTCGTGAGGTACAAAAGTGATCCGATCATGCTTCTATATTCTTTTTGATCCACGGGTTCACCATATTCATCAAGTTCAAGTGTTGTTGCTGTTTCCATTGGTGTCCAAAGAGGCTTGCTTTTGTCTATGTTGAAGCACCTTAGGAGGTCTTTTGTATACTTCGTTTGATGCACAAAGGTACCCTCCTTAGTTTGCTTGATTTGCAGCCCCAAAAAGTATGTGAGTTCTCCCATCATACTCATCTCAAATTCTGAACTCATCATAGCTGAAAACTTGGACACAAGATCATGAGAAGCACAACCAAAGATAATATCATCCACATACAGTTGAACGAACAATGAGTCATTGCCATGATTAAGCTTAAAAAGAGTTTTATCAACCTTGCCCATTGTAAACCCCTTTTCAAGTAAGAATGTTTTTAACCTATCATACCATGCTCTAGGGGCTTGTTTGGGACTGTACAAGGCTTTCGGCAGTTTGTGAACATGATTAGGAAAATCTGGATTTTCAAAACCCGGTGGTTGTTTGACATAAACCTCCTCATCTATGTAGCCATTAAGAAAAGCACTTTTAACATCCATTTGATATAGCTTAAAACCTTTAGATGCAATAAAGCTAACAAAATTCTTATGGCTTCTAATCTAGCAATAGGAGCAAAAGTTTCATCAAAATCTAGACCTTCAACTTGAGTGAAACCTTGAGCAACCAACCTAGCCTTATTCCTAACCACAAACCCATCCTCACTTTGTTTATTTTTAAACACCCATTTAGTTCCAATTAGAGTGTGACCTTGACATGGAGATAAAAGTTTCCAACTCTTCTTGCATGGCAATAATCCAAGATTCATTAGTGACTGCGTGTGATATATCTTTTGGTTCAAAAGAAGCAACAAAAGCAGAATGAGCATGAGAGTTTGGGGTCGGAAAACCTAGATCTTGTAACTCATTCATGCAAGCTTCCAATTATCTGTTGCGGGGGATGATTCTTGTAAATCTGTAGGGGAACATATGTCTCACAAGCTTCTTCTTCATTAGAATCATCGCAGATTGATGAGCTTGTGGCTTGTGGACAATCAGGACCAGCAAAGGTGGTAGTCGGAGCTTGTTCAAAGTTCGGAGCTGGACATGTGTCAGCTTCAGAACTATCAGGCAATATCACCGACTCTTCTTCTTCTTCGAAAATACCCTCCCCCTAAGGATATGGATCCGGACCTGCAATGTTTGAGCTAGTACCTGGGCTAGCTTCATCAAAAGACACCTCACAAGTCTTCACAATTTTGTTAGTGTCAAGTAAAAGCACATGGTAACCTCTCGTATGAGATGGATAACCAAGAAACAAGCCATCAATGGACCTAGGTTCAAATTTATCAAGATTACCATGTTTCTTAACAAAGCATTTGCAACCAAAGACCCGAAGGTGTGTAACACTAGGCCTATGTCCAAACCGAAGCTCATATGGTGTTTTACCAAGCTTAGCGCGCAAGAAAACATGATTTGAAACATAACAAGCAGTTGCAATCGCATCAGCCCAAAATTTCCCAGGAGTTCGATATTCATCAAGCATAGTCCTAGCCATTTCAACTAAGGTTCTGTTCTTTCTTTCTACAACACCGTTTTGTTGAGGTATATATGGTGAAGAAAATTGATGATCTATTCTATTTTCAGCACAAAAGTGATCAAAAGAATATTTATAAATTCGGTTCCGTTATCACTTCTAATTGCTTTTAAAGATCCTGGGTGGTCAATCAATAATCTAAGAAATAAAGTTCTAAAGTGACTAAAAGCTTCATTCTTATATGCCATAAAGTAAACCCAATAGTATCTAGAATAATCATCAACAATCACAAGAACGTACCATCACTACAGGAAACGCGGTCATTTGCGACGGTCGACCGTATTTGCGACGGCCGGCCATCGCAAATAAACCTATTTGCGACGGCCCGTAGATTGCCGTCGCAAATAGTTGAACTATCACAAATAAGCCTATATTTGCGACGGTTTCCAAAGTGGCTGTCGCAAATAAAGCTTATTTGCGACGGCCTTTTCCGCTAGCCGTTGCAAATAGTATTAATTGCGACAGCCAACCCTAGGGCCGTCGCAAGTTAAAGCCTATACCATCGGGCCGAACCGTTCCCTTCGTCATTTCCTTACCACCGCCGCCGCCGCTCCGCCACGCCCCCGACGTCCCCAGCCTCGCCGGCTCTGGTCCGCCGCGCCGCCGCCGTTCTAGGTACGCCCCCTCTCTCCCGTCACCCCCTCAAATCAATTTGGATTAGTTATTAGCATCTAATTGATGGTAATCTGAAGTTCACAATGATTAGTTATTAGCATCTAATTCTAATTTTGCATACGAGATCAATTAGGATCAATTTTGCATATGGGATCATTTTCGTTAGGAATGCAATGCAAATATGCAACACAGACGGACCCTGGTTTGCGTTGTAATAGTTAAGTTTCAGTTCGAAACCATGGTTTAAACTCTAATGGTTCCATTTTTTGGAACTCTGTTGCCGACCTGTGGGGGTGGGGCCCACCGCCGGCACCGACGTGTGTTGGGGATCGGGTGAGCCGGGCATCGCGTCGGTGGGAAACTAGTGGCGAGGCATCGTCGTCGTGTCCCCGTGCACCTGCCAGTGGCGTCGTGGTGGGGGGCATGCAGGGGCAAATATTGTCGCCATGGTCGGGAGGCCGAACTGCCGGTTGGGGGGGGGGGGGGGGGGGGGGGGGAGGGAGGGTGCCTGCGCGGCAAACATCGTCGCCACGGCTGGGAGGCGCAACTGCACGTCGCAGTGCTGGGAGCTGCAAGAGCCTGGCCTCGCGAGGGGGTGACACCGTGGAGGCGCAACAGTGGCGATCTGAGGGCCTCGCGCACCGCTGGTGGGCAGCGATATCAGTTGCGATGGGGCCCAAGAGACTGCGGGAGGGGGGCGGAGTGTAATGCATCTATGGGGCAGGTCACCTTGCAGGATATGGCACATGGCGTCTCAGGGGAGGGGCGATGGAGGAGGACAAACCTCCTCGTCTGGCTACTGGGCCGAGCTTGTGGGTTGGAACCGGTTCCAAACCGTGGTTATTGAAAATAGATCGGTTTGGGTTGGGCTCAAAAGTAGGTGTGGGTTGGGTTGGGTTGGGTTGGTTTTGTATGTTTATTTTACAGGCTGGGTTGGGCCAGGTTGATTGATACAGAAAAAAATGGATTGGGTTTGGGTTTAGTCCAGATCCTGGCTAGGTTGAGTCGGAGAATTAGATCCTAATTTGATCCTAATTGTCATGCTTTGGTAAATATGTTTATTATGCAGGTTACTAGAATTAATAATTTTTCTCTTGTTCTTTCGACTGCGTTAGTGTTTAGAATTAATAATTTTTTTCTATTTTGTTTAGTGTATGTTTGGACTTTAGTGCATTGATATAATGTTTTTGAGTGACTACTTAATATATATAAATAAAGGGGTTTTGGGCCGGCTCGGACCAACCCGGAAGGGCACGACACGCAATAAGTGTGATTGTGCCGTGTAGACCATTGTAGTGGTACTGTATGCGTCAAGTCTACACGGAAGTGAACGGGTTGGTAAGGACGTCAATGACCCGCGATTGCGTGGACGGTGGAAATGAATGTGGAATTGTCATCTAAAACCAACTTTCCTCTCACTCTTTCTCTAATTCTTTCCTCTCTCTTAAATTATCTAAAAATGAAAATGAGCAACGTAACCTATAGCAATGTATTACCTCGGATCGGCACGTCTCACATGCCATTGGCATGTGAGACGTGCAGGTTCGGGATTGTCCCTTTTTGGACAGCCTCGGAGTGACCGAGGGGGCGTGGCTTGTGACGAGACGCGGGTCCAGATTTGTACAAGATTTTGGTGGTGTAACCCTATTGTTCTCTGCTGCACCATTTTTGGGCGTGCAGTGGAGACTGTAGGGTTATGCTGCCGAAATTTCGTTCGAATCCGGATCACGCGTCTCGTCATGAGCACGCTTCGCTCGGTCATTCATGGGTGGGTTTAGGATCTATCCGCCTAGGTTGTAGGGTCGTGACATAACATAACAATACATTAACGACAATTTCTTTCGCGTTAAACTGCAGAGTCAAACATGGGTGAAGACCACAGTTGGATGTATACTGGCTGGAAGAGCAGGACTGGTGGTCACTCCGATGAGTGGTTTATCAAGTTAGATCAATTTTTGGATCGAGCATTTTTGTTGTCAATGGAAGATATGGTGCGGCCCATGTACAAAATGCCGGAACACCAAGTTTTTGAGAAGATTGGAGCTTTTGTTTCACTTATGTCGAAACGGTTTCACTCCAAATTATGAAGTGTGGACCTTTCATGGTGAGACTAATTCTCGAGTCATAGCCGAAGTGGATATGGATGATGATATAACAGAGGTTGATAGGATGGATGAGATGCTAGAAGCTCTGCAAGCGGAGGATCCTCTTACAAATGAGGCAAAGAAGTTCTTCGAGGAGCTGAAGAAATCACAAGAGCCGTTGCATGAACACACGGTTGTGATCGTACTTGCTTTCTTGACAAGATTTATGGCAATTAAGTCCAAGTACTTTTTTTCCATCAACTACTACAATGATCTCATGAAATTGATCTACGGTATCCTTCCACAACCTCATAATGCGCCGGCCGATATGTATCATTCAAAGATCAAGATATCTGGTCTCAGTATGAAGTATGAGAAAATCGATGTGTGCCCAGACAACTGCATGCTATTCTGGAAAGTGCACGACAATGAGAAGATGTGCTTGAAATGTGGTAAATCGAGGTATGTCAAAGTTGTTAATGACGATGGCGATAATGTGATGACAGATGTCGCACATAAGCAGCTTCGTTACTTGCCTGTGACACCTCAGTTGAAGCGGATGTTTCTTTCAAAAAGAACCGCAAGACACATGAGATGGCACAAAGAAGGTAAACGTGAGAACAAAGAATTCTTGACGCATCCGTCCGACCGTGATGCATGGAAGGCGCTAGACCATTTCGATCCAAACTTTTCTCGTGATGGGAGGAATGTTCGCATCAGATTAGCGACAGACGGATTCTCACCGTTCAGTACGAACGCCACGCCATACTCATGTTGGCCCGTCTTTGTCATTCCTTACAACCTGCCACGTGCTTTTTGTACGAAGAATGAGTTCATGTTTCTCAGCCTCATTGTACCTAGACCTGATCATCCTGGGTCACGTCTCAACGTGATGTTAAAACCGCTGATCGAAGAATTGAAAGTCTTGTGGACAGGAGTCGAAGCGTACGACAGTTACAAGAAGCAGAAATTCAACCTTCAAGTTGCTTATTTGTGGTCCATCCATGATTTGCTGGCATACGACATGTTTTCTGGATGGAGCACTCACGGTCGTCTGACGTGTCCGATATGTGCTTCAGACACGGATTGCTTTCGACTAACTCATGAACGCAAAATATCTTACTTCGATTGTCACATACGTTGGCTGCCCTCGAATCATATATTTAGGCAGCAGAGGCATGTCTTTCGAAAGAACACTGTTATCACTAAAGGACCACCGAAGCATCTCAACGGGTCAGAAACTTCTGATATGTTGGATAAACTGGTGCCTGATGAAGGTTGTCCTGGATATTTCGTAGGTTATGGAGAGGAACACAATTGTACTCACATATGTGGACTTTGGGAGCTACCGTATGTGACGTTGTTGATTCTAATGCACAACATTGATGTCATGCATCAGGAGCATAACATGAGCGAAAGTATCATAAGCACTTGCATGGATATGCCTGGCAAGACGAAAGACAATTATAAAGCTAGACTAGATTTGGTAGACATTTGTCACCGTCCAACTCTTGAAATCTCTGAAAGTTGTGGAAAGCCACGTGCTTCTTTCTGTCTTCGATCGAAAGAAAAGAAAGAAGTTATGAAATGGATGAAAACTTTGAAATTCCCACATGGTTACACAGCTAGCCTGAAACGAGTCGTAAATGTTAACACAGGAAACCTCACTGGGTTGAAGAGTCATGATTATCACATTATAATGGAAATACTCTTACATGTTATGTTTCGAGGATATCTAGATGATGCGGTGTGGAAGGTTTTAGCCGAGCTCAGCTATTTCTATAGACAGCTTTGTGCTAAATAAATCAAGATCGCGATGATGGATAAGTTAGAGAAGGAGATACCCATACTTTTATGTAAGATGGAAAAAAATTGTCCACCAGGTTTCTTCAATCCAATGCAACATCTGCTTATTCATCTTCCATTCGAAGCTAAAGTTGGCGGTCTTGTGCAATATAGGTGGATGTATCACATTGAAAGAGCGCTACAATATCTCAAACCAATGGTTGGCAACAGGGCAAGGGTGGAAGGGTGCATCGCTGAAGCATATACTCTTAAAGAAGTAGGATACTTTTCAAGTGTCTACTTTGCGGAAGAAAACAATATCAATACTTCGGCGATGCAGTACAATGTAGAAGAAACACCCCCTCTAAGAGACCTTTCCATTTTTCAAACGGGAGGCACCACCGTTGGTAGCTACACGACCTATGTGCTATCGAAACATGAAAGAACTGTTGCTTTACTCTACATGTACGCAAATATAGAAGGCATGCTGGAATACTTCGAGTAAGTGTTTGTCCGACATTTATGCTAATCGACCTATTTTGCTACACATGTACTCTAAAAGATGTTTTTTCATGTTCAGCGAGTTCCACAGACAATGTTGGCCACATAGGCATCAACCTACGGCCAAACAAGTAGAAGCGATGTGAAAAGAAGGAATATATGGGGGGCATGGTTTCCTATCCTGGTTTCGAGATTATGTAATATTCTCTCATCTTCTATGTATTATAAGTTACTATTATTAAAGAAGTATTATTTTAACTTACGATCATTTATGACAGTGTCGGACTCACAATGTCCATGAAGATTTGCGGCAGCTATCTTATGAATTGGTGAATGTTAGAAGCTATGGTCGATATGACGTAAATGGCTTTCGATTCTGTACAACTCATTTTGATGCTCTTCGCCCTCTCGCGGCAACATCAAATTCCGGTGTTGTGATGAGAGTAATGGACACTCAAGGGAATTTAACCGATTATTATGGGATCATTAACAAAATTCTTGAATTTACTTTTATCGGAAATAAGACCCTTCGAGTTGTCTTCTTTGATTGTGATTGGTTTGATCGCACTCATGGAACTCGAGAAAACCAATTTGGAATGGTGGAAGTGAAACATAAGGACCGACTACGAGGTTACGATACATTTGTTCTTGCACATCAAGTGGAACAAGTGTATTATCTACCTTATCCATGCACGAAGCTTAGTGCTTGGAGGGTGGTATATAAGCTGAATCCTCGTGAGCGGTTATATACTCCTGGGGATGATGGTTACCATGATAGTGAAGACGTTGAAGAAGTGTACCAAGAAGAAGAGTTGCCAGACACTTTTATCGTCGAGCATGGTGCAGGACTCGATCAATTAGTTGGAGATGTTGAAGATGTTGAAGATGTAGAGGCAGATGATATGCGAAAATGGAAATTAGAACAGGCCACGATGGAAGATCATTGGGCTGGTTTAAGGAGTAGGGCACAGGCACATGATAATGATGTTGATGAATTTTGAAAGTGATTACAAGTAATGTTTTCTTGAAGATAGTAACATGAAATTTGTATATTTTATTTGCATATTTACTGATTATCTAATTAAAATAGGATGGCGTCAAAGAAGGGTAAGAAGGTGTCGTCGACGAGGGGGTTCCACCCCTCTAGACCTGAGGACGCTTTCGATGGTGCCACGTCGACTGGAAGCAGACGCTCTCAGCTGCTGGGGCACGTTCTGAGTAGCTCTAGAGCTTCGTCACAGGTAAATTTCACTCGCTTTTAATAAATTATTTAAATTCAATTTCACATTAATCTTACTTATGAATCATTTTAATGTTGTAGTCCTCACCGGCTGACTCAGAGGCTGTGGCGCTAGTTGACCCTGGCTACCCTTCGGTGAGTCAGCCCTCGGCTAGCCAACCCGTAGCGAGCCAGCCCTCGGCCAGACAGCCCTCGGCTGGCGATCCTTCTGTTCCTCGGGCCTTTGGCTCGGCTGGTGAGGAGCCATCTGGGTCACCTGACGTGGTGCCCCAGCAGACGCGGAGGACGAGAAGGACTCACTTTGTCAGTCCTCCTGTGGTCCCTTCACAGATGATCGTGATTCGTCTAGTTGGAGACAGGTAATAAAAATTATAGTGTTCAATTTTAGTTTCTTTTGATTACTTAAGTCATGAATTAATAAATATCTTGCAGTGTTTGGGACGACACGTCTTTCATCGGTGAGAGACACCACAAACCAGTGAATGGTGTCCTCGGGTCCATAGTGTGTTTGCACTATCCCGGGGTCATCGACAGGGTGCCTGCTCTTTCGTGGGAGGACTACGTACGCGTCCATCACCAGGAGCACGGCAACCTTCAAGAGGCCGTATGGGCCGATTTTATGGTAAGTATGTTAAAAAGAGTTTCTAAGTTTCAACTCTTAAACTCTTTTACTGAACATCTCTTCAATATATTCTTTATCATCGGCAAGATATATTTTAGAGGACCCGAACGACCGTCGCCAGTTTGAGGATGCGAGGCGAGTGTTTCGCTACAAAGCTGCCAAGGCGCTTCGACAAGCTTATTGGAACACCCGTGTTCAAATTATTAATGGGCACTTGAAGGCGAACCAGCAACCCTTGCTACACTTCCGGCAAGCGAGCGAGATGCACCTGACGGAGGAGGAGTATGCGCAGGTACGTGGAGTGTAGTAAGTATTTTTTTTTTGATAATTTCCTTGATGGTATTTTTAATGACTTCCAACTATGTGCAGGGCCACGTGAGCTGGTTGCAGGGTCGGACCGATGCATTTTGGGCCCTTTGTCGCTACTGGACTAGCGATGAGTTTAAAGCTAAGTCCGAGAAGGCTCAAGACTGCAGAGGGGTCATGGGGAAGAGCAGGCACGGGCAAGATAACCACTTGCATTTAGCTAAATGCATAGTAAGTGTGTGTAACTTATGTTTAGATATTTATAATATATTGTTCGTACTAACACGTATTGACAGGAGCGCGAGACGAGGGTGCCGCCGACCACTGCTGAGATCTGGAAGAGAGGTCACAGGGACCCTTCTTAGCCGACGGGGTGCAGTCAGGCTGCAGCCGAGCGATTGGTAAGTTTAGAAATCATTCATATTAAATATAACTATATAGATTGTTGAACTTACATGGTTTTCTTTTTTTGCAGGCTAACTACGGGGAGGAGGCTAGGAAGTTACACGGCGAGGATTTCGATTGGGAACGTCAACCAATCGATCCTCAAGCCGCGTATGCAAGCGGTGGTGGAAAAGCACACGGAAGGTGAGTTTACAAGTCATTTCATCATTTTCAATTCAAAGTATTCAAGATATTTCAATTTCGTATTACTGACTCTCTTTTTTATAAGCTCGCCATATTCGACGGAGTTGTCAACTCGAGGGCGGGGAGACCTGCGAGATGCAGCTCCACGCACGCTTCTTCGGTGGGCATGACTAGTCATCGCGCCTCGCAGAGGGACATTGAGATGCAGTCCCTCTTCAGGCGACAGGAGGAGTCGGAACGCCAAAGGATCGCGATGGAAGCCACGATCCAAACCCAGGCAGCAGTGTTGGCGCAGATGCGGGAAGCAATGGAGGTAACCAAATAAAAACTAAAGTTCTCATTAATTCAGCGTAAATGACTTACTAATAGATAGCATTTAATGTTTTCAATGACAGGCCATGGCTCGGGCGCAAGGTCTGGGGATCCAGCTACTGGTACTACCTCCAGTCCTTCCAGGCGATCCTTCTTCTGCGGGTCAGGTAATTTTCTATGTAATCCTTCTTCTTCAGCGTAAAACTATTGAGATAGAAGAAAGAGGGAGATAGTTAGATAGAAGAAAAGGATAGAGATAGAAGAAAGAGAGAGAGAAGAAAGAGAGAGACAGAAGAAAGAGTGACAGATAGTTAGATAGAGTAGGAGGGGAATGAAGAGAGGGAGAAAGATGTAGATAGAGATAGAGTGAGGGGAAGATAGAGGGAGGGAGATGTAGATGGAGATAGAGGGAGGAAGATAGAGGGAAAAGGATAGCAATAGAGAGATAGAGTGAGAGAGAAAGATAGAGTGAGAGACAAAGAGAGAAATGAAAAGAGAGAGGAAGAGAGGGGGATCTAGATGAAGATAGAGGGAGAGGAAGGGAGGGAGAGAGATGTTGATGCATTTATATTCTAACTCTACGTTTCATTAATTGTAGGGATCCGCGACGGCTGCACAAACGCCGTCGCCGTCGCTACCGCCACCTGGAATGAGGCGCGACGACAACTTCGACTTCGGAGGTGGCTCTGGAGGTGGCTACGGAGGTGGATACGGAGGTCAGACGGGCGAGTGAGCCCATGTTTAGTATGTTGATGTTGATGCGATGTTTGGACGATGTGTGTGATGTGTTTTGAAACTGTTGTGATGTGTTGTGATGAATATTGCATGTTCTGTGATTCTCGCCATCGAGCCGGTTAGTATTTTCTGTTTTAAAAAAAAAAAGATAAAACCTTATTTGCGATGGCTTTTTATACAGTACCGTCGCAAATAAGGTCCCAGGCCGTCGCAATTAAGCCATTGCTATTTGCGACGGCCAGGTCGTCGCAAAGAAGGATTAATTGCGACGGCCTGGCTGTCACAAATAGTGGCGTGGGTCTCGAAGGAGGACACGTGGGCCCTGTCCACTGAACTTATTTGCGACGGCCCAGCTGTCGCAAATAGCGGCACTTAATTGCGACGGCCAGGCCGTCGCAAATAAGCATTAATTGCGACAGCTGGGCCATTGCAAATATTATTGCGGGGCCCACCGGCCCACGGCAATAACTTGCGATGATCGCTGCTAGCCGTCGCAATTAAGCTTATTTGCGGCGGTGGCCGTCGCAAATAAGCTTAATTGCGAAGACTTATTTGCGACGGCCAAAAACCGTCGCAAATAAGAAAAGTTGTCGCAAATAGCTTATTTGCGACGGCATTTCGTCGGGTTTCCTGTAGTGCATTTACCTCCGAAAGATTGAACATGTGAAGGTCCTACGGTGTCAAGGTACAAAAGTTGACCCGGTTCAGTTGTCATGATCATTGTGAGAGGAGTATGTAAACCTGCAACCATCTTAGCATGTCTACAAGAAGAGCACACAATTTCTTTGTCCCCTTTAAGCTTAGGCAGCCCACGTATGCGATCAAGAGCACTAACACGCGTTAGATGATCAAAGCCTACGTGACCAAGTCTACGATACAAAAAATATAAGTCCTTGGAATCATTAGGAACTAGACACCTATTCTTAGAGGAAGACATATCAAAATCAGCTTTAAAAACTCTTCCAAACCGTGACATGTTAAAAATAAGCTCACTATTTGAACCTACAACTTTGCAGCAGTTTTTATTGAAAATAATTTCCAGATTTTCATCTAGCAGTTGTGAAATAGAAAGCAAGTTGTATTTCAAATTTTTAACAAGTGCCACATCCTTCAAATTGTAGTGATCATTTACTCTTACCGAACCCTTATCAATTATAGGAGTTGAAGAATTATCGGCAAAAGTAACATTCTCTACACGTGACACTAAAGAGAGGGAGGAGAACCATTCTTTGTTACCGGTCATGTGGCGTGAGCAACCTGAATCTACAATCCAAATGTTCTCCTTCCTCAAGCATGTAACCAACATAGAAGAACAATACGTCGATGACTCAATACTGGGGTTAATCAAAAAGCATTTAGGAATCCAATACTGAGTCACACGACGTCCAGCAGGAATAATACACGAAAGCTGAGATAAAACAGCAGGTTTATGAGCCAAAGCTTGCGGATTTTTGTACCCAACTACTGTCCTACAAGATGTTATATGTGTAGCACGAAAAACAGTAGTTTTGGAAGCAAACTTTGCATGTTTTCGACTCATTACAGCAGATTGCATGTTCCTAGCATTCGGTTTAGCAAGTGCAGCAAATTTTGCATGAAAGTTATAAGATCTAGCAATCATTCTTTCCTTTTTCCGTTATTTAGCTAGTCTATAACAAAAATCTATGACATGACCATCTCTACCACAGTAGGTACAATGAAATTTAACTTTGTGTTCATGTCTAGATGAGCAATCAACATTTTTATTTGAAACCGAATGAGACAACACTCCTGCAGATTTGAAAACTACTTCTTTTTTGTTTAGGAACTGTTTGAGTCAAACCACTTCCTAGTGACTTTACAATTTTAGGTGGATGTGCCTTAGTATGAGCATGATAATCAAAACCTAAAATCAGTTTTATCATTGCAAGACTTGGGAGAATTCAGCAACAAGTTTAGGTTCTTATTTCCATTACAAAATCAATCTTATGTCCTATGCATGTCATCAAGTTTATTTGACAGATCAAGGCAATTTTCACATGAAGTTTTTTTTTAATTTGCAATTGGAACAATATTTAACTTCATGAGAACATAAAGCATTGTTCAATATAGAAATTTCATTCATAGCATCTTGTAGTTTCTTATCAAGATCATCACAAGTAGAACAATGCAAATCAATTGTAGAACAGCTAGCATCTTTCAAGTTTTTATCATTAAGTGCAGCAAGCTCTCTGTTCTTTTCAATATCTAACTCAAGTTTATCAAGTGTGGAGGTGTGCGGAATTCTTAATGAGGACAATCACGTGAGGAACAAGAATCATCACTAGGAATCAAGGATTTCAAACGATTAATTTCAGATTCTAGTGACTCGATTTTTACAGAATTGTCTCTAAGCTTTTTGTCCTTTTTCTTAACTATAATAGTGGCATGAGAAATAGCATCACACATTTCTTCGCAAGTAGGACATACCTCTTCATTGTCGCTGTTGTGTTCAGCCTCCTCCATATTTGATCTTGACTTGCCCGCCATGAAGCACAAGTTTGCCAAATCATCTTCATCTTCATCACTTCCTATGTCCACATCGCTTGAGCCAAGTTCTTGAAGTGCGGAGATAAAACTGCTCACTAATTGACGTCCTGTAAAACTCTTCTTTTTCTTCGTATCATATGTAGAGGAGTGATTCGTCCTTGTTTGCTTTTCATCCCGGAAAGTAGGACCTAAAAGGTTAGGGCAATCTGAACGAAAATGTCCTGTCTTACCATATTCGAAACCTCGTATGCAGATCGTAGGTGTGCAACATGATCGAAGTCACTTTGAGTTAATCCTTGTATGATCAAGTTCTGAGCCTTGTTGTTGTTGTCGACATCTATCAAATTTGTAGCTGTAACTTGATCGTTTGACGGCACTTCGAAAGGCTTGTACACCTTCTCCCATATTGCGAAGCCTTGAGCCTGGATGAAGGCTTCCATACGTGCCTTCCAAACCTGAAAATCAATACCACTAAACACATAAGGTTTTGTGGAGTATTTCTTCATGATGATTAGTCAAAACACGTGCAAATCTAAAAGATTAGAGCACCGCGGCTCTGATAACAATTGTAGGATTGAAGAGTACGTGAAACACTACTATAGGGGGGTGAATAGTAGATTCAAAAATCTTATGCAATGGAAACAATTAAAACCCAACCCCTTCGGTGGAAAATCAATCTGTTAAGAATTTGTGTCTGTGCGATTAATCTAGATGTGATCAATTGTTACAAAAACCAGTATATATTGTGGAGAATCAAGTAACGAAGACAACACAACAAGAATCACTCAAATCTGTTGAGAGAAACTCAAGTTACGATCGAAAGATCGAACAAAGGTCAATCTGTTCTACCGAGAAAAAACAGTTCTGGAACACTGCAAAGAAACTCGTGTAGATCAGAAACCACAAATCCAATGATCGTGAAATTTTAAAGATGATATAAAATTAAGTTGTGAAGACAACCCAAAAAAATCATGACAATCTGATCTGCAAAACTCGAGTTATGATAAAACCACCGAAGCAAGGTAATGTTGTGCAGAAACTCGACGAGAAAGACTTGACAGAAACAAGTCGGACGAACAAGGCACAAAGGTTCCTTTCAACTACGAAGTTTATTCAATAGAACACAAGAGGAACAGCCCCAAAGTCGTCTACCACAAGCTCTGGCCTCCCTTGCTTATATAACTAGCCTGAAGGCCAACCCAATCCTTACTTGGACTCTAATCCTACTCAATCCTCGAATTGAAACTTTCCATAACTGCTCAAGACTCTTCTATACGCAGATAGAAGCAATCTTAAGACTTCCAAACATCTTAGGAACGTATTCCACATTCCTAAAACAACTCAAATTCGTGACCCACATGAAATCCTATCAAAACCAACTTGATACTTTCCATACCTAGCCATAACTGACTCCGCCGCAGCCGAAGTCATCAACCGATATGATCCGATCCTTCCAACCAGATCTTTCCTTCCTTATCCCATCTTCGGAACCATGTTGCCACATCATGCACCGCATGCATACGTGTGAACACCTTCCTTCAACTTCTAGTAACCTTCATATGCACTGCCCTTGATTCAATCATCTTGTGCGACCTCCTGACCAGCTCAACCACAATTCCTCCTGAATTTGGTTGTTGGAACCTCATCTCCTCCCTGAGACTAGTCCAAAGGATCCTGTCACCAGCCATGAATTGAACTCAAGCAACACCTTCACATGAACAAACAACCAATTCGTACGAGCCCAAGTCCGCGACTTGACTCACGTCAGTTCCAAAACACAACACCTTACGTGAGCACTTCACATAAGTGTGTTGCAAGCCATTGTAAAATGATATCCACCATATCCAACCAAAACGCATCAAAACTTAGCAAATGATTACTGAGCAATCTTTCCAAGAATATAAAGCAAGTTCGAAACATTTCACAGGAAAATTAGGAACATTGCGATCAAGTTCCGAATGTTGCAAAACCTAACCGTACCTTGAGTCGAAGCTTAATAAAAAGATGTTTTGGGAGTATTCAAAACTTTTATCGACAAAGTCAATGTATTCAGTACACATGGTTCTCAAAGGTACCAAATGCATGCTATGCCGCCCCAAACATGATCCACGAGCCTCAAACATGACGATCTCTCAACAAAAAGAGAAAACATGTAATGTCATCAAACATGATCGAGGTCTTTCACATGGATGTTAGACGTACATATGCATGCTATGCCCCAAACATGTATTCCAAGAATAGAATATTTCCTACCATGTATATATATTTCTATATTTATCATATGCTCTACCATGCACGTGTATGCTCTCAACCTATATAGCAGTTTATCTACCACACTAATGAAAAATATTATCCTGTCATCAATAGAGATAACAAATTTGACACAAGGATGTTCCCTCGACGGTACGAGAGAATAGAATGTGGACTACCATCGTCTAATAAGCACACAGCTCTCACTACGTACGTGGTTCATCAAATTAATCGATTGCATGCTGCATTATGTATCGTTGTACTCGTCTTTCAAAGAAACGACAGGCGTAGGCGCTAGGCGCTACGTGTTCTGATTTTAGGAACAAATGAACACACTTGTGAAAACACGTACGCCACATCCGATCCTCAACATCCTCAAATTAACATGTTCCTCAACAAGGGGGCACAAAAATCCTAACCACGTGATCAAACATGCATGCTTGATCGCGTGTCTCTTTCACATGCATTATATTCATGTCCACCGTCATATATGATCACGACAATTATCGTTGGTTCGATATGGACTCTCGGTCGGCAACGGTCGGATCCTTCAAAAAAAAGATATGGACACTTGGTCGATTGCCATGCACGTTCACACGTCAATCTTCCGCACCTCGTTGAAATCGTTCGCACAAAATGTTAAGAACACCGCGGGACGGACCTACAAAGTATGCCAGGTGGGCCATTGCATACCCTGGACCTTTGCGTGTCAAATTAAAAAATGGCTGATGGGACGTGTCGAGCAGTTTCGAGACGAGGCAAACCGTGGTTTGGAGTAACTCTGTCGATTCAAAAGCATAGTTCTCGAAGCGTCCGATCATCTCCACACGCGCGCTTAACGATGACCCGCTATAAAGGCACACCGTCATCTTCTTCTCCGCTGCACCTCTCGATCAATTTTAGCCTCAGAACTTCTCCTCTTGCTTCTCCGCCGCACTACCGTCGACCACCTCTCTCTCTCTTTGTTCGCACCTCCGTCGCTGCACAAATGGGTAGCCCCGCACTGAAGCGCTCCAGGTCATTGACGTCCTCCCAACCTCCTTCTGCATTTTCATCGCCGCCAATGGCGGTGGAACTGGAGGTGGCGCCCGCACCTCCTCCACCCCCGTCACCGCCCGGGGCGCCCGCACCTCTTCCGTCCGACTATGATGAGACTGTCCGCCTCATCGAGAAACGCATCGACGAACTCAACGGCAAGCTTAAGGAGGACACCGGCAACCTGTTCGCCGCCAACGTGCAAGCAAAAGCGCTCAACAAAATAGTGCAGGATGTATTTGATAATACATCTCACTCTTGTTGTCGACTGGGACTTGGGATCCTTCCCCACCACACCAGCATGGACTCCGCCGGCTACTACATCTTTGGGTTAGGCTTTGTAGCCGCTTGTCTCGACTGCCTCTACGAGATGATTGGTGAGGAGGCTGGGGTGGAGTTTCGCGAGCAACTGGTGAATGTCGTTGGCTGGAAGTTCAATCTGGTGTTGCAGGATGCTCCTCCGGTGGTTGCGGCGGAGCCGGAGGCGCCGCCGGCGGATGTGGAGGCGGCAGCGGAGGAGGTGGATGAGTCCTCCTCCGAGTAGGTAGGATTAGTAGTAGTTTTTTCTTTTGTTTTCTATGTGTTTTTTTCTTGTTTGTAATATATGTTGTGTTTTTATGTTAATGAAAAATGTCTTTTATGTTCATGAACAATGTGTCCTACAGTACATGCATTAACGAAAAACTCCTCCATTTATCAAAAAACGTCGCATATGGAAAATTAACACATTAGTCATATTATATCTAATAAATATTAAACACATTAGGACGTACGCAGTAGTATTATATTTCAAAAAATTACAAAAATAAAAAGCTAGACCGTGTAACTGTACATCACACCCGGATGATGCAAATACTAATTAATTTTATTTCTTTTCTATTTACCAGCTGTCATCGTGCCCCCCCCCCCCACCGGTCTGGCCTTAGGCGGTAGCCCCACCCGCCTAGGCTCAGAGCTGGGCCTGCCTTTAATACCATCCGTAGTGGTTCACGGTAAAGCTTATTGGACTGTAAATATAGAGTAGATTACTCGAAGTATAGAGGTGTCCGAGTGAAATGCTGGATGTATAGAGGTTATACTGGAAGTATAGAGGGATAGAGACATAGAGTAAGTTTTAGAGGAAACCGCTGTGGCCTGTGAATCATATGGTCTTATCTCTTAACCCCTTGGTGCGGAAATCAAATTCTTTGGGGCCCTGCCGCACAGACGTCTCTGTGCGACCCTGCCCAGATGGTTGCACGTACGTTCATGCTCTGAATCTTACAGCCATACAGCCAGGGGCGCACTGCATGGTTCCCACGACTGTGCCACCCTGCCCTGATGATTTCCATGTACGCGAACGCACCGAAATCTTGCAGCGCGCATGGGCACACGAACTCCACGTCTGAAATTTGCTCAGCGATCCGAATAACTCGGCACTCGGTGTGCCCGATCCATTATCATGCGCACGAGCATGATGCGGCCAAAAAGATCTGTGTTTGGTTGCTTGTCTTAGATTCAATTAACTTGGATTAATTGGGTGGTCCAGTCATGTGTTATTTGTTTTGCGGTCAGACGGACAGGGTGATCCAGGTTCGAGGAATATAAAATATTCCTCGCGGATGCTGGATGAGATGGTCCAGGATATTTGGTTGGATGTGAGTACATCCACCTTATCTAATTATGCTTCTTAGTAACATAATTAGTGATAATTAACTTGTTTATTGTTGATTAATAATTACAATTATGATATTAACATTAATATTTGCTAGTAATATGATAATTAGTATATAAATCATTAATATTATGAAATTATCAACTTAGATGATTCAATAATCCACCCAAGTTTCATCCAACCTACCAAACTAAAAATTGGATCGTCCAGTCCATCCAACCAAACGTTAATTCGGATGATCCAATACATAAAGAAATGGATGATATTATATCTCCAATCCAACTTCATCGTCAAACTAAACGCAATTTATGACTGAGCACTTTGTCACATGTCACTAGAGTATGGCCTCAACACCGGGTTTAGGGTGCATCGTGAACTAACCATATGACCCGTCCAAACACTCACGTAATTAGCATACACCTGCAAGAGCAACTACCGGGCCGCATCCTTCGCGTACGAACGGCAACACCGACCAACTTATAATTTTTGTACTCCGTACAAAGAATTTTTCTTGTCCATGAGCCAATAAACAAGCTCTTCTGATTCGGCACCTAATAATCAGCATGTGATCAACGAGCCTATATGTATGTATGTATGTATATATATATATATATATATATATATATATATATATATATATATATATATATGATGATCTTTTAACAAAAAGAGAAAACAAGTAATGTTGTCATCAAACATGATCGCGAGGTTTTCAAGTGCATGTTGTTACTTGTCCATGCTTGCTATGCCCCAAACATGATCAATGAGCCTCAAACATGACGATATTTCAACAAAAAGAGAGAAAACACGTGTAACATCATATCTTACATGATCGTCGATGTCTCTCTCACATTAATGTTATAGTTGTCCATGCATATATATATGCTACGCCCCAAACATATGATCAACGAGCCTCAAATTTGTCGCTTTGTAGTTAAAAAATGAACTACACGTAATAATGTTGAGATCAAACATGATCGTGAGGTTTTCAAGTGCATGTTACCTGTCCATGCTTGCTACACCCCAAACATGGTCAACGAGCCTCAAATATGACGATCTTTCAACAAAATTAGAAAACACCTAACGTCATCAAACATGCTTGATCGAGGTCTTTTGCGTGTCAAACTGAGAAAAACATGAACGAGGGTTTGTGATATATATACGTATGTGTTAATGAATGAATGTATGGTGTGTTCATCATGTTCGTCAAGAATGACAATTCATAAGAAAGGATTTGATTATTTTTTGGACAATTCATAAGGAGGAGGAGGAGGATTTAGGTTTTCTTTTGATGTTTTTCTTTTCTTTTGTCTTGTACTTTTTCTTGTGTTTTGTGATGATCTTTCAACTATATATGATGATCTTTCAACAAAAAGAGAAAACACGTAATGTCATGAAACCTGATCGAGGTCTTTTGCGTGACAAACTAAAAAAACTGGAACATTGCAAATACCTTGGGCCGGTGGGCCCTTTGCGTGTCAAACTTAAGCTCCCTTTGGATTGAAGGAATGACAAAGGAATTTTGAAGGATAGGATTTGTAAAGGATTTTTTCCTACATGATCATTTGGCTCACATGAAAACCAAAGGGTAGTTTCCATAGGAATAGATTCCTTTGCTAAATTTTGTAGGAAAACCTAACATGAGTTTGGACCTCTTTTTTCTTTCCTAGCTCGTGTTGCAGGTTTCTTTGTTTTTCCTATGATGCTGCCAAAGGGCTTCTCATCTCAATTCCTATAGGATTGCAAAAACATACAATTTCAATTCCTATGTTTTTCCTATTCCTGTGTTTTTCAATTCCTTCAATCCAAAGGGAGCCTCAAAAAATGGAACTAAAAAACTGAAACACCGCAGGATGGACCAATAAAAAGTATGCCAGGTGGGCCATTACATACCATGGACCCTTTGCGTGTCAAATTAAAAAACTGCATGTGAAGCCGAGATAGGACGCGTCGAGCCATTGCGATAACATAGAGGAGGCAAACCGCGGTTTGGATTAACTCCAACCCACCCACCGGTTCAAAAGCACAGTTTTTGAAGCGTTTGATCATCTCCACTCGCGCGCTTAGACGATGACCCGCTATAAAGGCACACCTGTCCTCTTGCGTCTCCGCCGCACCACTCCATCAATCGTAGCCTCCAAACATCTCTTGCTTCTCCACTGCACCATCGCCGACCACCTCTCGCTCTTTCTCTCCACCTCCATTGCCGCACAAATGGGTAGCCCAACACTGAAGCGCTCCAGGCCATCGACGTCCTCCGAACCTCTGTCTTCTCCGTTTTTGTCGCAGCCAATGCCGGTGGAACTGGAGGCGGCACCCGCACCTCCTCCATCCCCTTCTCTGCCCACGGTGCCCTCACCTCCTCATCCCGTTTGGGTTCAGGAGACTGTCCGCCTCATCAAACACCGCTTTGATGAACTCGATCGGTGCCTGAAGGAGGCCACTGAGCACCTTTCCACCACCGCCGGGCGCGCAAAAAAGCTCGACAAATTGACACGGGATGTATTTTTTGATACATCTCGTTGTGTGACCGTCTGAGTCTTGGGAAACTTCTCGTCCGCACCAGCATGGACACCACCAGTCACTACTGCTTCGGGTTAGGGTTTGTGGCCGGTCGTCTCAATGTCCTCTACGAGACGATCGGGGAGGTGGCTAGGGTGGAGGGCCACCAGCATCTTTTGCATACCGTTGCCCGGAAGCTTTGGACTCAATTGTCGGAGGAGGTGACAGCAGCGGCAGCAGTGGAGGAGGCGGCGGCGGAGGAGGAGGTGGCGGCGGCGGAGGAGGAGGAGGCAGCGGCAAAGAAGGAGGTGGAGGACATCTCCGCCGACTCCGAGTAGAGTAGTATTTGTAGTTTTTCTTTTTCTTGTTTTCTATGTGCTTTCGTAGTTCTTGTTTGTAATATATGTGTTGTTTTTATGTTAATGAAAAATGTCTTTTCTGTTCGTGAACAATGCGTCCTATGTAGTATCGAAAAACAACTCCTTTCAGAAAAAGAGGCACGATAACTGTTGTTCAATGTGTAACCAAGAATTTGTTGTGTTGCGACAATCGATGACTCTTGGTTGAAACTCCATTGGGATCATGGTTGAGGCTGAGTTTCTCCTCTTTTGTGTTCTTTCACTCAATTTTTTCAGTTGTAGTCGGCGCATGTGAAAATGTATTTTTAGTAGTAGTATATACTACATGTTATCATTTCATTGTGATTAATGTTACAGAATGCTGATTGTTTGCCATCGTCCTTTCGTGGACTTGGGTGTTCTGTATTTGCATATCGTTTGCATTAGCACATATACATTTGGCGATTCATATTTTTGTTCGTATTTTTTTGGATTGTCCTACTAGCTAGTAGATGTCTGCTTTTAGATTTTGATCTCCATACATGGCAACAAATATGAATGAAGAAGCGAGCAAGTTGTCCGAAGAAGTCTACCCCTCTAGCTACACGCACCATGTGCAGGAATCCATGTGGCATGACATGTAATTGATCACGATTGCACGCGTGCACAAGGGCATGTCTAGTGTCAAATTCTCCATGCCCACAAAAATTTTTTCGTTCTTCTTGGCGCACCACAATTGAGATTTTGACAATTTAGTTTTCACTCGCTGCGTCTCCAATTTCAGTCCCTCCTATTGTAACCCTATTTCAGCCACGATGAGTATAAATGGAAACACTGGCCTCTGTTCCCGACACACCGCTGCCCCACCCTTCCGATGATCTCGCAGTACTCCAAATGTGTTGTATCTCTGTCCTGTGTTCCAAACCTTATTTCTAAGAAATTCCCGTGTTTTCATTTCCCATGGTTTTTACAATTTTTTCCCCCATGGATCTCACAGTGACGCATCGAAGCTCTTGGTGGTGTTGACTCCTGGGTACAACGCCGAGCGACCATGTTTGACGGGCGCTATCGAACCTCTTTGTCGCCGACACCTCCCTGCGACATCGCATCCCATACTCCAGTTTTGTGCTAGGTAAGTTCTACATGATCCATGCCATCTTTTTATAAAGCTATATTGGCTTGGTTCTACACGATCCATGCAGCTTTGGGCTAGTTAAGTTCTACACGATACATCCTGATATAGTCTTCTATTTCACGAATTTAGTTATATATATATATATATATATATATATATATATATATATATATATATATATATATATATATATATATATATACTACATTTGTCCCGAAATATATGTCGCTACGATAGCTTATTATGCTAGTGTATTTCTAGTTCAGTTCCTAGCCGGAAACGACAAATATTAAAAACAGGAGGTAGTATGTAATTTCTAGATTTAGAAGTAAATGATAAACGGGTTATCTAATCAACCACTCCAAATGTTGTACTCTCATTCCTGTTTTACAAATTTGTATTCCTAAGATTTTCAGTTCCCATGGTTTTTACACTTTTTTCTTTCTTGTGGCTTTCTCGGATCGTATGTTTTTTTTTCTATTCCTTCATTTCTAATTCCTCCTTTCCAAACAAACAATGCAGTTTATAGAAACCACACCGTTCGATCCAAAATCTACGTCGGTCATGTAATCTGACGTTATCACTATTATTTGGAATGACTACTTACAATACTCTTTACATTAGGAACAAGAAATCAAACTGTGATGTCATCTACAAGCATTCATGGTGGCCAATAAGCACCTGATATAACTATAAATGTGTTTACTATCAAAATTAAAAAAAATTAGAAAACATTAAATCCTTTGCATGGTATGCAGAGAATATTGCAGCACATGATGTTCAGGAACCCTAAGATTCTTCACTCCCTGGTACTACGATGCATGAACCAACAGCAGGTATAGATATACAAACCAGAAATACTCCTTCCACCCCAGCGTAACTTTACTTTTGAAGCTTAAAAATGTCCCACTCCAACTCTATCGGGAGCTTCCAACTACCCATATCACATCACATTACTATCTGCCTCTCTATCGTGCCATTTGTTTTGGCAGAACGTGTTAGTTTTTTACTGCTTTGGCATTGAATTCGGAGCATTTTGAGAGACTACGTTCTGTCCTTTAGATCTCTTGATGATGGGTGTATCATGGTCATTTGCATTTTTTTCTAGGCTCTACTAATTGTTTTAGCTTGCCTTGCGATTCTACTTTCGTAGTCTTTATAGTTAACAGTTCATCAGTCTGTGTGATGGTGTGATTTTTTATGCCTCCACACTGTGCTCTCTCGCCGCCGGCCACTCTGGCTGGCACCGGCACCCACGCCCTGCTGCTGGTCTCTTCAGTGTCCTCCCCGACGCGTCTCCCTCACCCATCGCCACGTCCCATCCTTCGCGTGCCATGATGATCCCGCCGCCCGCAAATCCTTGGCCATTACTCGCCCTGCCACCAATGCTCCTCGAGAGTTGCTCCTGGTGATCTCGGCCAGACCGAACCCTTGCTTTGTTAAGCGTTGCAAGTTGGGACTATGCAGTACTGCACCTACAGTAGCCGCCACTAACAAGTGGACCCGATGTCTCATGGGCCCACATGTCAGTGGCAGCTACTGCAGAGGATTTCAATCCCGCAGACAGCCTGCCTTATCTGTCTTGCATTCGCCACCTGCTACTGTTGGCATTCATTACTTGCCCTACAACTAATAATTCTCTTCGAGACACGCTATGGCTGATGTCAGTCAGACTGAACCGCGAACCCTATCTTTGTCTAGTCTAGCGTTGCCAGTTGCATGCCCGCCCCCTCAGTCTTTCTTGCTTTGCTGCTGGACTGAAAATCCTCTGCAGTACTACGAGTGCAATACCACCACTGACATGTGTACCTGATGGCTCATTTTAGGGTATGAACATCAACAAAGAAGTCAAAAATGTACTCCCCCCCAATCAAAATAGTTGTTGTTCAGACAGTTCTAACTAGTTCATTTTTAATTCATTTGTTGGTCTAATATGACAATTAATATAAACCAGGAGGGAGTAATACAGAACAAAATGCCGCTGGGATGCAGTCCTCCCACGCTCGTATTTGCCGCACTCGTCCTTATGATGGTACGAACATCAGACTTTTCTTCTTTTCACACTATTTGTACATGATACTAAACTTGGTCAGATGCTAATTTGCTTTAATCGTCTACCATTTGAATCATATAACAGAAAGAAAGAAATTCGGAAGAAGTGTGGCTAAAGGACTTAAGGTTGCCAGAATACGTTGTGCATCCCAAGTTAGTAGAACAGAGCATGTGAAGCTACCAATCCAGTTCTCCACTAGGTTAGGTACAGCGATTTGTATTAATCAGTGGCACTTTGTCAATGATGTGGTTATGTTTACAAAAAGACATGCATCCCTCAGCGGTGCAAGGAAGTGGGCAGAGGTTGGCCATTGTAACACGAGAGATATAGTGCGAGACATTATGGTTAGTGTTGTCACACCCCCACACAAGTATTTTTTTCTTGCAATCTCCATCTTGTACGTTAACAACAACTTGTTATACAATGTACAGGATTCCTGGGACATGGAGGACACACCAGAGAGCGCAAGAAAAATTCTGAAAATTGCTGGTGAGCGCTACAAGGGGTGGCGCTCGACTTTGCATGCCACCTATAAGAGTTATTCTACCGATCAAGAACGTATACGAAACAAGCCTACTGATGTAACAACGCCCGAGTGGTTGCAACTAATAGAATATTTTGGGTCTGAGCAATTCAAGGTCAGCTAACTTTTTAATAGCTTCGCATCATACAAAAACTATTTGATTTACATTCATTCATGGAATTAATTCTTAAAATTATTGAAGTCAATAAGCAGGACCAATTCTCAAAATCAAAGAAGACAAAAGGCGAGTCACTTGCTTAGCTCCAAATCCTACGCCCAACTTAGTTACGAGAAGGTATGAAAAATAAATCACGCTTTTACTTTGCACTGCAAACAATATGCATACTTACATGTTGAATTTTACTTGTATTTTATGTAGCGAGACCCAGAGACCGGAGAAGAACCCGATGGCATACAACTGTGGGAGGCAAGCCATTTGTTGAAGAATGGTGACTGGGTAAACAAGCAGTCAGAAGCTGTACATGTGAGTAACACTTCAAATAATCCCCAATTAAATAAATATTTGCAATTTACCTGTGACTTTTATTTTTGTATATAGATCCGGGCACGTGCCCAAGTGGACAACATGGAAGCTAAGCAGGGAGGCCCAACTCCAAATGAGGAGAAAAACCACATCTTCCAGCGTTATTATATATCCTCAATTGGTTGTGCAGGATCACAGGTTTGGGGCGTGGTTATATGGCTAACCCAACTGGTCCTGAACGTTAATGTATGCATATCCAGATGTCTGAACACCTCAACGACCAAGTTCGAAACTTAGAAGATAAAAATGCAGGGCTCAACCACATAGTGCAGGAGTTGGAAGGAAGAAATGATAGCTTAACCACCCAGATGGACTGCATAAACCAGAAGAATGAAGAGTTAAATGTTCAAGTCTAGAACTTACAATGTCAGATAGCAGCTGATCGTGAACATACAACTAAGGAAATTCAGGACATGTGTGTCTCAATGGCTGAAATGCAAAAAATGATGATGGAGACCACTCCACAAAAAGTCCAACCAAGGAACCGCCAAAAGCCACCTGCTGCAACAATTAGTCCTGGTCAGGTTAGGCAAACTTACATCCAAACACGTCGCGACCGTAATACTTGAGTGTTGTTATGCATGTTGCAATATCAATTGATGGATGTTTATTGTTAAACTCGTGATTCTATTGCCACTAATTTTCAGACCTGGTGCATTAGGATTCTACAGCCGCTAATTATAAAACGTGGCATTATGAATTTCTTGTCACGAATGATAAATTGTTGTAATAGGAAGCTATTGCCATGAATTACAAAATGTTGCAGTATAAACATTTGGCCACGACTCAAAAAACGTTGCACTAGACTACTATTGCCACCATGCAGAAAACATTGTATTACAACACTATTGCCACAGATGAGAAAATGTTACATTACACCTCTATCACCACAAATCATTAAATGTTGAATTACAACCGTACTGCCACAGATCAGAAAACACTACATTACGAACCTATTGCTACAGATCAAGAAATGTTGCATTAGAAACCTATTGCCATAGATCAGGAGACGTTGCATTATGAACATGTTGCCACACATAAGAAATCGTTGCAATACCCAACTATTGGCCACGGATGTGAAATCGTTGCAGTACCATACTATTTCTCACGGATCTGAAATCATTCCAATACACTATTATTCACCGCGTTTGTGCGCTCGTTGTAATAACATACTATTTGGCACGGACGTTAAACGTCACAGTACCATACTATTTGCCACGGTTGTGACATTGTTGCGGTGCCATACTATTTGCCACAAATGTGAAATCGTTGCAATACCATGATATTTGTTACAATACGTTAAATCATCGCAATACCTTAAATCGTGGCATTACTGTACTATTTGCCATGGTTGTGAAATCATTGCAGTACTGTAGTATTTGCCACGAATGAGAAATCATTGCAATCATATACTATTACCATGAATGTGAAATCGTTGCAGTACCATGCTATTCGTTGCAATACGTTAAATCGTCGCAATACGCTAAATCATTGCAATAACATACTATTTTCCACGAACGTGAAATTGTTGCAATACCGTACTATTGCCACGGCTGTGAAATCGTTGCAATCACATACAATCACCACGAATGTGAAATTGTTGCAATACCATGCTATTCGTTGCAATACGTTAAATTGTCGCGATATGCTAAATCGTTGTAAAAACATACTATTTGCCATGAATATGAAATCGTTGCAATACCGTACTATTTGCCACGATCGTGAACTCGTTGCAATATCGTACTATTCGTTGCAATACGTTAAATCATCGCAATACATGAAATCATTGCAATAGCGTACTATTTGCCACCGATGTGAAATCGTTGCAATACCATACTATTTTCCACGGATGTCAAGGCGTCGCAATAACTATCGCCACGAGAATTATTACGATGATTCTTAAAAACTATCGCCACGCCCTTTTTCATTGCAACAGTGACCTATTGCGACGAAAAACGACCTATTGCGATGAATTTTTTCATTGCAATAAACCGGAATCTTTGCAGTGAAGGTTGGGTAGGAAATCTACCCCCCTTTTGGAATACTTACTTTTGGACAAACTATATTTGTCCTCATCTCCCCTCCAGGAGATTTAACCAACAAGGTATACTTCAGGTAGGATATAGGCATGCTATGCTTTGCAACATACTTTGATGAGATGAATGAATGGGATTCTCCAGAATCAAACAATATTGTAGCGGGGTTGGAGTTTGTGAGAAACATACCAATCACAACATCTTCAGCTTGTTGGGCCTCTTCTGCAGATACATGGTTCACCTTGCCATGAGCGAAATTATGTGGTCCTCGTTTGCCTTGAGTTGCCCCTCCATTGGGCCTAGGATTCTGCCTTGGAGAATTGTTCATCGGTCCTTGACCTGATCTTGGGCATTGATTTGCAAAATGTTCTACTTGACCACAAGTAAAGCAAGTTTTTGCACCAGTGGCGCCAGAGAAATTAGGGTGAGGCTGATTCTGAGCATAGGCAGTCATATTTGGACGTGGTGCAGGCTGCATAGGTAAGCAAGGTGCTTGCATGGAAGGGCGTTGTTGCATTGGCTGTTGCGGTCATGGTGGATAAGCAAGGCAGAATGCAATAGAAGACGGGTTGTAATATGGTGCAGCAGGCGGTGCATAGTGAGGGTGGGCATTGCTTCCTTGCGGCTATCCATGATATAGCATTTTCCTCTTGTTGTCTTGTTCCATCTCGCGAACCTTGTTCTCAACCACAATGGCCTTGTCAACAAGCTTCTAGAAGTTAGCATAATCAGTGTTCAGCAACTGGACTTGAATTTCATTGTTGAGACCCCTCATAAACAAGTATTGCTTCTTGTTGTCAGTATTTATGTATTGTGGAGCATACCAAGACAGTTGAGTGAATTTTTTGAGATACTCACTCACACTCATCCTTCCTTGCCTGAGGTTTTCAAATTCTTGTCTTCTCAGTATCATGACTCCCTCATGTACATAGTGAGAATGGAACTTCTCCTTAAATTCAACCCAAGTGATTCCCTCTTGATTAGCATTGGCATGCAAAGGGCTTTCGACCAATCTGCAGCAGCTCCAACAAACTGGTGTGAGGCAAAAAGGACCTTTTGTCTGTCACTGCACTAGACGATGCCAAGTTTCTTTTCAACAGATTTCAGCCAATCATCAGCTTCCATAGGATCATTGGCTTAAGCAAAAGTAGGTGACTTGGTCCTCATGAACTCTCCCAAACGGTTGTGGGGTGGCAGGGGTGGTGGTGGTGGAGGAATGTAGGGCTGGTTGTTGTTATTACCTTGCAGTTGTCCCAAGGTTTGCATCATGGTCTGCATGAGCTGGTTTTGCATGGCTATGAGGCACTCCATGTTGCTGGCTTTCGGTCCAAGGTTTTCATTCTCAGGAACCTCGTCGTTCTTATCCTCCCCATTGGTATTCCTTTGGTTACGGGTCCTCGGCATCTATTGGTGAAAGAACAGTAGAGGTGGAAGAATTTATAATTTGACAAGAAACACCCCCAACTATATGCATCAAGGTATATGTAACTAAACAACTCTCTTATTATTACTAAAAAAACCTATTTGAGGATGTGGACAAGCATCCTACAACTCTCTACTACGTGTGTAGGGATGAAAACGGTACGGGAAAATCCATACCGTCCTGAACCGTATACTGTTTTTTTTGGATTTTTTCCGGTCGTTTTCGAATTCTTCGGTAACTGTACAAAAATGGTACAAAAACAGGACGGCAGAATTCGAAATCGGTACGAAAATGATTTAGGTATTTTACCGACCGTTTCTTTGGTTACCGTATTTATTCGGGATAATACCGTTTTTGTTACCGTTTTATCCTATTCAGAATGAACCAGATCAAATGACAACTGGCCACCTAGTGGGCCGAAGGCCGAAGCCCACCCCGCCACCCCAGTACGGCAGTAGCAGTAGCCCACTGGCCCACTCACGGTCACGGTCACGATCTGACTCAAACCCTAGCAATCCCGATTCCCGTCCGTCTGGGTCTGGCCGTCTTCTCCACTCGACTTCTAGACTGACGACCGCAGCCGCAACTCCGCCCTCCGCCCCTGGGACGCCGCTGCCCGCCGGCCGCTTGGCCGCTGCCCGCGCAGCCTCCTGCCTTCGGTACCCCTGAGCATCCGTCGTCTCCCGCCGCCTGGGGCTGCCCCGTGGCCGCCGCCCTCCGGCGCTGCTGCCGCTTGGGCTTGGCCTCTGCTGCCGCCCTCGCCGTCGGCGCCTCCGCGCCTGCGGCTTGTCCCCCGGCACAGCTTGCCGCCCTCGCCGCTAACTGGTAAGACAGAAGCCACTCAGTTCGTCCTGTGATCCTCTTTTGTGTTGCCTACTTGCCGCTTGTCTCAGAAGTCTGATCCCTGAAATTTTTGTGTATGTGTATAAGTGTATTTGGATGCATTGATGCAGGGTACTGTGAGTTCGTGACTGTGAAGAGTGAATTTTTTTGTGTTGTTGGCTGATAAGTGATAATCTGATATGGGACCACCTACTGAAGAAGAAAGAGCTACCATTGCTCGTTTGCTGTTTCAACCACCGCCTCCTCAAAGTTCAGACCCTGGTATTGGTAGTGGTAGGGGCAGGATCAAGAAGATAGTGACATCTAAAGGTATAAATATAATCTGGTCTTTGTTTTGTATTTGTAGTGAGAACACTGAGTTAAGCTGCTTATGTAACTGTGATATATGTTGTCAATTATCAGGTACGAAAAGGAAGATAAGTGAGACTGCATCATCTTCTGCGTCAGCAGCTAGAAGTGCTACAGGTGCAAGTGCAACAAAGACTGTTGCATCTGATAGGATTGAAACAGAGAGCACTGAGGATGCATTAGAAATTTCAGCACCTCCGACTATTGGCAGTGGCACAGGGGGCAATGGCTCACAAGGTCAGGAGCAAAACAATGATGTAGCTGCTGCAACTGGAACAGCTCATGATGATGCTATTGAACTTGATGACACCACTGACAACACTCAACCAAAGAAGGCTAAAAAGCGCACATCTATGGTTTGGCAATACTTTGATAAGAAGACAATTGAAGTTGAAGATAATGGGAAGATTTACAAGCAAGAGTGGGGGTTTTGCACGTTCCCTAAATGCAAGGCTAAATACAGATGTGAAGGAAGATTTGGAACTACTGGATTTCTTAATCACTTGAGATCAGCACATAGCATAGTTAAAGGGCAGCAACAACTCAATTTGGCAAAAGACCATGAAAAGGACAGTTCTACGATGGAGCCCTATAGGTATGACCAAGCTGTTAGTTTGAAGAAATTCTATTTGGCAATAATCATGCATGAGTATCCATTTAGTATTGTTGAACATGAGTATCTTGTTGAATTTATCAAGTCATTGCGTCCCAACTTTCCTATAAAGTCTCGTATCACAGCTAGGAAAGATATCATGGATATATATTTAGAAGAGAAGGATAAATTGTTTGATTGTTTCAAAAATGTTCATTGTCGCTTTAGTGCTACTATGGACATGTGGACCTCATGCCAAAACAAGTCTTATATGTGTGTTACCCTTCACTGGATTGATGTTGAATGGCATATGCAGAAGAGGATTGTGGGTTTTTTTCATGTAGAAGGCAGCCATACGGGTCAAAAGTTGTCACAAAATTTCACTGAGTTGATGATTAAATGGTATGTTCAGAGGAAACTATTTTCTTTGACTTTAGACAATGCAAGTGCAAATGAAGTAGCAGTTCATGACATAATTGCTGATCTGAATGACAACCATGATTCTTTAATATGTGATGGTCTATTTTTTTCACGTGAGATGCGCATGTCACATACTAAATTTGGTTGCTAGAGATGGTATGGCTGAAATTTCAGGGACTATTGACAAAATCAAGAAGCTCGTGTTGACTGTGAAAGGATCTCCATTGCAATTTGAAGAGCTCATAAAGCGTGCAAAGGAGTGTAATTTGGATACATCAAAGGGGCTTTCACTTGATGTTTCTACAAGATGGAATTCAACATATTTGATGTTGAGGGACGCATTGTATTACAAAGCTGCCTTTATGAGGCTAAGATCTTCTGACCATCGTAAGTATGATCACATAACCCCTCCTCCTGAAGATTTGGACATGGCTCTTAAGCTTTTTCAATTTCTAAAAAAATTCTATGATCTCACTGAACTGTTATCTGGTACTTCTTACCCAACTGCAAATCAGTTTTATAGAGGTTTTTGTGAGATAAAAGAATTGATTGATAGATCGTCTTTCTGTGATGATCTTATTATTAGCAAAATGGCAGCTGCAATGAGTCAAAAATTTGAGAAGTATTGGAAAAAATCTAGCACTGCACTTGTTGTAGCATGTTTTCTTGATCCGAGGTACAAGAGAAGGCTTATAGAGTTCTACATGAACAAATTTTATGGTGCTATGGCTTATGAAAAACTTGATGATTTTATTAGCATCATAAAGAAGTTGTACAAATCTTATGCTAGTTTAGCTTCTGGGCCATCAAAGTCAAATGTTAGTGCTGCTGAAAATTCTAGAGTAGATGATATGTTAATGGAATCTCAAGATGATGAAGTTGATCGATTTTTATATGATTCAAATGGTGTTGATGTGGATGAGTTAAGTGAATTGGATAAGTACATGACAACACCTCTTTTGAAGCACAATGGGGATTATTTTGGTATTTTGTCTTGGTGGCAATCTCATACCAGAGAATATCCTATTCTTTCACACATAGCTCGTGACGTATTGGCCATTCAAGTATCTACTGTTGCTTCTGAGTCTGTATTTAGTGTTGGTGGTCGAGTTATTGATCCTTACCGTAGTAGTCTTGATCCAGAGATGGTACAAGCACTAATTTGTACCAAAGATTGGGTCGCTGCAGCAACAAAAGGTACATATAAATGTCCTGTTACATGTGTTTTTGCAATACTGCTTATTTATAATGTATTTTTACAATACTGCTTCTCTATTCAGATTCTAAGCATGTTAGTACACTGGTGACTGATCTTGATAATTTAGAGAAATTTGCTACATATTTGATGTCTGAGAATGAACAGGTATGAATATCAGTTTTTTAGCATGTATGCATGTCTTGATGCTTTCTAATAATCTGAAATGTATATTGTCTACTTTCTTGCTGGTATAGATGGATGAAAAAGAAAATGATGAATCTGATCCGGATGAAATGAATGATGAGCAAGAGCTTTTTGGATGACTGCAGCCTGCAGGTTAGAGGGTCACTTAATGAAAACTGTTTTTTATTGCTGCAGGTTAGAGTGCAGGTTAGAGTGTCTATTTTTTTCTATGCTACAACATGAGCAAGAGCTTTTTAACTTGACTGCAGCTGCAGGTTAGAGTGTCTAAATTTTTTTGTTGCTACAGGCAACAAACATGCATGTCAGTATGGACCAAGGAGCAAGGACCAGGGAGGTTGAGGCAGGGAGAATCAAGGAGGGTTTGCTGCACCTGCACGTTGGTTGGAGAAAATATTTTAAGGATTAAGGAGGATGTTAAATTTCTATGTTATCGTTATGTGTTACTGTATGAAAAATATATTTATGTTATCATGTATGTGTGTGGACTATGTATTCATGTATGTGTGTAGACTATGTGTTACGTATTATATTGTTGCACTATAAGTTATGTGTTAGATTGTTGCACTATCAAATATTATGTATGGACTATGTATGAACTATCTGTTATATGTAGTGTTGCACGTGGTTGTCATACCGTCATATTGTATCGTTTTTCGATTGTTATCGATATATTTTCGTACCGATTTGATCGTTTTCGGATAACCGACAATACCGTTTTCGCATCCCGATCGTGACTTTTCGTTTTCGTTTTCGTACAGCAAAAAAAATATGAAATCAAAAATGAGTTTGATGTTTTTTCGATTGTTTTCGACCGTTTTCATCCCTATACGTGTGGATGTGGACAAAATGCTAAGCATCCCACAACTCGCACCAAGCACACAAGCACAAGCACACACCATAAAAATTTAGCACACCACACTAAATATAACTATTACGATCTAAACGCTTTTCTAACTTATAGACAGGAGACCTAGACTTAATTGTGTGAGTGTGGCTGTCCTAGCCGTGAGGTGGCGAAGGCGACGGCGGCAGCAAGTCATACATGGGCGCACGCCAAGGTGAGTTGGCCGTCCATGTAGGCGCTGGAGAGGTTGCTGCACCATTGACCTCCACGGTGGCACGAACTTCCTCTCGATTTTCCATGATGAACAATTTCTTACAAAGGTAGCGGATCTCTTCCATAGCATTAGCATAGCAATTTCCCAAATTCATCAATAATTCCTGAGATCTTTCAATGACACGAGAATTGGTTTGAGCTACTTCTTGTGGTCTTAAGATTTCCCTTATTCCATTCCTGCAATGCAGGTGCAGCGCAAAACTAGTACCTCCATTCTGCTCTCGATAGATGTGGCACAATCTACTGAGTGCTTCCCAAGCAACATCATCAACAGCTTGCTCCCTGGTGGATCTCCATGTGGATGCAAAGTGTCAGGTGATCACCTCACCTTTGGCAAGAATAGTAACTTGAGCCCTCCATTCTTCGCGTCCATGGCGAGGAATCCTCTTAACATAATATTTCGGGTGCATTTTTCATAAATCCAGGAACTGCTTCAATTGCTTAGCTGCAAATTCTCCATTTGTGCCATCAGATGGAATTCTTGGGTGAAATGAAAAACTGGGAGTTTGTCCTCCTTTCTGTCTTCACTTGGCTGCAATGCACTCCTTTGGTCTTTGGGTACCTCTTCTGGGGCTGCGGGTTCATCCTCTTGTTGTTCCTCCTCATGAGGTTCCTCCTCCTCATCTGCCTCATCTTCACCCTCCTTTTGTGTATCATCTTCCTCCTTATCATCATAGAATTCCACCTCCTCAGGATCTTCCTCCTCATCATCATCATAGAATTCCGCCTCCTCGGAATCTTCCTCCGTCGTGTTGGAGTGCTCATGCTCAACTTCCTTTGCGGGATAACTCACTTCTTCCTCCTCTTGGGCTGCTTCCATTCACTACTCCTTGTGAGGCCTAAACTTGCTTCCAAAGGGTGGCAAACGAGCTCTCTTGCAGGCTATCATTTATGTGTGAGCCATCTATAAGAAAACATGAGAATATTAAGGAAAAACATAAATATCAGTTTTGAAATTGCAGCAGCCATAAATTAAGATGAGAGGATGTGCATTTGCTCAAAAAGATGGAAAAGTGGCAAAAATTGCAGCAGAGGCAAAAGCACAAATTTTCCCACATTATATAGCTAGTGGAAGGCAAAATAATGCAAAACATGTGAATTTTTAATAGGGAAGAAGTCCTAAGTGATTTGTGGTGTCTATTCTACCTAAGCTTGCTTCCTACGGTCAAACATGGCACTGATACCAATTTATGACACCCGGTTCCAAAAATGAACCAAGCGTAGCGCATATGTGTGCCCAGGATGTTTAACACACATACGCAAGTGATTCACAAATGATAGCCAGATTATAATCATGTCTCAAATAATAACACTAATAATAATACCTTATTACAATTCCAAATAGTCTTGAATGCAAGCTCTAATAAGAGTGTTGTTGAAAACGCTAAACACTAATGACACCAACTCCACAGGCAAGGTTGACGGTAACACGCACGCCTAGAACTCCTCAAAGACCTTTAGGTACTCCACATTGTCGCCTGCGACTGAATTTGTTGGGGGAATAGCAAGGGTGAGAACATGTCACACTCAACAAATGTGGGAAAGTATGATATGTAGCTTAAACAAGGAACAATAATTAAATGGCTATTTGCATAAAAGTACATTCAAAACAGTTGAAAATGCAATAATATGATCATTAAGTGAGGTCAATCCCTTAACAACCCAAATACAATTAATTTAATCTCCAATACCATAATTCCAACATAAATAACCAGAACCATCAATATTATGGCATATTCAACTCATAATTGTCCATTTGAATAAATTTTACCATTTTCATATCCCAAACTCAATTACTGTAACAATATCGATTCCCAATTCAACTCCAGCCATTAAACCAAGTTCAAGATCCATAACTCTAATCATTTGAGGGTCCAGGTCGCTCATAACCGGGAGCACTGCTATCATGATACTTTTTAACACTCTGCAGAGGTTGTACTGCTTAACCCACAAGTCTGTGATTTCATCATCTTTCGATGACCAAAGAATCTGAATTATGCCGTCTCACACTTCCTTTGGTGTGTGGCCAAGAGATCACAAAATAGCCATTACAAAGTGATTACTAGCATATTCGAACCCCACTAAGGTTTCACCAGTGGTGATATCTCCAACTGAGCACGTACATCTAAGGGCCCCCTCTTGCGCCATTCGGATCCCAGGGTAGTCCCATCATCACCACAAACCCAGCCGACTACCCCTTCCCTGAGCTTTCCTAATGATCCGAAAAGTACTGGCAATACACTAATTAGTCAGCTAAGCCGCACCCATACTTGGCCCTGTGGTGGCACTGTAAATCCTAGATGGTCACTCCACGAACCACTCCTTAGATCTAAAGCAAGCAAAACCACCAAAATGGTCCAACCCATTCCACGTAACCGACTTGCTTAGATCCCTAGGTTCCATGTTGCTAAAGGGTCATTGTTATCAATTCTCATCATTCATGTGTTCAATAGTTCATAATTAAGCAATATGATTGTTTCCCAAACCCAATTGAGTATAGCGAAGCAAAAGTGTAAAAGACCCTTCCTGACTCTCTACATTTTCTTCAAGCGACAATGATGGTCATACAAAACTAGTAAACTCCTATAAATGGGTTTTCCCATCAATTTGACACAAGCATGCAATTTTGCAAACAAACATTTAAAACTTGGATCAAAATGATCAATGATACTTGCCTTATTCCTGAGCTTGGTTTGGATCCAAATCTTCAAAGTTCTAGTTTTGCAGGTCATGGAAAGCACTCTCTACAGTGATACCTTCTATTTCGCGCGACAAACATGCGAAACAAACATTACAATCAAATATTGCTCAAATATTACTCAATGTGCTATGATATGCATGATTGATGCAACTGTAAGGTAAAACTATTTAATAAGTTGCTATTAATGTTTACTAACTAGTTGCAATGGTGTTTAACAAGTTTGAACATGTTTTGAGTTGATTTGAGTCAAATTGGAATTAATTCAGCAACAAAAGATTGTAGGGGCCGGACAAGTCCGATCTTTGGGCTGGACTAGTCCGCCCTGTCAAGAAACTGTAAATTAGGGATTTCCGGACGGCGGAAATTGGGGTTAAACTCACGTGGAAAACTGGATCTAGAGGGTATACCGTGAGTTTAGAGCTCCAAAGGTCGAGAATTGGGTGCAAAACTTGAATCTCGACGCTAGGGTTTGATGATCAGGTGTTGAGGACGATTTGGCGGGGAAGAATGTCGATGCCAAAAAGTTGACAAAGATTGCACATGCTTGATCCTCCTCCTCCTCCTCCTCCTCCTCCTGCTGGCTCTTCTCTTGACAATGGCGCACGGCAAAAAGATGGCAACGAGGGTTTTCAACGCGTGGAGAGGTGTGGCGTATTGAGTTGCTTAAATAGGGTGGAGTGGTAGGGTTTTGGGTTGGATTTGGAGTAGAATTCGGTGGAGAACGAATAGGGGTCATGTTGGGGTCCACTTGGGCTCCACAGAGGTTGGGCATGACGTTCTTGGGCCCAATTACGGTAAATAACCAATAACTTGTCGTGGAAGAAAAATAAAATCCGAGTTGTATTCAGTAGGCCGGATGTGACACCCGGTTCCGAAAATGAACCAAGTGAATGCATATGTGTGCCCAGGACGTTCAACACACATACACGAGTGAACTCACAAAAGGATATATAGAAAATTACCACGGAACAAGATTAATTATCAAATTTTATTACACAATTCATATTATCCTCGAATACAAGCTCTAATGAATATAAATGACAATTTTCAACTAATGCAACGGAAATTAACTAAATTGAGCAACTAAGCAAACTAAGCAAGAGGGTATATATGTGCGGCTCCAATCAACTCCACAGGCAAAGCTGACGGCGGACACGGCCTAGAACTCCGCATTATCATCGTTATACTCTCAATCCTGAGCTGCAACTGTTGGTGGGGGAATTGCAAGAGTGAGTACATGTTGTACTCAGCAAGTGTGGAAAGTATGACATGTGGCAGATTCAAATGACGAATTAAATAAAGGCTAAGTGCTGAAAAGTACATCAAAACATTTGAAAAAAAAAAGCAATATATTATATGTATGTGAAGTAACCCATCATAAGCCATATAATTATCAACATACCAATCCATATTTCATTGCCATCCTCCATATACCATATTTTACTCCATAACTAGCCATTACCATATTATTAACCATAACCATTACTAAACCATCCCAAATTCTAATTTCCCTCAAATCATGTGAGGGTCTAGGTTGCTCATAACCGGGAGCACGGCTATCATGATAGTTCAATAGACACTCTGCAGAGGTTGTACCACTTTACCTACGTGTTTGTAATTTCATCACCTTTCGATGACTATAGAATCTTAATTATGCGGTCTCACACTTCCTTAGGTGTGTGGCCAAGAGATCACAAAATAGCCTTTACAAAGGGATTACTAGCCTATTTAGACCCCACTGAGGTTTCACCGGTGGCGATGTCTCCAACTGAGCGCATCTTCAACCAAGGGCCCCCTCTTGAGCCATTCGGATCCCAGGGTAGTCCCACCAATCATCAACAAACCCAATCCGACTACCCCTTCCTCGAGCATCCTTAATGGTCCAAATAGCAGTGGCAAAGCCCTAATTAATCAGCTACACTGCACCCATACTTGGCCTCGTGGTGGCACTGTAAATGTTGGATGGTCACTCCACGAACCGGTCCTTAGATCTAAAGCAAGCAAACCACCATAACATTCAACCCATCCACCTACCAGACTTGGTTAGATCACCCATTATCATATCATATTAACCAGTTCATGTTAACCATAATCTCATTAAAGCATAATTAGATAGTATACTTGTTTTCTCATCCCAATTAATTAAGCATAGCAAAAAGGTAAAAAACCCTTCCCGACTCCCTACCATAAATACCAGGTGACAAGGGTGGTTGAACAAAACTAGTAAACTTCCTATCGTAGGATTCCCATCAAATTGACACAAGTATGCAATTTTGCAAACAAAACATTTATTTTAGAAACAGGATCAATATGTTTCAAGGACACTTGCCTTGCTCTTGGGATTGGTTCGGTTCAAAGCCTTCAAACTCTTGGTGTTGGAGATCTTTCGCAGCACTCTCTAGCGCAAATCCGTCTAAACCGCGCAAGGATCATACAAGACAAGAAACACAATCAAATAGTGCACAAATATTACTCAATATGACATGACATGCATGATTAATGCAAATGCAAGGTGGAACTTGTTAATGAATTGCTTTTAATGTTTACTAACTAGTTCTAATTGCTTCTAACAAGTTTATACAGGTTTGGAGTTGATTCGAATCAAATTAGATTTAATCCAATACAATTTAGCCTGGAAAATCGGACAAGTTTGCAGGAGGCCAGACTAGTCCGCTCTTCGCAGAACTAGCGAACTAGGGTTTTCTAGATCGACGTGAATTTGGGGAATAGGGGTTGAATTCACATGAGAAGAAGGAAGTAGAAGGTATACCTGGTGTTTAGAACTCCAATGAATCAAGGATCTTGGAGGCAACACTTGGATCTTGATGATCTAGGGTTGATGAAGAACTTGATGGTGACTTGTTGATGAAGAATGTGAAGTTGATGGAGATTTTGACCCTCTTTCATTTCCTCCTCTTCTTCTTCTTGTTCTAGACCTCCTTCTCCCTCCTTGGTGGTGGCTATACACGAGCTAGGGTTTGGGTGAGGTGAAAAAGTGGCAAATAGATGTCACGTCAAGGGGTGGGGTTGTTTATATAGAGGTGGAGGCTAGGGTTAGAAGGATTTCGAGTTTGAGATGAGTAGGGGTCGGTTTAGAGTCCCTCATGGGCTCTAAAAGAGTTAGGCACGACGTCCCTAGTCCAACTTAACGTAAGACCTAAGAAACAAGTTGTGAAGTAAAAGATCAACTCGAAGTCGTGATTTATCGGAAAAGTCCAAAAAGGGTCGGACTAGTACAAAGTTAGTCAGACAGATATTGGACAGTCTGGACTATATCGGACAAGTCCGAACTTGGTCAGAGGAAAATAAGACAAGTCTGGCCAAAAATGGACAAGTCCGATTTTAGTCATAGGAAAAACGGATAAGTCCACTAGAATATCGGACTAGTCCGGACAAGTCTAGAGACTTAGCAAAATTTCAAGCAATTTGGGATACCGAACTAGTCCGCAATGGACCGGAGAAGTCCGAAGCTATCCAGAGGCAAAACAGACTAGTCCGCAGAAAAATGGACAAGTCCGACGAAGGTCAGAGAGCAATCGGACTAGTCCACACCAAAATCGAACTAGTCCGCACTTCCCAGAATTCTTAAGTGCAGTTTTACTCTAAATTCATTTTAAACTTGTTCCTTTTTATGTTTCTTAATGTTAAACATATTTAATGATGGATGTAGGGCATGATGCATGAAAATGAGGGTGTTACAAAACTACCCCCCTTAAAATGAATCTCGCCCTCGAGATTCGACCCGGAAGAGAAGAGATAGGGAAACTCCTTCTTGAGATCATCCTCCAGCTCCCAAGTTGCTTTTGATTTTTTATGATGCTTCCACTGAACTTTACACCATCTAATCACCTTGTTCCTTGTGACCCTCTCCATGGTTTCCAAGATCTTGACCGGTTGCTCGACATAAGTCAAATCTGCTTCTAATTCCAATTCTTCCATTGGCACTTGTTCTTCCGGTACCCTCAAGCACTTCTTGAGCTGGGAAACATGAAAGACATCATGAACATCCGATAAGTGAGCTGGCATCTCCAACTTATATGCTACTTCCCCTCTTTTGTCCAAAATTTTGAATGGTCCAATGTAGTGAGGTGCTAGCTTGCTCTTATGTTAAACCTCTTATGACCTCTCATTCGTGACACCTTGAGGTAAACAAAATCTCCTACTTCAAATGCTAGTTTCCTTATCCTATTGTCTGCATAGACTTTTTGCCTTGGTTGGGCAGCTCTCAAGTTGTCGCGAATATCCTGAACTTGTCTTTAAGCTTCTTGCAACATGTCAGGTCCAAATACTTTATTTTCCCCTGTCTCATTCCAGAACAAAGGTGTCCTACACTTCCTTCCATAAAGTGCTTCATATGGTGAAATTTTCAAGCTTGCTTGGTAACTATTGTTGTATGAGAATTCCGCATATGGCAAGCTCTTGTCCCAACTTTTCCCATGCTTCAGAGCACAAGCTCTTAACATGTCCTCCAAAATCTGATTGGTCCTCTCAGCTTGTCCATCCGTTCGAGGGTGATATGCTGAGCTGAAATTCAACCTTGTTCCCAATGCTTCATGCAATTTCTGCCAAAACCTGGAGGTAAACTGAGAACCTCTATCCGGCACTATCTTCTTTGGGACTCCATGCAAACATACTATTATTACCATATACAGTTTTGCCAACTTCTCTCCATAAAAAGTGGTCTTGACGGGAATAAAGTGAGCTGACTTGGTCAAACGATCTACAATTACCCATATTGAATGGTAATCGGACTGGGTTCACGGTAATCCAACTATGAAGTACATACCAATTTCTTTCCACTTCCACTACAGAATCTTCAATGGCTGCAATAGTCCAGCTGGCCTTTGGTGTTCCGCCTTCACCCGTTGGCACACATCACATAAGGCTACGTATTCAGCTATGTCCCTTTTCCTACTAGCCCACCAATAGCACGTCTTCAAGTCCTTGTACATCTTCGTATAACTGGGGTGAATTGAGTATGGTGAGTCATCTGCCTCCATTAATATGGTCTCCCGAATATGCTTCACATTAGGCCCGACAATCCTCTTACCAAGCCATAGAGAACCATGTTCATCCTCATAAAATCTGAATTCTCTCCCCTCTTGGGTCCTTTCCTTGATTTCTTGGATTTCCTCATCCTTTGTTTGTCCCTCTCGAATTTCGTGCTCCGAGATCGGATTTAAATCCATCATCCCCATCTCATTCACAAACCCGAGATTCAACCGTTAAAACTCCTTGCATAGCTCGGATGGCAGCCCTCGAACCGTGAGTTGGTAACTTACTCCCTTCCTACTCAAGGCATCGGCCACTACATTGGCTTTTCCCGGAGATAACTGATTCCCAAATCATAATCCTTGATGAGCTCCAACCATTTTTGTTGCCTCAAATTCAGGTCTGTTTGTTTGAAAATATACTTAAGACTCTTATAATCCATATAAATTTCACACCTATGTCCAAGGATATAATGTCTCCAAATATTCAATGCGTGTACTACAGCTGCAAGTTCCAAATCATGCGTAGGATAATTCTGCTCATGTTTCTTCAATTGTCTCGATGCATATGCAATCACTTGACCTTCTTGCATGAGCACGCATCCAAGTCCTTGTCTCAATGCATCACAATATATATCAAAACTCTTGCTCACGTCCGGCAAAACCAAAATTGGGGTTGTTGTTAACCTTTTCATCAACTCCTCAAAACTATCTTGACAAGCTTGAGTCCATTGAAATGATTTCCCCTTCATTAGCAACTCCGTCATTGGCTTGGCTATCTTGGAAAAGTACTTGATGAACCGACGGTAATACCTAGCCATCCCAAGAAAACTCCTTATTTCCTTAACATTCTACGGGGGCTCCCATTTCAACACATCCCTCACTTTTCTGGGGTCAACCGATACTCCTCCTCCTGAGATGATATGACCTGAAAATGACGCTTCCCTTAACCAAAACTGACACTTGTTGAACTTGGCATACAATTGATGCTCTCTCAATTTCTACAATATAAGCCTGAAGTGCTCCTCATGTTCCTTCTCATCCTTCGAGTAGATCATAATGTCATAAATAAACACCACGACAAACTTGTCCAAGTACTCCATGAAGACCTTATTCATGAGGTACATGAAGTAGGCAGGCGCATTTGTCAATCCAAAGGACATCACGGTGTACTCATAAGATGCATACCGTGTCCTGAAAGTTGTTTTAGGTATGTCCGATGGTCTGATCTTCATTTGAAAGTATCCTGACCTCGAATCAATCTTGGAAAAAACACAAGCACCCTTCATCAGATCCATCAAGTCTTCTATACGGGGCAAGGTGTACTTGTTCTTGATGGTCACCTCATTGAGAGTTCGGTAATCCACACACATCCTTTGCGACCCATCCTTCTTGTCCACAAATAGAACGGGCGCTCCCCAAGGTGAAGAATTGGGGCGAATAAAACCTTTCTCTAGTTGCTCTTGAATTTGCTTCTTGAGCTCTGCTAATTCCTTAGGAGGCATCCTATAGGGCCTCTTAGCTATAGGTGCAGTTCCAGGTATTAAATCAATAACAAATTGAATGTCTTGATCAGGTGGCATACCTGGCAACTCGTCCGGAAACACATCCAAGAATTCACACACCACCAGAATCTTCTCAATTGCGGCACCGTCCATATGATTCGGCTCCAATTGCTTTGGTGCAGTTTGAGATGCTTCAAACTCTACGGTGATCCCTTCCTCATTGGTCAACTTCACCGTTTTGTGGCACACTCAATGACTCCATTGTGCTTTCTCAACCAGTTCATACCAAGTATAATGCCCAATCCTTGAGAATCCAAGACAATGAGGTTGGCGGAGAAGTCTACCCCCCTTATTCTAAGGCCTACTTTTGGACATCATATATTTGTCCTCATCTCTCCTCTAGGAGACTTAACCAATAGAGTAAACTTCATATGACAGATAAGCAAACTATACTTGGCAACATGTTTTGATGCAATGAATGAATGTGATGCTCCAGAATCAAATAACATAGTTGTCGGGTTGGAGTTTGCGAGAAACATACCAATCACCACGTCATCCGCTTGTTGAGCATCCTCCATAGAGACATGGTTCACATTGCCACGAGCAAAATTCTGCTGTCCACGGTTCCCTTGCGATTGTCCTCCATTGGGTCTTGGGTTTTGTTTTTGAGCATTGCTTCCTTGACCCAGGCCTGACTTAGGACATTCATGTACAAAGTGTCCAGCTTCTCCACAAGTATAGCACTTCATTGCTGCACCAGTATTATTGGGACGAGCTTGATTCTGAACATTTGTACCAGGAAAGTTGGCACGAGGTGCATAAGGCATTGGAGGCCTAGGTGCTTGCATGATAGGGCGCTACTGCATAAACTGAGCTGGCCGCGGTGCAATTCTAGGGTGTTTTACGGGAACTGAAGAGCTATAATAAGGCGCATTGGGTGGTTCAAAACGAGGGCGCACATTAGTTCCTTGTTGCTATCCTTGATGTGGCGCCTTCCTCTTGTTGTCTTGCTCCATCTCACAGACCTTGTTCTCCATAACAATTGTTTTGTCCACAAGCTTCTGCAAGTTAGCATAATCGCAGTTGAGCAATTGCACTTGGATCTCATTGTTCAAGCCCCTCATGAACAAGTATTGCTTCCGGCTGTCCCGGCTCACATCCTCAGGCGCATACCTTGAGAGTTGAGTGAATTTGTTGAGATATTCACTCACGCTTGATCTTCCTTGCCTCAAGTTCTCAAATTCTTGCCTCTTCAAAATCATAACTCCTTCCGACACATAATGAGAATGGAAGCTCTCCTTGAATTTGGCCCAAGTAATCCTCTCTTGATTCTCATGGGTGTTACATAGCGAATCCCACCAATCGGCAGCTGCTCCAACAAGTTGATAAGAAGCAAATAGAACCTTCTCCCAGTCACTGCATTGGACAATAGCAAGCTTCTTCTCCACAGACTTAAGCCAATCATCAGCATCCATAGGGTCAGCGGCTTAAGCAAAAGTCGGTGTCCTAGTCCTCATGAACTCTCCCAACCGGTAATGAGGAGGTGCAGGTGGCGGTGGAGGCATGTGGGGTTGATTGTTGATGTTACCAGCCTACAGCTGTCCTATAGTCTATATCATGGTCTGCATGAGTTGGATCTGCATAGCCAAAAACTGCTCAATATTGATAGCTCCATGAGCAGGTCCTTGTCCATTGTTGTTCTGAGGTGCTCCATTGTTCTCCTCCTCATCATTGCCATCCCTCTGGTTGCGAGTCCTCACCATCTGAAGGAAAGCAAGAGATAAGAATTTAGAAATGTCCCCCAACTATATGCATCAAGGGATATGAAACTAAGCAACTAACTACACTATTCTATGTGGATATGGCAATGCTAAAGCATCCCAAAATCCTCTATTAAGCACATAAGGAATCAATATATATGAACCAACACACCAAGCAAGAACACATCTATTCCAGAGTGCTCCTATGTGCTCTAAAGTGTACATTCTATCTAGGTTGCGTCCTATGGTCAACCTGTGGCTCTGATACCAATTTGTGACACCAGGCTCTGATATATAGAAAATTACCACAGAACAAGATTAATTATCAAATTTTATTACATAATTCATATTATCCTCGAATACAAGCTCTAATGAATATAAATGACAAGTTTGAACTAGTGCAGCAGAAATAAACTAAACTGAGCAACTAAGCAAACTAAGCAAAAGGGTATATATGTGCGGCTCCAATCAACTCCACAGGCAAAGCTGACGACAGACACGGCCTAGAACTCCGCATTATCATCGTTATACTCCCAATCCTGACCGCAACTGTTGGTGGGGGGATTGCAAGAGTGAGTACATGTCGTACTCAACAAGTGTGGAAAGCATGACATGTGGCAGATTCAAATGACGAATGAAATAAAGGCTAAGTGATGAAAAGTACATCAAAACATTTGAAAAAAGGCAATATATTTTATGTATGTGAAGTAACCCATCATAAGACATATAATTATCAACATACCAGTCCATATTTCATTGCCATCCTCCATATATCAGATTTTAATCCATAACTAGCCATAACCATATTATTAACCATAACCATTACCAAACCATCCCAAATTCCAATTTCTCTCTAATCATGTGAGGGTCCAGGTTGCTCATAACTAGGAGCACGGCTATCATGATAGTTTAATAGACACTCTACAGAGGTTGTACCACTTTACCCACGTGTTTGTGATTTCATCACCTTTCTATGACTATAGAATCTCAATTATGGCGTCGCACACTTCCTTAGGTGTGTGGCCAAGAGATCAACAATTAGCCTTTACAAAGGGATTACTAGCCTATTTAGACCCCACTGAGGTTTCACCGGTGGCGATGTCTCCAACTAAGCACATCTTCAACCAAGGGCCCCCTCTTGAGCCATTAGGATCCCAGGGTAGTCCCACCAATCATCAACAAACCCAATCCGACTACCCATTCCCCGAGCATCCTTAATGGTCCAAATAGCACTGGCAAAGCCCTAATTAATCAGCTATGCCGCACCCATACTTGACCTCGTGGTGGCACTGTAAATCTTGGATGGTCGCTCCACGAACCGGTCCTTAGATCTAAAGCAAGCAAACCACCATAAAATCCAACCCATCCACATACCAGGCTTGCTTAGATCACCCATTAACATATCATATTAACCAGTTCATGTTAACCATAATCTCATTAATGCATAATTAGATAGTATATTTGTTTTCTCATCCCAATTAATTAAGCGTAGCAAAAAGGTAAAAAGCCCTTCCCGACTCCCTACCATAAATACCAGGTGACAAGGGTGGTTAAACAAAACTAGTAAACTTCCTATCGTAGGATTCCCATCAAATTGACACAAGAATGCAATTTTGCAAACAAAACATTTATTTTAGAAACAGGATCAATATTCTTCAAGGACACTTGACTTGCTCTTGGGATTGGTTCGGGTCAAAGCCTTCAAACTCTTGGTGTTGGAGATCTTCCGCGGCACTCTCTAGCGAAAATCCGTCTAAACCGCGCAACGATCATACAAGACAAGAAACACAATGAAAGAGTGCACAAATATTACACAATATGACATGACATGCATGATTAATGCAAATGCAAGGTGGAACTTGTTAATGAGTTGCTTTTAATGTTTAATAACTAGTTATAATAGCTTCTAACAAGTTTATAGAGGTTTGGAGTTGATTCTAATCAAATTAGATTTAATCCAATACAATTTAGCCAGGAAAATCAGACAAGACCGCAGGAGGTCGGACTAGTCAGCTCTTCGCAGAACTAGCAAACTAGGGTTTTCTAGATCGACGTGAATTTGGAGAATAGGGTTGAATTCAGGTGAGAAGAAGGAAGTAGAAGGTATACCAGGTGTTTAGAACTCCAATGAATCAAGGATCTTGGAGGCAACACTTGGATCTTGATGTTCTAGGGTTGATAAAGAACTTGATGGTGACTTGTTAATGAAGAACGCAAAGTTGATGGAGATCTTGACCCTCTTTTATTTCCTCCTCTTCTTCTTCTTGCTCCCTCCTTGGTGGCGGCTATCCACGAGCTAGGGTTTGGGTGGGGTGAAAAAGTGGCAAATAGATGTCAAGTCAAGGGGTGGGGTTTTTTATATAGAGGTGGAGGCTAGGGTTAGATGGATTTTGAGTTTGAGATTAGTAGGGGTCGGTTTAGAGTCCCTCATGGGCTCTAAAAGAGTTAGGCACGACATCCCTAGGTGCACTTAACGTAAGACCCAAGAAACAAGTTGTGAAAAAAAGATCAACTTGGAGTCGCAATTTATCGGACAAGTCCGAAAAAGGCTGACTAGTCCAAAGTTAGTCAGAGAGATAATGGACAAGTCCAGACTATATCGGACAAGTCCGAACTTGGTCAGAGGAAAATCACACAAGTCTGGCCAAAACCGGACAAGTCCGATTTTAGTCAGAGGAAAAACGGACAAGTCCGCTGGAATACCGGACTAATCCGGATAAGTCTGGGGACTTAGAAAAATTTCAAGCAATTTGGGATACCAGACTTGTCTGCAATGGACCGGACAAGTCCGAAGTTGTCCAGAGGAAAAAACAGACTAGTCCGCAGAAAAACGGACAAGTCCGATGAAGGTCAGAGAGAAATCGGACTAGTCCACATCAAAATCAGACTAGTCCGCACTTCCCAGAATTCTTAAGCGCGGTTTTACTCTAAATTCATATTAAACTTGTTCCTTTTTATGTTGCTTAATGTTAAATATATTTAATGATGGATGCAGGGCATGATGCATGAAAATGAGGGTGTTACACCGGACTAGTCCGCAAGGGCTGTCGGAAAAGTCCGTATGGGAACATCGGACAAGTCCGGTATTCAAGGCCCGACAAGTCCGGGTTGGCTGGAAAAACTGGTCCGGGTAGAAAAATGGCAACATCGGACTAGTCCTCTCGGGAAGATGGACAAGTCCAGACAACATCAAAAACTCAATCGTACTAGTTTGTGCAGTGTGCTAGACAAGTTCGGAGTTCTAAAGAACTGAATTTTCTGAAGTAGAAGGGACACCGGACTAGTCCGGGGTGGAGACCGGATGAGTCTGCTCCCATGCAGGATTAAATTGCTGATTCGCCCAAAATTCATTTTAATCATGATCCTCTTTAGGTTTCTTAATGTTAAACATGTATGAGGATGCATGCAATGCATTATGCATGAAAATGAGGGTGTTATAGCTCAGTTGTGAGACATCTCCTCCGGTGAAACCTTAGTGGGCCAAAATATGCTGATAGTCCATTTGTAAAGGCTATTTTGTGATCTCTTGTCCACACCCTCTTGGAAGTGTGTAATGTGACCAACGGGTCATGGGCATGATGGAGGTTCTTTAGTCACCAAAAGGTGATGAAATCACAAACATGTGTGTAAAGAGGTACAATCTCTGCAGGGTGTTAAAAACTATCATGATAGCCGTGCTCCCAGTTATGAGCACCAGGACAACTTCCATGATTAGAGTGGAATATTGGTTTGGAATGGTTTCGGATAATGGTTCTTGTTTGGGTTATGATTAATGGACATGGTTGGTTATGAAAGTGAGGAATTGGCATATGGACGATCATTAAATTGATGGATAAGATATGATGGTAATGGAGGGTGTTGGATATGGTTTTGATGTTTATTTGGGATATGATGGGATAAGACGTTTTAGACTGCTTTTACAAAAACTATGAATTTAACTGTACTTTTCTGCAATTACCCATTTATCGTCATCCTTATTTAAGCTACATGTCATTATTTTCCCACACTTGCTGAGTACGACATGTGCTCACCCTTGCAATTCCCCCACCAACAAATTCAGGTGATGTTTGGGAGTACCATGAGGATAATGCAGAGTACTAGGTTGTGTGCTACCGTCGACTTGCCTATGGTGTGGAGCCGTGTTGCCTAGCTATGCCTAGTTTAGTTTATTTTCCGTTGCAGTAATAATTTGAGCTTTGTAAGTCGAGAATCATTGGATAAATGTATTAAAGAACAAATTTGTTAGTTATGACATGGTAATTTTCTTTATATCATTTGTAGTGCACTCGTGTATGTGTGTTGAACATCCTAGGCACACATATGCGTCGCTTTTCGTTCATTTCCAGGACCGGGTGTCACAGAGCTGGACGTTATTGATAGTTGGGGAGATCAATGGTAGCTACCCAGCTCTGGCCATGTTCTTAGGGCAGTTGGAGGCATCGAAAGTGATGGGGGTGTCCATCCACTTCCGATGAGGTACTGCTTTGGTGGTGGGAGCTGCAGCAAGTATGCGGCAAGAAGTAATATCCCAAGACCCTCCATACATCATATGGAGAGCCTTCCGACACTCGTTGTCAGAAATGGTGTTGGAGTCGCCGACGTTGTCATAGACTACCTTTAACACCTTTTTGGCATCTTGAAAGCTGTTGGCACTCGTTATATACCAATTTTGATCCTCAATATAACTCGATTATGTGAAGGAATGAATATTTCTTACACACATCATAGTTAGGAATAACCTAGTTCCACTTGTACTTGGAGAAATTGGTGCATGCAGGTATTATATGCAGATTTGAGGTGAATGCATGGCCAGAAGGCAAGGAAACACACTTTCCGCCAATTAGGCGCAAGCACGAGGATTCATGGTCCCACTCGGAGTATAAAACCAACTAAAAATCAATGGAATCACCCATACCCATGATGGGGGCCCATATAACAGTGTCATAGAGAAGTTTCGGCACGATTGGAGCCGTTTGCAGTTCGGCCGAACTACCAAGTCGCCCGACCTGATATTCGCACCAAATGCGGTCAACTGCCACGTGTTGGCTCCTCACAGCTTGGAGATCATGATGGCGACTGCTTCCCTCGCTTTTTCTGGCACCAAACTGACCATTAGAGGGTATAAATAGGGGGTAGGGGACTCCCTTACTCCACACACCGCTTTAGGATTCACTCTCTTGTATACATTAGTTGTCCAAGTCCTTAGTGGATGTTAGGCTGTAGAGAGGAGCCTCTAATCCCAAGTCCAAATTGGGAAATGTATGGCTTATGTATCTTTCTTTACTTTTGTGACTTTATGCTTTATAATAATAATAATATTAGTCTCTATTTACTTATATACTTGGGCAAAGCGTTCCTTGTTTGGTTGTGGAGTCCATGTATGTGCTAGGTGTAGATATTGTTATGATCTACACATAATGCCATTATCATGTTATCATAAACATCATACACCTTCACTATAGTCTAATTAGGTAATAATATGATTTTGTTAATATGAATATGTTAGTGCTTGGATCCAACATTGGTTCAAGGATGTTTAGGATAGTCATTGCCTTAAGATGAATATTACGTCGCAACTCTTAAGGTATTTACATAGCATGCAAGCGTGGTACTTCGATAGTTAAGTAGTGTTGGATGCCTCGTAGTCCATGGTTTGTAGAGGTAGGCGGTAGGTTGTGACACCCCTATCTGTCCGTTGTAATCCTCCACATTCGGCTACGACATAGGCTCTTAGCGAGAATCGCCTGGCAGACCAGGGTAAGCCCATGCCCGACATGTTGGACCACTAAGCCCTAGTATTCACCATTAGCATACTCATGTGTACTTTATTAGGCTATGTATATGAGTAATTAGAGCATAGTAGGAATAGCTCCATCTCGTAGTCTAACCCTCGCTAGGACAACCTTACCCTTAGAGTAGATTGCTTAGGTGTGTGTCACACTACCCTTATTATCTTACCCCTGTCATGATAACTAACTAGTAGCCTATATCTTGATCATAAAAATAGTGTTTACTTTACTTTACCACCTTCCTTTGGGATAAATACGATACCCTTGGGAATACTCTTCGGTGAAATGCTACATGATAGTTTCCATGCGCTTGCGGACCTCATCTCTTACTGGAGATGATTTGTGATGTTAAGAAACGTCAACAAGCATTTCTAGCGCCGTTGCCGGAGATGATTTGTTAATGTTTCTTAGTAGTTGTCAACAAGCATTTTTGGCGCCGTTGCCTGGGAAGGCAAAGGAAGTGAAGGATAGCTATCACTTGTGATTAAGCTATAGGTACTAATAGTTATTAGACAGAATTACCCTTGTTTTTTTCTCCTTTTATGTGAAAACAGGGTAGTGTTGGCTAACCCACTTCATGGGATGGCCAACAAGGACACTAGTGCTCAACTGCAAGATGATTCAAGGCGTACCTCAACAAATGTTTGTTGGACAACACCATTGCCTTTCATGGAAGAATTTCAGCTTCTAGTAGGAGCCAAAGTCATCCATCCTCAAGCTTGGGGGAGGCTCCAAGAGTTCTTCTTGGTTTGCCTCCACCATAGGGTGGATAGTTGGCTCTCATCTTACATTCATGTCATAGGTTGGTCCACCAATCCATGACCACTTTTGTGCTGGAGCAGAAGGAGTCCTATTCTCATTCATCATGGATGAGAATATGGTCTATACTCAAGGGTTGGATTGAAGAATGCTCTGGTTCCTTTAGCTTGGAATGTACACCACTTAACAAGGTGGACATGCTAGCTAAGGAAAAACACCTCCAATTGAAGTATCATGAAGATCAAGCCAATGGAGAAGTGTTTGGATGATCCAAGCCATGGATATTCACATGATTTGTAAAAATCCATGTCAACATGGGCCACATGGGGAATCATTTCCCTAAAACCAATGGGATTCTTCCTTCCAAACACAACTTCAATGACTATCACCAACAAGGAGGTCAAGGGTGGAATCAACATCAGCCTTGCAATCAAGGAGGCTATGCAGTTTTCAAGGGATTTAAGCTTAACTAGCCTACCTTGAAGTATCTTGTCTATGGCCAAGCAAGAAATCAAGACAACATCCACATGAAGCCCTTGGCTAAGGACAAGAAAATTAAAGATCATTCAAGATCCAAGATATCCCACAATCACTTGTTGGGATTCCTACCCTTCGACCAAGCCCATGCAACCTAGGGCAAGTGACATTGTGGATGAAGCGTCTCTTTTTCTATTGTGGAGTCCACATGTCATCATGCCCAAGTAATCTTTTGATCCATGATCAAAGTATGGGTTAACCTTAAGGGATATCAAGATGGTTGAAGTGGCACCCCTAAATAAGGACAAGCCTCACCATGCTCATGAGAGAATATCTTCAAGAGGAAAAAGCCATCACTACATCAACAAGTCTTCATCAAGATGACGGAGAGGCTAGGGCCACCATGTGGTCCACATGTCAATCAAGAGAAGTTGTCCACATCTTCAACTTCGGGATTGGATAACAAATCATCGCACTAAATTGGACGGAGGTAAGTCCCACTCATCGGACTTCAAAAATTTGGTGAGTACTTGCCAATAGGTTAATTGGTAGTTATTTCATATTTGATTTCTCAATTGCATATTTGAATTTCCCACCAATCTTTGCATTTGCATTTAGCATGTTTGAATTTTCACACTTGCATTTTCGAAAGTAAAATTTCAATCCATCATAAAACTAAAATTTTGAATTAGGAAATAAATTTATTTGGATATTAACCTTGGGCGTAACCACTTGAATTCGTCTTTCTAATTCTAACCAAAAATATTTCCCTTAAGTAATCATTGCATTTGCAAGTTTCTTCAAGTTAGGGCAAAATAATTTGACAAAGGTACAACATGCTTTCGAGCTAACGTAACCCGTTTTTGAATTTTTTTGTTTGTTCTTTATTTTAGTGCAGCCATGAAAAAAATTGTAAAGAGGTTGGAGGGTCCCATCAAAATGGTGGCCCAATGGAGGAGCAAGATGAAGCTCATCCAACCCCAACCTCAACTTGGCAGGAGGCATTGAGCATGAAGGCTACACAAAATTCATGGTTGTGAGTTTCTCACACAAGAACCTTCAACCCAGACTGCTCTTCTATTGAGGTACGAGTTTAAAAATTTTCATTGCTGAATTGAATGATTTTTGCTTACATAGGTAAGGAAGGTTTACACCTTCTCATCATTCAATTATTATGCATCCTCACGAGAGTAAGTGTTGGCATTGCTATTTTTTATTCTTCAAAAAAGAAAGGTGACCTTACTTAGGAATAAATTTAAACAAGTACCTAGAATTTCATAAGCATTGCTAAAATTTACTTTGACATTTTCTGCCTAGGTAGTACTTATGGACTTACTTAATGGTTGAATTGGTATGTAGCAACCTAGGAATAGTTATGTTCATAATTTTGATCTAAAACTCATTGATGCATGGATCACTAAATTTCAAATTCCTAGGCAAGAAATTAAAAATGTTCAGGACGATAAAATTGAGGATCTTGTTTGCCATGATCCAAATGATAACATTTGCTCTTGTGTAAAAAAACATGATGGTTAGAAACTTTACAAGGTGAACGGATCCATATAGTGTATTTACATCACTTGCATTGTTATGAGTAGGAGCTTTAGAAAATGTACAAATTAATTTATCCATAAAGTCCCACTCTTATCAATGAATCATACATTGTTCACGGATACACTTGAATTTGGACTCAATGAATCTTTGATTTTTATCTTTCCCGTATGTACAAATGAAAATTAGGTTACCTAACCCGAAAATTCATTTGTAGAAGTATCGGGAGCTAACCATCCCCTTCTATCATAGAGGGGAAGTTTGCAGGAGTAAAATAACTATGCAGGCATTCAAAGATCTAATTGTTGGAATCCCTAGAGAATTCCATTTCAACATCTCTTGGCCAAGGAGTAAATTAGGATGGTTGCCACCTATCAGAAATTAAACCCGAGGGTCAACCATAACTATACGAGGCTAGGCTGGTCTAGGTAGGGTTCTAGCGAGGATGAATAAATGATATTTGGAGTAGTGTGACACACACAAGAACATTCTATCCTAAGGGGGTGAATGAGGTAAAGAGGGACTAGGCTAAGAGTTAGGTAGATACTCCTACTGTGCTTCTAGTGTACATATACATAGTCTAAGTTAGTTACTAATGATCATATTAATTATGAACTCTCATGCTAAGTCGATTAACACATTGGGCATAGGTTTACCCCTAGCAATACTAGGACGACTCCCGCCAAGAGCATGTGGCATAGCCGAACGTGGAGGATTACAAAGGACAGATAGGACTGTCACCACCTACTGCCTACCTCTTCAATCCGTAAGTCTACGAGACATTCAACGCTACTTTATATCCTAGAACCATGCTAGCATATTAAGTAATTACCTTAAGAGCCTAGGCACAAGCTATCCTGAGGCAATGAACTAAATCACTATTGAACCAATGTTAATTCATAGCATAAGTGATTCATTTTAACATAGTCATGTCATAGCTAATTAGACTATAGTCGGGGTTTGTAGTGTTTATGATGATATCATGAGAATGGTATAGCATAATCATAAATACTACTCCTACCATGTACATGGAATCCACATTCAAACAAGAAATGCTTCATCCAAGTATATGAACAATAGAAGACTAAAGATAACATATTTATTAAGAGCAAAGTCATAAATACAAATAGGAATATAAGAGCCATACCTTTCCCAATTAGGAATTGGGAAGAGACTCCTTCTACTCCTCTCCTACTTGGACTATAGACTAGAGACTCTCCTCTCTACAGCCTATACTCCTCTAAACCCATGGAGAGTAGTGGATACAATGGATGAATACACAAGTGGTGTGTGTTCAAGTGAGGGGTGAGGGGTCCTATTTATAGCTTGGAGAAGGGTCGTTTCCCACCACCAAAAGCGTGTGAATCAGTCACCACTGACTTCTTCAAGTCGGGAGGAGCCAACATGTGGAAGTTGACCGGGTTTGGTGCCAGGAAGGGGTCGGCCAAACCACCAGGTCGGTCGACCTGGTCCTGGCTCCAAACAGCCTATGCTTTCTCCAGGTGGCTTCCAGGTGAGTCTCATTGACTAATATGGGTGCTACATTGTTGGATGGCCTCGGATACTTCTATTTGTGGGAAATTTGATCCATGTGGTGCCACATGTCGGTGCTTGATTGGCTGGAATGATAATTTATAGGATCTATCCCCTTATTTCACTTCAATTCTGCATAAAATACCTGCATACACCATTTTCTCCAAGGACAAGTGGAAATAGGTTAAATAGAAAGGTGATGTGTGCAAGAAATGATATTTCCTTCACATAATTAAGTTATATTGACGGGTGAAATTGGTATATAACAGCCGTCAACACTCCACGTAGCGGCAGCTAAGCTCCACCCTAAGGTCTCCCGTCTGGAGTCTGGACACCGTATGTGTACGGCGAGCGATGGAAGGAGTGCGAGATGTCGCATGATGTGACATCACATGTCCTCTCTGCAACGGCCTAGGTTCATGTCATCCCGACAAGGTCCTGTTGCACGCAGGTGGTGTCTGCCTGAGATCAGGTTGCGAAAAGTTGTTGAGTGTCGTGGCTGCAGTGGCTACCAGATGGTTGACATCATTACGCCATTGTTCCAGCGCTGCTGGAGATGCGTCCAGCGCAGGTGGACGCTGAAGAAGAGTATGTGCTGCAATCAGCGCGTTCTCGGGATTGCTAGTCGATTTCGTGACCAATGCAAAGACACCATCCTTTTGCTGACCAGTAGCGACTGCTACTGCAGCAGATGGTGATCCATTGTTCCAGGTTGTTGTCCTGAAGCTCCAACTTGTGGATCAGTGGCAGGATTGGCACCAGGTACGAAGGGGTACCTGGTCCGCAGGGTACCGACACCTAGGAAGAACATCAACTCCCCCATCATGGACATCTCAAACATTTCGGTCATTATCTTAAAAAAACTCATCACAAAAGGTTTTATTAGTAAAGCCAAATAAAATATCATCGACATATATTTGGCAAACAAACAAATCATCATTGAATAGTGAATATAGTATAGTCGGCCTTCTCAATTTTGAAACCATTTTGAGTTAGAAAGTCTCTAAGGCACTCAAAGCATAGTAAGCTTGTTTGAGGCCATAGAGAGCCTTACACAATTTGTAGACATGGTTTGGGAAGTCTTGATCTTCAAAGACGGGGGGTTGCTCCACATACACCTCTTCTTTGATTGGACCGTTGAGAAAAGCACTTTTGACATCCATTTTGTATAGCTTAAAATCACGGTGAGTAGCAAGGGCAAGTAATATGCAAATTGATTCAATCCTACCTACAGGAGCAAAGGTTTCATAGAAATACAAACCTTCGATATGTGAGTACCCTGTAGGATCGAAGAGCATGTGAAAAGCTACCAGAGGGGGGTGAATGATAGATTAAAACTTTTTCAACGGAAGCAACAAAAACCACTTGGCAGAAAATTGATCTGTTAAAGAAATTGTGTGTGCAACTGTTTTCAACATGTTCAACCATGAAAAAACAAGTAGAGATTGCAGAGAATCAAGTCACAGAACTAATGCAATAAGAATCACGTGAGAAAACTAAGCGAACTTGAGTTACGATCAAAAGACTACACGAAAGTCAAACTGTTCTACCAGATTTAAAACCAGATCAGCAATGCTGCAAAGAAACTTGTGTAGATCAAAAAACACAAATCCAATGACCGTGAAACTTTCATAGATGATAGATAATTGAGTTTTGAAGACAACGCAAGAGTAATCACATCAATTGGAGTAGTGAAACGGGAGTTATGATTGAAATATCAAAAAAAGGGCGGGCAACACAGAAATTCAACGAAAAGGCTTGACGAAAACAAGTCGAACGAACAAAGCACAAAATCTCCTCTAAAACTATGGTCTTTATTCAATAGAACACAAGAGGAACAGATCAAAGACGTGCCACAACAAGCTCTGGCCTCCCTTGCTTTTACAACCCGCCCCTCAGGCTAACTCAGCCCTAAGTAGGACTCTAATCCTACTCAGTTTCAACTGAAACTTTCCATAACTGCTCAAGACTCTTCTATACGCAGATAGAAGCGATCTTAAGACTTTAAAACACCCTAAGAACATACCAAACATTCCTAAAACAACTCAACTTCGTGCTCACCATGAAATCTAACCAAAATCAACTCAGATCTTTCCATATTTGAGCCATAACTAACTCAGTCGTAGCCTGAGTCCATAATCCAGACAGTTGGATCTTTCCAGACACTTCTTCATGTCCACTTCACTTCATCACGCCTTAGAATAATGTTGCAACATCCATGCACCCCTTGCACACATGTAAACACTTTCCAACAACATCCACGATACCTTCATATGCATTGTTCTTCACCCAAACATGTTGTGTGACCTCCCGATCAGCTCAACCACAATTCCTCCCAAACTTGGTTGTTGAACCTCATCTTCTCCCTATGACTAGTTGAATGGATCCCGTCACCAGCCATGTCTTGACCTCAAGCAACACCTGCACATGAATAAACAACCAATCTTTATGAGCCCAAGTCCTCGACTTGACTCTCGTTAGTCCGAAAACAACAACACCTTACATGAGCATGTCACATAAGCATGTTGCAAACCACAGTAATGTTTAACCACCATAATCAGCCAAAACACATCAAAAAACTTAGTAAAAGAATACTAAGCAAACTTTCCTATCAGCCAAAAAGCAATTTCAAGACATTGCAAATGAAAACATAACAGCTGCACAAATATTTCAGCAAATTAAAAATTGAGCAGTCCAAAGAAGCCGCTATGCAATGTATGAGAAAAGTTTGAACACTTCAAAGCATTCACTCACATGCAGTTCATGTGAGTGAAGTTCGGACAGTCTAAAACAAACAACACGTGCAATTCACGTGCGCTACAAGTTCATACACTCCAAACTGAAAAACACGTGCAACTCACGTGAGGAAAAGTTCACACTGTCCGGATCAAAAAGCACGTGTTGCTCACATGACTGGAAGTTCAGACAGTGCGAAAGGAATTCCCGCAAGTTTGGACAGTCCGAAGTGAGCTTTTCAGCAATATGCAAAACTTTGCGTGTGAACCCTCACTTTTATTTAAATTGCTATTGTATTTGGCACACATAGGTCTCACAATCTCCCCCTTGATGAATGCATTGGCAACACCACTTAAAATCCGAACATTGACTTATTCATATGAAAAGTTTTAAAAACAATTCTCTCCCCCTTTTGAAAATCAAATGAGAAAGAAATTTCAAATTGATTATTTCTCCCCCTATACATATTTTTCCCCCTTTGACAATGTATTCATCAAGGTTCAAAAGAGAAATTTTAATTGTTATGAGCATGTTATAACATATACATATAAAACAAAGCTCATCCAAGTCATACTATCAAGTCACTTACACTATCACATCTATGAGATACATAAAGTAGTGTAAGCCATGCTAGAGATCAAGTGTTATTTTCATTTTAAGCAAATAATGATCTCACAAACTTAACTATTTCAAGACCTGAAAGCATCACACTTGTTGCTGCATTTTTATTTTCTTTTAAGGAACAAAATTTATCTTATGACATTTGCATGAGATTATATGCCTCACCAACCAAGCCAAGCCTATGTCATTTGACAATCAAAAGCTTAAGGACATAGTTTTAGTCATACACAACTTCTTCCAAGTTCATATCTAAGTGCAATGATAAGCCATCTCAAAAAAAGAAGTGTGATGCATGCATATTATATTGATATTTTCTCATTTGTTTATTTGATCATAAAATCTCAACATGTGGATAGTTGATTGATTAATTTTCCATTATTAAAAACACTTGTGAGCATGCAACAAGTTCAAAACAGCAAGAAAGTTCGGTCATGACCAGATTTAGTGTAATTAATTATTCCAATTACTAGTCATGGCAAAAACTACAAAATGTATAACACGATTAATGTAGTAAGAACTTTCAGCATGTAAATGGAATCACAAAGTCATATATGTATGAAATACTATGCTCATATTATTTTAAATTCAGATTCACACATAGATTTCTGTGGTTTGAAAACTCCCCCTCAATTTAAGCCATGAGGATGCATAACCCCTATTTTACTATGAATGAAACACAAACGAGAGAAATCCAAACGTTTTGTAAAAATGTCAGCCAAATGTTGTTCGGTATCTACATGGTGAAGCACAATGTTTACTTTTTCAACATTATCACAAAGAAAGTTATACCTAATGTCAATGTGCTTTGTTCTCGAATGTTGCACGGGATTTTTAGCAATGCAAATGGCACTAGTATTATCAAACAGTGGAACACTATCTAGATCAACCCCATAGTCCTTAAGTGTTTGAACAATCCAAAGAATTTGTGAGCAAGCGCTAGCAGCAGCTACATAATCAGATTCGTACATGGATTGTGCAACTGAATTTTGTTTTCTAGAGGACCAAGCAACAAGTGAATTACCAAGAAAATAACAAGCATCCGAAGTACTTCCAACTTGGACAGTTTGTAAACATGATCAGAAAATTTGGATTTCCAACACCTGGTGGTCGCTTGACATAAACCTCCTCATCTATGTAGCCATTAAGAAAAGCACTATTAACATCCATTTGATATAACTTGGAACCTTTAGATGTAGCAAATGCTAACAAAATTCTTATGGCTTCTAATCTAGCAACAGGAGCAAAAGTTTCATCAAGATCTAGACCTTCAACTTGTGTCAAACCTTGAGCAACAAACCTAGCCTTATTCCTAACCACAACCCTATCCCCACTTCATTTATTTTTAAACACCCATTGAGTTCCAATTAAAGTGTGATCTTGAGGTGGAGGTACAAGTTTCCAAACATTATTTCTTAAAAAAAATCTAACTCTTCTTGCATGGCAATAATTCAGATTCATTAGGTGTGATATATCTTTGGGTTCAAAAGAAGCAACAAAAGCAGAATGAGCATGAGAGTTTGGATTGCAAAACCTAGACCATGTGACTCGTTCGTGTAAGCTTCCAATGATTTGTTGTGGAAGATAACTTTTGAGGATGCAGAGGGGAGTAGACACTTCACAAGCTCCTTCTTCTTCATGTTCATCGCAAATCAAAGAAGTTGTGGTTCGAGGAAGATCTGGATCAGCAGTAGTGGTCATTGGTGCTGGTTGTGGAGCGGGATCAAGAGCTGGAACGTCATTGTTTATTTCTGAAATTTCGGGCAGCAACTCCATCCTTCTTCATCTTCAATGAAAATACTCTCCCCTGCAGATATGCATCTTGACCTGCAACAGTAGAGCTAGTACCTGGGCTAGCTTCATCAAAAGAAACCTCACAAGTCTCCACAATTTTGTTAGTGTCAAGTAAAAGCACATGGTAACCTCTAGTATGAGATGTATAACCAAGAAACATGCCATCAATAGATCTAGCTTCAAATTTGTCGATATTACCATGTTTCTTAACAAAGAATTTGCAACCGAAGACCCTAAAGTGTGTGACACTACACCTATGTCCCAACCGAAGCTGATATGGAGTTTTTCCTAGCTTAGCATGCAAGAAAACACGATTTGAGACATAACAAGCGGTTGCAATTGCATCAGCACAAAATTTCCTAGGAATTGGATATTCATCAAGCATTGTCCTAGCCATCTCCACTAAGGTTATTTCTTTCTCTCTACGATACCATTTTGTTGAGGTACATGGTGAAGAAAATTGATGATCTATTTCATTTTCAGCACAAAAGTAATCAAATGTTTGGTCTTTAAATTCAGTTCCTTTATCACTTCTAATTGCTTTTAAAGATCTTGGGTGGTCAATTGATAATTTAAGAAATAAAGTTCTAAAGTGACTAAAAGCTTCATTCTTAGATGCCATAAAGTAGACCCAAGAGTATCTAGAATAATCATCAACAATCACAAGCACATACCATTTTCCTCCGAAAGATCGAACACATGAAGGACCTAACGTGTCAAGGTGCAAAAGTTGTCCCGGTTCAGTTGTCAAGGTCATTGTGAGAGGAGCATGCGAACCTGCAACCATCTTAGCATGTCTACAAGAGGAGCACACAATATCATTGTCGCCTTTAAGCTTAGGCAGCCCACGTATGCGAACAAGACCACTAACATGCGTGAGGTGATCAAAGCCTACGTGACCAAGTCTACGATGCCAAAAATATAAGCCTCTCGAATAGTTAGCAACTAGACACCTATGCTTAGAGGATGACATCAAAGTCAACTTCAAAAACTCTTCCAAACCGAGACATGTTAAAAATAAGCTCACCATTTGAATCTACAACCTTGCAGCAATTTTTAGTGAAGTTAACTTCTAGAATTTTATCTAGCAATTGTGAAACAGAAAGAAAATTGTATTTCAAATTTTTAACAAGTGCCACATCTTTCAAAGTGTAGTGATTGTTAACTCTAAGTGAACCCTTAGCACTTATAGGAGTTGAAGAATTATCTGCAAAAGTAACATTTTCTACACATGAGACAAAAGAGAGGGAGCAGAACCAGGCTTTGTTACCAGTCATGTGGCATGAGCAACCTCAATTCACAATCCAAATGTTCTCCTTCCTCAAGCATGTAACCTACATAGCAGCACAATACATCGATAACTCAAGCATTTAGGAATCCGGTACTGAGTCACACTATGTCCAGCAGGAATAATGTAGGATCAAAGAGCACATGAAAATCTACCAAAGGGGGGGCGGGTCAATGTAAGATTACAACTTTTTCAGCGGAAGCAACAAAACCCCTCAGCAGAAAATTGATCTGTTAAAGGAATCGTGTGTGCAACTAATCTAAACGTGATCAATTGTGACAAAACTAGTATAGATTGTGGAGAATCAAGTCACGAATACGTCACAACAAGAATCACGAAAATCCATTGAGAAAAACTCAAGTTACGATCAAAAGATTTAACAAAGGTCAATCTGTTCTACCCAATAAAAACAGATCTGCAACACTACAAAGAAACTCGTGTAGATAGAAACCACAAATCCAATGACTGTGAAATTTTTACAAATGACAGATAATCAAGTTGTGAAGACAACCCAAAAAGAATCACATCAATAGAATATGTAAAACTGAGTTATGATAAAACCACCAAAGCAAGGTAGTGCTATGCAGAAACTCAATGAGAAAAACTTGTCTGAAACAAGTCAGACGAACAAGGCACAAAAGTTCCTTTAAACTACAATCTTTATTCAATAGAACACAAAAAGAATATCCAAAAATCTGACTACCACGAGCTCTGGCCTCCCTTGCTTATATAACCAGCCATGAGGCCAACCCAAACCAAACTAGGACTCGTATCCTACTCAGTCTCCACCGAAACTTTCCATAACTACTCAAGACTCTTCTATACGCAGATAGAAACAATCTTAAGACTTCCAAACACCTTAGGAACATATACCACATTCCTAAAACAACTCAACTTTGTGACCTACACGAAATCGTAACATAACCAACTCAAATCTTTCCATATTGGAGTCAAACACGACTCAGCCGCAGCTTGAGTCCATAACCAGGCCGGTTGGACCTTTCCAACCAATTTTTACGTCCACATCTTTTCATCACGTCTTGAAACCATGTATCCATGTCCATGCACTCCATACACACGTGTAGACACCTTCCAACAGCGTCCACGAGACCTTCATATGCATTGTTCTTGATTCAAACATGTTGTGCAACCTCCCGATCAACTCAACCACAATTCCTCCCGAACTTGGTTGTTGAACCTCATCTTCTCCCTATGACTAGTTCAATGGATCCCGTCACCAGCCATGTCTTGAACTCAAGCAACACCTTCACATGAATAAACAACCAATAATTCCAAGCACAAGTCCTCGACTTGACTCTCATTAGTTCTGATAACCACAACACCTTACGTGAGCATCTCACATAAGCATGTTGCAAACCATATCAAAATGATACCAGCCATAACCACCAAAACACACCAAAAACTTAGTAAAAGAATACTAAACAAGATTTTTATAATTCAAAAAGCAAGTTCAAAACACTGCAAGTTAAAAGCAGAACAATTGCAATCTAGCACCGGGACTTGCCAAAGGTAAATGGACCTTGAGCAGGAGCTTACCAAAGCTAGTCGGACCTAACGCCGGAGCTTATCAAACCTAGTCGGACCTAGCCACAGCAAGTCGGATCTAACCAAAATAAGTCGGACCTAGCCAAAATAAGTCTGACCTAGACAAAGAAGTTGTACCTAGCAAAAGTAAGTCGGACCTTACGTGGGACCTTGTCGGAGCTACCCAAAACTAGTGGACCTAATGTTGAACCTTGTCAGAGCTACCCAAACAAGACAGACCTATTGTTGGACCTTGCAGGAGCTCAAACCTAGAGACGGACCTTGTTGAGACGGTGTTTTGACAGTATTCAGAACTTTTATCGTCATAGCCAATGTATTCAGCACACATAGGTCTCACAATCTCCCCCTTGATGAATGCATTGGCAACACCACTTAAAATCTGAACTTTGGCTAGTTCACATGAAAAGTTTTGAGAATGATCAAATGAGAAAGAAAGAAATTTCAAAACAAATATTTCTCCTTGTATACTTATTTTTCCCCCTTTGTAAATCGGAAATAAAATGAGAAGAAAAACTCCACTGAGAAGAATCATGCCAAAACACTTGTGAATGTGTGCAATGTGTGATCAATTTCTCCCCCCTTTGACAATGTATTCAGCAAGGTACAAAAGAGAAATTTTAATTTGTTATGAGCATATTATAACATATACATATAAAACAAAGCTCATCCAAATCATACTATCAAGTAACTTACACTATCACATCAATGAGATACATAAAGTAGTGTAATCCATGCTAGAGATCAAGTGTAATTTTCAATTTAAGCAAGTCATGATCTCACAAACTTAACTATTTCAAAACCTGAAAGCATGACACTTGTAGCTGCATTTTAATTATTTTTCAAAGCACAAATTCAGATCATATGACATTTGCAAGAGATTATATGTCGCATCAGCCTTATTCTAACCAACCAAGCCAAGCCTATATCATTTGACAATCAGAAGCTTATGGACATGGTTTTAGTCATACACAACTTCTTCCAAGTTCATATCTAAGTGCAATGATGAGCCATCTCAAAAGAAGAAGTGTGATGCATGCATATTCTCTTGATCTTTTCTCATTTTTATTCGATCATAAAAGCTCAACATGTGAGTTGATTACTTGATTAATTATTCATTATTAAAAGCACTTGTGAGCATGCAATAAGTTCAAAACAGCAAAAAAGTTCGATCATGACCAGATTTAGTGTAAGTAATTATTCCAATTACTATTCATGGAAAAAATACAAAATGTATAACATGAGTAATGTAGTAATGACTTTCAGCATGTAAAAGGAATCACAAATTCATATATGTATGAAATACTATGCTCATATTATTTTAAGTTCAGATTCGCACATAGACTTCCCAAGTTTAAAAAACTCCCCCTCAATTTAAGCTATGAGGATGCATAACCCCTATTTCCTTATGAATGAAACACAAACGAGTGAAATCCAGTGGTTTTGTAAAAATGCAGCCAATTGGTGTTCAATATCTACATGGTGAAGCACAATGTTCCCTTTTTCAACATTATCATAGATAAAGTGATACCTTATGTCAATGTGCTTTGTTATCGAATGTTGCACGGGGTTTTTAGCAACGCAAATGGCACTAGTGTTCTCACAAAATAGGGGAACACTATCTAGATCAACCCCATAGTCCTTAAGTGTTTGAACAATCCAAAGAATTTGTGAACAAGCGCTAGCAGCAGCTACATATTCAGATTCGGCTGTGGATTGTGCAACTGAGTTTTGTTTTCTAGAGGACCAAGCAACAAGTGAATTACCAAGAAAATTACAAGCACCTGAAGTACTTTTCCTATCAATCCTACAACCCCCAAAATCAGCATCCGAAAAAGCTTTCAAAGTAACGGTTTAGGAAGAAGGAAGAAAAATGCCAAATTCTTGAGTTTCATATAAGTACCTGAGAATTCTTATGATGGCTTGACGATGTGAAGCACGTGGGGAAGCTTGAAACCGTGCACAAAGACATATGCTGAATTGTATGTCCGGTCTTAATGTCGTGAGGTATAAAAGTGATTCAATCATACTTCTATATTCTTTTTGGTCGACTGGGTCACCATCTTCATCAAGTTCAAGTGTTGTTGTTTTTCCCATTGGTGTCCGAAGAGGCTTGCTTTTGTCCATGCTAAAGCGCTTAAGAAGGTCTCTTGTATACTTCGTTTGATGCACAAAGGTACCTTCCTTGGTTTGCTTGATTTACAGGCCCAAAAAGTATGTGAGTTCTCCCATCATACTCATCTCAAATTCTGAACTCATCATAGCTAAAAACTTGGACACAAGATCATGAGAAGCACAACCAAAGATAATATCATCCTCATACAGTTGAACGAATAATGAGTCACTGCCATGCTTAAGCACAAAAAAAGTTTTATCAACCATGCTCATGGTAAACCCCTTTTCAAGTAAGAATATTTTTAACCTATCATACCTTGCTCTAGGGGCTTGTTTGAGGCCGTACAAGGCTTTGGATAGTTTGTAAACATGATTAGGAAAATCTGAATTTTCAAAACACGGTGGTTGCTTGACATAAACCTCCTCATCTATGTAGCCATTGAGAAAAAACTTTTAACATCCATTTGATATAACTTGAAACCTTTAGATGCAGCAAAAGCTAACAAAATTCTTGTGGCTTCTAATCTGGCAACAGGAGCAAAAGTTTCATCAAAATCTAGACCTTCAATTTGTGTGAAACCTTGAGCAACCAACCTAGCCTTATTCCTAACGACAACCCGATTCTCACTTTATTTATTTTTATACACCCATTTTGTTCCAATTAAAGTGTGACCTTGAAGTGGAGATACAAGTTTCCGAACATTATTTCTTTCAAAATTTTCTAACTCTTCCATGGTAATAATTCAAGATTCATTAGTGAGTGCGTGTGATATATCTTTGGGTTCAAAAGAAGCAACAAAAGCAGAATGAGCGTGCGTTTGGATCGCAAAACCTAGACCGTGTGACTCGTTCGTGCATGCTACCAATGATTTGTTGTGGAGAATGACTATTGAGGATTCAGAGGGGAGTAGACACTTCACAAGCGGCTTGTTCTTCATGTTCATCACAGATCGAAGAACTTGTGGCTTGAGGAGGATCTGTACCAGCTGCAGTAGTTGTTGGTGATGGTTGTGGTGCAAAATTAGCAGCGTGATCAACATCATTTGCATCTAAATTTTCAGGCAGCAGCACCACTTCTTCGTCTTCTTCGATGAAAATAATCTCCCCCTGTGGATATGGATCTGGACCTGCAATATTAGAGCTAGTACCTGGGCTAGCTTCATCAAAAGTAACCTCACAAGTCTCCACACTTTTGTTAGTGTCAAGTAAAAGCACACGGTAGCCTCTAGTATGAGATAGACAACCAAAAAACATGCCATCAACAGATCTAGCATCAAATTTATCAAGATTACCATATTTCTTAACAAAGAATTTACAACCAAAGACCCGAAAGTGTGTGACACTAGGCCTATGTCCAAACCAAAGTTCATTTGGTGTTTTTCCTTGCTTAGCATGCAAGAAAACATGATTTGAGATATAACAAGCGGTTGCAATTGCATCAGCCCAAAATTTCCTTGGAGATTGATATTCATCAAGCATAGTCCTAGCCATCTCAATTAAGGTTTTGTTCTTTCTTTCTACGACACCTATGCTTAGATGATCAAAGCCTACGTGATCAAGTCTACAAAACCAAAAATATAAGTCCTTTGAATCATTAGCATTTAGACACCTATGCTTAGAGGATGAAATATCAAAATCAGCTTTAAAAAATCTTCCAAACCGAGACATGTTAAAAATAAGCTCACTGTTTGAATATACAACCTTGCAGCAATTTTCGGTGAAGATAATTTCCATATTTTTATCAAGTAATTGTGAAACAGAAAGCAAGTTGTACTTCAAATTTTCAACAAGTGCCACATCCTTCAAAGTTCAGTGATCATTTACTTTAACCGAACCCTTAGCAATTATAGAAATTGAAGAATAATCGGCAAATGTAACATTATCTACACGTGACACAAAAGAGAGAGAGGAGAACCAATCTTTGTTACTAGTCATGTGACGTGGGAAACCTGAATCCACAATCCAAATGTTCTCCTTCCTCAAATGTGTAACCTACATAGAAGCACAATACGTCGATGACCCAATATTGGGGTTAGTCAAATAGCATTTAGGAATCTAGTACTGAGTCACACAATGTGCAGCAGGAAAAACACGTGAAAGTTGAGACAAAACAGCAGGTTTATGAGCCAAAGTTTGAGGATTTTTGCACCCAACTACTGACTTATGAGGTGTTACATGTGTAGCACGAAAAATAGTAGGTTTGGGAGCAAACTTTGCATGTTTTTGACTCATAACAGCAGATTGCATGTTCTTGATATTTGGTTTAGCATGTGCAGCAAATGTTGCATGAAAGTTATGAGATCTATCTTGCATTCTTTCCTTTTTCTGTTGTTTAGCTAGTCTATAACAAAATATATGACTTGACCATCTCTACCAAAGTGGGTACAATGAAATTTAACTTTGTGTTCATGTCTAGATGAACAAGCAACATGTTTTTTAGAAGATGAATGAGACAGCAATCCTGCAGATTTGAAAACCACTTTTTTTTTGTTTAGGAACTATTTTAATCGAACCACTTCCTAATGACTTTACAATTTTAGGTCGATGTGCCTTAGCATGAGCATGGGAATCAAAATCTAAACCAGTTTTAACATTGCGGGATTTAGATGAGTTCAACAGCAAGTTTAGATTTTTGTTCACAATACAAAACTGCTCTAGTGTCCTATTCATGTCATCAAGTTTCTTAGACAATTCTAGGCAATTTACAAATGAAGTGTTTCCTTTTAGGTTACAATTGGAACAATATTTAACTTCATGAGCATGTAAAGCATTGTTCAAAATAGAAATTTGATCCATATCATCATGTATTTTCTTATCAAGATCATCACAAGTAGAACAACGCAAATCAATTGTAAAACAGCTAGCATCTTTCAAGTTTTTATCATTAAGTACAGCAAGCTATCTGTTCTTTTCAATTTCTAACTCAAGTTTATCAAGTGTGGAGGTGTGTGCACTTCTTGTCCTTATTATTAAGTTTATCAAGTTTATCAAGCTTTTTGTCCTTTTTCTTAACTACAACAGTGGCACGAGAAATAGCATCACACATTTCTTCACAAGTAGGACATACCTCTTCATTGTCGTTGTTGTGTTCTGCCTCCTCCATACTTGATATTGACTTACTCGCCATGAAGCACAAGTCTGCCAAATCATCTTCATCTTTGTCACTTTCGATGTCCACATCGCTTGAGCCAAGTTCTTGAAGTGCAGAGATAAAACTATTCACCAAATGGCATCCTGTAAAACCCTTCTTTTTCTGGTTGTTGTTTGCAGAGGAGTGCTTCGTCCTTGTTTGCTTTTTGTCACGAGAAGTAGCACCTGAAAGGTTAGGGCAATCCGTGCGGAAATGTCTTGTCTTACCACATTCGAAGCATTATTGAGGTCCGGCACTTCCTGTCCTTCTAGTTCTCACATTTTGCAATGCTTTTGAGAACCGAGTAGAGATGAGTGCAAGTACTTCCTCTGGAAATTCTTCAATCTGTTCAAGGGTTAGAGAGGACAACAAAGAAAATGTTCCACGAGATGAAGATTGGTCAGAGCTAGGCATGTCACATTGAGAAACAAATGCAAGAGACTTGTTGGGGTTCTTACTTGAGATTATGTCAATTTCATGAGTTTTCAATTTAGAATATAGAACATCTAAAGTAAGTGTACTCATGACAGTAGATTCACGAATAGATATGACTTTCATCTCCCAAATTGACATGTCTAATGCACTTAGTAATTGCCTAGCATTCTCAGCATATGAAAAAATAACACTGACGCTATGCAAGTTGCTTAGAATTTTATTAAAGCGGGCAAAGAGGTCATCGATGGACTCACCTGGTTGCATCTCAAAGTGCATGTACTCCTTTTTTGAACATGTCATGCCTTACCTCCTTGATTGTGTTAGATCCTTCATGGTAGTCACAATGTGCTTTCCACACATTGTATGTAGATTGGAAGTGTGCAACACGGTCGAAGTCACTTTGAGTTAATCCTTGTATGATTAAGTTCCGAGCCTTATTGTTGTTGTTGACATCTCTCGGATTCGTAGCTGTAACTTGATCATTTGGCGCCACTTCGTAAGTTTTGTACACCTTTTCCCATATTGCAAAGACTTGCGCCTGGATGAAGGCTTCCATACATGAAGACAACTCAAAAAGAATCATGTCAATTGGATTGGTAAAACTCGAGTTATGATAAAAGCACCAAAGCAAGATAGTGTTGTGCAGAAACTCGACGAGAAAAACTTGTCTGAAACAAGTTGGACGAACAAGGCACAAAAGTTCCTTTAAACTATGATCTTTATTCAATAGAACACAAGAGGAACAGCCCAAAATCCGTCTACCACGAGCTCTGGCCTCCCTTTCTTATATAACCAGCTATGAGGCCTACCCAAACCAAACTAGGACTCGTATCCTACTTTGTTTCCACCGAAACTTTCCATAACTGCTCAAGACTCTTCTATACGCAGATAGAAGCAATCTTAAGACTTCCAAACACCTTAGGAACGTATTCCACATTCGTAAAACAACTCAACTTCGTGACCCACATGAAATCCTAACATAACCAAATCAAATAGTTCCATATTTGAGTCAAACACGACTCAGCCACAGCATTAGTCCATAACCAAGCCGGTTGGACCTTTCCGACCGATTCTTTATGTCCACATCTTTTCATCATGCCTTGGAACCATGTATCCACGTCCATGCACTCCATGCACACGTGCAGACACCTTCCAACGACGTTCACGATACCTTCATATGCATTGTTCTTGATTCAAACATGTTGTGCAACCTCCTGATCAACTCAACCACAATTCCTCCCAAACTTGGTTGTTGAACCTCATCTTCTCCCTAAGACTAGTTCAATGGATCCCGTCAACAGCCATGTCTTGAACTCAAGCAACACCGGCTCATGAATAAACAACCAATACTTCCGAGCACAAGTCCTCGACTTGACTCCCCTTAGTTTCGATAACCACAACACCTTACGTGATCATCTCACATAAGCATGTTGCAAACCATAGCAAAATGATATCAGCCATAACCACCAAAACACACTAAAAACTTAGTAAAAGAATACTAAGCAAGCTTTCCATAATTCAAAAAGCAAGTTTGAAACATTGCAAGTTAAAAGCAGAACAATTGCAATCTAGCACTAGACCTTGCCAAAGCTAATCGGACCTTGAACCGGAGCTTACCAAAGCTAGCAGGACCTAGCGTTGGAGCTTATTAAAGCTAGTCGGACCTAATGCCAGAGCTTATCAAAGCTAGCCAGACCTAGTCACAGCAAGTCGGACCTAACCAAAATAAGTCGGACCTAGCCAAAATAAGTCAGACCTAGCCAAAATAAGTCAGACCTAGACAAAGAAGTCGAACCTAGCCAAAGTAAGTCGGACCTTGCCGGAGCTATCCAAAACTAGTCGGACCTAATATCGAACCTTGTCGGAGCTACCCAAAACAAGCCGGATCTATTGTCGGACCTTGCAGGAGCTCGGACCTAGAGATGGACCTTGTTGAGACGGGTGTTTTGGCAGTATTCAAAACTTTTATCGTCATAACTAATGTATTCAGCACACATAGGTCTCACAAATAACACGCGAAAGCTGAGATAAAACAGCAGTTTTATGAGCCAAAGTTTGAGGATTTTTGTACCCAGCTACTGACCTACGAGGTGTTACATGTGTAGCACAAAAAAACAGTAGGTTTGGGAGAAAACCTTGCATGTCTATGACTCATTACAGCAGGTTGCATGTTCCTAACATTCGGTTCAGCACGCGCAACAAGTTTGCTCGGTTGTTATGTGATCTAGCAATCATTCTTTCCTATTTCTGTTGTTTAGCTAGTCTATAACAAAAATCTAAGACATGACCATCTCTAACACCATAGGTACATTGAAATTTAACTTTGTGTTCATGTCTAAATGAGCAAGTAACATGTTTATTAGAAACCGAAAGTGACACCCGGTTCCGAAAATGAACCAAGTAAACACATATGTGTGCCCATGATGTTCATCACACATACACGACAACTTCACAATTTGATATGGAGAGAATAACCACGTCACAAAAGTAATAGGTTCCTTTATTACAATAACTCAATGGTTCACGAATTACAAATCTCTAATTATTACTATTGCAGTGGAAAAATAATCTAAACTAAGCAGTGCGACTCCAATCCACAGGCAAATGATGATAGCACGCAACCTAGTACTCCACATGATCCTCATGGTACTCCCAAGCATCACCTGTAACTGTTTTAGTGGGGGGGAATAGCAAAGGTGAGTACATGTCGTACTCAGCAAGTGTGGGAAAGTATGACATGTAGCTAAAAACAAGGAATAATAACAAATGGCTAATTGCATAAAAGTATATTCAGAACATGTGAAAAGCATAAAGAAATTTCTATATGAATTTAATCCCATCATATCCCAAGTAATTATTATAACATGTATCCAACATTCTCAATTACCATCATACCTCATCCATCAATTTAATAATCATCCATGTGCCAATTTCTCACCTTCATACCAGCCATACCCAATTATCATAACTCAAACCATAACCATGTCCAAAACCATCCCAAATCCCAATTCCTACTCTAATCATGGAAGTTGTCCAGATGCTCATAACCGGGAGCACGGCTATCATGATAGTTTTTAAATTTCTGCAGAGATTGTACCACTTTACCCACAAGTTTGTGATTTCATCACCTGTCGGCGACTCAAGAAATCCTCCTTTATGCCAAATACACTACCATAGGTGTATGGTCAAGAGATCACAAAAATAACCTTTACAAAGTGATTACCAGCATGTGTGAACCCACTCAGGTTTCAACGGAGGTGATGTCTCCAACTGAGCACATCCATCCAAGGGCCCCCTCTTGTGTCGTTCGGATCTCACGGCAGTCCCTCCACTAATACAAACCCAACCGACTACCATTCCCCGAGCCTTCCATATGATTCGAACGATACTGGTAATACACTAATTTAATTAGCTAAGATGCACCCATACTTGGCCTTGTGGTGGCACTGTTGTCCTGGCTTATTCTTTCATGAACCGGTCCTAAGATCTAAAGCAAGCAAAACCACCATATCATCTAACCCAGTCCATAGACCATGCTTGCTTAGATCACACAAGTCCCATGTTACCAAATAGTCATATTCATCAATTCTCATCATCCATAAGTTCATTGATTCATGATTGAAAGCATTTAGGCCCCCATGAGGTATGGTTTCGGTGATTAATGACAACCATTGGATTTTACTAATGAATTTGTGAATGCAAGGTCCCCATAATCACTCAATAAAATGAATCAATATGTCACTGGAGACCCCTAACAATCAATATATGAGATCAAATCAATTATGTGAAGACAAGAAGTGAAAGCTCTTATGTCAAAGTCATTCAACTTTAAATTGACAACATTCAATGCTTGAAGATCATCAGAAATGCCTTTGCAACAAATATCAAAGAGGTCAATCGAGCAAGATACAAATTCACTTAGAAACAACTCGAAGCAAACAAAATCAACTCACCGGATCAACCGATGATACCTCAGAACAACACATCCGTCGAGTTGGTTCAACTGAAGAAGAAGACCTCAGAACAAAGTACTCACCGGATCATCCGATGTGAATGGCTCAGCAACATCGGTCCATTAGTACAGTTTGCAAGATCATTGGACCAAGTGTAGCACCGGATCATCCGATGTACAGAGAAGCATACATCGGTCGATTACTCCAGTAAGCATCAAGTTTGAGTAAAATTTGGAGGAAGAGCCACCGGATCATCCGATGAGAAGACAGGATCAACATCGGTCTAACAACGGTCATATCTGACACAATGACGTCAGCTAAAGTAACTTGACCGATGATAACTAAAGGGGAGACATCGGATCATCCGGTGTTCACAGTAAAGTTCTGTCAGCCTACTTTTCCAACGGCTATTTCGGGGAGGCTGGCTATAAATACCCCCTAAACCGGTCATTTCGTGAAGTCTTGATCACCAGAAGCTATCAACACATCCACAAGCATTCAAGACCAAGAGCAATCACTTCCACACCATTTCGATCACCTTTACACCAAGAGTTAGGCTAGAACTAGCTATAGAGAACGCTTGTGTGCCTCCATTCTGGGTGAGTGGACTCTCTAGGATAGTGTGAGAGCCTCAAGGGAGTGCCCTTGGTGTTTGTAAATGTGAGAAGACTTCCGGAATTTGCCAAGGCGTGTGTGGAAGCCCGGAAGGTCGAATTTGTACAAGGCTTGAGCTCCACCTTGCCAAAGGAGGCAAACGGAGAGGAATAGTGAAGACCCCTCGTCTCGGTGACTTGGGTGTGGCAAAACCCTTTGGTGGGTGCCACAACGTGGATGTAGGAAGATCTTGACGATCTTGCTGAACCACAGGATAAATCCTTGTCTCCTCGGGAGTTTGCATCCTTCTCCTTTCCCTTACTTTTATGCATTTTATATTCCGCGAAGTTTCTATCTCTAGAATGCATAGATAGTTCGCGTAGGGAATTGGGCTTTACAAATTAAGTTTCATTGCTTAGAATTTTTCGAGAAAGCCCAATTCACCCCCCTCTTGGGCATTCGGTCCTTACAATTGGTATCAGAGCAAGGTTGCTCATAGGATCATTCTAGCTTCACCGCTAGAGAGCTAAAATGGCCAAGGTTGGGGGTTCGGTTCCTATCTTTGAGGGCAAGAACTTTGCCTATTGGAAAGCACGCATGTGCGCTTATCTAGAGGCTATTGCACCCGAAGTTTGGGAAGCGACCCACGCGGGGTTTGGAGAACACAATTATGTTGGTGATCAAATTAAATGGGATGCTAAAGCTAGGAATGCAATCTATGAATGTATTAGTCAAGATGTATTTGCTAGAATTGCTAGTAAAGAAAAAGCTTGTGAAATTTGGGCTTGCTTAATAGAAATTCATGAGGGCTCTTCTCGTATCAAGGAATTAAAATATCACATGCTTAAAGCCAAATATGATGAATTTAAAATGCTTCCTCTTGAAAATGTCAATGAAATGTTCTCTCGCTTGAATGTGCTTATTGAAGAAATCAATGCTCTTGACATTGCTTCTCTTGGCAAGGGACTCATCAACCGCAAGATCCTAATGCTCCTTCCCAAGCCAAAGTACAACATCATCAACTCCATGCTCCAAAAAGAGTCACTTGACCACATTGAAGTTTCGGAGCTCATTGGAGAAATACACGCTCATGAGATGAGTGTACTTGGGATGATGGAGCAATCATCTTCAAAGACAATTGCTCTAAAGGCCTCCACCAAGAAAACAAGCCTCAAGAAGAAGAAGGTGGTTGAGCCTATATCAAGTGAAGAAGAACAAGCATCAAGTGACTATGATGATGATGAGCTTGCATTGATGATGAGAAAGTTCTCACGCTTGAACTCCAAGATTACCAAGAAGGGGTACACCTTTGATCCCAAGAAGAAAGCGTTTCTACCAAGGAGAGATGATCGCAAGACTTGCTACAATTGTGGTGATCAAGGCCACATCTCCTATGATTGTCCAAAACCGGACAAAAGAAGAGAGAACTACAAAAGCAAACATCGCAAGCTTGAAGAGAGTGATGATGATGAAGAAGAGGCCAAACCCAAACCAAGAGCCTTTGGGAAGAAGAAACATGACAAGGGCAAGAAGGCAAGACTCTTCCCAAAGAATAGAAATGGCCCACAAAAGGTGTTCATGTGTGAGGCAAATGAATGGGTCACCGACGAAGAAACAAGTGATGAAGAGAGTGAAGAGGAAGAAGAAAGCTTGGCCGGCCTCGCCATCGCCAACAATGATGATGCACCTCTTCATCCACCGCCCATGTGCCTCATGGCAAAAGGTAACACCAAGGTATGTGATGACTCTAGCGATGATGAGCTTTCCCCCGATGATTTAACTTCTTTGATAAATGAATATCATGCTATCATTAAGAGGGAAAAGAGTAAGGTTAAAGTGCTTGAAGAAACTCGTGCTAAACTTGAGAGTGCTAACCTTGATTTGCTTGACAAGTATGAAAGCATACTCAAAGAGCATGACACGCTCAAATCCCATGTCAAGCAAATTGAGGAAGAAAAGGCTAAAATCAAGATAGATAATCATGAACTTAACTTAGCACACCAAACACTCTTGGAAGAGCACAACAAGTTAATACAAGAACATCAAACACTTAACCTTGCTCATGACATGCTTGATCAAGAGTTGAAAAATATGAAGAAGCAAACTCTTAATGATAAGATATCCATTACTTCTTATGCCACTAATGCTTTGCACAAGTCTTTGCCTTTGAAAGCTAATGCTAGGGAGAAGGACTTGTTGGAAGAAATTGGGAGTCTCCGCACTAGTGTGGCTAGACTTTCAAAAGGAGAAGTCAAGCACAAGGAAATCCTCTTCCAACAAGCAAAGGCCTTCAACAAGAGAGGACTTGGATCCTTCCCGGTGCCTAACAAAGGGAAGGTGCCCTCACCGGAGCTAAGAACAAGCTTCATCAAGGAATTTGGTTCTTATTGCCAACATTGTGAGGTCACCGGTCACCACACAAGGGAGTGTCCTCTTCCTAACCGACCTTCTCCAAAATTGCCTACTAACTACAAATCTACTTTCAATGACCATTATTATCTCTTGAGTAAAGTACATGGCAAGGTGAAGGCAAGGTTCATTGGCAAAGACATGAAGGGCATGAAGGGGAAGCTCCCCAAGCAACTTTGGGTCCCAAAAACACTTGTATCACACATACAAGGACCTAAGTTGGCTTGGGTGCCTAAAGTCAAAAATTGAATTCATGTGTGTAGGTGAGCTACAAAGCCGGAGGAAAGCATTGGGTACTCGATAGCGGGTGCACTCAACATATGACCGACAATGATGGTATGTTCACCACCATAGAAAACCCCGGCAATCATGAACAAGTCACCTTTGGTGATAACTCTAAGGGAAAGGTAATTGGGTTAGGTAAAATTTCTATTTCAAATGACTTATCTATTCCTAATGTTTTGTATGTTAAGTCACTTAGCTTTAATTTACTTTCTATTGCACAATTATGTGATCTTGGACTAACATGCACATTTAGCAAAAATGATGTTGTTGTGAGTAGTGAAACAAGCCAAGACATAGTCTTCAAAGGATTTCGGCATGGACACCTCTACCTAGTGGACTTCTCCAACAAGAATGCTAGCTTGACCACTTGTCTTTTCACTAAGACAAGCTTGGGTTGGCTATGGCACCGACGCATAGTGCACATAGGGATGAGCAAACTCAAGAAGTCATTCAAGCTAGGGATGGTGACCGGCGTGAAGGATGTCACATTTGAGAAGAACAAGCTTTGTAGCGCTTGTCAAGCCGGGAAACAAGTTGCTTCACACCACCCAATGAAGACATTGGTGTCAACCTCCAAGCCACTTGAACTACTTCACATGGACCTCTTCGGACCGTCCACATATCAAAGTCTTGGCGGTAACCTCTATTGTCTTGTTATTGTTGATGACTACTCTCGCTATGCTTGGACTTTGTTTCTAGGTGACAAGAGTGAAACTCCGGAAGTGTTCAAGACCTTCGCCAACCGCGCTCAAAGGGAATTTCAACTTCCCATCATCAAGGTCCGGAGTGACAACGGCACCGAATTCAAGAACTACAACATTGGGGAGTGGTGTGACCGTGAAGGAGTAAAACATGAGTTTTCGGCCACACACACCCCTCAACAAAACGGTGTCGTTGAAAGGAAGAACAAGACACTCATCACTCTTGCAAGAGCAATGCTTGATGACTACAGCACGTCGGAGAAGTTTTGGGCCAAAGCAATCAACACGGCGTGCCATGCCGCAAATAGGGTCTATCTCCATCGACTACTTCAAAAGACCCCGTACGAGCTTCTTATTGGGAGAAAGCCCAACATCTCCTACTTTCGAGTCTTTGGATGCAAGTTCTACATCTACCGCAAGAAAAGGCTCGGTAAGCTTGAAAGAAGATGTGATGTTGGTATATTCCTTGGTTATGCATCAAACTCAAAAGCATATCGAGTATTCAACCAAACCTCCGGTTTAGTTGAGGAAAGTTGTGATGTTGAGTTTGATGAGACTAATGGCTCCCAAGAGGAGAGTTTTGGTCATGATGAAATAGATGATGAGCCTCTACGAGAATCCATGAAGAACATGACCATTGGAGACATCAAGCCCGAAGTTGAGGAGAGCCATGATCAAGGGGGAGCTTCAAGTTCCAACAACAACACCTCTATGGCGCCTCAAGTTGACGAAGAAGAGAAGGATGATCCATTGCCGACTCAAGACTCACAAGCACAACAACATCAAGAGGAAGAAGAAGTCCATGATCAAGTCCAACCACAAGAGGAGCAACACACATCACCTTCTCCAACTGCTTCACAACCACTTATGAGGCAAGGACGTGTCTCCAAGGCGCATCCAATGGACCAAATAATTGGAAGTCCGTCAAGGGGTGTAAGCACACGTTCTCGCCACTTTGCTTCATTTTGTGAGCACTAATCGTTTGTTTCGTGTGTAGAACCCACTCACATTGAGGAAGTACTCCAAGACCCAAATTGGGTGATGTCCATGCAAGAAGAACTCAACAACTTCATCCGCAATGAAGTTTGGGTGTTGGAGGAGCGACCCAAGGACAAGAACGTCATCGGAACAAAGTGGGTGTACCGCAACAAACAAGACGAGAATGGCGTTGTGGTAACAACAAGGCAAGACTTGTGGCCAAAGGGTTCTCACAAGTTGAAGGACTAGATTTTGGGGAGACATTTGCCCTGGTCGCCCGGCTAGAAGCCATCTGTATACTCCTTGCCTTTGCATCACATCATAGTATTAGACTTTATCAAATGGATGTGAAAAGTGCCTTTATTAATGGTTACATTACGAGCTTGTTTATGTTGAACAACCTCCCGGGTTTGAAGATCCGAGGAATCCTAATCATGTGTATAGGTTGCACAAGGTGCTCTACGAGCTCAAGCAAGCACCTAGGGCGTGGTACGAACGACTACGGGATTTCCTCATCATGCAAGGATTCAAGATCGGGAGGGTGGACACTACACTCTTCACCAAGGACATCAACGGAGATTTGTTCATTTGTCAAATTTATGTTGATGATATTATTTTTGGTTCAACTAACGAAGCTCTTAGCCATGAGTTTGGCAAAATGATGTCTAGGGAATTCGAGATGTCAATGATTGGAGAGCTCAACTTCTTCCTTGGATTTCAAATCAAGCAACTTCAAGAGGGGACCTTCGTCTATCAAGAGAAGTACACCAAGGACCTCTTGAAGAAATTTGAGATGGGAGATTGTAGCTCTAGAAGCACTCCAATGGCAACCAATTGCCATCTCGATGCGGATAAGGGCGGTAAACCTATTGATCAATCTAACTACCGTTCTATGATTGGTTCATTGCTTTACCTTACCGCATCTAGGCCCGATATCATGTTTAGTGTATGCTTGTGTGCTCGCTTTCAAGCGGCACCTAAAGAATCGCATAGGAAGGCGGTCTTTAGGATACTTCGGTATATTAAGCATACCCCTAGTGTGGGCTTGTGGTACCCTAAAGGTGCAAAATTCCATCTTGTGGGATACTCGGATTCGGACTTTGCCGGATGCCGCGTGGATCGCAAGAGTACCTCCAGTGGGTGCCACTTGCTTGGGCGTTCCCTAGTTTCTTGGTCAAGCAAGAAGCAAAATTCCGTCGCCTTGTCCACGGCGGAAGTGGAATACATTGCGGCCGGTGCATGTTGTGCCCAAATTCTTTATATGAAGCAAACCCTTTTGGACTTTGGTATTAAACTTGGTTGTGTACCTCTCCTTTGTGACAATGAAAGTGCGGTTAAGATAGCTAAAAACCCCGTTCAACACTCCCGCACTAAGCACATTGATATTAGCCATCATTTCTTAAGGGACCATGAAGCTATGGGAGAGACATCTCATTGCGAGGTGTTAGGTCCGAAGAACAATTGGCGGATATCTTCACTAAACCACATGATGAGAAAACTTTTTCTAGGCTAAGGAGTGAATTAAATGTGTTAGATGCATCAAACGTCATGTAAGTTTCCATGATCATGTAAGAATGCATGTCATATAGGTCTTGCCTAACTCTCAAAGGATAGGGGTGAGCAAGGGTTAGCTTGGGATGGTGGTTCTTTTGGGTTTTCCCAAGGCTTGGAGAGTAGCGCTCCCTGAAGAAGCCTTTGAAAGGTTCAAACTTGGCAAGATAGATTTACTTTATGTCTTGCATGATGCTTGCCATATAGACTTGCACTCATATTTAAATTTCTTGCACTATAATTTGTTTGGCATTGCATACGGTAGATTGTCACAAAGGGGAACCCACCTCATGAGAAAGAGACTTGTTTGAAATGCAATAACTCAACTCATATAAGGTGGAAAGAACAAAATGTTAGGTGCATTAATGCCTAGAGGAACATGCTTTAAAGAGATAGAAGTCTTCATACTTTAGCTCACAAAGCATGGGCCTTACATTTTATTTGGATAATTTTCCTCCTATTTTTTTCTCGATGGTCCATTTGCTTTAAGGATTAGCCAAGTTATTGGCATATTAGCCTTTTTGAGGGGTAAGGGGTTGCCCAAAAAGTCCTAAGACATGTGTTTCTCTTTGCTTGTTTGTTTGGTCAAAGGACATATATGGGATGTTTTTGTTCTGCTCTCATCGGATTATCCGATGCCTAGGTCAATCCCTCATCGGATCAATTGGTGTTCAATCTCCAAGGGCCAGTTCAGTCAGTATCTCAATTCAACTGACGCGTTCATTCTGAAAAACATCGGTCGATCCGGTGTTCACTCTTCAGGAACTGCGCCAAATTCCACCGATGTTGCTTCATCCCATGTCGGACCATCCGGTGTCAACATTCCGTTTTTGAACATCCTTACGGTACCATTCGACCGATGCTCCCATCATTCAACATCGGTTCATCTGGTGTCAACGGCACTTTTCTGAAAAACCTTTCTGTATCATTCGATTGATGCTTCTCATGCTCAACATCGGTCCATCCGGTGTTAAATATACGGCTAGGGTTTGGGACCCACTATTTAAACCGGCCGTTCGTGTACCTTTTCTCTCTCCCCGATCGCGTTTGCCTCCGCTGCCGCCCGTCGCCGCCCGCCGCCTCCGGTCGCCGCGCCGCCGCCTCCAAGCGCCGCCGCCTCCAAGCGCCGCCGCCTCCAAGCGCTGCCGCCTCCAAGCGCGGCCACCTCCAAGCGTCGCCGCCTCCACCACTCGCCGCTGCCGCTTCTCCAATCACCGCCGCAGCCGCCTCTCCACCGAAGCACCACCATCGCTCTCCCTCACCTCCGTCAAGCACATTGCCATCGCAGTGCATCCATCGCCGCTAGGGTTTCCCAACCCCGTCAATCTCCGCATCACCTTCGTCGACTCCGTTCAATCGAGCGATCGCAATGGCTCGTGACAAGAAGAACAAGGGGAAGGCTATCGCGAAGCCGGCCGCGAAGAAGCAAAAATTGTCGAAGGAGGAGAAGAAGGCTTTGATGGCCACTCGCACCGCCGAGGGGCGTGAGCGTGGCCGAGGGGGATCCCTAAGGATTCGTGAGGCTCGTCCGAGGCAGCCTCCGGTGATTGACGACTCCGAGGCCGAAGAAGAGCCGGAAGAGCCTCTCGTCCACCGTCGCTCAGCTCGAACCTGTGGGGGTCACACCACGGCAGCACCACGTCTAAGACTGACGGCTACCGACCGTCGTGAGGACAGGGAGGCCCAGCGAGCTATCTACGAGATGGACACCACTGTCCATGTCGCTGAAGGAGTCCGGTTGACCGACTACTGGAAGATGAAGGCCAAGCAGCTTCGCAAACTCAGGTGGAATGTGCTGCTTGAGGAGTGGTACCCGCAGCCCAGAGAGGCTCTGGTGGATAGTCGCTTCTGGACTGTGACCCAGGCGTCACTCTATGAGACCTACAGGCACCGAGGTCACAAGCTGTTTCAACACAACTATCTGGATTGGGGTCAGCTAGCTCTGGCAGCAGAGATGGAGATCCGTCCTTATTTTGAGAGGTACCGAGGTTTGGTGCAGCTGATGTCATATGAGCGGAGTGCCTATGTGGAAGATTGGGTCCGCGTCTTCTACGCCACCCTCTATGTCTCTGAGGGCAGAAGATCAATTGATTTTATGTTCATGGGTCAGCACTATCACCTGACGAGGCAGACACTGGCACAGTTGCTAGGAGTGGACTTGCACGACACCTGCGTGCATGAGAGGGTCTATGGTCAGGCAGACCCGCCGAGGAGGCCGCTCACTGGAGGAGATCCGTTCCCTGTTTGGTCCTACCTTCTCTCCTGACCAGCTGAGAGTACCGGCCTTGTTGACTCCTGCTGCGCGCACAGTGCACCTCGCCTTGCGCCGCACGCTCCTGCTGAGGTCTGGTTACTTGGAGGGGTTCACCAGCTTACAGCAGACTCTCCTGTTTTTCATCATGAACGGGATGGAGTTCGACATCGTGGACGTCCTCATATGCGAGATGGAGGATGTGATCACAGATGGAGTGGGGATGATGAGGCAGCTCGTGTATGGACACTAGATTAGCTACCTGCTCACCATGATGGTCCCTGAGGAGTCCGCTGTGCACGACCGTCTCACTGACGAGAGTGTGACACGGTTCGGTCACTACCGTGCTCCAGCTCCTGGAGACTGCCGTCTTGGCCGTCCAGTCGAGCGTCAGGTCAGGGCTCGCCTTTCTGAGGAGGACTGGTCGGACTTGTAGAAGGAGGATGAGAGGCTAGCTGAGGCAGAGGCACAGGGTGAGGACCTGCAGCACATATGGTCCGAGAGCGACACCGACGACAGTGTCAAGGAGTACTTTCCACCTCCTCCCTCACCCAGGCAACACGACGCGGAGGCTGGAGGCTCTACAGTGCCACCACCTACTCCACCTCCTGTCACTGAGGCACAGGTCACTCAGCCGTCAGAGCTGACTTCGCTCCTCCAGCAGATGGTTGAGCAGCAGCGTCTCGACAGGCTGGCAGCTGAGCAGGCCCGAGCGGAGCAGGCTGCCCGCCTCCTTGAGCTCCAACAGCAGCAGCAAGAGATGCAGCGTCAGATCGCCCGTGAGAGGCGTGAGGACACTGACCGGCTGACGGGGATGATCGACCAGATGCATCAGCGCACCCTCGACCAGCAGCAGCAGACGCAGCAGGCGATGATGGGCATCCTGGGGTTGATCACCAACCTCTACACCCAGACCGGGATTGCCCTCCCGTCGCAGCTGCCAGGAGTCGCTCCACCACCTCCAGTTCTGGCTCCAGCTGCCGCTCCGGTGCCATCTACGTCGATACCCTCTTTCAGCATGTATCCACTTCTGGCTCCTGGTGCTCCGATTCACTCCCCGCTGCTGGCTGCAACTTTGTTCCAGCAGACGCCGGTCTCCATCGTCAGTGCCCCTGTTTTAGCAGCTCCTTCACAGCAGGCACCGACGGTGGCTCCTATAGCTCCGGCAGCTCCTTCCACCGCTACTCCAGGAAGCAGCTCCGGCGGCAGCTCCTTCCCTTTCTGGTGTCTTGATGCCAAAGGGGGACAAGAGTTAGAGGAGTCAGGGTGAGTGTCTTAGTCTCAGGGGGAGTGTCTTAGTCTCAGGGGGAGTCCTTCTTATGATTTTATCTTTTCTTTTGAGTTATCTGTTATCTTTTGTAATTTGGAGTTTATCTATATTATCTTGTGTAATTTGATGCTTTCGCTACTCATTTGGTGTTCATTGAGTACTCTTATGTTAATTAATCGATTGAGCTTATTTGGTGTTACTCACTTATTCACACTTGAGTTATTCTTTGATTGAGCGTTCAATTTATAAGTGTGATATCTTATATTCAGTGCATATCCTTTAAGTTTCATTCTATCAAATTCATTACTATTGCGCTTTAAACTGTTGTGTTGTCATCAATCACCAAAAAGGGGGAGATTGAAAGCATCTAGGCCCCCATGAGGTATGGTTTCGGTGATTAATGACAACATTGGATTTTACTAATGAATTTGTGAATGCAAGGTCCCCATAATCACTCAATAAAATGAATCAATATGTCACTGGAGACCCCTAACAATCAATATATGAGATCAAATCAATTATGTGAAGACAAGAAGTGAAAGCTCTTATGTCAAAGTCATTCAACTTTAAATTGACAACATTCAATGCTTGAAGACCATCAGAAATGCCTTTGCAACAAATATCAAAGAGGTCAATCGAGCAAGATACAAAGTCACTTAGAAACAACTCGAAGCAAACAAAATCAACTCACCGGATCAACCGATGATACCTCAGAACAACACATCGGTCGAGTTGGTTCAACTGAAGAAGAAGACCTCAGAACAAAGTACTCACCGGATCATCCGATGTGAATGGCTCAGCAACATCGGTCCATTAGTACAGTTTGCAAGATCATTGGACCAAGTGTAGCACCGGATCATCCGATGTACAGAGAAGCATACATCGGTCGATTACTCCAGTAAGCATCAAGTTTGAGTAAAATCTGGAGGAAGAGCCACCGGATCATCCGATGAGAAGACAGGATCAACATCGGTCTAATAACGGTCATATCTGACACAATGACGTCAGCTAAAGTAACTTGACCGATGATAACTAAAGGGGAGACATCGGATCATCCGGTGTTCACAGTAAAATTCTGTCAGCCTACTTTTCCAACGGCTATTTCGGGGAGGCTGGCTATAAATACCCCCTAAACCGGTCATTTCATGAAGTATTGATCACCAGAAGCTATCAACACATCCACAAGCATTCAAGACCAAGAGCAATCACTTCCACACCATTTCGATCACCTTTACACCAAGAGTTAGGCTAGAACTAGCTAGAGAGAGAGCTTGTGTGCCTCCATTCTGGGTGAGTGGACTCTCTAGGATAGTGTGAGAGCCTCAAGGGAGTGCCCTTGGTGTTTGTAAATGTGAGAAGACTTCTGGAGCTTGCCAAGGCATGTGTGGAAGCCTGGAAGGTCGAAGTTGTACAAGGCTTGAGCTCCACCTTGCCAAAGGAGGCAAACGGAGAGGAATAGTGAAGACCCTCGTCTGGGTGACTTGGGTGTGGCAAAACCCTTTGGTGGGTGCCACAACGTGGATGTAGGAAGATCTTGACGATCTTTCCGAACCACAGGATAAATCCTTGTCTCCTCGGGAGTTTGCATCCTTCTCCTTTCCCTTACTTTTATGCATTTTATATTCCGTGAAGTTTCTATCTCTAGAATGCATAGATAGTTCGCGTAGGGAATTGGGCTTTACAAATTAAGTTTCATTGCTTAGAATTTTTCTAGAAAGCCCAATTCACCCCCCCCCCCTCTTGGGCATTCGGTCCTTACAATGATTAAGCCATTCGGTTGTTTCCAATCCCAGTCAAGTTAAAACGGGGCAAAAAGGTAAAATACCCTTCCAGACTATCAACAATATAACCCAAGCAACAAGGATGGTCACACAAGTCCAGTAAACACCTATCATGAGTTTCCCATCAATTTAACACAAGCATGCAATTTTGCAAGCAAAACATTTCAAAATAGGATCAATATGATCAAGGACACTTGCCTTGCTCTTGTGGCTGGTTTGGATCAATAACTTTGAAGTTCTGGTGTTGAAGGTCCTCGTAAGCACCCACTAGAGTGTTACCTTCAATTCTGCATGACAAACATGTGAAACAAACAATACATTCAATAAATGCTCACATAGTACTCAATATGCCATGACATGCATGAATGATGCAATTATGTAGTAACACATGTTATTAGGTTGCTATTGTTGATTACTATCTAGTTACAGTTAAGTTTTACATGTTAGAGCTAGTTTCGAGTCATTTCGGAGAAAACTAAAAGTTCTAGGAATTCCAGAATTAAGGAGCCAAACTAGTCCGCACCATGGGCCGGACATGTCCGCTCTAGACCAGAAAGTTCAACGGACTAGTCCGTAGTGGACCGGACAAGTTCGCTAACTCTAGGGTTTTGCGGATTTCCAACTAGAGCATGGTTCAATTAAGTATGGGACCAATATTGACGTAGGAAAGGTGGATCTAAGGTATTTACCATGAATTCAGGGGTTCACTAGTCAAAGAATAGGTGAAACGCGAGAACTCGACGACTAGATCGATGAAGGCGAAGCATTGGCGAAGAATTACGTCGACGCCAAAGTATTGATGAGGAAGATCGCAGCAGTGACGACGATCTCGTTTGATCCTCCTTCTTCCTTCCCCTCCTCTTCCTCCCTGTTCTCCCTTGCGGTGAACTACTTTTGGTGGCGGCTCACAACGTGATAGAGGCTAAGGGTTTCTCAAACGTGGCAAAGGGGTGAGAGGTGGGTGGTGGGGTGTTTATATAGAGGGAGAGCTGGTAGGGTTAGGGTGGAATCCAAGTATAAGGTGGTGGGAACACGTAGAGGCCTTGGTGGGGTCCCACTTGGGTTCCTCATGGGTGGGGCGCTACGTTCTTGGGCCCAATTAAGGCAATTAACCAATAACTCATCATGGAGGAAAAATAGAACTCGAGTCAAAACCCTACATATCGGACTAGTTTGCAGTGTGGTTGAACAAGTCCGATCGGGTACAGAAAGTTCAAGGGATAAGTCTGGTGCAATGTCGGGCAAGTCCGTTCAAGATTAGAAGGTCAACCGGACAAGTCTGGGTTTTGTCCAGTATCAAATCCAGACCAAGTTTTTGGGAGTTCCCAGCAGCGATCATCAGACTAGTTCGTATATGCAATGGACAAGTCCAGACGGGAACAGAAACAAAACCGGATTAGTCCGTAAAAATTAACAGCCAAGTCCGGAGAACATCAGAAATGATTTCGGACTAATCCGCAACAATTAACGGAAAAGTCCGAGGGACACAATAGCTAAATCAGACTAGTCCGAGGTCCAATCTGGACAAGTTCGTACTAAGCCAGGTTTTTAATTGTTGTTTTGGTTCTAATTCATTTTAATCTTGTTCCTTCTTGTGTTTTATCGTGTTAAACATGTACAAGAGTGAATGCAATGCATGATGGATAAAAATGAGGGTGTTACACCGAATGAGATAACACTCATGCAGATTTGAAAACCACTTCTTTTTTTTAGGAATTGTTTTAATCAAACCACTTCCTATTAATTTTACAATTTTAGGTGGATGCGTCTTAGCATGAGCATGGGAATCAAAACCTAAACTAGTTTTGTCATTTCAAGACTAGAAGAATTCAGCAACAAGTTTAGGTTCTTATTTGCATTACAAAACCAATCTAGTGTCCTATGCATGTCATCAAGTTTATTGGATAAATCAAGGCAATTTTCAAATAAAGTTTTTCCTTTTAATTTGCAATTAGATTAATATTTAACTTCATCAGAACGCAAAGTATTGTTCAAAACATAAATCTCATTCAAAGCATCATGTAGTTTCCTATCAAGATTATCACAAGTAGAACAATGCAAATCAATTGTAGAACAACTAGCATCTTTCATGTTTTTAACATTAAGTGCAGCAAGCTTTTTGTTCTTTTCAATCACAAGTTCAAGCTTATCAAGTGTGGAGGTGTGCGCACTTCTTAAATATGATAATTGTTCATATATTAATTCACATGAGGAACAAGAATCATCACTAGGAATCAAAGATTTTAAACGATTAATTTCAGATTCTAGTGACTCAATTTTAATAGCATTGTCCCTAAGTTTTTTGTACTTTTTCTTAACTATAACAGTGGCATGGGAAATAGCATCACACATCTCTTCGCAAGTAGGACATACCTCTTTATTGTCGATATTGTGTTATGCCTCCTCCAAACTTGATCTTGACTTGCCCACCATGAACCACAAGTTTGCCAAATTATCTTCATCTTCTTCACTTCCAATGTCCACATCGCTCGAGCCAAGTTCTTGAAGTGCATAGATAAAACTATTCACCAATTGGCATTCTGTAAAACCCTTCTTTTTCTTGTTGTTGTTTGCAGAGGAGCGCTTCGTCCTTGTTTGCTTTTCATCACGGGAAGTAGCACCTAAAAGGTTAGGGCAATCCGTGCGAAAATGTCCTGTCTTACCACATTCGAAGCATTGTTAAGGTCTGGCACTTCCTCTCCTTCTAGTTCTCACATTTTACAATGCTTCTGAGAACCGAGTAGAGATAAGTGCAAGTTCTTCCTGTAGAAACTCTTCAATCTATTCAAGGGTTAGAGAGGACAACAAAGCAAGTGTTCTACAAGATGAAGATTGGCCGGAGCTAGGCATGTCACGTTGAGAAACAAATGCAAGATACTTGTTGGGGTTCTTACGTGAGATTATGTCAATTTCATGAGTTTTCAATTTAGAATATATAACATCTAAAGTAAGTGTACTCATGACAGTAGATTTACGAATAGATGTGACTTTCATCTCCCAAATTACATGTCTAATGCACTTAGTAATTGCCCAGCATTCTCAGCATATGAAAAATTAACATTGACGCTACGCAAGTTGCTGAGAATTTTATTAAAGAGAGCAAAAAGATCGTCGATCGACTCATCTGGTCGCATCTCAGAACGCTGTTGTGTTCTGCTTCCTCCATACTTGATCTTGAGTTACTCTCCATGAAACACATAGTTTCCAAATTGTCTTCATCCTCATCACTTTTGGAGTCCACATCGCTCAAGTTGTTGTCTAGTAGAGCGGAGAGGATATGGTCCACCACTTGGCATTTTGTGAAAGTCTTCTTTTTCTTGTTGTTGTTGACAGAAGAGCACTTGAACTTATTTCGCTTTCATCACGGGTAAAAGGATATGTAAGGTTAGAGCAATCTATACGAAAATTTCATGTCTTACCACATTAAAAGCATTGTTGAGAACCACCACTTCCTCTCCTTCTAGTTCTCACATTTTGCAATGCTTTTTAGAACCGAGTGGAGAGAAGTGTCAGCTCCTCTTCTGGAAATTATTCAGGTTGTTCAAGGGTTAAAGAGGGCAAGAAATCAAGTGTAACACATGATGAAGATTGGCTAGAGCTAGGCATGTCACGTTGAGAAACAAATACAATAGACTTGTTGGGGCTCTTACGTGAGATTATATCAATTTCATGAGTTTTCAATTTAGAATATAGCACATCCAAAGTAAGTGTACTCATGAAAGTGGATTCACGAATAGATGTAACTTTCATCTCCCAAATTGACATGTATAATTCACTTAGTAATTGCCTAGCATTCTCAGCATCTGAAAAGTTAATGTTGACACTATGCAAGTTGCTGAGAATTTTGTTAAAGCGAGTAAAGAGGTCAATGGTTGACTCATCAGGTTCTATGCCTTGTTGTTGTTGTTGACATCTCTCATGTCATATCCGTGACTTGATCATTTCGCGACACGTCATAAGTCTTGTACACCTTTTTCCATATTGCGAAGCCTTGCGCCTGGATGAAAGCATCCATATGTGCCCTCCAAACCTGAAAATCAATGCTACTGAACACACAAGGTTTTGATGAGTATTTCTCCATGCTAATTAGTTAAAACACGTGCAAATCATAGAGATTGGAGCACCATGGCTCTGATACCAATTGTAGTATCTAAGAGCACGTGAAAAGCTACAAAAGGGGATTGAATGGTATATTAAACTTTTTCAGTAGAAGCAACAAAAACTCCTCAGCAGAAAATTGATCTGTTAAAGAAACCATGTGTGCAACTATTTTCAACGTGTTCAATCGTGAAAATAATATTATATATTGTAGAGAATCAAGTCACGGAACTAATGCAACAAGAATCACATGAAAACACTAAGTAGAACTTGAGTTATGATCAAAAGACTACACGAAGGTCAAACTATTCTACCCGATTTAAAACCAGATCAGCAACAATGCAAAGAAACTTGTATAGATCAAAAACCAAAAATACAATGACTTTGAAACTTTCACAGATGATATATAATTGAGTTTTTAAGAAAACGCAAGAAGAAACACATCAACTGGAGTTGTAAAATGAGAGTTATGATCGAAATACCCAACAAAGGTCGGGCAGCAAAGAAACTCGACGAGAAAGACTTGACAAAAACAAGTCAAACGAACAAGGCACGAAAGCTCCTCTAAAACTATGATATTTATTCAATAGAACACACGACAAACAGTCCAAAGTTGTCTCACCATGAGCTCTGGCCTCCCTTGCTTTTCTAACCAACCCCTTGGACCAACCAAGTCCTAACTAGGACTCTAATCCTACTCAGTTTCAACAGAAACTTCCCATAATTGTTCAAGACTCTTCTATATGCAGATAGAAGCGATCTTAAGACTTCCTAACAACTTAGGAACGTACAAAACATTCCTTAAACAACTCAACTTTGTGCTTAGCATGAAATCTAACCAAAATCAACTCAAATCTTTCCATATTTGAGCCATAACTGACTCAGCCGCAGTCTGAGTCTATAATCTAGTCGGTTGGACCTTTCGGGCCACATCTTCACGTCTACTTCTTTTCATCATGCCTTGAAACAATGTTTCCACGTCCATGCATCCCTTGCACATGTGCCAACACTTTCCAACAACGTCCACGATATGTTCATATGCATTGTTCTTCATCCAAACATGTTGTGTGACCTCCCAATCAACTCAACCACAATTCCTCCTGAACTTAGTTGTTGAACCTCATCTTATCCCTAGACTAGTTCAATGGATCCCGTCACCAACCATGTCTTGACCTCAAGCAACATCTGCACATGAATAAACAACCAATCTTAGCGAGCCCAAGTCCTCAACTTGACTCTCGTTAGTCCGAAAACCACAACACCTTACGTGAGCACGTCACATAAGCATGTTTCAAACCAAAGTAATATTTAACCACCATAATCAGACAAAATGCATTAAAAACCTAGTAAAAGAATACTAAGAAAACTTCCCTATTAGGCAAAAAGCAATTTCGAGACATTTCAAATGAAAACATAACAGACGCATGAATATTTCAGCAAATGAAAAATTGAACAGTCCAAAGCAGCCGCTATGCAATGTATGAGAAAAGTTTGAACACTCCGAAGCATTCGCTCACGTTCATCTCATGTTAGTGAAGTTCATACAGTGCAAAACAAACAACACGTGCAATTCACGTGTGCTACAGGTTCGGACACTCCTAACTGAAAAACACGTGCAACTCACATGAGGAAAAGTTTAGACAGTCTGAAGCGAAAAGCACGTGCTGATCACGTGACTGAAAGTTCAGAAAGTGCAAAAGGGATTCCCGCAAGTTTGTACAGTCTGGAGTGGTCTTTTCAACAATATGCAGAACTTTGCGTGTGAACCTTCACTTTTATTTAAATTATCAATGTATTTAGCACACATAGGTCACACCCATTGGCCACAAGTCGTGCTTTGTTCCTTATAACCACCTCGTGCTCATCTTGTTTGTTGCAGAACAACCACTTCGTGCCTACAACATTTGCATTAGGCCTCTTCACGAGCTCCCATACTTGGTTTTTTTCGAAGTTGTTGAGCTCTTCTTGCATGGTCACCACCAATCCAGATCTCGTAGTGCTTCTTCAGCCTTTTGAGGTTCTAAAGAGGAAACAAAAGAGTAATGCTCACAAAAATTTGCAACACGAAATCGAGTAGTTACCCCCTTGCCCTTGGAGAAAGGATGTTGTCAACGGGATGGTCCCGTTGAACGCTTTGATGTACTCTTGGGTGTGGAGCTTGAGTTCTTTGAATTTCATCTTCTTCTTCCTCATCTTCTTCGTCTCCCCCTAGATTGATGCCTCCATTTTCACCTTGATCGTTTTGATCTTGTTGAGGTGCATCTTGAGGGTTTTGAGCTTGATCATGTGATGAAATTCTTGCTTGATTTGCGGGATGGTCACTTGAGCCTTAAGATTGTTCTTGTGGACGAATGTCTCCAAGTGTCATCCTCCTTATCACCACTTGTGGAGTCTCTTCTTGATCGAGCACACAACGAGCAACTTGCTCCACTTGGGAGCCATTAGTCTCATCAAACACCACATCACGTGCTACTTCAACAATCCCGAAAGACTTGTTGAAGACACGGTAGGTGTAGGTGTTTGAGTCATGACCAAGCAAGAAACCCTCATCATACTTTGAAGCGAACTTTGAAGTCCTAGGCTTCTTGTTGAGAATATAGAATTTGCTTCCAAGAACATGAAAATGTGAAATGTTAGGCTTGTTACCAGTTAGAAGCTCATAAGACGTCTTCTTCAATATGCGGTGTAGATACAACCGGTTATGGCATGGCAAGCGGTGTTAACCGCTTCCGCCCAAATCGGTCCACGTCTTGTACTCATCAAGCATAGTTCTAGACAGCTCAATGAGAATCCTATTCCTCCTCTTGGCCACCCTATTTTGTTGAGGGGAGTAGGGAGTCTAGAACTCATGTTTGATGCCTTCTTCATACAAAACCTCTTCAACTTGAGTGTTCTTGAACTCGATGCCGTTGTCACTTCTTATAGTCTTGATTCTCAAGAGAACTCGTTTTGAGCTCTCCTCAAGTATTTCTTGAGGGCACCTTGAGTCTCGCTCTTGTCATGCAGAAAGAACACCCAAGTGTAATGTGAAAAATCATTAACAATTACAAGATCGTATTTGTTACCGTCAATGCTTATGTAGGCGATTGGACCAAAGAGGTCCATTTGTAGAAGCTCCAATGGTCTTGTTGTCATCATGATATTCTTGGATGGATATTGAGCTCCTACTTGCTTTCCGGCTTGGTATGCACTACATGGCCTATCCTTTTCAAAAACAACATTCTTCAAGCCATGAATGTGGTTGCCCTTAAGAAGTTTTGCAAATTTCTCATCAACATTGGCTAGTCTTCTATGCCAAAGCCGCCCCATGTTGGTTTTTGCCATCAAACATGTGTCAAGTTGGGCTTTATCCGTGGAGAAATCCACAAGATAGAGCTTTCCCTTGAGCACGCCCTTAAAAGCAATTGAGGCATTGCTCCTTCTTGTGACGATCACACCCTCGTTAGTGAAAAGGTAATTATAAACTTTTTCGCATAGTTTTGATATGGACAACAAGTTATAATCGAGTGAATCAACATGTAAAACATGAGAAAAAGTATGATTAGGGGATATAGCAATTTTACCGATGCCAAGGATTTTTCCTTGGCTATTGTCCCCAAAGTAAATTCCTTCACTTGGATCTTCATTTTCCTCATATTCCACAAACATTTTCCTCTCTCCGGTCATGTTATTTGTGCATCCACTATCAAGGACCTACTTTGTTGCACCGGAGGAGTATGCCTATAAAATAGAATTAAGCCTTGGTTTTAGGTACCCAAGCGGTGTTGGGTACTTTAGTGTTAGTCAAAAGGCACTTGGGCACCCACACGCAAGGTTTTGGACTCTTACGGAGTGGACCAACATTCTTAGCATAAGGCTTGCCAAACTTGTTCCTCAATAGAACATATGAAGCATCAAAATTATGGTACAATGGATGAGGTTTATTTTTAGGCATGTTAAGTGAAGTAGCAATGTTATTTCCCTTGTTGTTGTGGTATGAACCTTCCTTAAAAAAACAATCAAGTTTTTGCCATTCTTGGGAGTCTTGGCATTTTGCTTCCTCTCCCAAGAATAACTGAGACCATATTTGACAAGAGTATGTCTTATTTTTAGTATATGCACTTCGTGCATATGCCATATTATCCTTGTCAAAGATGCCAACTTTCGGTGCTTGCTTGTTTTGTGTCAATTTTAGTTCATCCTTTAGTTTGAGAATTAAGTTAGAGCACTTGCAAGCTTGAGTTGCTTCGAATTTGACATTTGTGGAAGTTGAGCTCTTGGATGAAGAAGGTGCATTGATCTTGAGAGACACAACTTGTGTTTCAAGGGTCTTGTTAACCTTTGTCAAGTTAACAAGTTCATCCTTTAGCACAATTGGTGTGTCCTCAAGATTTGAGCAAGTTTCCTTGCTCAAAGTGAGTTCACGCTCAAGTGCCTTGCTTCTTTCTCTTTCAAGCACTAAGAGCTCCTCAAACTCTTTGACATCTCTTCTTTTCTTGGATAAGCATGTCCTCTTGATGATTGATAATCTCTTCCTTCTCAAATATCTCATTCGACAACAACTTCATCCTTTTCAAAGTGATCTTACTCATATTTTTAAGCATGTGTTCATTTTCACTACTACTATCAAAGTTATCATGCGATGAAATTGAGGAGGATGGTTTAGAGTTAACCTTCTTTCTTCCCTCCTTACCATGAGGCATGTTGACCTTGAGCTCTCCAAGTTGGAAAAGAGCTTGTTCTCTATGGATGACCTCTTCATGGCAATTGTTGCCACCTTGTCTTCATCCTCGGAGGAGGAGTCTTCATTTGAGTCCCACTCCTTTCCGAGGTGGGCTTGTCCCAATTGCTTCTTCTTATTTAAGGATTTCTTCTCTTGGGACTTGCCTTCCTTCTTCTTGTTGTTGTCTTCATGTGGGCAATCCACAATGAAGTGGTCATATTCCCCACAACTGTAGAAAGCCCTCTTTGAACTTGTCTTGGACTTCTCCTTGTTCTTGTTCTCATGATGGTAGCTTCATTTCCTCCTTCTCATCATCCTCTTGAATTTGTTGATGAAGAGCGCCTCTTCCTTGTCGGTGTCGAGGTTCTCTTCATCACTTTTTCTTGTTCTTGAGATTTGGATGATGTTGCTTTGAATGCAACATCCTTCTTCTTCGAGGAGGTGAGATTTTGAAGATTATTGTAGAACATAGTCTCTTGCTCCATCATATCATGGTTGATGATTCTTCCAAGAACTTCTTCCGGGGTCATTTTGATGAACCCCAGACTCTCACAGATCATGGAGCAAAGAGCGACATTTCGTGGCATGAACACCCGAGTCATCCACTTTACTACTTCGTGATCCGTCCATCGGGTGCATCCATATGAACGGCTCTTATTGATGAGGACCTTGAGGCAGTTGTACGTGTCTTGGGGGGTCTCACCATCCATGATGGTGAACCTCCCAAGTTCTCTTTCGATCATCTCGAGCTTCGCCTCCCTTATGACTTAGTTCCCTTCATGCGTTGTCTTGAGCATGTCCCAAATGTCCTTGTCCACCTCCAGTCCATCGACTCGATTGAATTCTTATCGAGTCAAGAAGGTGGTGATCACTCCAACCGCTTGAGCATTGCGGTGGAGTTGGACAGCTTGCTCCGGGGTGATGTCCTCCTCATTCCTTAGAAGATGCACACCTGTCAACATAATTTGTCACAAACTAGGGTTTAAGGAAATTAGGTACATCTTCATATTATGCTTCCACATTGTAAAATCATTTTTGTTAAATTGAGGAGGTATCCCCATGGGAGTAGACAAGTAATGATTGTTGGAAGTTAAGCGCCCATAATTGAAAGGATATCGGGAGTAGTCTTGTCAACCACTCCCATAGACATCCTTGTTCTCATTGATCGTCTTTGTCTCCTTCTTGGGAAAACCTAGCTTCTTGCGAAGTCGTGCCTTGAGTTAGCGAACTTCTTCGTCGTCATTGGGATCATCTTGAAGCACATCAACTTTCTTTGTCTTGTCATCTCCGTCGATGATCACCGAGACCTCGTTTTCACCTCCTTCCAGCCATCTTCTCTGTGAGTGGTTAGACCCTTGATGGAGAAACCTGCTCTGATACCAATTGAAAGTGGCCTAGAGTGGGTAAATTGGCGAAATGACCTAAAATGGCTTGATAAAATGAGATTTAAACATAGGGGTCGGACTAGTTTGGGTCAGGGCCGAACTAGTCCGTTCTGCTCATAAGAAAACCCTAAAAACTTGATTTTTATGTGTTTTACTTTGATTTCAGTTCAACGAAAATTGGATATACAATCTAGCAACCTAATACAAGTTGGATTTACAAGTATTAAAGATTACATTGCAAGATTATGTTGATGAACAATATGAACCCTAAAAGTAATTCTAGTGAAGAGCGAAAAGCAAAGAAACACACGAGACAAGTTGTTTATCTCGAGGTTCGATCCCACACAGGAATCTATGTCCCCATTGAGGAGCCCACAAAGGGCCGGATTGCTCAACCCTTCCCTCTCCAAGTCGTCCCGAGGACAACTTGTCTTTCCACTATCACAAAGGGGTAACTACAATGTTCTTGGGTCTTCTCACAAGTTGAGGCTCCCACAAATGATCAACAACAATAACCACACAAATCTCAATAGCCACAAGTCACAAAGACACAACACCAAGCGCAAGAGATCAAATTGAGCGTCAAAACATGAAGTTCTTCCTTCTCCCCTTGTCCCAAACCCTAATCCACTCAAGATTTGGTTTTAGAGGGCAAATAGGCAGGTGAAAAGGCTTAGGAAGGCTCAAGGATGCATGTGGCGGCGCTAGGGTTCAAGAGTTGCAAAGTGGAGGTCGAGGGATCCCTTTTTATAGGGGTCCCGGCATCCAAGTAGTGTCACCAACCAAAGTCCGGACTAATCAAGCTAGGGGCCCGGACTAGTCCGACCCAACGGGACCACTCGACATCACACCTTTGCACAGTGGTGACGTACCCACCAACATTTGAATTTCAAACGATCATGGCACACCGAACTAGTTCGGCCAACAACGGACTAGTCCGAACTACAACAGGATGTCTTTGTCCGTCTAAAAATGGACAAGTCTAGACCAACGGGACTAGTCCAACCTACTGAGGCGGACAAGTCCGACCAACAGGACTTAGCCTCAGAAACCCCCTTCTCTCACAACCACGTACTAGTCCGGATCACAAGGATAAGTTTGAAGTACAACAATACTTTTTGGTCCGACTGAAGTCGGACAAGTCTGGTAGGCTCGGACTAGTCCGACCAATGTGGCAGATAAGTCCGGTGTCCAGACACTTAGCTCGAAAACTCTCACCAAGTGTACAACGGATTTGTCCGTTTCCAAACGAACAAGTCTGAAGTATAACAAAAACCCTTAGTCCATCCCAAAACGGACTAAACTGACTCACCAGGACTAGTCCGGCCTAGAACTCGGACAAGTCTGGTCTCTAGGGTTTTCTCTCGGCAAGGCTTCTCGCTTATGTTTTCTCCCAACTAAGACTTTGAGCCCTCTTCTATGACCTCAATGCACTTGATACACACACATCAGACTAGTCTAAACTCAACACATAAGAAATCCTAATTTATATGCTTGAGTCTTGACGCCCGTTTCAATCTTCTTCTTTTTGAAGGTATTTCTTCCATTTCAATTTCACACATGTGCTTAAGATCAAATAAGCTCATTAGTCTCTTAATTGTTCGTTATCAATCATGCAAAACCCACGGGCATACCTAGATGCACTTTCAGTGCCATCAGCTGATCTTGAGGGATACACTTGCTAGATCCTTAGATCTGAGATCGTCATTGTTTCTCACTATGTGTAGTTGTGTACTTTGAGAGTACCAAATGCTACTCCATAACTGAATAGTCATAAAAGTAATATTCGGGTACATAATAAAACATGGAATGAGATGTGTGCAGATCAAGATAAAATTTGCCCCTCCTAAATAACAGTAGAGATATCTTTGAGCCCCTCAAGGTAGTTATATTGAAAGTGCATGGGTGCTAAGGTGATTAAGAAGTTAATCACAGTGACTAAAGGTTAATCATAGATTGAATCCACTATTTGATCGAGTGAGTGGTCGAGATATCACATGGATGGCACATATCTCGCCTTGAGCTTGATTAGTATTGTGAGGCAAAGGGATTAGCATGTTGAATGTATTTAGGTTTAGCCGATATGATCTTTATGTACATTTGGGAGTCAGTATGTTCTGCTAGGTACCAGTGTTGACTTGTGGTTGGAAACGGTTTCCAGTCACAACCGACTACACATGAACCTAACGGGTCACACACCTAAAGGGTTGGAATATTGAAAATCTTATCTATATGATTGTCTTTAGTGCAAGTGAGGGGTTGTTGGTAATATGCCCAAGGGGCAATCATAACAATTCAGATTAAGGCATGTTGGATATTTGATTCACAACCGATTAGGGTACTAATAAGTCTGTGACCTAAAATCCCACCTATAAATATGAGGAGTAGGGTTAGGAGTGGATTACTCCACCACGTGGAAGCCCTAGCCACCACCCCTCGCAGGCCTCACGCCGACTCCCTTGTTGTGCGCGCGGTGCTAGCACATCGGCGCACGACGTTCTTCTCCATACGTGTAGACTCCATGGAAGCGCTGCTGGTACTACCGCACTTATTGACTATGGTGACGTGATGACATTGCTGTGACGAAGACGACGAGGAGACGGTCTACGGCACCACGATGTTGCTGCCATGAAAATTACAAGGACGAGATGAATGTGATCGTCTACTTCTCCTACACCAACGCACATCACGTTCCGCTGCGCTGCGCTCTAGTGGTAACGATCTATGACCTATGTACTCGCATGTTTCCTGAGTGATACGATAGAACCGCTAGAGTAGTGTACCACCGATTTCTCAACAGCTACAACTTCATCATAGCCTCAAGCCCCTCCTAATTTTTTTTGCAAAAAAAAAACAAAGAAAGGAAATAAGGTAGAAGAAGAAGCAACCCCTTCAAACACCTGGAACTGCATCCAACAACAATAGGAAACATATAAAAAAGTTATTTCATAGTAATCAATGATGGATCCGACGATCCTGTATTATATCGTCACCTTGAGTATTAGTCACGAGTAGAATTGATATTGGATCTCTAAATCGATCTTTACTACATATTAGGTTAAAAATGATACAAAATTAACTGACCCTGATTTGATCTGAGCTTCCCACAGCTAGTTAGCACTTTAGACCTCTGCAGTGGTGTATTGTAAATATAGAGTAGAGTATTAGAAGTATAGAGTAGGTGTGCATAGTGAACATGCTGAAAGTACAAAGTTTAAGCTGGAAGTATAGAGAAAGTACAAAGGATAGAGTAGGTTTAGAGAAAGCGAGTGCGGGTAGACTTATACTACAATTTGAAAGTGTTCCTTAGCAATAAGCTTTTTTTTTTGCCTATGTGAACATACAACGGGCCATGACACTGATAAGAGAAACTATTTGATTTTTGTTTGATGAACTTTCATTGTAGGTCCTAATAGGTTTACAATATAAATTTTTTAAACACTTACTCTGCAAACCAAATGAAACTTTAACGTTAATATATAAATAATTACACAGATTGCAATATAAGACCACTATTTTGGATTCATTGTATAAGATACTTACACATATCGAAAAAAAATCTAGTTGAATTGTAAATGTTAATTGTCCTAAAGGTCCTATCACAGGAATATTTCTCGAAAGTATATTATAACCTCTGCTAACTGAAACTGAAACAATTCTATTTGCCACATACTAAAACTTCTAAGCACCTTGATAAAATCATGTGATCGTCGCTTTGAAATCTTTAACAAAATTACTTTAAGGATGTAGTAAGCTTATTATATATTTTCCGTACTCCTTTAAGTTTTTAAATGATGACATTTGGACAACAATTAAAACCAGAGAGAATTGGTTTTTATCAATACTACAGTTTGATTATGAAAAGGAATTAATCCATTGTGGACATTAATGCTTAAAATGCATCTTCTCTTAATTTCATGTCAAATTGCTGCAAATTTCACCTAAAGTGATTTGCAAATTTAAAAGTTTCATACACCAGGAATAAAACTGTATAGAGAAAGATGTCAGGTGATAATAATTTTAAAAGTGAAAATAACAGCAAAAAAGGAAGAGAGAGAAATGGAGAGCAATCAGTATGAGCAGTGCAAAAGTCACAAGCCAAGACTGGCAGACTGCCACCGGAGTGCGAGAAAGCAACCACAATAGCCGGACGATGCCAGCTACCAGGGATTCCATCTCCAGTTTTCCACTCCAGCACTGACAGACAGCCGACGCATTCGACACTGCGATACTCTGCCCTGGCACCAAGAAACCAAGAAAGTCCCCAAAGCCACCTTTCTCCGGCTCGGCGCAAAGCCAAGATCCGGCTGCAGTAGTGAGCGAGCTGTGCGCGTAGTGAGACGATCTAGAGCTCGGATCCCATGGCTTCGTCACCGCCGGGCGCGGAGGAGGGCGGTAGCAAGGCGGAGTGGCTGATCTACGCGTTCGTGGCGCGAGGCACGGCGGTGTTGGCCGAGTACACGGAGTTCACCGGTAACTTCCCGTCCATCGCCGCGCAGTGCCTGCAGCGGCTGCCAGCCGGCTCCTCCGGCTCCGGGACGCCGGCTCGGTTCAGCTACGCCTGCGACCGGCACACCTTTAACTTCCTCCTGCATCGCGGCTACGGTAAGAAGCTATCCAGAGATGGCTCCCTTATATACTCGAAGCAGGGTGACATTGTCATGGGGGAAAGGAGTTTACTCTCCATGGCCCTTTAGCTCTGCTAGTAATGTTAGTGTGGAAGTTTCCATTTTGATTTCTGCAGCAATCTGAATATTCTGAAATAAGGAATCTATGTTTGTGTTCTGTCCCATTCGATGGGAAGATCAACCTCAAAACGCATTACTCACCTTCATGTCAACTGTCAAGACATGCGAGGACGATGACAACAACAAAGTATTTGTCCTAAACACTAGATATGAAACCCAACAGAAACCTATGGAAGTAAAAAAGAGAAAAATGTAAATAAAGTATGAGCAAACTAAAATTTTGGTATATGAATTATTGATTTGTATGAAGTCCTATCAAAAGTTAAATCTCTAGTTACATTCTAACTCTTCTAATACCGTTGTACCACCTCTCATATGTTGTCGTCTATCCCTCCTAATATTTTCACTACCCTTTAGTATCCTATTGTTAATGGATGTTTCTGAAGGTTACTGCCGGATATGCTTGAACTACCTTAGTCGGTGTTGGACTAGTTTTTCTTCATTCAATGTCACCTCTATCTTATCATGTATTATTTTGTTCTTAATTTTAACACTGGCTGGCCAAGCCTATCACGCCCTCCTCCTTTACCTGAGCTTGGGACTGGCTATACCTAAAAAGGCATAGGAGTTGTCAACAGAAAGTTGACACTGGAACAAAATTAGAAGGGAAAAAGGTTGACCATTTGACAAAACCATGTTACAAAACTAAACAAGAAAAACGATCCCAGTGTCATATCAAGTATTTGACTGGAACTGGAGCACATTTTGGGACATACCAGATGCATTTGAAGAGCTAAAACTGCAAAATTATGCGAGAAAAAACTGCAGCTGTTACCAGCAAATAATTGCTGGAGCTACCAGGATTGTAAATACATTCTAGAGATCCATGGGAGGGAGGGACCAACAAATATAAACATAAGTGGAGGACTTTTGCCCTGTACAGCATGCATGAGTAAATTTGACAGTGCGTGATGTGAGATCTCAAAACTGCATCTCATGCACTGCATACTACATTACTAGTTCAAACCACTGTCCATATACACTAGTACCGCTGTTGAATAATGATGTAGTCTCATGGACCTGAGGAGGCATTTTTGTTCTATCCATACCGTTGTTCATTATTGACCAAGAACTTCATCCTTCAATGTCATGTGTTAACTAACCATGTCGGTCCTCAACTATGCATTGTTGTATTGAAACCATGGTGATGTGGATAGAAATTTGAAGTGCTAATGATAGATTCATGGTGACACCCTTTCTCTTTGAATATCTTGTAGCCTATTGTGTAGTTGCAAAGGAGTCTGTTCCAAAGAATGTCTCAGTGGCCTTTCTTGAGAGGCTGAAAGATGACTTCATGAAAAGATATGGAGGTGGCAAAGCTGATACAGCTCTTGCAAAAAGTCTGAACAAAGAATATGGGTATGTCCGGTTGATAAGTACTGCTGGGAATTGGCCTACAGTGTTTTATCCTTATGGATTTGTTTTCAACACTGATACTTGAATATTCTTTTTGGTGCAGATCAGTAATAAAGCAGCACATGCAGCATGTTCTTGATCATTCAGATGAAATAGATAAAACTTTAAAGGTACAAGCCCAAGTTTCAGAAGTCAAAAATATCATGTTACAGAACATAGAGAAGGTATGTTATCCAATATCCATCACTTTCAATTTAACAACCACATGCTGTTTGATGTCATGTGTATGTTCATACATTTGTGAACTGGATACAAATTCATGTGCTATCCTTGATTTCTCATATAGATGGCACCTAAACTAAGCATCTAGTTAGACCACCAAGCTGCATTGGAATAACTTCATAAACACATACAATGTGAAGTATTTTCCGTACAAGGGACTAGGCACACGCACACGCACTAGCAAAAAATTTAAGTTGCATAGCTAGATCTTCAGTTTCTAAGTGTTCTTGTTCTATACCCTTACATTTTCTTATTGGAGCTGTTCATCTGCCCTTGTTTCAATATGTTAATTGATTTCCTCTTCATAAAAAATGACTTTGGTAAATGGATGCTTTGACAAATTGTAGCATGCATGCTCAATCTCCATGAGTTTATCACATGAGCTTGCACTTATGCACAATTTACTATTGATAAGTTACTTTTAGTGATGGAAGCATAACAAAATAGAAGACAACACCAATCAGTATAGCTATCACGCTAGCTTTGTGTGTATGCATTACATGTGACATGCATACATCAGGATAGCAATGGACAATGGTCCATCTACTAAAGGAATCATCGTGTTTTTTCTCGAAAAATGTTAAGTGTGCTTGTGCACGTTGAGTGATTTGCTTTAGTGTCATTTACTTTCGCTTGTGATTGTGCAATGAACTAATAATGTCCATTCAAAGGAGTAAAACATGAACAGAACACTGATATCTTACCATCTTCTACTCTGTGGATAGGGCACTTGAGCCCCATCACCCGCCACCCACATATATAGTCTCTTCATCCATGCTTCTTGTTGTATTCTCAGACGTTGGATCGTGGAGAAAAGTTGAGCGAACTCAAAGACAAGACTTCTGATCTACGCAGTCAGGTACATAATATCACATATCAAATAACTTGTTCTATGTTGCTTACCCTTCCATGCTGTGTTAAACCTGCATCAAATGTATGTTATTCAGGCTCAGGAGTTCAAGAAACAGGGGGTGAAAATCCGTAGGAAGACATGGTTGCAGAACATGAAAATAAAATTGGTGATTCTTGGGATCCTTTTGCTGCTTGTATTAATTGTCTGGTTATCTGTTTGTCAAGGTTTTGATTGTACCAAGCATGAAACATAGTAGGAATGGTGTGGTGCGATAAAATAGTACTAGCTTGGAGTCAAGATGAACATATGTATCTGTGCTGGTGAATTGAAATGTACTCGCATATTCTTGACTAGTATGGTTCCACTGGACATTTACGTGATACAAATATAAAGCTGAGTTGGTCTTATTGCGGTTATGAGGCGTATTCTGTATGACCAGCACGATATGAAGTAACAATTTGGTTCCTTGTGTATGAACCTAACTTACTAGAATTTATTCAGTTTATTCTTTCGTCAATCCCACTGCGGTCTATTGTGATAATCATGTTCCACGTACTTACAACTTGGTAATGGCTAGCAATTTCCCCTGTTGAACTTAATGATGTCAGAAAGAGAAGAGATGTATTTCAAATGACAGTACCACATGAGAAAATTAGAGATAAAGTTATGTATTGATATGGTATTGTCAATTGAAAGTTCTTGTAATGGAATACACTTCTCTTAAAGCAGCAAACTTTCTAAAACTGATGGAATGATGCAAGCTAAAAGAAGCTCCAATAGAAGGCATGAGATGCCAGTTTTGCAATCTATAATTGTTTGGCAGCATTGGTTGTAAAACTTTTGTGCAGGGCTCCCTCTTCCATATTTTCTATTTTGTTTCTTTCGTAGATTTTTCAATTCCATAGAGGGTGAAAGAAAGTGAGGTTTGCACGGGCCCAGCTGAATCTACTGTTACAGCGGGTTTCTGAATTATTCAATGAAATGGACACAGATCAATATTTGATGTTATGTAATCCTCTGCAAAGAAGGGTTCGATGCAGCTATAAGAAAGATAAAAGGCGCAAAAAATGAAAGCACTTCAGCCTAATCTGTACACACCGGAGAGCAACACCCAAATTTGATAACTAGAATTAATCATGTGTTATATACACATATAATCTATTAATTACTCCCTTGATATTGGTCAGTGCAAATTTATAACCAGCGTCGACAATAAAAAACCAGGAGCACATCCGTTTGACCTCCACATGTCCCTTAGCAAAATCCTTTGGATGAACGTTTGTTTTTTACAACTTTTTATTTTGGCATGTAATTCCACCAGGTTCAGAACAAATGATTAGCAACTCAGCATCAACATCCACATGCCGTGCGTACTGAAAGGCCATGAAAGCGGAACCTAAACAGGAATGGGCTCAATTGCAACCACAATAGTAAGTTGCCTTAACAAGTTAACAAACATACATGCATTCCCATTTCTCAGCATAACCGCAGTTGCCAACCTCACAGGCATATATGATGGCTTATCAGTCGGTGCTCATTATTGTGCATGAAGGAAACAGGATCTTTGATAACTTGTTTGTAAATATTGTTGGATCACACGTTTGTTCTTTGTTGTGCCTTCCATAATGTATACAAGAACTATAAAATGAGCGGGAAAGTGTTCAGGCTAAAAAGAAGCACCAAGGTGATACCTAATATGTTCTGTGATCTCATGGTACACGCCTACGACTACAGAACTAAGGGTGTAACTGGTGCTAAAAGCTCTCACACATTGTGTGGTCCGAGGAAGGGAATTTCTAATCAGTCATCCCCAGTTCCCCTTGCTTATTTTACAAGGAGACTGATTCCAATCTAGAACTTCCCAACACATAAGTGAAGAGACTACCACTGCGTCAGGCCTGCCATTCAACTACAGACATATTACAGTAAACCAAACAAAGCTCAATGAAGTAGGGCCCCCCTCAGCTCCCACAATTTCACCATGCCGTCATCGCTTGCAGATGCCAATAACCTCGGGTCCTAGAAATTTAATTGCAAAGATAATTATATGCAACAGACGTTCAGAAACCATATAGAAAGTGGTAGTGGAGAGTTCACAAGGTAAAAGCACATCGAATTCATTCCGCTAAATACGTCAGAGAATAGTAAATATCAGATATTACCTGAGGACACCATTGGACACAGTTTATATCCATGTCATGTGCCTTCTTCTTCAACATTAGTTTGTATGAAGGCCCCTCAACCTGCACATTCAAGGTCATCTTAAATCTTCGAGAAAAGTCCATAAATGTTTCCCATTATTATATACTCCCTCCATTTTAATTGATGGCGTTAGGACAACATTTCTAGTTTATTTTTGAACTAAATGTGTTGTCCTAATGACATCAATACCGGAAGGAGTACATTTCTAGAATTATTTCACTGACACAAGTGGGGTCATAGGATGTATACTGGCTTCACCTTTTGCTTTAAAAAGAAAGCAGGTGTGGTACTTCAATATCAAATTTTGTTTATTTTTTGAGGAAAATAGAGCTATAAATTGGTTGGCAGTTGATCTAAACCAAAGGCAGATAACTTTCAACTAAATCACTTACGAAAATGAAAAAAGTTGGTTTCAATTTATGAACAGCTCTTTGTTTTATTATAATGAATGTTTCAATAATAAATTATGATCAGAACATTGTATTTCAACATTTTCAGCATCTATAATAAATAAATAACTCGACCTGCGGGGGGTAAGCATCTATAATTTGAAAATGGGCAGCACACAACACATAATATTGAAATCTCATGAGGAAAAATATTGTGGATCGAATAATAACATACCATATTACTCTTCTCTTCAGTAAATAAGCAGATTGAGTCATCACCAGCCCCACTAGCTATAATATCCTCACTGCCATGTACAAGGGACAGGAAAACATCACAATAGAATAAGAGAGTTGTACTCAAAATAGCATGAAATCGGTAAACAATCTGTTAGATGATTTGAACAACAAGCATCAGTGCAACAAAAGTCGGGATCTTATTTGGCCCAGAAAAATGCCAGAGGTTTACCCAAATTAGCACTTTGAAGCTACCAACATCAAGGGTGCAATTCTGCATAGTCGTTTATTTCAACTATAATAAATAGTCTGATGCCATTGCTTTTGGCCTTTAGTAAATTATAAAAAAAATATATGTGAAAAAGAATCAAGTTTCTCAAAATAAAATGAAACAGACTTATTTTGCAAAACATCAGAACACAGTTCGCCCAACTAGGAGCCAGAGACAAATATGATATAATTCATATTGATGGATTGCATTTTAGCTAATGAACTTGCCTACAATTTTTATTCAAATGTATCAAGGATACCCAGAAGATGAGAGTTATATTCACCTTGACCAATGGGCTGAAAAAATAGTACGACCATGATACCCTGCGAGAGTAGAAAGGTGTCGCCTGAAATCAAATAACAGCCATTCTGTTTACAAATAGCTTCACAGTGTGATGTAATAGTAATATTATTTTTTAAGAATATCTAAAGGATAATATCAACATTCAAGAGAATTATGATATTAACTCATAGTCATTAGGTATCGGCTGAAATCAAATAGTAGCCATTCTGTTTAGGAGGCTCGGTGCAGAAAGGCAAGGTAATAGTAATATTAACTTAAAAATAGAATAATATTACGACTAAATTTACAGGTAGCTTCACAAGGTAAGCCAACTGTAATATTAACTGCTAAGATTATCCAAAGGATACAATCAAGTAATACCTATCCATTGTTTTCAAGTCAGACGATTAATCGTGATCGTTCATATCGTTCCCACAGTCGCGATCAGGGCTACCGACTTGATCAGGGCGATCAATTTTCTGGTTGTACGATTAGTCGAGCGATCAAGCCGATTAGTCGGCCAATCAAATGCTAAAAACGATTAGGTGATCATGTGACAAGGGGATCGCCAAAGGGAGGGGGAGGAGCGGGGGAGGCAACGGAAGGAGGGGAGGGGCGAGGGAGGCGTGGCCCAATCAGGATGGGCGTCAACGTAGGCGGTACGGCGGCAGGGGAGCGGAGGCGGCGCCGGGAGATGAGCGGAGGCGGTGCTGGGAGCCGAGAAAATGTAAGGATTAGGGTTGGAGCATTATTGGGCCACCGACTTGGCCTTAAAAATAACGGTTCACCCCACCCTTCGCTTGTCCACCTACGCCCGACGCCTCCGACTCTGACTCCATCCACCTTAAGACACTGCCCGCCGCTTCCAAACTCCGCCCGCGCCTCTGGTCCGCTGCCGCCAAGCGGTTCCTCCACTACCTCGGCAAGGTACGCGCGCCGCCAAAGATCCCTGCTTTCTTTCTGTCGCTACTTGTTTGATTCACCTTTGCTTTGAGCCGCATTCTATTTATGACGCCAATCCGAAAGAGCTTGTTGTTCTTGCCTCGACACCCCTCCCTTGTGCGTCGCTGCCGCCTCTCCCCTGCATGTCGCCTCCAAAGGATCGACTTGGTACTGCCGTTAAAAACCTTGAGGACGCCCAGACGTCGATTAGGCATCGACGAGGGTCGATTAGTCGTCCTAATCAATGACTAATCGTCCTAGTTGACCTAATCGCCCCTTAGGCGACTAGGGTCGACTTGAAAACATTGTAACTATCAAGAGTACAGAACTAGGATAGTTCCACTTAAGTCACCAGTGAGTATGTGAGGCATAGTAGAAAGTATGTCTCAGCTAGTCAACTTCAATTGTAAAGCGCTACAAGTCGAATCTAGCGGTGGGCATTCGAGATTACTCGAAAATTGGGATCTAGTAATTTGGGTTTTTTAAATTTCGAGATTTCATCATTACAACCCGAAATTATACCAAAATTTTCGGGTACCCAAAAATTCGGGTTCCATTTCAGGTAATCCCGTAATACCCGAAATTGGTTTTGTGTCGGACGAGGCAAGGGGAGATCGACAACGAGGGTAGGGTGCTCGACAGGCATCGACCTTCGAAGGCTTCAATCAGCGCTCGGCGTGGTGGAGCGAGGACGCCAGTCGAGGGAACTCTGAGCACCCTTCGAGGAGGTGCCGTGACGCTGCGCCGTCGAGGGAACGCCGAGCGCCCGAGCATCAGGGGTTGAGGAGGGGAGAGGAGGGGTGGGGTGCCAAGACGATGCGCCGAGAGGAGGGAAGCGGGGGGGGGGGGCAGGGGCGGGGACCGATGGCATGCCGAGCCAAACATCGCCACTTGGTGGAGCAGTGTTGCGAGTTCAAGCTATGCACTGGGAGGGGAGAGGAGGGGCGGGGGCACCAAGACGATGCGCCAATCGTCGGCGGTGGGAGGGGGCGCGGTCGAGTAGGCGAGCACCGAGCAGAGAAGTCGATTTCAATTTGATATGGACGACGAGCACTTGAGAGCAGAGGCGGCGGCGGAGTGTTGTAGGTTACTAGAGTTAGGATTAGAACTGGAACTGAGTAACCGATGAACGGATGATGGAAGCGAATCGGTCTCAATTAGACGATCAAAAACCCTGCGATGATGTGATCTGCACTTGGCTGGGCTAGGCCCAAAAAACTTATTGGGTATTTCGAGTACCGAATCCCATAACCTGAACTACCCGAAATTAATTTGGGTTTTGGGATTCTTTACCCGAAAAATGCATTTGGTTTTCGATTTTCGGTTTTCGGGTTCTTTGGGTTCGGGATTTTTCGGATTCGGTTTTTTGCGCACCCCTACTCGAACCAGATTTCGAAGGGCTATATGAATTACTTTTGTCGGTACCCCGCGTACAAGCATGAAGCAACTGTGGACCCTGCCTCCCTGTTGAGATGGGCTCTAAGGCTGCCACGTGTCCAACGGCTGCGAACCCTGCCTTCGTGCTAAGGCGGGTCTCGAAGCTGCCACATGTCCAGCGGACCCTGCCTCCCCACTGAGGCGGGCTCCGGCGTTGCCACGTATCCAGCAGCGGACCCGGCCTCCCCGCTGAGCCGGGCTCCGGTGCTGCCGCGTATCCAGCAACTCCAAACCCTGCCTCCCTGCTGAGCCGGGCTCCGACGCTGCCACGTGCCCAGCCGCTCTGAACCCGGCCTCTCCGCCGAGGCGGGCTCCGGCGTAGCCACGTGTCCAACAGCCCTTGTGGACAGTAGGCCTCAGGAGTAAAGGGAGTTATGCCCTGTCCAGTCGCACATTTAAGGCTCAAGCCTTCCCAAGACGCACAACGTGAAGTGCACGCCTTTGTCAGGTGCTCCAGAGCGCAGTCAGGTCACAGTGATGGTGTAACAGTGCAACACCGTGCTACTGACGGAGTAGGCTGTGGCGACGCGATGGGATGGGATATTCTCCACCATCAATATCTATGCTTAGCTACTGGCGTTCGGCGCAACAGGACGGCAATGTTATCACATCGCCTAGTCGACCCTAGTCGCCTAAGGTGCGATTAGGTCGACTAGAGCGATTAATTATCGACTACGACACTAGTCGACCTCCTGGTCGTACAACGTATTTTGGAAAAAAAAATCTAGTCGGCACTAAGGAAACAAAGCAGGGAGTACCATCATCCCGACGTTGAGGAAGGAGGCGGCGAAGGGGAGAACGGTGCAATCCCGACGTTGAGGAACGAGGAGGCGGAGGGGAAAGGAGAGAACAGCGCAGGGACGCGGACATGAGGACGGCGGTGCAGAGTGTAGAAGCGGTGAGGGCGCACAGTGGAGGAGCGACGACGGCGCATGGTGGAGGAGCGGTGTGGCGGCGGGCGGCACGGCAGCAGCGGGAAGCACGACGGGGGCGGGCGCTGTGGAGGCAGCGTCAAGCGAACCGTGGAAGACGGCATCAAGCATCTGGACGCGTAGGCGAGTTGATGGGTCGGGTGAGCTGATGGGCCGGTGTAATTAATAGGAACCATCGGATGTCCTCATCTCATATAGGGTATATAAAAGGATACCCCTTTAACACCTTAACTCTAATGTTTCCTTCTCTTCTACACCTCACTCCTCTGGCCGGCTGTGGCTGCAGACTGGCGGCGGTGGCATCAAAGCTCCTGGCGGCGACGACATCGCTAACGTCTTGACGGCGACAACAGCCCTGACGGCCTGGCAGCAGCGGCATCCCAACGGCCTGGCGGTGGCGGCATCACGACGGCGCCGACAGCTTTGAAGGCGGTAGCTCGGCTATGACGGCAGCCTAATCGACAGCAGCTCCTAGTAGGACAACTAGGATTCCAGTCGCTTTAATCGGATCGGTAGCCCTGATCGTGTGCTTAGGTGCGATAAGGACGACTAATCGCGAGTCGTCCGACTTGATAACACTGCGGGACGACGTGTCTTCAAGCCAATGTCAGAGAATACAACAGTAGACGTAAGTACTCTAGATTGTGTATAGGGTACAAAATCATCCGGAGGCCACTTGTCGGGCCCCAGTCTTTGTGTGACTGCCAGGCCTTGGACTATAAAAAGATCGGGCGGCCATCGACATAGACAGTGCCATTCATACACTCACAAGCTCAGTTAGACACAAGCACTCAAACTCACACAAACAAGACCAATACAAATACAACACTCTCGTAAACGTAGGGTATTACGCTCCGACGGCCCAAACCACGTAAATCCTCGTGTTCACCATCTCCATCTGGCTCGACTGCTTCAGAAACTTAGCCCCTCCAAACAACAAATCTCTGCGGGCTGCTCCAATGGCCATACCGGGGAAAGTGTCGTATCCACACTTCGACAACTTTCTATGTGAATAAGAATGTTCTGGTCAGATGATCTAATTTGCAGCAGGATTGAACTTGTGGAAAAAAAATGGAATTGTTTATATGCCATATGATATGGTTTCAGATGATTTGGACATATCCAACAGAGGCATCAAGAGGCACCGGTACGTAGATGCCCCGATAAGTGTGAGGAGAGGCAGAGGAAGACCAAACTTGACATGGGAGGAGCCCGTGAAGAGAGATATGAAGGATTGAATACCGATAAGGAGTTAGCCATAAATAGGAGAATGTGAAAACTAGCAATACATGCGGCAGAACCTTGATTTTCAGGTTCACCTTTTTTATACTTACCTTTTCATTTTATTGCTCTTTTTCTTCTCTTTTTTTTCTCTTTTTCCTTTCTGTCTTCCTTTAATTTTGGTTTTCTTTTTGTGTGGAGTGGTACTAAAGGATTTGTTGTTGTTGTTGCCAAAGCGGCATATAACAGAACTACAGAAGACACAATAAAGGAACTACCATACTGGTGGGAAAAATGATAGTACTAAATAACAACTTAAACTTTCAGGTACACTTGTGCTGTTCCAGCCTTAACAAACACAAGTCTTTAAGGATGCCAATCTTGCAGACAACATATGTATTGATGCTAACAACACAAGGTAAAGCATCTTACCAAGATTTTTGATCATCTCCAGTTCTCGGTTGAGACAAATCAGCACTCGTGTCCCATATTTTCAAAGTGCGGTCATCACTGAATAACAACTATGGCATATTAGTAACCTAGGGGGACTTTGAGAAATCTTAATCAAGCAAGGATAGACAAACCTGCATGTGACCATCCTGTCACCTTTATGGTTAAATGACAATGCCCATACTGTTGATGAATGCCCACTGAAATTAACAAAAAAATGAGATTAATCATATGCAGAAGCATCAAAACTATTTCGTCCAGATTTAAAATCAACAGAATCACAAGACAGAAGGACAAAAATGAGATGAAATTCACACATTGCATCTTATGAACAACAGTATCAAAGAAGCCTAGACTTAGTGGTTTGAATGTTATGGTATTAAAACATCAATAAGTCAATTCATAAGCTAAACAGAACCAGTACCATGATAATGGGAACTGCAAAAAGGCAATAGACAAAAGATCTCAGTACCAGTTATTGGCTTCGGTTAATATCTGTACACAGTGCCACTCATCGTCACCATCATCAGCCCAGACCTACATCATACAAGCTGCCATATCAACCATCAATAGCCTCAAAACAGGAAAATAGCTTGGCCACACACACACGAAGCGGATGCAGATGACAAGGTTTGTACCCTGATCGAGTTATCGTAGCTGACGGAGGCCAGGATATCAAGGAAGGGGTGCCACTGCACCATCTTGACATCCTGCGTGTGACCATGCAGCACGGAGATGCACTCGTACTCGTTGCCCGGCTGCACCTCCCATATCCACACCATCTTGTCTCGGCTGCAGGTGGCGAGCAGCGACCCGGAGGGGCTCCACGACACGCTTTTCACCTCATTCTCATGCCCCTGCGTGCACCCGCAGCACAAAGGTCAAAACACGCGACCAGCACCAACAGCCTGTTGAAATGTGATGCCATCCCGAATCTCAAGCTCAGTGGTTCACCTCCAACGTTGCGACGCACTCAAAGTCACCGCCGCTGTACTCCCAGATGGCCGTGGTAGAGTCGAAGCTGGCGGTGGCCAGCAGCTTCCCGTCGGGAGACCAGGCGCAGGACCTCACGGTGCGGTTGTGAGTGTCCTCAAGCACGTCCTAATGGGACCCGAACCGACGAGAGTCAAGCTATTCGCAATCAATTTCAGAGCTCCAAACTAAGCAGAGTAGAAACCAAGCGAGTGTCGGGTTACCGAGCAGCGCCAGACGCCGTCGGGGGAGCGCTTCCAGATCCGGACGGTCTTGTCGCCGCCGCAAGAGGCGAGAACGGGTCCGGCGCCGGGACCCGGGGCGGGGTTCCAGGCGAGCGCCCACACGCGGTCAGCGTGGCCCGTCAGGCGGTGGGCCTCGCGCAGCTCCGCCGGTCCGACGCCGGCGGCAGCGGAGTCCTCCATGACCGGGAGGCGCGCGGCGGCGATCCTAGGGTTTCGGCGGGGTCCGCTATACTGCTTCGCTCGCTGTCGCTGGGGCGGAATGGAGGTCAAAGGTTCCTAAAGAAAAGGCGCGAGGCGGCGGGGTGGGCTGGGGTGGGCAGTGGGCTACACAGAAGAGGAACTCATCGGCCGTCGCGTCGGTGTCAGTTGCGCGTGGTGGCCACTGCCGTGCGCTGCGACTCGCAGTACCGAGCCGGTGACTGGACGGGTTGCACATCCTGTAGTGCTGCAGGTGCATATGTAAGTTGGAGTAATAGTCATTGACGGGTGGGTCGGGTTAAGCGTGGGCCTATAAGTCAGTGACTATTATTTCACCTGCAGTACTGCAGGGTTTGAACACGACTGGATGAGCATTAGTCTTGTTCTCGATCACAAACAACAGGTAGGTTTGATTTGATACTTCTCCTAATCAAAATGATCAAAAACAAAGCAAGAAATGGGAAGGCAACAAAAATCTTGAGTCTTTGATGATTTTACACCTCTACTTTTACAGGCATTTTTCCTATCTTGCTAACCTGTCACTAACAAGATTTGCCGTCATCATTTCTGCCTATGGCAAGTGGCTTAAATGCGGTCCACTGCACCTCCTGGCGAACCTTTTGCCCTCCTCCCCTTCCAAACCATAATACCCTTATCAACTAATGTTTTTCGCGATCATTGGTAAGGAAAACAAAATTTGAGTCATCTGAAATTTAGGAGGGTAGCAAAAATAGTGTGCTTTTAATAATTGTACTTTTGTTGAAATTTCTCTAACATAATAAGGTCTAATTTTTTAGAGAAAATATCATTTTATTGATTAAGTAACATCATAACATAGTTCATCATAAATACAATCTGGAATAATCCCAACTGAAATGTTACAAATCAAAGAAGTGACGTAACGAGCCAACTTATGTGCTAATACATTAGATTTATGACTAGAAAACTTAAAAGAACAAGATTCAAATCTTGAAGCCGTATATTTGATATCGCCTATAATAGCTCTCATGGATGACCTATCCCAGACAGTAGATTTGATTATATGAATTATAGAAAAGCAATCTGAGAATAAGTTAATTTTGGAGAATCCATGTTCTTTAGCGATCAACAGGACCTCTCGAATTGCAAAGCCTTCAACTATTTCAGACGATGAAAACATAGTGAGCCCTTCATTGCCGGAGAGGAGATGGATTCCCATATGGTTGCGCATCACAATACATCTTTCCCATTTGCTGCTTTGAGTGAAATAAATTTGCATCCACATTAACACTTACATGATCATCTTGCAGCGGATTCCGCTGAGGAGACAATAGGCATTTCGTTGGAGATGGCTCTTTGTATTTGGAAGAGTGAACTAGAATCATGTCAAAATATGCAAACATCCTCATAGCCACTCTAATAAGATTCACAAATTCTACGTTGTGCTTGATTTTATTTCGAACCTCTCTAATATACCAAATTGTTACTGCCATAACCATAATATTCAATTCAAATTTCTTTGCTAGGGCATCAAAAAATCATTGCTTTACATTAACCATTTTCTTTCTGCATAAGTGTTCAACGTTCTTTCACTGATTTCTATACCGCTCTTGTATAGTGGCACATCAGGAATATATGCTCCACTTTTTCATCTTGGCTACAAATATGCACCTATTTTCACTTGCGATATTTCTATGCACTAACTGCTCCTCGTGGGTAGGCAATTATGCACAATACGTTATAGAACAATTTCCAATTTATTTGGAACTTGAATATCCAACAATGATTTCCAATATTTTGATTGAACATGCCAATTTGAGTGTGATCCCCCACCTGATTTGCCACTTGTGGAAAGGAACGATTCCATTCTTGCCAAATTGTATGCAGATTTGACTGAATAAACTCCAAATTTTTCAAAAATTCATGAAACAAAGTCTGCACCACTGCGCCTACTAATAGGAATTTGAAGAATAACATTAGTTATTTCATCATGAAAAAGACCTTTACTGAGTTAACATCCCATGATGAACCATTTTCAGTCATGAGTGATTCGATCTTAGCATCAACAGGCAAAGGTAGTAAGTACATACAAGTACCAGCCTTGAAGTTTAGAATCCAATATGGTGACATGCTTACCATTGCCAATACTCCATCTTAGGCCTTTAAGCACAAAAGATCTTTCCAAAAAAGAATTGAACCTCTTGTGAATGATGCTTTTTGGTGGTTGCTGGCATTTATGAAATCCGAGTTTGCATAGTAACGTCCTTTGAGGGCTCTTGCACACAGCAATGTTGAATCTCTAACAAGCCTCCAAGATTGTACAGAGCATAGCCTGGCTGAAGAGAACAAAATCTCAGAAACCCATATCACCAAGAGATTTTGGTGATGACAGCCAATCCCACGAACGCTAATGCATCTTTTTTTTTCATTCTTTAGACCCCATCAATGGTCAACAATACATGATTTCATTTTTTTACATACCCACACTGGCATTTAGAAGCAACTCATATTATGTGTTGGAATTGCTTGTGCTACATATTTTAGCCAAACCTCCTTTCTCACTCTAGATAACGGACGTCCTGACCAATGAGTGACACATGTTCATATCTTTTCTGTTAAAATTTTTAAAGACGATGTGGCCTCTTTAGATATCTCAGTTGGTATTCCCAAATACTTATCCCGTAGGCTTTCATTACGAATTCCTAATATGGTTTTGACAACAAAATCACCCTTTGTTAACATTTTGAGACAAAATATACCGATGGTTTTCCACATTAATCTTCTGCCTAGATGCTGCACAATATGTATTGAGAGCCATTTTGAGACTGTAGATACTTCTAGAGTCACTGCGAGCAAATAAGATGCTATCATATGCAAGGACTAAATGTAAAACAGAGGGGCCTCTTCGTCCATTTCGTAGACCATGTAGCGCACCAGTACCCCTCAATGTTTGTTAGAACTTTAGGTACAGTTTCTTCACATGAATAAGCAAATGGTATGTCAAACAGCAGACTTATGCAACATTTTATTTGTTCAGCTGCTTCTCATAAATAAACTAAAAGCATAATATAAGCACAAACTGTTTTTTCAAAAAAAAAATAATTTTTTCAACAAGCAGAACTTCTGCTGAACAAGACCTAATTTAAGCTTCTCTTATAGGAACCAAAAGATACCGATTGCAAATAAGTGAAATTTGTGGAAACAAAATGTATGGTTCTACACAAAAATCATGTAGGGCTCCTTTGGCAGCCCGGAATCCCTCTGGGATCCCGGCCCAATCCCTGGCCCAAGAAACCCCCGGTTAAAATTTTCCCTATGCTTATTTGGTAAAAAAATTTCCCGGCCCAATCCACGTGGAAGCCCAGGGATTTTCGGCCCGACGTGGCGAGGTGGGGAAGGAAAACCCTACCCGGTCCTCTCCCGAACTCAACCCCGCCGCCTCTCTTCTCTCCCGAACTCCCGCTGCCGCTTCGATCTCCCCCACGCCTGCCGCCGATCCGTCCGAGCCCGGCGCCCCTCCGTCCCCGACGCCCGTCGCCCGGCGCCGCTCCGTCCCCGACGCCCGACGCCGTCACCGCTCCGTCCCCGACGCCCGTCGCCCGGTGCCGCTCCGTCCCCGACGCCCGTCCCCCGGCGCCGCTCCGTGTTCGACGAGATCAATGAAGCCATAGAAGCATACCGGATCGAAGGAGCCATACCTGAAGATTTCCCCGAGGGGGTATACATCAGAAACAGTGATGGCTGCTTCTTCAGTCGTCCTTCTTGTTATTGTTACTATCCATAAACAGGGAAGTGGAGAATTTTCTTGCAAACCATGAGCTGAATGGGAAAGAAATAAATCTGATGCAGGTTCCAATCCACTCTTCGGCGCCCTTCACTCCACGGTCTCCGTCCCCGACGCCGCCGCCGCTCCGTCCCAGGTCTGCCCCCCCCCCCCCCCCCCCCCCCCCCGCCCCCTCGGTCTCTGGTTGACAGTTGACTGCTTTTTTTCCTGCGTGTCTTGAAGCTTGCTGAAACGGTCATGTTCCCATTTAGAAATTTACTAATGTCGACCTTGCTGCTGTGGAACAACAGTCCTTCAATTGCTTCCAAATTTTACGTGAAAGTCAGAAGAATGTACAGAGAGGGGATTCTTAAACTAGCTGTAGTGTACAAAAATGTTTGTGCATATCATATCATGATCTTTGTATTCAAATTCAGTATTGCCTAGATACCCTAACCAGTTTGTTGTTAGTTGTCTGTATTTCACGAACATCTATTTGAGTTCCTGAGCTTGTTATGTTGCAGAATCTTAGCAAACAGACAATCTGCAGCTCGCTCCAAGGAAAGAAAAGCTCGATATATAATAGAACTGGAGCGGAAGGTTCAGACTCTTCAGACAGAGGCTACTACTCTTTCGGCACAGCTGACACAACTTTATGTGCTGCACTACTGCATTGTGTTGTTATGGACTACTGACTGAACTACTGACTGACATTACTGCAATGACTGGTATGCACTGTAGTTAGCTAGTTTATCTACAAACTTTGGCTGATATGCACTACAACTTTATTTACAAACTTCGATATGCACTGTAGTTAACTAGAAATTTCATTTTTGATGCCACTACTGCAATTCAGGGGAGAATTCGGTATGCAAATATTTACATCACGACAAGAAGAATGTATCATGTGTATTCCGCCATTCTTCTTCCGTGCTGTGCTGACATGTGTTCTTCCTCAGATGTAGATGGCTCAATCAACCCAAGACAGGGATGCATGGGAGGAAATTTGGTGGGAACCAGGTGTTCGATGTGTTCTACCCGAGAACAAGTTTGCTGCTTCTGAGTACGAGTGATAAATTGGAACCTGAAATCAGATCTGTCAGTCATAACAATGTTGTTTTTATCTTAATTTTAGTTCACAATATTGAATATGAAACATGTTGTAGTCGAGAAGCGTGTAGCTGATAGCAAGATTAAAGAATTCATATGTTGTTTATCCTTATGCTGTTTGGCGAAATATGAATGCTGGCTGGCTGGCTGACTTGATAAAGCATAAAAGTCTGAATTTTTCTGAACACCAATTTGAATGCCGTTGTGTGATGTTGTTGATAACATGGTTGATATGATCGTTGATGTATGCATCTGTGTTTGATTTTTTTTCTGATTGAATAGTCAATGGCGTTTGATTTTTCTGATTTTTCTAATTGAATAGTCAATGGCGTTTGATTGAATAGTCAATGTGTAATGATGTTTTCACCACTTTTCTGAATGTATAATGAGATCTTCATTTTTATATTTTTATTATTTTTCCTGATTTTTTTTTATTTTTCTGATTTTTAAGACTATTTTTGCATTTTGGGGTTTGTAATCCCCCTGTTACCAAATGGACAAAGGAAAAAAAACCTCCGAGGGAGGATTTCCACCCAAAATTGGGAAAAATCACATTTGGGATTTCCTTCCCTAGGTTTTTTAGCCCGAGCTCCCAAAGGAGCCCGTAATGTGCACACAGTCTTTTTACTTTTTTATTCTCCATCTATCTATGTTTACCATTTCATTGTTGATGAAATGTTTCTGGTCCAACTGTTTTTATTTTTCCAACCTTCTAAATATGGATATGGACACGTAAATTCTTGTGCCTCTACAAGCAACTTTGTCAATTAGTCCTCCAATACAGGAATCCGCCACGCTTTTGACGGCCAAATGTCGTCATAAATAGGGTGGATGATGTCGTATATAGCTTATTTATGATGGTAAATGATTATTTACGATGGTTTCTGTTGACAGAAATTAGTCGTAAATAAGCTAATTTATGACGAGCACCATCGTAAATTAGCTTATTTACAATGGTCATGTCCAACCGTCGTAAGTAAAAATCCATGCCACGTGGGATCAAAGGTTGCTTATTTACGATAGATTGACATACCGTCATAAATAGGAATGGTCCATTCATGATGACCCAACACAAATAGGATGGTGTATTTACGATCCCGTGCGTCATAAATAAGGGGTTTTGTTTTTAATTTTTTTTTTGTAAAAACTAGCTAACCTGGCACGATGGTCAGCTATATCATCAACAACATATATAAAGTACATAAGTTCATCACATCACATAAATTACGCACTACCGCGTTCACTACCTTCGGAGCCCAAGAAATCATCGTCGCACCTTGATCTAGGTGATGTACAAATGTAATTAGACACATTTGTAACTTCAAAAGTGTATTTTTTACAAAATTTATTTGATTAAGCTAGATTTGAGCATGTTTTTCAATATTTAGCTAAGTTGAGCAAATTTAGCTAAGTTGGGCCAGATTTACCTAACTTTGACTATTTTTGAGTAAGTTCTTCCTAATTCGATTATGTTTGATCAAATTCAACTAAGTTTATCTCAATCTGACCATGTTTGATCAAATATGACTAAGATTGGCTATGTTTGATCAAATTTGGCTATGATTGACTGAGTTTACCTAAGTTTGGCAACATGTTACCTCACATGTGTTCCTGAAGATGGACACCTATGGCTCCAACACGGACGGCTGTCAAGTGAGAATAACAACCTGCTGCCCAGAGACTAAAGTCTATTATTACAAAGCATTAGCACATGTATATCATTATAATGCTAGGAATGTTAAATACTTTGCATTACTTATGTGAATGGTGGGACTTTATTGATCTTTGACAACGAAAAAGTGTGGTCTAAAAAAGCCATAGTCTTGATCATTCACTCATCTGAGTGATCCAAATTTTTTTTTCTAACCAGTACGCATTTAACTGCAGTATCCACCCATGTTTAAGACTATAGATTAAAATTAGACAAATCATCGTTACTTCATACTTTATTTTATACCACGGTCCTACATCTATTGGAAAGGATATGTACTGAATCCACTCAGAGTGATCGAGAGGAGTGTGCTTATAACAAGACGCGAAGTACGGATTTAGACGAAATTTTGGTAGCACAACCTCGTTGTTCTCTAACTACATGTCTGAAAATGATGCAACAGAGAACATCAAGGTTATGCTGTCGAAATTTCTCTCGGATTCGAATCCCGCATCTCTTCATAAGCACGCCCTCTCGCTCACTCTCAGCTACTAAAAAGTGACAATTATGAACTTACACGCCTCACATGCGTAACGCATGTGAGACATCCGATTCGAGACGGGTGACACATAAGTTACTTTGTTCATATTGAATCATTTACGATGACATCTGACCGTAATAAATCATTGAGATTCCTGTACTAATCAACTAACCAAATCTTTCTAGTTGATGTACTAATCAACTAATAAATATTAGCAATACTAATAAATATTAATCAACTTAATCAAAACTAATAAAAATTAATAAATTAATCAACTAATGAAAACTAGTACACATTAAACAATTAATCAATTAAATGACTAAATAAATAATTAATCAACTAATAAAAATATTAATTAGATAATTAAACAATTACTTAACCGATTAAACACTTAATCAACTAATAGGGGTGGGGTGGGGGTGGGGGCAAGGGTGCGTGGTGGTGAGCGGCAGCAGTGGCGCGCGGGGGATGGGGTCGGCGACAGCGCGCTGATGGACGGGGGCAACGGCGGTGGCGCCTAAAGGGGAGGAGGGAGGCGGCGGCAGCTTACCTGGTGGCAGTGGGGCTTCGGGCGGCGATGACGGGGGTTTTCGGTGGCGATGGGGCTTCCGAGCACGGGCAACAATGATTCGATCGGGCACGCCTGAGAGACGAGAGCAGGGAGCGTCGGGCCGAGTATAAAGCTCATAATTACGATGGCCCAAGCAGAGGCCATCGCAAGTAACTGCTTAGTTACCGTCGTAAATAACAAGCTTATTTACGACAGCGTAGGTTATCCGTCATAAATAACAAGCTTATTTACAACGATGAGTTTTAACGATCGTAAATAAACTTATCAATGACGGTTTGTCTATTTACCGTCGTAAATTATACTGACCATTGTAGATGTATCATTTTTTCTGTAATGCTCACTTTGATAACGATAATCATTTTGTTATGTGTTTCCCAAATACCACCGTAAAAATTTGAATATTTCCATTATCGTTGAACAAGATAAAACTAAAGTTTGAACCACCGCCCCCATCTCCCCCGGCGCACACACACACCAAAAAAATTTAGTCTAATCCATCAATTGATTGTTGAACTGTCACCCGCTGAACCCCGCACACTTATGCCTTGCCTTGCCTTCCCACGCAACCGTGCCACATCAAAACACAAATCCACAATCAACAAAACAGAAAAACTATGACCCAGTTGACAACGTTTGAAAATCGTTGATTACTTACCTCTACTTGTATTCTTACTCAGTAATAATGTGAGATTATTCTAATTTCATTTTTGAAAAAAGAGATTATTCTAATTAATGTTATAGCCCTCGTAGGAGGTAATTACAGATTGACTTATTAGCCTTTGAAGCATAAATAAGTATGAGCAATCGAAAAATAAAAGAGGTCACAAGCTATATATAGTTGTTAACATTTTATCGTGTGCTATGTTATCAGCTTCACTATATGAAACCGCGTGGCCCGGGTCTTTATTTACGACGGCTTTGGGCCGCTGTCGTAAATAAGCTTATTTACGATGATGAACGTTGTAAATAATCTTATTTACGACATGATATTTGCGACGGCTAATAACCATCCTAAATAGCTTAATTACGACGGCTTTGGGCTTAACTACGGCGACTTTGGTCATTTCCGTATTCCAGTAGTGCTTGTTTGAACATGACAATCATGGCATTTTCTTGCTTAGAAAAAAATCCTGACCAGTGATTTGAGCCCCCCTCCCCCAATGAAATTTGCAACCTTCTTAGCGTGGTTTACTTGTGCTAGCACCATTGAGCCTGTCAATATCGCTCAATCGGGGGCATCCATTGCATTCAGTTACAGTGACCTGCAGAATACAGAATGAATAGAACGTTTACCTTGACTTGTGGTACAAATGTTAAAAAAACATTTAGAATAATCAGAAATACTGGTTCAACACACCAAAATTCATTTTATTGAAACATAATAAAAATGGTGGAAAACTATCAAAACACACTAAAAATATTGGATCAACGAAATAATATGCACTACTACAATAAGCCTCATCGCAGGATATCATACGCGGTTTCTAAAATCGTCTGAAACGAAGAGTATGTGATAATCTGTAATGTCACAAGTGGAGAAGTGAAACCGCCTATGATAATGTTATTATCACAGACGGTTCTTAACTTACGCTAGCCGCCTGTGAAGATATATTATCACACGCGGGTCGTGCAACATATATAACCGCCTGTAATAATTATGTTATCACAGACGGATCTTTACCTACGATAAGCCGCCTGTGAACACAGTTTATCGCAGCCAGTTTGTATCATAACAATAACCGCCTGTGATAATTAGGTTATAACAGATGATTCTTTACCTATATCTAGCCGCCTGTGATAATGATATTTCACAGGCAGGTCTAGCCGTAGGTAAATAACCGCCTGTGATAAGGTATACCCTATGCAGTACTACCTGCTGTCATTTCTAATTTCCAGGTCAATTTAATATAATCACAGAAGTCAACAATATTGTCGAAGCGTATGAACGACACTTCTCCCCGTACTACTAAATTGTAGCCCGCAGAGGTTCTTGTATCGGTTTGGGCGCGCGGAGATTCTAGACAAGATGATGACACAGAGGATTTACGTAGTTCGAACCGCCTGAGCGTAATACCTTACTCCACAAGGTGTGTGTTGATATATAAGGGATTCACTGATGCTTGCGTGCATATGAGCTTGAGTCCTCTGTATCGCACAACTCATTCTCTTTTATAGACCAAGAGAAGGCTGTTACAACAATTGCCTCACCCGACATGTGGCTCCGACTGTTATTATTACCTAATACAGAATTTAAGTGTGTTTAAGCACCCTTATAGTGTGATAATGCGTCTTAATGGTGGAGTTACCAGTATTAAGGGTCCTTTGATCGTGCGCTATTAATATTGCATTAATGGCACATAATCAGGCCTTGTAACCGTAGTGATAACCGTCCCTTGAATGTTTGTGCCGTTGGAGATCCGTCAGTATTCCACTTGGTGTCATAGGTCCGGAGGCTCGACACATGACAGCTCCAGAGCTTCCCCTCACGGGGAGGTAGGTCCGGAGCCGCTACACACGTGGTGGCACCAGAGCTTCCCTCTACTGGAGGTTAGATCTGGGGTCACTGTACACGTGTCAAGCACGGAGCTTCCCTACATAGGGAGTTTTGCTCTGGTCTTATATTACACGTGGTAGTGCCAGAGCTACCTCTATGAAGGAGGCAGATCAAGTGCCGTGTAACACGTGGGGCCTATGGAGGTCTTCAACTTTGACAGGTGGAACTCCCTTGCACTTCTTGCGGTATTGTGGGGTACCCGGTACGCAGGGTACCGACAATGGCCCCCGGACCCACCTCTAGGAGAAACCCTTTGGGTTAAGTTATTCTATTGGAGATGGGGCCATCCTCGATTCTCGCGCTATGACTTCAAAGGTCTTCTGATGTACCATTGGGGCGATGGTCTGGGGTTAAACCATCACCGCGTGGCTTGTTTTGAATGCGGCAGATGAAATCTTCGAGTGCGGATCTCGCACAATTGAAGGTCGCCGGTTCCCAATACGAAAAGAGTACCGGTTCCGAGCGCCTTGTCAGGATGCCACCCTCAGGCTTCCCGCCGCCCATCATGACAACGGTTCGCCTCGGGTAATAACCTCAACTTTCTCATCGGGGTGGCCCCGTGCCCCTTCGTCATTAACGGGGTAGATTTTTTGTAATGTGGCCTTTCTCTCGTTGTGGTTTCCATCCAGGCGTAGTAGAGGCTTACTTAAGGGGGAAAGCTTGCAAGGTTTGAGGACTCTTCACACTCTCGTTTGAACTTACGATCATAGTCCCCAAACTTTTGCAAAACCTTTCCCACTTTTGCTCTGCTTTGCCGCGATGGAACTGGGACTTCCCAAAAGTCGCATCAAGAGTAAGGATGATCTGTCGAAGGTCCAAACCTGCATGGGGTGGTCCAGCGACTCCTTCAACAACATGGTTCGCATCGGCAAGCTCCCCTTCAAGAAGGAGCGCCGCGACGAGATGGTGTATTTCTCAGCGTATGCCATGGTGGGACTGATTCCACCTTTTTCAAGTTTCATCTTGATGCTGCTGGACTTCTACGGCCTCCAGCTGCATCATCTCGACCCCCACTCCCTACTATTGGTGGCAACTTTCGTCCACTTCTGCGAGATGGGGGTAGGCGTGCCTCCCTGCATCGAGCTGTTCCGGACCTTCTTCACGATCCATACCACTGACAAGGGGACAAACTGCTTGGCTTCTACTACTTCGTGAAGTGCAAGAATTGCACCTTCAAGTATTCGAAGTCGTTCCCCTCCGGCAAATGGGATGACTAGAAGAAGGATTGGGTCATCATTGCAGTGGAGGAGCACGATAGACTGGAGCTGCCCCAGGGACTCCCCAATGTCGACACTGATGCCTGGAACGTAGTTACGAAGCTGTCAGATGCGTTTAAGCCTATCCTGGCCAGAATCCAAGAATGTGTGGAGGGTGGAGTGAGCCCCCAAATGGTCTTTGGAAATTTCATGGTGAACAGGTGGGCTCCGCTGAAGAGGAGGGAGAGGCTCGCATGGGCTTTCAATAGTGTGATGGATGACGACCGGATCGAAACCGGTTTGAACTCCGACTTGGGTGACAAAGCTTTGAAGCTCCATCTCAAGAATCTTCAACACGGGTCCATCACCGATGACGTCTTGACTCCGCCTTCTGCTTTCCTACCTCTGAACATGATTCCAGAGGTCAGCAGGGAGCTTTGGACGAAGATGCCGGCGCTAGATGACCTCGGTGAAGTGGAGAAGCGCAGGGCCTCCAGGGTTGTAATTCCCGGAGCTTCTGAGGGGGTGGTCGCTCCTACCTCGAGCTAAAGGGTTGATGACGTCAGCAAGGGCAAGGGCAAGGAGCCAGCTGAATCTTCCAGCCGGAAGAGGAAGCTGAGGCACACCAATGGGAGCTCCATCAGGTATGCTCCGTCTACAACTGCCCCTTCTCCCCGACGAGGGAGATCTTCAACGACGACACCTCCTCCGGTGCAGAAGTCCTCAAGAGGCGCTAGCTCTAGACAATCGACTTCGGTCCCAGTGCCAGCTATGGGCTCCAGGTCCGGTAGTCTTTCCCAGCCAAGGAAGGCCTCGGCAGGGACAATGCCAATGACGATGATAGGCTCCAGGCGACATTTTGGAGTCCTGCTATGCCAACCACGGCAGGCTCCAGCTCCGAGCGCCCGGTGAAGAAGTCCCGCGCCAATTGGAGCGGTAGCTTTCCAAGGTAAGCTTTGCTTTTTCACTTTGATTTGCTATTCTTACTTTTGTCATGTTTTGAATCTTTCGATCCTTTGACTGCAGGGCATCAAGGACGGGGGCTGAAGCTCCGACCTCTATTGCAGCGACTGAAACAGTGCGGGCTGAAGCTCCAGCTCCGACTCCTGCACCCCCTCAAGTGGTGGCTGGGGTCACGGCAGCTCCAGCGCCAGCTGTCATGGATCTAGATCTCTAATCAACGCCAGCGACTCCCGTGGTAATGCCGGACCACGAGGAAGACATACGTGAAGGCGCTCCAGCAGCGGCAGCTCTGGAAACTGAAGCTTTGGCACAGGATGCGGAGATGGTAGAAGCTCCAGTATTGGAGCCGGAGGTAACTGAGGCTCCGGCCCCTGTGCTGAAGGTTGTTCCAGAGCTGGTAGGTGAACTGGTGGCGCCAGAAGCTCCGGCCCTTGAGCCGGAAGTCGTTGATGCCCCAACAACTGAGTCAGTGGTGATTGATGTTCCGACCCCTATGATGGAAATAGTTGAAGTTCTGGCGGCTGAGCCAGAGATGGTTGGAGTTCCGGTCTCCACGCCGAAAATGATTTAGACTCCGGCAGTCGAGCCGGAGATGGCTGATGTCTCGACGCCTGAGCCGACGGTGGAAGTAGCTCCAGACGAAGCTCCAATGACCGCTCCGGAGGTAATTGCTGCGGAGACAACCGTACCCGAGCTGGAACGCCCTAAAGAAGCAGCAGTAGGCCCCCCACTCTCGGAGCTAGCAGTTGAAGACCCAGCGGCAGGACCTTCGACGTCAGCTCTTGAGGTAGAAGTTCCCCCAGCGGGATCTTCCTCAGCAACAACCGAGGAGCTCCTGGAGGGTGGCCCTAGTGCCGCAGAAGCTCAGGGAACAACGCTTGTAGAGTGGGACACTATTTTTGTTCATGAAAAGCTCTGGAGCCAGCAGAGATGACCCCGACAGGTCCGAAGCCTATTCCTTTGGCGCTGTCTATTGATAATGCCTGCTCGAGCCTTCAACAAGTTCAGCTCGCCTTTGACCACGACAGCAAGATCCTTGAAGAAGAGTGCCACCCCTTGAGGCGTTGGCACAACAGGATCCACTTCGAGACCAAGTTTGCACAGACGAGGCTTGCTGATCAGAAGGAGTGAGTCAAGAAGGAAAAGGCCCGGATGGAATACTGGGGCAAACTGCTGGATGAGAGGAAGGGCATGATAGAAGCTCTCGACAAGCAGTCCCGGGTGATATTCGAGCAAGCCAATGCGGCTAATGAGGCGGCAAATGACCGCCAAGATAGCCTCAATGAGTTCAATCAGGCACTTCTCAAGCGCCAGAAAGGACTTGACGAGCGAGAGGAGAAACTCCTGGAGGAACAAGAGGATCTTTTGAAGAGAGAGGAAGAGCTCACCCATAAGCTAACTCTGGCAGAGCAAAATTTGGCAGATCGCACTAAGAAGTTTGATCTAAGGAGCAAGGAAGAGGAGGAGAAATAGTGGAAGCTGGGGCAAGAGCTCTCTAAAAGAGAAGCTGACATTGCGACCAGAGAGGAGAAAGTGCGGGAGAGGGAGAAAGACCTAGCCAACCGGCAGGACCGCATCCACCTCCGGGAGACAGCGCTCGCTAACTGTGAAAAGCAAATAGCTGAGAGTATTCAACAACATGCTAAAGTGGTCGAGCGCCTCGCTCGGGAAGGTTCGAAGTTAGTGGCTGCTAGAAGGTCACTGGAGGAGCTGCGGAGCTCGATGGCAACTGAGTCCCTGCAGGTATGGGATTTTCTAGGGCATGTAGACAGATCTTTGGTGCCGCTTGGCTTCAGTCCAGTACATCTGGAGAACCCAGTACCAGAGATGGACCAAACGCTGGTGGCACTTGGCTCTGCTGACAGCAAACTCAACGCAATTTGTGATGTCATCACCGACCAGCTGGAGACAGAAGGGGAATCCCTAGCCAAGAACATCGTCGAATTTGTTCTGGCATGTTACAAGAGCCAAGACCCCCAATTCTCTTTAGATACTATCTTCGAAGGACCCATAACCAAAGAGGAAAATGCCGCCAGGGCTAGTGTTCAAGAAGCTGCCTAGAAAGTTGCCACATATTTCCGCAGAACCTAGGACCTTTCCCTTTTGCTCCTGCTTGTAACTCTCCAATTTTGTAATCTCCAATCCTCGAATGAATGAAATTCAATATTTCTGAAATGAATGAATTCCATTTTGTCGTTGTCTTCATTATACTGTGCATTTTGTCTTTGTCTTCAATATACTGTGCCTATGCTTTGTCTTGTTGGCCCCCTAGTAGATGTGCACAATTTTATTGCGAACATGTAACAAAAGGTTTTTACAGTATGTTGATGACTTGAGAAATTTGAACTTGTAGCCAGTATGTTTGGCTTTTAGGTCCGAGCTTTACCTCTGACACTTCCAGGGACCCTTTTGTTGTGTCGACGGCAGGCCCCCTGGGAGCCCCTGGGGCTGTCGGTGCTTGGTAGGTCCTACGGCACCCACTGTCAATGCATAGAACGTCGACGGCGGGCCTCCTGGGGTTGTCGAGGCTTGGTAGCTCCGACGGCACCTACCATAAACATATGAAACGTCGACGGCAGGCCCCCTGGGGCGATTGTTACACCATCTTTGCTTTATCATCTTTAGTCCTTAACTTCGACAGCTGGTCCCCATGGGAGACGTCGAAACTTGTTAGCTCCGAGGATACCCACTTTCAACGCTTGAAACGTCGATGGTGGGCCCCCTTGGGGGATGTTGGAGCTTGGTAACTCCGGCATCGTCCACCATCGCCATGAGTTTTTCATTTTTCCTGCACACTTAAGACAAGAAAAAAGAGTAAAATTTGTCCCCTCATCTATAACTCGTTTGCAACTTACTGTTCTTGTTTGTATTTTAGGTCCGAAGGAACTCAATATGATAACAAGCATATTGATGTAATCTTTCTAGACCCGAATGCTTTTAGGACTCACCCTAATGATGTCTGTCAGAATGTAGGTAGAGTGGCATACTTAGGGTGCATGACCAGGCTAAGTCAATAGCACACTCCGGACCTATGTTGGCTTGGCATTCAGGCAAGTAGACCATGCAACAATACTAAGATCCAAAAAGACAAACAATATAACTTGTAACATATATGAATAACTCGGACTAAAACTCAAAAAGAATTGCACAACTTCATTATAGACATGTAGGAGGAGTAAAACCAAAAGAGAACGAGCCTGTACAAAATTACTACATGTGGAGTCTGCTTACATAACAATGTCTTTCATTATAGGTCCGGATTACAAGGGAGACAAGGACACACTTAGGGTACAGAACCAGGCTAAGTGCTAAAGGTAGGTACACTTTTAGTGCTATGACTATGTCAAGTGTTGCTTGAACTTCCCGGACCCTCCCGGAGGGGTTCGGATGTTCTCCCGAAGGACCTATTCGACTCTATGTATTGACTCTATAACATACATTGTGTGTAATTAAGACTCACCTCCGTGATCCTATGCATAAAGCTTACGGAGGTGCTCAATGTTCCAAGGATTAGGAAGCGGAGTCCCATCCTCAGTTGCCAAGCGAACACATCTGGGGCGGGATACTTTGATTACTCAGAAGGGACCTTCCCAGCTGGGAGGCAGTTTGTTCACCCCTTCGTGAGTTAGTGTTTTCCGCAACACCAGATCGTCTTCCTCGAGCTGCTGGTTGCGCACATGCCTTTGATGATAGCGCCGGAGCGCCTGACGATAACATGCATTCCGAACAGCTACTTGGCACCTTCCCTCGTCGACGAGGTCAAGGTCTTCACGCTGGAGCTAGTCCTGTGCGGCTTCGTCGAAGGTCCAGACCCGGAGTGACCCCATGGTGATCTCCAGAGGAAGGACTGCTTCAGCTCCGTACACCAGGAAGAAGGGTGTCTCTCGAGTTGACCGGTTAGGCGTTGTCCTGTTAGCCCACAAGGTGGACGGATGCTCTTCAATCCAGTTGGCTCCAAGCGTTTTTAGGCGCTCATATGAGCGCGTCTTGAGTCCTTTTAAGATTTCTGCATTTGCTCTTTTGGCTTGGCAATTACTTGCCAGGTGAGCTACTGATGCGTAGCTAACCTAAATGCCGAGGTCTTCGCAATATTCTTGGAATGCTGCACTCGTAAATTGGGTTCCATTGTCAGTTATGACTTTGTTCGGAACTCCAAATATGAAGACTATGGACTTCAAGAACCTGATAGCCAATTTTTTATTGATAGTGACAACTGGGGTAGCTTCCGGCCACTTGGTGAACTTGTCGATGGCGACATACAGGAACGTGTAACCTCCGACAACTTTTGGGAAAGGTCCTAAGATGTCCATGCCCCACACAATGAATGGCCATGTAGGAGGAATCATTTGTAGTGACTGAGCTGGTGCGTGAATTTGTTTTGCGTGGAATAGGCATGCTTCACACTTTCTTACCAACTCGACTGCATCCTGGAGTGCTATAGGCCAGTAAAAGCCATGCCGGAAGGCTTTACCAATCAACGTACGGGAAGACGCGTGGTTCTCACATTCACCTCTATGGATTTCTGCGAGGATCTCACAACCTTCTTCCCTCGCAATGAACCGCATTTGGACACCGTTGGCACCGCGCCGGTAGAGATCCCCTTCTACCAGCGTGTATCTTTTAGCCAATGTGATGATCCGTTCAGTGGATACAACATCTTCAGGAAGGATGTTGTCCTTCAAGTAGCTCCGGATCTCCGAGATCCATGCATTGGAGCTAGCTTGAGCTTCTGACTCTTGCGTGCTGGGTTGCTCGGAGCTTCCGGTAGCACCTACAACCTGTGGTGGACGCCATGGTAACAGGGCCACTGGGACCACCAGCTTCGAGGTGTTGGTATCACCCCCTTCACTCAGTTTGGCAGACTGAGCTGTTGGTCTTGACAACCTCCGGACGAAGATTCCGTCAGGAGCCGGAGCTCCTGTTGAGACCTTCGTCGAGAGTTCGTCGGCTTCAGCGTTGTGGAGACGCTAAACATGGTGGAGATCCAAGACTTCAAAGTCCTTCTAGAGCCCCTGGACTTCAAGGAGATAAGCGGCTAGTTGGGGGTTGTTGCAGCAACATTCACCTTTGACTTGTTTTATGATGAGCTGCAAATCACCCTTCACCAACAACTGCATGACACCATAGGATAGTGCTACCTTGAGCCCGTAGATGAGAGCTTCATACTCCACCATGTTGTTGGTCGCCTTGAAATCAAGGTGAACCATGTATTTGACCTTCTCCCCAGTCGGAGCAAGGAGAAGGGTTCCAGCATCGACCCCCTGCTTCTGCACGGAGCCGTCGAAGTAGAGAGTCCAGTGAGGCTTAGTGAAGACTGGGACTTTAGGTTCCAGCTTCTGCTCACTGGGGCCCCCAGGATTTGATGGAGAGGGAGTCCACTCTGCCACGAAGTCAGCCTAATCCTGACTCTTGATTGCTTGTCATGGCACGAATTCGAGATCGAACTCGGCCAGCTCTGCTGCCTACTTTGCAATGTTCCCAGTAGAATTAGGTTATGCAATATAGCACACAATGGATAAGAAGTTACCACTGATATCTTTTGGGCTTGGAAATAATGGCGAAGCTTCTTTGAGGCAATAAGACTTGCATAGAGCAACTTATGGACCTCAATGTAGCGAGTCTTGGCGTTGTGGAGTACTTCAGTGATGAAGTATACTGGATGTTGGACGGTCCAGACCCTCTTGGAGGGGCCCAGAGCTTCTTCTCCATTGACCTGGACCCTCCCAAAGGGGTCCGATCCTTCTTGTTGAGCTTATCGGACCCTCTCGGAGGGGTCCGGAACTTCTTCTTGTTCAACCCGAACTCTCCCTGAGGTTTTCGGATCTTCTTGAACTCCCTCGGATGAGAGAGGTTGATCCTTTAGCATTCCGCCTTGAGGACCCGTGCCTGGGGGCTGGGATCCAGGCTCGCCTTGAGGTAGATCTGGACCCTCTCGGAGGGGTTTGTGCTCCTGAACTAGAAATGGCTCCGGTCTTTCTGCGACCAGGACCATGCTGACAACTTCCATAGTTGTAGAAATGTAAAGCAGTAGAGGCTCACCGTGGTTTGGAGCTACCAAGATTGGTAGCGTGGTGAGGAGCTGCTTGAGCTCTTGGAATTCCTTTCGACTTCTTTCGACCAATGGAAAGGCCCGGTCTTCCTCAATAGCTTGAAGAAGGGAAGTGTCCGCTCTACCAGTCTTGAAATGAACCAGCTGAGCGCAGCTAGACATCCTGTTAGCTTCTGGACGTCCTTGATGCGGGCTGGGGACCGCGTATCTTCTATAGCCTTGATCTTCGCCGGGTTTGCCTCAATTCCTCAGTGAGTCACCAAGAAACCAAGGAGCTTCCCGAAACTAACCCTGAAGACACACTTGTTCGGGTTCAGCTTAGTGCGCGTGATGCGCAACTTGTCGAAGAAGGCTTGCAAGTTGTCAAGGAGTGACTCCTTGTTCTTGATCTTTACAATGATGTCGTCGACGTACACCTCCACCAAGTCTCTAATTAGCTCTCCAAATGTTTTGTGCATAGCTCGCACAAAGGTTGAAGCAGCATTTTTGAGACCAAAGGGCATGTCAATATAACAATACAATCCATCTACTGTTATGAAGGCAGTATGCTCTTCATCTTCCCTAGACATTTGAATCTGATGATATCCGGAATATGCATCTAAGAAACACAATAGGTCAAACCCAGAGATGGAGTCCACTATGTGATCTATCCTAGGTAGTGGAAATGGATCTTTTCGGCATGCCTTATTTAAGGTGGTGTAGTCGATACACATTCGAAGCTTCCCGCCGACCTTGGGTACAACGACTGGGTTTGCCAGCCATTTTGGATGAAAAACTTACCGGATGAAACCAACTTCGAGCAGCTTCTTAATTTCTTGTCGAATGAAGTTTTGCCGCTCGACTGATTGCTTCCGGGGCTTCTAGTGTATAGGCCGTGCGTCGGGATAAATCTTCAGGTTGTGCTCAATCACCTCCCTATGGATCCCAGCCATTTGTGATGGTTACCAGGCAAACACGTTAACATTCGCCCAGAGGAAAGTGATGAGCGCGAGTTCCTATTTGTTGTTCAAACCTCCCGATATACGGGTGGTCTGAGCAGCATCAAAACCAATTTGGACGACTTTGACGGTTATGGCGTTGCCGTAGCTTGGTTGCACACGTGGTGCAGAAGTCGAGCCTCGATGATGAGTGCTCGGAGGTTGAGCAACTAGCCCTTTGCTGGAGGTTCCTTCCTGTGACGTGGCAAGTGCATGGAGTTCCTCCAGCGCAGTGACTCCTGTAGTGCGGTCCGCACAAACCTGGAGAACACCCGAAGGTGTCAGCATCTTCAACATCAGATAGCCGTAGTGAGCTATGGCCATGAACCTGTATAGGGCAGGCCTGCCCAGGATGGCATTGAAGGACATACTAATGTGAGCGGCAACGAAGACCAGCTTCTCAGTCTTGTACTTTTCCCTAGTCCCGAAGGTCACCGGGAGAGTGATGGATCTGAGAGGGCTTATGGCCTCCGGACCTACTGGAGAAAGGTCTTGAGGGGCGAAGGTCCGAGAGTTGCAGCTGGATCTTCTTGAACGCTTCAAAACTCAAGAGGTTGAGCGCCGCACCTCTGTCTACCAAGACATGGTAGAGTTGGACATTGTTGATGGTTGGAGAGAATATCAATGGAAGTTGGCCAGCTCTAACCATGTTTCTGGGGCAGTCTGTTGCATCAAAAGTGATGGGCGTGACCATTCACTTCTGGTGTGGTTCCACCCTGGCGGTAGGAGCTACGACAGCCATTTCTCGCCGCATTGTCTTGAGGACACGTCGTGAGGTGATGTCATAGGACCCTCCATAAATGGTGTTGAGGGTCTTCCGACACTCGTTGTCAGAGATGTCAGAATCATCATCGACTGTGTTGTACACAACCTTTAGGACCTTCTTAGGGTCCTGGAAGCCTAGCTCCATTTCAGCCGGAGCTTCGTCAACTTTTTGCTTTCCTTCCCGTTGACGGAAAGGAGCTTCCTCTCGGTGTTTGTTTTAGTGCTCCACATGGTTCTAGACCTCCCGGCAGTCTTCCAGACTGTGCTTGTCCATCTTGTGGATTAGACACCACATCTTGGAACTGTCGCCATCTTCTGATGAAGGTCGAGGTCGTTTTTCGGGGCGTGGCCCCCGGCCACTCGGAGCTGCAGCAGCCGCAGCAGTAGGTGTGCCAATCAACGACTTTTTCTTTCCGTTGGTCTTCTTCTTCTTCTTGCCACCACCAGAGGTAGTGGCTTCAGCTTTGGAGGGCTTTTTACTAGCCTCCGGAGCTGGTTGAGTGCATTTCCCGGCCCTCTGCGACCCGCACGCACTTGTCAACCAGGCTGAACAACTATGTGACGCTGGTGACTTCTTTTGTCGCCAACTTCCCCAACATCTTCTTGTCCCGGACGCCCTGTCTGAATGCCACGATGACAGATGCATTGGATAGAAGCGATGGTATTGCGTGCTTGAGAAAATCACGGGATAAAGGACCACAATGATTCTCCCGATGTTTACTTCACAACAAACAGGTCCAGTTTAGTGCCTAGTTGGGTGTAGGAACTCCCGAAGTTGGCGATGAACTGTTGGCATAGCTCCTCCCAACTATTGATAGAGTCGGGCGGCAGACTCATGAACCAGGACCTGGCGGTCCCAGTCAGAGCCACCGTGAAGTAGTTGGCCATCACGACCTCATTGCCACCTGCTGCTAGAATGGCAGTGGAGTATATCTGGAGGAATTCGGCGGGGTTGACAGTCCCATCAACTTTGACAGGTGGAACTCCCTTCCACTTCTTGCGGTATCGTGGGGTACCCGGTACGTAGGATACCGACAAATATAATCATAGAAGTAAACAATATAATCATATAAGTCATCTCACATAAGTCAATTTTACTAAAACAATATACATATGTACAAGTTACATATACAAGTCATCTCATTGTTTACAAGTTTCACTAAAAACTATTCCTATTGGCATAGTCGCAAAGTTCTGGCACATCAGCTATTGCACCATTCTCATCAAAGAAATCACCTCTTTTGTAAAAAATTTAGCGACGCACGAATTGACACAGTTCAGTAGCAATCTTGCCGGCTCCTCCACCAGGCATACTTCTACAAATCGACCATTCTTCATTCACATTCTTCGTGTGCTGCAACGAAACACATAACAAGGATTAGAACGTGTTGGTTTGAATAATCTCAAAGTATAGATCAAAGTGAGAGTATACAGGAATTTATTTGGTATTTTTGGAGCAGTTGTACTATGAGCAATTAAATTTTGAAGTTGGAATCAAAATATAAAAATAATGAAACTCAAAAGTAAGAAAATAAGATATCGACATTAAGGATAACTTACATCCTCATGATTCACTCTATATTCGCTGGCGGTCCAAAGATGCTTGCATATATAATACCCGCATAAGGCACTCTCAGCAGGCTGCTTCAGACAAGCATAATATGTTTTAATGTCTAATGCATTCGTATTAGGAGGTCTCTGACCGCCAAGCCATTCCGCGTAAAATCACCAAGCGCTGTAATACAAGAAATGTCATATAAAACTTGTCAACACATTCTAAATGTGTGTAAATTAAAAGTATCAAATAAATGTACAGTTTCAAAATAGAAAGGAAATCTTTGTAACGATCTGGTGGGTAATCGGCTGAGTCCAAGACTGTTGCCAAACCCTGCGTTGGCTTGATGAAGATCATTATGTAGTGATTACTGCAGACATACAAACACATGTGTCAACAATTAGCAATAATTGCTATTTTAATGTCATGTGTTGAACTTACTCGAAGTGGTACGGAGCCTTTACGAGGTCATTGCCGTCTCTGACAAAGTTAAACATTGCATGTCCTATGTAAGCTGCAACTTCTGTCCTTCTATCCTTCTTAAGTTTTGCGATTGATTTTTCAATTTTTTTTTCATGTGCTTGAACTGTACTGAGTCTCGATCCACCTTGACGTCGAATAACATTTTCGCAATCCATGTAGGGTCAAGGATACCTATTTTGCGTTTCGTCTTTTCATTATTCATGTATTGCATCCTATCGAAGAAGTCCAGAATTGTTATAATCTCATGAAATGTGTATGCGTGTAGTAAGAAAAGCAAATGCAAAATATTAGAGGCACTTACAAGCATCAGACGAGTTGTAGGTTGATTTCGAGCATGCCCCGATGAATAGGGTATGCATCCCTTCAAATAAAATGACTCGTTTATCTACTCCAGTGCTCTAGAATGCATCTTGTGGAACACGAAATGTGACGCAAGAAAGATCATATTTTGTGCTGGCAGTGATGTACCACTCATGCATTCTTTTGAGCGGGGCAGGTTGTTTGTTAAGTTGTACGGATGTCATGAACGGCTTCCCATTCTCAAATTTAGGAGGAACATCCTCAAGCTTGTATATTAGAACTCCTGGTTTAACTAAAGCCATCCACCGATTATACATGACACCGTCTTGTTCCCACTCCTCAATAGCCTCTAATGCTGGCTCATGAGAAGAACGAGATGCACTCAATTTTCTAATATTTTCCTTCATATTTCCAAATACTTTGACACTTCTGATCAAAGTGCCCACGAGTTTCTCATCCAATATTCGCAAACTAGTCTCGATGAAAGACTTGTCTTTATTCGGCTATAGTTCTCACGACTGTCACATGATGATGACAGTGTTCCTTGCCATTGCAATAAGAGTCATCAAACCTGAGCATATAAAAGTTGTCATCACACGTTTGTGTTACTTCTTCAATGCAGTATCGCAAAAGGTGATAGCACGTGAAGATTTAGACTATCTTAAAACATACATTGTCGAGACCATGTGAAAGCTTGAGATGTGTTTCCCACCATCCTTTTTTGATATGCAAGTACACCTAATCATACATCTTGTTGATCATATAAATGCATTGGGGCCACTATATTTACATCATATGTTTTTGTTGGAGAGATATTTAGGAGTATTAAAAGGTTATGTGCAGAACCGTGCTCACCTAGAGGGTTCAATTATGGAAGGATACACCACTAAAGAAGTGATTGAGGGTTGCGCTGATTACATCAAAAATGGAAAACCGATAGGTGTGCCTGTACCAGTACATGAGGGTAGACTACGTGGGGAGGCAAAGTGGGTAAGAAAACTTTTATCGTTCAAGATTACAAGAATGTACACCGTGCAAATTTTTGTGTACTACAATAGCTCGCAATAGCTGAGTCGTACATCGAGGAACACCAAATTGAGCTTCGCAAAAAAAAACCAAGACCGCACAGAGGACTGGATCATTAAAGAGTACAGAAGATGTTTTGCTGAATGGTTCATGGACAAAAATATACCATACGGAACCTCTATAGAATAGGCAACAATGAATAAGTTAGATTCTAGCCCATCTGCTTTGGTGACATCATGGCAAGTATATGACATCAATGGTTACACATTTTATACTAAAAAAAGACAGTAAGAGTGTTGCACAAAATATTGGTGTTCGTATTGAGGCTTATGATTCACAAGGGCAGAAGACCACATACTTCGGGTTCATAAAGGAAATATGAGAATTCGATTATGGCAAAAGAATGGTAATGCCCGTATTTAAGTGCCAATTGGTCAAACATCCTGATGGTGTGAACGTGGACAATTATGGGCTGGCACTGGTATACTTGAATAAAGTGGGTTATAAAGATGACCTATGGGTTCTCGCCGATCGTGTTGTACAAGTTTTTTATGTACAAGATCCAGAAACTAGGAAGATGCACGTAGTTGTTTCTGGAAAGCAAAATATTCCTGGGGTTGAGAATATGGGAGATAATGAAGAGGAATATAATTAGTATGAAGAGATGTACCTTTTCACCGAACCAGAAAACATCAAGCGCGTAGAGAGAAGCATTAAAAAGGATTTGAAACCCTATATGCGAGAAGATATCAATGCTGAAAAAAATGTATGATATATATTGTATATATTTGCATCCTTTGAAATCAACTTAGAACAATGCTCTATTTCAGCTTTAGATAGCATGTTTCGAACATTATTAAATTCAGCTTCTGTAGAGAAGACTAATTTGGACAAGTGATCCTTTTCGGCTTGTTGACTATTATATTTATCACCTTCACCTGTTCCATAAGTTATCAAATTGTAGGTGTATGTAAATTTCTTCTAACCTATGATGATCAGGCTTGCCTTTCAACAACTTGGTTCCAAACAACATCTAGAAGCACAACTCTTGAAGCTATTGTTAAGCTAATCCTTTCACAGCAAGCTCTTGTGGATGCAAGTAACACCTGGAACTCATCATTCGGATTATTAAAAGCTTCAATTGAAGTATGATGATACTTCCCATCCATTTTAGGGCTTGTTTGTATAGGAGTGGATCCACTTCAATATAAGTGGATTGAGGTGGATTGAGGAGAAAATTTGTTCATTGTTCACTCTAATCCATTTCAATCCAATTAGATTGAGTACACCTGTCGGAGTCTGGTTCCGACAATTCTCCCGGTACTACCGTTGGCAGCCCGCAGAGTTTCTTAGTTCGACTGTGGTCACGTGGAGATTCAGAGCAAGATGGTGATTTGACACAAGGATTTACGTGGTTCGGGCCGCTTGAGCGTAATACCCTACTCCACGGGTGTGTGTTGTTGTTGTATTGAGCGTATGAGCGCTAGTGTGAGAGACCAGCCTATCCCAAGCGTGTGTGGAAGAGAGTCCCTCCGTGTATCACTTGGCCAGTCCTTTTATACTACAAGGGCTGGCCGTTACATCGTTAGCCTTGCCCGACATGTGGCCCTGGCGGTTACTGATGTCTAATACATGGTTTAATGTACTTAATTACCCTTAATAGCATGATAACACCCTTTAATGGTGGCGTTACTGGTATTAAGGGTCATCCGATCGTGTGTCATTAAGACAACATTAATGACACATAATCAGGTCTTGAAGTCTTTAATGTTCCTTGAAGGTCCGAGCTGTTGGAGGTCCACCAGTCTGCCTGTTGAGGTTGAAGGTCCGGTGGTTGGACGAGTGGCAGCTCCGGAGCTTGCCGTCTTGGATGAGTAGGTCCGGTGCTGTTGTACACATGTCGGTACCGGAGCTTCCCTCTGTCGGGGGTTAGGTCCGGGGGTGCCACACAGGTATATAGCCGGAGCATTCCCATGTAGGGATTGTAGTTCTGGTTTTATGATACACGTGGCAGCACTGGGACTAACCATAGGAGGGATGCAGATCCAGTTCCGAGTGACACATAAGATATTCGGAGGTCTTCAACTCAGATAGGTGGAGTTCCTTTGCAATCTTCGAAGTTCCAAGGGATATCCGGTAGGCAGGGTACCGACAATGTCCCCCTGGACCTACCTCTAGGAGAGACCTTTCGGATTAAGTCATTCTGCCGCATGTGGGTCCATCTTTCGATTTCTGCGACGTGTCTTCAAGGGTTTTTGGATGTGCCGTTGAGGTGGTGGTTCACAGTTAAACCATCGCCGCGTGGCATCTTCAGGATGCGGCGGGTGAGATCTGCGCGTGCAGATATCACACAATTGAAGTTCGCCGGTTCCCAATATGAAAACCGTATTGGTTCCGCGTGCCCTGTCAGGCCGTCGCCCTTGGGTTTCCTGCCTCTCATCATGACAACTATTCGCCTAGGGTAAGGACCTCGACTTGATCGTCTGGGTGGCTCCGGGCCCCCTTGTCACCAGCAGGGTGAAATTTTTGAACTCTGTCCTTGGCCTTTTTGCAGTTTCCATCCAAGCGTTGCGGGGGCTTACTTAATAAGGAAAGCGCGCACGGTTTGGGGATTCTTTACGCCTTCATTTGAACTTGTGCTCGAATCCTCCAAACTTTCGCTTGCTTTTCCTCTCTCGCCCGCCGTGCTGCGATGGAGTTGGGTCTCTGCAAGAGCCGTCTCACGATCGACGACGATTTGAAGAAGGTCCGGACCTACATGGGGTGGTCCAGCGACTCCTTCAACCACCTGGTCCACGCCGGCGAGCTTTCGTTCAAGAAGAAGCGCGGGGACAATATGGTGTACTTCTCTGCGTACGCCATGGTGGGACTGATCCGACCTTTCTCAACCTTACTCTTGATGTTGTTAGACTTCTATGGTCTTCAGTTGTACCACCTTGACCCCCACTCCATTCTTCTTGTGTCAACATTCGTCCACTTTTGCGAGATGTGGGTGGGTATTCCCCCCCCTGCGTTGAGCTTTTCCGTATCTTCTTCACCATCCACACCACCGATAAGAGTAACGAGTATCTTGGCTTCTACTATTTTGTGAAGCGCAAGAAATGCCCCTACAAGTACTTGAGGTCGTTCCCTTCCGGCAAGTGGGACGACTGGAAGAAGGATTGGATTGTCGTCACGGCAGAGGAGCACGAGAAGCTGGAGCTGCTCGAAGGTCTTCCCAATGTTGACACTGACGCCTGGAGTGAAGTTCCGGTGCTGTCAAAGGCCTTCAACCCTGCCTTGACCAGGATCCGCCAATGTGTGGAAGGAGGGGTGACCCCCTAGGCGGTCTTCTGCAACTTCCTGGTCAACAGGTGGGCTCCGCTGAAGACGAGGGAGAAGCTCGCCTGGGCCCTCAACAGTGTGATGGACGATGACTGGATTGAAACTGGTCTGAAGTCTAATTTGGAATGCGTTGCTTTGGAGCTTCATCTCAAGAAGTTCCAGCATGGCATTGACGTTGAGGGTGACGACTTAACTCCGCCGGCGGCTTTCCTCCCTTTGAACATGGAGGTGGAGTTTAGCAGGGAGCTCCGGAGGAAGATGCCGGTGCTTGACGACCTCGGCGAGGTAGAGAGGCGTTCGACCACCAGATTGGTGATCCTTGGAGCTTCCGAGGGTGGCCCTGCTTCCGCCCCGAGATAGAGAGCTGAAGTCATTGGCAAGGGTAAAGAGTTAGCTGAGCCCTCCAGCCGAAAGAGGAAGTTGAAGCACTCTGACGGGAGGGCCGTCAGACCTGCTCCTTCCACAACAGATCCTTCTCCCCAGTGGGGGAGGTCTTCGAGGGCAACACCAACACTAGCATCGGCATCTCCCCGGTACGTCAGCTCTGCCCAGGTGACTTCGGCGCTAGCTAAGAGCTCTAGGTCCGAGGGTCCTTCCCAGTCAAGGAAGGCCCCAACCAAGATGCCGCTGACGGCGGCAGCAAGCTCTGAAGAGCCTTCCGGAGCTACTACCCCAGTTGCGACTGGGCCGGGCTCTGAGCGCCCAGTGAAGAGGTTCCGCGCTAGCTGGAGCGGAAGTCTTCCAAGGTAAATTTGCTTTTTACCTCAGTTGGTTATTTTTGTTGTAATAATATTTTGAGTTTCTTTGTCCTTCATCCACAGGGTCTCCAAAAAAGGGGCTGAAGCTCCTGTTCCTGCGACAGCGGCTGATGCTGTACAGGCGGAGGCTCCAGCTCCAATTCCAGCGCCACCCCAGGTGGTGGCTGAGGTTGCGGCAGCTCCGGCGCCAACTGTCATGGATCTTGACCTCGACTCATCTCCCGATGCTCCTGTGGTAGCGCCGGACCATGAGAATGAAGATGTACCAGCGGCACCAGCTCCGGAGGTTGAAGCTCCGGTTTTGGATGCTGTGATCACGGACGCTCCAGCCTCAAAACCGGAGGTAGCTGCAGTTTCGGCCTTAAGGCCAGATGTTATTGAAGCCCCGGCGATGGAGCCGATGGTTGATGAAGTTCCGATGCGTGAGCCGGTTGTCGCGGAGGTGCCAGCACCGGAACCGGTGGAGGTCGAAGCACCAGCGCCTGAACCGGCGGTGGAGGAGGCACCAGTGGTTGAGCCGGAAGTGGTCTCAGCTCCAGTCGAATCTTCAATGCCTTTCCCGGAGGTGGTAATTTCGGAGGTACCCGCGCCTGAGCCAGGGTGTCAAGACGAAGCGACCGGTCCTCTGCCAGAGGATCCAGTTGCTGATGACCTGGCGGCAGGACCTTTGGAGCTGACTCCGGATGTAGAAGCTCACATTGCCGGACCTTCCTCAGCGATGACTGAGGCACTCCTAGAGGGCGGCCCTAGTGCTGCGGAAGCTCAGGGGACCACTCTTGTAGAGTGGGACCCAATTTTGTTATGGAGAACCTGCTGGAGTCAGCGGAGAGGACCCCGGTAGGTCCGGAGCCAATCCCCCTATCGTTATCCATCGACAACGCCTGCTCCATCCTTCGTCAGGTCTAACTTGCCTTTTTTTCACGACAGCAACGCCCTCGAGGAGAGCGCCAAACCCTTAGGAGGTGGCGCAACCGACTCCAATTCGAGACCAAGATGGCGCAAACAAGGCTGGCCGATGATAAGGAGTGGGTCAAGAGGGAGAAGGCCCGGATGGAGTACTGGGGCCAGCTGCTGGACGAGAGGGAAAGCATGGTGCGATCCCTCGATGATTAGTCCCAGGCTATACATGAACAAGCCGTGGCTGCTAATGAAGCAGCGAATGATCACCAGGAGAAGCTCAGTACCATCCACGAAAGCCTCGTCAAGCGCCGGGAGGCTCTTGAGGAGCGAGAGAAAAAGCTCGAAGATGAAGAGCAAAAACTCCTGGAGCTGAGGTATGACCTCATGAAGAGGGAGGAGGAGCTCGCCCAAAGGCTGGCTTTGGGTGACAAAAGCCTTGCAGAGCGCACCAAGAAGCTGGAGGAGCTCCACGAGAGGGAGGAGAAGAAGGCCTGGCAGCGGGGACAGGACCTTACCAAAAGGGAGAACGAAGTCGCTGCCAGGGAGAAGAAGGTGCGAGGCCATGAGAAAGACCTGGTTGATCGCCAGAACAAGATCCACATTCAAGAAGAGGAGCTTGCGAACCTCGAAAGGCAAGTTGCTGAAAGAATTCAGCAGCACGCCAAAGAGGTCGAGCGCCTTGCCCGAGAGGGTTCGGAGCTTGCAGCGACCAAGAGGTCCTTGGAAGAGATGCGAGGCTACAGGGCTGCGGAGTCCCAACAAGTATGGGACTTCTTGGGCAAAGCCAATGACACGCTGACGCTGCTGGACTTTAGTCCTGTGCGTCCGGACGATCTGGAGCCGAAGCTGGACCATGCGTTGAAGGCGCTAAGCTCGGCTGGCAACAAACTCAACAAGATGGGCGATGTCATCACAGATCAGTTGGAAACTGAAGGAAAATCCCTTGCACAGAACATTGCAGAATACATGCTGATGTGCTACACAAGCCGATATCCCCACTTACCACTAGATCCGGTGCTTGAAGGTCCCATCGACGGAGAGGAGATGCCGCCAAGGCCAGCGTGTCGGAGTTTGCCCAGAAGGTTGCCTTGTACTTTCGTAGGATTTAGGACTTTCTGCTTGTAGTTCCCATTTGTATCTTCTCTTCTTTTCTCCAATTTTTTAACCTCTTGTCCTCAGATGAATGAAATCCAAGAAATTTATGAATTTCATTTTTTGTCTTCAACCTTTGTCTCACTTGGCCCCCGGGTAGATGTACACAATTTGATTGCGAACATGTACCAAAAGGATGTGGCATTTTGTTGAAGACTTGAGTGCTTTGAACTTGTAAAGTATAGGTCCGAAGTCGTCGAATGAGCAGAGGCCCCCTGAGGTTGTCGGAGCTTAGTAGCTCCGGCAGCGACCATTGTCAACACGTAGAGCGTCGACAGTTGGCCCTCTGGGGTTGTTGGAGCTTAGTAGCTCCGACAGCGACCACTGTCAACACGTAGAATGTCGACAGCAGACCCCGTTGGGGTGTCCTTCTACCATCTTTTCTTCACATTGACAGCTGACCCCCTGGATTTGTCAGAACTTGATAGCTCCAACGACGCCTACTATCAATGTTTAAAACATCGACAACAGGCCACCTTAGGGGATGTCGAAGCTTTGATAGCTCCAGCATCATCCACCATCATCATGAGATTTTTATTTTTCTTGCACACTGAAGTCAAGAAAAATAGTAAAATCCATTTCTTATCTATAACTCATTTGCGGCTTACTATTCCCGAAAGAAATTTTTAGGTCGACCACAATTCTATATACAATCAAGTGCATTTGCTTATTTTCTCTAGGTCCGATCCTTTTCTGTACTCACCTTACTCAGGCCTGTCGAGGTGTAGGTAGAGTGGCGTACTTAGGTTGGAGGACCAGGCTAAGTCAATAGCACACTCCAGACCTAGATTGGCTTGGCGTTCAGGCGAGTAGGCCATTTAATAATGTTAAGACCCGAAAGAATTAACAATGCAACTTGAATTATATATGAATTGTTTGAGCTAAAGTTTCTTGAGAGTTGCACAACTTTGTTAAAGACAAGAAAGAGAAAAATAAAAAATAATGAGCCTGTACAAAATAAATGCACGTGGAGTCTGTTTTCACATATTGATGTCTTTCATTATAGGTCCGGGGTACAAGGGAAACAAGTACACTCTTAGGGTACAGAACCATGCTAAGTGTGTTGCATTTCTTGTTTGACCCAAGGTAACTAGCTACACTTTTAGTTCTAAAACTGTGTCAAGTGTTTCTTAAACTTTGCGGACCTTCCGGGAAAGGTCCAGCTGTCCTCCCGGAGGAGATACCTGACTCTGTACAGTGACGCTATAACATACATCATATGTAATTACAGACTAACCTCCGTGATATTAAGCGTAGAACTTACGAAGGTGCTCAATGTTCCAAGGATTAGGGAGCGATGTCCCATCCTCGGTTGCTAAGCGAACGCATCCGGGACAGGATACTTTGATCACTCAGAAGGGTCCTTCCCAGCTGGGGGAAAGTTTGTTTAACCCTTCTCGAGTTTGTATTCTCCATAGCACCAGATCGCCTTCCTCGAGCTGTCGGTTATGCACATGCCTTTGGTGATAGCGCCGGAGCGCTTGGCGGTATCGTGCATTTCGAACAGCTGCTCGACACCTTCCCTCTTCAACGAGATCAAGGTATTCACGCCGGAGCTGGTCCTGCGTGGCTTCGTCGAAGGTCCGGACCCGGAGTGACCCCAAGGAGATTTTCGGAGGAAGGACTGCTTCAGCTCTGTACACCAGGAAGAAGGGTGTCTCTCCAATTGACAGGTTTGGAGTTGTCCTGTTTGCCCACAAGGTGGGCGGAAGCTCTTCAATCCAGTTGGCTCCATGTTTTTTTCAGGCGCTCATATGTGCGCATCTTGAGTCCTTTTAGGATTTCTGCATTTGCTCTCTCAGCTTGGCCATTGCTTGCCGGGTGAGCTACAGAAGCGTAGCTGACTTGAATGCCGAGGTCTTCGCAATATTCTTGGAATGTAGAACTTGTGAATTGGGTCTCGTTGTCAGATATGATCTTGTTTGGGACTCCAAATCTGCATACTATGGACCGCAAGAAATTGATAGCTGATTGCTTGTTTATTGTCACAACTGGAGTTGCTTCCGGCCACTTGGTGAACTTGTTGATGGCGACATACAGGAACTTGTAACCTCTGACAGCTCTTGGGAAAGGTCCCAAAATATCCATACCCCACACAGTGAATGGCCATGTCGGAGGTATCATTTGTAGAGGTTGAGCTGGTGTGTGAATTTGCTTCGCATGAAACTTGCATGCTTCGCATTTCTTCACTAGCTCGGTTGCATCCTGGAGTGCTGTAGGCCAGTAAAAACCATGCCGGAAGGCTTTACCGACCAACGTGCGGGAAGATGTGTGGTTCCCACACTCGTCTACATGGCTTTTCGCGAGGATCTCGTGGCCTTCTTCCCTTGTAATGCACCGCATTAGGACGCCATTGGTATCACGCCGGTAGAGATCCCCTTCTACCAGTGTGTATCTTTTAGCCAATCTGACTATCTGGTCAGCAGATACATTGTCTTCAGGAAGGATGTTGTCTTTCAAGTAGCTTCAGATCTCCGAGATCCATGCATCGGAGCTAACTTGAGATTATGAGTCTTGCGTGCTGGGTTGCTCGGAGCTTCCTGCAGCACCTACGACCCTTGATGGACGCCATGGTAACAGGGCCATCGAGACTACCAGCTTCGAGGTGCTGGTCTCGCCCCCTTCGCCCAGTTCGGCAGGCTGAGCTGTTGGTCTTGATAATCTTTGGACGAAGGTTCCGTCGGGAACCAGAGCTCCGGTTGAAGCTTTTGTCGAGAGTTCGTCAGCTTCAGCGTTGTTGAGACGCTGGACATGGCAGAGATCCAGGACTTCGAAATCCTTCTGAAGCTTCTAGACTTCAAGTAGATATGCAGCTAGTTGAGGGTTGTTGCAGTAGCATTAGCCTTTGACTTGTTTTATTATGAGCTGTGAATCACCCTTTACCAAAGTTGTTTGACACCATATGATAGTGCCACCTTGAGCCCATAGATTAATGCTTCATACTCTGCCATGTTGTTGGTCACCTTGAAGTTAAGGTGAACCGTGTATTTGACCTTCTCCCCGGTCAGAGAGAGGAGAAGGATTCCAGCTCCGACCCCCTGCTTCTGCATGGAGCCGTCGAAGTAGAGAGTCCAATGAGGCTTAGTGAAGACCGGAACCTTGGGTTCCGGTTTTTGCTCACTGAGGCCCCCAGGATTTGATGGAGAGGGGGTCCATTTCGCCACAAAGTCTGCAAATGCTTGACTCTTGATCGCTTGTCTTGGGACGAATTCAAGATCGAATTCGGCCAATTCCGCTGCCCACTTTGTAATGTTCCCAGTAGAGTTGGGGTTATGCAAGATTGCCCGTAGTGGATAAGAGGTTACCATCGAAATCTTATGAGCTTGGAAGTAGTGACGAAGCTTCCTAGAAGCAATAAGAACTGCGTAGAGCAGCTTATGCACCTCCAGGTACCGAGTCTTGGCGTCATGGAGTACTTCACTGATGAAGTACACTGGGCGTTGGACTGTCCGGACCCCGAGGCTTCCTCCTCATCAACCCGGACCCTCCTAGAGGGGTCCAGACCTTCTTCGGGGACCTCCAAGTTCTTGCTAGAGGAACTCGGAGCTTCTTCTGAAGTGACCCGGACCTTCCCGGAAGGGTCCAAATCTTCTTGTTGAGCAACAGTAACTCCTTCATTTGAAGGAGGTTGATCCTCTGGCGTATCACCTCGAGGATCCAGGTCTGGGGGCTGGGACCCAGACTCTCCTTTAGGTAGCTCCAGACCTTCCCAGAGGGGTCTGGATTCCTGAACTGGAGATGGTTCTGGTCTTTTCGCAACCAGGACCATGCTGACAACTTCGTCAGTTGCTGAAATGTAAAGCATAAGTGACTCACCAAGATTTGGAGCTACCAAAGTTGGTAGAGTGGTGAGGAGCTGCTTCAGCTCTTGGAATGCCTTTTCTGCTTCTTCAGACCATTGGAATGGTCCAGACTTCCTCAATAATTTGAAGAAGGGTAGCGCCTGTCCCGCCAGTCTTGAGATGAAACGCCTGAGGGCATCTAGACATCCAGTCAGCTTCTGGACATCCTTGATGCGAGCCGGTGGCCGCGTGTCTTCAATAGCTTTAATCTTTGCCGGATTTGCTTCTATTCCTTGGTGGTTCACCAAGAATCCAAGAAGCTTTCCGGAGCTAACCCCAAAGACACACTTGTTTGGGTTTAGCTTTGTGCGTGTGATTTGCAACTTGTCGAAGAGAGCTTGCAAGGTGTCAAGAAATGACTCCTTGTTCTTTATCTTGACAATGATGTCATCGACATACACTTCCACTACATCTCTGATGAGCTTTCCAAAAGTTTTGTACATAGCTCGCACAAACGTTAAAGCAGCTTTTTTGAGACCGAATGGCATGGCAGTGTAACAGTATAATCCATCTACTGTGATAAAGGTAGTATGCTCTTCATCTTCCCTAGACATTCTGATTTGATGATACCCAAAATATGCATCTAGGAAACACAATAATTCACACCCGGAGGTGGAATCCATTATCTGATCTATTCTAGGTAGTGGAAATGGATCCTTTGGGCATGCCTTATTCAGTGTTTTGTAGTCGATACACATCCGAAGCTTCCTGCCGACCTTAGGTACAACGACTGGGTTTGCCAGCCATTTTCGGTGGAAGACTTCCCAGATGAATCCAGCTTCGAGCAACTTCTTCCTTCTTGACGTATGAAGTTTTATCGCTCCACTGATTGCTTCCGAGGCTTTTGATGTACAGGCCGAGCGTCGGGATAAATCTTCAGATTGTGCTCAATCACTTCCCTAGGGATCCCAGGCATTTGTGACGGTTGCCAGGCAAACACGTCGACATTAGCCCAGAGAAAAGTGACGAGCGCGAGTTCCTATTTGTCGTTCAGACCTTCCGATATACGAGTGCTCTGAGCAGCGTCGGAACCAATTTGGACGACTTTGACGGGAATGTCGGTGTCGCTGCTTGGTTGCACACGAGGTGCGGAGGTTGAGCCTTGATGACGAATGCTCGGGGCTTCAAAGCTTGCTCCTTTCCGGATTCTTCCTCCTGCGCTGTAGCAAGTGCGTGGAGTTCTTCCAGAGCAGTAACTCCAGCAGTGTGATATCCGCGGATCCGAAGAACGCCCGAGGGTGTTAGCATCTTCAACATCAAGTAGCCATAATGAGCAGCAACCATGAATTTGTACAAAGCCGGCCTACCCAAGATGGCATTGAATGGCAAGTTGATCTGTGCCACATCGAAGAACTTCTCGGTCCTGTAATTCTCCCAAGTTCCGAAGGTCACCGGGAGAGTAATGGCACCGAGTGGAGTTATGGCCCCCGGACCTACTCCTGAGAAAGGTCGGGAGGGGCGAAGATCCAAAGGTCGGAGCTGAAGCTTGACGAAGGCTTCGAAGCTTATGAGGTTCAGCCCCGAACCTCCATCCACCATTACGTGGTGGAGCTGGATGTTATTGATGGTTGGAGATACCATCAGCGGAAGTTGGCCAACTTCAATCATGTCTCGAGGACAGTCCGAAGCATCAAAGGTGATGGCAGTATCCATCCACTTCCGATGAGGCTCCACCCTGGCAGTGGGGGCTACAAAGGCCATGTCCCGCCGCATTGTCTTGAGGACACGGCGGGAAGTGATGTCCCACGAACCACCAAAGATGGTGTTCATGGTCTTCCGATGTCGTTGTCGGAGACGTCGGAGTCATCGTCAACGTAGGTGTAAACAGCCTTCAAGACCTTTTTAGGGTCTTGAAAGCCTAACTCCTCTTCAACCGGGGCTTCGCCGACTTTTTGTTTTCCTTCCCTTTGACGGAAAGGAGCTTCTTCTCGACGCTTATTGTAGCGCTCAACAAGGTTCTGGACCTCTCGGGAGTTTTCCAGGTTGTGGCTGTCCGTCTTGTGTATGGGACACCACATCTTGGAGCTGCCACCGTCTTCAGACGACGGCCGAGGTCATTTCTTGGGGCATGGCACCCAGCCACCTGGAGCTGCAGCAGCTGCAGCAGTAGGTGTGCCGGCCGACGGCTTCTTCTTGCCACCCCCGGAGGTAGTGGCTTCACCCTTGGAGGATTTTTTGTTGGCCTCCGGAGGTGGTTGGGAGTGCATTTCACGGCCCTCTACAGCCTTGGCACACTTGACTGCCAAGATGAAGAGTTCTGTGACGCTGGTGACTTCCTTGGTCGCCAGCTTTTCCAACATCTTCTTATCTCGAACGCCCTGCCTGAATTCTACAATAACAGAAGCGCTTGAGATAGAAGGAATGATATTTCATACCTGGGAGAACCTCTGGATGAAAGATCGCAAGGACTCTCCCCCTTTTTGCTTGACAGCAAAAAGGTCCAGTTGTGTGCCTGGTCGTGTGTATGAACTCCCGAAATTGGCGGTGAATTGTTGGGACAACTCTGCCCAACTGTTGATGGAGTCAGGCGGAAGGCTCATGAACCAAGACCTGGCAGTCCCAGTTAAAGCCACAGGGAAATAATTGGCCATCACGACCTCATTGCCTCCAGCCGCAAGGATAGCGGTGGAGTAGATTTGGAGAAATTTGGCGGGATTGACTGTACCATCAAATTTCTCTGGCAAATGAGGTCGGAACTTCTGCTGCCATCTGACCATGCGTAGGTGCATGGCCAAGGCAGAACAACCTCCTCCTACTCCCTCAGGAGCAGGACTATACCGAGCCTCTTGCCTCTCGCAAGCACGCTCGATGTGGATGCGACCATCCTGTTGCTGGTAACGACTATCAAGCTCCGCCCGGAGGTCATGAGTCGAAAGCCTTGTTACCGTGTGAGTACGTCGCGCCCCGAAAGGCAGCGACGTCGCTTGTTGAGATGCAACACGCCTCCCGTGCTGCGAATCTTGCGGACCAAGTCTACCCGACAAGGTCTGACGCTGCGATGGAGCACGCCCTGAGGGGGGAGGACCTTGATTTCTGATGCGATCAGCTGCTGCTGCAACCAGATGATCCACATCAGCTCTCCACTATTCCATCGCACCCTGGGGTGCCCCTGGAGGCGGTGGACATTGGAGAAGAGCACGCGCAACATTAAGCGCGTGTTCGGGGTTATTGTTCGCCGATGCAGTGACCGATGCGATCGCCCCATCCCGCTGTCCAGCTTGATTCACCAGAGCGGATGGTGGTGGTGGTGGCATGACTCCTACTGGGGCCACAACACCTGCTGGTTGCTGCATGTTGGAGGAATTTCCTCCAGCAGGTTGCTCAGCGTGGTTACCGTTGGATGATCCAGCAGCAGAATTCACCATCTTTGAATCTCAGGCGCCCCCTTTCTGGTGCGCCAACTGTCGGAGTCTAGTTTCGGCAATTCTCCCGGTACTACCGTTGGCAGCCCATGGAGTTTCTTAGTTCGGTTGTGGGCGCGCGGGGATTCAGAGCAAGATGGCAATTTGACACAAGGATTTACATGGTTCGGGCCGCCTGAGCGTAATACCCTACTCCATGGGTGTGTGTTGTTGTTGTATTGAGCGTAATAGCGCTAGTGTGAGAGACCAGCCTGTCCCGGGCGCGTGTGGAAGAGAGTCCCCCCGTGTATCGCTCGACCAGTCCTTTTATAGTACAAGGGCTGGCCGTTACATCGTTAGCCTGGCCCGGCATGTGGCCCTGACTGTTACTGATGTATAATACACGGTTTAATGTACTTAATTACTCTTAGTAGCATGATAACGCCCTTTAATGGTGGCGTTACTGGTATTAAGGGTCATCCGATCGTGTGTCATTAAGACAACATTAGTGACACATAATCAGGTCTTGATGTCTTTAATGTTCCTTGAAGATCCGAGCCATTGGAGGTCCACCAGTTTGCCTGTTGAGGTTGAAGGTCCGGTGGTTGGATGCGTGGCAGCTTCGGAGCTTACCGTCTTGGACGAGTAGGTCCAGTGCTATTGTACACGTGTCGGTACAGGAGCTTCCCTCTGTCGGGGGTTAGGTATGGGGGTGCCACACAGGTATCTAGCCGGAGCATTCCCATGTAGGGATTGTAGATCTGGTTTTGTGATACACGTGGCAGCACTGGGACTAACCATAGGAGAGATGCATATCCGGTTTCGAGTGACACTTGGGGCCTTCGGAGGTCTTCAACTCAGATAGGTGGAGATCCTTTGCAATCTTCGCAGTTCCAAGGGGTATCCGGTAGGCAGGGTACCGACAACATCCAAACAAGTTCTAAAAGATTTCTTTCTCTTCTCTCCATTTTAAAAACTTATGAAGATGTTACTTTATCAATTCTAATGGCTGAATATATTGACTACAAATCAGTACCATATCTCTTAGTGCTTTACACAAGCGACAAAACGAACAACTTTAATCACAAATCTTGTTTTACCATTTTCATAGGAATTTGACCTTAATCTTTCAAGCATAGATTTATTAATAAGTGAATCTTCCTCATCAGACATGTTAATGACAGTTACAAGTGAAGGGTGTGTCGAAGCTAACGAAATCTCAACGGGACTGAAGACAAAGAGATGCTACATATGAGTGACAATGTCCAGGTTAGACAACATGAAGCTATGATGACAACCTTCAACAACATGAAAAGTGATATCAAAGTTATGCTTGCATCAACCAAGGCATGTTGTAAAGGCATAACACTTGTTGGAGCATCACTGTTATGCTTGCCCCAACAAGTGTTATACCCTCACAACATGCCTTGGTTGATGCAAGAATAACCTTAACATCAATTTTCATGTTGTTGAAGGTTGCCATCATAGCTTCACGCTGTCTAACGTGGACATTGTCACTCATATGCAGGATCTCTTTATCTTCATTTCAATTTAGATTTCCTTAGCTTCAGCACATCCTTCGCTTATAACTGCCATTAACATGTGTGATAAGGAAGCTTCACTTATTGATAAATCTATGCTTGAAAGGTTAAGGTGAAATCCCTATGAAAGGGTAAAAACAAGATTTGTGATTGTAGTTGTTCGCTTCCTTATGTGAAGCACTAAGAGGGTAGGTATTGATTTTTAGTCAATATATTTAGTCATTAAAACTGAGAAAATAACATCTTCCTAAGTTTTCAAATGGACAGGAGGGAAAGAAATCCTTCAAATGGATGGGAAAAATCCTTCCAAGGATCGCCAGCTTCAATTGAGACTTTCAACAATCCAAATGATGAGCCACGGGTGTTACTTGCATCTACAAGAGCTTGCTATGCAGGGACTAGCTTGACAGGAGCTTATCAGCATCACAATCGGTTCTTAATTAACAAGCAGCCTGTAAAAACAATGACTTTCTCCAGACGGTTCTTCAATAAAAACCGCTTGTGATGATTGAACCAGTACATACGGTTCTTAAACAATGACCGCCTGTGAAAATCATATATTTACCCAGGCGTTGGTTAATTAAGGACCGTCTGTAAAGTTGTTACATCACAGGCGGTTCTTAATTAATAGCTGACTGAGAAAATCATGTATTTGCCCAGGCGGTTGTTCTTTAAAATCCGCTTGTGATGTTCTGTCATCACAGACGGTTTATGCATCATTCGTCATCACAGTCGCATTTTTTTATGGACCACCTGTTTTTGAAAAATCGAGGCACCTGTGAAAATGCTTTTGTAGTAGTGATGTGGATTCACCAAAATCTAAAATAAAAAATTCTTAAAAATAGAAATATATTGAAAAATCTTTCAGATCAAATATAATTTTTGTGATCCCTAAAATAATATGTTGGTTCACTAAATCCAAAATAAATTTCTAAAAACAGAAAACCAACCTAATAAGGATGAGTACTAGAATTCGTTCTACTGGCTGAAAGTTAAATAACAAATTTTTTTAGCAAGAAACAGCAGGAAGACCCTACTATATATGTATTAAACGAAAACACTATACAGGATATATGAACAAAAGAGAAGAAAACGAAAAGACAGGAAAAGGAGGACTAGAAGTCCTTGGAGCCAGTTACACAAGTAGTATTGGATCTCCTCTTTAAACCTATAGGCTTGAAGTCTACACTCCTTGAAGAAGATTTTGCAACTCTGAATATTAGGAGTGATCTCCCTAAAAATCTTATTATTTCTTTGAGCCCAGATGGACCAGCAAGCAATCATCAAGATTTCCATAAATGGAGGCATATTTCAGTTTTGTTGAGCTTGAGCTATCATATCAAAAAATGACAGTGTGTTCCAGTGTATACCAAGCCAACCCCGGATTTGGCAAGCAAACCGACACTTGAAGAAAAGATGCATATCAGTCTCCTCAACACATTTGGAGCAGAGAGACAAGTATAGTTACTGTCTTCCAAATGATGTTTTTCCTTTTCAAGATGTTTCTTGTGTTGAGTCTATCCATCATTAGAAGCCAACAAAATACCATGAGTTGCATTTTGCCTGCTAAAGTTCTATGAGAGGGCGAGGAGTGTTATTCCTTGATAGGACAGATTGTATAATTTGCTAGATGAGAACCTCAATCCCCATATATATGTCCAGCAATTTCTATCCTGAGTGTTTAGGTTCGGTAGGATAACCGACAATTGATTCAATTCCGCAAAAGCTTCTGGTGATAGAGGTAAATGTGAGACATCACCTAGCCGGGATTGGTGCAAAAAGCTGTGAACATTGATCCTTTTATTGATCGCAAAAGAGTAAAGTCTGAGGATTTAACTTTAAGGAGTTGCTCCTTCCAAAGATCCTTCCAAAACATCACTATCTGACCATTACCCGCTACACATTTTGCAATACCTTTGAACCTGTTAGGGTATTTAATGATTCGTCCAATTCATCTGTAGGCTTATTATGGACTTGTCCATTGCGGTAATGGGTCATCCAAATTACCTGAATCCCTCGCCGGTCTTCCATATTATAGAATTTATCTAAATGATTCAAGAGAAGAGTCTCATTCTGATTTCAAAGATTAATAATGCCGGGGCCCCCTTTTGACCTAGGTCGTGTACACCGAGTCCACGCAATCAACATCTTAGTTCTTTCAGTAATATTGAAACCATTCCATCCCGGTGGAGATTTTATATTATATTGATCGAGCTCGGAAGCATTAATGCTTACGAGCTCAAGCAATATAATATAAAATCTCCACCGGTATTTGTAGCGTGCACATCGTATATGTTGACAAAGCAGAAAGAACATAGTTCACAATTTGAAGCCTGGAAGCTTGGTTCAACAATCCGCAAGTCGCTGTTGTTAGCAGCACGTCTCTACAAGCCTCAACGGCGCCTACGGATCAGCCGGGATACACGTCGAACGGATACGCGGGATCACGTCCCAGTACGCCAGTCCCAACTTTCTCGCGCACGTTAGCCGCAACCGATCCTGCATGCTCCTGTGCGTGCATGCAGGACGTGCACTCGTTCCTCGGGCCATTACAGATCCACAGCGTCTAGGCTTCCATATATATATATATATATAGGGAACAACTGCTGTGCAATCTGCAGTTTCGTGCAAGCGTGCAATCTCCAAATCTAAACCGTCTCCTACCTATCCAAGGGTGATGCACTTTTAACACTTAAATCCTCCCACCTGGTACTGCTGGCAATATGCAAAAAGAACCCTGAATGCACCACCCTTAGATTAGTAGGAGACGGTTTAGATTTGGAGATTGCACGCTTGCACGAAACTGCAGATTGCACAGCAGTTGTTCCCTATATATATATATATATATACATACATATATATATATATATATATATATATATATATATATATATATATATATACACCTGATCAATTGTAATCAATGCGCAATATATATTACTATATCATTCTATATGGTATCACAAGTCCAGTAAACCTCCCGTTCCTGGCTTACAGCCGAACTCCATATGGAGTTTAACCCTATGTTCTCCCCCAGTACTCATTCTCCTCCATCCTCCCCTGCCTCTTCCGGCACCAGCGATCCTCATTCCGGCAACACACAAAAATCCTCCACCACCAATGCTGATATTCTACAAACAACATTCCGTCTCATGTTCTGGTGACACTCGAACTCACGAAGCCGAATCATGCCGACTGGAGGATGTTCTTCGATTTGGCCATTGGAAAATTCAGCCTCACCTCCTACATTGATGCGCCGACTCCCCTGATTCATCAAGACACTGAATGGTGTTGCGTCGACCAATGCCTCGTCGATTGGATCTACACCACTTGTGCACCTAAGGTGTGGAAGATCGTGCATCAAAGGAAGACCGATGTCTTCTCCCTGTTGTGCGCCATCGATCAACTTTCCACGACAACCAAATGCAGCAAGTTGTCTTTCTACGAGGCCGAGTTCTGCAACTTGACTCAAGGATACTCCAGCATTACGGATTACTGTGCCAAACATAAAATGTTGGCCAATAATCTCCACGATGTCGGGCAACCAGTGTCAGAACAAAGCCAAGTCTTGAACCTCCTCCGTGGCTTGAATCCAAAGTACCTACACGCCATCCCCGCCATCACCACGAGGCAGCCGCCGCACACCTTCCTTAGTGCCCAGTCTCACCTCATGATGGAGGAGCTCTTCGACTCCCAGCGCGAGTTCATCGTTGCCACCATGCCCTGGCAGCCTCTGACAACGACGCCAACTCCACTGCATCGCAGCAACAAACGTCTTCAAGCACCTCTGGCAGAGGTGGTCGCAACAGCGTTGGGGCCCGTAGCCGCGGCAATGGCCACGGCAGCGGTCGCAGTCAAGGATGCAGTGCACCCATGAACAACAAAGGCAACAACTGGAATCCTGCAGCATGGCCACCACGTCCACCTGGATATGGTCCATGGCGCTCGGATGTCAATCCGTGGACCGGCATGGTGCAGGCGTGGCCCATGCTGTTATGCGCCCCTGGAGCAGGCATTCTGGGACCTCGTCCTGGTGTGTCCCTGCAACACGCCATGTATGTCACCCTTGGTGCAATAGACTACGTCGGCCTCTCTGCACCTACGCCACCAACACAACAGGGCGCTGGCGAGGACAACTCAGCACTCCTCTCAGCATTCAACAATGCTTCAACAGCAAATCAATCAAGCTTCGATTGGTTTGCCAATTCGGCAGCGTCATCCCACATGTCTGGTAATATTTTCACCTTTACAAAAATTAGTCCGTGTCCTTCCTCCTCCACAATCACCGTCGAAAACGTGCAAAGCTTCCTGTTACACATATATGAAAGTGAATCTAGGTATCCCCATAGGTTTTGGATGAATGATGATGAAAAATTAAGAGACTAATGAGCTTAGTTGATCTTAGTTGATGAAATTGAAATTGATGAAAAACCCTCAAAAAGGAAAAGATTGAAACAGACGTTCAAGACTCAAGAGTAGAAATTAGGGTTTCTTATGTGTTAAGTTTAGACTAGACTAATGTGTGTGAGGGTGTGTGTGTCAAATGCATTGAGATCATAGGAGAGGAATCAAGGTCTTAGTTGGGAGAAAACCTAAGTGAGAAGCCTTGTTGAGAGAAAATCCCAGTTAGCCGGACTTGTTCAGGTTCCAGGTCGGACTAGTCTGGGTGCTGTCGAAGTGTGCAATCGACATTTCCCCCAGTACTACTAGATCGTATCCCGCGGATGTTCGTGATTGGTTGGGGCGCGCGTGAAATTACGAACAAGACAGTGACACAAGAGATTTTATGTGGTTCGGGCCACCTGAGTGTAACACCCTACACCACAGGATGTGTGTTGTATGTATGAATGTATGGCCCTTGTGAGTGTGTGAGCTTAGTTGTCCTTTGTAGCGTGTGGCACAATCCTTTTATAGTCCAAGGGCTGCCCGTTACATTGTCAGTCTGGACCGACATGTGGCTCTGACGGTGGTTAATTGCCTAATACACGATCTGTGAATATTAAGCGTAATTAATTGCGTAATAACGTGCCTTAATGGCGGCATTACCGTTGCTAAGAGTCCTCTGATCGTGTGTCATTAATATGGCATTAATGACACACAATCAGGTCTTGTAACTGTAGCTTTAATTGTCCCTTGAATGTCCGTGTCATTGGAGATCCACCAGTCTCCTTGTTGTTGTCTCAGGTTCGAAGGCTTGACACGTGGTGGCTCCGGAGCTTCCCATCATGAGGAGGCAGATTCGGAGCAACTACACACGTGGTAGCACCAGAGCTTCTCTCTACTGGGGGTTAGGTCCGGGGTCACTGCACATGTGGCAAGACCGGAGCTTCCCTATGAAGGGAGTTAGGTCCGGCCTTATGTTACGCGTGGTAGTGCTGGAGCTACCCAAACGAGGGAGGCGGGTCCAGTGTTGTGTAACACGTGCAACCTTCGGAGGTCTTCAACTCGGACGGGTGGAACTCCTTAGCGTTTCTTGCGGTATCGTGGGGTACCCGGTACATAGGGTATCGATAGGTGCGTCGGCTTAGACCATTTTGGGATAGGCTAAAGATTTATGTTGTACTTCAGCCTTGTCTATTTGCAAGCACACTAGTACGTTGAACACTTGGTGACAGCTTTCGAGCTGTCTCATGGGGTTGAACTAGTCCAGGCCTACCAGACTTGTCCGCTTTCAGCCAGGCTAAAGGTTACTATTGTACTTCGGACTAGTTCATTTTGGGCCGGACTAGTATATGGCTGTGTGAGAAGGGAGTTTATGAGGCTAAGTCCTGGTGGTCGGACTTGTTCGCCCCAGTAGGCCGACTAGTTTGGTGTGGCCAGACTTGTCCATTTTTTGACGGACCAAGACATTCTGTTGTAGTTCGGACTAGTCCGCTGTTGGTCGGACTAGTCCAGTGTGCCATGACCGTTTGAAATTCAAACGTTGGCGGGTACGTCACCACTTTGTAGAGATGTGATGTTCAGTGGTCCCAGTTGGCTGGACTAGTCCGTGCCCTTGGCCAAACTAGTCCGAACTTTAGTTGGTGGCAACGGTTGGATGTCGGAACCCCTATAAAAAGGGATCCCCAGCCTCCACTTTAGAATTCTTGAATCCTAGCATCGCTACAAGCATCCTTGAGCCTTCCTAAGCCTTCTCACCTGCCTACTTGCCCTCTAGAACCAATTTTTGAGTGGATTAGGGTTTGGGACAAGGGGAGAAGGAAGATATTCGTGCTTTGACTCTCGGTTTGACCTCCTACACTTGGTGTTGAGTCTTTGTGACTGGCTGTTGAGTTTCGTGTGATTGGTGTTCTTGAGCTTTGTGGGAGATTCAACTTGTGAGAAGCCCCAAGAACATTGTATTTACCCCTTGTGATTAGTGGAAAACAAGCCGACCTTTGTGGTGGCTTGGTGAGAATAGGATCAAGTGAGACCCAATCCTTTGTGGACTTCTCAACTGGGATGTAGGCTTCTCCAAGCTGAACCTCGAGATAAATACTTGTCTCTTGTGTCGCTTTACTTTTTGCTCATCACTAGAATTGTTTTTAGGGTTCATCATATTGTTCATCAACTTAATCTTGCAATCTAATCTTGCATACTTGTCAATCCAACTTGTATTATATTGCTAGATTGTGTATCCACTTTTCGTTGAATCAGAATCAAAGAAAAACTCATAAAATCAAGTTTTTAGGGTTTCCCAGTGTGTTGAACGCACTAGTCCGGCCCTGACCTAGACTAGTCCGACCTTTGTAATTTAATCTCATTTTATTAAGTTATTTCAGGCTGTTTCGTCTATTCACCCCCTCTAAGCAACTTTCAACATATCGCCACTACAACTCTCCCCACCAGACATCATGCACTTCGATTACAAAATACTCTATTATCTCCAGATTTAACACAAAATCTAATTCATGTCAGGAAGCTAACCCGTGATAATCTTGTGTCTGTGGAATTTGACCCTTTTGGTTTCTCTATCAAGGATCTTCGAACCAAACGGGAGATACTCCGATGTGGTAGCGACTTTGACCTTTACCCTCTTCATCTTCGGCCATCGATTGCTCTCAACGCCACTTCCCCCTCCATCAACTTGTGGCACGCACGCTTGGGACATCCAGGGTGCTCTTGTCTCCTACAGGCATTGCACCATTTTCATTTTACCTGTAACAAAGATACTCATCACACTTGTCAAGCATGTAAGCTTGGAAAAGATGTGCGCTTGCCGTTTAATAATTCCAACTACACTACATATTTTCTGTTCCAACTATTACATGCCGACGTGTTGACATCTCCAGTTTTGAGCATTTCTGGTTTTCAGTACTATCTGGTTTTACTTAATGATTACTCTCATTACGTTTGGAATTTCCCTTTACACCACAAAAGTGAAGTGTTCGCCATACTTTTCTCTTTTCACTCATATGTTTCCACATAATTTCGCCTACCAATTCTAGCACTTCAAACAGACAACAGGAGAGAATTCGACAATTTCGCTCTTCGTTCTTTCTTCTCAAAAAATGTCATCCATCTCCGCCTCTCCTATCTGTACACCTCACCACAAAATGGCAAAACCGAAAGAATTTTTCGAACCATCAATGACACCGTCTGCACAATGCTACTCCACTCCCATGCACCTGCACACTTCTGGGCCGAAGCACTTAGCACATCAACTTAATTAACCGTGTCGTCCATGTCGAGCTACAGGTATCATGACTCCACATGAACTTCTACTACGGGTACCACCAACATACGATCATCTGTGAGTCTTTGGTTGCCTCTGCTTCCCCAACATGGCGGCCACGACTCAACACAAGCTAAGCCCCAGATCCATGTGTGCCTTCCTCGAGTACCCGACGGACCATAAGGTCTACAGATGCTACGAACTATCCAACGGCAAAGTCATCACATCATGACACATGGTCTTTGATGAAGAGAAGTTCCCCTTTGCGGCTTCCAGAATTGCTGCATCGTCTTCCGACCAAGGTGCACCACATCTCTCACCTGAAGATGAGTCTCGTCCTCTCCAGCAACAACTTCAGCTACATCTATCTCAAGCCGTGCATGGTCCTGTGCGGGCTGGCCAAACAACACCCGAACCACCTGGCCCATCACAACAGAAAAGAATTCTATGAAGCAGTGTTGCAGCCCTGTAGTTGTGCAGCACCACCAGATCATGCCACATGTACATCCACACCCATCAAAACAACTTCTTTGTGCAACTCTTTTGTTGGGCTCCACACGAGCAAGCGCGGCTCTCCAAAGACACACCGGCTCGGCTTCGTCTAAAATCCTTCCCCTGCTACAGATCTTGTGGAACCCAGCAAATCGATAACAGAGCTCGATTGCTCCGCCTGTTGTTGAGGACATAGAGGTTGAGGAAGAAACACATGCCCCTAGCTTGAGCCAATACGGTCACTTCATTGTCGTTCGTAGCGAGATCTGTTCGTCACTGCACCAGCCACCATTGACGGCAAGATCCGGCCATCCTAGCCTGTAACGGTGAGCTATTGCAGACCTTTCTCTTACACATTTGAGGCTCGTTTGGTGGCCTCGTAGATGTTCAACAAGATCTCTCTAGGAACTATCATTTGTTGTCAAATGAACTGTTGCAGCTTCTTCTAGAACTAGAAATTTTTCTTCGGTTTTCTGAAACAACCGTATGCACAGAATATATTGTTGGATGAACTTTGAGGCGACGATCGCTTTGATGTTGTTGAGGATTAACTATTTCAAAGAATCATGCATGACCTCGATAGAAGAGTCAGTTCCGATGATGATTGTTAATTGCAGCAGGACTTAAAAAGCATGATCTCCTTGCCGATCGCCAGATTGACGAGGTAGTCCTCCATGGACAGCGTCGCCAGCCGCAGTCACTAGTTAGTGAATTCCGACTGCAAGACTTCTCGGAGGAATCCTATTAGTAGTTTGTATGCGAGATTAGTTTACTTTGGCCAAGTAGGAAGGTGAAGCTGTGAGTCGAGCTGACAGAGGAATCTGTTGGGAAATCGGCGGTACGTTACTCTAGCAACTCTACCACATTATCCAGGAAACATGCGAGTATAGAGGTCATAGATCGTTACCACTAGACGCGCAGCGCAGCGGAACGTAGACGCGCATCTGTGTAGGGGAAGTAAACGATCCCGTTCGTCTCCTCCTTGCCCTCTTCTCAGCAGCAGTAGACGAACACGTTCGAACACAACAGTAGCAGCAGCGCCTCCATGGAGTCCACACGTACAGAGAGGAACGCCGTGCGCTAGTGTGCTAGAACCGCGCGCGTAGCAAGGGTCTCGGCGTGAGGCCTTCGAGAGGTGGCGGCTAGGGCTGTCACATGGTGGGATAATCAGCCCCTAACCCTACCCCTCATATTTATAGGCATACTAATGGGCTTTTAGGTCGCAGGCCCATTAGTACCCTAATTGCTTATAGACCAAAAATCCAATAGGCCTTAACCCGAATTGTTATGATTGCCTCTTGGGCACATCACCAACAATCTCCCACTTGCACTAGAGACAATCATCTAGCCAAGATTTTCGATATTCCAACTCCTTAAGTGTGTGACCCGTTGGGTTCATGTGCACTCGGTTGTGAATAGAAACCGTTTCCAACCACAAGTCAGTAGAGGTACCTAGCAGGACATACTGACTCCCGAATGTACATAAAGATCATATCGGTCGAACCTAGATACATTCAACATGCTAATCCCTTTGCCTCACGATACTAGTCAAGCTCAAGGCGAGATGCATGCCATCCTTGTGATAGCTCGACCATTCACTCGATCAAATAGTGGATTCATTCCATGACTGACTTTTAGTCACTATGATTAACCTTTAATCACCTTGGCATGGCCATGCACTTTCAAATCCAACTATCTTGAGGGGCCCAGCGATATCTCTCCTGTTATTAAGGAGGGGCAAATCCCATCTTGATCCGCGCACATCCCATTCTAAGTTTCATTATATACCCGAAGACTACTTTTATGACTACCCAGTTACGGAGTAGCGTTTGGTAGTCTCAAAGTACACAACTACGATAGTGAGAAATAATGGCGATCTCAGGTCTAAGGATCTAGCAGGTGTATCACTCAAGACCAACTGATGGCACATATGAAAATAACAATCCCAGCAGTGTCTCGGAGTGGGTCAATCCAACACCATGTTCACTAACATGTGTTCACATTATTAATTCGATATCTCCATATCTATGATCCGCGAAACGTGATCATCAATTAATACATGTGCTAGTCTGTATGCAATCATTATCTCATATAATGATATAGACTAGGGATCATCTAGAGTAACATTACTTTTAACAAAGAGTTTTACGAACAAGTCACATACTTGATGATCAATGTAAATAATCATTACTCATATAACAATTTATTTAATAGTACATAAACATAGCTGTGACACAAGTCTCCCACTACACACTATGATCACCGATGTAAGTATCTAATACCCATAGATCTCGTGTGTGCCACATGCTTTGATTGTGGAAGAGGCTTTGTCAACGGATTTGCAACATTCAAATCCGTGTGCACCTTGCATATCTTCACATCACCTTGGTCGATGATCTCTCAAATGAGGTGATAGCGTCGTAGTATGTGTTTAGATCGTTTGTGTGAACTAAGCTCCTTTGCCTGTGCTATGGCTCCACTATTGTCACAGTAGAGAACCACAGGACTGGATGCGCTAGGAACATGTAACACCCTCAATATTCGCATCATGCATTGCATACATGATCATGCATTAAACATTAGTAGAATAAAAAAATAAAAGATGGAGCATATATACAAGTATGAGTAGCAAAAGAAGAAAAAGAAAATAATAGCGTAAAACATGTATTATGGAATAAATATAAAAATAATAATATATATAAAAAATAAAAAAATAAAATAAATAATAATAATATATGTAAAGAAAAAAACCCAGCATAGCTCCGCCGGGTCAATGCGCCGAGCGCCCCGCTGCCCTGCACCTGGCCCCACCCCGCGCTCCCGCTCGAGCCGCCCGCGCGCCTGCCCTGACCCCGCACGACCGGCCCCGCTGCCACGCTCTGCCTGCGCCCTGGCCGAGCCCCGCTGGGCCGCGCTCCGCTCGACCCCGACCGCGCCGGCCTACCCCAGCGCGCGCTCCCGCACCCCGCGCGCTGGCCCTAGCGCCGAGCGCCCCGGTGCCGCCATCCCCGTGGCCAAGTCGGCCTCGGTACCGAGCGCGACTATAAAAGCCCCGAGGGCTTCGTATTTTCCTGTAACCAGGAACCCTAGCCGCCGGTAGGGAAAAATAAACAGAGGACATAGGTGCCGCCAGGGGAAGAAAAGGAAGAAAAAAAGAGGGGAAGAAGAGGAAGAAAATGAAGAGGGTGCCGTCATTCGCCGGATATTGTCATCGTCGTCGCGGCGCCGTCGTCGTGCCGCCGGAGGACCGTTGCGCCATCCACTTCGTCTACGCGTTGCCTCCGTTCCACGATCTTCGAATCCGTCGCATCTACGGTAGGGTTCGTTTTTCCGATGCAAATTTTAGTGACGTATTGGATCTAATAGATGTAATTTAATCGTAGTTGCACCATAAATTTATTCTTAGCCGCATTAATTCTCACTAAAACCCCTGTAAACTCATATGAACACGTATGAACTAGTTGCATCTAATTAATAAACAACCGTAGTTAATTAATTATTGAACTTTGCATGCATGCATGTCATTGCATGTTGATTAGTGTGTGTGCATCATGTTGATTTGTATATATATTTTCTTGTATGTGTGATCACGAGTAGAGGGAAGTGCTCAAGAGGACGTGTACGAGGATTTCCAGAACCAAGACTTTGAAGCGCTTGAGCAACCATATCCGTCGAAACAAGGTAAGTGTCCTTGAAGCATATTGATCCTGTTTTCAAAATAAATGTTTTGTTTGCAAAACTGCATGCTGTGTCAATTTGACGGGAAATCCTATGGTAGGAAGTTTACTAGAATTGTTTAACCTCCCTTGTCGCCTAGAATTATGGTAGAGAGTCGGATGGGATTTTACCTTTTTGCTTCGCTTAATTAATTTGGATGGGAAAACAACACTACACATTTAATTATGCATTATTGATATTCTGGTTAATGTGAACTGGTCAATATGATATGGTAATGGGTGATCTAAGCAAGCCTGGTATGTGGATGGGTTGGATGTTATGGTGGTTTGCTTGCCTTAGATCTAAGGACCGGTTCATGCGAGAATAAGCCAGGACTACAGTGCCACCACAAGGCCAAGTATGGGTGTGGCGTAGCTGATTAATTAGGGCTTTGCGAGTGCTATTTGGACCATTAAGGATGCTCGGGGAAGGGGTAGTCGGATTGGGTTTGTTGATGATTGGTGGGACTACCCTGGGATCCGAATGGCTCAAGAGGGGGCCCTTGGTTGAAGATGTGCTCAGTGGGAGACATCGCCACCGGTGAAACATCAACGGGGTCTAAATAGGCTAGTAATCCCTTTGTAAAGGCTATTTTGTGATCTCTTGGACACCCACCAACGGAAGTGTGTAATGTGACCGACGGGTCATGGGCATAAGGGAGGTTCTTAGTCACCGAAAGGTGATGAAATCACAAACACATGGGTAAAGTGGTACAAACTCTGTAGATTCTAATAAAACCATCATGATAGCCGTGCTCCCGGTTATGAGCACCTAGACAACTTCCATGATTAGAGGGAAATTAGGATTTGGGATGGTTATGGTTTGGTACTGGTATTGGCTGGTTATGGATTAACTATGGCATTGAATATGGTTAATGGTATGATGGTGATGGATATGGAATATGGATTGGTGCTATGTTATTAAATATGGTTTATGATGGGATTACTTCACATACATGTAATGCATTGCTTTTCCAAATGGTTTTACTGTACTTTTCAGCACATAGCCATTATTATTGTCTTTGTTTGAATCAGCCACATGTCATACTTTCCACACTTGCTAAGTATGACATGTACTCACTCTTGCAACCCCCCCCAACAGTTGTAGGTCAGGATTGTGAGTTTAATGGCGGTAATGAGGAGTTCTAGGCCGTGTCTACCGTCAGCTTTGCCTGTGGTGTTATTGGAGCTGCGCTATCCCTTTTGGCTAGTTTGCTTAATTAGAGTATTTCTGCTGCATTAGTTGAACTTGTCATTAATATTCATTAGTGCTTGTATTCAAGGATATTCTGAATTTGTAATAAAATTGGTTAATTAATCTTGTCTTGTGGTAATTTTCTGTATACTCTTTTGTGAATGCACTCATGTATGTGTGTTGAACATCCTGGGCACATATGTGTTCACTTGGTTCATTTTCGGAACCGGGTGTCACAGATTGTATCAGAGTCACAGGTTGACCGTATGACGCATCCTAGATAGAATGGACACTTTAGAGCACATAGGAACACTCAGGAACCGATGTGTTTTGTTTGGTGTGCTGTTGCTATATATTGTTTGCTTGTGTGCTTAATAGAGGATTTTGGGATGCTTTAGCATTGCCATGTCCACCTAGGCTAGTGTAGCTAGTTGGTTAGTTTCATATTCCTTGATGCATATAGTTGGGGATTCGTTCTATCTCTCTTTTCTTTCTCGCTCAACCTCTACTTCAATGGAAGAAGGACACAACCACAAGATTCCTTGTCTCATACGAAGCTGTATGGAAGATGAGAACAAAGATAGTGTGTCTAAGAGTAAGTTTTAAAATAAGGGGGGTATAATCCTTCGCCAACCTTATTGTTTTGGATTCATAAGGATCAGACATGACACTTGGAATGGATTGGGATTGGCTACAGAAGCATAATGGAGTGGTCCAGTATGCCACAAGGACAGTGCAATCGACATGTGATAAGGAAGTCAGCATTGGAGTTGATGCGTCACAATAGATATCAAGACTAACCAATCATCAAATACTACTCCAACATAGTGAAGTGCATGACTGAGTTGCTAATAAGGGGAAGGCCTCTCAAATGGATCCTATCTTGTTAGGATGCTATTGAGAAAGTGAAGAGAAGATTTATCACAACACCGATGTTGGTATTACTAGACATGAGCAAGAAGCTTGGATTTATACGACGCATCAAGGCAAGGACTTGGATGTGTGCTCATGCAAGAAGGTCAAGTGGTCGCCTATGCATCAAGACAATTGAAGAAACATGAGCAGAATTACCCAACACATGATTTAGAACTTGCAGCCGTGGTACATGCATTGAAGATTTGGAGACACTATATTCTTGGACATAGGTGTGAAATTTATACGGATCATAAGAGTCTTAAGTATATTTTCACACAAACAAATCTGAATTTGAGGCAACGAATATGGTTGGAGCTCATCAAGTATTATGATGTGGGGATCAACTATCATCTAGGAAAGGCCAATGTAGTGGCCGATGCCTTGAGTCGGAAAGGAGTAAGTAATCAACTCACGGTTCGAGAATTGCCATCCGAGTTATGCAAGGAGTTTGAACGGTTGAATCTTGGATTTGTGAATGAGATGGGAATGATGGAGTTAAATCTAACCTTGGAGCAAGAATTTCGAGAAGCACAAACCACGGATGAGGAGATCAAGGAAATCAAGGAAAGGACCGAAGAAGGGAGAGAATTCAGATTTGATGGAGACGAACATGGTACCTTATGGCTTGGAAAGACAATTGTCGTGCCTAATGTGAAGCATATTCGGGAGACAATAATAAAGGAGGCACATGACTCGCTGTACTCAATTCATCCCGGTTGTACAAAGATGTACAAGGATTTGAAGACATGCTATTGGTGAGCCAGCATGAAAAACGACATAGCGGAATATGTTGCGTTGTGTGATGTGTGCCAACGAGTTAAAGCTGAACATCAGAGGCCAGCTGGATTATTGCAACCATTGAAGATCCCAGAATGGAAGTGGGAAGAAATCGGAATGGACTTCATAGTTGGATTACCACGTACTCAGTCCGGTTACGACTCAATTTGGGTAATTGTGGATCGCTTAACCAAGTCAGCTCATTTTGTCCCTGTGAAGACCAAATATACAGCTGCACAATTGGCCAAAATATACATGGAGCATATTGTGTGTTGACACGGAATACAAAATAAGATAGTCTAAGATAGAGGTTCTCAGTTTACCTCCAGATTTTGGCGGAAATTGCATGAAGCTTTGGGAACAAGGTTGAACTTCAGTTCAGCATATCACCCTCAAACGGATGGACAAACCGAGAGGACAAATCAAATTTTGGAAGACATGTTGAGAGCTTGTGCTTTGAAGCATGGGAAAAGTTGGGACAAGAGCTTGCCATATGCAGAATTTTCATACAGCAATAGTACCAAGCAAGTTTGAAAATGTCACCCTATGAAGCACTATACGGAAGGAAGTGTAGGACACACTTGTTTTGGAATGAAACCGAAGAGAATCAAGTATTTGGTCCTGATGTATTACAAGACGCTGAAAGACAAGTTCAAATAATATGTGAAAACCTAAGGGCTGCCCAGTCTCGACAAAAAGGTTATGTGGACAATAGGCAAAGGAGTACGACTTTCAAAGTTGGAGATTTTGTATACCTCAAAGTGTCACCTATCCGCGGTCAGCGACGGTTTAACGTCAAAGGAAAACTGGCACCACGTTACATTAGACCATTCAAGATTTTGGACAAACGAGAAGAAGTAGCATATCGACTTGAGCTGCCGGCGTATCTCTCCGATGTACATGATGTGTTTCACGTATCTCAACTCAAGAAGTGTCTGAGGGTGCCAGAAGAACAGGTGCCGATGGACGAGTTAGAACTTCAGGAGGATTTGTCCTATGTCGAGCAACCTATCAAGATCTTGGACGTGAAGGAAAGGGTCACGAGGAATAAGAGGGTCCGTTGGTGCAAAGTGCAATGGAACCACCATACGGAAGCCGAAGCTACGTGGGAACGTGAAGAAGACTTGAAGGCTAAATTCCCTCATCTTTTCTCCACGCTATCGAATCTCGAGGGCGAGATTCACTTTAAGGGGGGTAGGTTTGTAACACCCTCAATTTTCGCATCATGCATTGCATACATGATCATGCATTAAACATTAGTAGAATAAAAAAATAAATAAAAGATGGAGCATATGTACAAGTATGAGTAGCAAAAGAAGAAAAAGAAAATAATAGCGTAAAACATGTATTAGGGAATAAATATAATAATAATATATATATAAAATAATAATAATAATAAAAATAAAATATATGTAAAGAAAAAGAACCCAGCACAGCTCCGCTGGCCAGGCGGCCGAGCCGACCCAGCCCATCCCCCACCGGGTCAACGCGCTGAGCGCCCCGCAGCCCCGCGCTTGGCCCCACCCCGTGCTCCTGCCCGAGCCGCCCGCGCACCTGCCCCGACCCTGCCCGACCGGCCCCGCTGCCGCGCGCCGCCCGCGCCATGGCCGAGCCCCACTGGGCCGCGCTCCGCTCGACCCCGAGCGCGCTGGCCTGCCCCAGCGCGCACTCCCGCGCCCTGCGCGCCGGCCCTAGCGCCGAGCACCCCGGTGCCGCCAGCCGCGTGGCCAAGTCGGCCTCGGTACCGAGCGCGGCTATAAAAGCCCCGGGGGCTTCATATTTTCCTGTAACCAGGAACCCTAGCCGCCGGTAGGGAAAAAGAAACAGAGGACAGAGGTGCCACCAAGGGAAGAAAAGAAAGAAAAATAGAGGGGAAGAAGAGGAAGAAAAAGAGGAGGGTGCCGTCGTCCGCCGGAGATCGTCGTCGTCGTTGTCGCGCCGCCGTCGTCGTGCCGCCGGAGGACCGTTGCGCCATCCACTTTGTCTACGTGTTACCTCCGTTCCGCGATCTTCGAACCCATCACATCTACGGTAGGGTTCATTTTTTGATGCGGATTTTAGCGATGTATTGGATCTAATAGACGTAATTTAATCGTAGTTGCACCATAAATTTATTTTCAGCCGCATTAATTCTCGCTAAAACCCCTGTAAACTCATATGAACACGTATGAACTAGTTGCATCTAATTAATAAACAACCGTAGTTAATTAATTATTAAACTTTGCATGCATGCATGTCATCGCATGTTGATTAGTGTGTGTGCATCATGTTGATTTGTATATGTATTTTCTTGTATGTGTGATCACGAGTAGAGAGAAGTGCTCAAGAGGTCGTGTACGAGGATTTCCAGAACCAAGACTTCGAAGCGCTTGAGCAACCATATCCAGCGGAACAAGGTAAGTGTCCTTGAAGCATATTGATCCTGTTTTCAAAATAAATGTTTTGTTTGCAAAACTACATGCTGTGTCAATTTGATGGGAAATCCTATGATAGGATGTTTACTAGAATTGTTTAACCACCCTTGTCACCTGGAATTATGGTAGAGAGTCGGATGGGCTTTTTACCTTTTTGCTTCGCTTAATTAATTGGGATGGGAAAACAACACTACACATTGAATTATGCATTATTGATATTCTGGTTAATGTGAACTGGTCAATATGATATGGTAATGGGTGATCTAAGCAAGCCTGGTATGTGGATGGGTTGAATGTTATGGTGGTTTGCTTGCCTTAGATCTAAGGACCGGTTCATGCGAGAATAAGCCAGGACTACAGTGCCACCACGAGGCCAAGTATGGGTGCTGCGTAGCTGATTAATTAGTGCTTTGCCAGTGCTATTTGGACCATTAAGGATGATCGGGGAAGGGGTAGTCGGATTGGGTTTGTTGATGATTGGTGGGACTACCCTGGGATCCGAATGGCTCAAGAGGAGGCCCTTGGTTGAAGATGTGCTCAGTGGGAGACATCGCCACCGGTGAAACCTCAGTGGGGTCTAAATAGGCTAGTAATCCCTTTGTAAAGGCTATTTTGTGATCTCTTGGCCACACGCCAATGGAAGTGTGTAATGTGACCGACGGGTCATGGGCATAAGGGAGGTTCTTAGTCACCAAAAGGTGATGAAATCACAAACACGTGGGTAAAGTGGTACAAACTCTGCTGAGTCTAATAAAACTATCATGATAGCCGTGCTCCCGGTTATGAGCATCTGGACAACTTCCATGATTAGAGGGAAATTGGGATTTGGGATGGTTATGGTTTGGTACTGGTATCGGCTGGTTATGGACTAACTATGGCATTGAATATGGTTAATGGTAAGATGGTGATGGATATGGAATATGGATTGGTGCTATGTTATTAAATATGGTTTATGATGGGATTGCTTCACATTCATGCAATGCATTGCTTTTCCAAATGGTTTTATTGTACTTTTCAGCACTTAGCCATTATTATTATCGTCGTTTGAATCAGCCACATGTCATACTTTCCACACTTGCTGAGTACTACATGTACTCACTCTTGCAATCCCCCCCCCCAACAATTGTAGGTCAGGATCATGAGTTTAATGGCGATAATGCGGAGTTCTAGGCCGTGTCTACCGTCAGCTTTGCCTGTGGTGTTATTGGAGCTGTGCTATCCCTTTTGCCTAGTTTGCTTAATTAGGGTATTTCCGCTGCATTAGTTGAACTTGTCATTAATATTCATTAGTGCTTGTATTCAAGGATATTCTGAGATTGTAATAAAATTTGGTTAATTAATCTTGTCTTGTGGTAATTTTCTGTATACTCTTTTGTGAATGCACTCATGTATGTGTGTTGAACATCCTGGGCACACATATGCGTTCACTTGGTTCATTTTCAGAACCGGGTGTCACAGAACAACACCCAACTCAGAAACAAATTTTCTGATCCAAACAGCTTCCTTTGCAGCTTCAGAAGCTGCAATGTACTCCGCCTCTGTAGTTGAATATGCTACTATATCTTGCTTGGAACTTTTCCAGCTCACTGCCCCTCCATTGAGGCAGAACACAAATCCGGATTGCGATCTAGAATCATCCTTATCAGTTTGGAAGCTGGCATCGGTGTAACCTTTTACAACGAGCTCTTCTTCACCTCCAAACACTAAGAACACATCCTTAGTTCTTCTCAAGTACTTAAGGATGTTTTTGACAACGGTCCAATGAGCCTCACCATAATCTGATTGATACCTGCTTGTGATACTTAGAGCATAAGATACATCTGGGCATGTACATAGCATGACATACATGATGGATCCAATAGCCGAAGCATAAGGAATCACCCTCATCCTCTTTTGCTCATCAGGTGTCGAAGGACACTGACTCTTGCTTAGAGTAATGCCATGTGACATTGGCAAGAAACCTTTCTTGGAATCTTGCATATTGCACCGATTTAATATCTTGTCGATATATGTATCTTGGCTTAATCCAATTAGCCTTTTAGATCTATCTCTATAGATCTTTATGCCCAAAATATACGTTGCCTCTCCTAAATCCTTCATTGAGAAACTTTTTCTTAATGAGGATTTAACATCATCAAGCATTGGAATGTCATTTCCGATCAATAATATGCCATCTACATGTAGGACCAGAAATACATGTGCGCTCCCACTAAACTTCTTGTAAATACAAGGTTATTCTATGTTCTTTATGAAACCAAACCCTTTGATTACTTCATCAAAACGTAGATTCCAACTCCGAGATGCTTTCTTCAGTCCATAAATGGACTTTTGAAGCTTGCATACTTTATTAGCATTTTTAGGATCGACAAAACCCTCAGGTTGTGTCATGTACACATCCTCAGTCAGACTTCCATTAAGAAAGGCTGTTTTGATATCCATCTGCCATATTTCATAATCAAAATATGCAGCAATTGCTAGAAGAATCCGAACATACTTAAGCATTACAACGGGTGAGAAAGTTTCATCATAATCAACACCTTGAATTTGTTTGAAACCTTTCGCCACCAATCACGCTTTATATATGTGAACATTTCCATCCATATCAGTCTTTTTCTTGAAAATCCATTTACAATCGATAGGTCTCACACCTTTGATTGGATCAACCAAGTTCCAAACTTGATTTTCATGCATGGATTCAATTTTGGATTCCATGGCTCCAAGCCACTTCTCAGAGTCGGGTCCCATCATTGCTTCAGTATAGGTCGTGGGCTCGTTATTGTCCAACAATACCATGTCATACTGCTCCATGGTTAGAAGCGTTAACATTTCAGTTGCACGACGTACCCTCGTAGACCTTCGTGGGGCTGGTGTTTCCTAAACTGGTTGCATAACATCTTGTACATCCTTTATAGGATCAGTGGATGCTGAAACATTTTTAGGTATTTCATGAATTTCTTCAAGATGCACCTTGCTCCCACTAACTCTTTTGAGAGAAACTCTTTCTCTAAGAAGACACCATTGCAAGCGGTAAACACTTTACACTCTGTTTTATTATAAAAATAATACCCTTTGGTTTCCCTAGGATATCCCACAAAGAATCATTTGTCTGATTTTGGAGTGAGTTTTTCTGACATCAAACGTTTGACATAAACATCATATCCCCAAACTTTGAGGAAAGACAATCCGGGACATTTCTCGGTCCACATCTCATATGGTGTCTTCTCAACAGACTTAGTTGGGACTCTGTTTAGTGTAAACACAACAGTTTCAATAGCATAACCCCAAAAGGACAGTGGAAGATCTATTTGGCTCATCATCGACCTAACCATGTCTAACAAGGTTCGGTTCCTCCGCTCAGACACCCCATTCCATTGAGGCGTTCCAAGTGGAGTCAACTGTGGAACAATTCCATATTGTTTTAAATGATCATAAAATTCATGGCTCAAATATTCACCCCCATGATTAGATCGTAGAAGTTTACTTGTCTTGCCCAATTGATTCTGTACTTCATTCTAAAATTCTTTGAACTTTTCAAAGGATTCAGACTTGTGCCTCATTAGGTAGACATAACCATATCTACTAAAGTCATCGATGAATGTGATGAAGTACTGAAAACCACCTCTGGCAATTGAACTCATTGGTCCACATACTTCTGTATGTATAAGTCCCAACAAGTCAGTCGCCCTCTCACTTTTACCAGTGAAGGGTGCTTTGGTCATCTTCCCAAGCAAACAAGATTCGCATGTGTCAAGTGATTCAAAATCAAATGAGCTTAGTAAACCATCTTTATGGAGTTTTTCAATGCGTTTCTCATTTATATGACCTAAGCGATAATGCCAAATAAAAGTGTGATTTAGATCATTTCTTCAGCCCTTTTGGTATTAATGTTATAGACAGTTTTATCCTCAAGATCAAGGACATATAATCCATTCATAAATGGACATTGAGCATAGAAAATATTATTGTAACAAATAGAACAACATTTGTTCTTTATTACAATCTCATAACCATCAACTTCTTCTAAACACGAAGAAGAGATAATGTTCTTGCTCAAAGTAGGAATGCAATAACAATTATTCAATTCCAAAACTAATCCTGAGGGTAATGACAAGTGGTAAGTTCCGACAGCTATGACCGCAACCTTTGCTCCATTGCAACATGAACATCCAACTCGCCTTTTGCAAATCTTCTAGTCTCACTTAGACCCTGCAACGATTTGCAAGTGTGAATCATCGATCCGGTATCAAATACCCATGATTCACTAGAAGATAATGCAATGTTAATTTCTATAACATTTATACCTAAAGCGGAAGTCTCACTTCTCTTCTTCTTCTTCATATCCTCCAAGTACTTCTTGCAGTTCCTAGACCAGTGCCCCTTACCATGACAGTGAAAGCATTCATCATCAGGAGAAGGGCCAGATTTGCCCTTTGTCTTAGACTTTGAGCTTGAGGGCTCATCGGGAACCTTTCCCTTGCCTTTGCCTTTAGGATGCGTCACACGCTTCCTCTTTTTATTCTCCTTTTGCACCATCATCACATGAGTGGCATTTTTCTTAATGCTTTCTTCGGCTGTTTTAAGCATCCCATGCAATTCAACCAAAATTTTCTCCATGCCAATCATTTGAAAATTCAATATGAATGGCTCGTAGCTCGGTAGGAGCGACTGGAGAACAGCGTCAATAGACAGATCATCCTTGAGGCAGCTTACATTAAGTGCATCATCACAGTGCTTCGTATAAGCTCTACGTGCTGCATTAGTTGCATCAGCTGAGAGGTCATCAGGGTAAGGCTACAGAAGAACGTACTCGGTTTTCTCTTGCCTAAGAACGATTCTCAGGTTGCGGTACCAATCGATAAAGTTATCTCCATTGAGCTTTTCCTTTTCAAGCACAGATCACAAATTGAAACCGGAATTGTTACTAGCAGACATTTATCTACAATAGAAAATAAATATACAAGGTTTAACACTATGTTATGTACCAATCTTCTATTAACAGTTTAATAAAAGATATCACCACTATATGATCATTGTCTTCCCTCTAACGATATATAGTGGTTCAAGATCCATATTCACTAATTCCTAGTAAGATTTGGCTTCACTGCTAGGAAATTAGTGACATAGGTAAACAACCATTGTTAATCATATCCCTATATGACTCTTGTTTGTTGGGTAACATCCAATGCCCCGACTCCCAACTCTATTCCATAAAGCCCAAAACCGTTTTGATAGCTTTGTTGAGTGAACCAACACTATGCATGTGAATGTCCAACATTCACCCTATGCATTATGATAGATGATGGTACTTTGCTTTGGCAAACCTACCACACAACGATCAAAATAACATAGGTGCAGTTATTAGTAAATGGCATCAAATACTCAACTTTTACGAGGGAAGCTATTCTATCATGACAAAACATCCACCATATGAGAAGCATGAAAAGAATAGTAATACGTAAACATCACAGGTATATGATCATATCACATTGTGAATAGTATTGCCTTTAGAATCATAATGGTCTCCATCGCCATGGTTCCATCAAGATCTGAGCTACCATGACTCCGTTCTTGTGGTGATCTCCATCTCCACCATGCTTGAAGACATCTCCATGATAATAAAAGAAGCTAATACAACTAATAGCTACCAAATAAATTACATGAGAGATCAAGCATTACAGGTCGACACGCAGGTCGTTATACAATTATGTGACAATCTCAACCCGGTTGTGTTAAATTTGCAACACGCAGACTGCACGAATTTACACACAGATCATCACATCACATTAAGGCCATACCATTCACATCATTTCCTGCAAAAACTAGTTAAGCGTAGAACGATTTCTAGCGTGAAACTATGTTATGTAATCACTATAGCAGACACCAAACGGAATTACATAGATCGCATCTATGAAATCACTATGAAAATCTCATCAGATTGATCAAATCAACCCGAATCCGAGCCACTCAGAATGCCCCAATTTTCAATGTGATTGGTTATTCATGAGTAGGTCGCGACTCATGACCGTGGTCTGTTGGCTCAATCTGTTAGCTATGTACGCGATTAGTCTCGATGGTGATTCTAGCCGGTAGGGACAGGTTGCGCACACAGCAAAGAAGGAGCACGAACTGACCCTTTAGTCATATACGATCACAATCTAGTGTAACCAATTCCAAACCCCAAAAATCATGCGATAAAATTCATCGTATGAATATGTCTGCAGTAGATCTCATCTAATAACAAGATCCAGACAAAAAACTACGCAAGTCGGCTCTGATGCCGCTGTTGGGAAATCGGCGGTACGCTACTCTAGCAACTCTACCGCATCACCCAGGAAACATGCGAGTACAGAGGTCATGGATCGTTACCACTAGACGCGCAGCGCAGCAGAACGTAGACGCACGTCGATGTAGGGGAAGTAGACGATCCCGTTCATCTCCTCCTCGCCCTCTTCTCAGCAGCAGTAGACGAACACGTTCGTCGTAGCCGATCAGCGCAGCAGTAGCAGCAGCGCCTCCACGGAGGCCACACGTACAGAGAGGAACGCCGTGCGCCAGTGTGCTAGCACCGCGCGCGCAGCAAGGGTCTTGGCGTGAGGCCTTCGAGGGGTGGTGGCTAGGGCTGTCGTCACGTGGTGGAATAATTAGCCTCTAACCCTACCCCTCATATTTATAGGCATACTAATAGGCTTTTAGGACGCAGATCTATTAGTACTCTAATTGCTAATGGATCAAATATCCAATATGCCTTAACCCGAATTGTTATTATTGCCTCTTGGACACATCACCAACAGAATCCCACGTAGATCGCTTTGAGATTAGTACAGATTGACACTGCATAGCTGTAGCGCTACATCACTCCTGCATAGAATTCGTTTCCCATCACAACACCCATCGCCCGCTCCCACCGCTACAGCAAGCTCCACTAATCCACAAATTACTGCGCCCAGTCCAACCACCTCCGGGCCCACCCTCCCACCCATGATCCACATATTTCGGATCCTAGCGAACAGTCCGCACCTCCCATCACACACGATCCCAACAACCTGCCCGTGCCGTCCACTGCTCACGACACATACCATGCCCCCACGAACACAACAACACCATATCATGCAGACAATACCAGCTCCACTCAGCCACTGGCCCCATACCAGATGATAACAAGATCAAAAGCCGGGATTTTTAAACCTAATCCTAAATATGCCATGTCCGCTGCTGACAATATCACATCAGAAACACCACTGTCACCTATGCTCAAATCTGTACAGTCAGCCCTCAATGACCCCAACTGGCGCGCCGCTATGCAACAAGACAGGGCCGGGCTGGCTAAATTTGAGACCCTGTACAGAATATTAAAATAAAATTTATTTTTATATGAGAGACTAAAAATCTATAATGACATATATATATAAAAATATTTCTATTTGTTAAACTCATGTCTCTTGAATCTTGATGCATAAAGTTAATTTGAACAACATAATTTCCGTAGTGTTACTTGAGACTTTAACTACATCTACAATTAATTTTTAAGGGCAACCTCTAGATTATCACAAGCAAATTTAAGCTCTCATTATCCAATAATTGTATGGCTTCAGAGGTAAATAAGAATTCAAAAACTTTCCGACAAACCTAATGGTGTTTAAATCTCCTTAAGTTACAAAACTGTCTGATCAATAGTTATAAATTGGTTGACAAGCGGATATGGACTAAACCATCATTATCCAAGTAAACAACATTAGCAAAATGGAGTATAAACTAAGTTCGCTGGAGAGGTCATGGCAGGGTGTAGTGTAACCAACCGATCGTAATTAGGTGCCATTACTTGGCCGAACTACTTTGCAATCTGTCGCTCTACCGATGCCTCTCGGTGCTGTATGTGCGTCTGACTAGAGGTGCTTTGGGCTGCATATTACCGAGTTGTTGTCTGTTGAGATAGGACCTGTAGAAGAGGAGTGAAATAAATTGAGCCCCTGAGAAATGGGGGGCCCTGTGCGAGCGCACTGGCTGCACGCCCCTGTGCCCGGCCCTGCGGCCCTGCAACAAGAGTTCGATGCACTTCTGTGCAACTAGACTTGGACTCTAGTCCCTCGACCACAAGGCACAAATATTATCACCGGCAAATGGATTTTTAAACACAAATTCAAGCCAGACGGTTCGTTCAATAAGTACAAAGCTCGATGGGTCGTCCGGAGTATTCATCAACGACCCAGCGTAGACTTTGGTAAAACATTTGCTCTCGTTATTAAACCTGCTACTACCTGACTGTTTTGACGATCGCCGCAAATCGACGATGGTCAGTGAGTCAACTTGACGTCTCCAATGCTTTTTTACATTGTCATCTTGATGAGCAAGTATTTTGCAATCAACCAACAGGATTTATCAGTCCTCAAGCACCAGATGCGGTCTGTATGCGCTCTCGTTCCCTATACGGGCTTAGATAGGCGCCCAGGGACTGGTTCACACGGTTTGCCCATTTCGCAGTACAGCATGGCTTCCACCAATCCAAGTCAGCCTCGTCTCTTTTCATTTTTCATCAAGGGCACGAAGTTGCATATCTACTGTTGTACGTAGATGACATGATCCTCACAACCTCTTCATCATATCTGCTGCAAAAACTGGTACATCTTCTAAAATCTGAATTTGCTGTGAAGGATATGTGTGCTATCACATATTTTCTTGGTATTGATATCAAGCGCTCTCAATCGGGCTTCTTTCTAACTCAAGAAAATTATGCCAAAGATATTTTGCAAAGAGCAGGGATGGTCACGTGTAAGCCAGGTGCTACACCCATTGATACAAAGCCAAAGCTACCATCTACAAGTGGCACCAGAATTTCAAATCCGACGGAATACAGACAATTAGTAGGGGCTCTTCAATATGTAACCATTACTCGTCCGGATATTGCTTATTCTGTTCAACACGTATGTCTCCATATGCATGACCCCCATGACTGCCATTGGACACTCTTGAAGAGACACTACTACAAAAAGCATTTTTACAGGCGCCTCAATTTTTCAAACACAGGCGGTCCTTAAAAATATGCGACTGTGATGACGAATGATATAATAACCGTTTGTGATGAAAGAACAACACAGGCGGATTTTAAAGAACAACCGTCTGGGTAAATACATGATCTTCAGAATCGGTTCTTAATTAAGAACCGCCTGTAATGCAACGAACTTCACAGACGGATTTTAAGAAACAACCGTCTGGGTAAATACATGATCTTCACAGACGGTTATTAATTATTAACCGCCTGCAATGCCATGAACTTCACAGACGGATTTTAAGAAACAACCGTCTGGGTAAATACATGATCTTCGTTGGCGGTTCTTGATTAATAACCGTCTGTAATGCAATGAACTTCACAGATGGATTTTAAGGAACAACCGTCTGAGTAAATACATGATCTTCGTTGACGGTTCTTAATTAATAACCGTCTGTAATTCAATGAACTTCATAGCCGGTTCTTGATTAACAACGGCCTAAGAAGATCATGTATTTTCAGTGGCGGTCATTGTTTAATTATCATAAGCGGTTTTCATTGAAATTACAGGGATGTAGTTGCAATCATATATCACAGCCGCATGTAGTCGTGCAGGCAAAATTGTATCAGGAAAAAAACACAGATGAGCTAGCGGATACTAGTACAGTAATGCATTATAGGAAATGCTCGATCACCAGTGAGGCTGGCTTAATTGTGATAATACACCATTAGAGGCTTTACAATTGTTCAAAGATAATTTCTTTACACACTGAACAAAAATCATGCTACATTCATTGTAGATCGACGATGAAGCTCCCATCGATCAATCTAAATTGTACCGTTCTGCTTGCTCCCGAACACGTCTCTTATATTCCGCTGGATCCTGAAAATATTGACATTATTTAAATTAACAAATGTCGAAGGAGGAATGAATAACCTACATTGGTCACTAAGTCAAAGTGTCATCTAACCTTGATAAGTAGATTATAGCAATCATTTTCAACATCAGGCACATTTGGCTGATGCAGCAAACGCTGAACTTCAAGTAGTATAGTTTTGATTGTAAAAGCACTGCACCACCCCTATGAAATATAATTTAAGCAATATAAGAAACCAGTTCAAATAAGTTCAACAAAAATTATAAGTAATAATTACATGAACAAAATAGGTCTATCTTACAGTCTCTTGATCAAGAATCCCGATGCAGAGTGCTCCCGAACGATGGACATTTGGGTGGAAGAACCCAATTGGAAAGGAGCATCTTGGAGGCACCAAGGGATAGTCCTCAGAGAAGGAGATTGTCAGGGGGTAGTAACCATCTTCCCATTCAGTCTGCAAAAGAAATTTATTAATAGGAGGACGATAGTTAAACTCATATTGTGCTTGTTCTTCATGACTTACCCCTTCTTTACCGGGGACGATGCACTGCCACTTCAATAAATCTCCCGATTCAGGCTTCGCAGAGAAACCCTACGCGGAGAAATTGAAAATACCAAAAACAAACAACACGGAAAAACAAACTACAGTTAAGTTCATCAGTCCATTACAGATACATATGTATATACAACCATGTGACCGGTGTGCCATATGTACATACATGGGGATGGTTCTTGCGCCACGCCAAGCGCTCCTCCTTCAATCGGCTACACGCCCGAGACATCATTATCTGAAGAAAGACCAAACTTCCAAACTTCCAAATCATTGAGTCCAAACGCATATGTACACAAATGCAAAAGGACACAATCCATATACCAACATTGTTCTAAGTTGATTTCAGAAGATACAAATATATACAATATATATCATCTCGCATTGCTATATACATTTTTTTCAGCATTGACATCTTGTCGCATATAGGGTTTCAAATTCTTTTTAATGCTTCTCTCTACGCGCTTGATGTTTTCTGGTTCGGTGAAAAGGTACATCTCTTCATACTGATTATATTCCTCTTCATTATCTCCCACATTGTCAACCCCAACAATATTTTGCTTTCCAGAAACAACTACGTGCAACTTCTCAGTTTCTGGATCTTGAACATAAAAAACTTGTGCAACATTATCGGCGAGAACCCACAGGTCATCTTTGTAACCCACTTTATTCAAGTCTACCAGTGTCAGTCCGTAATTGTCCACTTTCAAACCATCAGGATGTTTGACCCATTGGCACTTAAATACGGGCATTACCATTCTTTCGCCATAATCGAGTTCCCATATTTCCTCTATGAACCCGAAGTATGTGGTCTTCTGCCCTTGTGAATCATAAGCCTCAATACGAACACCACTATTTTGTGCAACACTCTTACCGTCTTTTTCTTTAGTGTAATATGTGTAACCATTGATGTCATATGCTTGCCATGATGTTACCAAAGCAGATGGGCCACAAGCTAACTTTTTCATTGTTGCCTCTTCTATAGTGTTTCCGTATGATATATTTTTGTCTATTAACCATTCAGTGAAACATCTTCTGTGCTCTTTCATGATCCAGTCCTCTTTGCGGTCTTGGTTTTTATCACGAAGCTCAATTTGGTGTTCCTCAATGTACGGCTCAGCTATTGCGAGCTGTTGTAGTACACCAAAATGTGCACGGTGTACATTCTTGTAATCTTGAACAATAAAAGTTTTCTTACCCACTTTGCCTCTCCCACGTAGTCTACCCTCATGTACCGGTATAGGCACACCTATCGATTTTCCATCTTTGATGTAATCAGCGCAACCCTCAATCACTTCTTCAGTGGTGTATCCTTCCATAATTGAACCCTCTGGGTGAGCACGGTTCCGCACATAACCTTTTAATACTCCTAAATATCTCTCCAACGAAAACATATGATGTAAATATAGTGGCCCCAATGCTTTTATCTGATCAACAAGATGTATGATTAGGTGTACTTGCATATCAAAAAAGGATGGTGGGAAACACATCTCAAGCTTGCACATTGTCTCGACGATGTATGTTTTCAGATAGTCTAAATCTTCACGTGCTATCACCTTTTGCGATACTGCATTGAAGAAGTAACACAAACGTGTGATGACAACTTTTATATGCTCAGGTTTGATTACTCTTATTGCAATGGCAAGGAAAACTGTCATCATCATGTGACACTCGTGAGAATTATAACCGAATAAAGACAAGTCTTTCATCGAGACTAGTTTGCGGATATTGGATGAGAAACTTGTGGGCACTTTGATCCCACGCAAGCATTCGCAAATTGCTTTTTTCTCTTCTAGCATCAAGTTGTAGCTGGCTGGGGGAAGGTAATGCTTCCCGTTCGCCTTTTCTACTGGATGAAGCTCTGGTCTCAAATCAAGATTTACTAGGTCCATACGTGAATTTAATCCATCCTTTGTCTTCCTCGGCATGTCCAGCAAGGTCCCAATGATGCTGTCAAATACATTCTTTGTAACGTGCATCAAATCAATACTATGGCAACATTCCAGATTCTTCCAATACGGAAGATACTTGAAAAAAAATGATTGTTTCTTGAAAGACATGTCAGTTGTATCATCCGAAGATGTACTTTTCTTTCTCTTAATTCCTTTACTCTTTTTTCCCTTACCGAAAGCAATATGAATGTTCTTGACCATTTCAAACACAAGTTTTCCACTGTAAGGTTTCGGTGCAGTATCTTTTTCGATTTTGTTATCAAATTGTTCTTTCATCTTCCTATACTTGTGTGTATCTGTCAAGAACCGTCGATGTCTCATGTACACCGTCTTTCTGGATGAAGTGAGGTATAGATATCCAGTTCTATCCACGCACCTAACGCAACCTTTCTTCCCTTTCATTTGTCCCGATAATGTAAACAGTCCGGGATAATCATGCACGGTAACGAATATCATTGCTCTTAGCGTGAAATACTCCCGCTTGTACTCATCCCATGTACGTACCCCTTCATTCCACAATTTCGCCATATCTTCCATTAAAGGTTCCAAGAACACATCAATTTCGATGCCGGGTTGTTTCGGACCTTGGATAAGAACAGATAATAAGATATATTTCCTTTTGTGACACAACCACGTCGGTAGGTTGTACATAGTTAAGACCACGGGCCATGTGCTGTGTATGCTCCTTTTTTCACCAAACGGATTCATTCCATCTGTACCCAAGGCAAACCTCACATTTCTGATTTCCTTCGCAAATTCTGGATACTGAATATCAAAATTTTTCCACTGCGTTGCATCACCAGGGTGTCGTATATGTTTTTCATTCTTCTTGCGTTCCTCGGAATGCCAACGCATAAGTTCAGCCTCCCTAGGGTTTGAGAACAAACGCTTCAAGCGATCAATTACCGGAAGGTACCACATCACCAATGCAGGAATTTTTCTCTTATTCTTCCCGTCTGCATCGCCAGAAGTATCGTCATCGTCACCTTCAGGACCAATAATAAACTTCTTATTCTTCTGAGTCTTTTTCATGTTGGTAACATACTGGTGATTGTAGTCCTTCTTATATCTACTGACACCACAAATGGGGCATCTAGTTGCGAGCTCATGCTCTTTGCGATACAGAATACAATGGTTCACACAAGCGTGTATTTTTGTCACACCTAGTGCCATCGGGCAAAGAAGTTTCTTCGCTTTATAAGTGCTTCTAGGCAGTTTATTTGGATTTGGAAGAATTTCTGCCAGAAGATTCAAAAGATCAGAGAAACTACAATCGGACCATCCGTGCGTAGCTTTCAACTTTAGTAGTTCTAAGACTGCACGCAATGTAGTAAACTCTTTATCACAACCGTTTGATTCATCATATAAAAGCTCTGTGGCCGCATTCTGCAATGTCTCCATTTTACTTAAACCTTTGCTTGCTCCCATAGAAGTCAGTACATATGGTTCAATGTGACGCAACATCTCCTCACAATCGAACTCATCATCATCATCACCAGCTTGATTGTCACTATCATCATCGATATGAACATTATCATCATCTGAGCCTCTCTCATCATCTTTATCCACATCATGTGTATCTAACTCACCATGCTCTGTCCATATTGTGTAGTTATTTTTGAAACCTCTTTTCACCAAATGAGATTGGATTACTATAGTATCCGTCCAAGCAATCTTATTTTCGCAGTCGATACATGGACATAATATGTCATCTATCTTTTGCAACTTCGCATGTCTCTTGGATGCTTCAATAAAATTTGCAACATTACAAATGTACATAGGATCGGGTCTTGGCATGTTATACATCCACGCTCGACGGTCCATGCTTCAATAATAGAATTTTTTGTCAGATTTACAAAATTTGGCCACAAATATTCTCTAAAGGTCTTCTATAAAATGAATTTACAGAGACATAACAAGTATGATTAGGGCGACTAATGTAGGAGACGGGCGACGTCTTGAGGCGGACGGAGTCAAAGGGGGAAACAGGCCCAGCAGCATGGGCTAGGTCTGGGTGGGATCCAGTCCGTTATATCGGGAAACAAGGCCCAGATGCATCTTATATATATTACAATAGCATCTGTTAATTAAACATCATATTCATGTCACATAATAGGTACAAAAAGGAAACAATCCATATAGTCCATACATCAATATACCAGAACACAATCCATACAGTCCTTACACATGCAAAAGGACAGAATCCATATACCAGAACACACAAAACTAACAGCTTATCAGCTAATGAAAATATACAAAGAAAAAGTAAGGAAACTACATTTACCTTGCAGAGGCGTCAACACGGTGGGGAGGCGTCAGCACGGTGGGCCGGCTGGGTGGAGAAGTGGCGGTGCGGGGTTGAGCGGCGGCGCGGCAGTATGGGCTGGGCGGCGGAGAGGCGGCGCGGCGCAGGGGAAATTTCAACAGCCTGGCGGCGTCGATATAAATTCTCCAGGGTTGCGTTTTGACTGCGGTGAGGGGTCCTTATATAGACGTAGGTTTTTCACAGGCGGTTTTTAACTTTATCGCAGGCGGGTTTTACTTACCAACCGCCTGAGATGATGTTTATTAATTAAGAAGTAAATATCTTCACAGGCTGTTGGTACTTAATAACTGCCAGGGAAGATTTTTATCTCAGGCGGGTATTACTTAACAACCGCCTGAGATAATGCCAACTGAACAAAATATTTTTAAAACTTGTATAGCTGACGTTGAAATGTTTTGGTAAATATCAAATTAATTTCTACTCACATATTATTCACATTTTTGTATCTCATAAAAAAAGATCTTTCACTCAAAATTGTTGGTACGAACATATTTGCATAATTTATACATGTATGAATTTTTTTAATTTTTTTAAAAGCACTCCAACATGTCAAACTTCAAATTATCCACCAGTATTCATTGACACTTGATTGAAATATGTACAAAACACAAGAAAAATGTACAAGAACACTTGATTGAAATCCTAAAACTACACTACGGCCCCGCCTCCTCCATCCTCTCCGCCAGCTTCTCAAACCAAGCCAAGCGGTCCTCCTCCGACTCGTCGTCGTCGTCGTAGTCGTCACCATGGTGGTGGTCGCCGCCGTCGTCGTCGCCGTCGTCAGTGGATGACTCGTCGTCGCCGTCGTCGGTGGACGACTCGTCGTCGCCGTCGTCGGAGGACGACTCGTCGTCGCCGTCGTCGGAGGACGACTCGTCGTCATCATCGTCATCATCGTCGTCGTCGTCGAAGTCGTCCTCCTCCTCCTCCTCCTCCTCCTCTGGCGACGATGCAGCAGGAGAGAGGGTCGGCTTCTCCGGCTGAGCCGATTGCTCCGGCTGTACCGGTGGCTCCGGCTGCACCGGCGGTGGAACGCGCTGGTCGTCATTCACCCTCTCGGGGGAGCTGCAGCGTATCCGCTTGCAGGGTGGCTGCCTCGGCGGGCTAGGTGGCGGAAGGTTGGCCATGGCTGTGTTGGTTAATCGGCGGCGGGCTAGGAGAAGAAGAAAGGAGTGGAGAAAAGTTTTGTGCTTGTCCATAACCGACGACGCGCCTTATATAGGTCTGTGCAGAGTAGACGAGGGAGCGGTTCGTTTCCCGCGCATTGAACTCTTTGCAGACCTCGTGCGGCGCACAATTAAACCACTGTGGAAGACGATCTTGAGAGATCCTTGCACGCATCCCTGCACCACGGCTTCTCAACTTCTCCGCAGACCTCGTGCGGCGCGTCAGTTAATTAACACTTCTCAGGCTGTTAATTAACATATTGTAGTTTCAAAAATGATTATCTCAGGCGGTTATTACTTATAAACCGCCTGAGAAAAAAGAAGTAAAAATCTTCACAGACGGTTGGTACTTAACAACCGTCTACAAATATGTTTATCTAAGGCGGGTATAACTTAACAACCGCCTGGGATAATGCCCGATACTCTTCTGCAGTTTCCTTATCCCTTGCTTCTTTTTTATTTAGATTCCAATATAAATACTCAAACATGTTTACATTCTGCAAATTGTGTTCAAATTCGATGATTCTTTCTTCTACATTTGTATTAAATTAACATCTACCAACTGAACAAAATATTTTGTTCATTGCGCATTGAACTCTTTGCAGACCTCGTGCGGCGCACAATTAAACCACTGTGGAAGACGATCTTGAGAGATCCTTGCATGCGTCCCTGCACCACGGCTTCTCAACTTCTCCGCAGACCTCGTGCGGCGCGTCAGTTAATTAACACTTCTCAGGCCGTTAATTAACATATTGTAGTTTAAATTGATTATCTCAGACGGGTATTACTTATAAACCGCCTGAGAAAAAAGAAGTAAATATCTTCACAGGCGGTTATTGCTTAACAACCGCCTGAGATAATGCCCGATACTGTTCTTCAGTTTCCTTATCCCTTGCTTCTTTTTTATTTAGATTCCAATATAAATACTCAAACATGTTTAGATTCTGCAAATTGTGTCCAAATTCGATGATTCTTTCTTCTACATTTGTATAAAATTAACATCTACCACCTGAACAAAATATTTTTAAAACTTGTATAGCTGACATTGTAATGTTTTGGTAAATATCAAATTAATTTCTACTCACATATTATTCACATTTGTGTATCTCATAAAAAAAAGGTTCCTTCACTCAAAATTGTTGGTATGAACATATTTGTATAATTTATACATGTATGAATTTTTTTAATTTTTTTAAAAGCATTCCAACATGTCAAACTTCAAATTATCCACCATTCTAACTAAATGCTCATATTCATATGAGGCATTCATCAAATTATGAACACACATTGATTCCAAAAAATTTAAAAAAATATGAAAAAATTCGTAGATGTTGGTATGATGATTAAAAATGTCCACTGAAAAAATAAATGAAAAAAACATTATATTCATCAAGATAGAAAAATGAAAAATAGCATTTGTTGTATGTTTTTTATGTTCTGACAAATTTAAAAGGATTTATGAAGTGAAATTTAATGGTAACCTTTACTTATCAATAATATTACAAGAAAGTGGATTTTTGCCTTTTTAAAGGACCACATTTAATCAAGAATATTAAATAAGAAGAAGTAAATATCTTCACAGGCGGTTATTGCTTAACAACCGCCTGAGATAATGCCTGATACTGTTCTTCAGTTTCCTTATCCCTTGCTTCTTTTTTATTTAGATTCCAATATAAATACTCAAACATGTTTAGATTCTGCAAATTGTGTCCAAATTCGATGATTCTTTCTTCTACATTTGTATAAAATTAACATCTACCACCTGAACAAAATATTTTTAAAACTTGTATAGCTGACATTGTAATGTTTTGGTAAATATCAAATTAATTTCTACTCACATATTATTCACATTTGTGTATCTCATAAAAAAAAGTTCCTTCACTCAAAATTGTTGGTATGAACATATTTGTATAATTTATACATGTATGAATTTTTTTAATTTTTTTAAAAGCATTCCAACATGTCAAACTTCAAATTATCCACCATTCTAACTAAATGCTCATATTCATATGAGGCATTCATCAAATTATGAAAACACATTGATTCCAAAAAATTTAAAAAAATATGAAAAAATTCGTAGATGTTGGTATGATGATTAAAAATGTCCACTAAAAAAATAAATGAAAAAAGCATTATATTCATCAAGATAGAAAAATGAAAAATAGCATTTGTTGTATGTTTTTTATGTTCTGACAAATTTAAAAGGATTTATGAAGTGAAATTTAATGGTAACCTTTACTTATCAATAATATTACAAGAAAGTGGATTTTTGCCTTTTTAAAGGACCACATTTAATCAAGAATATTAAATAAGAAGAAGTAAATATATTCACAGGCGGTTATTGCTTAACAACCGCCTGAGATAATGCCCGATACTGTTCTTTAGTTTCCTTATCCCTTGCTTCTTTTTTATTTAGATTACAATATAAATACTCAAACATGTTTAGATTCTGCAAATTGTGTCCAAATTCGATGATTCTTTCTTCTACATTTGTATAAAATTAACATCTACCACCTGAACAAAATATTTTTAAAACTTGTATAGCTGACATTGTAATGTTTTGGTAAATATCAAATTAATTTCTTCTCAGACGTGAAATTTTAATTAACGATGAACACACTACATTCATTAACAATATTCAATCATTCACACAGTTGAAGAACACACAAGATACTCATTCATTAACAATATGCACATTTCACAAAAGAACACACAAGATGCACAATATTTACACAAGAACACACAAGAACACAAAAGATACACAAGTAATATTCAATCACATAGATGAAAAAAGATAGATTTCATTCATTAACAATATTTACAAAACAGAAGCAACTAAAAACAACAAAAAGAAAAACTAATTAAATCCTACTCCTACTCCTCTTCCATCTCCTCCTCCTCGTCCTCCGGCGGCGACTCCGACACCGGTGCAACAGGAGACAGGGCCAGCTGCACCGGCTGCACCGGCTGCACCGGCTACACCGGCGGTGCAACCCCGAGGTTGCTAGCCGTCGCCTCCACCAGCGTTCTACGACCCTCGGGGCCAAGAACCTGGGCCATCGTCGCGAACAGAATGTCGAAACGATCAGCCACCCCCACGAGGGCGTAGAGGTAGTGGCCCAAGGTACCCATTCCAGTATACTCTGGAAGGGTACCCAGCCCCAAGGCACTCATGGCGCGAGACGTATTGTTGTACGCCTCTCGCGCCATGAGGAGGCGCTGCTCGGCGTTGATCTTCTCGGGGGAGCTGCAACATTGTTTCTTGCAAGGTGGCTCCCTCGGAGGGCTTGGCGGCGGAAGGTCGGCCATAGTGGTGTTGGGTCGTCGGAGCGGAGGAAGACGAAGAAAACAAGAGGATTCAAAGTGAGCGATGCGCTTGTGAGCGATAGCGCATCTTTAAGGCCGCGCGGAGTGGAAAAGAAAGGTCACGCACGCGTGACATGGTCACTGACGTGTGGGACCGGGTCCACATGTCAGTGACCGCTGATTAAGTCAGGGGATCCTCATCCCGGTTGGTGAGGGGTCTTTATGTAGGCGTTCATCAAATTAAGAAGAAGTAAATATCTTCACAGGCCCATGTTTAACTCAGGCGGGTGTTACTAACCAACCGCCTGAGATAATTGTATCTTCTCAGGCGGGTGTTACTAACCAACCGCCTGAGATAATTGTATCTTCTCAGGCGGTTGGTAAGTAAAATCCGACTGAGGTAACAGTCTTCCCTGACGGTCGGTACTTAAAATCCGCCTGAGAAAATGTGAGTCTATATATACCCCTCGGCAGCATTGGAAAAACCTAACCCGGGCGAAACACTTAGACGCCGTTAGGCTGCCAAAATTTCGTTTGCCGCCAAGTGTTCCCCCTCGTCACTTCCAGGTACGCCGCCGAGCTTCGCCGTCGCCGAGCTTCGCCGTCGTCGCCGAGCTTCGCCGTCGCCGCCGAGCTTCGCCCTCCTCACTTCCAGGTACGCCGAGCGAAGCCATTTCCGTCGCCGCCGAGCTTCAAGGTAAACCCTAAACCCTTCGACCTTCCATCCTCCTTCGCCGTGCTGCCTCCCTCCCCGCCCTCGCTGCCGCCTTGCATATCCTTGGTTAGGGTTCGGGAATTAGATAATGGTAGGCATCCTTGGTTAGGGTTCGGTGGAATTCGAAAAACTGTCAAGTTCGGTGGCATCTTTGGTTAGGGTTCGGTGGGGAAAGATTTATGTGGATGGTTATATCACGATAAATTGGTAGTTGGTTTTGTGTGTCTGAAACTGTTCTGACACATTAGTGGTAAACATGATTCTAGACTCTAGTAACAACAGTATATTCCCTATTTCTGTCATCGGCCTTGCATATGCCACATAATTCTCTATTAGGGGCAAGATTTAGCTATATTTGGTTAAGTTGACCAAATTTGGCTAATTTTGGCTAAGTTACATTAGATATAGTTATACTTGACTAATTTTGACTAAGTTATGCTATATTTAGCTATATTTGGCTACTTTTGCTTAGAGTTAGCTATGCTAGACTAAGTTTGGCTAAGTTTGCTTTTATTTCTCTAAGTTTCTTTTGAGCAATTGTAGCTAATCTGTGCTACCAAAGATGTCTGCACTTGTGGCTCCATCAGCTTCATTTGAGCAATTGTACCTAATCTGAGCTACCAAAGTTATGCTACATTTAGCTCTGAAGCCAAACAAAAGTTGCTGGCCAACTCATTTGTGATGCCAGGAGCATCCTCACGCCCATATCTAGGTAACACTAGGTGTGGCGATGGAGTCTGAGCATATGATGCCGATCTCTATGATACAAGAATTTAGTTAGACCTATATAACTTCAAAAATGTGTTTTGGCTAAATTTACTTAATTGAGCCAAAATTGAGAAAATTTGTTTTAAATATGACCAAATTTAGTTATGCCATTTATTAGATTTTTTGTCTTATTAGATCTAGCATGGAAAGCCCTAAGAAGACTGGTCCTGATTGTAACAACAAAGAAGACAATATGGAGTTTACTGACTCCAGCAGTTCAGGCTCCTATCACAGTCCTTCAGATCCTTTTCCGAATATAAAAATTAAAAAGACTTCAGTGGATCTAGACCCGGAATATGATCCTGCCGACGAGGTATGGATCACGAATCTTAACTTCAGCAGTTCAAGTTAATGTTGGTTGTCAAGTATACGAAGTCTTATAATTTTTTTCTACCTAGATTAATCTCGAAGACAATGAGGTGACATCGGCTCCTAAAACCGCAGAAGGTTCACCAATGGATGAATCCTCAGCTTCACTCAAGCGGAAACGAGGGCAACGAGGTCCCAATAAGGGTCTATTGGACCGCATCATGTACATAACAAGGGTCGGTCCAAGTGGGCTTCCCCAAGAACCACTGGATTCAGTTACCAAGTACCGTAATGCATGCGGTTTTCTTGTTAGGGAGGTTGTGCCGATCACAACCGAGAATTGGAGGAAATTACCCGAGCAGACCAAGAATGAGTTGTGGGAAAAGATAAAGAAACAATTCAAGTTCCCGAAAGGCACAGAAGAAGCTGTAAAGAAAGCAACATTGGTCTCTTGCGGCAAGAAGTTTCGATGCTGGAAGAGTGAAATGAATGCTTATGTTAAGGCCAATAAGGTCCCTAGCCCGAGGAAGATGGGAAAAATCACACAAGCTCAGTGTCAAGAGTTTGTTCGTCAAAAGAGCACACCTGATGCTAAAGCTCTAAGTGCAACTAGGTCAGAGCTTGCAAAAAAGAACAAATACCATCATCGCTTGGGGTCTGCCGGATATGGCCCCAAAGTCCAGAAATGGAATAAGATAATAGACAAAATTCTTAGTAAGGGCAATCCTCACCCATTAGAAGGGTGCGATGAGCGAACTCAACGCTGGGTCTTTGCTCGGTCAGGTTTGACCAGCGAGGGCAAACTTGAAAAGCCCGACTCTCTGAATGAAGTAGAGGATAAAATGAAAGAAGTAATTGAAAAGCAACAGAAGGGTCTCTTCAAGCCGAAGAGGGAGAATGACCAACTTACCGCTATCTTGGGAAACCCTGAACACAGCGGACGGGTTCGAGCGGTCTCTTCTCAAATGTCTTGGCTAGATGGTTTCCCTAAAGATAAAGACACATATAGAAGACGTGAGAAGTTTAAGAAAACACTTGATGAAACAATTGCTCAAAAGGTCAAAGAAAATATGCAAGAAATAATGGAACAACTTAGACAATCAGGACAATTAGTGGCACCGAGTACAATGATGGTTCCGGTGCAAAAGGAGCAATTAGTATCTCCAACTGCCTACCCTAGCAGCGTTGGTTCCGTGCCAGGCTCAGGGTCAGCCCATAAGTTCCCTGTCGATGATATTGCTAACGACAAATCTTGTCGTCTTCTTGTCCCGATAGGCAGAGCAGGGAACAAAACCAAACAGGTTGCCACTGCTATGGCAAAGCCTGATCGTGACTTCAACGGGAGTCCACTTCCGTTGTATTATTCTGTGGTGCAAGTTCTTCAGATCATTGATAATGATTATGAAGATTATGAAATAGACCACGTCACACCTGAGGGGATCGCGACTCTGGGGCAGGCTGTCAACCAATTAATCCTTTGGCACCGACGCGATATCGTGTTGGACGATGAGCCAATTTCTAGCCCCGTCGCATCTCCAAATACTGCAACCCCATCTTCTAAGGCGAAAGTGCATGAAGATACACTCCCAGTCCGGGAAGATCCACTCCCCCTATGTCTGAGCAAGGATGATGATATCCAAGAGCAACAAGTTGGACAACAACTTCAAGCAGTACCAGAGCAAGCTGTTGCTAGTAAAGAGCAACTAGTTGAGCAACAGCTTGAAGTAGTACTAGAGCCAGCTGCTGGGAGTAAAGAGCAATCAGTTGAACAACAGGTTCAACAACAAGCCAGTGTCCAACTTCCGACGACTACTCCTCGATCATCAGTGCCTGTCAAAGTTAGCTCATACGAAAATAAGAAACCTTCATCAGAAGTGACAAAGTATTTGGAAGCTATGAAGGAAAATATTAGAAAATCGAGTGCATCTCGTTCTTCTCATGAGCCAGCATCAGAGGATATCGAGGAGTGGGAAGAAGACGGTGTCATGTATAATCGGCGGACGGCTTTAGTTAAACCAGGAGTTCCAATATACAAGCTTGAGGATGTTCCTCCTAAATTTGAGAATGGGAAGCCGTTAATGACATCCGTACAACTTAGCAAACAACCCGTCGCGCTCAGAAGAATGCATGAGTGGTACATCACTGCCAGCACAAAATATGGTCTTGATTGCGTCACATTTCGTATTCCAAAAGAAGCATTCTGGAGCACTGGAGTAGATAAACGAGTCATTTTATTTGAAGAGCTGCTTTCCCTTTTCCATCGGGGCATGCTCGAAATCAACCTGCTGCTCGTCTCGTGCTTGTAAGTGCTCTAATATTTTGTATTTGCTTTTCTTACTACACGCATACGCATTTCATGAGATTATAACAATTCTGGACTTCTTCAATAGGATGCAATACATGGATAATGAAAAGTTGGCGCACAAGACAGGTATCCTTGACCCTACTAGGATTGCAAAGTCGCTATTCGACGTCCAGGCGAATCGAGAATCAAGCCAGTACAAACACATGAAAAAAAAAGATTTTGAAAGAGCAATTGCAAAACTTAAGAAGGATAGAAAGGCAGAAGTTGCAGCTTACATAGGACATGCGATGTTTAACTTTGTCAGAGACGGCCAGGACCTCGTAAAGGCTCCGTACCACTTCGAGTAAGTTCGACACATGGAATTGAAATAGCAATTATTGGTAATTGTTAACACGTGTGTTTGTATGTTTGCAGTAATCACTACATAATGATCTTCATCAAGCCAACGCAGGGAATGGCAACAGTCTTGGACTCGGCCGATTACCCACCAGATCGTTACAAAGATTTCCTTTCCATTTTGAAAAAGTACGTTTATTCAATAATTTTAATTTACGCACATTTAGAATGTGTTGACAAGTTTTATATGACATTTCTTGTATTACAGCGCTTGGCGGTTTTACGCGGAACAGCTTGGCGGTCAGAGACCTCCTAATACGAATGCATTGGACATTAAAACGTATTATGCTTGTCCGAAGCAGCCTGCTGGGAGTGTCTTATGCGGGTATTATGTATGCGAGCATCTTCGGACCGCCGCCGTATATAGAGTCAATCGTGAGGATGTAAGTTATCCTTAATGTCGATACCTTATTTTCTTACTTTTGTGTTTCATTTTCATTGTAACTAGCATAGTTTAATGCTTATATTCTCTGCTGTTCAATATTACCAGAAACATTATTTTCATATTTTGATTCCAACTTCAAAATTCAATTGCTCATAGTACAACTGCTCCAAAAATACCTACTAAATTCTTGTATACTCTCACTTTGATCTATACTTTGAGATTGTTCAAACCAACACATTCTAAACCTTGTTATGTGTTATATTGCAGCACAAGAAGAATCTGAACGAAGAATGGCTGGTTTGTAGAAGTATTCCTGATGGAGGAGCCGACAGGATTGCTTCTGAACTCTGTCAGTTCATTCGTCACGAAATTTTGCACAAAACGGGGAAGTTCTTTGATAAGAGAGGTTCAGCAGCTGATGTGCCAGAACTTTGCGACTATACCAATCTAAATAGTTTTTAGTGAAAACTTGTAAACTTTGAGATGAAATTGTATCTGTAACTTGTGTGTATGTATATTGTTTTAGTGAAATTGACTTCTGTGATGATAATATTGTTGTCTTTTGGTCTGTGATGATTGTTGTTTTTTGTTCTGTGATTATATTGAATTGACCTGGAAATTAGAATAACAGCAGTAGTACTGCATGACTGTGAAAAACAATTATCACAGGCGGCTAGATACAAGTAAAGAAACATCTGTGATAACCTAATTTTCACAGGCGGTGTCTGTTATGGTAGAAACCGGCTGCGTTAAAGGGTCTTCACAGACGGCTGATATAGGTAAACTCCGTCTGTGATAACACCATTATCATAGACGGGTTAGTTATGCTTCAATAACCGTCTGTAAAGACACATTATCATTGACGGTTAGTTATGCTTCAAAACTCGCCTGTGAAGACATATTATCATAGGCGGTTAGTTATGCTTCAAAATCCGCCTGTGAATACAAATTATCATAGACGGTTAGTTATGCTTCAATACTCGACTGTGAAGACTCATTATCATAGGCGGTTAGTTATGCTTCAAAATCCGCCTGTGAAGACAAATTATCATTGGCGGTTAGTAATGCTTCAATACCCGTCTGTGAAGACTTCTTATCATAGACGGTTAGTTATTCTTCAATAACCGTCTGTGATAAGACGTTTATCATAGACGGTTATATATGTTGCACGACCCGTCTGTGATAAAGTATTTTCACAGACGGCTAGCCTAAGTAAAGAACCACCTATGATAATCGGTCTTCACAGGCGGCTATCCTTAGTGAAGAACCGCCTATGATAATTAGTCTTCACAGGCGGTTTCACTTCTCCGCCTGTGAAATTGCGGATTATCACAGACTCTTCGTTTCAGGCGGTTTTAAAAGTCGTCTGTGATAATAGGTTTGGAGCCGCCTGTGATGAGGCTTATTGTAGTAGTGAGAATATTACGCTATTTCCAAGGCTCTATCAATCTTGGACTTCATATTCGGGTAGCAGTTTCATTGCTTATATAAGGACGCTGACTGAGCCGGATGCCCAGATACTCGACTGTCTACATCTGGCTATTGCATTTTTCTCGGTAATTCATTAATCTCATGGTCTAGCAAGAGGCAACCGACCGTTTCACGATCTAGTGCAGAAACCAAGTATCGCGCCGTTGCCAATGTCGCAGCCGAATGCCTGTGGCCCCGTCAATTGCTTGGTGATCTTCTTTGTCCCATTGGCAAAGCAACCATCATCTACTGCGACAATATATCAGCAGTCTATCTTGCTCACAATCCAGTTCACCAAAAAAGAACGAAGCAGATTGAAATAGACATACATTTTGTCCAGAGAATGGGTTTTCGTTGGAGAATCGGTCTAAGCTTCCATGTGTGTGTGTGTGTATATATATATATATATATATATATATATATATATATATATATATATATATATATATATATATATATATACACACACACACACACACCTGATCAATTGTAATCAATGCGCAATATATATATTACCATATCATTCTACAGTTATGAGCCTCCGTTCCACCTTGTGCGTGAGAGGAGTGAAATATTTAAATCTTAGTTTGTTGACAATGCTAAGTGGCAAGCTAAGATAACAGAGGGAAAACTGCCCAATTGACACCCAAAGACACCAGCTAAAGCTGATGCATTTGGCTTACTAACATGGACCGGAATAAGACATGACTTGCTGTACGTAATTGTCGAATTGTGCACTAAGACACTTCTCCCGGTACTACTAAGGAGTAGTCCGCGGAGGTTCGCATTCGGTTGGGGCGCAAAACGAAATCAAGCACAAGATGGTGACACGAGAGATTTTACGTGATTCGGGCCGCCTGAGCGTAATACCATACTCTACGGGGCGTGTGTTGATTGTATAAGCGAGTATGAGCTTGTGTGTGTGTCAGATTGGATGCTTTCTACCATGCAGTGCAACCCTTTTATATGCTAAGGATTGGCCGTTACAGTTCGAGCCCGGCCCGAAAAGTGGCCACGGCTGTATTAAGGCCTCCTTTGGCATAGCTCCACAAAGTTGATTCTCTAGTTTCACTTCTGATTCTCTAGTGAAGTGATTCTGTGGCTAAAAATGATTCCCTATGATTTTCTAGAATAAACTCTTAGAATCACTTCACAGAATCAGGAGAAGCTATTTTTTTCAGCGTCCGTTCATTTTAGAGAATCACTTCACAGAATCAGCCAAGAATCACTTCTTCTGAAAAATAGTGTTTGGCATAGCTTCCTTGATTCTGCCTGAGAATCAGATTTGTGAAGCTCTAGTAAAGGGGGCCTAACTACCCTTTATACGATCTATAGTGTAATGAGGGGTTAATTGTGTGTTAACATGCCCTAACAGCAGCGCTACTAGTCTTGATGTTCCCCTAATTGTGTATCATTAATATGGCATTAATGACGCGTTAACCAGTTCTTGTAACGGCTAACTGATAGCCCTTGAATGTCCGCTCTGCTGGAGATTCCACTATCTTTCCGTTGCTGACGTAGGTCCGAGCGTTGACACGTGGAAGCTCTGGAGATTCCCTCTACTAGGAGATAGGTCCGGTGCCATTGGTCACGTGGTAGTGTCAGAGCTTCCCTAAGGAGGGAGGCAGGCCCGGCTCTGCAGGACACGTGGTAGCACCGGAGCTATCCTAACGAGAGAGGCAGGTCCGACTCTTCTAGACACGTGGCTCTACCGAAGCTACCCTAAGGAGGGAGGTAGGTCCGGTTACGCGGGATGTGTATCCCCTTCGAATATCTGCCATTAGAACATAGGAACTCCTCGACTTTGCTTGCAGTGTTAGGGGGTACCCGGTACGTAGGGTACCGACAGTGGCCCCCGAGCCAACCTCAGGGAGAGGTCCTCAGGTAGAGGTTATGCTACCGGAGGTGGGGTCATCATCGATTCTCGCGTTGCAGCTTCAAAGTCTTTTCTGGGCAGTTGGGACAGCGACACACAGTTATGCCGTCGTCGCGTAGCCCTTCTTGATATGGTGAGTGGGATCCTGGCGTGCGGATCTCACACAATTGAAGGTCCCCAGTTCCCAATACGAAATTCATATCGGTTCCCAACGTAATCTTTGTAGCACTGTCAGGATGCCCCTCAGGCTTCCAACTTCCCTTCATGACAACGATTCGCCTGGTGCAACTTTTTTAACAAAGTGGACCTATGCCCCCCTGTCATTGACGAGGTCAGTTGAGATTCGGGTCTAGAGGTAATTTCCATCCAAGCGTTGCAGATGCTTACTAAAGGGAGAAAGTCTGCATGGGAAGAGAACTCTTTACGCTTTCATGTGATCTTGCGCTTAGAGCTCTCCGCCCTTGCAACCTTTCTTCCACTTCTGCTCCACTTTGCGGTGATAGAGTTGGGTCTTCCTCGTAGCTGGATCAAGAGCGATGAAGAGTTTTAGAGGGTCCACACCTATATGGGGTGGTTGAGTGACTCCTTCAACAACTCGGTTCGCCTCGGCAAGCTCCCCTTCAAGAAGGAAAACCCCGACAAGATTGTGTACTTCACGGCGTTCGCCATAGTGGGGCTCATCCCGCCGTTCTCCGGCTTCCTGCTGATGCTGTTGGACTTCTACAGCCCACAACTCCACCACCTCGGCCCCCACTCCTTCTTGCTAGTGGCGACATTCGTCCACTTTTGCGAGATGTGGGTGGGTGTGCCGCCCTGCATCAAGCTCTTCCGGACCTTCTTCAAGGTCCACACAACCGGGAAAGGGAATGAGCTTCTCGGCTTCTACTACTTCATGAATCGCAATAACTCACCCTTCAAGTATCTGAAGATGTTCCCTTCTGGGAAGTGGGACTACTGGAAGAAGGATTGGGTGGTCATCAGGGTGGATCGCCATGACATGTTGGAGCTACCTGATAGCCTCCCCGCCGTTGACACCGATGCCTGGAAGGTGGTTCCGAAGCTGTCGGAGGCATACGACCCAATCCTGACAAGAATCCAGGAGTGCGTGGAAGGAAGAGTAACTCCTCTGATGGTGATTGCCAACTTCCTGACCAACTGATGGGCTTTGCTAAAGACGAGAGAATGGCCTGCGTGGGCACTCGGTGGAGAGATGGATCCATATTGGATTGATACTAGTATAGGGTCCAATTAGGATGAAAAGGCTTTGAAGCTTCATCTCCAAAAACTGCACCACAGAGCCATTCATCCTGATGATCTGACACCTCTGACGGAGTTCCTGCCACTGAACATGGTTCCAGAGTTTAGGAGGGAGCTGCGGAAGAAGATGCTGACATTTGATGATCGGGGCCTTGTGGATAAGCATCAGAGCACTCTTCCAGCGGGGATTGTGATCCCGGGAGCTCCTTGCTCTCATGATGGCTCCGGACCTACGACAGTCAGCAGCAAAGGCAAAGGTTCATCATCTTAACCTTCCAAGAAATCAGCCTCAAGCCGATGCAAGGAGAAAGCTCCCGTCGAAGCTCCGAGTCACAAGCGGAAACTAACAATTAGCAACAGAAACAATGTGAGGGAAGCTCTGAAAGAAGTGACCCCTTAGCCTCGGCTAAGGTCTGTGGTGGTCATGCCCCCAACTCTGGCTATGGTCTGGGTGCTGGGTTCGACAAGTCAACTCCGGCCCCGGTGCCAGCAGAGGGCTCTGGGTCTAGAGCAAGGCCTCTTAAATCACAGGTACTAGACGTGGCAGTGCCGGCGGTTGCCTCAACACTTGGTTTGGGGCCTAGAGCATTCACCACAACGATGACGGTGGGCTCTAATTCCAAGTGCCCGAGGAAGAAGATCTATGCCAACTGGAGCAGCAACGTCCCTAGGTAAGGGCCGGACCTTCAACTATTGTTTCGATTTTGTTTCTTGCTTTATTTTGAATTCTCTATGTTCTATTTCCTGAGTGTCGAGGAAGGAGGCTGCAGCTCCGGTGCCTGCCGTAGCTGCGGAAGCTATGCAAGATGAAGCTCCTACCTCGGCTCCGACCAGTAGTTGTGGCGGACGACACAACAGCTCCGGTGCTGGCTGTCGTAGAGACAAGTCCAGTTCCCGCGACCGAAGAACCCATTGTAGCACCAATCCACATGGAAGAAGTGCTTGAGTGAACTCTGGTTGTTTCAGAGCCAACTGCGGAGCTGCCGACATCGTTGCCGGAAATCAATGATGCTCTGACGGAAATCCAGGCGCCAGTCCAGGAGGTGGCAACACCAGAGGTGGCCATGCTCGATCCTGCACAAGAGGATCCGATTGCTGGCCCGCTGACTTTTGAACCGATGGCTGAAGATCCGGTTGTGGAACCCTCCTCATCAGCCCCGAGAGTAGAAGATCCGCCAACTGGACCCTCCTCGCCAGCTCTAGAGGTTGAAGTTCCAGCTGCGGGACTTTCCTTGACTGCATTGGAGATTGATGTTGACAGTTCCTATGCACTACTAACAATTCATCTCTAGCAGTGGTGCCAAAAATGCTTGTTAATAGATTTTAGGTTATACATGTAAATCCGCAAGCTCACGAAAACTATCGATGTAGCATTTCCCCTCTAAGAGTATTCCCAAAGGGTGTCATTTATATTCTCCCAAAGGAAGGCTAGATGGAAGTAGAGTAATCATCAAGTGGAGAGGCTAGGTTGATCTAGGTAAGGTTATAGCAAGGATGGATAAATGATAGTTGGAGTAGTGTGACACACACAAGAGCACTCTATCCTAAGGGGATAAATGAGGTAAAGAGGGAGTAGGCTAAGGGTTAGGTAGAGACTCCTACGATGCTTCAAATGTACATATACATAGCCTAAGTTAGTTACTAATGATAATGTCAATTATGAATTCTTATGCTAAGTGGATTAACACATCGAGCATGGGTTTTCCCCTAGCAATACTAGGACGACTCCCGCCAAGAGCCTGTGGCATAGCCAAACATGGAGGATTACAAAGAATAGATAGGGTTGTCGCCACCTACTGCCTACCTCTTCAATCCATGGGTCTATGAGACATTCAACGCTACTTCCTATCCTAGCACCATGCTATCATATTAAGTAATTACCTTAAAAGCCTAGACACAAGCCATCCTAAGGCAATGAACTAAATCATCTTTGAACCAATATTAATTCATAGCATAAGTGATTCATGTTAACGTAATCATGACATAGCTAATATGACTATAGTGGAGGTTTGTAGTGTTTATGATGATATAGTGACAATGGTATAGCATAATCATAAATACTACTCCTACCACATATATGAATCCACGATCAAACAAGAAAAGCTTCATCCAAGTATATGAATAATAGAAGACTAAAGATAACATCTTTATTAAGAATAAAGTCACAAATACAAATAGGAATATAAGAGCCATACCTTTCCCAATTAGAAAATGGGAAGAGACTCCTTCTACTCCTCTCCTACTTGGACTATAGACTAGAGACTCGCCTCTCTACAGCCTATACTCTTCTAAAGCTATAGAGAGTAGTGGATATAATGAATGAATACTCAAGTGATGTGTGTTGAAGTGAGGGGTGACGGGTCCTATTTATAGCTTGGAGAAGGGTCGGTTCCCGCGACAAAAAGCGCGCGAATCAGTCACCCATGACTTCTTCAAGCCTGGAGGAGCCAACATGTGGCATTTGACCAGGTTTGGTGCCACTCCCTAGTCGGCCGACTAGGGAGGTCGGCCGATCTGGTCTCAGCCCCGTTGGGGCTGTGCTTCCTCCAGGTCTCTACGAGGTGGGTCCCATTGACTGATATTGGTGCTACATTGTTGGATGGCCTCGGATACTTCTGTTTGTGGGCCATTTGATCCATGTGGTGACACATGTCATCACTTGATTGGCTGGAATGATATTTTATAGGCTCCATCCCCATGTTTCACTTCAATTCGCATAAAATCCTTGCATGCACTACTTTCTCCAAAGACAAGTGGAAATGGGTTAAATAGAAAGATGATGTGCGCAAGAAATTATATTTCCTTGACATAATTGAGTTATATTGACAGGTGAAATTGGTATATAACAGCCATCAACAAACTCTCCCAAGCTTATCCTTTGCTCGTCCCGAGCAAAGTCAAGACTTTAGGTTGATGATCAAGAGTTGCTACTATGTTCTATTTTTCAAAAGTACCATGCGCACAACAAAATACTCTACCTAGTATTGCAAAAATTGGCATGCTACTTCACCCATCTCAAGTCATTATGGGGCTTATGCCATCTCCTATTCATGGGTGGTTGAAAGATAGAATAGCAAATGGAGCACACATACCCTAGAAATCAAGTTCCGCTCAAATTCCAAAGAGTTCATTTTAGATTTTAAGTATCTCAATTTGATACTCTCAGTCTCTCATTTATGTGTAGTGGAAATGTATCCTCACCAAGGCATTTTGTCTAAATTTATCCTACCTCTACATAAGGCTTGTATGTAGAGCTTGGTAGGGAATATAGTAGGCATATTTGCAACACATAATATTGCTAAGTCAAAAGAGCAAGCCTTAGGAGAAATCAATTCAAAACAATTTTGATTCAAGACTTGTGCATGTGTGATGTAATGAAGTGGATGTGGATATTTGAGATGACTTATTTTTGAGTGGACTCTCTTATTTTGCAGGGATGAAACATGGCTACTTTTTTTTCTCATGCTTATGATGTAAGCATGCATTTTCTTTTTCTTTTTCTTGTAGCCATGTCTTCTACTCCCTTTTTATGCAAATTTTTTTGGAGAGAGTACTAAGCATGAATGATATGGAGTTTCTCTTTTTATTGTGGAATGGTGGTATGGTGGAATTTTGCTTACTTCTAGTGTAGAAGTATAGCATGTGCAAGTGAAGTCTTGAATTCAAAAAGTAATGAATGAAATCTCACATAGGTCTATACTAGTTTGACAAAGGTCAATGTGAAGACACATAGCATATGCGTAAGGTCTATCAATGTGATATAATATATGGCTTTGGTAGGTATTTCCAATCAAATGAGAGTAACTTAAATCTTTTTAGAATTTCTCCAGAAATCTAAGTTTCACTTTCAAACTAGGAATAGCAGCCCTATCACTATTTCATATCTAACAACAATATAGAATGGATTAAGCTTTTGCTACCCAAAATTTCCGAATCAAGGCAAAAGCAATTTTAGCCAATGAGAGCAATATGTTGAAGATTAGTAAGTTGTAAACTAGGGACTTCGGAAAATTAAAACAGAGCAACTATCCATCATTTCATCTATTTGAATTCCAAGTCATTCTTACCGCACATCATTTATTTTATTTTAAAACAAATCTATCCTATTTTTTATATGCAAGGTGTATGATGGTTGAATGGAAAATAAATATGCAAGGGGTGTGATACAATTTACCTCAAGTGGGGGTCCTCCCCCAAGCTTGTTCTTCACCCACCTTTGTGATGAGGGTTGAATCCTTGATGACGGAAGTATGCCGCGAGATCGGCTTGTTGTTGTTGTAGCGTGGAGTTGAAGTTGGTGAAGAGCGTCCATGTGTTGTTGCCAATCTTGGGTATCTTGGACATGCCCTTGGAGAGTGTTGTAGATGTCACTCGTTCTCACTTCAAGCTCTTCCATACGTCTAGTGAGATTCGTCATTCCTTGGCTATAGTCATGTTGACTTCTAGCCAAAGAGGAACGACATCTTCTCATGGACGATGGAGGCAAGCTGCTAGAGCTTGAAGTGGATAGAGGCGACTCCCATGTGGCACCTGGCCGTCCATGCCAAGACGGACCTTCGGTCTCATACGATGGAGGTTGAGTCCATCCGGGTGCATCACCCGCTGGGTTCTCTTCCTCTTCGTACTCATGGACCGTGGAGGTCGTCGGAGGCATGGCCGCTCTCCTTGTACAGCTTCTAGTTACCCTACTAGAGATATTGCTTCTTCGTGCTTCCTCGATGGGAAGAAGGTCAATGGTTAGCCTCCAGTATTTGTACAAAGGATAATCTAGGTTAGGTAACCAAATTTCATTGACAAAGCCTGGATAATAAAATAACAAAGAGCCATCTTGATCATGATTAAGGGTATGTCCTTGCACTAAAGAATCTTCTTCAATTAATTCTCTTTCATTTTCAATATACTCAAATGAAGAATATTCTATTGCTCCTACCCTAGTAGCTATACGAGTAATCAATGAATTGCATTCGATTGGCCCTATTCTTGAAATGTAATCTAACCATTGTGTCATCATGGCAATAACTGTAGCAACTTTTATCTTTTTAATCATGGCAAATAAAATTTTCAGCTCATCATCATGCACTGTCCTTACGTCTCCTCTAGGGAACATAGTCATAGCCACCCATCTATGCATGAAGGGTAAAGTAGGGTTGTGTAAGTGGCTATTCCTAGGTGCACTACATCTGACCTCACAAGTTAAATATTGCCAAAAACTATGTTTTTTAAACTTAGGCAAAGTGTTTAAATCTAGCAAACATCATCTATGGAAGCCTAGGATTTCACTTAATTCTTTCCATAGTATATTGTATTCTTTTTGAAATAATATAAAAGTAATATCATCAAATCCTATTTCGAGTGTGCAAAGGAATTGTATGGAGAGAAGACGTGAACCTCTCTCCTCTATGTTAGCAAAGTTTTCCCATTCCAATGCACGCCAAATGAAAAATAATTCGGAATCCATACCTATTTTGGAGATCAAATCTGGATCATAAGCTTTCGTATGTGAAAACTCACGATCTTGGAGAAGCTTGCGTGCTTGATCTTCAACTTCACTTTCTATGTCGAGGTCGTCGTCGTCGTGAAGAACTTGGTGAGGGTTGCTTCTCTCACCCATGGGAGTGTCTTCACCATGGCTTGAGCTTGCAGCCTCCTTCCTCTTTCCAAACAACCTCTTCATTCCTTTCATGGTCACAACAAGCAAGAACACAACAAGGCAAAAACTCGAAAGAGGTGATGTTAGGAAAAGCAAACCCCCCTACAAATTTTCCCTTAAAGAACTTGAGAGCAAATTGCAAATGCAAACAAAAGCAAATCTTTTTGAGTTGGGAATTGATAAGAGCAAGAAAAATAATGTGAGCAAGAGTGACTTTCGAGAGGTATGAAATTAGGTGAAGTGTGAGGACAAGTGCCCCTCACGGCCACTATGTATAGTGTGCACTCCCAAAGGTCACTAGGGTACCAAATGTAGCTGTTGGATGAGAAAGAGCCAAAATGGCTCCTTCTCTAGTCGGCCGAACAGGGGGGTCGACCGAACAAACAAGTGGGCCCCCTGTTCTCCCTTTTGGCAGGTGGTTCCCCAACGGCTATAGGATTAGCACGTTGGTGAATTACCACTTTTGTAGCTCAGAAAAATTGTTTTCCGAATAGACACATTTTTTTTCAAAACCCAACAATTTTATTTTTGTAAAAATAAAGAAATAAAAATGATAGTTGAGAATATAAGATTCTCAACTTACTAAGAAATCAAATATGCAGTGGGGAAAATCAAACTAAATGGGGAAAACCAAATAAAGAGAAAAGAAAAACAAAGAAAAGGATAACTACCAATTTAACCTATTGGCTAGGTCTCAGCATCGTCCGATGAGATGGACATTCCTCCTTCTTCATTTATTGACATCCGGGCCTAGAGGGATGGGCTCGGACGGATTGTCTTGCTTCTTCCGCCATACCTTCCTGGCGGCTTGGTGGACTTGGGCCTTTGAGGATGCCCGGACTTCTCTGTCTTCTTGGGGTTTCGACGTGGACGATAAGACGAGTTTTCCGCATAGATCAAATTCCTCATGAATGCAATGAGTGGGTCCACCTTTGGAGGTGTTATTTCGACCTCTTGAGTGTGCTTAACATTCGGCCCATACTTGATACGGATCATGGAGCATTGTTCCAATTTTGGGCAAAAGTTAAACTTCTCCTCCTTGCCGTTGATATGGAAGTGGATTTCTCCAGCTCCCACATCTATGCGAGCCTTTGCGGTGGTTAGGAATGGTCGCCCAAGAATGAGAAGCGTATCCTTCTCGACCTCCGTGTCGAGCATCACGAAATCCACTGGTATGAAGCAATTCCGGATTTTCACTGGAACAATTTTAGCAATACCCGCCGGATAACAGACTGAAGAATCAGCTTGTTGGAGCTGCATTGGTGTTGGAGTATGTTCCATGAAGTTCAGCTGGTCGAAAACCACCTTGAGCATCACACTCACGCTTGCTCAAGGTCACAAAGGGCCATGTCAAAGTGGTGATCCCCAATTGAGCATGATATTGTAGGACATCCAGGGTCCTTCAACCAGTTGCCTCCTTGTAGAGAAATCATGTTGGCGCTTTCCACTGGAGGTTCGGGCTGTCCTAGCATCTTGCCATTCTCCACTGGAGGAACAACAGCTACCAGTTGAGCTAACTGAGTTTCCAACATCTTGTTGAAATTCAATTGATTCTTGAAGGTTGAGGATAGTCCTTCAATCTTGGTATTAATGCTCTCTAGGGTCTTGTCATTGGACGACATCTTCTTGGATATAACATCATTGATCTTTAGCTAGCTAATGGCAAGTTCTCTCAAGTTGGGTTAATTTCCACTGTTTCCATTGTTGTTATACCCTCCTTGAAAGAATGCGCGTGGTTGGCCCCACCCTTGACCTCCTAGATGATAGCTACATATAAGGCATCCTCACGGGTTTCTGGGCAGTCATTGCCCAAATGGCCTGTGTTGGCACAAACTTCACAAGTGATGTGAGAGTCTAAGGCATAGGCATTACCACATACCTCACCATTGCCATGTCCATCAATCTTCTTCATAAGGAGGTCCAATTTGGTAGCGATCATGTCCACCTCCTTCAAGGTGTGGATGCCTCGCTGGCAGGTATGGAGACGCTCGTCGCTCCATCCCTTGTTTAACACCATCTTCTTAATCAAGTCTTTGGCTTTGGGCACTATCAAAGAGAAGAAGGCACCTCCAGCAGCAACATCAACATGGTCACGGGCGGAAGGGATTAACCCGTTGTAGAAGTTTTGGATGATGAGCTAGTAATCCATCCAATGGTGGGGACATGCTAGGATGTACTCCTGAAGCCTTTCCCAAGCCTCGGGAATAGATTCCATGGCATCTTGCTGGAAGCTGGAAATTCTTCCACGTAGGGCATTGGTCTTGCCCAACAGGAAAAATTTGGCGATGAATGCCATAGAACACTTCTCCCAAGTGTCTACAACACTTCGATTTGCATAGAACCATTGTTTTGCTCTCCCAAGAAGAGAATGGAAACAGCCTAAGATGAATAGGATCAGGTAATACGTCCTTGATCTTAAAAGTTCTACAGATCTCAAGGAACTGTTGCAGGTGAGTACTTGCATCCTTGTTAGACTTCCCACAAAATGGGTTGTGTTGCACCATAGTGATTAGGCCAGTCTTCATTTCGAACTTTACGTCTCCCGTGTTAACAGTGGGCCCAACAGACACATTGTTAGCAGAGGGAGCCGAAAACTCACGAAGGGTCTTCTGGGCCATAATCATGTCAGTTGTTGGTGCAGTTGTGCTAGCTTGCTTTTCTGCTTGAAGCTTCTAAGGAGTAACAACACTAGGTCGATCTCTCAGAAGGGATTCGGGATCTTCAACAAAGTTTTCCGGCAAGCGGAAACTAGACATACACTACCCTGTGTTCACATAGAATGCAAAAACAAAGAAGGGTCATCATACTAAAACCTACTAGGGTCCTATCCTATTCACTCAATCATGAAATACTTCGGCTGCCTTCCCCGGCAATGGTGCCAGGAATGCTTGTTGACGGTTCCTACACACTACTAACAATTCATCTCTAGCAGCGGTGCCAGAAATGCTTGTTGATAGAAATTAGATTATGCATGTAAATCCGCAAGCACACAAAAACTACCGATGTAGCATTTCCCCTCTAAGAGTATTCCCAAAGGGTGTCATTTATATTCTACCAAAGGAAGGCTAGATGGAAGTAGAGCAATCATCAAGTGGAGAGGCTAGGTTGATCAGGTAAGGTTCTAGCAAGGATGGATAAATGATAGTTGGAGTAGTGTGACACACACAAGAGCATTCTATCCTAAGGGGATAAATGAGGTAAAGAAGGACTAGGTTAAGGGTTAGGTAGAGACTCCTACGATGCTTCTAATGTACATATACATAGCCTAAGTTAGTTACTAATGATCATGTCAATTATGAATTCTCATGCTAAGTTGATTAACACATCAGGCACGAGTTTACCCCTAGCAATACTAGGACGACTCCCGCCAAGAGCCTGTGGCATAGCCGAATGTGGAGGATTACAAAGGATAGATAGGGCTGTCACCACCTATTGCCTACCTCTTCAATCTGTGGGTCTACGAGACATTCATCGCTACTCTCTACCCTAGCACCATGCTAGCATATTAAGTAATTACCATAAGAGCCTAGGCACAAGCCATCCTAAGGCAATGAACTAAATCATCGTTGAACCAATGTTAATTCATAGCATAAGTGATTCATGTTAACACAATCATGACATAGCTAATTAGACTATAGTGGAGGTTTGTAGTGTTTATGGTGATATAATGACAATGGTATAGCATAATCTTAAATACTAATCCTACCACATACATGGAATCCACAATCAAACAAGAAACACTTCATCCATGTATATGAATAATAGAAGACTAAAGATAACATCTTTATTAAGAATAAAGTCACAAATACAAATAGGAATATAAGAGCCATACCTTTCCCAATTAGGAATTGGGAAGAGACTTCTTCTACTCCTCTCCTACTTGGTTTACGGACTAGAGACTCTCCTCTCTACAGCCTATACTCCTCTAAACCTATGGAGAGTAGTGGATACAATGGATGAATACTCAAGTGGTGTGTGTTGAAGTGAGGGGTGAGGTGTCCTATATAGCTTGGAGAAGGGTCAGTTCCCGCCACCAAAAGCACGCAAATCAGTCACCCATGACTTCTTCAAGCCGAGGGGATCCAACATGTGGCATTTGACCGGGTTTGGCTCCACTCCCTAGTCGGCCAACTAGGGTGGTCGACCGACCTGGTCTCAGCCCCGTTGGGGTTGTGCTTCCTCCAAGTCTCTACCAGGTGTGTCCCATTGACTGATATTGGTGCTACACCATTGGATGGCCTCAGATACTTCTGTTTGTGGGCCATTTGATCCATGTGGTGCCACATGTCATTGCTTGATTGGATGTAATGATATTTTATATGCTCCATCTCTTTGTTTCACTTCAATTCTGCATAAAATCCCTGCATGCACTACTTTCTCCAAAGTGTGATGTGTGCAAGAAATGATATTTACTTCACATAATAGAGTTATATTGATGGGTGAAATTGGTATATAACAACCGTCATCAATTGATGAGCTTCCAGAGATCAGCCTCGGCGACGTTGAGCTGTTGGAGACCATGCTTGCGTTGTGGGCTCCTAATGTTATTTTGGAAGACCCGTTGGAGCCTAAAGAGGTACCTCAGGCGGGCCCGAAGCCAATTCCCTTGGTGTTGTCAATCGACAATGCCTGCTCAAGCCTCCGACAGGTCCAATGTACTTTTGACTACGACCGCAAGTTTCTCGAAGAAGAGCGCAACGCCCTGAGGCATTGGCACAATAGGCTGCTCTTCGAGACAAAGCTGCTGCAGTCTCGGCTGGCGAACGAGAAGGAGTGGGTGGCAAATGAAAAAGCCTGGCAGTTGCGCCTGAATAGGGCACTAGATGAACGAGAGGCTGCTATCCAAGCCCTCGATAAGAAGACTCGAGAGATCTACGAGCATGCCCAGAAGGTTCATGAATTGGCCGACAGCTGCTGGGAGAGTCTCGAGATCGTGAGAGAAGAGCTCAACAAGCGCCGAGAGGAGCTTGATAATAAGGGGGCTGAACTCCAAGAGAAGGAAGATAAAATCCAGCAGCGGGAGGATGAGCTCTCCCAGAAGATGGCACGCGATGAGCAAGACATGGCTGTCTGCGTGGATCAATTCAAGTCGTGGTGCGAGGAAGAAAAACACCGATTGTGACGGGCAGGTCAGGATGTCTGCAAAAGAGAAAGTGACGTCTCTGCCCGGGAGGATAAGATGAAGGCAAAAGAGAAAGACCTTGCGGATAGGCGAAGCCGAGTACACCTCTGAGAGAAACAAGTCACTGACCAAGAGAAGCTGCTGGCTGAACAAATTCAGCATCATGCTAAGGAGGTCGAGCGCTTCTCAAAAGAGGGCTCTGCGGAGCTTTCATCAGCAAGGAGGTTGCTGGAGGAGCTCCGGAGATCGAGGACAATTGAGTCTCAACAAGTCTGGGACTTCCTCGGGTGATCTAATGAAGCTCTGGTGTGTTTGGGGTTTAGTCCGGTTCGTCCAGATGACCCGGAGCCAAAGATGGATGAGGCCCTAGTAGCTTTGAACTCCGCCGACAACAAGCTGGACGCTATGGGAGACGTAATCGTCGACCAACTAGAGATAGAAGGAAAGTCCCTGGCCAAGAACGTTGTCGAGTATGTGTTGACGTTCTTCAAGAGCCGGGACCCAAAGATGTCTCTAGCTCTAGTGGTCGAAGGACCCATTGACGAGGAGGAAGAAGCTGCCAAGGCTAGCATCTAAGAAGCTGCCCAAACTCTTGCCTCGTTCTTTGTTAGAAATTCCAATAGCTAGGACTTTCTTCTTTGTACCTTCAACTTGCAAATCTCCAATTTATAATGAATGAATGAAATCCTTTCGAATTCCATTTTTGTCTTCAATACATTGCCCTTTATATTGTTGGCCCCCTGGTAGATGTGTTCAATGAATTGAGGAAATCTACCATGTGGATTTAGACAATGTCTTAAAAACTTGATAGATCCAAACTCGTATCCAGTATGAGAGCTCTGAGGTTTGAGTCTTGTCTCCGATATCTCTAGAAACCATTTGTTACGTCGACGGCGGGACCCCTTAGGAGTTGTAGGGGCTTGGTAGATTCGACGACGCCCACTATCAACGCATAGAACATTGATGGCGGGCCCCCTGGGGGTTGTTGGAGATTTTTAGCTTCGACGGCACTCACTATCAACGCATAGAACATCGACAATGGGCCCCCTGGGGGTTATCGGAGCTTGTTAGCTTCTACGGCACCCACTATCAATGTATAGAACATCGACGGCGGGCCCCTAGGGGTTGTCGAAGCTTGTTAGCTTCGACAGCTGATATGCACCGAATTTGGTTCGGCGAAGGGTGGCCCGATCTTCACGACAGGAGGTTCAAGAAAAAGATAACTTGCTGTAGAAACAGCGCGGATAACTAGCTTTATACCTGACCAAGGTTGGATGCGACCAAGCGACGGGGAGAGAGACACCGAAACCGCGAAGACTTCGACTCGATCTCCGAACGACCGCAGAACCACAACCGGAGCTAATCCACACAAGACGGGGCAGCCGTACTGGAACCCGCAGAGCACGAATTAGTGGATCTCAGAGAGATCTCCCCACAAGTTCAAGAAGAACAAGGAAGAACAAGGGTTGAGTAAGACACTCAAGCAGCTCGGCTGCAAATTTCACTGGAATAATCTTAATTATATCAAAGAGTTTTCCCTTGGCTTACAAAAGAGGGATATTTATACCAACAACTAGTCTAAGAATATATGTGAACTGAAAAATCCACGTGGGAAGGTGGAAGGCCAACTGGCTTGATCATTCATGCAGTGGTCATCAATTTTCCGCATGTCTTCTGGCCTTATGGGTGGTCTTCAGTGTTTTAATCATAACTCCACCTAGAGACATCCAAAAGACATGGGACCAGATGCGTTGGAAAGATAATTTGATAACCTTTCACACAATGTGTAGCATGCTTCACGAAATATTGTAGAGTTATACAGTTTCTCACGGAAACTTGGATATCAGACTGACTGTTGATCTTCTGAACAGTCTGCACCAAAAGCACTCGGCTGCCAAACTGGAACCTCTAAAGCACTCGGCACTTAGTGGCATTTGAAAGTTGACTTCAACACCTTTCCAACAAGTACTCATGGACCTTCACAGCTTCTATGAATCAAGAGATATGACTGTTTCTTCATGACAGTTCTGCCAGGCCGAACTGGTTCGACGTAGTTCTCCTCTCTGGTTCAGTCTTGGCGTGTCCTTGTCATCCTCCTTGGTGAACCTGAGTAATAGAAAGATGTACGATTTAGGAAGTATATAATTCTCATTAATAAATGGAATTTCACAAAGTAGCGCGTGCACCTCTTGTTGTAGCTGTTTAGCTCGGCTACGAGTAATTGGTCCATCGACAACATGAGCTGATGCAGCTTGACTTGATGATTGTTCCATCTTGCTTGATGTAATCGGTATACTTGATGGTATGGTCGGTGTGGGCATATCATCCTCCCCCCTTGAAAAAGAGTCGTCCTCGACTCTTCCAATCCAAAGAATGGAGAGAGGTCGGACACATTGAAACTGGTACTTACACCATAAGTACTTGGCAGATCAATTTCATAAGCGTTGTCATTGATCTTGCGCAGAACTTTGAATGGTCCGTCAGCCCGGGGTTGCAACTTGTTCTTGCGCAGCTCTGGAAAACGATCCTTTCGAAGGTGCACCCAAACCAAGTCCCCTGGTTCGAACAACACCTTCCTGCGACCCTTGTTAGCGTGCTTCTCATACTTCTTGGTCATCTTTTCAATATTGGCCCGAGCCCTATCATGAATGTTCTTGACAAATTCAGCTCGCTTGCTTGCATCAAAGTTCACACGTTCCTGCATGGGTAGAGACAAAAGATCTATGGGAGCAGTGGGTGTGAATCCATATACAATTTCAAATGGACAAAATTTAGTGGTTGAGTGTACTGCCCTATTGTATGCAAACTCAACGTGTGGCAAGCTTTCTTCCCATAGTTTCAGATTCTTCTTAAGGACAGCTCGGAGCAACATTGATAGTGTTCGATTCACAACTTCAGTTTGGCCGTCCGTTTGCGGATGACATGTTGTGGAGAACAACAGTTTTGTCCCAAGTTTGCCCCACAATGTCTTCCAAAAGTAGCTCAAGAACTTGGTGTCACGATCCGACACAATGGTACGTGGCATTCCATGTAGTCGCACGATTTCCCTGAAAAATAATTCAGCAATACGGGAAGCATCGTCGCTCTTGTGGCAAGGAATAAAATGTGCCATTTTGCTGAAACGATCAACCACAACAAAAATTGAATCCCTTCCCCCTTTGGTTCGTGGTAACCCAAGAACAAAATCCATTGAAATATCCTCCCAAGGTGCATTAGGAATAGGAAGGGGAGTATATAAACCATGAGGGTTCAGACGAGACTTAGCTTTGTGACAGTTTTCGCAGCGAAGAACATGTCTCTCTACATCTCGTCGCATTTTTGGCCAAAAGAAATGGTCGGCCAGCACTTGCTCCGTCTTCTTGGCTCCAAAATGGCCCATAAGTCCACCTGCATGAGCTTCCTGCACGAGTAAAAGTCGAACAGAGCAATCTGGAATACAAAGTTTGTTAGTGCGAAATAAAAATCCATCATGCACATGATACTTTTCCCATCCTTTTCCAATACGGCACTTGGCATATGGTTCAGCAAAGTACGAATCAGTGGCATATAATTCCTTTATACTTTCCAATCCAAGAATTTTAGCATCAAGTTGTGTGAGCAAAGCATGACGTCGAGATAAAGCATCAGCTACAATATTGTCTTGACCTTTCTTATATTTGACAATATAAGGGAAGGACTCAATAAATTCACTCCACTTAGCATGTCGTTTATTCAGTTTTAGTTGTCCCTTAATATGTTTCAATGATTCATGGTCTGAATGTATTATAAATTCTTTAGAATAAAGGTAGTGTTGCCAAGTTTCCAAACTCCGAACGAGAGCATATAATTCTTTATCATAAACTGAATAATTCAAAGTCGGGCCACTTAGCTTTTCACTGAAGAATGCAATTGGTCTCTTTTCTTGCATCAGCACGCCTCCAATCCCAACTCCACTTGCATCACATTCAATTTCAAATGTCTTGTTGAAATCAGGAAGTGCAAGGACTGGGGATGTTGTGAGCTTCCTCTTTAATTCTTCAAAAGCATTTTGTTGTGCTTCTCCCCATTTGAATGGTATGTCTTTCTTGGACAGCTCATTGATTGGAGCAGCGATCGTGCTGAAATCTTTCACGAAGCGCCGGTAGAAACCAACAAGTCCAAGGAAGCTTCTCACTTGGCTCACGTTCTGTGGGGGCCTCCATTCGTGTATAGCCTTGACTTTCTCAACATCCACCTCCACGCCTTGTCCTGAAACAACAAAACCAAGGAAAACTACCTTGTCGGTGCAGAAGGTGCACTTCTCAAGGTTAGCGTACAATTTTTGTTTACGCAGGACAACAAGTACGCTCTGGATATGTGCAACATGTTCTTCAAGTGTCTTGCTGTAGATTAGGATGTCATCAAAATAAACCACAACAAATTTACCAATGAAAGTTCTAAGCACATGATTCATTAATCGCATAAATGTACTAGGTGCATTGGTTAAACCAAAGGGCATCACTAACCATTCATACAATCCAAATTTTGTTTTGAAGGCTGTTTTCCACTCATCTCCTTCTTTCATACGAATCTGATGATAGCCACTTCTTAAGTCAATTTTAGTGAAAAATTTAGCACCACTAAGTTCATCAAGCATGTCATCTAAGCGAGGAATGGGATGCCTATATCTTACCGTGATGTTGTTAATTGCACGACAATCCACACATAGTCTCCAAGACCCATCTTTCTTAGGCACTAAAAGAACAGGGACAGCACAAGGGGAAAGACTTTCCTGTACATACCCTTTTTTTATCAATTCCTCCACTTGTCGCTGAATTTCTTTTGTATCCTCTGGGTTGGTGCGGTATGCAGCCCTGTTCGGAAGTGACGCACCAGGAACCAAGTCAATTTGATGCTCGATCCCTCTCTTAGGTGGCAGTCCTGGTGGTACTTCGTCCGGAAAGACATCTTCATATTCCTGCAAAACATTCAAAAGAGTACTCGGCAGGGTAGAGGGTAAGGCATTAGTAGAAAGAAAAGTGTCCTTGTACATAAGTACAAAGAACATGGCATTGGGTTCACTCAATGCTTTGATATCCCCCTCCCTAGCCATCATTACTAAACCCTCTTTTCCCAGTTTCTGGGTTCCTTGCAGCTGTGGGGTTTGATTTGGCTGTGGACACTCTTCCTTACTATTTTTGTGGCTCACTCGCAAGTGGTGCTCGCTCTCGCGCTGTTTCTTCCTGATATCATCCTTCAAAATTTCTTCCGGTGTCAAAGGAAGCAAGGAAATTCGCTCTCCTTTGTACACAAAAGACAGCTTGTTGGTCCTTCCAAAAATCTGGACATCACGATCATATAGCCATGGTCGACCGAGCAGAAGCTGGCAGGCTTGCATAGGCACCACGTCGCACTCCACATGATCATTATATTTACCAACAGTGAATGGTACAGTCACAGTATGACTGACACGTAGCGCACCACAATCATTAAGCCACTGCATCTTGTATGGACTAGGATGACGCCGTGGTTTCAGTCCCAATCTGTCCACCAATTCTTGGCTAGCAATATTGTTGCAGCTACCATTATCAACGATGATGCGACGCACCTTATCTTTGATTATTCCACGGGTATGGAACAAATTATGTCGCTGCCCGTTGTCTTCCTTTTCTGCTGTTACACTAAGCACTCGTAGAGAAATAAAGCAATTATGTTCTCCTTCTTCAGGCTGGATCTCATTCCCTTCCTCCTCAATTTCTTCATCACATATCTGTCCAGCATCCTCCGGATCACTCTCGGATTCCCATTCACCTTTCTCATTCAACAACATGGTCCTCTTGCTTGGGCATTGGGCAGCAATGTGCCCACGGCCGTGGCATTTATGGCATACAATTTCTCTGCTTCGAGAAGAAGATGTAGCTCCCGAGGCATTGCTGTGGGCTGCTGAACTTGCAGCGGGTCGCTGCTGAGTTGTTGGTGATGACGCGGTGGAGGCTGCCATCTTCGATGGAACAAATGATTGAGAAGACCTGGCTGCAGCCCCTTGAGATCGTCCACCACCATAGGAAGTACTTGACTGCTGTTTGCGCCATGGGGCAGAAATAGAATAACTTCCATAAGATTTTCCACTTGACTCTTGCTGAATCTTTTTCTCTGTTCGCATAGCTTGATCAACAAGATCCTGCAATGTACGATATGGAAACATCTCCACAAAACCAGAAATTTCTTCATTAAGACCTCCTAGAAATCTTGCCATTGTTGACTCTGCATCTTCTCTTATTCCCGCCCGCACCAACAGCAGCTCCATCTCCTTGAAATACTCATCAACTGATCTCTTCCCTTGCTTTAACATTTGCAACCGGTTCCTGAGATCATGCTGATAGCTAGATGGCACGAATCGCCTTCTCATCACTTGCTTCATCTCCTCCCATGTATTGATATATCCACGTCCCAAATCACGTTGATTCTCCTGCACTTGGTTCCACCAAGTGAGAGCGTATCCAGAGAATTCCACCGAAGCAAGATTCACACGGCGCTGAGCCGAAAGATTATGTACTCGGAATATTTGATCACACTGCTCAACCCATTCAAGAAATTCATCAGGATTCTCCTTTCCAGTAAACTTTGGAATACTCAATTTGACACGAGCGATGTTATCTGGGTTGTCATGAGGACGTCGACCACGATGGTATTCCCTTTCTTCAAAATCAGCAGGCCGGCGATGATGACGCCGAACAAACCTGCCACGTCGACCGAAAGGATTTTCATCATCATGAGATCCTTCTTCATGATCTTGATCTTCAAACTCATCGTCTTCAAAATGCACGCGGCGACCATCAGCATTGCGCCTATGTGCGCGACGCCCACCATGGTAATTATTAAAATCAGCATGGCGACCACCACCAGATCCGTCAGGGCCATGTCCGAAGCGATTGAATTCATGGCTGAAACCAGAATTCTCATCGCCGGACTCCTCTCGATGACGGTCCTCTTGATCACGACATGCTCGACGTCCTCCAGCCGCGGGAAGACGCTCATCGAGGAGCCTGCCCATGGCCTCCATTAGTGAATCAGCCATGCGACGCATCTCATCCCGTGAGACAGGGGGTTCCCTATCACCATGGTGTCCACCATGAACACTTGAATCTGAGCCTGCCATGTTAGGAGCAGCAAGAAAAAAAATATATATGTGGACACACTCGATCTCACCTCTTACTTACCCAAGTTCTTGCCTGATCTCAAAAACTGTGATGGTGCTGGTGTGACAGCTTCAACGGAGGTGGTAAAGAGGCCGTAAGGAGTACAAATCGAAAGTCCCGGTTTATGTTTTTAGTGGAGCTATAGGTGGCTGAACAAGGCAGGCTACGGTACTGCCAATCAAGTGAAAAAATGATGTGCTCAAAAGATAATTTTTTTGCTGCTATCAAGATTACCACCAACTTGGATTTGAAAACTGAAAATTTCAAGACCCAACCGTAACACAAAATTCTTCACAATCTTTTCACTTGTGCTCTCTTTTTTTTTACTGTATTCTTTTTTTTTATAACACTAACAGGGGTGCTGATTACAAAAGATATAGGTAACCGGTGGTGACGAGCAACTGGAAGAAAACAAACACAAGATAACAATACCATCAAAGGGCTATAGGTATATTTTTTTTAGGCTTTGGACTATAGGACAAACAAATATATGTAAAAGATAAACACTGGAATGAATATGTGGATGGTGAAAACTGTAACGGATTGAAAAAGGGTGGGAGGGTGGGTGATAAAAAAAATGAACCTACCGTGACAACGATAGCTCTGATTACCACATGATATGCACCGAATTTGGTTCGGCGAAGGGTGGCCCGATCTTCACGACAGGAGGTTCAAGAAAAAGATAACTTGCTGTAGAAACAGCGCGGATAACTAGCTTTATACCTGACCAAGGTTGGATGCGACCAAGCGACGGGGAGAGAGACACCGAAACCGCGAAGACTTCGACTCGATCTCCGAACGACCGCAGAACCACAACCGGAGCTAATCCACACAAGACGGGGCAACCGTACTGGAACCCGCAGAGCACGAATTAGTGGATCTCAGAGAGATCTCCCCACAAGTTCAAGAAGAACAAGGAAGAACAAGGGTTGAGTAAGACACTCAAGCAGCTCGGCTGCAAATTTCACTGGAATAATCTTAATTTATCAAAGAGTTTTCCCTTGGCTTACAAAAGAGGGATATTATACCAACAACTAGTCTAAGAATATATGTGAACTGAAAAATCCACGTGGGAAGGTGGAAGGCCAACTGGCTTGATCATTCATGCAGTGGTCATCAATTTCCCGCATGTCTTCTGGCCTTATGGGTGGTCTTCAGTGTTTTAATCATAACTCCACCTAGAGACATCCAAAAGACATGGGACCAGATGCGTTGGAAAGATAATTTGATAACCTTTCACACAATGTGTAGCATGCTTCACGAAATGTTGTAGAGTGATACAGTTTCTCACGGAAACTTGGATATCAGGCTGACTGTTGATCTTCTGAACAGTCTGCACCAAAAGCACTCGGCTGCCAAACTGGAACCTCTAAAGCACTCGGCACTTAGTGGCATTTGAAAGTTGACTTCAACACCTTTCCAACAAGTACTCATGGACCTTCACAGCTTCTATGAATCAAGAGATATGACTGTTTCTTCATGACAGTTCTGCCAGGCCGAACTGGTTCGACGTAGTTCTCCTCTCTGGTTCAGTCTTGGCGTGTCCTTGTCATCCTCCTTGGTGAACCTGAGTAATAGAAAGATGTACGATTTAGGAAGTATATAATTCTCATTAATAAATGGAATTTCACAAAGTAGCGCGTGCACCTCTTGTTGTAGCTGTTTAGCTCGGCTACGAGTAATTGGTCCATCGACAACATGAGCTGGTGCAGCTTGACTTGATGATTGTTCCATCTTGCTTGATGTAATCGGTATACTTGATGGTATGGTCGGTGTGGGCATATCAACAACACCCACTGTCAATGCATAGAACGTCAACAGCGAGCCCCCTGGGGGGTTGTTGGAGCTTGTTAGCTTCGACAGCACCCTCTGTCAATGCATAGAACGTCGACAGCGGGCCCCCTGGGGGTTGTCGGAGCTTGGTGCTCCGACAGCATCCACCATCGCCCATGCTGCTTGCCGTCAATTGTTCATTTTTCCTACGCATAAGAGACAAGAAAAGCAGCAAAATTCATCCTCTTGTCAATACTTTTATTGTAGCTTACTATCCTTGTTTGAACTTTAGGTCCCAATTAATTCTTTGAAAAATATAAGTGTTCTGATTAAATTTCCAAAAATCTATATGCTTTCCGAACCCGCCTTACTGAGACCTGCCAGAATGGGTAGAGCGGCGTACTTAGGGTGCTTGACCAGGCTAAGTCGATAGTGCACTCCGGACCTGTGTTGGATTTGGTTTTCAGGCGAATAGACCATCCAGCAATAACCGAGATCTAATGGCAAATCATCAAAAAGACTTACATTTTCTCATGAATTATTAGGACCTTAATTCTCTGGATTGCACAACATCACTATTGACAAGAAGGTATAAAATGAAATGAGATTGTACAAATTAAATGCACGTCGAGTCTGTCTGTATAAAAAGTTTCTCATTAAGGTCTGACTAACAGGGGAAGACAAGGACACACTTAAAGTACAAGACCAAGTTAAGTGTGTTATTCATCTTGATCTAACCTAGGGAAGGTAAATGCACACCTAAAGTATAGGACCAAGTTAAGTGTGCTAGGACCCCCCCCCCCCCCCCCCCCGATTCTGTCCATAGACTCTAAGAGATACAACCTTAACTCCATGTAACTAACACTACAAGGATTCCGACCTGTTGCAACGATTGTACTGCAACGAATACTAAATCGTTGCAGTAAGCTTGGCTTTTTGCCATGATTTACTAGTTCGTGGCACTAGGATCTATCGCCACGGAACACAATCGTTGTATTAGGATCTGTTGCCACGATTCACTAGTTCGTGGCGTCAGGATGCTAATGCAACGAATCACAATCGTTGCATTAGGATCCGTTGCCACGAAATACTAGTTCGTGGTGTTACAGCTTTATTGCCACGGAAAACAGTCGTTGCATTAGGATCTGTTGCCACGAATTACTGGTTCGTGGCGTTACATCTTCATTGCCACGGAACACAATCGTTGCATTAGGATCTGTTGCCACAAAATACTGGTTCGTGGCGTTACAGCTTTATTTCCACGAAACACAATCGTTGCATTAGGATCTGTTGCCACGAATTATTGGTTAGTGGCGTTACAACTTTATTGCCACGAAACACAGTCGTTGCATTAGGATCTGTTGCCACGAATCAACAAACAGTTACATTTGGACCGTAATGCAACGAAACAGAATCGTTGCATTAGGATGTGTTGCCACAATACTTTGGTTCGTGGCGTTACAGCTTTATTGCCACGGAACACAATCGTTGCATTAGGATCTGTTGCCACGAATTACTGGTTCGTGGCGTAGAACTTACGGAGATGCTCGATGGTCTAGGGGTTGGGAAGTGGTATCCCATCCTCTATCGCCAAGCAAACACATCTAGGGTGGGAAACTTTGATAACCTGAAGAGGACCTTCCTAGCTGGGGGAGAGTTTGTTCACCCCTTCTCGAGTTAGTATTCGCCGCAGCACCAGATGGCCTTCTTCTAACTATCGGTTGCGCATGAACCATTCATGACAGCGCTGGAGCGCATGGCGGTACTATGTGTTCTGAACAGCTATTTGTCACCTTGCCTTGTCAACGAGTTCTAGGTCTTCACGCCGGAGATGGTCCTGCATGGCTTCGTCGAAGGTCTGGACACGGGGAGAACCCATGGTGATCTCCGAAGGAAGCACTGCTTCAGCTCCGTACCGTAGGAAGAAAGGTGTCTCTCCCGTAGCCCGATTGGGTGTTGTTCGGCTCGCCCACAAAGTACACGAGAGCTCCTCTATCCAGTTTGTGCCATGCTTCTTCAAGTGTTCATAAGTACGTGTCTTGAGTCCCCTAAGTATCTCTGCATTTGCTCTCTCGGCTTGGCCATTACTTGTCGGATGTGCTATTGAGGCATAGCTGGCTTGTATTCCGAGATCTTTGCAGTATTCTTAGAATGCTGCACTTGGGAATTGAGTTTTGTTGTCAGTGATGACTTCAAAAATTTGATGGCTGATTGCTTGTTGATAGTCACAACTGGAGTAGCTTCCGGTTACTTCGTGAACTTGATGATGGCAACATACAAAAACCGGTAACCTCCGACGGCTTCTGGGAAGGGTCCCAAAATGTCCATCCCCCAAACAGCAAATGGCCATGTGGAAGGTATCATCTAGAGTGACTGAGCTGGTGTGTGGATTTGTTTCGCGTGAAACTGGCACGCTTCACACTTCTTGACCAACTCGACTGCATCCTGGTGTGCTCTAGGCCAATAAAAGCCATAACGAAAGGCCTTACTGACCAACGTGCGAGAAGACGCGTGGTTCCCACACTCGCCTCCATGGATCTCTACGAGGAGCTCACAACCTTCTTCTCAGGAAATGCACTGCATTAGAATGTCGTTGGCACTACGTCGATAGAGATACCCTTCTACCATTGTGTATCTTTTAGCCAATATGACAATTCGCTCAGCGGATACAACGTCTTTAGGAAGGATGTTGTCCTTCAAGTAGCGCCGGACCTCAAAGATCCATGCATCGGAGCTTAGTTGAGCTTCTGGATCTTGCGCGCCTGGTTGCTCGGAGCTTCCTATAGCGCTTACGATCATTGGTGAACGCCATGGTAACAGGGCCACCAGGATGGCCAACTTCGGGTTGCTGGTCTCGCCCCCCGCCCCCCCTCACTCAGTTCGGCAGGGTGAGCGGTAGGTGATGACAATCTCCTGACAAAAACCCTCTCGGGTGCTTGAGCCCTGCTGAAAGTGCATCTAGGCTAATCTCCGTGGGTTTTGATTATTAATGACAACACCTAAGGGACTAATGAGCTTTGCAAGTGTAAGCACAGGTGATTGAAAGTTGGACGGCGTTGAATGCACTTATAAAGGAAAAAGAGGAGAAAAAGGCGAAAAACTCGAAGGATAGATTTTAGGTATTTAAATTCTTTGTGTCGAGTTTAGCCTTATAGATTCAGTGTGTTCATTTGGTCAAAGTGTTGAGAATCTCATAAGAGCTCATAGTCCAAGTTAGACTTGATTGAGAGATGAGTTAAAGCAGGCCTAAGGACAGGGCCAAACTTGTCCGAGATGGAAGGTCGGACTAGTCCGGCCCCATCAGACTGATCCGATGTTAAGCGGACCAAAGTGTTCTGAGTAAGTTTGGAGTTGTCCGTTATAGGACGGAATCGTCCGTGGTGAGTGTGTCTGTGTCTTTCTAGGACTAAGTCCTGAAGGACCGGACTAGTCCACTCGGACAGACTAGTCCACTTCAGTCCAGAAAAGTAGTTCCTGACTGAGTTCGGACTAGTCCATCCATTGATAGACTAGTCCACTATGAACCTGGAGATGGCTGCTGGCACTAAGTCCTGGACGGGCATACTTGTCCGCCCTTAGGGGCCAGACTAGTCCAGTGTGCTAGACTGGTTCGTTCTCAACCGGAACAAACAGTTCTGTGCGAGATCGGACTAGTCCGTTTAGGGACGGGCTAGTTCATGGTTTGGTGACCGTTTGAATTCAAAAGGTGGCGGGGGATTTGTGGTTGGTCAAGGATTACATCACTGGTCCCCACAGGCCAGACTAGTCCGGGGTCAAAGGCCGAACTAGTCCGCACTTTTCCTGGTGGCAACGACTGCTTGTTGGGACCCCTATAAAAAGGGAACCCCAAACCTCCAAATGCCCACCCTCGAACCCTAGCGCCGCCATAGCCTTCCTAGAGCCATCCTAGCCCTCTCTCAACCATTCTTGGAGTCCTAAGAGTGAATCTTGAGGATTTGTGAGGTTTGGAAAAGGAGAGAGAAGGGTTTGCTTGATCTTGAGCTCTTGGTTGATTCTCTCGATTTGACTGATTGATTTGAGTTCGTGTGGGTGTTGATCTTCGATGTTTTTGAGTTGTAAAGTTTTGGGATCCCTAGGTTGTGAGTTGCCACACGGATTTGGTGATTTTCCTTGTGATTTAGTGGAAGAAAAGCCAACCTTTGTGGTGGCTAAGTGAGTAAAGGATTGAGTGGAACCCTGCCTTTCATGGGCATCCTCAACGTGTATGTAGGCTCCTTTGTGGGGTTGAACAACGGGATAAATCTTGCGTACTGTGTCTTTGATTTGACTTCCTCGTTCTTCGCTAGATCAAGTTAGGGTTCCACGCATTCTTTGCTTCAATCTCGTGATCCGCCTCTATCTAGTTGTTATTATTTCGTGCATACCATCTACTAGATTTCTAGGCTCATATACTTTACATTTCATCGAGTTAAGTCTTTTAGATCGCTTAAAAATCTCACCTTTGATCAAATCTGTTGTCCTGACCAGACTAATCTGCCCCCGGGCCGGACTAGTCCGCACTCTGTAATTTGACTAGCTTTCATTGAGTTAAATTTCAGGTTATCCACCTATTCACCCCCTTCTAGGCAACTTTAATTTGGTATCAGAACCTAACTCTCCCAAAAGCTTAACTGCTTGGAGAGAAGATGGGGGAAAACAGTGAGAAGGAGATGCTGATCGTCGACCCTACCGGCACCGGTGAGAACAGCCACACCGGAGGACAAGGATCCAATCCCTTGCATGACAAGACTGGTAACACCTCCAAGGACAAGCCAAAGCCTCATCCCTTCGATGGCAAAACCGAAGATGAAGATGAAGAAGCGAAGCGCCTTGCAGACCTTCTTCAAAAAGCAAGAGATGAGGCCGAGAGGAGGAGAAGGCTTGAGAAGGAGAAGAAGATCAAGAAGCCCGAGGAGGATTACACGCGATATCCTTTAACTATGAGCGCCTCAATTCTCATTCAAATTACCTTTCTATTCCTATGGGCAAAGCTCCATACTTTGATGGGACTAACTACACCATGTGGAGCACAACATGAAGTTACATCTTATTTCTCTCAATCCTACACTTTGGCATGTTGTTTGCACAGGTGTAGATATCCCTGTGGATGATGAAGAGCTGACCCTGGAATAAGAACAACTCATTCACCGCAATGCTCAAGTGGCGGCCATGCTCAACTCAGCCTTGAACAAAGGAGAATTAAACAAAGTGGATGGGTTGGAGCAAGCCAAGGAAATTTGGGACACTCTGCTCATGAAGGCAATTGGTCCGTGAGGGAAGCCAAGATTGAGATGATCGAAGGGGAGCTTGGAAGATTCGCCATGGAAGAAGGCGAGACCCCTCAAGATATGTACAACCGACTCAAGACTCTTATCAATAGGAGTCGGTCATACGGATGTAAGAAGTGTACCAAGCATGATGTGGTCAAGAGGATGATAAGAGCCTTCATGCCTCGCAATGTGACACTTTGTACTCTCATCCGCGATAGTTCCAACTTTCACAAGATGACTCCGGATGAGGTGCTTGGCAAGATCATCAACCATGAGATGATGGAGATGGAAGCATGCCATGTCAATGACCTTGCTAAGATCACATCCTCCAAGAAGAAAGGCATTGCTCTGAATGCCTCACCCAAGTCCAAAAGCAAAGAGGTGCAAACTTCAAGCAATGATGAAGAAAGTGAAGAAGAGGAAAGCACCGACATGGATGAAGAGGAAATGGCCTTCTTCATCAAAATATTCAAGAGAACGATGAGGAAGAGAAGAGGGTCAAATTATGAGAGCAAGGGCAAGGACAAGAGCAAGTTAAGACCAAGGAGAGCGTGCTACAACTGTGGTGAGTATGGGCACTTCATTGTGAATTACCCATACGAAAAGGAAGATGACAAGAAGAAGAAGAACAAGGATGAGAGGACTCAAGAGAGGAATATGTTCAAGAAGTAGAAAGCACATGGGCACGCTCATGTTGGCAAGGAGTGGGACTCCAACGATGAGTCCTCCTCCGATGATGGAGCGGGAGTAGCAACCGTCGCCATCAAGAAGCCAACAACAGAAGACACTTCTACCAAACAAGGGAGAGTGGAAAATCTCAAGCCAAACTTGTCTTATGGCCGAGGAAGGAAAAAGAAAGGTTAAATCTAAACTCTCCTTGCGTTCCAATAAATATGAGGATTTTGATAGTGATAGTGAGAATGAATATATGTTTGAAGGCTTGAGTAAAAGTGCTATTATTAAAATGAAAAGCTCCCCGATGAAATTATAGACAAGGAAGAACTTCTCGAGGAACAAGATGAATTTCTTGTCAATGAGAGGCAAAAGAATCTTAACCTTGAGAGGCTCCTTTAGCTTGAGAAGGAAAAGAACAAGACACTTGAACTTGAACTTGTGAAATGCAAGGAGGCTTCCTCAAGCCTCAAGAGTTCGAATGTTTTGCTCTAAGATGAACTTGTGAATTTGAACAAAGCTCACAAGAGTCTTGAGGCACAATTCACAACTCTCAAGTCAAGTGTCCCTTCTTCTTCCTCAACAAGCTCAAACTTGCCTAAAATGGACTCGAACTCTAAAACTTGCGAAAGTGTTAACCTTGTGCTTGATCTAAAGAATGATCTTAATTTGGCAAAGAGTAAGAGCACACCTAAGGGTGGCATCTTTGACAATGAGAAGATCAAGTATGCACGTAGTGCATACTCGATCACAAGATCTCCCTTGATCAAAGATGGTCTTGGCTATTGAAGAGGAGGAAAGCAAAATGCTAGAATTCTCAAGAATAACAAGATGCAAATTGAATTTGTCAAAGAGGGTTCATTTCAATTCAAGAATGAATATCATGCATCTACATCTAATGAGATAGTGAAACTTGACAAAGATGCTCAAAATGCTAAAAATGTCAATTTAACCATGTTTTCATGATTTTGATGCATCTTATGTGATATTGAGAAACAAATTTGGTTATACTTATGCTAAATATGTTGGGACACATGGCAATAGCCCAAAGCCTTGTGTGTGGGTGCCCAAATGCCTTGTGACTAACCTCAAAGGACCCAACCAAGATTGGGTACCTAAAACCAAAGCCTAAACTTGTCTTGTAGGCTTACTCCTCCGGCGGTTCAAAATGGGTGCTAGATAGTGGTTGAACAAATCACATGACCGGAACAAGAAGAATGTTTGTGGAGTATGAAGAAAATGAAGACCCAAGTCAAGGTATCTACTTTGGCGACAATAGTCAAGGTAAGGTACTAGGTATGGGTAAAATCTCTATTTCTCCACAACATACCATTTCACAAGTCATGCACATTGAGTCATTAGATTATAATCTCTTATTAATTTCTCAATTATGTGAAAAGAGATATAATTGCTTGTTTCCTAATGAGGGCGTGGTTGTCACTAGAAGAATCGATAACTCGATTGCCTCCAAGGGAGTGCTCAAGGGAAATCTTTATCTCGTGGACTTCACCGCGGATAAAACTCAACTTGACACATGCTTGATTGCAAAGACCAACATGGGTTGGTTGTGGCACCGCAGGCTAGCCCATGTTGGTATGAGGAATCTTCAACTACTTCTAAAAGGCAATCACGTCCGAGGTCTTAAGAATGTTGTTTTTTGAGAAAGATAGGCCTTGTAGCGCGTGTCAAGCCGGGAAACAAGTTGGAGCAGCTCATCCCGCCAAGAATGTGATGACGACAACAAGACCATTGGAGATGCTGCACATGGACCTTTTTGGTCCCATTGCTTACATAAGCATTGGCGGTAACAAATATGGCTTAGTTATTGTTGATGACTTTTCCCGCTTCACTTAGATGTTTTTCTTGCATGAAAAAGGTGAAACACAAGGTGTACTCAAGAGTTTCTTGAGGAGAGCTCAAAATGAGTTCTCCTTGAGTATCAAGAAGATAAGAAGCGACAATGGCACCTAATTCAAGAACACTCAAGGTGAAGAGTACTTGGACGAGGAGGGCATCAAGCATGAGTTTTCGGCACCCTACTCACCCGCACAAAATGGGGTGGCCGAAAGGAAGAACTGAACTCTAATAGAGATGTTAAGGACCATGCTTGATGAGTAAAATACTTCCGATATGTTTTGGGAAGAAGCGATAAACTTCGCTTGCCATGCTACAAACCGTCTCTACCTCCATCGGCTATTGAAGAAGACTCCATATGAACTTCTAACGGGTAACAAACCAAACATATCCTACTTTAGAGTCTTTGGTACTAAATGTTATATTATCAACAAGAAGCCTAGAATTTTGAAGTTCGCTTCAAAATCCAATGAAGGTTTCTTGCTTGGTTATGACTCAAACACCTACGCCTATCTTGTTTCCAACAAAACCTCCGATTGTGTTGAAATCGCACGTGACATGGTGTTTGATGAGACTAATGGCTCCCAAGTGGATCAAGTTGATCAATGTGTGCTAGATGAAGAAGAGGCACCATGTGTTGCATTGATAAGGATGGCACTTGGTGATGTAAGACCTCAAGAGCAACAAGGCCCAAGTGACCCAACTCCATCACAAGTGGTTCCCCAAGCACAAGATCAAGCCCAAGATTCCCAAGGTTAACAACTTAATCAAGATCACCTTGATCAAGGGATGAAAGATCAAGAATGTGGCAATAGTCAAGGGGGAGACAATGAAGATGAAGGAGATGAAGAAGTTGACTCAACACCAAGTGTACCACACCCAAGAGTTCATCAATGTGTTCAATGGGATCATCCCGTTGACAACATACTTGGAGACATCTCCAAGGGGGTAATGACTCGATCTCGTATGGCTAACTTTTGTGCTCACTGTTCTTTTGTGTCCTCCTTAGATCCATTTAAAGTTGAATATGCCCTACGAGATCAGGATTGGGTAATAGCCATGCAAGAGGAGCTCAACAACTTCAAGAGGAACAAAGTATGGGAGCTCTTGAGAAGACCTAATGCCAATGTGGTAGGAACCAAGTGGGTCTTCCACAACAAGCAAGATGAGCATGGCGTGGCAATAAGAAACAAATCTAGACTCGTAGCCAAAGGATACTCTCAAGTCGAAGGCTTGGATTTCAATGAAACTTTTGCTTCCATAGCTAGGCTTGAATCTATTCGCATATTATTGGCCTATGCTACTCACAATGATTTCAAGTTTTTTCAAATGGATGTGAAAAGTGCCTTCCTCAAATGACCAATCAAGGAGGAGGTGTATGTGGAGCAACCGCCCAGCTTCGAGGATGATAAGTATCCTAGCCATGTCTTTAAGCTTCACAAAGCTCTCTACGGCCTCAAACAAGCTCCTAGAGCTTGGTATGAGTGCCTTAGGTACTTTCTCATTAATGGTTTTAAGATAGGAAAGAAAGATTATATACTCTTTACCAAGAATGTGGATGATGATTTATTTGTATGCCAAATTTATGTTGATGACATAATATTTGGTTCTACTAATCAATCTTTTTGTGAAGAGTTTAGCAAAATCATGACGGAGAGGTTTGAAATGTCGATGATGGGAGAGTTGAAGTTTTTCTTAGGTTTCCAAGTAAACAACTCAAGGAAGGCACCTTCATATGTCAAACCAAGTATACTCAAGACATCCTCAAGAAGTTAGACATGGAGAAGGCCAATCCCATCAATACGCCAATGGCGATGAATGGACATCTTGATCTCACCCAAAATAGTCCTAGCATCGATCAAAAGGTATTCTGCTCCATGATTGCATCACTTCTTTACCATTGTTCATCTAGGCCTGATATTATGTTAAGTGTATGCATGTGTGCAAGGTTTCAAGCCGCTCCTAAGGAGTGTCACTTGACCGCGGTAAAGAAAATCTTGCACTATTTATTTCATACACCTAACCTAGGGTTATGGTATCCCAAAGGGTCCAAGTTTAACCTCATTGGATACTTCGATGCGGATTATGCTGGATGCAAAGTGGATAGGAAAAGTACCTCCAGGACTTGACAATTCTTGGGTAGGTCCCTAGTGTCATGGTCATCCAAGAAACAAAATTCCATTGCCCTATCCACAGTCAAAGCGGAGTATGTCACAGCCAGAAGTTGTTTTGCACAACTTCTTTGGATGCGACAAACTCTAAGGGATTACGTTCTCAGTATGAACCATATTCCACTCCTAGCGACAATGAGAGTGCAATCAAGATTGCCCATAACCCCGTTGAACACTCTAGAACAAAACACATTGACATCCGACACCATTTCTTGAGAGACCATTCAATAAAAGGGGATATTGCCATTTCACATGTGAGAACCGAAAAAAAACTAGCCGACATCTTCACCAAGACACTAGATGAAAAACACTTTTGTGAGCTTAGGAATGAACTAAATATCCTTGATTCTCGAAATGTGGCTTGAGATGTTGCACATCTGATTGTTAGTTTTCTTTTCCCTTCAAAACTATGCATGCTTTTGAAAACTTGCCTTCCTCAATTTTCTATCAAATTATTTTCAATTAAGGTCTCCTTGAATCATGGTCATTGTATGAGTGTTTGGGTGCTTTACTGGCCATATTTATTGAGAATATTTGTGAAAACTTAGTCCAAATGGATCAATTCTCGCAACTTCTCAATATATATGAGAATTTGTTGTCCAGGACTAGACTAGTCCGCCCACTGGGACGGACAAGTACGACAACCTAGACTTGTCCGGACAGGCTCAGACAAGTCCACAACAGACTAGTCCGGCCTGTCTCCGGTCTTGTCCGGCAATGCAACTTAGTCTGGACCCAGTCCAACGCCCAGACTTGTCTGGTATCCCCGGCTGACTAGTCCGAACTTCTGGGGACTTAACCCCCCAGCGTCGGGCCCGACCCCTCCACTTCGTTTCAAACTCTCCAACGTGCACCTATCTAAAAAAACCGGCCCCTTTGGCGATTTTTGGTTCAAACCCTCAAAATCCTTGAGGAATCCGCATGGAAGCTTCTTCAGAGTGTCGGGAAGGTGAATCCAGGACTACTCCGCCCTTCCATTCATGGATTTGTCCGATTTTCACATATCAAGGTGTGTTCTTGACCTAACTTGAACTTTTTTCATTCCAACAATTCTAGGTCGTTTCTCTTGTAAACTAGAGTCTCCTTAGCTTATTTGTCACCTTGTGATTCTTTCCATGCAATATTGCGCCTTGGTATCGAATTTTGTGGAAAAATCCTATAGTTAGGGTTTAAGACTGGGCGACGGCGGACAAGTCCGTTCCTTACTAGACTAGTCCGGCCAGCGACCGGACAAGTCTAGCCTAACCCAGTGTTAACTCCTAACTTGATGAATTTTTCTACTTTTGTACTGCAATATCTTGCTTGGTATCACCTCATACTCTTCTATTATCCTTATTTCAGCATGTCTCGGCAAAACAACTCGCCTCTTTCTGATCTGGAAAGAGAAGCGGCTCGTAAAGAGTTCTATCAATGAAAAGAAGCGAAGAATGCAACCATTACCGCAGAACCTGAGCGTCGAAGTGAAGCAAGAACACATAAGAGGCAAGAACAAGAGTTAGCACAAGGTCAAGTGGTTGTAGAGCAGGCAAGCCGAAGGAAAAGGATAGTCACCATGGGTGAAAAGCAAAAGGCCCAAGCGGTCGATAAGGGAAAAGAACCGATGGGTGAGAGCAGCCAGGCTAAAGAGAAAGGATAGGAGCCTGCAAAAAAATGCCTCTCAAGAAGGCTGCTCCTAGAAAGAAAGCTCTAGCAGGGAGAGGTTTGGTCATTCGTGACCAAACCGCGGAGCCTCGTGGTCCTCCACAAGGCCCCATTGGTCCGTTGGTCATGACTCCTCTTGTGCATGATCCTAACCGACAACCTGAGCTGGGAAGCAATGTGTTCAAAGGACAAGGATCTGATAAATCAACAAGGCTTAGGATAAAGGATCCCTACAAGTATGAGAAAGCAACAGCAGATCCTTGTTTTTGGTGTGACTCCCATTGCCATTATTATCGCCTAGTCTACCTATCCAAGAAAAATCCAATAACAAATGCTCAATGGGTAGATTGGGCCTATATGGAAAAGAAGGATCATCAAGCCTTCAATGCAATAATCCAAGTTGCTGAACATCATGGACTCAAAGAGTTGCTTGAGTTCAAGTACAAATGGAATATAGAGATAGTAGCCCAATTCTACACTACTTGCTACTTGTGCACCTTTGGAGATAGGAAGATCACTTGGTTGACCAATGGAGTTCAATACTTTGTACTCTATGATGAGTTTGCTAGAATTCTTGGACTTGAGGAGTTCTTGAACTATGAGTTGACCATTCACAACCTCAAGGCTCTAGATTTTGGGGAGATAGAATTCATGTACGAGGTCGGCTTCTACAATCTCCCAACCACCAAGTTTCTTTGCCCCTTCTTTAGCGTGCTTAATCGGATCTTGAGAAAAACTCTAGCACCTAAGGATGGGGACGCATGCATGATCCAAGGAAACTTGAGGAACTTGATGAAGATAATAATTAAAGATGAGAAGTTCAATGTTTTTGACTATATCTACAATGACATCTTTAACATATCACACACTCCCAACCGCTCTTGTAGATATGCCCCTCTCATCATGTGCTTAATTGAGAAGGTCTCAGGCTTGGAGTTTGTGAAGGGCATCAAGCATAGAGCTCTCCACCCTCAGATTCCTCCTCCTGCACCAAAGATTGGCAGAGCTTCGAGGAGAGGTACCTCTTTTGTGCCTTCTCCTCCTCCGGCTCTCGCCGCCTCCTCCTCCTCCTCCTCCTCTGGCGACCTTGCTAGTGCTACATTGAAGTTTCTCAAGTCAATCTTCACCTCATGTCGGAAAGTGGAAGTGAAGGCTCACAAGACCGCAAAGAAGCACGACAAATACTTTTGCAAGCTTTGCGAAAAGGCGGACATTCCTATGTCACTGGAGGCCTCTGAGTATGATGACATCACTCCCTTTCCAGAGCTCTCAGAGGCGGAGGCTGCTCTATTTGGTGGTGGGAGTGGTCCCTCTAGTGCTGCTCCTGCTGCTAAGGAGGTCGTCGATGATGATGATGATGGTGACGAAGATGACGACACTCAAGATGATGAGGAGACAGAGAGTGACCCAGGCTGTGGAGAGGTGAGCGAGAGCGACGACGAGTAGATTTAAGCTCTCTTTCTTCTCTCTTACTCCTTTTCCGTTTTGGTGTATTGATGCCAAAGGGTGAGATATTGAGGTGGAGTATTTTAGATCCATGGAATATGCTATGTTTTTAAAATTTGGGTTGTAATGTTAATTATGGCTACTCGTTCTCATTTTGTTTTGTAGTGACATTATCACTATGCTATATCACTCTATGTTATGTAAATCATATTACCTATTTTGTCATGTTGATTTTATTGAAGATCATTCTAGTCAAATACGTGTGATGATGCTAAATTAAAATTTGAGATGCATACTTCACTTCACTTTTCGCATCTCAACACTTGCATCACACGTAGGCACCGCACCATAACCCACAAATATATAAGCCTCCCATAGACTTCATTCTTGTGCATCTAACTTATTGCAAATCATCTATGCATACATTTAGGGGGGACTCCTTATACATGTGTGTGTTACGAAAATCAACTCAACTTTATTTTTTATCAAAAACCAATGTGTTGTCATCAAATCACCAAAAATGGGGAGATTGAAAGTGCATCTAGGATAATCCCCGTGGGTTTTGATGATTAAAGACAACACTTAAGGGACTAATGAGCTTTGCAGGTGTAAGTGCAAGTGATTGAAAGTTGCACGATGTTGAATGCACTCAAAAAGGAAAAAGAGGATAAAAAGGCGAAAAACTCGAACGATAGATTTTAGGTCCTTAAATTCTTTGTGTTGAGTTTAACCTTATAGATTGAGTGTTTTCGTTTGGTAAAAGTGTTGAGAATCTCCTAAGAGATCATAGTCCAAGCTAGACTAGATTGAGAGATTAGTTGAAACAACCCTAAGGACAGGGTCGGACTTGTCCGGGCTGGAAGGCCAGACTAGTCCGACCCGATCGAACTGATCCGATGTTAAGTGGATGAAAGTATTATCAGTGATTTCAAACTTGTATGTTATAGGACGGACTCGTCCGTGGTGAGTGTGTATGTGTCCTTCTGGGACTAAGTCTTGAAGGATCAGACTAGTCCGCCCTTGGGGGCCGAACTAGTCTGCCCGAATAGACTAGTCCACTTCAGTCCGGAAAAGTAGTTCCTGACTAAGTTCCGACTAGTCTGTCTATTAACAGACTAGCCCACTGTGGACTTGGAGATGGCTGTTGAGACTATGTACTGGACGGCTGGACTTGTCCGCCCTGAGGGGCTGGACTAGTCCGGTGTGCGAGACTAGTCCGTTCTCAACAGGAACAAAAAGTTCTGTGTGAGATCGGACTAGTTCCATTTAGGGACGGACTAGTCCGTGGTTTGGTGACTGTTTGAATTCAAAAGGTGGCAGGGGGCTTTGTGGTTGGTCAAGGATTACATTACTGGCCCCACAGGTTGGATTAGTCCGGGGTCAAAAGCTGAACTAGTCCACACTTTTCCTGGTGGCAACAACTACTTGTCGAGACCCTTATAAAAAGGGACCCCCCGGCCTCCAAAGGCCCACTCTCAAACCCTATTGCCGCCATAGCCTTCCGAGAGCCATCCTAGACCTCTCTCAACCATTCTTGGAGTCCTAAGAGTGAATCTTGAGGATTTGTGAGGTTTGGAAAAAGAGAGAGAGAGAAGGGTTTGCTTGATCTTGATCTCTCGGTTGATTCTCTTGATTTTACTGATTGATTTGAGTTCGTATGGGTGTTGATCTTTGATCTTTTTGAGATGTAAACTTGTGGGACCCTCAGGTTGTGAGTTGCCCCACATATTTGGTGATTACCCTTGTGATTTAGTGGAAGAAAAGCCAGCCTCCGTGTTGGCTAAGTGAGGAAAGGGTTGAGTGGAACCCTGCCTTTCGTGTACATCCTCAACATGGATGTAGGCTCCTTTGTGGGGTTGAACCACGGGATAAATCCTGCGTATTGTGTCTTTGATTTGACTTCCTCATTCTTTGCTAGATCAAGTTAGGGTTCCACGTGTTCTTCGCTTCAATCTCGTGATCCGCTTCTGTCGAAGTGTTAGAGCGACACTTCCCCCAGATCTGCTATGGAGCAGCCCGCAGAGGTTCTTTGTTTGGCGGGGCTTAGGCCTCAATCAAGTGTTCTAGCGGATGGAAGTGTGAGATAGTGGTTTTTATAGTGGTTTTTACGTGGTTCGGGCTGCAAGGAGCGTAACACCCTACTCCATGGTGGATGGTATTGCTAGTATGTGTTTATGCGTGTGTGATGTTTTGGTCTGGTCCGAGTGGGCCAGGGAAAAAATGTCTAAGTAGGTGGTTGGCCGATCCTTTTATAGTCCAAGGTCGGACAACTTACAAGTGCAGCCCAAGGCCCGACAGGTGGCCCAGGGTGATCTTATCTTGTACAAGATCTAATGTTTCTTTGGTACGCTACCTCTGACCGCGGCTTGAAGTCCCACCGTCTTGCCGTGTCAAACGACAGTGACTATGCGTAGTCATCGATGATGGCAGGAAATGCCTAATCCGCCTTCTTGCCATAGGCTACCCACTTGGCGAAGCGGGGTGGGCCTGTGGCACCTTCACTGCGATGTGATTGGATGCAGCGGTACCTAACTGGGGGCGTGCGCTGCACCGTGCGCCTGGGGAAGGCGCGCGCCTTCAATGCACGACTGAACATGAAGCACCGTTGTTTACTCTTCGGGGCCACGACTTATTGCAAGTTGTGGAACACACTATAGATCTATAGCCCCCCTTGGTGGGAGCGAGGGCTTGATGCCGGAGGGCACGTGGCAACTCTGGAGCCCTCCATGGTGGGAGAAAGGGTCCGGAGCCGGAGGACGAGTGGCTGCTCCAAAGGATGCCTCGGCGGGGAGGCCAGGCCCGATGCTTCTTCTTGTATGCGGAGGTACCCGGTCTTGAGGATACCGACAGTGGCCTTCGGGCCCACCTCTGGAGAGATGACGATCCCGTAGGTGGGGCTTTTATCTTGCCTTGTAAAAGTGACGCCAGTGGGCCCCCTCGAGGGGCGCTGGAGCTCAGAGAAGTGACGCCGGTGGCCCCCTTGTGGGCGCTAGAGCTTGGAGAAGTGACGCCAGTGGCCCCCTTGGGGGCACTGGAGCTCGCAGAAGTGACGTCGGCGGTCCCTATGGGAGGCACCAGACCTCGAAGAAGTGACACTGGCGGCCCCCTTTGGGGACACCGGAGCTCGCAGAAGTGACGCCGGCGGCCCCCTAGGCGATGCCGGAGCTCGGAGAATTGATGTCGGCGGCCCCCTTGAGGGCGCCAGAGCTCGCAGAAGCATCACCGGCGGCCCCTTGGGAGTGCCGGAACTCGAAGAAGTGATGCCGGCGGCCCCCTTGGGGGTCGCTGGAGCTCGGAGAAGTGACACCAGTGGCGCCAGGAGCTCGGAGAGGCATCGCCGGCAGTCCCCTTTGGAGCGCCGGAGCTAGAAGAAGTGACGCCGGCGGTCCCCGTGGGAGGTGCCGGAGCTCGAAGAAGTGACGCCGACGGCCCCCTTGGGGACGTCGGAGCTCGGAGAAGTGACACTGGCGGCTACGACGGACATGTAGAACATCGACGATAGCTCACTGTATGTCCTGTACATACGATATACAAAAAATAATTTCGCTCGTCGGTCACCACATCACTGCTCTTTAGTTCGTTATGGCTTACGATCCTTAGCTAAGATACAGGGCATGGGTAATTCGGTGTGATAGTATTTAGGGTATGGTCGCTGCCTTGCTCAGGGCATGAGCCGTCCAGCCTCTTGTACTCAGCTGTTAGCATTGGGAGCCAAGGTGCACATGCTTAGGGTATAGAACCAGGCTAAGCTGGTTGCACACCCTGGACCTCCAGCTCGGCGTTATCCTTTCAGGAGTTAGAACCATTCAACACCATGGACCCTGACCAAGAAAACCATCATCAGACCCCAAACACATTGCAGGTACCTCATGCGGATCTGCCTTTAGTAGGATAGCACAACTCCAACTAGGGCGAGACAGGAGAAATGTAACCGGGCATATGGAAGATGATATGCGAAAGTAAGCAAAAAATTAAAGCATAATGTAAATAATTTTGCTCGTCGGCTACTCCCTTCCTGCTTTTAGTCTCGTTATGTCTTACGGTCCCGAGCCGGGCTTACGGTGCGTGGGTAATTCAATGCGACAGTATCCATATTATGGTTATCGCCCTGCTCAGGAGTGTGTGCCATCCGTCCCCCCGTACTCAATCGTTAGCGCTGAAGAGGCAAAGAGTACACGCTGAGGGTGCAGGACCAAGCTAAGCCGGTTGTACCATATGGACCTCCCACGGGCGTTAGATTTTCAGGGGAGTGACCATTCGGTGCCACAGGCTCCCGAGCAGGAAAACAACCAAAGAACCCAAATACATCATAAGAACCTCAAGCAGACCCGCCAGCAGTAGGATTGCATAACTCCACTAGGCGTGAGACAGGAAGAGAGTGCCCATGCATATGACAGAGAATATGCGAGAACGAGCATAATTTTATGATCATAAAATTAATGTGTAATTAAATGAACATAAACGGAGCATAGGGCAAGACTGTGGTTCTTCTAACTTGGTAATCATAGGAGGAGGCAGGCTTTACAAGAAGGCAACGACCCGCTCCGAATGACAAGGGAGGAAAAATGTACAGGCTTAAGGTATGGAATCAGACTAAGCAGGCTGAACACCCTAGATCGGCCCCGTCGGAGCTTAGTTGCTTTGAGCGTTGCTACTAGACACTATGACACCCTTTTCAGAAATAAGAAAAACTATCCTACCACTATGCCCAAGGTGAAGCTTTTACCGAAGTGGCACTAGGGAGGCAAAGTGTACACGCTTAGGGTGCAAGACCAGACTAAGCAGGCTGCATACTCTGGACCTCCCTCCGTGCCAAAAGTAAAACTTATAGTGGATCTTCAAGTCGAACATACCATAACACCTTGGTGATGTCGTTGTCGCTGTTGTGGCGGGAAACCGCTTCACATCCAACCCATCAGACCCCTTAGAGGCCCCCTGGTAGGGGTGGCCAACTGGTTGGGCACACCTACCACTTAGTCGCAGGATGTCGTCGGCGGTCCCCCGATGGAGCACGGGAGCATGGATAGTTGATGCTGGCAGCGATGGCAACGAGGTAGCCACCGGGCCGAGGCGACGCCCACCCTCAATATGCGGAACATCAACGATGGGCCCCCTAGGAGGTGCCGGAGTTGGATGCTCTGGCGCCCACCATCAACGCTAAGAAACATCGACGGCGGGCCCCCTGGGAGGTGCCAGAGCTGGATGCTTCGACATCGCCCATCATCAACGAGAAGAACATCGACGGTGGGCCCCCTGGGTGGTGCCGGTGATGGCTGCTCCGACGTCGCCCATTGTCGCTGTAGAAACATCGATGACAAGCCCCTTGGGGTATGCCAGAGCTGGCGGCTCCGGCGTCGCCCGTCGTCGCTGTAGAAATGTCGACGGCAGGCCCCTTGGGTGGTGCCGGAGCTGGCTGCTCCGGCATCGCCCATCGTCGCTGTAGAAATGTCAATGGCGGGCCCCCTTGGTGGTGCCAGAGCTAGCTGCTCTGGTGTCGCCTATCGTCACTGTAGAAACGTCGACGGCAGGCCCCTTGGGTGGTGTCAGAGCTGGCTGCTCCGGCGTCGCTCATCATCATCGTAGAAACGTCGACGGCAAGCCCCTTGGGTGGTGCCGGAGTTGGTTGCTCTGGCGTTGCCCATCGTCACTGTAGGAACGTTGACGGCAGGGCCCTTGGAAGGTGCCCGAGTTGGCTGCTCTGGCGTCGCCCATCGCCACTGTAGAAATGTCGATGGCAGGCCCCTTGAATGGTGCTGGAGCTGGTCGACCTTTTGCGGCTTGATCTTGCTGCTAATCACAGGCTTGATGAATACCATGGTGGTGAAAGTGCTACCACTTTTTTGAGGGAAAAAGCCCCTACCTGGCGCGCCAAATGTCAATGTTAGAGCAACACTTCCCTCGGATTTGCTAAGGAGCAGCCCGCGGAGGTTCTTTGTTTGGCGGGGCTTAGGCCTCAATCAAGTGTTCTAGCGGATGGAAGTGTGAGATAGTGGTTTTTACGTGGTTTGGGCCGCAAGTAGCAAAACACCCTACTCCACGGTGGATGGTATTGCTAGTATGTGTGTATGCGTGTGTGATGTTTTAGTCTGGTCCGATCGGGCCAGGGAAAAAATGTCTAAGTCGGTGACTGGCCGATCCTTTTATAGTCCAAGGAAGGACAACTTACAAGTGGAGCCCAGGGCACGACAGGTGGCCCGGGGTGATCTTATCTTGTACAAGATCTAAGATTTCTTTCGTACGCTACCTCTGATCACGGCTTGAAGTCCCACTGTCTTGCCGTGTCGAATGCCAGTGGCTATGCATAGTCGTCGATGATGGTAGGAAGTGTTCCATCTGTCTTCTCGCCGTAAGCTACCCACTTGGCGAAGTGGGGTGGGTCTGCGGCGCCTTCACTGCGATGATATTGGACGCAGCGGTACCTAACTGGGGGCATGCGCTGCACCGTGCGCCTGGGGAAGGCGCGCGCCTTCAATTCACGACTGGACATGACACACTGCCGCTTACTCTTCAGGGCCCACGGCTTATTGCAAGTCATGGAACACACTCCAGCTCTGGAGCCATCCTTGGTGGGAGTGAGGGCCCGATGCCAGAGGGCGCGTGGCAGCTCTGGAGCCCTCGTTCGTGTGAGAAAGGGTCCAGAGCCGGAGGACGCCTCAGCGGGGAGGTCGGGCCTAAAGCTTTTTCTTGTATGCGGGGGTACCCGATCTTGAGGGTACTGACAGCCTCTATCTAGTTGTTATTATTTTGTGCATGCCATCTACTATATTGTTAGGCTCATATACTTTACATTTCATCGAGTTAAGTCTTTTAGGTTGCTTAAAAATCTCACCTTTGATCAAATCTGTTGTCCTGACCGGACTAGTCCCCCGGGTCGGACTAGTCTGCACCCTGTAATTTGATTAGCTTTCATTGAGTTAAATGTCAGGTTATCCGCCTATTCACCCCCTCTAGGCAACTTTCAGTCGGTTGTATCCTTCATCGAGAGGTCGTAAGCTTCATCGTTGTTGAGATGCTGGACATGGCGAAGATCAAGGACATGGAAGTCTTTCTGCAGCTTTTGGACTTCAAGTAAATAAGCAGCAAGTTGAGGATTGTTGCAACTGGAGTCACCTTTGACTTGCTTGATGATGAGTTGCAAATCGCCCTTCACCAGGAGCTGTCGGACGCCATATGATAGCGCCACCTTGAGTCCTAAGATGAGAGATTCATATTCTGCCATGTTGTTGGTTGCCTTGAAGTCAAGGCGCACCATGTACTTCACTTTCTCCTCGATTGGAGAGAGGAGAAGTATTCCAGCTCTGTCCCCCTACTTCTGCATGGAGCCATCGAAGTAGAGAGTCCAGTGAGGCTCAGTGAAGACCGGGACCTTAGGTTCCGGCTTTTGCTCATCAGGGCCCCCCTAGAGTTGATGAAGAATGTGTCCACCCCGCCATGAAGTCAGCCAGCACATCACTCTTATTCGCACGTCGAGGCAGAAATTTGAGGTTGAATTCTGCCAACTCTGCTGCCCGCTTGGCGATCTTTCCCATAGAATTAGGATTATGTAAAATAGTTTGCTGTGAATAAGAAGTTACCACTAAAATCTTGTGGGCTTGGAAGTAGTGACGAAGCTTCCTTGAGGCAATAAGCATTGGGTACAACAACTTGTGTACCTAAATATACTGAGTCTTGGCGTCGTGCAGTACTTCGCTGATGAAGTACACTGACCGTTGCATAGTTCAGACCCTCTCAGAGGGGTCCAAAGCTTCTTCTTCATCAACCTAGACCCTCCCGGAGGGGTCCGGAACTTCTCCTTCTTGAGTAGAAACTCCCTTGGATGAGGGAGGTTGATCCACAAGCTCCTTGCCTTTAGGATTTGTGCCTAGGGGTTGGGACCCAAACTCACCTTCAGGTAGCTCCGGACCCTCCCGGAGGGGTATAGGCTCCTGAGTTTCTGGTCTCTCCGCTACCAGAACCATGCTGACAACCTCCGTATTTGCAGCGATGTAAAGCAGAAGAGGCTCGCCAGGCTCCGAAGCTACCATGATTGGTAGTGTCGTGAGGAGTTTCTTGAGCTCTTGGAACGTCTTCTCTGCTTATTCAGACCAATGGAATGGTCTTGACTTCCTCAACAGCTTGAAGAAGGGCAGCGCCCGCTCTGCCAGCCTTGAAATGAATTATCTAAGCGAAGCTAGACACCCAGTAAGCTTTTGGACATCCTTGACATAGGCTAGAGGCCACATCTCTTCAATGGATTTGATTTTTACTGGATTTGCCTCAATTCCCTTGTGAGTCACGAGGAAACCAAGGAGCTTACCAGAGCTAACCCTGAAGACACACTTGTCCGGGTTGAGGTTCGTGCGCAATAGGCGCAGCTTGTCGAAGATAGCTTGGAGATTATCCAGGAGTGAATCCTAGTTCTTCACCTTGATGACGATGTCATCGACGTAGACTTCCACCAAGTCCCTAATCAGCTCCAAAGGTTTTGTGCATGGCTCACACAAAAGTTGAAGCAGCATTTTTAAGACCAAAAGGCATAGTTGTGTAACAGTACAACCCATCTACCGTAATGAAGGCAGTATGCTCTTCATCTTCCTTAGACATTGGAATTTGGTGATAACCAGAATAGGCGTCTAAGAAACACAATAAGTCACAATTGGAGGTAGAATCCACTATCTGATCTATTCTAGGTAGTGGAAATGGGTCTTTTAGACATGCCTTATTGAGTGTGGTGTAGTCGATGGACATCGAAGCTTCCCACCAGCCCTGGGCACAATGACTGGGTTTGCCATCCATCGTGGATGATGAACCTCTCGGATGAACCCTGCGTCGTGTAGCTTCTTGACCTCTTGTCTGATGAAGTTATGCCGCTCAACAGATTGCTTCCGGGGCTTCTATTGTATAGGCCGTGTGTCACGGTATATCTTCAGACGATGCTCAATCACCTCCTTGGAGATCCTAGGCACTTGTGATGGTTGCCATGCAAACACGTAAACATTTTCCTGGAGGAAAGTGACGAGCGCGAGTTCCTCTTTGTCAGTCAGACTCCCCAATATACGGGTAGTCTGATTAGGATCAAAACAAATTTGGACAACTTTGACAGGTATGTCGGTGTCGCCGCTTGGTTGCACACGAGGTGCAGAAGATGAGCCACGCTGAAGTGAGCTTAGAGGCTGAGCAGCTTGCTCCTTACCAGACCCTTCTTCTTGCGTTGTATCAAGCGCATGATGTTCTTCCAGCGCAGTTACTTCAGCAGTGCGATCCCCTCGGATCTGGAGGATGCCTGTCGGAGTTGGCATCTTCAACACCAGTTAACTGTAATGAGCTACGACCATGAACCTGTACAGGACTGGCCTGCATAGGATAGCGTTGAAGGGAAGGCTGATGTGTGCCACATCGAATACCGGCTTCTCAGACCTATAATTATCCCGAGTCCCAAAGGTCACCTAAAGAGTATCCGATATGAGAGGAGTGATGGCTCCCGGACCTACTCCGGAGAAGGGACGTGAGGGCCATAGGTCCGAGATGTTGAGCTGGAGCTTCACGAAAATTGCAAAGCTGAGGAGGTTGAGCACAACACCTCCATCTACCAAGACATGGTAGAGCTGGATGTTATTGATAGTCGGAGAGGCCATCAAGGGTAACTAACCAACTCCGGTCATGTTTTTTGGGCAGTCTGAAGCATCGAACGTGATTCTAGTGTCCATCCACTTCCGATGAGGCTCCGCCTTGGTAGTAGGGGTTGCAGCAGCCATCTCCTGATGCATAGTCTTCAGGATGCGTCGAGAGGTGATATCTCAGGACCCTCCATATATCATATGGAGAGTCTTCCGATGCTCATTGTCGGAGGTGTCGGAATCATCGTCAACTATCTTGTAGACCACTTTTAACGCCTTCTTGGAATGTTGGAAGCCTAGCTCCTGATCAGATGGAGATTCACTGACTTTTTGCTTTAATTCCCCGTTGACGGCTCCTAAGATATACTAACAAATCATCCCCGACAACGGCGCCAGAAATGCTTGTTGACAGCTCCTAAGATATACTAACAAATCATCCCCAGCAACGGCGCCGGAAATGCTTGTTGGTATTTCTTATGCACCATTAACTAAACATTTCCAACTGATGTGTCAAAAATGCTTGTTAATGGTTCTATTGGATCACAGAGTGAATTCCGCAAGCGCACGGAGGTATCATTGTAGCATTTCCCCTTAAGAGTATTCCCAAGGGTGTCATTTATTTGATCCCAAAGGAAGGCGGGGTAGAGATATAACAATCATCAAGTGGAAACGGTAGAAAGGTCTAGGTAAGAATCTAGTACGGATAGATAAAATAATAGTGGAGGTAGTGTGACACACAGGAAAGCTTTCAAGTCTAAGGGGGGGGGGGGGGGGGGGGAAGAGGATCCTAGAGGTTAGTTAAGGTTGAGAGTTATGGAGGTACTCCTACTATGCTCTATTGTACATAAACATAGTCTAAACTAATTATTCATAAGCTAGATCAATAGTGAATACTTATGCTATGTGGTTCAACACATCGGGCACGGGCTTACCCCTAGCAATACTATGGCAACTCCCGCCAAGAGCCTGTGGCATAGCCGAACGTGGAGGATTACAAAGGACAGATAGGGCTGTGACCACCTACTGCCTACCTCCTTAATCCGTGGGTCTATGAGACATCCAATGCTACTTAGCTATCCTAGCACCATGCTAGCATATTAAGTAATTACCTTAAGAGCCTAGGCACAATCCATCCTAAGGCAATGAATTGAATCATGATTGAACCAATGTTGATACACAACATAATTATCCATACTAACCTAGTTATATTATAATTAACTAGACTATAGTGGGGGTCTATAGGTTCTATGATAATGAGATATGTTCATGATGAAACAGCCATAGAAGCTATACCTTCCACATACATGGACTTTACAATCAAATAAGAAACACTTTTCCCAAGTATATGTATAAGTAGAGACTAAAGATACTATCTTTATTATGCATAAAGTCACAAATACAAGGAAGAATACATGAGCCATACCTTTCCCAATGTAGGATTGGGAAGAGAGAGACTCCTTACTCCATTCCCAATTTGGACTCGGGACTAGAGACTCTCCTCTCTACAACCTAACTCCTCTAAGACTATGGATGATAGTGTATACAATAGAGATAAAGCTCAAGTGGTGTGTGTTGAAGTGAGGGGTAGGGGGTCCTATTTATACTAGTGTTGAGGTCGGTCCCGCCACCAAAAGCGTGCGAATCAGTCACCAGTGACTCCAGGGAGCCGGGAGGAGCCAACACGTGGAGGTTGACCGAGTTTGGTGCAAAGACCAGGTCGGCCGACCCCCTGGTTCGGCCGACCCGGTCATTGCACCGTTTCTCGTGTGCTTTCTCCACGTGGCTGCCAGGTGTGTCCCATTGATGTATATGGGTGATACACCGTTGGATCTCCTCGGATACTTCTGTTTGTGGGCCATTTGATCCATGGGATGCCACGTGTCGTTGCCTGATTGGCTGGAATGATATTTTATAGGATTGGTCCCTCTACATTTCCTCATTTCCAGCATAAAATGCTGCATACACATATTTATCCAAGTCCAAGTGGAATTGGGTTAGATAGAAAGGTGATGTGTGCAAGAAATGACAAATCCTTCACATAATTGAGATAAATTGACGGATGAAATTGGTATATAACAGCCGTCAACAAACTCCCCCAAGCTTATCTTTGCTCATCGCGAGCAAAGTCAAGACTTTAGGTTGATGATCAGGAGTTGCTACAATGTCTTATTTTCAAAAGTGTCTAATGCACAACAAGATACTCTACCTAGTATTCCAAAAATTGGCTATGATACCCTACCTTTCTTTAGTTATCATGGGGCTTATGCTTTTTCATATTCATGAGTAGTTGAAAGGTACAATAGCAAATGGAGCAAACATAGCCCAGAAATCAAGCTCCACTTAAATCCCAGAGAATTCAATTTAGATATTAAGTACCTCAATTTGATTCTCTCAATCACTCCGTTGTGGATAGTGGAAATATTTCCTCACCAAAGCATTGTGCCTCTACTATTCCTACTCATTGAATATGGCTTGTATGTGGAGCTTGGTAAGGAAAGTAAGTAGGCATATTTGCATCACATATATTGCTAAGTCAAAAGAGTAAGCCTTAGGAGAATTCAAATCAAAACTTTTTGATTCAAGACTAGTGCATGTGTGATGGATGGAAGTGGATGTGGATACTTGAGATGACTCCTTTTTGGTATAATCTCTCTTTCTTTTGCAGGGATGAAACATGGCTACTTTTCTTTTCACTTTTTTTTCTCATGCTTATGATGTAAGCATGCCTCTTTTTTTTCTTTTTGTAGCCATGTCTTCTACTCCCTTTCTTTGCAATGAATTTTGAAGAGAGTGCTAAACATGAATAACATGGAGTTTCTCTTTTTGTTGTGGTATGGTGGGTATGATGGACGTTTTTCTTACTTCTAGTGTAGAAGTATAGCATGTGCAAGTGAAGTCTTGAATTCAAAAAGAGTTGAATGATTTCTCACATAGGTCTATACTAGTTTGACTAGGCTCAATGTGAAAGCAAATAGCATATGCATAAGGTTTTGTCTATGTATGAACATCATATGGCTTTGGTAGGTATTTCCAATCAATTGAGGGAAACTTAAATCTTTTTAGAATTTCTCCGGAAATCTAAGTTCTACATTCAAACTAGGACGAGGAGCCCTATTACCAATTCTAATCTTGCAACAACCTAGAATTAGATTAAGCTTTTGGTACCCACAACTTCCAAATTAAGGTAAAAGTATATCAAACCAATGAAAGCAATATTTGGAGAGAAGCAAATTGTAAACTAGAGACTTAGGAAAATAAAACAGAGCAACTATTCATCATTTCATCTATGTGAATTCTAAATCATTCTTACCGCACATCTTTATTTGATGAAAGCAAATCTAACCTATTTTTTGTAACTGCAAGGTGGATGATGGATGGATGGAAAATAAATATGCAAGGAATGTGATACATGTTACCTCAAGTGGGGGTCCTCCCCCAAGCCTGTTCTTCAACTATTTCCGTGATAAGGGTTGAACCCTTGATGATGGAAGTATGCTGCAAGATCGGCTTGTTGTTGTTGTAGCGCCATGTTGAAGTTGGTGAATTGAGCATCCATGTGTTGTTGCCAATCCTGGGTACCTTGAACATGCTCTTGGAGTGTGCTGTAGATGTCACCTGTTCTCACTTCAAGTTCTCCCACACGTCTAGTGAGGCCCGTCATTTCTTGGCTATATTCATGATGAGTTCTAGCCGAGAAGGAACGACGTCCTCTCATGGACGTTGGGGGCAAGCTGCTAGAGCTTGAAGTGGATAAGGGTGGATCCCTTTGCCATTCTTGCCAAGATGATCCCCCAGCCTCATACGTCGGAGGTTGAGTCCATCCGGGCGCACAACCCGTTGGGTTCTCTTCCTCTTGGTATTCATGGACCAGAGAGATTATCGGTGGCATGCCTGTGGCAGCAGCCCTCGCACGATTCCTTGTTACCCTGCCAGAGACATTACTTCTTCTTGCTTCCTCAAGGGGATGAAGATTAATGGTTAGCCTCCGACATTTGTACAAATGAAACTCTGGGTTAGGTAACAGAATTTCATTGACAAAGCCGGGATAGGAAAATATCAAGGAGCCATCATGATCATGCTTAAGGGTATGTCCTTGCACTAAATAGTCTTCATCAATTAATTGTCTTTTAGTTTTAATATATTCAAATGAAGAGTATTTAATTGCTCCTACCCTATCAGCAATATGAGTAATCAATGAAGTGCATTCAATTGGTCCTGATTTTGAAATGTAATCTAACCATGGTGTCATCATGGCTTTGACTGGAGCAACTTTTATCTTTTTAGTCATGGCAAACAAAATTTTCAATTCATCATCTCGCACAACCCTAACATCTCCCCTAGGGAATATAGTCATAGCCACCCATCTATGCATGAAGCGTAAGGTAGGATTTTGGATGTGGCTATTCCTAGGAGCCCTACATGTGACCTCACTAGTTAGCTAATGCCAAAAACTTTATTTGTTAAACTTAGACAAATTGTCTAAATCTAGTAAACACCATTAATGGAAGCCTAGGATGCTACCTAATTCTTTCCATAGGATGTTGTATTCTTTTTCAAATAATCTAAAAGCAATACCATCAAATCCAATTCTTAGCCTGCAAAGGAATTGGATAGTGAGACGGCGTGAACCTTTCTCCTCTATGTGAGCGAAGTCATCAAATCCAATTGCATGCCAAATGGAAAGAAATTCGGAGTCCATACCTATTTTGGAGATCAAATGTGGATCGTAAGCCTTGGTGTGGCGGAACTCACGATCTTGGAGAAGTCTGCGTGCTTGATCTTCAACTTCGCTTCGTATGTCGAGGTCGTTGTCATGAAGAAGCTGGTGTGGGTTGCTTCTCTTTTCCATGGGAGTGTCCTCACACACACTTCTCCTCCTTGGGCTTGTACCCATGGAAGAGAGGCGTGCACTAGAACCTTCACCATGGCTTGAGTTTGCACCCTCCTTCCTCTTTCCAAACAACCTCTTCATGTCTTTTTGAGTTCAACAAGCAAGAACAAAACAAGGCGAAAAAAATCCGAAAAGAAGCGATGTTTGGAAAACAAAACTCTCAACGAATTTTCTCCTCTTGAAAGCTTGAGTGGAAAATGCAAATGCAAACAAAAAGAAAATCTTTTTGGGGATGGATTTGAGCAAGAGTGTTGCAATGAAGAGCAAGAAAAACAAGGTGAGCTAGAGAGTGACTTGGGGAGGTGTAAAATGATGTGGTGTGTGAAGAGAGGTGCTCCTCACGGCCACAATTTATAGGGTGCACCCTCCAACAATCACTTGGGGTTCAAAATGTAGCCGTTGGAGGAAGGGGAGCCAATTTGGCTCCACTCCCTGTTCGGCCGACCATGGGGTTCGGCCGACCTGACAGGTGGCCCCCCTGGTTCCCCTTTTGGCAAGTGACTCCCCGACGGCTATAAAGTTAGCACGTTGGTGAAATGCCACATGTGCAGCTCAGAAAAAATTGTTTTTCAAATAAGAACCTTTTTTCAAATCCAATAGAATAATTTTCTTTTGAAAAGGAAGAAAGAAAAATGATAGTTGAGAATATAAGATTCTCAACTTGCTAGGAAAAATCAAATATGCAATGGGAAAAATCCAAATGGGGTGGAAAAAGAAAGAAAGAAAAATAAAGTGGGATAACTACCAATTTAACCTATTGGCGTAGGTCTCACCACCGTTCGATGAGATGGACATTCCTCCGTCTTCATTTCACATCCGGGCCCAGAGGGATGGGCTTGAACGGCTTGTCTTGCTTCTTCCGCCATTCCTTCTTTGGCGGCTTGGTGGACTTGGGCCTTCGGGAATGTCCAGATGATTCCGTCGCCTTTGGATATCGACGTGGTCGAAACGACGAATTCTCCTTGTAGATTAATTTTCTCATGAATGCAATGAGTGAGTCCACCTTTGGAGGTGTGACTTCGACCTCTCTGATGTGTTTATCATCCAGCCCATACTTGATTCGAATCATGGAGCATTGCTCTAATTATGGCCGAAAGTTTAACCTTTCCTCCTTGCCATTGATATGGAAGTGGATTTCTCCAGCTCCCACATCTATGTGAGCTTTTGCAGTACTGAGGAATGGGCGCCCAAGAATGAGTGGTGTATCCTTCTCGGTGTCCATGTCTAGCACCACAAAATCCACAGGTATGAAGCAGTTCCGGATCTTCACCGGGACGTCTTCAGCAATATCCGCTGGATAACAGACTGAAGAGTCAGCCAGTTGTAGCTGCATTGGTGTTGGAGTCAGTTCTGTGAAGTTTAGCTGGTCGAACACAACCTTGGGCATCACACACACACTTGCTCCCAGATCACAAAGTGCCTTGTCAAAGTGGTGAGCCCCAATTGAGCATGAAATGGTAGGACACCCAGGGTCCTTCTGCCAGTTGCTCTCTCGTACGAAAATCATGTTGACATTTTCCGTCGAAAGTTCTGGCTGGCCTGACATCTTGCCATTCTCCATCGGAGGAATAGCAGCTGCCAGCTGAGCCAACTGAGTCTTGAGCATCTTGTTGAAGCTCAGTTGATTCTTGAAGGCTGAGGATAGTCCTTCCATCTTTGCATTGATATTCTCTAGGGTCTTGTCATTAGCCGACAGCTTCTTGGATAGGGCATCGTTGATCTTGAGCTGGCTAAGGGCAACTTCTCTCAAGTTGGGCTGATTTCCAGGGTTGCCATTGTTACTGTACCCTCCTTGAAAGAATTGGCGTTATTGTCCCCACCCTTGACCTCCTGGATGATAGCCATTGTTGTTGTTGAAATTTCCATTGTTGGCGAGATATAGGGCATCCTCACGAATTTCTGGGCAATCATTGCCCATATTACCCGTGTTGCCACAGACTTCACAAGTGATGTGAGAGTCTAGGGCATAGGCATTGCCTGACACTTCACCACTGGCTTGTCCATCTATTTTCTTCATTAGGAGGTCCAATTTTGCAGTGATCATGTCCACCTCCTTCAAGGTGTGCATGCCTCGCTGTCGGGTATGGAGACGCTCATCGTTCCATCCCATGTTAGACACCATATTCTCAATGAGATCTTTAGCTTTTGGCACCGTCAATGAGAAGAAGGCTCCTCCAACAGTAGCATCCAAATGGTCACGAGCTGATGGGATCAACCCGTTATAGAAATTTTGAATAAGGAGCCAGTCATCCATCCCATGGTGGGGACACGCCAGGATGTACACCTGAAGCCTTTCCCATGCCTCGGGAATAGATTCCCTTGGCTCTTGCTGAAAGCTGGAAATCCTTCCACGTAGGGCATTGGTTTTGCCCAACGGGAAGAATTTGGCGAGGAATGCCGTAGAACACTTCTCCCAAGTGTATACAACACTTCGGTCCACGTAGAACCACTGTTTCGCTCTCCCAAGGAGAGAGAATGGGAACATTCTCAGACGGACCCCATCCAGAGACACGTCCTTGATCTTAAAAGTGCTGAAGATCTCGAGGAATTGTTGTAGGTGAGCACTTGCATCCTCGTTAGCCTTCCCACAGAATGGGTTGGCTTGCACCATAGTGATAAGGCCAGTTTTGATCTTGAAGTTCACATCTCCCGTGTTAACGGTGGGCCCAATAGGCACATTGTTAGCAGAGGGAGCTGAGAACTCACGAAGGGCCTTCTGAGCCATTGGCGTTTGGATTGTTGGTGCAGAAATGTTGGCTTGCCTTGCCGCTCCAATCTTCTGAGGGGTAACGACACGGGGTCGGTCTCTCAGAAGAGATTCGTGATCTTCAACAAAATTTTCTGGCAGGCGGAAACCAGACATACACTACCCTGTTTTCACATTTAAAATACGAAAACAAAGAATGGTTATCCTACTAAAATCCTACCCAAGGTTCTATCCTATTCACCCAGTCATGTTATATATCTATTTGCCTTCCCTGGCAACGGCGCCAGACATGCTTGTTGACGGCTCCCAAGATATACTAACAAATCATCCCCAGCAACGGCGCCAAGAATGCTTGTTGACGGCTCCTAAGATATACTAACAAATCATCCCCGATAACGGCGCCAGAAATGCTTGTCGGTATTTCTTATGCACCATTAACTAAACATTTCCAACTGATGTGTCAGAAATGCTTATTAGTGGTTCTATTGGATCACAGAGTGAATTCCGCAAGCGCACGGAGGTATCATTGTAGCATTTCCCCTTAAGAGTATTCCCAAGGGTGTCATTTATTTGATCCCAAAGGAAGGCAGGGTGGAGATATAACAATAATCAAGTGGAAAGGGTAGAAAGGTCTAGGTAAGAATCTAGTAAGGATGGATAAAATAATAGTGAAGGTAGTGTCACACAAACAAAATCTTTCAAGTCTAAGGGGGGAGGGGAGAGGATCCCAGAGGTTAGTTAAGGTTGAGAGTTATGGAGGTAATCCTACTATGCTCTATTGTACATAAACATAGTCTAAACTAATTATTCATAAGCTAGATCAATAGTGAATACTTATGCTATGTGGTTCATCACATCGGGCACTGGCTTACCCCTAGCAATACTAGGGCGACTCCCACTAAAAGCCTGTGGCATAGCCGAACGTGGAGGATTAAAAAGGACAGATAGGGCTGTCACCACCTACTTCCTACCTCTTCAATCCGTGGGTCTATGAGACATCCAATGCTACTTAGCTATCATAGCACCATGCTAGCATATTAAGTAATTACCTTAAGAGCCTAGGAACAATCCATCCTACGGCAATGAATTGAATCATCATTGAACCAATGTTCATACAAAACATAATTATCCATACTAACCTAGTTATGTTATAATTAACTAGACTATAGTGGGGGTCTATAGGTTCTATGATAATGAGATATGTTCATGATGAAACAGCCATAGAAGTTATACCTTCCACATACATGGACTCCACAATCAAACAAGAAATGCTTTTCCAAAGTATATGTATAAGTAGAGACTAAAGATCCTATCTTTATTATGCATAAAGTCACAAATACAAGAAAGAATCCATGAGACATACCTTTCCCAATGTAGGATTGGGAAGAGAGAGACTCCTTACTCCTTTCCCAATTTGGACATGGGACTAGAGACTCTCCTCTCTACAACCTAACTCCTCTAAGACTATGGATGATAGTGTATACAATAGAGATGAAGCTCAAGTGGTGTGTGTTGAAGTGAGGGGTAGGGGGTCCTATTTATACTAGTGTTGAGGTCAGTTCCCGCCACCAAAAGCGCGCGAATTAGTCACCATTGACTCTAGGGAGGCGGGAGGAGCCAACATGTGGAGGCCGACCGAGTTTGGTGCAAAGACCAGGTCGGCCGACCCCTTGGTTCGGCCGAGCCGGACATTGCACTGTTTCTCCCGTGCTTTCTCCAAGTGGCTGCCAGGTGGGTCCCGTTGATGTATATGGGTGATACACCATTGGATCTCCTCGGATACTTCTGTTTGTGGGCCATTTGATCCATGGGATGCCATGTGTCGTTGCCTAATTGGCTGGGATGATATTTTATAGGATTGGTCCCTCTACATTTCCTCATTTTCTGCATAAAATGCTGCATACACATATTTCTCCAAGTCCAAGTGGAATTGGGTTAGATAGAAAGGTGATGTGTGCAAGAAATGACTAACCCTTCACATAATTGAGTTAAATTGACGGACGAAATTGGTATATAACAGCCGTCAGCATTCCCGGTGACGAAAAGGAGGTTCTTCTTGACGCTTGTTGTTGCGTTCAACAAGCCATTTGACCTCGCGACAGTCTTCAAGATTGTGTGTTGTCGATTTGTGAATGAGACACCACATCTTTCCACCATCACCGTCTTCGGACGATGGTCGAGGTCGTTTGTCGGGGCGTGGCCCCCGGCCACCAGGTGCTACAGTAGCGGCAGTGGTTGGTGTTCTGGCTAGTGACTTCTTACCACTGGACTTCTTCTTCTTTTTTCCACTACCGAAGGTAGCAGCTTCAGCTTTGGAGGAAGATTTACCAGCCTCCGCGACTGGTTTGGAGTGCATTTCACGGCCTTCCGCAGCTCTGGCGCATTTGTCTACCAGACTGAAGAGCTCTGTAACGCTGCTCACGTTTTTGGTTGCCAGCTTCTCCAACATCTTCTTATCTTGAACCCCCTGTCGAAACACAACGACGACATAAGCATTTGAGATTGAAGGCATGTTGTTCTGTACCTGAGAAAACTGCTAATTGAATGATCGCAGCGACTCTCCTGATTTCCGTTGTACAACAAACAGGTCCAGCTCTGTGCCTGCTCAGGTGTATGAGCTCCCGAAGTTGGCGGTGAACTGGAGACATAGCTACTCCCAACTGTAGATGGAGTCAGGAGGTAGACTCATGAACCTGGACCTTGTAGTCCCAGTTAGAGCCACGGGGAAGTAGGTTGCCATCTCGGCCTCATTGCGTCCAGCTGCGAGGATGGTAGTGGAGTAAATCTGAAGAAACTCAACGGGGTTGACTGTCCCATCGTATTTCTCCGGCAAATGAGGCTGGAACTTAGGTGTCCACTTGACCATGCGAAGATGCATGGCCAAAGCTGAACATCCTCCCCCCCACTCCTAGGGGAGAAGGGTTTTCGCGAGTAAATCGTCTCTATCGAGCGTGCTTGATGTGGATGCGACTGTCCTGCCTCGTGTAACGGCGGTCGAGCTCTGATCGGAGCTCCTGCGTCGGGAGCCTTGATGTTGTATGAGTGCGGCGAGCCTCGGAGGGCAGTGATATCACTTTCTAGGAGGGCGCACGTCTCATGTGCTGTGATGCCTGAGGACCAAGTCTACCAGACAAGGTCCTGTTCCCTGAAGGTGCCTGCCCAGCATGTGGCGGACCTTGGTTGCTGATGGCATTGGTTGCAGCTGCAACCAAATTCTCTACATTTGCACGCCATTGTTCCATCGCGCCCAAAGGAGCTCCTGGCACATGAGGACACTAAAGTAGAGTCTGCGCTGCATTCAACGCATTCTCCGGGTTGTTTGTTAATGCAGAAACTAACGCGAACACACCATCCTTCTGAGATGGTGGAGGTGGTGGCAGAACCACACCCGCCGGAATCACAATGTTGGTCGGCTGTTGCACGTTGGAGGGATTTCCTACAGTAGGTTGCACAGTCGGTCAGTTAGATGAAGCGGCATCGGAATTCACCATCTTGAATCTTGAAAGCACCCTACCTGGCGCGCCAAATGTCAAAGTGTGAACAAGGACACTTCCCATAATACTACTAATGAGTAGTTCGCGGAGGTTCATATTCCACTATAGGAACCCTGACGATTTGTGACGTCTTTCCTTATTTGCGACGGCTTTTGGCCATCACAAATAATTCATCGCAAATAATATTATTTGCGACAGCCAGCAGTAGCCGTCGCAAATTATTGCCAGGGGGCCGATGGGCCCCACAGGGCGGTTTGCGACGGCCAGGCCGTTGCAATTAAGTCCCTATTTGCGACGGCCAGGCCGTCGCAACGGTCCCACGCGGTCAACCGACGGGGCCCATGCGGCCATTTGCGACAGTCTGGCCATCGCAAGTAGGGACTTAACTACGACGGCCAGGTCATCGCAAATAATAGAGGCTAGTTTGCGATGGCCTCGTTCCTTATTTGCGACGGTACTATATAAAAAGCCATCGCAAATAATGTTTTTTATTTTTTTTAAAAAACTAAAAATACTACCCGACTCGATGGCCAGAATCACAGAACGGACAAGATAATATATGACAATCACAAACAACATCACAATCACAAACAACATCACAATATTGTCGATACATCACACATCACCATCAACAAAGCAAACAAGAGCTCACTCATCCGTCTGACCTCCGAAGCCACCTCCAAAGCCACCTCCGAAGTCGAAGTCGTCGTCGCGCCTCATTCCAGGTGGCGGTAACGACGGTGACGGAGTTTGAGCAGTCGTCGCAGATCCCTGCAATTAATGAGACTTAGAGTTAGAATATAAATGCATCAACATCTCTCTCCCTCCCTCTCTCTCTATCTCCATCTAGATCCCCTCTCTTACTCTCTCTTTTCATTCCTCTCTCTCTCAATCTATCTCTCTCACACTCTATCTCTCTATTGCTATCATTTTCCCTCTATCTTCATCAATCTCCATCTACATCTCCCTCTCTCTTCCTCTCCTTCTATCTCCATCTACATCTCCCTCTCTCTCTTCATTCCTCTCCCACTCTATGTAACTATCTCTCACTCTTTCTTCTATCTCTCTCTTTCTTCTGTCTTAATCCTTTTCTTCTATCTAACTATCTCCCTCTCTCTTCTATCTCAATCCTTTTTTCTCTATCTTCCTCCCTCTTCTAACTCCATCTCTCACTCTATCTAACTATCTTTCACTGTCACTCCATTTCCTAGCTTTATTTTGGTTGAGGTAAACTAGAATTGTTAAGTTGACATAGAAAATTACCAGACTCGCAGAAGAAGGATCGCCCGGAAGGATCGATAGTGGCAGTAGCTGGATCCCCAAACCTTGCGCCCGAGCCATGGCCTATCATTGCAAACATTAAATGTTACCTATTAGTAAGTCATTTACGCTGAATTAATGAGAACTTTAGTTTTCATTTTGTTACCTCCATTGCTTCCCGCATCTGCAACAACACTGCTGCCTGGGAAGAGATCGTGCCCTCCATCATGATCCTTTGTCGTTCCGCCTCCTCCTGTCGCCTGAGGTTCTCTTGTACAATTTGTCAGAGGGACTGCATCTCAATATCTCTCTGTGAGATGCGGCGACCTGTCGTGCCCACCGACGAAGCCTGCGTGGAGCTGACTCTCGCAGGTCCCCCCGCCCTCAAGTTGACAACTCCGTCGAATACGGTGAGCCTATAAAAAGGAGAGTCAGTAATATGAAATTGAAATATCTTGAATTCTTTGAATTGAAAATGATAAAATGACTTATAAACTCACCTTCCGTGTGCTTTTGCACCTCCGGTTACATACGCGGCTTGAGGATCGATTGGTTCACGTTCCCAATCGAAATCTTCGCCTTGTATCTTCCTAGCCTCCTCCCCGTACTTAGCCTACAAAACAAGAAAACCGTGTAAGTTCAACAAGCCATATAGTTATATTTAATATGAATGATTTCTAAACTTATCAATAGCTCGACTGCAGTCTGACTGCACCCCTAAGGCTGAGAAGGGTCCCTGTGACCTCTCTTCCAGATCTCAACAGGGGTCGGTGGCACCCTCGTCTCGCGCTCCTGTCAATAATTGTTAGTATGAACAATATATTTTGAATATATAAACATTAGTTACATACATTTACCATGTATTTAGATAAACGCAAGTGATTATCTTGGCCGTGCCTGCTCTTCCCCTCGACCCCTCTGCACTCTCGAGCCTTCCCGGACTTAGCCTTAAACTCATCGCTAGCCCAGTACCGACAAAGGGACCAAAATGCATCGGACCGACCCTGCAACCATCTCACGTGGCCCTGTGCATAGTTGTAGATCGTTAAAAATACCATCGAAGAAATTATCAGAAAAAATACTTACTACACCCCCACGTACTTGCGCGTACTCCTCCTCCTCCGTCAGTTTCCTCTCGCTCTCTTGCTGGAAGTGTAGCACGTGGTGCTGGTTCGCCTTCAAGTGCTCATTAATAATTTGAACACGAGCGTTCGACAAAGCTTGTCGAAGCGCCATGGCAGCGTTTTAGTGAAACACTCTCCTCGCATCCTCAAGCAGGCGAGGGTCGTTCGGGTCCTCTAAAGTATACCTTGCCTGCGATAAAGAATATATTGAAGAGATGTTCATTAAAGGAGTTTAAGAGTTAAAACTTAGAAACTATTTTTAACATACTTACCATAAAATCGGCCCATACGGCCTCCTGAAGGTTGTCGTGCTCCTGGTGATAGATGCGTGCGTAGTCCTCCCACGAAGGAGCAGGAACCGTGTCGATGACCCCGGGACAGTGCAAACGCACTAAGGACCCAAGGACACCGTTCACCGGTCTTTGATGTCTCTCACCGGTGAAAGACGTGTCATCCCAAACCCTACAAGATATTTATTGATTCATTACTTAAGTAACCAAAAGAAACAAGAATTGAACACTATAATTTTTGTTACTTGTCTCCGATCGGACGAATCACGATCATCTGTGAAGGGACCGGTGGAGGACTGACAAAGTGAGTCCTCCTCGTCCTTCGCGTCTGCTGGGGTGCTACATCAGGTGTCCCAGAAGGCTCGTCACCAGCCGAGTCAAAAGGGCCAGGAACAGAAGGCTCACCAGCCGAGGGCTAGCTGGCCGAGGGCTGGCTCACCGAAGGGTAAGAAAGGTCAACTGGCGGAGTAGCCTCTGAGTCAGTTGGTGAGTACTATAACATTCAAATGATTCATAAGTAAGTTTAATGTGAAATTGAATTTAAATAATTTGTCAAAAACGAGTGAAATTTACCTGTGACGAAGCTCTAGAGCTGCTCAGAACGTTCCCCAGCAGCTAAGAGCGTCTGCTCCCAGTCGACGAGGCACCAACGAAAGCGTCCTCAGGTCTAGAGGGGTAGAACCCCCCTCGTCGGCAGCACCTTCTTACCCTTCTTTGACACCATCCTATTTTAATAGATAATCAGTAAATATGCAAATAAGATATACAAAATTCACGTTACTATCTTCAAGAAAACACTACTTGTAATCACTATCAAAATTCATCAACATCATTATCAGGTGCCCTACTCCTTAAACTGGCCCAACGATCTTCCATCGTGGCCTGTTCTAATTTCTGTTTTGGCATATCATCTGGCTCTACATCTTCAACATCTTCAACATCTCCAACTAATTGATCGAGTCATGCACCAAGCTCGACGATAAAAGTGTCTGGCAACTCTTCTTCTTGTTATACTTCTTCAACATCTTCCCTATCATGGTAACCATCATCCCTAGGAGTATATAACCGCTCATGAGGATTCACCTGATATACCACCCACCAAGCATTGAGCTTCGTGCATGGATAACGTAGATAATACACTTGTTCCACTTGATGTGCACGAACAAATGTGTCGTAACCTCGTAGTCGGTCGTTATATTTCACTTCCACCATTCCAAATTGGTTTTTCTCGAGTTCCATGAGTGCGATCAAATCTGTCACAGTCAAAGAAGACAACTCGAAGGGTCTTATTTCCGGTAAAAGTAAATTCAAGGATTTTGTTAATGATCCCATAATAATCGGTTAAATTCCCTTGAGTGCCAATGACTCTTGTCACAACGCCGGAATTTGATGTTGCCGCGAGAGGACGAAGATCTTCCAAATGAGTTGCACGGAATCAAAAGCCATTTACGTCATATCGACCATAGCTTCTAACATTCACCAATCCATAAGATAGCTGCCGCAAATCTTCGTGGACATTGTGAGTCCGACACTGTCAAAAATGATCGTAAGTTAAAATAACACTTCTTTAATAATAGTAATATATAGAAGACAAGAGAGTATTACATAATCTTGAAACCACGATAGGAAACTCGGCCCTCCATTTATTCCTTCTTTTCGCATCCCTTCTACTTGTTTGGCCGTAGAATGATGCCTATGTGGCCCACATTGTCTCTGGAACTCGCTGAACGTGAAAAAACATCTTTTAGAATACATGTGTAGCAAAATATGTCGATTAGCATAAATGTAGGATAAAAACTTACTCGAAGTATTCCTGCATGTCTTCTATATTTGCGTACATGTAGAGTAAAGCAATAGTTCTGTCATGTTCGGATAGCACATAGATCGTGTAGCTACCAACGGTGGTGCCTCTCGTTCGAAAAATGGAAAAGTCGCTTAAAGGGGGTGTTTTGTCCACATTGTACCGCACTGCCGAAGTATTGATATTGTTTTCTTCCGCAAAGTAGACACTTAAAAAGTATCCTACTTCTTTAAGAGCATATGCTTTAGCGATGCACCCTTCCACCCTTGGCCTGTTACCAACCATTGGTTTCAGATATCATAGTGCTCTTTCAATGTGATATATCCACCTGTATTGCACAGGACTGCCAACTTTAGCTTCGAATGGAAGATGGATAAACAGATGTTGCATTGGATTGAAGAAACTTGGTGGAAATTTTTTTCCATCTTACATAAAAGTATGAGTATCTCCTTCTCTAACTTATCCATCATCCCTATCTTGATTTCTTTAGCACAAAGATGTCTATAGAAATAGCTGAACTCGGCCAAAACCTTCCACACCGCATCATCTAGATAGCCCCAAAACATAACAGGTAAGAGTCTTTCCATTATAATATGATAATCATGACCCTTCAACCCAGTGAGATTTCCTGTATTCACATTCATGGCTCGTTTCAGTCTAGCTGCGTAACCATCTGGGAATTTCAACGTTTTCATCCATTTCACAACTTCTTTCTTTTCTTTCAATCGAAGATAGAAAGAAGCACGTGGCTTCCCACCACTTTCAGAGATTTCAAGAGTTGGACGGTGAAAAATGTCTGCCAAATCTAGTCTAGCTTTGTAATTGTCTTTCATTTTGCCAGGCATATCCATGCAAGTGCTTATGATACTTTCGCTCATGTTACGCTCCTGATGCATGACATCGATGTTGTGCATTAGAATCAACGACATCACATACGGTAGCTCCCAAAGTCCACATATGTGAGTCCAATTGTGTTCCTCTCATAACCTACGAAATATCCAGGACGACCTTCATGTGGCACCAGTTTGTCCAACATATAAGAACTTTTGGATCCGCTGAGACGTTTCGGTGGTCCTTTAGTGACAACGGTGTTCTTTCTAAAGACATGCCTCTGTTTCCTAAACATGTGATTCGAAGGCAGCCAACGTCTACGGCAATCAAAGTAAGATATTTTGCCTCCATGAGTTAGTCAAAAGCAATCCTTGTCTGAAGCACATATCGGACACGTCAAACAATCGTGAGTGCTCCATCTGGAAAACATGTTGTATGCAGGCAAAACATGGACAGTGCACAAATAAGCAACTCGAAGGTTGAATTTCTGCTTCTTATAACTTTCATACGCTTCGACTCCTGTCCACAAGACTTTCAATTCTTCAATCAGCGGTTTCAACATCATGTTGAGACATGACCTGGGATGATCAGGTCCAGGTACAATGAGGCTGAGAAACATGAACTCGTTCTTCATACAAAAAGCCGGTGGCAGGTTGTACAGAATGACAAAGACGGCCAACAGGAGTATGGCGTGGCATTTGTACTGAACGGTGAGAATCCGTCTGTTGCTAATCTGATGAGAACATTCCTCGCATCACGAGAAAAATCTGGATCGAAACGGTCTAGCGCCTTCCATGCATCATCGTCGGCAGATGCGTCAAGAATTCTTTGTTCTCATGTTTACCTTCTTTGTGCCATCTCATGTGTCTTGCGGTTCTTTTTGAAAGAAACTACCGCTTCAACCGAGGTGTCACAGGCAAGTAACGAAGCTACTTATGTGCGACATCTGTCATCACATTATCGCCATCGTCATTAACTAATTCGACATACCCCAGTTTACCACATTTCAAGCACATCTTCTCATTGGCGTGCTCTTTCCAGAATAGCATGCAGTTGTCTAGGCACACATCGATTTTCTCATAGTTCATACCGAGACCAGATATCTTGATCTTTGAGTGATACATATCCTTTAGTGAGGTTGTGGAAGGATATCACAGATCAATTTTATGAGATCATTGTAGCAGTTGATGGAAAAAAGTACTTGGACTTAATTGCCATAAATCTAGTCAAGAAAGCATGTACGGTCACAACCGTGTGTTCATGCAACAGCTCTTGTGATTTCTTTAGCTCCTCGAAGAACTCCTCTGCCTCATTTGTAAGAGGATCCTCTGCTTCCAGAGCTTCTAGCATCTCATCCATCCTATCAACCTTTGTTATATCATCATCCTCATCCACTTCTACTATGACTCGAGATTTAGTCTCACCGTGGAAGGTCCACACTTCATAATGTGGAGTGAAACCGTTTTGACATAAGTGAAACGAAACCTCCAATCTTCTTAAAAAACTTGGTGTTCTGGCATTTTGTACATGGGCACCGCACCACATCTTCTGTTGACAACGAAAATGCTCAATCCAAAAATTTATCTAACTTGATGTACCACTCATTCGAGTGACCACCAGTTCTGCTCCTCCAGCCAGTATACATCCAACTGCAGTCTTCACCCATGTTTGGCTCTGCAGTTTAACGCGGAAGAAATTGTTGTTAATGTATACAGGATAGGTCCTAAGATTTTGACAGTATAACACCGCCCATTTTTCAGAGTATACCTTTAAAGCAGACAAATCATTATTAGTTTTATTGTTATGTTATGTCACAGCCCTACAACCTAGGCAGATAGATCCTAAACCCACCCAAGAGTGATCGAGCGGAGCGTGCTCATGACGAGACACATGATCCGGATTTGAACGAAATTTCAGCAGCATAACCCTGCTGTTCTCCACTGCACGCCCAAAAATGGTGCAGTAGAGAATAACAGGGTTATGCCATCGAAATCTCGTCCAAGTCTGGACCCGTGTCCCGTCACAAGCCACGCCCCCTCGGTCACTCCCAGGCTGTCCAAAAATGGACAATTACGAACCTGCACGTCTCACATGCCAATGGCATGTGAGACGTGCCGATCCAAACGGGTAATACATTGCTATAGGTTACGTTGCTTATTTTCATTTTGAAGTCATTTAAGAGAGAGGAAAGAACTAGAGAAAGAGTGAGAGGAAAGTTGGTCTTACATGACAATTCCACATCCATTTCCACCATCCATGCAATCGCGGGTCATTGACGTCCTCACCAACCCATTCGCTTCCGTGTCGCCTTGACACATACGATACCACTACAATGGTCTACACGGCACGATCACACTTATTGTGTGTCATACCCTTCCGGGTTGGTCCGAGCCAGCCCAAAAACCCTTTATTTACATATATTAAGTAGTCACTCAAAAACATTAAATATCAATAAACAATAAGCACGAATAAAAAAATAAATATCAAACAACAGACAATATGTTATATGAGCACGTGTATGATCATTGGCAATGAAGTAGGTAATGAAGTAGGATCATCTAAACATAACTAGCAATGTATGATCATATATGGGCACGTATATGAGCACACACAATTTAAAACATTGCATCATCTAAACATAACTAGCAATGAAGTAGGATCATCTAAACATTACAACATTGCATCATATAAACATTGCATCATCTAAACATTCCATCATTCAAACGTCCATCATGCATTCCCAAACAAAACTTGAAAATTTAAACATTGCATCAAATGTCCATCATCTAAACATTGCATCATCTAAACATTCCATCACTCAAACATCCATCATGCATTCCCATACCTAGTCGGCGGATGCATTAGAGGAGGCGGTGTTGGAGGAGGCCGGCGGCGCCAGAGGGACGGCGGAAGCGTTGGAGGAGGCCGACGGCGCTGTTGTCCGAGGCCGGGGGTGGCGGCGGCGAGGGCGCGGCGGCGTTATGCGCGGGGGGCGTGGCGGGGCCGAGGCGCAGGGGCCCCAGTGGGGGCACGGCGGGGGCGGGGCCTGGGGCGACGAGGGTGCGGCTGGAGCGGGGGCGGCGGGCCGGCGGCTGGGGCGCGACAGCGTCAAGCGCGGGGGGCGCGGCAGGGCTGAGGGCGCAGGGGCTGCGGCGGGGCCGGGGGCAGCAGGGGCGCGGCGGGCTGGCGGCGCGAGAGGGGGCGGCAGGCCGGCGGCAGGGGAGCGGTAGCGTGGCGGGGGAGCGACAGGGCGGCGGCGGCGTATTCGGGGGCGGTGGAGGAGAATGAAGTGTCAAGGTCGGATGGGGCCGATATTAGCCCTCATTTGAGACGACACTCTTAATTGTGACACCCTTATCTTATGGTCGTCACAATTTAAGTTATTTGCGATGGTACTTTTTGCAGTCGTCGTAAATAAGGTTTTATTTGCGAGGGCTACTTTATTTGCGACGGCCCTAGGGTTGGCCGTCAAAAATAAAAGCTTATTTGCGACGGCGCTCGACGAAGCCGTCGCAAATTAGACCCTATTTGCGATGCCCTTCTTCTTTGCGATGGCCACAAACATGCCGTCCCAATTTAAGTATTTGCGATGACTGGCCGTCACAAATAAAACTAGCCATCACAAATGATCGTGTTTCCTATAGTATTCAGTTGGGGCGCAAAATGAAATCAGGCACAGGATGGTGACACGAGAGATTTTACGTGGTTCGGGCCGCCTAAGCGTAATACCGTACTCCATGGTGTGTGTTGTTTGTACGAGCGAGTATGAGCTTGTGTGTGTGTGTCATTGGATGCTTTCTACCGTGCAACGCAGCCCTTTTATATGCTAAGGACTAGCCGTTACAGTTCAAGCCCAGCCCGACAAGTGGCCCCGACTGTATTAACTATCCTGTACATGATCTACAATGTAATGAGGGATTAATGGTGCAATAACGTACCTTATCAGCAGTGTTACCAGTCTTGATTTTCCCTTGATCGTGCATCATTAATATGTCATTAATGACGCATTAACCAGGTCTTGTAACAGTTAATTGATAGCCCTTGAATATCTGCGCCTGCTGGAGATTCTGCTGTCTTCTCGTTGTCGATGTAGGTCTGAGCGTTAACACGTGGAAGCTCTAGAGCTTCCCTCTACTAGGGGATAGGTCCGGTGCCGTTGGTCACGTGGCAGTGTCGGAGCTTCCTTGAGGAAGGTCCGACTCTGTAGGACACATGGCAGCACCGGAGCTATCCTAACGAGGGAGGCATGTCTGACTCTTCTAGACACGTGGCTCTACTGGAGCTACACTAAGGAGGGAGGTAGGTCCGGTTACGCGGGATTTGTACCCCCTTCGAACGTTTGCCATTCGAACATATGAACTCCTCGACTTTGCTAGCGGTGTCAGGGGGTACCCGGTACGCAGGGTACCGACAGTAATTAATTTGCAGTCTGGTAGCCATGGAGAAAGTCTTCGTTTTACATGCCCTAGTTGCAGTGTTGTAAAAGCCCTAAACTTTCTTGTGTTCATTTCACTTATGAAACATAATGTGAGAAAAGAAATAAAAAATAGCAAAGGAAAAATCAAACTAATTCAAACCTTAAGTGAAGGATTGAGAATTCAAAGTTAGCCACTGTTTAAACTTAGTCAATTTATGAAATTGAGTTTCCCATATAAATTCCTCATAGTTCAAAAAGTACCTCGGTCAAGTTTCATCATTTTTTTGAAGCCCATTTGCTATTTAAATAAATTGGTTCAATGAGGTCTATGTGAATTCAAATTCAGATTTTAATTCTATTCAAACATGGCCAAATATTGGATTATATCTCAAAATCAAATCCACATGTTTGAATTAGTTGTCCGGAAAATATCTAGCATTTTTGGACAAAAGTGGGTAGGAGAATTGAAGCAACAGAGAGCAGATGAGGGTGAATCGTCGGTGGGGCCCACTAGTCAGTAGCACAAGGATGGGGAACCGCCTCTGTTCTCTGCTCACAGCGCGCCAGCGCGCAGCTTGCATGTCCAGCGCACGGTTTTGCCGTAGGTGAATCCATCTGCTGTGTTTTCCCTCCTTATCACTTCCTTGGGGATATTTTTCCTCCTAACACAGCTGAGGTGAGTTGCTTTCTCCCCACGCACAGGAGCATATGTTCTGTTTCCTGCCGCCGTCAAGTTTGGAACTGGACCACGGTGCCCGACACCAGAAGTGGTTTCCTCGCTCCACCAGTTTGGCAATAGGCTGCACGCCCTCCATCTCCACCTCCCTAACGTGTGCAGCATGGACCTTGGCGGGAGGTCAGGCCAAAACGATGATTTTTGATCCTCTGTTCCAGGATTGCCGGCGCCCGTCTCTGTTCATCGTCATCCCACTGCCCCAACTCATTTCCAAGCCAGAAAAACCCACCCAAGGTTCGTCAATACGTCGTGTCTCTGATCCCCGAATAACTTTTCCTTTAATCATGCATCTGGGTCGGGATTCAAATTTTCGCAGTGGCAAGTTTATGGAGCCGACGGGGAGGAAATCTCGAAATTCATCCTCCATGCTTAGCTATTGTCCGTTCCAATTAGGCATAATATTCTATGGGTTATAACAGTTCTTTAGGATCAAACAGCGCAGGAAATAATCAACCATAGCCCATCCTTGACGAAATTTCTTGGCCGCCGACCGTGCGGACCTAGGTCATCGGTGAAAACAGTTTTCTTGCCATTTGAGCTTGATTGGGATCCATTTTCGCATTTATCACTGTTTCCATCTGCTTGAGAGCTTCGTCCTGAGCCTAGCAGTGCTTTTCCGAGGCCATGCGACCTCACCCGAGTGGTCTGGGCCGCCGCCGCCGTAGAGCATGGTCCTCCGGCCATCCCCGACGATTTCTGACCACACCAACGCTTTTCCTGTAAGAAATTAGGCCCTAGAGGCTAAGGGGTAAGATGGGTGGTGTACTGGAGCCGTCTCCGGTGAGGGGCGCCGCCGCGCCGCCGCCCTAGCGCCGCGCTCCCCTCCCTGGCGTAAGGGTGAGGAAGGCCAGCGCGATCCCCGCTAGTCAGTGTAACCTGGCAAGAGTGGGGGTCCTCTATGGCTAGGGATCAAATTGTGGCATTACGCATTAGGCTCTGTGGCCCCATGTGGCTGCACTGTGATTGGACAATTTAAATCTGTGGGCCCAGTTTCAATGTTTAACTCAATTTCTATTGGAAAGATAAATCCAGAAACATACCAAGCTTTGAAAAATCATATATCCTAGTAGAACTGTCCAAAAGTTATGAAACCAATTTTGTTGGGTTCCTCTTCACAGTACATTGCAGTGGTGCAATTGGATTGGCATGAAAAAACCTGGAATATTCTCCATAATTCCTTAAAGTGAGAACTTTGGGGAATTAATCGCATGATATTTCATTGATGGACAATTCTCAATTTTGGCCAGATAGTCCTACATAAATCTCTTAATCTTTCAGTTGAAATTTCAGATTTATTGGTCTTCATTTGGTCAGTCAAACTGTCTTGCTTTTTCATATGTCCATGAAAAATGTAAAATCAACAGAAACATTTCCAGAAAATGTTTCCAAATTGTTAAAATTTATATCTCACTGTAGACAACTTTGAAATATGTGAAATAAATTTTGTTGGACTCCTAGATAGTAACACTTCCTGGAAAACCAACTTTGTGGCATGACAAGGCTACAATTTTTCCAGGAAATTTCAGTGAAGCATAAACCTTTGTGGATTTTTGTAGACCACACCTTACCTTTGATTTAGCTAAACTTTGCTAGAGCCTGTCTCATGAGGTCTGTGAACTAGTACAAAAATCCCAGCTTCATTGGGTTTGACCTTTATCAGATTATGTCATTAGTACCTTTGTTCTACATGTATATCATATTGAGGTTCCTAAGTCCACCTCTTTTCAAAGCAACTTTGCTAAATTCATTCCTTGCCACCAGAATTGGAATATAGTAGAGACCATGTTATAGTTCCTGTACGGCATGTTACTTTCTTCTTGAGCTACACATAACTTGTTATTTTGTTAAATCATAATCCTTATATAGGCATCTCATTTTGATAGTGATCATGACGACAAAGGACTTTGACACATGATTTTTTTTGGAAGCACAAGCAGCTTGCTGATCATATTGGCTTATCTGACTTTATTGACTTTTGGATTAGCTGCAACCTAAGGCAAGTCCCGGTTTGCATATAAGAGCCTTTATAAAGTTTTATTTTGTATACACCATACGTATGAGATATGTATTGTGCATTAGGTCAGGTTTGGATGAAAATCCACATGCATGACCAAATAATCCTTGGAGTGGCTGGGTAGAACATTACTCCATCGTATTGTATTGCTATGCTAATGTTTTAGTGGATTCGGTAGAAGTCGAACGGTTGAAATCCACTCGCGAGACAAAGAATAGGGTTCACATGGATTTCGTTCAAGACTAGTTTATGAATCCGAATATGAGACCAGGCAGCGAAGTAGGAAGCAACAGAACATGGTCCTGGGTGTGTAGCCCTGCCTATGTCGATTGAGGACTAATCTGTGTGCGGCCCTGCTAAGCAAGTTTGAACTGTACCTGTTGCATACTGGCTATATGGGCCTCAGGAAACCAATGTAACTCAGGCACCCTCGCATCGAAACTTATACCGTGGTACCTTGGGGGAAAGATGACAGAAGGTGGAAATCTGCTAGCGGGCAACTTCGACTTGTCCGTGTAGTGGACCTTCTGTGAGGATCATAGAACTGGTTCGGTGTTGAGATGACGGGTGAAAGGTGGCCACTTATGACATGATGAGAAGAGCACCGACGTGTCTTCCACGTGGGTGTATGTGTCGTGCACATCGGGTGTCTACTGATTGCACACCATGGGCATGAAAGACTTCTCTTTTGCTTAGTTAGGTTTGTGTGACATCATGACTCAAGGCTTAATAGGATTGATAGAATACTCATACCACCAAGCTATACCTTCTTTTCCGGGAGCTCACCTGCAAAGAACTCTGAGGTTAAGCGTGCTTGGCCCGGGGCAATTTGTGGATGGGTGACTGACCAGGAAGTTTTCCCGGGTGCGCATGAGTGAGGACAAAGTGCGCTGAAAAGACTAGTGTTGGTTTGTGGGGCTAGTTTGTGATCCTGTAGAGCTGCCAGGAGTAATGACCGCCAGGCCCGTAGTGGTTGGGGTGTTACAGAATGGTATCAGAGCCGACACTCGCGATTTCACGGGTGCGTACGGGTCAGTGACGTGGGTACGTACGCATGATGCGTGGGTCCTCTAGGAGGGACACGGTATGGTATATATGCCAATACTGAACATATAGACGTGGACAAGAGGGGACGTTCCTGGCTTGAGAGTTGACCGACGAGGACGTCGGTTTTCTAAGGGGGGTGGATTGTGACATCCTAACTCAAAGCTTAATAGGATTGATAGAATACTCATACCACCAAGGTATACCTTCTTGTCCGGGAGCTCACGTGCAAAGAACTTTGAGGTTAAGCGTGCTTAGCCCGGAGCAATTTACGGATGGGTGACCGACAGGGAAGTATTCTCGGGTGCGCACGAGTGAGGACAAAATGCACAGAAAAGACAAGTGTTGGTCTGTGGGGCTAGTCTGTGATCCTAGAGAGCTGCCAGAAGTAACATCGTAGTTGTTGGGGTGTTACAGTTTGAGAGAGTGAGTATGTATATTCTGCTGCGTGTGTACTCCTTGTACACTATTTTGTACACTTGATTATGTTATAAAATGAAAACTTTGATGTATTTTGAGTATTCTTTTCTTGTGTGCTGTTGGGTGCCGCATCACACGTCACCACCCAATACGATTCGTGGAAGTGGGGACCCCGGTCCTCACAAGTGTCTTCGTGCGTGTGCTCAATCCAATATCCTACGTCCAATTGCACTATTTAAACCCACATGTAATATGAACTGCATTACTGCAATCTAATCGTAATTTTGGGAGAGATGTTTTATGAGGAATTAGCAACATTTAATGCATTCTGCCTTGAATGTGTGAATCTCATAAAAATACAAACATTTTTTGAAACTATGTAAGTATTCGTACCTTTGTAACACAATGTGTTATTTTCCAATTTAATTCACAAAATTATAGCTATTTTAGTTCTTAATTGAAGGTACCTACAACTATAGTTGCGCAATGCCCCGGTCCCAACCGTCAGTCAAACAACCGGCACATGACTTGTTCCCACCCGTATGCCACACAAATGCCTCAAAAGTATCATCGTGTTGTGGCACCCAAAACACGTCCCTCTATGTGGCGTTTTTTCTTTCTAGAAAACACCTATTTGGAAACCGTACGTGCACCGCTTTCGAGTCCCAGTCCCGCCAGGTCGGCCCCACGTCCCAGCGACACACACTTTCCCTACGCTAATCGGCTTTCGTCGCGGGCACGAAAGAGAGCCCGCACTCAACGGGTTCGTTCGTTCGTAGCGGCCAAGCCATCTCAACTACGCATCGGCCACGGAACCGACACGCCCGCCCCATATAACCGCCGGCCCTACGATCCTCTCGACTCCACCCCACCCCACCCGTCGAGTTCTCGAGAGCCTCGTAGGTATCTAGTCGACGAGAGGGAGATGAAGTTCGTGGCTGCGTACCTGCTTGCGCAGCTGGGCGCGGTTTCCGCCGCTGGTCCGGCCGCGGCCCAGATACCGCCGCCGGGCAAGGACGACGTGCGGCGCATTTTGGAGTCCGTCGGCGCTGTAGTTGAGGAGGATCGCATGGATATGCTGTTCGCGGAGCTCGAGGGTAAGGACTTTGCCGAGCTGATGGCTGCTGGGAGGGAGCGACTTGCATACGCGCCCTGCGCTGGCGCAGCGATGGCTGGCGCCCCTGCTGCTCCTTCCACTGCGGGTGCTGTGGAGGCCAAGCAGGAGGAGAAGGAGGAGAAGATGGAGGAGGAGGACGACGAGGGGATGGTCTTCAGCCTCTTCGACGACTGAGTGCTCATTGCTGGATTGTGCGCGTCTGGATCATATCATTTGTGAACTATAGTTTTCTACTGTCTTTGCGATCTATATTAAGTTTAGCTAAGTTTTTGTTCGTGTGGTCGTTCCTTTCAGTTATCTTATAATATCGATTTATATGGTCAATGATAGTATATTACTTTGATTACTATGCTTTTTTAGAAAGCCCCCTGCAAAGCCGATCGGCATATTTATTAAGCAAGTGAGGTTTATGTACAATGGCTGACACTAGTGGTGTAAACACAGACATCCAAAGGCTAAAGCCACAGTGCAGTAGACAACCTGACCCCTACGCAATAGTTACAATCTTTAGTATAGGATAGAGCAGAGTTAGGCTTGAAGGAGATGAGAGAGATCAGAAGTGCCTAGGGATGAAAACGGTCGGAAACGGACGGAAAAAGAGTCAAATCATTTTCATTTTCATATTTATTTTTCGGAAACGGAGTCGGAAACAAAATTATCGGAAACGATTACGATATCGGAAACTTCGGAAAATCGGCGACGGAAATATCTGAACGGAATTATATTGATACCGGAACGGTTACGGAACTTTTTTTTCGGAACCGTCACCACTGTACATGTACATTGTCCATACGTAAATAAATATTCATCCAAATCAAGATGTGTTATCAAATAAGAAACATTCATTTATCTCACAATTTCCATACATTCTACATTCATCAAAACATTCAACAACACAAGCATAATCTGTACACAACAGTACATCACACCAACTCACCAAGTTGAGTTTGAATTTCATAGTATCAGTTTCAAAGCACAAGAATTCATTACATTGTTCGATATTAAAAAAAAACACTGAGACAAAGACAGATGTCTGGTCAGTTTGCAACACAAAGGTCAAAGGATAACGCAAACATTCTTCTGGTATGCAGGTCTGCAGGTAATTCTATTTCAGCTTCAAAATTCGGACAACACAAAAGTTCCTCATTTCTTCTGGTGTGCAGGTATGCAAACAAAGGACACATGATGCCAATATATTCAGATGACACAAACAAACTAGTAGCAGAATAACAAGTCATAGAGTTTGCAGAATTCTAATTTAAACAAAGAATCACAGGTTATTTGGGAAGATAACATGCTATGATTAAGAACAGGTATAGTCTGCAGAATTGGTTCACCAAATATGGTGCATAGCAGGTAATAGAGGATCTAGCAAATTTTGAGAAAAAAAAACTAGAAAGCTATCAGAACTGAATTAATCTGCTCCTCATGACTCATACATGCAAATCAAGCATTTACATTAACTGACATGTACCAGAACTGAATTAAAAAGCTCCTCATGGCTCATACATGCAAATCAAGCATTTACATTAACTGACATGTACCAAAATTGGAAAAGCTCATACATGCTCTTTCACCATTTCCCAAACAACTCCTCAACATCATCCATCATATCTGGATCACTTTCAATGTCCTGATCCTGGAAGATAATGAATAAACGAAAGATTGAGTATACTAGATTTTCCAAATAGCAAGAATGTTTTACATTTTTAATCTAATAAAAATACCTTTGCTATGTCAGCCATAGTCTCCATAACCTCAAGATCACCAAGAATTGAAGCAATACTTTTAGAATCTACAAAAACAAAAATGCTGGACAAGTTAGAATATATAAGAAATCAATAGAAAACTAGACAATAATGAAATTGTTACCCTTTTTTGCTGCAGCAACCCAGTTTTTAGTACAAATCAAAGCTTTCACCGCCTCGGGATAAAGACGGCTACGATATGGATCAACCACGCGTCCACCAGCACTAAAAGCAGATTCTGAAGCTACAGTGGACACTTGTATTGCCAAAACATCGCGAGCCATCTGTGAAAGAATCGTATATTCCCTTCCTTGATTCTTCCACCATGATAAAATGTCAAATTCGGCGTTGTGTTTAAAAAGTGGTTCGGTCATGTACTTTTCCAAGTCATTAATTATATCCTTAACTGCTACCTCATTTGCAGATGCATTGTCAAGAGTTAATGAAAATAGCTTCTTCTCAAGACCCCATCTAACCATATATTCACTAAAGGAAACATACAATTTCTGCCCCGTGTGTCGCCCTTCTACATGAAAGAAATCAAGAATCCTCTTCTGCATACGCCAATCATCATCTATCCAATGGGCTGTGACACACATATATCCTTTGTTCTGATTTGAAGTCCACATGTCCATGGTTGTGCTAAATCGACACTTAAAAGTCTTCAAATATGCATACAATTTATTCTTTTCTTCACAGTATAAGTTCACAATATCTTTCCTAATAGTAATGCGAGACTTGAAAGAAAAACCAGGACGTAATGATTTGATAGCATCAACAAGGTACTCATGCTCATATATGTTGAAAGGATACTCATGCATGATAAGTGCCAAATAAAATTTTCTTGTGCTAACTTCGGGATCATACCTATATGGTTCGACATAACTTTTATCATTCTCGCGATCTGTTCCTGCTGCTAGTTGCTGCTGCCCTTTCACAACACTATGTGTAGTTCTAAGATGAGACCAAAATCCAGTGGTTCCCCTATTGCTCTCACACCTGTATCTTGCTTTGCACTTTGGAAAATTGCAATGTGCCCATTCCTCAATGTACTTCTTGCCATTAACCATAACAGTTTTCTTTTCCTTTGTGAAATACTGCCAAACAGCTGATGTGGCCTTCTTGCGCCTCTTTACATCAGGTTCACTAACATCATCATCACTAACAACGACTTGTTCAGCACCAGCTTGTTCACTAACATTGGTACTGTTGACTGGATTTATGATTGGAGGTGGAGTTGCATTGCTGCCGGTGCCAACGGGCATTCCTACACATAATGAAATAAGCAAATAAATGGTCACAACATACATAATGTAGCATCAAAGAAGCAATAGCAAAATTTCTGCATTGTGCAAACTGTTATAATCATAAATTGAAACCATAAACCCTAGTACCCTTACAACAGTTATTTTAAAGTTATGTATACTAAAATAGACATACAATAATGATTCAGTGAGATCAATTGACCAAAATACAGATAGTTTTGCATGCCATGTGCAGGTAAAAAAGAACAAAGAATTGAATCAGCTACCTCCACTTGGAGTTGAAGAATCAACATCCACGGGCAATGATGGAGCCGGCTCCAATAGAAGACGCTGCTTAGAGGTCCTCTCTTCGGATTGTGCCATAACGCCGGCCACCACGCCGTCGATGAGGTTGTTCACGGGGCACCGCCGAAGGGAGGAAGGCCGCCGCCGCACTCGAACGGCGGAACAGGAGCGGGAGAAGTGCCCGCGCGCCCCAAGAAAAAACAGCTTTATCCTTGATTTCTTGTATCAGTCGGTCGACGCTTTTAGATTTGACTTCAAAAACTCTTGCGTTGCGTTCCCTTCACAGCGCCCAACACACCAGTAAGCTGATCGACCGGGCAGCTTTGAGATTGCTTGGCTGCAAGCTAAGCTGCTCAAACCAATCACTACTACAAAAATCATTTTTACAGGCGCCTCAATTTTTCAAACACAGACGGTTCTTAAAAATATGCGACTGTGATGACAAATGATATAATAACCGCGTGTGATGAAAGAACAACACAAGCGGATTTTAAAGAACAACCGTCTGAGTAAATACATGATCTTCACAATCGGTTCTTAATTAAGAACCGCCTGTAATGCAATGAACTTCACAGTCGGATTTTAAGAAACAACCGCCTGGGTAAATACATGATATTCATAGACGGTTATTAATTATTAACCGTCTGTAATGCAATGAACTTCACAGACGGATTTTAAGAAACAACCGTCTGGCTAAATACATGATCTTCGTTGGCGGTTCTTAATTAATAACCGTCTGTAATGCAATGAACTTCACAGATGGATTTTAAGGAACAACCGTCTGGCTAAATACACAATCATCGTTGGCGGTTCTTAATTAATAACCGTCTGTAATGCAATGAACTTCATATACGGTTCTTGATTAACAACGGTCTGAGAAGATCATGTATTTTCATTGGCGGTCATTGTTTAATTATCATAAGCGGTTTTCATTGAAATTACAGGAATGTAGTTGCAATTATCACAACCGTATGTAGTCGTGCAGGCAAAATTGTATCAGGAAAAAAACACAGATGAGCTAGCGGATACTAGTACTGTAATGCATTATAGGAAATGCTCGATCACCAGTGAGGCTGGCTTAATTGTGATAATACACCATTAGAGGCTTTACAATTGTTCAAAGATAATTTCTTTACACACTGAACAAAAATCATGCTACATTCATTGTAAATCGACGATGAAGCTCCCATCGATCAATCTAAATTGTACCGTCCTGCTTGCTCCCGAACACGTCTCTTATATTCCGCTGGATCCTAAAAATATTGACATTATTTAAATTAACAAATATCGAAGGATTAATCCTCCACGCAGTTCGTATTCGTCCAGTGCGCTGGGAGTAGCTAGGGCAGGAATACGTATCCAGTTGGAGATGGTGTCCCAAATCTGTCTAGTGACCCAACAATGCCAATGAAGGTGGAGCACCACCGTGTCCAAATTACGATAGCATAATTGACAGAAGTAAGGATTGGGCCATCCTCTAAACATAGATTATTATGCTTTGATCCTTTTCGGCGCTACACTTGTGCTAGTTATACGCGAACTCATATATGGTTCATCCTTTGAAGCAATAGTCGCTGGACATACTAGCAACAAATTATGACATAGATCTTGTTTCGATTTTGCAAGGCTTCTGTGGTCTCGAACAAGTGTTTCAACGATGAGGGGGAACACACAAGTCATCCACTCAACTCGCTGCTATCCATTTTGTAGTCTGCTGCTCGACTGTACTTTTAGGTTTATAATAATGATAATCATACGTTGGATATAAAGTACCGCACCAGATCAATAATGTAGCAACCTTCTGATTTCCACAATGAAATGTGAAAAGTGAAATTTCCTGCCAATGTAACTCCATCTTATTACGATTGTTGATAATGAATAATATATCACGCAAGTGTTGAGAAAGTGCATCCAAGCTTTTTCTCCATGTATCGCTACAACACGATGTAATGAGTAAACTTTTTCAAAACTGCGCCATGAGTGTACTAAGTCCAAACTAATTCATATCATATGCGCCTCACATCTCGCTGCGTTCCATTAATACAATGCAGTAAGCAGTTCAAGTCTAAAAACGCACATGTCACACTACTACAAAAAGCATTTTTATAGGTGCCTCGATTTTTCAAACACAGACGGTCTGTAAAAAAATACAACTGTGATGACCAATGATACAATAACCGTCTGTGATGAAAGAACATCACAAACGGATTTAAAAAAAAAACAACCGTTGGGTAAATACATGATTTTCTTAGGCGGCTATAAATTAAGAACCGCTTGTACTGTAACAAACATCACAGGCGGTTTCTACTTAACCACCGTCTGGGTAAATACAATATTTTCACGAACAGACATTGTTTAGGAACTGTATGTACTGGTTCAAATATCACAAACGATTTTTATTGAAGAATTGCCTGAGCAAGTCATTGTTTTCACAGACTGCTTGTTAATTAAGAACTGCCTGTGATGCTGATAAGCTCCTGTCAAGCTAATCCTTGCACAGCAAGCTCTTGTAGATGCAAGTAACACCCGTGACTCATAATTTGGATTGTTGAAAGTCTCTATTGAAGCATGACGGTCCATTGGAAGGATTTTCCAATCCATTTGAAAGTTTTCTTTCCCCCCTGTCCATTTGAAAACTTAGGAAGATGCTCCTTTATCACTTTTAATGCTTGAATATGTTGACTAAAAATCAGTACCTTGTCTGTTAGTGCTTCACACAAGCGAGGAAGCGAACAACTTCAATCACAAATCTTATTTTTACCCTTTCATAGGGATTTGACTTTAATCTTTTATGCATAAATTTATCAATAAGTGAAGCTTCTTTATCACACATGTTAATGACAGTTATAAGCGAAGGATGTGCCGAAGCTAACAAAATCTGAATTGGACCGACGATAAAGAGATCCTGCATATGAGTGGCAATGTCCAGGTTAGACAGCGTGAAGCTATGATGGCAACCTTCAACAACATGAAAAGTGATGTTATGGTTATGCTTGCATCAAACAAGGCATGTTGTGAGGGCATAACACTTGTTGGAGCAAGCATAATCACTACGTAAGAAAGGCTCACACGAGACGCGCCCGAATGAAGAAGGAAGACGAACAAACTGTGCATCTTCGTCATCGCGTCTCGCATTACATTGTCATCAGAGATGGGCGGCAAGGCACGTCACCGATCATACTAGGTGTGTGACACGCTCAAAAGTAGCGCGAATCCCTTCGATTAGTCATAATAGACGGGCTTTGCGAGGTCATTTGAGACGCGCATGGTGCGCGTCGCCCATCATTCTAAATGAGAGACACAGTCTTATGAAGCGCGTCGCAGATATGTTGATTGATCCAATACACAAAGAATAACTGTCACCTAATCATCTATTGGGTAATAAAATTCTCCGTTAGAATTAATGATTTCAAAAACGATGAACCTGCATAGGACGTCTCTAACATGCTCAAGGCTACGACCTTCAGCGTTTCTGAAGGCGGGTACGTAGTCCTGACACACGATAAAATTAGATTTAGCAAAAGATTAATAATAAAGTAAAATAAATGCACTTGCACATACATTGCAATTAGTATGCTCTCCAAATAAAGCCATGTGTTAGCAGACGTGGAAGCCGCATGTGTTGCTCGGAGCTTGTTGTTGGACGTCGAATGCAATATGATGTGTTAGATGTCAGCGTTTTCCTTTTACTTGCACAAAAGTCCTAAACAAAAACATTCACAGTTAATGTAAAATTATCGTGCAAGGAAACTAAAGTGAAGAAGGAACTTACTCGTCGATAACAAAAGAGATATCATTCCATGACCGGGTCTTTCGCTGGCCAGTTTTTTCATCTGTTGGCCTTGAGGAGTCACAGTACCAGCCCTGGTCGTACCGTGTAGATATTGTTATGGTAACCCAATGGTTACCCATGTTGAACGGTAGGACTAGGGGGTCCTTATCACATTACAGTTTCATTGCCTTCACCAAATATAGAATAACCTCTTTTCTGCCGCTCGATGTTTGCAGAAGTGCTGGTATTTGCGGGTCAAGATATGCGGCAGACACGTTTCACGTGTTATGGCGAGCATGTTGTTGCTGGTGCCTACACGCAAAATGCCAATTTTGTCACGTATAACACTTGTATTGAGTATGTATTGAAGAATCTAGTTTTTGAGGAGACTTACAATGCGAAGCAGCGTATTAGGGAGATATCCAACGCGTCGAGGTTGAAAAGGTCATAGAGATCGGACCATGCGATGACAAAAGCGCTATCACCCAAGAGAAAGTGTTTATCCTTCAATGACACTAGTATGGTATCACACATATTGCAATTTTCCATGTAGTGTCGATGAAGCTGAACACAAGGTTTAGGAACTTGTTTAAGTGCGGCCGCAGTTAACATCGGCTTTCCCATTTCATACTTCGGGTTTGCATGCGTCATAGCTTTTGGCACCCTCAGGTTAGGTTCCGACTGTTTCACTGGTTTCTTCCAACCTTCCTTCGTCGATACTCGTCGCTGCGGCACACCCTTTTTGTGGGCACACTTTGCTGGCGGCTGATCAGGTGTAGGGTGCAGGGAACTTCGAGTGCGAGGTGGAGACTGACGCGGCTGCTCTTCAAGTGGAGAGTTCTGCGGCAGCTCTACAGTTGGAGACAAATGCGGGTTCTCTAAAACTAGAGGCAACTGCTCTCCAATTGGAGACTTTTGCTGCTTCTCTATAACTGGAGGCAACAATAGCTCTGGAATTGAAGACAACTCCATCTGTTCTGGATTTGGATGCAGAAGCAGACATGCCTCAGGAGACATTGAAGCGATCGACGCGGAAGCTGCTGCTACTCCTGCTGGGTCAACAACAATTCTCCACTAAAACCTTATAGTAACTACATCCCGCATAGTCAGCGTTATCGTCTGGTGGCACTTTGAGCTCAAGGGTTTTTGTATTTTCATGCACCATGTCCACCTTACCACAACATAGGATGTTGTTTCCACCTGAATGTTGTCAAGCATGGTCTATCGGGATACACTAGCCCTCTCCCGACCTCCATTTGAGCGATGCCTCCGACCATTAGCAGAAGGCTGCATGTTGTTGGCTGAGCCAAGTTATCTATCGTGTCCGACTCAATTGAAGGTCCAGACACTGGTGCCTGAAGATCCTCCTGTGATTGTCCACCCCCAGCTGCTGTAGAAGCAAAGCTGCTCCTACGCTCGTCATCGTTGAATAACGCGTTAGGGATTGGTATACCTGCTCCCTCCAGCATTTGCTTAACGTCTCCTAGGAGCTCCCTTCTCAGCTGTGTTTTTAGCTCCTCGACGTCAACCTGTGATTTCGAGGCCGTTTTCCACTTTCGATAAGTAGTATTGTGTTCCGGAAAACCCTCCCTCTAGGTCAACTTACTGGAAACACAACGAACATGATCTCGTTGCTCCAGTCTTTGTAGGGCCTTGGTTAGGGCATCATTTTCCCTCTCACCATTTTCCTCTTCACTGCTTAGGTTCCAGGATCTTTGAGCGACGTTTGCAGTGCTCAGGTTGTAGAAGATGATACTGCCTGAGTCAGATAGCTTTGAACGAGCACGCATAAATGGTTTCAGCCATCCACTGAAACTGTCATATGGATTCTGATAACCTAGCTCGGCCAATGCTGAATCATGTTCTTCCCAAATCCTTTTTTACTGGCATAACTGGTGTCACCGAGGTGGTGGTCAAGATCGTTCTGCGATCGGAGCCACTTCATATGTTCACTCCTCTTGGCAAATTCCTGTGATTCACACGTTTGAACAAATCTCGTCCAGTCCTCTTCTGACACATGTGGATACTTATGGAAGGGGGTTTCACGATTCTTCAAAAAATCATGAAGCTTAGTTTTGTAGGTCCTCCATGCATGAGAGATCATCTTCATAGCTAGCTTGTTCCCCTTCTGTTTCATATGTTCCAGATATTGAACATATGGTTGGATAGAGCATTCGAAGAGTTCATCCTTTTCATTTTCGGTCAAGCGATCAAATCTCTGTAGGTTTAGCGACACCCTTTCCCGAGCATCTAGACCACAAATTCTGGACAGTCTTGTATTCACGTCATGGTCCGGAGGTATGCCTTCATCATTGGACTCATCAACAGTCACAATGTCTGTCGGCCATGTCGTCTGCGACCTTTTTCTTTCTTGTGTTACCAGAGGCATATGCATCCTCTTCATGTGTCTGCTGCTGAGTCTACTGTTGGGCCTCCTCTTCAATATGCTGCTGATGCTCCGACTGAGACATCTTCAAATTCACAAAAAACACTGAAATTGAGTAAAACATTATCAAATTTCAGTCACATTCGCACAAACAGTCACATAAAGGAGCAAATTCTCTCATGGCATTTGTACCAAAGCGCGATTTCGACTGGAACCAAAGCGCGAACAAACCTTATTAGGGCAGTGTCGAGCTGGTCGGCGAGGAGTCGAGGGTCAATGGCGGCAGCGCGACAATGATCAAGAAGGCAGTGTCAAGGCGGCGACGAGCTCTGGGGAAGCGGATCAATGTGATGGCATTCTCTGGGGAAGGGGACGACACAGCGGTGTTCTCCGGGGAAGGGGACGACGCGGCGGCCATTTCTAGGCTGAGAAGTGATCAGCGCGCGCGAAAAGTGAAAAGTTGTGCTAAGTGTTGCGAAGAGAGTGTGCTAAAGAGCTAAAAGTACCTGTCAAGGCGATGACGAGCTCCGGGAAAGCAGACCGACGCGGCGGCGTGCTCCGGGGAAGGGGACGACGCGACGGAAGTTTCTAGGGCGAGAAGTGATCAGCATGCGCGAAAAGTGAAAAGTTGTGCAAAGTGTTGCGAAGAGAGCGTGCGAAAGAGCTAAAAGTACCTTAGGGCAGTGTCAAGGCGGCGACAAGCTCCGGGGAAGCGGACCGACGCGGCGACGTGCTCCAAGGAAGGGGACGACGCAACAGCGATTTCTATGGTGATAAGTGCTCAACGCGCATGAAAAGTGAAAAGTTGTACTAATTGTTGCGAAGAGAGCGTGCGAGAGAGGTAAAAGTACCTAAGGGCAACTATTGCAGACATGCCTCAGAAGAGCCACCACTAAGCGTGTCTCACTTTTGGAAAGAGCGTCTCTTTTCTTTTGAATTATTGTGCATCCCTCGCCGTAATGCCATTCATCACAGAATTCGAAGCACTCTGACCTCATTGTCGATGACATGTGGGACCGTGCCAAAACTAAATAACAAAAGAGAAGTTCCGCGTGGACCGTCCCTGTCAGGGACCGTCCACGCAGAACTTCACGCAAACGTTGTAACGCCACACCTTCTATGCTCGTTGCAACGCGCTTGGACATCTGAGGTGGGACAAATAGCAAGGGTCTAAATCGGAGACACGCTTTTTGGAAACGCGTCTCACATTATCTTGCCTAGCAGACGCGTCTTCATGAGGCGCGTCTCACATCACTTTCGTAGGCGTCTAAATATGAGACACGCTTTTTGCAAACGCGTCTCACATTATCTTGCCTGGCAGATTCATCTTCATGAGGTGCGTCTCGCATCACTTTTGTAGGTAGAGCACATTAACTTACCTGACAGACGCGTCTTCGTGAGGCACGTCAAGGGTCTAAATCGGAGACACACTTTTTGAAAAAGCGTCTCACATTTTCTTGCTTGACAGACGTGCCTTTGTGAGGCGCGTCTCGCATAACTTTCCCAATTTTTCAGGGCAGTCCAAGTGCTATATTTCGGTACTGCTTCCTTAAGAAACTGAACACAAGGCATCAGTACTTCTCCGTAAGAAACAGAGCACATGGCATATATTCACACATTTGAGCATATATCACACAAATATCCAAATGGAAGTCCATTTACACTCAATCGACCATATTTTCACATATTTGAACATATTTACACACAATCAATTTGGTACTTTATGTTGCGGTCTTGATTTTTTGAAATTCTTAACTTTTTCATGGTGACCGTTCTGCAAGTAAGGAAGTTCGTTGGCGATGGTATTCTTAGCTTGATCATCGAGGTGACAAAAGGAGGAATCTCATCAAATTGGTCAAACTCTTCCTCATCGATGGCATTCTCAACTCCAACGATTCATCATTTTCCATGTACAACCACCTTAAGTCTTTTATTTGTTGTGTCTAGAACATAGAACACTTGAGCAACGTGTTCTGCTAACACAAAAGGCTCCCACTTATATCCTTGACGGTTAATATCAACGCTAGTGAAATCGTACTTGTCTTGTACAACACCTTTGATTCCATCAACCCAGTTGCAACAGAAAAGAGGAATCTTGAATCCTTGAAAGTCAAGCTCCCAGATCTCTAGTATTTGACCATAGTACATTTCTTTGTCTTGGCCTACAACATTATATACATCAACACGGACACCACTATTCTAATACATGCTTTTCTTATCTTGTTCTAAAGTTTAGAACGTGTATCCATTTATGTCATACCCTTGATATGTAATAACTGTGAATATAGGACCACGAGCCAACTTTTTTAGGTATTCACTTGTTTGAGTATCCGATGAGTGAGAAATCCGATCTCGGAGCCAGCCAATGAATTTTCTCTTGTGTTCATTTGCTAACCATGATTCGTCGTGGCCAGGATTGTCTCTAAGCACCACCTCCCTATGCTCATCGAGGTACTCTAACACAATGGACATGTGTTGCAACACGTGGAAATAAGCGCAGAAGAATAAATGTGAATATGGAGTTATAGCCTTCTTCCCAATGATCCCTTTTCCTGTGAGCCTCCCCTCATGACGAGACTTGGGAACACCAATCGGGTTACTCGGATCAGTGTAGTTTAGAGGCCACTTTACAACTTCCTCTGTAGAGTATCCTTGTACCGTGCTGCCCTCAGGGTAAGCTCGATTTCTAAGGAACAACTTTAGTATGCCGTTGAATCTCTCGTAAGCATACATCTGGTGAAGGAACACAGGGCCAAGTAGCTTTATCTCTTTAATAAGATGACTTGTGGAATTGATGCTTATGTCGAAAAAGACAGGTGGAAAATACATCTCAAGGAAGCATAAAGTTTCATAGTGCCTTTTTTCCGATGACTCGAGATCTTTTTCACATAGTACTTTTTGACCAATTGCATTGAAGAAAAATCAAAAGTTCATTATAGCCTCCCGAACATTGACATGTTAAGCAATGTTTCGAGTAGGCTCTCGCACAAATTCTTATCAACATGCATCACATCAATGACGGACGTCTAAGTCTTTCCAATACGGTAGATCCAAAAAAATTGATTGCTTTTTCCACATGTCATCTTTGCCAGTATTTTTGCCAGTCCTTTTGCGCTTACCAAAGGATGACATGGATATCCTTGACCATTTCATAGACTTCATGACCCGTGATGTGAGGTGGAGGATGCCTCTCCTCAGTGTCACCATTGAAATTATCCTTCATACTCCGAAACGGGTGCTTCATTGGAATGTAGTGTCGATGTCCCATGTACACTGTTTTTCATGACTCGCTCAAGTATTGTGAGTCTGTTTCTCTCAAACAATGTGGACATCCGCAACCTACTTTCTTACTCTGTCTTGACAAGGTACGTGCCGCTGAGAATCACTAACATTCAGATATAAAATTGCTATGAGGCGAAAGTACTCACGCTTGTGGTCATCCCAGGCATGCACTTCGTCGTTGTACCACAACTGCTTCAAATCTTAAACCAGAGGCCTGAAATAAGTGTCGATGTCATTCCTAGGTTGTTGTGGCCCCAATATCAGTCCTGGCATCATAATATATTTCCGTTTGTTGCACAACCAAGGAGGAATGTTCAAAATTGTAAGCACAATTGGCCATGTGCTATGTCTGCTATTGTTCAAAAAAGGATTCATGCCATCGGTGCTCATTGCGATCCTAACATTCCTCGGATCAATGGCAAATTCAGGATTTCGTGAATCAATGTTTCGCCACTGTGTGGCATCAACAGGATGTCTTATCATTCCAACATCATGCTTATGCTTCTCTTTGTACCATCGCAACAATTCTGACTCCTTCTTGTTTGCAAACCAATGCTTCAAACGAGGAATGATAGGAAAGTACCAAAACACCTTTTAGGCCCTCTTTTTCTTCTATTGCAGTTCTCGTCATCACTGTCATCTTTCATACGATTGAATCTGTCCACTCCACAAATAGGGCATTTCTCGAGGTTTTCGTACTCCGGTCCACGATATAAAATACAATCATTCTTGCACGTGTGGATTTTCTCCACCTCCAAACCCAGTGGACATATTATCTGTTTTGCCTCATAAACTATCGTAGGGACTGTGTTTCCTTGTGGTAACATGTCCTTAAGGAGCGTCAACAACTCCTTACAACTACAATCACTCCATGCGTTGCTCGTCTTCATCTGGAAAAGTTTTACTATCGCAAACAGTCTGGTGTACTTAGCCGCACAACCATAATACAATGGCTTCTTCGAGTCTTCGATCATCTTCTTGTAATTTGCAAGTTTAACATTACTGCACCGATCATCGTCGCCATGCCTCTCGACATTGCGTACCATCTCCTCTATGTTATGCACCTGAAACTCAATGTCGTCATCGGTGAACTCTGATATATCTGTCTCGTTCACATCCTCGTCGTGAGCTTCTTGGACACTGATAGGGACCTCCCTCTCCAGATATGAATCTCTCATCTTTGCTTCATTAAGCCCTTCCTCCCCATGTTTGTTCCAACATCAATAATCCACCGTGAATCCATGCACGATCAAATGTGACCTCAACACTTCATCTGTGCGATATCTCTTCTCATTCTTGCAGTGTTTGCAAGGACAACAAATAGTCCCTCTAATGTTGTCCAACATGTATTTCTTCGCAGAAGCGAGAAAGACATCTACCCCTTGGATATATTCATTGCAAAGGCGTGACCCAAACATCAAACTTCGATCCGATGACATCTACATACAGAAGAGAAGAGCTAAATCAAAGAAATTCAGAGCCACTGATAATCACCGCAAGCCAACTTTAATCAAAGAAGATCTAAAGTAAAAAAATAGTAAGGAACAGGAGAGGAGGAGAGGACTAACCCTTTTGTTTTAAGATCCACTGATAATCACCAGAAGACTTTCAGAATGAAAGAGGGAAAGAACAGGGCAAGAACCGGGCAAATGTGGTAGCCACTTGTTCTGCCACATCAGGGAGGTTGTAGAAGTGCAACAGAAAATCGAGATTGACTGATATAAAGCACGTCTCTCTATAGAGGGAATGGGAGACGGGCCTGCTTCTACAACTAAAGGTTACAAGCCAGACCGGTGGTTATGGGAAATGCACCTTATTCCACAATTAAAGGAGACGGTCTGAAACCAAAGTCCGTCTCAGTTACCTAAAATATATGATTCGTGCTTAGTTAAAGTGTGTCTCCCGTTTGTCAGAGAGGAGGGCACATCACGGATATCTACTTAACTGAGACGGGCTGTATTGTAACGCGTCTCCTTGTACGTTCAACCGAGCCATGTCAGATCCTCGCTGAAGCAGGCTCGTCTCGCTTAAGCTTATCAGAGACGTTCTCCTTTTAGCTCGTCGCCCATCTTGGTCTCTGATTTGGGTTTCTTACGTAGTGAATCGTGATGCCCCAACAAGTTTTATGCCCTCACAACATGCCTCGGTTGATGCAAGAATAACCTTGGCATCACTTTTCATGTTGTTGAAGGCTGCCATCATGGCTTCGTGCTGTCTAACCTGTACATTGCCACTCATATGCAACATCTCTTTGTCTTCAACCCTATTGAGATTTCGTTAGCTTCGACACACCCTTCACTTGTAACTGCCATTAACATGTCACATGAGGAAGCTTCACTTATTAATAAATCTATGCTTGAAAGATTAAGATCAAATTCCTAGGAAAAAGGTTAAAACAAGATTTGTGATTGAAGTTGTTCACTTCGTCGCTTGTGTGAAGCACTAAGAGAGATGGTACTAATTTTTAGTCAATATATTCAGCTATTAGAACTGATAAAGCAGCATTTTCATAAGTTTTTAAAATGGAGAGAAGAGAAATAAATCCTTCAAGGCTTGTTTGGATGTACTCAATCTAATTGTATTGGAGTGGAAAATGAGCTAATTGTCTCCTAAATCCACCTCAATTCACTTATATTGATGTGGATCCCTCCTATCCAAACAAGCCCTCAAATGGATGGGAAGTATTGTCAGACTTCAATTGAAGCTTTTAACAATCCAAATGATGAGTCCAGTGTGTTACTTGCATCTAAAAGAGCTTGTTGTGAAGGGATTAGCTTGAAAGGAGCTTCAAGAGTTGTGCTTCTAGATGTTGTTTGGAACCAAACTGTTGGAAGGCAAGCTTGATCATCATAGGTCAGAAGAAATTTATATACACATACAATTTGATAACTTATGGAACAAGCCGAAAAGGATCACTTGTCCAAATTAGTCTTCTCTACAGAAGATGAATTTAATAATGTTCGAAACATGCTATCTAAAGCTGAAATAGAGCATTGTTCTAAATTGATTTCAGAAGATACAAATATATACAATATATATCATACATTTTTTCCATCATTGACATCTTCTCGCATATAGGGTTTCAAATCCTTTTTAATGCTCCTCTCTATGCGCTTGATGTTTTCTGGTTCGGTGAAAAGGTACATCTCTTCATATTGATTATATTCCTCTTTATTATCTTCCACACTCTCAACCCCAACAATATTTTGCTTTCTAGAAACAACTATGTGCATCTTCCCAGTTTCTAGATCTTGTACATAAAAAACTTGTGCAAGATGATCGACGAGAACCCATGGGTCATCTTTATAACCCAATTTGTTCAAGTCTACCTGTGTCAACCCGTAGTTGTCCACTTTCACACCATCAGGATGTTTGACCAATTGGCTCTTAAATACGGGCATTACCATTCTTTCGCCATAATTGAGTTCTCATATTTCCTCTACGAACCCGAAGTATGTGGTCTTCTGCCCTTGTGGATCATAAGCCTCTATACGAATACCACTATTTTGTGCAGCACTCTTACCATCTTTTTCCTTAGTGTAAAATGTGTAACCATTGATGTCATATGCTTGCCATGATGTCATCAAAGCAGATGGGCCAGAAGCTAACTTCTTCATTGTTGCCTCTTCTATAGAGTTTCCGTATGGTATGTTTTTGTCCATTAACCATTCAATGAAACATCTTCTGTGCTCTTTCATGATCCAATCCTCTATGCGGTCTTGGTTTTTTTCGCGAAGCTCAATATGGTGTTCCTCGATGTACGACTCAGCTGTTGTGAGCTGTTATAGTACACCAAAATGTGCACGGTGTACATTCTTGTAATCTTGAATGATAAAAGTTTTCTTACCCACTTTGCCTCTCCCACGTAGTCTACCCTCATGTACTGGTATAGGTACATCTATCGATTTTACATCTTTGATGTACTCAGCGAAACCCTCAATCACTTCTTCAGTGGTGTATCTTTCCATAATTGAACCCTATGGGTGAGCACGGTTCCACACATAACCTTTTAATACTCCTAAATATCTCTCCAACAAAACATATGATGTAAATATAGTGGACCCAATGCTTTTATCTGATCAACAAGATGTATGATTAGGTGTACATGCATATCAAAAAAGGATGGTGGGAAACACATCTCAAGCTTGCACATAGTCTCGACGATGTACGTTTTCAAATAGTCTAAATCTTAATGTGCTATCACCTTTTGCGATACTGCATTGAAGAAGTGACATAAACGTGTGATGAAAACTTTTATATGCTCAGGTTTGATGACTCTTATTGCAATGGCAAGGAACACTGTCATCATCATGTGACAGTCGTGAGAATTATAGCCAAATAAAGACAAGTCTTTCATCGAGACTAGTTTGCGGATTTTGGATGAGAAACTCCTGGCACTTTGATCCCACGCAAGCATTCGCAAATTGCTTTTTTCTCTTGTACTGTCATGTTGTAGCTGGTTGGGGGAAGGTAATGCTTCCCGTTCGCCTTTTCTACTGGGTGAAGCTCTGGTCTCATATCAAGATTTACTAGGTCCATATGTGAATTTAATTCGTCCTTTGTTTTCCTTAGCATGTTCAGCAAGGTCCCAATGATGCTGTCAAATACATTCTTTGTAATGTGAATCAAATCAATACTATGGCACTGTATAGGTGCCTAACTGACACCTCCCTTGGACCTACTCAGAAGCAGCCCGCGGAGGTTCGATGTATTTTCGGAGGCTTAGTCCTAGTAAGATCGAACACAGTGGATGATGAACGCAAGGGATTTACGTGATTCGGGCTGCCGGAGCATAATACCCTACTCCATGGTCGTTTGTATGTGTTGTATTGCTCAAGCGTGTGTCGAGTGTCTCCGGTCCTGACCTTAGTCTGAGCCGCCCCCTAAGTCGGTAGCTGCCTAGTCCTTTTATAGTCCAAGGCCAGATAGCTTACAAGTGGGGCGTGGGGCACGACAGGTGGCCCCGAGGTGATCTTATCCTGTACAAGATCTAAGGTGCCTCTGACCGCACCATTAAGACTTGCTATCTTGCCGCGTTGGTCGCCAGTGGCTAGGAGTAGTCGTTGATGATGGCAGGGAACATCCCACCCTTCTTGTCGCCGTAAGCTACCCACTTGGCGGTGTGGGGTAGGCCTGCGATGCCTTCACTATGTGCAATTGGACGCATCGGTCCCTAACAAAAGGCGTGCGCCGCACCTGTACGCTTGGGGAAGGCGTGTGCCTTCAATGCGCGACTGGACAAGGCACCACCCCTTACTCCCGCAACCTACCCCCCAAGGCAAGTTGCAGGTCGTGTGGCACCTCCGGAGCCCTCCTTGGTGGGAGCAAGGGCCCAAAGCCGGAGGACGCGTGGCAGCTACGGAGCCCTCCTTGGTGGGAGCAAGGGCCCAGAGCCAGAGGACGCGTGACAGCTTTGGAGCCCTCCTCGGTTGGAGCAAGGGCCCGAAGCCAGAGGACACGTGGTAGCTCCGGAGCCCTCTTTGATGGGAGCAAGGGCCCGGAGCCGGAGGACACATGGCAGATCTGGAGCCCTTCTCGGGTTGAGCAAGGGCCCGGAGCCGGAGGACGCGTGGTAGCTTCGGAGCCCTCCTCAGTGGGGAAGCTGAGTCTGGAGCTTCTTCTTCTATGCAAGGGTACCCGGTCTTGAGGGTACCGACAGTGGCCCTCGGGCCCACCTCGAGAGAGATGACGATCCCGTAGGTGGGTCCTCTATCTTGTCTTTGTAAAAGTGACACCAGCGGGCCCCCTTGAGGGGCGCTGGAGCCCAGAGAAGTGACGCCGGCGGCCTCCTTGAGGACACCGGAGCTTGGAGAAGCGATGCAAGTGGCCCCTTTGGGGGGCGCCGTAGCTCGTTGAAGCGTCGCCGGTAGCCCCCTTGGGAGTGTTGGAGTTTGCAGAAGTGACACCGGCGGTCCCCGTAGGAGGTGCTGGAGCTTGAAGAAGTGACACCGGCGGCCCCCTTGGGGGTGCCGGAGCTCGATGAAGTGACGCCAGCGGCCCCCTTGGGGGGCACTGGAGGTTGGAGAAACGTCGCCCGCGGCCCCCTTTGGAGCATCGGAGCTCGGAGAAGCATCGTCGACAGCCCCCTTGGGAGCATCGGAGCTCGAAGAATTGACGTCGGCGACCCCCTTGAGGGGTGCCGGAGGTCGGAGAAGTGACATCGACGAACCCCTTGGGGGGCGCTGGAGCTCGCAGAAGTGACGTCGGCGGTCCCCGTAGGAGGCGCTGGAGCTTGAAGAAGTGACGCTAGCGGCACCCTTGGGGGCGCCGGAGCTCGAAGAAGTGACACCAGCAGCCCCCTTTGGGGGCACCAGAGCTCGGGGATGCGTCACCGGTGCCCCCCTTTGGAGCGTCGGAGCTCGGAGAAGCGTTGACGGCGGCCCCCTTGGGAGCGTCGGAGCTCGAAGAAGTGACGCTGGTGGCCCGCTTGGGGGGCGCCAGAGCTCAGAGAAGCATCGCCGGTTGCCCCCTTGACGGGCGCCGGAGCTCGGAGAAGTGACACCGACAACCCCCTTGGGGGGCGCCGGAGCTTGCAGAAGTGACATCGGCGGTCCCCGTAGGAGGCACTTGAGCTTGAAGAAGTGACGCCGGTGGCCCCCTTGTGGGCGCCGGAGCTCGGAGAAGTGACGCCAACGGCCCCCTTGGGGGGGGGGGGGTGCCAGAGGTCGAAGAAGCGTCGCCGGCGATGTGATGCCCGGTTCCAAAAATGAACCAAGCTAACACATATGTGTGCCTAGGATGTTCAACACACATACACGAGTGCATTCACAAAAGAGTATATAGAAAATTACCACAGAACAAGATTAATTAACCAAATTTTATTACACAAACCATATTATCCTTGAATACAAGCTCTAATGAATATTAATGACAAGTTCAACTAATGCAGCGGAAATAAACTAATTAAGCAAACTAAGCAACTAAGCATAAGGGATAGCACAGCTCCAACAACACCACAGGCAAGCTGACGGTAGACACAGCCTTGAACTCTGCATTATCGCCATTAAACTCCCAATCCTGACCTGCAACTGTTGGGGGGGATTGCAAGAGTGAGTACATGTCGTACTCAGCAAGTGTGGAAAGTATGACATGTGGCTGATTCAAATGACGACAATAATAATGGCAAAGTGTTGAAAAGTACATTAAAAAATTTGAAAAGTAATATATTACATGTATGTGAAATAAACCCATCATAATCATAAGTAATATCATAATACCAGTCCATAATTCACCATCCTCATCCATAATTCCAGATTTCACCATTTGTCAATAACCATATTCAATACCAGAAATTAATCCATAACCATAATACCAACCATAACCATCCCAAATCCCAATTTCCCTCTAATCATGGAAGTTGTCCAGGTGCTCATAACCGGGAGCACGACTATCATGATAGTTTTATTTAACTCTGCAGAGTTTGTACTACTTTACCCACGTGTTTGTGATTTCATCACCCGTCGGCGACTAAAGAAACCTCTCTTATGCCTATTACACTTCCTTTGGTGTATGGCCAAGAGATCACAAAATAGCCTTTACAAAGGGATTACTAGCCTATTTAGACCCCACTGAGGTTTCACCGGTGGCGATGTCTCCTACAGAGCACATCTTCAACCAAGGGCCCCCTCTTGAGCCATTCGGATCCCAGGGTAGTCCCACCAATCATCAACAGACCCAATCCGACTACCCCTTCCCCGAGCATCCACAATGATCCAAACAGCACTAGCAAAACCCTAATTAATCAGCTACGTCGCACCCATACTTGGCCTCGTGGTGGCACTGTAGTCCTGTCTTATTCTCGCATGAACCGGTCCTTAGATATAAAGCAAGCAAACCACCATAACATCCAACCCATCCACATACCAGGCTTGCTTAGATCATCTATTACCATATCATATTGACCAGTTCACATTAACCAAAATATCATTAATGCTTAATTAAATGTGTAGTGTTGTTTTCCCATCCCAATCAATTAAGCGAAGCAAAACGGTAAAAAGCCCTTCCCGACTCTCTACCATATATTCCAGGTGACAAGGGTGGTTAAACAAAGCTAGTAAACTCCCTATCATAGGATTCCCATCAAATTGACACAAGCATGCAATTTTGCAAACAAAACATTTATTTGAAAAACAGGATCAATATGCTTCAAGGACACTTGCCTTGCTCTTGCGGTTGATTAGGGTCAAAGCCTTCAAACTCTTGGTGTTGTAGATCCTCCGTGGCACTCTCTAGCACATATCCGTCTAATCCACACAGTAAACATACAAGACAAGAAACACAATCAAAGAGTGCACAAATAATACTTAGTATGACATGACATGCATGATTAATGCAAATGCAAGGTAGAACCTATTAATAGATTGCTTTAAATGATCACTAACTAGTTCTAATAGTTTTTAACAAGTTTATACAGGTTTGGATGTGATTAGATCAAATTTTAGAATTAATTCAACAGAATTTAACCAGAAAGATCGGACTAGTCCACTAGGGACCGGACAAGTCCGCACTTTACGAGATCAGCAGATTAGGGTTTTCTAGATCGACGTGAATTTGGAGATAGGTGTTGAATTCATGTAAGGAAAAGATAATAGAGGGTATACAAGGTGTTTAGTACTCCAATGAATCAAAAAACTTGGAGGTGACACTTGGATCTTGGTGATCTAGGGTTGGTGATGAACTTGGAGATGAATTGGTGATGAAGAACGAAAGTTTGGTGGAGATCTTGATCCTCTTTCGTTTCCTCCTCTTCTTCTTCTTGCTTGGGATCTTCTCCCCCCTCCTTGATGGTGGCTCTCCACGAACTAGAGTTTGGGTGGGGTGGAAAAGTGGCAAATAGATGTCAAGCCAAAGGGTGGGGTTGTTTATATAGAGGTGGAGGCTAGGGTTAGATGGATTTCGAGTTTGGGATGAGTAGAGGCCGGTTTAGAGTCTCTCATGGGCTCTAAAAGAGTTAGGCATGACGTCCCTAGGCCCACTTAATGCGAAACCCAAGAAACAAGTCGTAAAACAAAAGATCAACTCGGAGTCGCGAAATATGGGACAAGTTCGGAGAAGACCGGACTAGTCCGAAGTCGTCCAGAGAGAAAATCGGACAAGTCTCGCCAAAAATCGGACAAGTCCGACTTTAAGCAGAGAGGAAAACGGACAAGTCCGCTGCAACACCGGACTAGTCCAGAAAAGTCCAAGGTCTTAGCAATTTTTCAAGGATTCTTGGAATATCGGACTAGTCCGCACAAAATCGGACAAGTCCGAAAGTTTCCAGAGGCAAAATCGGACTAGTCCGCAGCAAAAACGGACAAGTTCGTTTTTAGTCAGAGAGAAATCGGACTAGTCCTCAGTAAAATCGGACTAGTCCGCACTTTCCTGCGTTTTAAGTGCAATTTTGTTCCAAATCAATTTTAAATGCTCCAAATCAATTTTAAACTCGTTCCTCTTGTTGTGGGTTAATGTTAAACATGTATATGAGTGTATGTAGGGCATGATGCATGAAAATGAGGGTGTTACAAACCTATCCCCCTTAAAATGAATCTCGCCCTCGAGATTCGACGCGGAAGAGAAGAGATAGGAAAATTCCTTCTTGAGATCATCTTCTAGCTCCCAAGTTGCTTCTTTTTTGGTGTGATGCTTCCATTGAACTTTACACCATCGAATCACCTTGTTCCTTGTGGTTCTCTCTTGGTTTCCAAGATCTTAATCGGTTGTTCAGCATAAGTCAAATCTTCCTCTAGTTCCAATTCTTCCATTGACACTTGTTCTTCTGGTACTCGCAAGCACTTCTTGAGCTGGGAAACATGAAATACATCATGAACATCCGAAAGATGAGCTGGCATCTCCAACTTATACGCTACTTCTCCTCTTTTATCCAAAATCTTGAATTGTCCAATATAACGAGGTGCTAGCTTGCCTCTTATGTTAAACCTCTTATGACCTCTCATTGGTGACACCTTGAGGTAAACAAAATCTCCTATTTCAAAGATTGATTTCCTTCTCCTATTGTCCGCATAGCCTTTTTGTCTTGATTGGGCAGCCCTCAAGTTTTCACGAATTATTCAGACTTGCTTTTCGGCTTCTTGCAACACATCCGGACCAAATACTTGAGTTTCTCCTGCCTCATTCCAGAATAAAGGTGTCCTACACTTCCTCCCATAAAGTGCTTCATATGGTGACATTTTCAAGCTTGCTTGATAACTATTGTTGTATGAAAATTCTGCGTATGGCAAGCTTTTGTCCCAACTTTTCCCATGCTTCAAAGCACAAGCTCTTAACAGTTCCTCCAAAATCTGATTGGTCCTCTCGGTTTGTCCATCCGTTTGAGGATGATACGCTGAACTAAAATTCAACCTTGTTCCCAATGCTTCATGCAATTTTTGCCAAAACCTGGAAGTAAGCTGAGAACCTCTATCCGAGACTATCTTCTTAGGGACTCCATGTCGACACACAATATGCTCCATGTATATTTCAGCCAGTTGTGCAGCTGTATATTTGGTCTTCACAGGGACAAAATGAGCTGACTTGGTTAAGCGATCCACAATTACCCAAATTGAGTCATACCCGAACTGAGTACGTGGTAACCCAACTATGAAGTCCATACCGATTTCTTCCCACTTCCATTCTGGGATCTTCAATGGTTGCAATAATCCAGCTGGCCTTTGATGTTCTGCCTTGACTCGTTGGCACACAACACACAATGCTACGTATTCAGCTATGTCCTTTTTCATGCTATCCCACCAATAGCAAGTCTTCAAGTCTTTGTACATCTTCGTACAACCGGGGTGAATCGAGTAAGGTGAGTCATGTGCCTCTTTTAATATCGTCTCCCGAATATGCTTTACACTAGGCACAACGATTCTCTTTCTAAGCCATAAGGTACCATGTTCGTCTTCATCAAATATGAATTCTCTCCCTTCTTCGGTCCTTTCCTTGATTTCCTTGATCTCTTCGTCCATAGCCTGTGCCTCTCGAATTTCTTGCTCCAGGGTTGGGTTTAACTCCATCACCTCCACCTCATTTAGAAATCCGAGGTTCAACCTTTCAAACTCCTTACATAACTCGAATGGTAACTCTCGAACTGTGAGTTGATGACTTACTCCTTTTCTACTCAAAGCATCGGCCACTACATTGGCTTTTCCCGGATGATAGTTGATCCCCAAATTATAATCTTTGATGAGCTCCAACCATCTCTGTTGCCTCAAGTTAAGATCCGTTTGTGTGAAAATATACTTCAAACTCTTATGATCCGTATAAATTTCACACCTATGTCCAAGAATGTAGTGTCTCCAAATTTTTAGTGCATGTACCACGGCTGCAAGTTCTAAATCATGCGTTGGATAATTCTGCTCATGTTTCTTCAATTGTCTCGATGCATAGGTGACCACTTGACCTTCTTGCATCAATACACATCCAAGTCCTTGTCTCGATGCGTCACAATAAATATCAAAACTCTTGCTCACATCCGGCAGTTCCAAAACTGGGGCTGTTGTCAACCTCTTCTTCAAAACCTCAAAACTGTTTTGACAAGCTTGAGTCCATTGGAAAGCCTTTCCCTTCATTAGCAACTCCGTCATTGGCTTGGCTATCTTGGAAAAAGTCCTTGATGAATCTACGGTAATATCCAGCCATCCCAAGAAAACTCATGATCTCCTTTACATTTTGTGGGGGCTCCCACTTCAACACGTCTCTCACTTTTCCAGGGTCAACCAATACTCCTCCTCCTGAGATGATATGACCTAAAAACGACACCTCTCCGAACCAAAACTGACACTTGTTGAACTTGACATATAACTGATGCTCCCTCAATTTCTGTAGCGTAAGCCTCAAGTGTTCCTCATGTTCCTTCTCTGTAGGATCGAAGAGCACGTGAAAAGCTGCCAGAGGGGGGGGGGGGTGAATGGTAGATTTAAAAATCTTACGCAGCGGAAACAATTAAAACCCCAAACCCTTTCGGCAGAAAAACGATCTGTTAAAGAAATCGTGTATGAGACTAATCTAAACGTGTTTCACCGCGACAAAAGTGATAGATATAAGAGAGAATCAAGTCACGAAGACAACCCAAAAATAATTACTCAAATCCGTTGAGAAAAACTCAAGTTATGATCGAAAGATCAGACTATGGACAATCTGACCTACCCGAGAAAAACAGTTTCTGGAATGCTGCAAGGAAACACGTGTAGATCAAAAACCACAAATCCAATGACCGTGAAATTTTGACAGATGATAGACAATCAAGTTGTGAAGACAACCCAGAAAGAATCACGTCAATTGGATCTGTAAAACTCGAGTTATGATAAAACCACCGACGAAAGATAGTGCTGTCCAGAAACTCGACGAGTAAAACTTGTTTGGAACAAGTCGGACGAACAAGGCACAAAAGTTCCTTCAAACTACGAATTTTATTCAATAGAACACAAGAGGAACAGCCCCCAAAGTCATCTCCACGAGCTTTGGCCTTCCCTTGCTTATATAACCAGCCCTTAGGCCATCCCAATCTCAACTAGGACTCCAATCCTAATCCGATCACAATCGGAACTTTCCATAACTGCTTAGGACTCTTCTATACGCAGATAGAAGCAATCTTAAGACTTCCAAACACCTTAGGAATGTATCCCACATTCCTAAACAACTCAAATTCGTGACCCACACGAAATCCTAACATAACCAACTCAATACTTTCCATACCGAGCCATAACCGACTCCGCCGCAGCCAAAGTCTTCAACCGATACGATCCGATCCTTCCGATCAGATCTTCCTTCCATAATCCGTCTCTAGAAGCATATTGCCACGTCATGCACCTCATGCATACGTGCGAACACCTTCCTTTGACCTTCATATGCACTGCCCTTGATTCAATCATCCTGCGCAACCTCCTGACCCGCTCAACCACAGTTTCTCCCGAACTTGGTTGTTGGAACCTCATCTCCTCCCTGAGACTAGTCCAATGGATCCCGTCACCAGCCATGACTTGAACTCAAGCAACACCTGCACATGAACAAACAACCAATCCATACGAGCCCAAGTCCTCGACTTGACTCAAGTTAGTTCCGAACACAACACCTTACGTGAGAACCTCACATAAGCATGTTGCAAAACCATAGTAACACGATATCAACCGTATTGAACCAAAACGCACCAAAAACTTAGTAAAAGAATACTAAGCAAACTTTCCAACAATGTAAAGCAAGTACGAAACATTGCAAATGAAAAGCAGAAGCACTTAGGTCAAGTTCCGGACCTTGCCAGAGCAACCCGGAGCTTGAGCCGGAGCTAACAAAAGCTAGTAGAACCTAGCACCGGAGCTTACCAAAGCTAGTAGATCCTAGCACCGAAGCTTACCAAAAACTAGTCAACCCAAAACCGGAGCTAGACAAAGTAAGTCGGAGCTTAGCAAAAGCATGCCAGAGCTATCAAGTATATGCCGGAGCTATCATAGACATGCCGGAGCTAACAAAGACATGTCGGAGCTAACAAAGACATGCCGGAGCTAAAGATAAAACTCACCGGAGCTAATCAAAGCTAGTCGGACCTTACCAAGAAGCCGGACCTAGCATCTAACGTAACCGGAGCTACCCAAAACAAGCCGGACCTACCGTCGGACCTTGCTGTAGCTCAGAGCTAGAGTCGGACCTTGACAAAAAAGGTGTTTTGGTGATATTTAAAACTTTTATCATCAAAGCCAAGTGTATTCACTACAAGCCAATGTATTCATCACATATAGGTCTTACAATCTCTCCCTTGATGAATGCATTGGCAACACCATTTAAAATCCGAACATTGGCTTATTCACATAAAAGTTTTGAAAACAATTTCTCCCCTTTTGTAAATCAGAAATAAAATGAGAAGAAAATCCAAAAAAATATCCCATATTATTTCTACCCCTTTATTATCTTTCCTTATGCACATATTCTCTTTCTCTTCATGCTTATCTCCCCCCTTTGACAATGTATTCAGCAAGTCATGAGCATATAAACAAATTATCTCTCCCTCTTTAGTTGTTATGAGCATATTATAACATATACATATAAACAAAGCTCATCCAAGTCATACTATCAAGTACCTTACATTATCACATCAGTGAAATACATAAGGTAGTGTAAGCCATGCTAGAGATCAAATGTAATTTTTCAATTTAAGCAAGTCATGATCTCACAAACTTAACTATTTAAAAACCTGAAAGCATGACACTAGTTGCTGCATTTTTTTAAAGCATAAATTTAGATCATATGATATTTGCAATAGATTATATGCACATATGCCTTATTCTAACCAACCAAGCCAAGCCTATGTCATTTGACAATCAGAAGCTTAAGGACATGGTTTTAGTCATACACAACTTCTTCCAAGTTCATATCTAAGTGCAATGACAAGCTATCTCAAAAGAAGAAGTGCGATGCATGCATATTCTCTTGATCTTTTCTCAATTTATATTTGTTCATAAAAACTCAACATGTGAGTTGATTACTTGATGTATTCTTAATAATTAAAAGCATTTGTGAGCATGCAACAAGTTCAAAACAGCAAGAAAGTTCGACCATGACCAGATTTAGTGTAAGTAATTATTCCAATTACTAGACATGACAAAAACTACAAAATGTATAACATGAGTAATGTAGTAAGAACTTTCAGCATGTAAAAAGAATCACAAAGTCATATATGTATGAAATACTATGCTCATATTATTTTAATTTCAGATTCACACATAGACTTCCCAAGTTTCAAAAACCCCCCCTCAATTTAAGCCATGAGGATGCATAACCCCTATTTCACTACGAATGAAACAAAAACGAGTGAAATCCAAATGTTTTGTAAAAATGTCAGCCAATTGTTGTTCGGTATCTACATGGTGAAGCACAATGTTTCCTTTTTCAACATTATCTTGGAGAAAGTGATACCTAATGTCAATGTGCTTAGTTCTAGAATGTTGCACGGGGTTTTTAGCAATGCAAATGGCACTAGTGTTATCACAGAATAGTGGAACACTATCTAGATCAACCCCATAGTCCTTAAGTGTTTGAACAATCCAAAGAATTTGAGAGCAAGCACTAGCAGCAGCTACATATTCAGATTCAGCTGTGGATTGTGCAACTGAATTTTGTTTTCTAGAGGACCAAGCAACAAGAGAATTACCAAGAAAATGACAAGCACCGGAAGTACTTTTCCTATCAATCCTACAACCCCCAAAATCAGCATCCGAAAAAGCTTTCAAAGTAACGGTTGAGGAAGAAGGAAGAAAAATGCCAAATTCTTGAGTTCCATGTAAGTACCTGAGAATCCTTTTGACGGCTTGACGATGTGAAACACGTGGGGAAGCTTGAAACCGTGCACAAATACATACGCTAAATTGTATGTCCGGTCTTGATGCCGTGAGGTACAAAAGTGATCTGATCATGCTTCTATATTCTTTTTAATCCACGGATTCACCATCTTCATCATGTTCAAGTGTTGTTGCTGTTCCCATTGGTGTCCGAAGAGGCTTGCTTTTGTCCATGTTGAAGCGCCTTAGGAGGTCTTTGGTATACTTCGTTTGATGCACAAAAGTACCCTCCTTGGTTTGCTTGATTTGCAGCCCCAAAAAGTAAGTGAGTTCACCCATCATACTCATTTCAAATTCGGAACTCATCATTGCTGAAAACTTGGACACAAGATCATGAGAAGCACAACCAAAGATAATATCATCCACATACACTTGAACGAATAATGAGTCATTGCCATGCTTAAGCACAAAAAGAGTCTTATCAACCTTGCCCATGGTAAACCCCTTTTTGAAGTAAGAATGTTTTTAACCTATCATACCATGCTCTAGGGGCTTGTTTGAGACCGTAAAAGGCTTTGGACAGTTTGTAAACATGATTAGGAAAATCTGGATTTTCAAAACCTGGTGGTTGTTTGACATAAACCTCCTCATCTATGTAGCCATTAAGAAAAGCACTTTTAACATCCATTTGATATAGCTTAAAACCTTTAGATGCTGCAAAAGCTAACAAAATTCTTATGGCTTCTAATCTAGCGACAGGAGCAAAAGTTTCATCAAAATCTAGACCTTCAACTTGAGTGAAACCTTGAGCAACCAACCTAACCTTATTCCTAACCACAACCCCATCCTCACTTTGTTTATTTTTAAATACCCATTTAGTTCCAATTAAAGTGTGACCTTGAGGTGGAGGTACAAGTTTCCAAACATTATTTCTTTCAAAATTTTCTAACTCTTCTTGCATGGCAATAATCCAAGATTCATTAGTGAGAGCGTGTGATATATCTTTGGGTTCAAAAGAAGCAACAAAAGCAGAATGAGCATGAGATTTTGGATCGCAAAACCTGGATCGTTTGACTCGTTCGTGCAAGCTTCCAATCATCTGTTGTGGAGGATGATCTTTGTAAAAACGTAGGGGAACAGATGTCTCACAAGCTTCTTCTTCATTAGGTTCATCGTAGATTGATGATCTTGTGACTTCTGGACGATCAGGACCAGCAGAGGTGATAACCGGAGCTTGTTCAATGTCCGGAGCTGGACACGTGTCAGCTTCGGAACTACCAGGCAGTATCACCGGCTCTTCTTCATCTTCGAAAATACCCTCCCCCTGAGGATACGGATCTGGTCCTGCAACACCGGAGCTAGTACCTAGGCTAGCTTCATCAAAAGACACTTCACAAGTCTCCACAATTTTGTTAGTGTCAAGTAAAAGCACACGGTAGCCTCTAGTATGAGATGGATAACCAAGAAACATGCCATCAATGGATCTAGGTTCAAACTTATCAAGATTACCATGTTTCTTAACAAAGCATTTGCAACCAAAGACCCGAAAGTGTGTAACACTAGGCCTATGTCCAAACCGAAGCTCATATGGTGTTTTACCTAGCTTAGTACGCAAGAAAACACGATTAGAGACATAACAAGCGGTTGCTAACGCATCATCCCAAAATTTCCTAGGAGTTTGATATTCATCAAGCATAGTCCTAGCCATCTCAACTAAGGTTCTATTCTTTCTTTCTACAACACCGTTTTGTTGAGGTACATATGGTGAAGAAAATTGATGGTCTATTCTATTTTCAGCACAAAAGTGATCAAAAGATTGATTTTTAAATTCAGTTCCATTATCACTTCTAATTGCTTTTAATGATCCTGGGTGATCAATTGATAATCTAAGAAATAAAGTTCTAAAGTGACTAAAAACTTCATTCTTAGACGCCATAAAGTAAACCCAAGAGTATCTAGAATAATCATCAACAATAACAAGAACATACCATTTACCTCCGAAGGATTGAACACGTGAAGGTCCTACGGTGTCAAGATGCAAAAGTTGACATGGTTCAGTTGTCATGATCATTGTGAGAGGAGTATGTGAACCTGCAACCATCTTAGCATGTCTACAAGAAGAGCACACAATTTTTTTGTCCCCTTTAAGCTTAGGCAACCCTCATATGCGATCAAGAGCACTAATACGCGTTAGGTGATCAAAGCCTACGTGACCTAGTCTACGATGCCAAAAATATAAGTCCTTTGAATCATTAGCAACTAGACACCTATGTTTAGAGGAAGACATATCAAAATCAGCTTTAAAAACTCTTCCAAACTGAGACATGTTAAAAATAAGCTCACTATTTGAACTTACAACTTTGCAGCAGTTTTTATTGAAAATAATTTCCAGATTTTCATCTAGCAATTGTGAAACAGAAAGCAAGTTGTATTTCAAATTTTTGACAAGTGCCACATCCTTCAAAGTGTAGTGATCATTTACTTTAACCGAACCCTTAGCAATTATAGGAGTTGAAGAATTATTGGCAAAAGTAACATTTTCCACACGTGACACAAAAGAGAGAGAGGAGAACCAATCTTTGTTACCGGTCATGTGGCGTGAGCAACCTGAGTCCACAATCCAAATGTTCTCCTTCCTCAAACGTGTAACCTACATAGAAGCACAATACGTCAATGACTCAATACTGGGGTTAGTCAAAAGGCATTTAGGTATCCAGTACTGAGTCACATGACGTGCAGTAGGAAAAACATGCGAACACTAAGATAAAACAGCAGGTTTATGAGTCAAAGGTTGAGGTTTTCTGTTCTTAACAGTTGATTTAGAAGTTGTTACTTGTTTAGAGTGAAAACCAGTAGCTCTGGAGGTAAAAGCAAAAGGTCCGGAGGCAAAAACTGAAGCTCTGGAGGGAACAACAGAAGATCCAGGAGCTCTCGGAGCTATCAGAACTACCGGAGCTGCCTTTGTAGATTTCTTGCCAAAAGTTCCAGAAGCTACCTTTTCAAATTTCTGACTCATTAAAGCAGGTTGCATGTTTCTAATTTCCGGTTTAGTATGAAGGTTTTGAGATCTAGCAGACATTCTTTCCCTTTTCTGTTGTTTAGCTAGTCTATAACAAAAATCTATGACATGACCATCTCTACCACAGTAGGTACAATGAAACTTAATTTTGTAATCATGTCTCGATGAGCGCCCAACATTAGAAACAGAATTAGAAAGCACTCCTACAGATTTGAAAACCACTTCTTTTTGTTTAGGAACTGTTTGAATCAAACCACTTCCTAATGACTTTACAATTTTAGGTGGATGTGCCTTAGCATGAACAAGAGAATCAAAACCTAAATCAGTTTTATCTTTGCAAGACTTGAAAGAATTCAGTAGCAAGTTTAGATTCTTATTCCCATTACAAAACCGACCTAGTGTCCTATTCATGTCATCAAGTTTCTTAGACAAGTCTAGGCAGTTTGCACATGAAGTTTTTCCTTTTAGTTTGCAATTGGAACAATTTTTAACTTCATGAGATCGTAAAGCATTGTTCAGAATGGAAATTTCATTCATTGCATCTTTTAGTTTCCTATCAAAATTTTCACATGCAGAACAATGCAAATCATCTGTAGAACAAGAAGCATCTTTTAAGTTTTTATCATTAAATGCAGCAAGCTCTCTGTTCTTTTCAATTTCTTTATCAAGTCTATCTAGAATGGAGGAATGTGCACTTCTTAATGTGGACAATTGTTCATAGATTAAGTCACATGAGGGACATGCATCATCACTAGGAATCAAAGTTTTTAAACGGTTAATTTCAGGTTCTAGTGATTCAATTTTAGCAGCATTATCCCTAAGCCTTTTGTCCTTTTTCTTGACAATAATAGTTGCACGAGAAATAGCATCACACATTTCATTGCAGGTAGAACATACCTCATCGTCTTCACTGTTGTGTTCTGCATCCTCCTGACTTGATCTTGATCTTGTTTTGCCCGCCATGAAGCATAAGTTGGCCAGATCGTCATCATCTTCATCACTTTCAAAGTCTACATCACTTGAACTAAGTTCTTGAAGTGCGATGATGAAGCTGTTAATCATCTTGCATCCAATGGTACCCTTCTTCTTCTTGTTGGAGTTTCTAGAGGAGGTCTGGACCTTGCTTTGTTTTTCTTCCCGGGTGGTCGGACCTGAAAGGTTAGGGCATTCTGTACGAAAGTGTCCTATTTTACCACATTCAAAACAGCGTTGAGGTCCGGAGCTTCCCCTCCTCCTAGTTCTCACATTTTGCAATGCTTTTGAGAACCTAGTAGAGATGAGTGCCAACTCCTCTTCTGGAAATTCTTCGATCCGTTCCAGGGTTAGCGAGGACAACAAAGCAAGAATATTGCAAGATGATGATTGGCCGGAGCTAGACATATCACATTGTGAGACAAATGCAATAGACTTGTTTGGGTTCTTACGTGCTAGGATGTCAATTTCATGAGTTTTTAGTTTAGAATAGAGTACATCTAATGTAAGAGAACTCATGACAGTTGATTCACGTATAGACGTTACTTTCATCTCCCAAATTGACATGTCTAATGCACTAAGGAGTTGTCTAGCATTTTCAGCATCTGAAAAATTAACATTCACGCTACGCAAGTTGCTGAGAATTTTATTGAAACGAGCAAAGAGGTCATCGATAGACTCACCGGGTTGCATCTCAAAATGCATATATTTTTGAACATATCTTGTTTTACCTCTTTGATTGTGTTGGAGCCTTCATGGTAATCACAGAGAGCGCTCCAAACATCGTATGCTGATCGGAGGTGTGCGACACGATCAAAGTCGCTTTGAGTGAGTCCTTGGATGATCAAGTTTCGTGATTTGTTGTTGTTGTCGACGTCCCGGAGGTTCGTAGCCGTAACTTGATCGTTAGGCGGGACTTGATAAGGTTTGTACACCTTTTCCCATATTGCGAATCCTTGCGCCTGGATGAAGGCCTCCATGTGTGCCTTCCAAACCTGAAAATCAATACCAGCAAACACACAAGGTTTGGCGGAGTACTTCTCCATGATGATTAGTCAAAAATACGTGCAAATCACAAAGATTAGAGCACCGTGGCTCTGATACCAATTGTAGGATCGAAGAGCACGTGAAAATCTGCCAGAGGGGGGGGGGTGAATGGTAGATTTAAAAATCTTACGCAGCGAAAACAATTAAAACCCCAAACCCTTTCGGCAGAAAAACGATCTGTTAAAGAAATCGTGTATGAGACTAATCTAAACGTGTTTCACCGTGACAAAAGTGATAGATATCAGAGAGAATCAAGTCACGAAGACAACACAAAAATAATTACTCAAATCCGTTGAGAAAAACTCAAGTTATGATCGAAAGATCAGACTATGGACAATCTGACCTACCCGAGAAAAACAGTTTCTGGAATGCTGCAAGGAAACTCGTGTAGATCAAAAACCACAAATCCAATGACCGTGAAATTTTGACAGACGATAGACAATCAAGTTGTGAAGACAACCCAGAAAGAATCACGTCAATTGGATCTGTAAAACTCGAGTTATGATAAAACCACCAACGAAAGATAGTGCTGTCCAGAAACTCGACGAGTAAAACTTATTTGGAACAAGTCGGACGAACAAGGCACAAAAGTTCCTTCAAACTACGAATTTTATTCAATAGAACACAAGAGGAACAGCCCCCAAAGTCATCTCCACGAGCTTTGGCCTTCCCTTGCTTATATAACCAGCCCTTAGGCCATCCCAATCTCAACTAGGACTCCAATCCTAATCCGATCACAATCGGAACTTTCCATAACTGCTTAGGACTCTTCTATACGCAGATAGAAGCAATCTTAAGACTTCCAAACACCTTAGGAATGTATCCCACATTCCTAAACAACTCAAATTCGTGACCCACACGAAATCCTAACATAACCAACTCGATACTTTCCATACCGAGCCATAACCGACTCCGCCGCAGCCAAAGTCTTCAACCGATACGATCCGATCCTTCCGATCAGATCTTCCTTCCATAATCCGTCTCTAGAAGCATATTGCCACATCATGCACCTCATGCATACGTGCGAACACCTTCCTTTGACCTTCATATGCACTGCCCTTGATTCAATCATCCTGCGCGACCTCCTGACCCGCTCAACCACAGTTTCTCCCGAACTTGGTTGTTGGAACCTCATCTCCTCCCTGAGACTAGTCCAATGGATCCCGTCACCAGCCATGACTTGAACTCAAGCAACACCTGCACATGAACAAACAACCAATCCATACGAGCCCAAGTCCTCGACTTGACTCAAGTTAGTTCCGAACACAACACCTTACGTGAGAACCTCACATAAGCATGTTGCAAAACCATAGTAACACGATATCAACCGTATTCAACCAAAATGCACCAAAAACTTAGTAAATGAATAATAAGCAAACTTTCCAACAATGTAAAGCAAGTACGAAACATTGCAAATGAAAAGCAGAAGCACTTAGGTCCAGTTTTGGACCTTGCCAGAGCAACCCGGAGCTTGAGCCGGAGCTAACAAAAGCTAGTAGAACCTAGCACCGGAGCTTACCAAAGCTAGTAGATCCTAGCACCGGAGCTTACCAAAAACTAGTAAAAACTAGTCAACCTAAAACCGGAGCTAGACAAAGTACGTCGGAGCTTAGCAAAAGCATGCCGGAGCTATCAAGTATATGCCGGAGCTATCAAAGACATGCCGGATCTAACAAAGACATGCCGGAGCTAACAAAGACATGCCGGAGCTAAAGATAAAACTCACCGGAGCTAATCAAAGCTAGTCGGAACTTACCAAGAAGCCGGACCTAGCATCTAACGTAACCGGAGCTACCCAAAACAAGTTGGACCTACCGTCGGACCTTGCTGTAGCTCAGAGCTAGAGTCGGACCTTGACAAAAAGGTGTTTTGGTGATATTTAAAACTTTTATCATCAAAGCCAAGTGTATTCACTACAAGCCAATGTATTCAGCACATATAGGTCTTACATTCTCATCCTTCGAGTAGATCATAATATCATCAATGAACACCACGCCGAACTTGTCCAAGTACTCCATGAAGACTTTATTCATGAGGTACATAAAGTAGGCAGGTGCATTTATCAATCCAAAAGACATCACGGTGTACTCATAAGATCCATACCGTGTCCTAAAAGCTGTTTTGGGTATGTCCAATGGTCTAATCTTCATTTGAAAGTATCCCGTCCTCAAATCAATCTTAGAGAAGACACTCACACCCTTCATCTGATCAAACAAGTCTTCTATGCGTGGCAAGGTGTACTTGTTCTTGATTGTTACCTCATTGAGAGCTCGGTAATCTACGCACATCCTTTGGGTTCCATCCTTCTTGTCCACAAACAGCACGGGCGCTCCCCAAGGTGAAGAACTAGGGCGAATAAAACCTTTCTCTAGTTGCTCTTGAATTTGCTTCTTGAGCTCCGCTAATTCCATAGGAGGCATCCTATATGGCCTCTTAGCTATAGGTGCAGTTCTAGGTATTATATCAATAACGAACTCAATGTCTTGATCAGGTGGCATACCTGGCAACTCGTCCGTAAAAACATCCAAAAATTCACACACCACCGGAATCTCCTCAATTGCGGCACCGTCCATATGATTCAGCTCCAATTGCTTCGGTGTGGTTTGAGATGCTTCAAATTCTACGGTGATCCCTTCCTCATTGGTCAACTTCACCGTCTTCGTGGCACACTCAATAACTCCATTGTGCTTCCTCAACCAGTCCATACCAAGTATAATGTCCAATCCTTTAGAATCCAAAACAATGAGGTTGGCAGAGAAGTCTACCCCCTTATTCTAAGGCTTACTTTTGGACATACTATATCTGTCCTCATCTCTCCTCCAGGAGACTTAACCAATAGAGTAAACTTTATATGAGAGATAGGCAAACTATACTTGGCAACATACTTTGATGCAATGAATGAATGTGACACTCCAGAATCAAATAACATAGTCGCGGGGTTGGAGTTGGCGAGAAACATACTAATGACCACGTCATCCGCTTGTTGAGCATCCTTCGTAGAGACATGGTTCACGTTGCCACGAGAAAAATTCTGCTGTCCATGGTTCCCTTGTGGTTGTCCTCCATTGGGTCTTGGGTTTTGCCTCGGTGCATTGCTTCCCCGACCAAGGCCTGACTTAGGACATTGATGCGCAAAGTGTCCAGCTTCTCCACAAGTATAGCACTTCTTAACTTCACCAAAATTATTGGGACGAGCTTGGTTTTGAGCACTTGCAGCAGGAAAATTAGCACGAGGCGCATAAGGCATTTAAGGCCTAGGTGCTTGCATGACAGGGCCCTGCTGCTCAAACTGAGTTGGGCGTGGTGCATAACTAGGGTGTTGAGCAGGAATAGAAGAGCTGTAATAAGGCGCATTGGACGGCGCAAAGCGAGGGCGCACATTACTCCCTTGTTGCTGTCCTTGATATGGCGCCTTCCTCTTGTTGTCTTGCTCCATCTCGCGAATCTTGTTCTCAACCACAGTTGCTTTGTCCACAAGCTTCTGAAAATTTGCATAGTCACAATTGAGTAGTTGCACTTGGATTTCATTGTTCAAGCCCCTCATGAACAAGTATTGTTTCCGGCTATCCCGACTAACATCCTCAGGCGCATATCCTGAGAGTTGAGTGAACTTTTTGAGATATTCACTCATGCTTGATTTCCCTTGCCTTAAGTTCTCAAATTCTTGCCTCTTCAAGATCATCACTCCCTCCGGCACATAATGAGAACGGAAATTCTCCTTGAATTCGGCCCAAGTAATTTTCTCTTGGTTCTCATGAGCATTGCAATAAGAATCCCACCAATCCGCATCTTCTCCAACTAGTTGATGAGAAGCAAACAAGACCTTCTCCCGGTCACTGCATTGGACAATAGCTAGCTTCTTCTCCACGGACTTGAGCCAATCATCCGCATCCATATGGTCGGCAGCTTGAGCAAAGGTCGGTGGTCTAGTTCTCATAAACTCTCCCAACCGGTTATGAGGAGGTGGTGGTGGCGGTGGAGGCATGTGGGGCTGATTGTTGATGTTGCCAGCCTGCACCTATCCCATAGTTTGTATCATGGTCTGCATGAGCTGGTTTTGCATAGCCAATAGCTGCTCAATGTTGATAGCTCCCTGAGTAGATCCTTGTCCAATGTTGTCCTGAGGCACTCCATTGTTCTCCTCCTCACCGTTGCCATCCCTCTGGTTGCGAGTCCTCACCATCCGGAGAAAAGCAATAGGTAAGATTTAGAAAACGTCCCCAACTATATGCATTAAGGGATATGAAACTAGGCAACTAACTAGCCTACGTGGACATGGCAATGCTAAAGCATCCAAAAATCCTCTATTAAGCACACAAGCAAGCAATATATATAGCAAACAACACTCCAAGCAAAAACACATCGATTCCTGAGTGCTCCTATGTGCTCTTAAGTGTCCATTCTACCTAGGCTACATCCTACGGTCAACCTGTGGCTCTGATACCAATCTGTGATGCCCTGTTCCAAAAATGAACCAAGCTAACGCATATGTGTGCCCAGGATGTTCAACACACTTACACGAGTGCATTCACAAAAGAGTATACAGAAAATTACCACAGAACAAGATTAATTAACCAAATTTTATTACACAAACCATATTATCCTTGAATACAAGCTCTAATGAATATTAATGACAAGTTCAACTAATGCAGTGGAAATAAACTAATTAAGCAAACTAAGCAACTAAGCATAAGGGATAGCACAGCTCCAACAACACCACAGGCAAGCTGATGGTAGACACAGCCTAGAACTCCGCATTATCGCCATTAAACTCCCAATCCTGACCTGCAACTGTTGGGGGGGGGGATTGCAAGAGTGAGTACATGTCGTACTCAGCAAGTGTGGAAAGTATGACATGTGGCTGATTCAAATGACGACAATAATAATGGCAGAGTGCTGAAAAGTACATTAAAACATTTGAAAAGCAATATATTACATGTATGTGAAATAAACCCGTCATAATCATAAGTAATATCATAATACCAGTCCATAATTCACCATTCTCATCCATAATTCCAGATTCCACCATTTGCCAATAACCATATTCAATACTAGAAATTAATCTATAACCATAATACCAACCATAACCATCCCAAATACCAATTTCCCTCTAATCATGGAAGTTGTCCAGGTGCTCATAACTGGGAGCACGCCTATCATGATAGTTTTATTTAACTCTGCAGAGTTTGTACCACTTTACCCACGTGTTTGTAATTTCATCACCCGTCGGCGACTAAAGAATTCTCTCTTATGCCAATTACACTTCCTTTGGTGTATGGCCAAGAGATCACAAAATAGCCTTTACAAATGGATTACTAGCCTATTTAGACCCCACTGAGGTTTCACCGGTGGCGATGTCTCCTACAGAGCACATCTTCAACCAAGGGCCCCCTCTTGAGCCATTCGGATCCCAGGGTAGTCCCACCAATCATCAACAAACCCAATCCGACTACCCCTTCCCCGAGCATTCACAATGGTCCAAACAGCACTACCAAAGCCCTAATTAATCAGCTACGCCGCACCCATACTTGGCCTCGTGGTGGCACTGTAGTCCTGGCTTATTCTCGCATGAACCGGTCCTTATATCTAAAGCAAGCAAACCACCATAACATCCAACCCATCCACATACCAGGCTTGCTTAGATCACCCATTACCATATCATATCGACCAGTTCACATTAACCAAAATATCATTAATGCTTAATTAAATGTGTAGTGTTGTTTTCCCATCCCAATCAATTAAGCGAAGCAAAACGGTAAAAAGCCCTTCCCGACTCTCTATCATATATTCCAGGTGACAAGGGTGGTTAAAAAAAGCTAGTAAACTTCCTATCATAGGAACCCCATCAAATTGACACAAGCATGCAATTTTGCAAACAAAACATTTATTTGAAAAACAGGATCAATATGCTTCAAGGACACTTGCCTTGCTCTTGCGGTTGATTAGGGTCAAAGCCTTCAAACTCTTGGTGTTGTAGATCCTCCGAGGCACTCTCTAGCGCAAATCCGTCTAATCCGCACAATAAACATACAAGACAAGAAACACAATCAAAGAGTGCACAAATATTACTAAATATGACATGACATGCATGATTAATGCAAATGCAAGGTAGAACCTGTTAATAGAATGCTTTAAATGATCACTAACTAGTTCTAATAGTTTTTAACAAGTTTATACAGGTTTGGATGTGATTAGATCAAATTTTAGAATTAATTCAACAGAATTTAACCAGAAAGATCGGACTAGTCCGCTAGGGACCGGACAAGTCCACACTTTACGAGATCAGCAGATTAGGGTTTTCTAGATCGACGTGAATTTGGAGTTTAGGTGTTGAATTCAGGTAAGGAAAAGATAATAGAAGGTATACCAGGTGTTTAGGACTCCAATGAATCAAGAAACTTGGAGGTGACACTTGGATCTTGGTGATCTAGGGTTGGTGATGAACTTGGAGATGAATTGGTGACGAAGAATGAAAGCTTGGTGGAGATCTTGATCCTCTTTCGTTTCCTCCTCTTCTTCTTCTTGCTTGGGATCTTCTCCCCCCTCCTTGATGGTGGCTCTCCACGAACTAGGGTTTGGGTGGGGTGGAAAAGTGGCAAATAGATGTCAAGCCAAAGGGTGGGGTTGTTTATATAGAGGTGGAGGCTAGGGTTAGATGGATTTTGAGTTTGGGATAAGTAGAGGCCAGTTTAGAGTCCCTCATGGGATCTAAAAGAGTTAGGCACGACATCCCTAGGCCCACTTAATGTGAAACCCAAGAAACAAGTCGTAAAACAAAAGATCAACTCAGAGTCGCGAAATATCGGACAAGTCTGGAGAAGATCGGACTAGTTTGAAGTCGTCCAGAGAGAAAATCCGACAAGTCTGGCCACAAATCGGACAAGTCCGACTTTAAACAGAGAGGAAAATGGACAAGTCCGCTGCAACACCGGACTAGTCCGGAAAAGTCCAAGGGCTTAGCAATTTTTCAAGGATTCTTGGAATATAGGACTAGTCCAAATTCGGACAAGTCTGAAAGTTTCCAGAGGCAAAATCGGACTAGTCCACAGCAAAAACGGACAAGTCCGTTTTTAGTCAGAGAGAAATCGGACTAGTCCTCAGTAAAATCGGACTAGTCCGCACTTTCTTGCGTTTTAAGTGCGGTTTTGTTCCAAATCAATTTTAAATGCTCCAAATCAATTTTAAACTCGTTCCTCTTGTTGTGGGTTAATGTTAAATATGTATATGAGTGTATGTAGGGCATGATGCATGAAAATGAGGGTGTTACAGGCGGCCCCCCTTGGGAGCGCTGTAGCTCAGAGAAGCGTCGCCAGCGGCCCCCTTGGGAGCGTCGAAGCTCAAAGAAGTGACACCGGCGGCCCCCTTGGGGGGTGCCGGAGCTTGGAGAAGTGACGCCGGCGGCACCCTTTGGGGGTGCCGGAGCTTGGAGAAGCATCGACAGCACCTACCACAGACGTGTAGAACGTTGGCGGCGGGCTCCCTGTATGTCCTGCACATAGGGTACACAAAAAGTAATTTCGCTCGTCGATCACCACTTCGCTGCTCTTTAGTTTCCTTATGGCTTACAGTCCTTAACTAAGGTACGGGGCATGGGTAATTCGGTGTGACAACATTCATGGTATGGTCGCTGCCTTGCTCAGGGCATGAGTCATCCGGCCCCCTGTACTCAGCTGTTAGCACTGGGAGGCAAGATGCGCATGCTTAGGGTATAGAAACAGGCTAAGCAGGTTGCACACCCCAGACCTCCAGCTCGGCGTTAGCCTTTCAGGTGTTAGAACAATTCGACACCATAGACCCCAACCAAAAAATCGATCATCGGACCCCAAACACATTGCGGGCACCTCATGCGAATCCGCCTTTAGTAGGATAGCACAATTCCAACTAAGACAAGACAAGAGGGATGTAACCGGGCATATGGCAGACGATATGTGAAAGTAAGCAAAAAATTAGAGCCTAATGTAAATAATTTTGCTCGTGGGTCACTCCCTTCCTGCTTTTAGTCTCGTTATGTCTTACGGTTCCGAGCCGGGCTTACATTGCATGGGTAATTCAATGTGATGGTATCCGAGTTATGGTTATCGCCTTGCTCAGGAGTGTGTGCTGTCCGACCCCATGTACTCAACCGTTAGCGCTGAAGAGGCAAAGTGTACACGCTTAGGGTGCAGGACCAAGCTAAGCAGGTTGTACCTTCTGGACCTCCCACGGGCGTTAGCTTTTCTGGGGAGTGACCATTCGGCGCCACAGTCTCCCGAGCAGGGAAACAACCAAATAACCCAAGTACATCACAGGAACCCCAAGCAGACCCGCCAGCAGCAGGATTGCATAACTCCACTAGGCGCGAGATAGGGAGAGAGTGCCCGTGCATATGACAGTGAATATGCGAGAACGAGCATAACTGATGATCATAAAATTAATGTGTAATTAAATAAACATAAATGAAGTATAGGGCAAGACAATGTTTCTTCTAACTTGGTAATCATAGGAGGGGGCAGGCTTTACAAGAAGGCAACGACCCGCTCCGGATGACAAGGGGGGAAAAATGTACAGGCTTAGGGTATGGAACCATGCTAAGCAGGTTGAACACCCTGGAGCAGACCCATCAGAGCTTAGTTGCTTCAAGCGCTGCTTCTAGATGCTATGACACCTTTTTTAGAAAAAAAGCTATCCTACCACTACGCCTAGGGTGAAGCTTTACCGAAGTGGCGCTGGGTAGGCAAAGTGTACACGCCTAGGGTGCAGGACCAGACTAAGTAGGCTGCATACTTTGGACCTCTCATCTTGCCAAAAGTAAAACTTACAGCGGATCTTCGGGTCGAACTTACCGTAACCCCTTGGTGACGTCGTTGTCGCCATGCTGGCGGGAAACCGCTTGACGTCCTGCTCATGAGACCCCTTATTGGCCTCTGGTAGGTGTGGCCAACTAGTTGGACACACCTACCACTTAGTCGTAGGATGTCGTCGGCGGGTCCCCGGCAGAGCGCGAGAGCATGGATAGTTGACGCTGGCGACGATGGCAACGAGGTAGCCACTGAACCGAGGCGGCACCTACCCTCAACGTGCGGAACATTGATGGCGGGCCCCCTAGGAGGTGCGGAGCTGGATGCTCCAGTGGTGCCAATCATCAACGCTAAGAAACGTTGACGGCATGCCCCTTGGGTGGTGCCGAAGCTGGCTGCTCCAGCGTCGCCCATCGTCGCTGTAGAAACATCGGGGTAGAGCAGGCGCTGCTACGAGTGCACTTTTCGGGCTCCCCGCCGGTGCGCTGTAGCAGCTGTCACGGCGGGAGTTTGCCGTGTCGTGTTGTGCGGGCCTGCATCTGGTGGACTGGCTGCATGGCGACGCGATGGTCCTGGTCTTCCCGCCCTAGAGCGGGACCCAGCTGGCGGGGCTATGGCCTGGAGGAGCTAGCATTGGAACGACGTTCACCATGTTGTTGGTGAAGATCTTTAAGGGGAAAAAACCCACTTCCTGGCGCACCAGATGTCGAGGTGTCTAACTGACACGTCCCCTGGACCTGCTCAGAAGCAGCCTGCGGAGGTTCCATGTATTTTCGAGGGCTTAGTCCCAGTAAGATCGAACGCAGTAGATGATGACCGCAAGGGATTTACGTGGTTCGGGCCGCCAGAGCGTAATACCCTGCTCCACAATGGTTTGTATGGGTTGTATTGCTCAAGCGTGTGTCGAGTGTCTCCGGTCCTGGCCTTAGTCTGAGCCGCCCCCTAAGTCGGTAGCTGCCAAGTCCTTTTATAGTCCAAGGCTGGACGACTTACAAGTGGGTCCCAGGGCCCGACAGGTGGCCCCGGGGTGATCTTATCATGTACAAGATCTAAGGCTTCTTGTGTACGCTGCCTCTGACCGCGCCATGAAGATTTGCGGTCTTGCCACGTCAGTCGCTAGTGGCTAGGAGTAGTCGTTGATGATGGCAGGGAATGTCCCACCCGTCTTGTCCCTGTAAGCTACCCACTTAGCGGTGTGGGGTAGGCCTGCGGCACCTTCACTGTGATGCGATTGGACGCAGTGGTCCCTGACAAAAGGCGTGCATCGCACCTGTACGCTTAGGGAAGGCATGTGCCTTCAATGCGCGACTGGACAGGACGCACCACCCCTTACTCCTGCAACCTACCGCCCAGGGCAAGTTGCTGGTCGTGTGGCAGCTTCAGAGCCCTCCTCGGTGGGAGCAAGGGCCCGGAGCCAGTGGACGCGTGGCAGCTTCGGAGCCCTCTTTGGTGGGAGCAAGGGCCCGGAGCCGGAGGACGTGCGGTAGCTCTGGAGCTCTCCTCGGTTGGAGCAAGGGCACAGAGCCAAAGGACGCATGGCATCTATGGAGCCATCATTGGTGGGAGCAAGGGCCCGGAGCCGGAGGACGCGTGGCAGCTCCGGAGCCCTCCTCGGTTGGAGCAAGGGCCCAGAGCCAGAGGATGCGTGGTAGCTCTGGAGCCCTCCTCAGCAGGGAGGCCGTGCCGAGTAGGATCCGGTTCTTGGCTGGCAAGGTCTTGACCTCCATGATGGTGTTGGCTGACTTCTTGCTCCGCCGTAATACCCCACTTTAGCAGCGTCTCTACAGGGCCTGAGTCTTCCACAACGAATACAACGAATGCCGGCTGAGTCCGGACACCCCGACTCCCAAGATGCTGGAGATGCTGAAAACAGTGACCTCCGACGTTGTTGACGATGAGCATGTCTCCATTCTGGATGACTGCTGGCTGCTCCATATGACAACCGACGTGAGGGCTGAACTGCGGAGCTCAATGCCAGAGGTCAACGTGTTCAGTCTCGGTCGCCTGCATCCCGAAGATACAACTGGGGCCTAGGCTGTCCTGAAGCGGAGTCGTGAAGCTGCGCATCCAGGGTCGGGGTCTTCCTCGCATCCTTCGGCAAGGGCGGAGGCACAGCCCTCAGCTACTATTGATAGGGCAGCAGTCAGCCAGCCGGCTCCAGCTCCGGAGCCAAGAAAGCGCTCCCGCACGTTAGCCGCGAGATCTACTACTTCTATGCTGAAGAAGCGAAAGTTATTTCAGGGGGACGAAACCCCCATCTCCCGTCAAGAGGGAGTCGGTGGGCTGATGCTTCTGTCATAGACTTAGCCTCCGATTCCAGCAGCGGCCCTGGTTCTAGAGGAGGTACCAAGGGGTCTGCAGAGACTACCACCCCGGCTTGCATTGACCTGGAGTCAGTACCAGAGACGGCGGCGCCGGCCTTGTCGTCAAATCCCGACAACCTTGATCTATCGCACGGGGTTGGAGGCCATGGTCATTGGAGTGGCTCGACTCGCTGGTAAGTTTCAGCTTCTCCCCTCTGCTATTTCTCTTCTTTTCTTTTTCGTTCTTGACGATGCTTTATCTTGGTTTCTCAGGGCTTCATTAGCCAATTTGGCGCCCTTGGTCCTTCCAGGAGTGGGCTTGATAACCCCTGTGCTTCCCGGAGCTAGAATGGGGTCTGTCGCGCTGCATCCTACGCTCGAAGGTGCATCGGCTTTATGTGTCGTTGATGACTTTGCACCCCTGTCCGACGAGGCAGGTGCGGCAGAAGTGGCGCCAAGCGTGGAAGTGCCAGGCGAGGGGGTGCATGGTGAGAAGGCGCCAGGCGAGGAGGTGTCCGATGAGGAGGAGGCTACCTTGGTTGAGGCTGCCTCCCTTGTTATGGCTGACCCGCAGGATGTTGAGGAACAAAGAGCTTGAGGTGAGGGCTTTGAAGGCCCATGCTGCTGCCGAGGCCCGCCTGAAGCTGTGCGAGGATCAGCTGCTGGAGTTGGTCCACCGCAAAGTTGCCATAGCCGATGCGGAATGGAAGTTGGCGGAGAAGAAGGGGGAGGTCTCCCGGGGCCCAGAGGAGAAGCGCCAGGCTTTGCAAGACCTGAAGCTCGTAATCAAGCGCCGGGAGTACGATCTGGAGCGTCGTGCTCGGGAGCTCGCCGACTGGGAGGAGACTGCACGGAGAGAGACGGAGAGCCTCCAGGCCTCCCGTACGGCAGAGGCCCAAGGGGTCCAGGACTTCCTGGCCCGTGTTGGGGTGGTGCTAGAACCCCTCAACCTTGGTCCCGTGCCGCGTGGGGGACCATATCAAGGGGTGGCCCAACTGCTTCCTGCCTTGGACTACCTCTGTTCGTCGTTGGGGTCGGTGAACACCGTCCTCGCAAGGCGGCTGGAGGCTGAAGGAAAGGAGCTGGCTGAGCTGGTGGCCTGCCGCATTCGGGTATGCTTCCGAAGCTGGTTCCCAAATATCCTGCTGGAGGCGGCGGAGAAAGGTCCCCTTGATGAGCGGGAGGATGAGGCTAGGTCCGAAGTCCAAGACCTTGCTAGGGAGGTCGCTTCTTTTTCCCAGCGGAGTTGAGGCTGGCGACACCTGGGCGCAAGGCTTTTGTATTCGGGGATGACCATCTTGTGTAAATAAATGTTTATGAATTTGGATTCATGTTGTTTTGTTTGTTGGCTTGTCGCGTTCTTTTAAATTGTTGCCCAATTCCTTCTCTTGAGTAAGGACTTGAAGAGCCCTTGTTCATGTCGTTAGCCTCTTAGGGACCAACGCTTGCACAATTGACGTGGCCAGTTTGTCGCTAGATGATGTCCTACCTATGGAATCCCCCTTAGAGGCCCCCTGGTAGGCATGGCCAGATTGTTAGGCACGCCTGCCACTTGAACACAGGATGTCTTTGACTAGTCCCCATCGGTTGTGAGGGAGCATGAGTGTTGTCGTTGCCGGCAGCCGGAGCTGGCTACTCCGGCTCTGCCCTCCGACGTTGTGAAGTAGTCAACGGCAGGCCCCTAGGGAGGTGCCAGAGCTGGGTGCTCCGGCGTTGCCTACCACCACCGTGTAGTCATGGAATGCAGGCGCCTGATGGACAGGATACCACAAGCGAACTTTGTTAGCAGCAGAAATAGGGCAGGAGAGTGCACTCACTTGTCTGCGCTTGTTGTTGTTGCTGACGTGCCGAGACGTCGACGACAGGCCCCCTGGGGGGTGCCAGAGCTGTATGCTCCGGCATCGCCCACCATCGTTGTAGATTCGTCAACGGCAAGCCCCTTGGGAGGTGCCAGAGCTGGATGCTCTGGTGCCGCCCACCATCCTCGTTGAAACTTCGACGGCAGGACCCTTGGGAGGTGCCGGAGCTGGATGCTTTGGCGTCGCCCAACATCTTCGTGGAAACGTCGACGACAGGCCCCTTGGGAGGTGTCAGAGCTGGATCTTCCGGCGTCGCTCACCATCTTCGTGGAAATGTCGACGACAGGCCCCTTGGGAGGTGTCAGAGCTGGATGCTCCAGCGTAGTCCACCATTGTCGTAGATTCGTCAACGGCAGGCCCCTGGTGTACAGCTATCGCGAGAGAACCCTGTTAGAAACAAGTGCGGGGTAGGAGAGTTTACTCACGTATCCGCGCTTGGTGCTGATGTTGACGGTCTGGGACATTGACGACAGGCCCCTTGCGAGGTGCTGGAGCTGGGTGCTCCGGCGTCACCCACCATCTTCATGAAAACATCAACGACAGGCCCCCTGGGAGGTACTGGAGATGGATGCTCCGACTTCGCCCACCATCTTCATGGAAACGTCGACGGCAGACCCCTTGGGAGGTGCCAGAGCTAGATGCTCTGGCGCCGCCCACCATCATCGTGGAAACGTCGACGGTAGGCCCCTTGGGAGGTGCCAGAGCTGGATGCTCCGGCGTCGTCCACCATTGTCGTAGAGTCGGCAACGGCAGGCCCCTGGTATATAGGCTATCGTGAGGGAAGCCTGTTAGAAACAAGTGTGGGGTAGGAGAGTTTACTCACATATTTGCGCTTGGTGCTGATGTTGACGGTCTAAGACATCGATGGCAGGCCCCTTGCAAGGTGTTGGAGCTGGGTGCTCCGGCGTCGCCCACCATCTTCATGAAAACATCGACGGCAGGCCCCTTGGGAGGTGCTCGAGATTGATGCTCCGGCGTCGCCCACCATCTTCATGGAAACGTCGTCGGCAGGCTCCTTGGGAGGTGTCGGAGCTAGGTGCTCCGGCGTAACATGCTTTGTATGTCCTGCAAACATAACAGAGGTGCATATTGTTTTGCTCGCTAGTGATCTATTCCTATCCTTAAGTATTTTCATGTCTACAATCCTGGGCTGGTACACGTGATTTGGGTAATTCTGTGCATTGGCGCTAAGGGTCCGGCTTCCTTCTTATTCGGGGGTGTGAGCGTCCTGGTCCTCAGTACTTAGCCACAGCACTGGAAGGCAAAGCGCACACGCTTAGGGTACAGGACCAAGATAAGAACATTGCGCGCTCTGAACCTCTTGCTCAGCGTTGGCCTTTCGCGGGGAACCATTTGGCACCACAGGACCCCAAGTAAGAGGGCAGTCGCGAGGTTCCAAGACACCTTGCAGGTACCTCAAATACATCCGCCTACAGCAAGGTTGCATGACTCTACTAGGGTGGATATAGAACAATTTTCACCAACTATATGAAGACAATATACAAAAGACGAGACTAGCTTGATTGATCACAAAATTAACAGGTAATTTTAAGTGAGCGTAAGAGGAAGCACATGGTAAGACAGTGAATTGGCTTTAGAATAAGGCAACGGCCCACTCCAGTTGGCTAGGGAGGCAGAGTGTTAATGCTTAGGGTACAAAACCAAGCTAAACGACTGTACACTCTGGACCCCCCCCCCCCAGAATTTGGTTGTCCTAAGTGACACCAAGCTAAACGACTGTGCTCCTTGGCACCATGACACCCTACACTGTCCTACATTTTATGCTAAGGGTAGAACATACAGAGGTGCTCTATGTTCCAAGGGTTGGGGAGGGGCTCTCCTTCTTCCGTGGCGAGGCGGACACACCCGGGGCGGGATACTTGTATCACTTGGAAGGGGCCTTCCCAACTGGTGGAATGTTTGTGCGACCCTTCTCGAGAGAGTATGTGCTGCAACACCAGGTCACCTGTCTTGAGCTCTCTACTCCGCATGAACCGCTCTTGGTAGGGCGTCTGCGCCTGTCGGTAACGTGCATTTCAGATGGTGGCGTGCCACCTTGCTTTGTCAATGAGATCGACATCTTCTCGTCGGAGCTGGTCCTGTGATGCTTCATTGAACGCTCGGACCCTGAACAAGCCCACAGCGATCTCTGGGGGTGGACGACCTCGACCCCATACACGAGAAAGAAAGGTGTTTCTCCCGTGGCACGGCTGGGCGACGTCCGGCTTGCCCACAGTGCACAGGGGAGTTCGCCGACCCACTTGGCACCATGGTTATCCAAGCTGTCATATATGCGTGTCTTGAGGCCCGTGAGGATCTCAGCGTTGGCCCGTTCGACTTGTCCATTGCTCTTTGGATGAGCCATGGATGCATAACAAACTTGGACGTTGAGGTCTTCACAGTAGTCCTGGAATGCTGCACTGGTGAACTGGGTCCTGTTGTCGGTGATGATCCTGTTCAGGACCTCGAACCTGCAGACAACTGATTTGATGAACTTGACTGCAGACTCCTTATTGATGTTGATCATAGGGGCTTCCTCTGTCCACTTGGTGTACTTATCTATGGAGACATATAGGAACTGCAGGATATCCAGCCCCGAGACCGCGAAAGGCCAGGAGGGCGGGATCATCTACAGTGACTACGCCGGAGTGTGAATTTGCCTGGCGTGGAACTGACACGCCTTGCACTTCTTGACCAGTTTAATGACGTCTTGTAGTTTTGTTGGCTAGTAGAAGCCATGCCGGAAGGCTTTGCCAACCAGCGTGCGGGAAGCTGCATGATTCCCACACTCTCTTTCATGGATTTCTACGAGCAAGTCGCAACCTTCCTGCCGAGTTATGCACCGTAGAAGTATGCCGTTGGCACCACATCAGCTGAGATCACCTTCTACTGGCATGTAGCGTTTAGCCATCCTCACAATCCTCTCAGCGAATGCTGGGTCCTCTGTGAGGAGGTTGTCCTTCAGGTAGTCCTGGACCTCTGTGATCCACGTGTCGAGACTCTCCTGAGCTTCTGGATCTTGGGCGCCAGGTGATTTGGGACCCTTGGTGACGCTCAAGAACCTTGGCGGCCCCCATGGTTGCAGGACTGCCGTGATTGCCAGTTCTGTGAAGCTGGGCTCACCTTCGTCATTAGGCCTTGCCGGCCTAGCGGTTGGCCGCACCAACCTCCTGCCAAAGACCCCTTCTGGAATTGGGGCAACTATGGACACTATGCTTGACAGGGCATCGTCGATGGAGTTGTTGGTGTGCGACACATGGCAGAGATCCAAGGCCTCGAATCTAGCTTCTAGCTTCTTTACATGTATTAGATATGACACGAGCTAGGGGTCGTTGCAGCAGCACTCGCCCCGGACTTGCTTGATGATCAGCTGGGAGTCTCCCTTGACAAGCATCTGCTGGACACCGAGACCCTACGCGGCTGTGAGTCCGAATATGAGGGTTTTGTACTCTGCCATGTTGTTGGTAGCCTTGAAGTCGAGGCGCACTGCGTACTTGGACTGCTCCCCTGTTGGCGAGGTGAGCAGCATGCTGGCTCTGGCGCCTTGCTTCCTTGAGAATCCATCGAAGAAGAGTGTCCAGTGAGGTCCGGTAAGCACCAGAGCCCTGGGCTCTGACTCACTGATCTCCCGGCACCCTGGGTTGCTCGTAGAGGGGGTCCATTCAACAACAAAGTCTGCTAGGGCTTGACTCTTGATTGCATGTCGTGGCAAGAGATCAAGCTCGAACTCCGCTAATTCAGCTGCCCACTTGGCGATATTGCCAGTTGCGTTCGGGCTGTGTAGCACTGCTCCCAGTGGGAACGAAGTCACCACTAATACTTGGTGTGCCTGGAAATAATGGCAGAGCTTCCTCGACGCGATTAGCACCGCATAGAGTAGCTTGTGGACTTCGAGGTTTCTTGTCTTTGCCTCATGCAGGACTTTGCTGATGAAGTAGACCGGGCATTGGATGGTCCGGGACCTTTTTGGGGAATCCGGCACATCTTCTTTCCTCTGCTCCAAGTCAAGCGACTCCATTCCCACTGGGCCTGGTGCTTCCTTCGGGGGAACGGGACTCAAAGGCTTATTGGCCTCCGAGGCTCCCTAGGGGGACCCGGTCATCCTGTGGGGGACGAGACCCAGAGGCTCCTTGGTCTCTGGGGCCCCCTTGGGGGACCCAGACGTCCTCTGGGGCCTGGGACCCAAATGCTCCTTGGTTCTGGGGCCCCCTAGGGGGACCCGAACGTCCTCTAGTGGTTGGGACCCAGAGGCTCCTTGATCTCCGTGGGCCCCTAGGGGGACCCAGATATCCTCTGGGGGCTGGGACCCAGAGGCTCCTTGCTCTCCGGGGGCCCCTTGGGGGACCCAAACGTCCTTTGGGGACTGGGACCCAGAGGCTCCTCTGTTGTTGGGGCCCCTTGTGAGCTTTAAGCCCTAGGGCTCTAAATCAGCGGCAGGGGTCCCTTCCTTTCGTCTGTGCTACTGGGGGCTGACCCGTTCTGCAACCAAAACCATACTTACCACCTCGGTTGTGGCGGCGATGTAGAGGTACAGGGGCTCCCCGAGCTCTGGTGCTACCATTATTGGTAGCGACGTCAGCTGCTACTTCAGCTTGCGGGATGCCTTCTCCGCGTCTTCGGTACCAACGAATGGTCCAAATTGGTGCAGGAGTTTGAAGAACGGGAGAGCCCGCTCTGCCAGCCTAGAGATAAACCGGCTAAGCGCTGCCAAGCACCCTGCAGGCTTCTGCACATCCTTGATGTGGGCTGGAGGCCGCAACAGCTCCACCGCTTTGATTTTTTCTAGGTTGGCCTGGATTCCTCGGTGTGAGACCAAGAACCCGAGGAGCTTCCCAGCTTTGACACCGAACACGCACTTGTCTGGGTTGAGCTTTGTGTGTGTGGTTCGCAGCCTGTCAAAGACTAGGGCGAGGTTTTCTAGCAGTGAGGTTTGTAATTGGATTTTTACTACAATATCATCAACATATACCTCTACTAGGTCGCGAATGAGGTCCCAGAATGTTTTATGCATGGCACGTACAAAGGTGGGGGGGCATTCTTAAGATCGTAAGGCATGGAGACATAGCAGTAAAGGCCATCTGCGGTTATGAAAGCAGTATGTTCTTCATCCTCTCTAGACATTGGGATTTAGTGGAACCTTGAATACGCTTCAAGAAAGCATAACATATCGCACCTCGAAGTTGAATCTACGATTTGATCAATTGTAGGAAGAGGAAAAGGATTTTTAGAACATGCCTTGTTGAGGTTGGTCTAGTCAATGCACATCTGAAGCATACCACCAGCCTTAGGGACAACAACCGGATTGGCCAGCCGTCTCGTATGGTGGACCTCCCGTATGAAGCCAACATCGAGGAGCTTCTTGATCTCCTCGCGGATGAAGTTTTGTCGCTCGATGGACTGCTTATGGGGCCTCTATTGCCGCGGCCGTGCATCAGGGTAGATCTTCAGATGGTGCTCGATCACTTCCTTGGGGATGTCTGGCATCTGCGACAGTTGCCTGGCAAAGACGTCTACGTTAGCTCGCAGGAAGGTAGTGAGCGCCGATTCCTGCTCGCTATCCAGACTCCCTGCAATACGGGTGGTCTGAGCCGCATCAGTGCAGATCTGGATTTTCTTGATGGGTATGTCGTCGTCGTCAGAGGGCTGCACTCGTGGTGCAGCGACCGGCTGCGCGTGCTTGGGTCAAGCGAAGATTTACTCGACCCAGCATCGCACAGGGCAGGTGCTGGGGCTGCTGCCAGTGCACGGAGCTTCTCCAAAACTGTCACCGCAGTAGCAAGATCTCCGCAGATCTTGAGGACGCCGGAGGGCATCGACATCTTGAGGACGAGTAGCCGTAATGGGCTACAACCATAAACCAGTACAGAGCTGGCCTGCCGATAATGGCGTGGTAGGGGAGGCTAACCTTCACGACATCGAATAGGATATTCTCTGTCCTGAAGTTCTCCGGTGTCCTTAAGGTCACTTGGAGGTGGATGCAGCCGTACGGGATAACACTCTCCTGTCCTACCCCTGAGAATGATCTTGACGGAGCTAGCTCAAACACGGGGATCTTTAGCTTATCGAAGGCCGCACGGCTGATAAGGTTGAGGTCGGCTCCACCATCTACCAGAACATGGTAAAACTTTACGCTGGCGATGGTGGGGGCGACGAGGAGGGGCAGCTGCCTGGCTCCCACCTTGTTCTCGGGGCAGTCAGAGGTGCCGAAGCTGATCGGCGTCTCCATCCATTTGTGGTGCAGCGCTATGACATGCGTAGAGGATGTCGAAGCCATTGCCCGGCACAGGGTCTTGACCGCATTCCTGGATGCGGTTCCCAAGATCCTCCACTGATGACATGGAGTGCTTTGCGACGCTCGTGGTCGCTGTTGAGGTCGAAGTTCATAGTGTGGTGTACCGTTTCCATGGCGCATTCCAGCCTTTGGAACTCCTTCTTCACGTCTTTTTTGACACGATGGTCGACCTTTTGCGGCTTGATCTCGCCGCAGCTCGCAAGCTTGATGAATACCATGGTGGTGAAAGCGCTACCACTTTTTTGAGGGAAAAATCCCTTACCTAGCGCGCCAAATGTCGAAGTGTTAATGAGACACTTCCCCTGGATCTACTAAGGAGCAGCCCGCGGAGGTTCTTGTTCGGCGAGGCTTAAGCCTCAAACTAGTGTTCTAGCGGAAGAGTATGAGACACAATGGTTTTTATGTGGTTCGGGTCGCAAGGAGTGTAACACCCTACTCCATGGTGGATTGTATTGCTGGTGAGTGTGTATGTGTGTGTGTGTATTGGGGACTCTGAGTCCGGTCTTTGTATCGGTGGCAGTCTGGGCCTTTTATAGTCAAGGTTGGATGCCTTACAAGTGGGGTCTCGGGGCCCGACAGGTGGTCCCAGGGCGATCTTATCCTAAAGATCTAAGACTTATCGCATAAGCTTCCTCTGGGGTGGCAATGGAGACTCGCCATCTTGCCGCCTTCCTTGTCAGTAGCCCACGCCGCTGCTGACAGTGGTAGAAGGTGCCCCGTCAGCTTGTCTTGTTGCTGCAAGCTACCCACTTGGCTGAGTGGGATAGGCCTGCAGCGCCTTCACTATGATGCAATTGGTCATAGCGGTCTCTGACCGTTGGCGTGCCCCACGTCATGCGCCAGGGGTGGTTGCGGGTCTTCAATGCTTCACTGGAGAGGAGTGCTCCACCCTTTACCTCCCGCACCCTACCGTCTAGGGCGAGCAGCGGAACATGTGGTAGCGTCGGTGCAGGTCCTCGGTGGGAAGGCTAGCCCCGATCCTTCATGACGCGTGGTGGCTCTGGGGCTCCCCAGGGTACGTGGCAGCTCCGTGCTTTTTTCACTTAGTGGGTGCTGGTCCTCGTGCTCCGTGCTACATTGCTATTTCGGGGGTGCTCCCCCAAGGATGGATGAGGTCCCGTCCCTACACGTGGCATCTCGGGAGCCCGTCACAACGGAGGTGCCAAGTCCCATCTTCAACGCTTATGTGGCAGCGCCACAGCTTGATCTTTGAGGGAGGCAAGGGCCTTGGTGCCTATAGAACACGTGGCACCACCGGACGCGCCTCGCTGTCTTCATCCTGTGTGCGAGGGTACCACATCTGCAGGGTACCGACAGCGAACATCTTCGGACCGCCAGCGAATATAGAATGAATCGTGAGGATGTAAGTTATCTTTAATGTGGATATCTTATTTTCTTACTTTTGAGTTTTATTTTCGTTGTAACAAGCGTATTTTAATACTTATATTCTCTGCTGTTCAATATTACCAGAAATATTATTTTAAGATTTTGATTCCAACTTCCAAATTCCATTGTTCATAGGACACCATCTCCAAAAATACCAAATAAATTCCTATATACTCACTTTGATCTATACTTTGTGGTTGTTCAAACCAACACATTCTAAACCTTGATATGTGTTTCATTGCAGGACACGAAGAATGTGAACCAAGAATGGCCGGTTTGTAGAAGTATGCCTAGTGGAGGAGCCGACAAGACCGCCGGTGAACTGTGTCAATTAATGCGTCGCGAAATTTTGCACAAAAGCGGGGTGTTCTTTGATGAGGATGGTGTAATAGCTGATGTACCAGTACTTTGTGACTATGACAATAGAAACAATTTTTAGTGAAATTTGTAAACTATGAGATGACTTGTATGTGTAACTTGTACATATGTATATTGTTTCAGTGAAATTGACTTCTGTGATTATATTGTTGACTTCTATGATTATATTGAATTTACCTGGAAATTAGAAATAACAGCAGGTAGTACTGCATGGGGTATACTTTATCACATATGGTTCTTTACCTACGACTAGACCCGCCTGCGAAATTATATTATCACAGGCAGCTAAAAATAGGTAAATAACAACCTGTGATAACTCTATTATCACAGGCAGTTTCTATTATCGTACAAACCGGCTGCGATAAATTGTCTCTACAGGCGGCTTGTCATAGGTAAAAATCCGCCTGTGATGAAAAGATTATCATAGGCGGTTACCTATAATGTACGACCTGCCCGTGATAATGTGTCTTCACAGGCGGCTAGTCATAAGTAAAGAACCGCTTGTGATAAAATGATTTTACAGGCGACTAGTCATAGATAAAGAACCACCTGTGATAAACCCATTTCAGAGGCGGTTTTACTCTCTGTCTGTGAAATTACAAATTATCATAGGCTCTTCGTTTCAGACGGTTTTAGAAACCGCGTTTGATAATACGTTTGGAGCCGCCTAAGATGAGGCTTATTGTAGTAGTGTCACAAATGAAAACACAAGAAAATTCGACATGTTCTTGCAATCTTTTCGGGTCTGTGTGCATCCTCCTGGGTATAACCGTATAAGGTATTGTTCATGCTGTTCTTCTTCTGCTTCTGCTTGTCTCAGGCCTCACCAGAGTTGTCCATCTGGTACATCTGGGATGACGTTGTCAGCGTGGGTTGCCAACATGAAACGTGATCCTCTAACACAGTCACCCACTATGTTCTCCTTGGAGTGAACACCAACAAACTTGGGCATTGAAAGGGATTGCACGCGGAGACGAGCAAAGGAACGTTGTTTGATCATACTTTGAGACTTGGTAAGAAGCAGAAGTCACGATGTGCCTGCATGAGTGCTAGAATTTCAGTACCAGAAACAACATGTACAGGAAAGTAAAAAGTAATATTTGTTTTAGTTCAAGTGGTCTTATGCTATGTGATCGTGCTGGTGCGCTCTCGCAGGTACACTATCTGATTGCAGTTGATCTCTTAGGGTTAGAAGGCAAAGAACGAAGTTGGCCCGGAACCCCAGTTTTAAGGATGCGATGTGATCTAGCCTGGGCGACTTTTTTTTTATTAACTTCAATTTTTATTCATTTAATATTAATAACCAACATATTTCCTTTTTTCTAATCTAGCCACCTACTTGTTACGAATTGTCTATCTATTGCACGAATAGGTAACGTGAACGCCACATCGGATCCAGTCATCCAGCAGAGACGAATCGTCCATCATCTGCTAGACGACTTGATGTTATTGATTGTGGGTCGACCTGTCGTCCAGCACATGAACAATTCGTCCACCCGTTGGACGACTTGAAATTTTGAACTGCAATTTTATTCATTCTCCGGCTCTAGTTTTAAATTATGTGGAAGTATATTTTTGGAACATAATTATGGAACTAATTGGAGTATAGTATCTCATGAGTTGACTGAAGAATTTAGATAAACTTTTCCCACACTTGCTGAGTACGACATGTGCTCACACTTGCTATTCCTACAATTAATTCAGCTACACGAGATATTTTTTAAGACAACATGAAGTACTAGGCGTGTGTACTACCATTGATTGCCTATGGAGTTGGAGCGCCTATGCTAGATTACTTTCCGCTGTAATAGAAGCAATGCATTTTTACGATTCATGACATTGTTAAATTCTGAATATCATTTGTGATGCACTTGTGTATGTGTAATGAACTTGGTTTTTTTTTTCGGAATTAGGTGTCACAAGAACTTCTCCTTAAGAGTATTCGATTATCGAATCACAAGGAACGTGCGCATCAATCTTCTAACTGGCTCACCCAAGGACACAAAGTTTATTTAGTAGGTAAGGAATAGAGAGAAATTCCAAAGGATTATCCTAAAGATCAGAGCACTCTATGAGTGGTTCTTTGCTTCGGGCACGAGCTTACCCCTAGTCTCTCCCGCTAAGAGTATATGGCGTAGCAAAATGTGGAGGGTTACAAAGGACGCCTAGGGTTGTCACCACCTACCACCTACTTCTTCAATTTGTGAATCTACGAGATATTTGCTGATAACCTAATCACCTCGCCTACGTTATCAGCCACAACTATAATCTTTTCGAATACAGAGCCAAGACCAGAGCCCCTAACTCGTAGAGCAATAAACCCATAAATAGCTACTTGAAAATAATACAGTGAATCAAAGGACAAATTGAAATTCATACTCTTACTCATAAAAGAAGACTTCCGTAGAGGTACAAGCATGGGGAGGTTCTTAAACAAGACTCAAGATTTTTCCTTTCCTTCTGCTCCTCTCTTGGCCAACTCCTAGAGCAGCATTAAGCCTATGGAGTAGTGTACTTATCTCAAACTTGTGGTGTGTGTGAAGAAGTGAGTGAGGGGTTCTATTTATACTAGTTTCTGAGACGGTTCATGTAATAATCCGTTGCGAGAATCGGTTATTGCCGCCATTAGGGAGCCACAGGGGAGTGACACGTAGGAGTTGACATCGTTTGGATGCGAGATGGGGTCGGTCGAACGCCTAGTTCGATCGCACTCCCACATCCTCCAACGGGGTTGTGCTTTCTCCATGTTATTGTCAGGTCGGCCCTCCAACCTTGACTGACTGGCTGTTGGATTCTGTCGGATACTCCTATAAATGGGCCTATTGATCCATGTGCTACCACATGTCATCTTTTGACTGGTTGGAAATATCTTTTTAGGATTAGTCCCCACAATTCTTAGTATTTTTTGGGTATAATTCACCTACATACAAATAGACACCTACACTTGTGGAAATGGTTAGTAAATAGCTCTTACCCCTATGTTGTGTTTTTTTACACATTTTATGAGGCGTATTTATGGTCAAATATGGTACTTAGTGACCATCAACCATGACCATCTTAACAACAATTTGAACAGTGGAGTTTAACCCTATGTTCATGTTTAGATGAGCTAGCAACATGTTTGTTAGCACCCGTGTTAACAGCTGTTATATACCAATTTCACCCGTTAATATAACTCAATTATGTGAAGGAAATATAATTTCTTGCACACTTCACCTTTCTATTTAACCTATTTACACTTGTCTTTGGAGAAAGTAGTGCATGCAGGAATTCTATGCAAAATTGAAGTGAAACAAGGGGATGGATCCTATAAAATATCATTCCAGCCAATCAGGCGACACCACGTGGCATCACATGGATCAAATGGCCCACAAACAGAAGTATCCGAGGCCACCTAACAGTGTAGCACCCATATCAATCAATGGGACCCACCTGGAAGTCACCCCGTGGAAGCACACCAAAAATGGTCAACAATTCTGTTCGGCCAAACCCTTCCTGGCACCAAACTCGGTCAACTTCCACGTGTCGACTCCCTGTGGTGCCCTAGTCACGATGACGACCGATTCACATGCTTTTGGTGGCGGGAACTGACCCTTCTCCAAGCTATAAATAGGACCCCTCACCTCTCACTTCAACACACACCACTTGAGCATCATTCTATTATATACACTAGTTCTCTTAGTCCTTAGTGGATTTAGGCTATAGAGAGGAGAGGCTCTAGTCCCAAGTCCAAATTGGTAAAGGTATGGCTCATGTATCTTTTCTTATATTTGTGACTTTATGCATAATAAAGATCTTTAGTCTTCTTTTATTCATATACTTGGATGAAGCGTTTCTTGTTTGATTGTGGAGTCCATGTATGTGGTAGTAGTCTTTATGATTATGTCATGTCACTGTTAATCTATCATCATAAACACTACCAACCGCCACTATAGTCTAATTAGTTATGATATGATCATGTTGATGTGAATAACTTATGCTATGTCTCAACAATGGTTCAACGATGTTTAGGTTAGTCATTGTCTTATGATGGCTTGTGTAATGACTCTTAAGGTATTTACTTAATATGCTAGCATGGTGCTAGGATAGTTAAGTAATGTTGGATGTCTCGTAGAACCACAAATTGAAGAGGTAGGCAGTAGGTGGCGACAGCCCTATCTGTCCTTTGTAATCCTCCACGTTCGGCTATGCCACAGACTCTTGGCAGGAGTTCTCTATTGTTGCTAGGTGTAAACCCGTGCCCGATATGTTGAACAACTTATCATAAGTATTCACAATTGACATGCTCATTAGTATCTAACTGGGCTATGTATATGTATATTAGAAGAATTGTAGGAGCAACTCCCCAACTCTTAGCCTAACTTCCATTTGGACCCATCTACCCTTTAGAATAGATTGCTTAGGTGTGAGTCACACTACCCATATTATCAACTTACCCCTGTCTTGATAATTGATTAGTATCTCATAGCTTGATCATAAGAGTAGTGTTTACTTTACTTCATTGCCTTCCTTTGGAATAAATATGATACCCTTGAGAATACTCTTGGGTGAATTGCTACAAGACAGTTTCCGTGCGTTTGCAGACCTCAGCTCTTTCGAGAGATGATCTGTGACATAAGAAACGTCAACAAGCATTTCAGGCGCCGTTGTCAGGGAAGGCAAAGGAAGTGAAGGATAACTATCACTTGTGATTAAGCTATGGATACTAGTAGTTATTAGACAGGATTACCCTTGTTTGTTTTCTCCTTTTATGCTGAAAAAAGGGTAGTGTTGGCTAACCCATTTCATGGGACGACCAATGAGGACGCAAGTGCTCAACTGCAAGATGATTCAAAGCATACCTCAACAAATATCCGCTAGGCAACACCATTGCCTTTTGTTGAAGAATTTCAGCTTCAAGTAGGAGTCAAAGTCATCCATCCCCAAGCATGGGGAGGCTCCAAGAGTTTTTCTTGGTTTGCCTCCACCATGGGGTGGATAGTTGTCTCTTCATCCAACACTCATTTCATGGGTTGGCTCCACCAATCCATGACTGCATTTGTGATGGAGCTGAAGGAGCCCTATTCTCATTCATCATGAATGAGAATATGATCTCTACTCGAGGGGTGGATTGAAGAATGCTCTACTTCCCTTAGCATGGAATGCACACCACTTCAAAAGGTGGACATGCTAGCTATTGAACTACACCTTCCATTGAAGTATCATGAAGATCAATCCAATGGATAGTTGTTTGGAATTATCCAAGTCATGGATATTCACATGATTTGTGAAAATCCATGTCAACATGGGGCACTTGGGGAATCATTTACCTAAAGACCCATGAGGATTCTTCCTTTCAAACAGAACTCCAATGGCTATCATCTACAAGGAGGTCAAGGGTGGAATCAACATCACCCTTGTAATCAAGTAGGCTATGAGGATTTCAAGGAATTTAAGTTCAACTAGCCTACATTGAAGTATCTTGTCCTTGGCCAAGCAAGAAATCTAGAAAACATTTACATGAAGCTCTTGGCCAAGGATAAGAAACTTAAAGATCATTCAAGATCCAATATATCCCACAATCACTTGTTGGGATTCCTACCCTTTGACCAAGCCCATGCAACCTAGGGCAAGTGACATTGTGGATGAAGCATTTCTTGTTTGATGTGGAGTGGACATGTCATCACGCCAAGGAAGCATTTGATCCATGATCAAAGTATGGGTTGACCTTAAGGAATATCAAGAAGGTCAAAGTGACACCCCTAAAGAAGGACAAGCCTCACCATGCTCATGAAAAAATATCTTCAAGAGGGAGAAACCGTCACTACATCAAGTCTTCATCAAAACGATGGAGAGGCTAGGGCCACCATGTAACCCACATGTCCAACTAACATGCCAAAGGATATTTGGCATGTCCATCAAGAGAAGTTGTCCATATCTTCAACTCTGAGATTGGACAACAAATCATCGTACTAAACAGGACGGAAGTAAGTCCCACTCATCGAACTTTAAAAATTCGGTGAGTCCTTGCCAATAGGTTAATTGGTAGTTATCTCATATTTTATTTCCCAATTTTATATTTGAACTTCCCATAAAATCTTGGCATTTGCATTTAGCATGTTTGAATTTTCACACTTGCATGTTGGAATGTAAAATTTTCAACCATCCTTAAGCTAAAATTTTGAATTAGGGAATAAATTTATTTGGACATGAACCTTGGGGATAACCACTTGAATTCATCTACCTATATTAAACCGAAAATATTTCCCTTAATATTCATTGCATTTGCAAGCTGCTTCAAGTTGGGCAAAACAGTTTGACAAAGGGTACAACATGCTTTTTACCTACGTAACCCGTTTTCGAGTTTTTTTGTTTGTTCTTGATTTTAGTGCAGCAAGTACAAAACTTGTAAAGAGGTTGGAAGGCCCTATCAAGCTCATATTTCTCCATCGATCTCATTTTGAGTTCATGGTGGAGGAATACTCAAGATGATAGCCCAATGGAGCAGCAAGATGAAGACTCATGAAACTCCAACCTCAGCTTGGCAAGGAGACACTGAACATGAAGGTTACACCAAAATCCATGGTCATGAGTTTCTCACACAACGACCTTCAACCAAGTCTGCTCTTCAGTTGAGGTACAAGTTTAAAATTTTCCATCGTTGGTATTACATTAGAATTGAATGATTTTTGCTTAAATTGGTAAGTAAGGTTTGCACCTTCTCATCATTCAATTCTTATGCATCCTCACGAGAGTAAGTGTTGGCATTGCCCTTTTTGATTCTTCAAAAAGGAATGTCACCTTACATGAGAATAAATTTAAACAAGTACCTAGAATTTCATAAGCGTTGCTAAAATTGACTTAGACATTTTCTACCTAGGTAATGCTTATGGAATAACTTAATGGTCGAATTGGTATGTAGCAACCTAGGAATAGTGATGTCTATAATTTTGATTTGAAATTCATTCATGCATGGATCACTAAAATTCAAATTCCTAGGCAGGAAAATAAAAAATGTTCAGGAGGATAAAATTGAGAATCTTGTTTGCCATGACCCAATGATAAATATTTGCTCTTATAAAAAAACTATGTTGGTTAGCAACTTTGCAAGATGAAGGGATCCATATAGTGTATTTATATCACTTGCATTGCTATGAATAGGATCTTCAGAAATTGTTCAACTTGATTTATCCATAAAGCCCCACTCCTAGCAATGATTCATACACTGTTCATGGATACACTGGAAATTGGACCCAATGCATCTTTGGTCTTGTTATTCCCCATACGTACAAATGAAGATTCGTTTACCTAACCCGAAAATTCATTTGTACAAGTATCGGGAGCTAACCATCCCTCTCTATCATAGAGGGAAAGTTTGCAGGAGTAAAATAACTATGCAGGCATTCAAATATCCGATTGTTGGAAACCCTAAGAGGATTCCATTTCAATATCTCTTGGCCAAGGAGTAAATGAGGATGGTTGCTACCTATCGAAAATTAAGCTCGAAGGTCAACCATAACTAAACGAGGTCGGAGATTTGACATGGAACCCTCCATGAGCAACCAATGGGGTGTTATGAATATGTGAAAGCACTATAATCTCAACTATTCTAGGCACTCATTCAAGCTCAAGGGGATTGCCATCATCATTGGGTGTAAGTTATTCCTTTGTGGCTAAGAGGTAAGATGTACCTTCACCAAGGAATGACAAGATCACATCCAATGTATATTGGGTGCAAGTTGTTCCTATGTGGCTAGAAGGTATTTTACACCTTAGCCAAGGAACAACGGATCACACTCAACCCAAGTTGAGTGCACATCATCCCTTTGTGATTATAGGTATGTTGTACCTTATCCAAGAAATAAAATGATCGTACTCAACACATGTTGGGTACATGTCATTACTTTGTGGATAAATGATATCATTAACTTAAGCCAATGAGTGACGGATCACACCCAATGCATGAGAGGTATAAGTTATTCCTTTATAGCAATAAGGTATGATACACCTTAGTCAAAGAATGATGGAACACACTCAATGTATGTTGAGTGCACGTCATGCCTTTGAGCCAAGGGTTATCACTACCTTAGCCAAGGAATAACAAGGTACATCCAACCTATGGGAACCTTGAGGTGTGGATGAGCGACATCGACAAAACTCTCCTCGACCACACTAGTGGAACCCATGGAAGGCAACCAAACATAAACACTCAACCACTCGAATGTCAAGGCCATGCTGCAACAAGGCTAGGCTAACCTCATGGCCTACATCCGTTGTTAGGGTTTCAGCCCCTAGTACAGACCTTACACAAGAACAAGCTTGGAAGAGGACCCCCACTTGAGGTAACTTGTATCACATCCCATTTGCATCCCAGTATTTTTTTTTCTTTCCACCACATTTGCATCTAAAAAAAGATTGATAATGATGTACTATAGGTTAGGTTAATAAAATAAAAGATGTGCAGTAAGAATGATTTGTAATTCACATAGATGAAATGATGAATAGTTGCTCTGTTTTAATTTTCCTAAGTCCCTAGTTTACAACTTACTACTCTCCAACAAATTGCTCTCATTGGCTAAAATTGCTTTTTCCTTGTTTTGGAAATTGTGGGTAGCAAAATCTTAATCCATTCTAAGTTATTGTGAGATATGATACAGTGATAGGGCTGTTATTCCTAGTTTGAATGTGAAACTTAGATTCCTGGAGAAATTCTAAAAAGATTTAAGTTACTCTCATTTGACTGGAAATACCTACCAAAGCCATATGATACATTACATTGATAGACCTTATGCATATGCTATTTGTCTTCACATTGAGCTTTGTCAAACTAGTATAGACCTATGTCAGATTTCATTCATTACTTTTTGAATTCAAGACTTCACTTGCACATGCTATACTTCACACTAGAAGTAAGCCAAATTCCACCATACCACCATTCTACAATAAAAAGAGAAACTCCATATCATTCATACTTAGTACTCTCTCCCGAATTTCTTGCATAAAAAGGGAGTAGAAGACATGGCTACAAGAAAAAGAAAAAGGAAAATGCATGCTTACACCATAAGCATGAGAAAAAAAGTATCCATGTTTCATCCCCGCGAAATAAGAGAATCCACTAAAAAAGGAGTCATCTCAAGATCCACATCCACTCCATTCCATCACACATGCACAAGTCTTGAATCAAATTGTCTTGAATTGATTTCTCCTAAGGCTTACTCTTTTGGCTTAGCAATATTATGTGTTGCAAATATGCCTACTATATTCCCTACCAAGCTCCACATACAAGCTTTATGTAGAGGTAGGATGAATTTAGGCAAAATGCCTTGGTGAGGATATATTTTCAATACACACAAAGGAGAAACTTGAGAGAATCAAATTGAGATACTTAAAATCTAAATTGAACTCTTCGGAATTTGAGTGGAACTTGATTTATAGGGTATGTGAGCTCTATTTGCTATTCTATCTTTCAACCACTCATGAATAGGAGATGGCATAAGCCCCATAATGACTTGAGATGGGTGAAGTACCATGCCAATTCTTGCAATATTAAGTAGAGTACTTTGTTGTGCACATGGTACTTTTGAAAAGTAGAACATTGTAGCTAAACCTGATCATCAACATCAAGTCTTGATTTGCTCGGGACGAGCAAATGATTAGCTTGGGGGAGTTTGTTGACGGCTGTTATATACCAATTTCATCCATCAATATAACTCAGTTATGTGAAGGAAATATCATTTCTTGCACACATTAGCTTTCTATTTAACCTATTTCCACTTGTCTTTGGAGAAAGTAGTGCATGCAGACATTCTATACAGAATTGAAGTGAAACAAAGGGATGAATCGTATAAAATATAATTCCAACCAATCAAGTGATGCCATGTGGCACCACATGGATCAAATGATGCACAAACAGGAGTATCTGAGGCCATCCAACGATGTAGAATCCATATTAGTACATTGGGACCCACCTGGAAGTCACCCCGAGGAAGCACACCAAAAATGGTCAACATTTATGTTCGGCCGACTAGAGGGTTCGCCCGAACCCTTCGTGGCACCAAACTCGGTCAACTTCTACGTGTGGACTCCCTGTGGTGCCCTGGTCACGATGAAGACTGATTCGCGCGCTTTTGGTGGTGGGAACCCATCCTTCTCCAAGCTATACCTAGGACCCCTCACTTCAACACACACCGCATGAGCATCATTCTATTGTATACACTAGTTCTCTTAGTCCTTAGTGGAGTTAGGCTATAGGGAGGAGAGCCTCTAGTCCCAAGTCCACATTGGGAAAGGTATGGCTCATGTATCTTTTCTTATATTTGTGACTTTATGCATAATAAAGATATTATCTTTAGTCTTCTTTCATTCATATACTTGGATGAAGCGTTTCTTGTTTGATTGTGGAGTCCATGTATGTGGTAGGAGTAGTCTTTATGATTATGCCATATCACTCTTAATATATCATCATAAACACTACAAACCCCCACTATAGTCTAATTAGTTATGATATGATCATGGTTATATGAATAACTTATGATATGTCTCAACATTGGTTCAACGATATTTAGGTTAGTCATTGCCTTAAGATGGCTTGTGTCATGACTCTTAAGGTATTTACTTAATATGCTAGCATGGTGCTAGGATAGTTAAGTAATACGGGATGTCCCGTAGACCCACGGATTGAAGAGGTAGGCAGTAGATGGTGACAGTCCTATCGGTCCTTTGTAATCCTACACGTTCGGCTATGCCACAGGCTCTTCGCGGGAGTCATCCTAGTATTGCTAGGGGTAAACCTGTGCCCGATATGTTGAACAACTTAGCATAAGTATTTACCATTGACATGCTCATTAGTATCTATCCTAGGATATGTATATGTATATTAGAAGCATTGTAGGAGCAACTCCCCAACTCTTAGTCTAATCTCCATTATGATCCATCGAACCTTTAGAATATATTGCTTAGGTATGTGTCACACTACCCCTATTATCAACTTACCCCTGTCTTGATAATTGATTAGTATCCCATAGCTTGATGATAAGAGTAGTGTTTACTTTACTTCATTGCCTTCCTTTGGGATAAATATAATACCCTTGGGAATACTCTTGTGTGAAATGCTACACGACAATTTTCGTGCGCTTGCGGACCTCATCTCTTTTGAGAGATGATCTATGATGTAAGAAACGTCAACAACCCGCTGACATAAAAACCACCTCTTTTAGTTTAGGAATCGTTTGAATCAAACCACTTCCTAGGGAATTTACAACCATAGCTGGATGTTCCTTAGCACGAGCATGAGAATCAAAACCATTTTATCATTGCTACTAGTTTTACAAGTATTCAATAGCAAGTTCCAGTTTCTATTCCCATTATTAAACTTCTCTAGTGTCTTTTGCATGTCATCAAGTTTCTTGGATAGGTCTAGACAGTTTTCACATGAAGTTTTTTATTTTAGTTTACAATTAAATCATGAGTTAACTTCATGCCTATGTAGAGCATTATTTAAAGAAGAAATATCAGCCCTAGAATCTTATAATTTCACGTTAAGATCATTACATCTAGATAATGCAAAACAATTGTAGAACAGCTAGCATATTTCATATTCTTATCATTTAGTGTAGAAAGCTGTATTATTTCAATCTCAAGCTCAAGTTGGTTAAATATGGAGGTGTGCACGTTTCTTACAAAGGACAATTGTTCATAAATTAGTTTACAGAAAAAGCTAGAATCATCACTAGGAATCAAGAATTTTAGTCAATTAATTTCAGATTCTAGTGATTCAAATTTAGCATCATTCTTCCTATGTTTCTTGCCCTTTCTCTCAAGTGAAATGCCAAGGTGATCAACAACATTATAAAGATTTTCACATAAAGGATTTACCTCATCGTTGTCGTTGTTTAATTCGGCCTCCTCCATGCTTGTGCTTGTGTTGCTCGCCATAAGACACATGTTTGTCAAACTGTCTTTATCTTCATCACTTCCAGTGTCCACATCGCTCATGATGTCCTTTTGAAGTGTGGAGAGGACCTGGTGCACCACTTGTCGGTTTACAAAATCCTTCTTTTTCTTATTGTTGTTGGCATCGGAGGGCTTTAACCATGTTTATTTTTCATCATGGGGAGTAGAATTTGAAAGGTTAAGGCAATTTTATGAAAATATCCTGACTCACCACATTCTAAGCATCTTTGAGAGCTAGCACTTCCTCTTCTTCTAGTTCTCACATTCTTTAATGCTTTTCAAAACTGATGAGAGAGAATGGTTAACTCCTCTTCTGGAAACTTTTGAATCTGTTCAAGGGTTAGAGAGAACAATAAAGTAAGTGTGCCACATGATGAAGATTGGCTAGAACTAGGCATATCACATTGTGAAACAAATGCAAGAGACTTGATGGGGTTTTTACGTGATATTATGTCAAGTTTATGAGCTTTTAACATAGAATACAACACATCTAAAGTTATTGTACTCGTGAGAGTTGATTCACGTATAGATGTAACTTTCATCTCTAAAATTGACATGTCTAATGCACTTAACAATTGGCTAGCATTCTCAACATATGAATAATTACCATTAACACTACGCAAGTTGATAAGAATCTTATTAAAGCGAGCAAAGAAATCATCTATGGGCTCATATTAAAGCACATCTACTTCTTGTATATGTGTTGTCATACTTCATTGATGATGTTGTTACCTTCATGGTAGTCGCATAGAGCTTTCCACATATCATATGCATATTGCAAGTGAGCAACACTATCAAAGTCGCCTTGAGTCAATAACGGAATCATCAAGTTGCACGCTTTATTGTTGTTGTCGACATCCTTCATGTTGTTTGCAGTCGTAACCTCATTGTTTCATGGTATCAAAAAGCGCTTCAAGACCTTTTCCCAGATGGCAAAACCTTTCGCCTGTATGTAAGCCTCCCTACAAGCCTTCCAAACCTAAAATTCAATAACAGCAAACTCACAAGATTTTTAAGTATTTCTCCATTGTTGATTAGCAAAAACACTTGAAAATAAGATAGGTTAGAGCATCGTGGCTTTGGTACCAATTGCAGGATCGTGTAGCAAGGGAAAAGCTACCAGAGGGAACGTGAATGATAGATTAATACTTTTTATGCAAAAACCTCAAAGACACCTCAGAAAACTAATCTGATTGAGAAACTCATGGGTGCGACTATCTTAAACGTGTTCAGTCGTGACCAAATCAATATAAAATGTAGAGAAGCTAGTAATGCAGCGAATGCAACAAGAATTATGTCAAATCTTTTAGTAGAACTCAAGTTATGGCTAAAAGACTGAGCAAATGTCAATCTGATTTACCGAGTGTTGCAAAGAAACTCAGACTCCAATGACCATGAAAACTCCCCAAAAGATAGATAATTGAGTTGTGAAGCCAACATAAAAATTATCATGTTAGTTAGATCAATAAATTATGATTTACGACCGAAACACAGATGCAACATCGATCTGCGCAGAAACTCGATGAGAAAAGTTTGAAGAAAACAAGTCGGATGATCAAGACACAAAAGCTTCTCATAAACCACAAATTTTATACATCAAATCACAGGAGAGGAAGCTGCTCATCATGATCCCTATGAAGCCCTTACCCCTTTGCTTTTATAGACAACTATATTACAACTAGGACTCCTACTCCTAGTTGGATTCATTTGTAACATTCCAAAACTACTTAGTACTCTTCCATACGCATATAGAAGCAATCTTAAATCTTCCAAACACCTTAGAAATGTCTAACAAATCCCTAAAACAACTCTATTTTGTGCCTCACATGAAATTATACCATAACCAATTCAAAACTTTCGAGAGACACACTGTACCGCCTCATCTTTATCCTAAGCGCGCAAACTAGCTGGTTGAACCTTTTCGACCATATTTTCACATCCATATCCATTCACCCGACATTGGAACAATGTTGTCACGTCTATGCACGACATGCTCACATGTACACACTTTCCAAATGTGTCAATCACCTTCATATGCATTGTTCTTGAATCAAACATGTTGTTTGACCTCCTGCATCACCTCAACCACAATTCCTCCTGAATTTGATTGTTGAACCTCAAATTCTTCCTAAGTTTAGTTGAAGCATCACCATCGCTAGCATGTCTTGACCTCAATCAACACCTGCATATGAACAAACAAGCAAACTTTTTGAGTACAATTCCGCGACTTGACTCACATTAGTCTGATAACCATAATACCTTGTGTGGGCACTTCACACAGGCATGTTGTACACCTCAAATAACCAAGATCCACCAAAACCCATCAAAACTTAGTACATAAGAACCAAACAAATTTTCTCATAAACAAAATCACTACTACAATAAGCCTTATCGCAGGCGACTCCAAACCTATTATCACACGAGGTTTTTAAACCTGTCTGAAATGAAGAGCCTGTGATAATCCGCAATTTCACAGACGCGGAAGTAATACCGCCTGTGAAGAAACATTATCACAGGCGGTTTTTACTTATGCTAGCCACCTGTGAAGATAAGTTATCACAGGCGGGTAGTGCAGCATATATACCCGCGTGTGATAAATGTCGTATCACAGGCGGGTCTTGCAGCATATCTAACCGCCTGTGATAATGGTGTTATCACAGGTGGATGTTAACCTACATCAAGCCGCCTGTGAAGACTATTTACCGCAGATTGTTTCTACCATAACAGTAACCGCCTATGATAATTAGGTTATCACAGATGGTTCTTAACCTATATCTAGCCGCCTGTGATAATTGTTTTTCACATGCATTCCTAGCCGTTGGTAAATAACCGCCTGTGATAAGGTATAACCTATGCAGTACTACTGCTGTTATTTCTAATTTCCAGGTCAATTCAATATAATCAAAGAACAGAAGTCAACAATATCATCACAGAACAGAACTCAACAATATTATTATCATAGAAGTCATCTCACATAAGTCAATTTCACTAAAACTGTTTCTGTTGGCATAGTCGCAAAGTTCTGACACATCAGCTATTGCACCATTCTCATCAAAGAACTTCCCTCTTTTGTGCAAAATTTCGCGACGAATGAATTGACAGAGTTCAGAAGCAATCCTGTCGGCTCCTCCATTAGGAATACTTCTACAAACTGGCCATTCTTCGTTCAGATTCTTCGTGTGCTGCAATATAACACATAACAAGGTTTAGAATGTGTTGGTTTGAACAATCTCGAAGTATAGATCAAAGTGAGAGTATACAGGAATTTAGTTGGTACTTTTGGAGCAGTTGTACTATGAGCAATCGAATTTTGAAGTTGGAATCAAAATATGAAAATAATGTTTCTGGTAATATTGAACAGCAAAGAATATAAGTATTAAACTATGCTAGTTACAATGAAAATGAAACTCAAAAGTAAGAAAATAAGGTATCGACATTAAGGATAACTTACATACTCACGATTCACTCTATATACGCCGGCGGTCCGAAGATGCTCGCATACATAATAACCGCATAAGACACTCCCAGCAGGCTGCTTCGGACAAGCATAATACGTTTTATTGTCCAATGCATTCGTATTGGAAGGTCTCTCACCATCAAGTCGTTCCGCGTATAACCGCCAAGCGCTGTAATACAAGAAATGTAATATAAAACTTGTCAACACATTCTAAATGTGTGTAAATTAAAATTATTGAATAAACGTACAGTTTCAAAATGGAAAGGAAATCTTTGTAACGATCTGGTGGGAAATCGGTCGAGTCCAAGACTGTTGCCTTTCCCTGCATTGGCTTGATGAAGATCATTATGTAGTGATCACTGCAAACACACAAACACACGTGTTAACAATTACCAATAACTGCTATTTCAATGTCATGTGTCGAACTTACTCGAAGTTGTACGGAGCCTTTACGAGGTCCTTGTCGTCTCAAACAAAGTTAAACATTGCATGTACTATGTAAGCTGCAACTTCTGTCCTTTCATCCTTCTTAAGTTTTGCAATTGCTTTTTCAAAATCTTTTTTTCATGTGCTTGAACTTTGCTGAGTCTCGATCCGCCTGGACATCGAATAGCGCCTTTGCAACCCTAGTAGGGTCAAGGATACCTGTCTTACGCACCAACTTTTCATTATCCATGTATTGCATCCTATTGAAGATGTCCAAAATTGTTATAATATCATGAAATGCGTATGCGTGTAGTAAGAAAAGCAAATACAAAATATTAGAGCACTTACAAGAACCAGACGAGCAGCAGGTTGATTTCGAGCATGCCCCGATGCAAAAGGGGACACAACTCTTCAAATGAAATGACTCGTCTATCTTCTCCAGTGCTCCAGAATGCTTCTTTTGGAATATGAAATGTGACACAATTAAGACAATATCTTGTGCTGGCAAGGATGTACCACTCATGCATCTTTTGAGCGGGACGGGTTGTTTGCTAAGTTGCACGGATGTCATGAATGGATTCCCATTCTCAAATTTAGGAGGAACATCCTCAAGCTTGTATATTGGAACTCCTGGTTTAACTAAAGCCATTCGCCGATTATACATGACACCGTCTTCTTCCCACTCCTCGATATTTACTAATTCTGGCTCATGATAAGAACGAGATGCAATCGATTTTATAATATTTTCCTTCATAGTTTCCAAATACTTTGACACTTGTGATGAAGGTTTTTTATTTTCGTATGAGCTAACTTTGATAGGCACTAATGATCGAGGAGTAGTCATCGGAAGTTGGACACTGGCTTGTTGAACCTGTTGGTCAACTGATTGCTCTTTACTCCCAGCAGCTGGCTCTAGTACTACTTCAAGCTGTTGCTCAACTAGTTGCTCTTTACTAGCAACAACTTGCTCCGATACTGCTTGAAGCTGTTGTCCAACTTGTTGCTCTTGGATATCTTTACTAGCAAAGTTACTATCATCCTTGCTGAGACATAGGGGGAGTGGATCTTCCTGGACTGGGAGTGGATCTTCATGCACTTTCACCTTAGAAGATGGGGTTGCAGTATTTCGAGATGCGACGGGGCTAGAAATTGGCTCATCGTCCAACACGATATCGCGTCGGTGCCAAAGGATCATTTGGTTGACAGCTTGCCCCAGAGTCGCAATCCCCTCAGGTGTGACGTGGTCTATTTCATAATATTCATAATCATTATCAATGATCTGAAGAACTTGCACCACAGCATAATACAACGGAAGTGGATTCCTGTTGAAGTCACGATCAGACTTTGCCATAGCAGTGGCAACCTGTTTGGTTTTGTTCCCTGCTCTACCGATCGGGACAAGAAGATGACAAGATTTGTCGATAGCAATATCATTGACATGGAACTTATGGGTTGACCCTGAGCCGGCATAGAACCAACACTGCTAGGGTAGGCAGTTGGAGATACTAATTGCTCCTTTTGCACTGGAACCATCGATGTACTCGGTGCCACTAATTGTCTCGATTGTCTAAGTTGTTCCATTATTTCTTGCATATTTTCTTTGACCTTTTGAGCAATCATTTCATCTAGTGTTTTATTAAACTTCTTACGTCTTCTATATGTGTCTTTATCTTTAGGGAAACCATCTAGCCAAGACATTTGAGAAGAGACCGCTCTAACCCGTCTGCTGTGTTCAGGGTTTCCTAAGATATCAGTAAGTTGGTCATTCTCCCTCTTCGGCTTGAAGAGACCCTTCTGTTGCTTTTCAATTACTTCTTTCATTTTTTCCTCTACTTCATTCATAGAGTCGGGTTTTTCAAGTTTGCCCTCGCTGGTCAAACCTGACTGGGCAAAGACCCACCGCTGAGTTCGCTCATCGCAGCCTTCTAATTGGTGAGGATTGCCCTTACAGGTAATTTCGTCTAATATCTTATTCCATTTCTGGACTTCGGGGGCATATCCAGCAGACCCCAATTGATGATGGTATTTGTTCTTTTTTGCAAGCACTGACCTAGTTGCACTTAGAGCTTTAGCAGCAGGTGTGGTCTTTTGACAAACAAACTCTTGCCACTGAGCTTGTGTGATTTTTCCCATCTTCCTCGGGCTAGGAACCTTATTGGCCTTAACATAAGCATTCATTTCGCTCTTCCAGCCATGAGACTTCTTGCCGCAAGAGACCAATGTTACTTTCTTTACAGCTTCTCCCGTGCCTTTCAGGAACTTGAATTGTTTCTTTGTTCTTTCCCACAACTCATTCTTGGTCTACTCGGGTAATTTCCTCCAATTCTCGGTCGTGATCGACACGAGCTCCCTAACAAGAAAACCGCATGGATTACGATACTTGGTAACTGAATCTAGTGGTTCTTGGGGAAGCCCACCTGGACCAACCCTTGTTATGTACATGATGCGGTCCAATGGACCCTTATTGGGACCTCGTTGCCCTCGTTTCTGCTTGAGTGAAGTTGAGGATTCATCCATTGGAGAACCTTCCACGGTTTTAGGAGTCGAAGTCACCTCGTTGTCTTCGCGATTAATCTAGGTAGAAAAGAATTATAAGACTTCATATACTTGACAACCAACAATAACTTGAACTGCTAAAGTTAAGATTCGTGATCCATACCTCGTCAGCAGGATCATATTCCGGGTCGAGATCCTCTGAAGTCTTTTTAGTTTTTATATTAGGAAAAGGATCCGATGGACTGTGAAAGGAGCCTGAACTGCTGGAGTCAGTAAACTCCATATTGTCTTCTTTATTGTTACTACCAGGACCAGTCTTCTTAGGGCTTTCCATGCTAGAACTAATAAGACAAAAAAATCTAATAAATGGCATATTAACTCTACATGAAGTGTTGCATGAAGAAAAAGATGGAAGTGTTCTAGGATTTGATAAGGCATTCAAGGGTTTAAGGCGACTGACCAAAAGGTTCCTATACATTGCGAGGGTGACAAGCATGTTAAAGTTGCTCACCAGGATAGCGACACCGATCTCGAAGGAGCACAACCCTGTGAGATGAAGTGCGGGACGACTACACTCTATTTTCAGTATAGATGGTACTATTCACTCATGATCCTACTATAAATTACGATCCAAACAACAACTGAATACATAACTGTCTAGATTCTGGATTGTTACGACACCTTAAACAGTACTTCAATTTAGACCTGGTTATTGCGTGTAGCCTTAGCATTGAATAGGAAATTGATAGAGGACTCTTTAAGCTTTCCAGACATGTATAGATATGCATAGGTTGCTTTTCTAATTTAACAATTATGGTTGTTCAAAGATAAGAAATTTTGTGGCTGTTCAGATAACACTGTACATAGGTACTAACTTCAACTCTAGTTTCTAATTAGTTCTAAACGGAATTTGAGGTAACAATGAATAGAAAAGATATAGAATAGTTCTTCCACTTTCAAAAAATGTAGCACAATAGACTAGAAGAGCTTTCTACAGATAATTATGGCAAAAATTCAGATGCTTGTTCATACAATTTCAATACCCTAAGTACAATTTCAAGCTTGCTGATCTACTCAATGCTATACTTAGTAAGCATATTTAACAAAAGTCTCTTTTTGTGCTCACATACTTAGTAAGAATATTTCCATGTGCAATATCGGATAAAATCATTGAATGGTCATATTTCCATGTGCAATATTTCCATGTACTAACTCACAAAACTTTGAATGGTAAAATATGTGCAGTATAGTGTTATCTAATGGCATCTCAAGCGCTTTTATTAAAACATCTTACTTGCCAAGGATGCGATAGCAATGTCCTCGCTTCTATGGTTTACCGACAACCCAAGGATGCCTACCCACCGAACCCTAACCAATGATGCCACCGAACTTGACAGTTTTTCGAATTCCACTGAACCCTAACCAAGGATGCCTACCATTTTCCAATTCCCGAACCCTAACCAAGGATATGCATGGCAGCGGCGAGGGCGGGGAGGGAGGCGGCACGGCAACGAAGGATGGAAGGTCGAAGGGTTTAAGATTTACCTTGAAGCTCGGCAACGACGGCAATGGCTTCACTCGGCGTACCTGGAAGCAGCGACGGCGAAGCTCAGCGGCAACGGCGATGCTTGGCGGCGACATCGGCGAACACTTGGCGGTAAACGAAATTTTGGCAGCCTAACGGCGTCTAAGTGTTTCGCCCGGGTTAGGTTTTTCCAACGCTGCCGAGGGGTATATATAGACTCCCATTTTCTCACGGAGATTTTAAGAACCGACCGCTTGAGAAGATGGTTATCTCAGGCGGGTTTTACTTACCGACCGCCTGAGAAGAAACAATTATCTCAGGCGGTTGGTAAGTAATAACCGCCTGAGATAAAATTCTTCTCAGGCAGTTATTAAATACCAACCGCCTGTGAAGATCTTTATTTCTTCTTATTTAATATTCTTGATTAAATGTGGGTCCTTTAAAAAGGCAAAATTTCACTTTCTTGTAATATTATTGATAAGTAAATGTTACAATTAAATTTCACTTCATAAATCCTTTTAAATTGGTCAGAACATAAAAAACATACAACAATTGCGATTTTTCATTTTTCTATCTTCATGAATATAATGCTTTTTTCATTTATTTTTCAGTGGACATTTTTACTCATCATACCAACCTCTATGAATTTTTTCAGATTTTTTTAAATTTTTTTGAATCAATGTGTGTTCATAATTTGTTGAATGCCTCATATGTATATGAGCATTTAGTTAGAATGATGGATAATTTGAAGTTTGACATGTTGGTATGCTTTTAAAAAAATAACAAAATTCATACATGTATAAATAATACAAATATGTTCATACAAACAAATTTAAGTGAAGGATCCTTTTGTTTATGATATACACAAATGTGAATAATATGTGAGTAGAAATTAATATGATATTTACCAAAACATTACAATGTCAGCTATACAAGTTATAAAATATTTGGTTCAGGTGGTAGATGTTAATTTTGTACAAATATAGAAGAAAGAACCATCGAATTTGGACTCAATTTGAAGAATCTAAACTGGTTTGGGTATATATATTGGAATCTAAAAAAAAGAAGCAAGGGATAAGGAAACTGAAGAACAGTATTTGGCATTATCGCAGGCGGTTGGTAAGTAATAACCGCCTGAGATAAAATTCTTCTCAGACGGTTATTAAGTACCAACCGCCTGTGAAGATCTTTACTTCTTCTTATTTAATATTCTTGATTAAATGTGGGTCCTTTAAAAAGGCAAATTTTCACTTTCTTGTAATATTATTAATAAGTAAATGTTACCATTAAATTTCACTTCATAAATCCTTTTAAATTGGTCAGAACATAAAAAACATACAACAATTGCTATTTTTCATTTTTCTATCTTGATGAATATAATGCTTTTTTTCATTTATTTTTCAGTGAACATTTTTACTCATCATACCAACCTCTATGAATTTTTTCAGATTTTTTTAAATTTTTTTGAATCAATGTGTGTTCATAATTTGTTGAATGCCTCATATGTATATGAGCATTTAGTTAGAATGATGGATAATTTGAAGTTTGCCATGTTGGAATGCTTTTAAAAAAATAAAAAAATTCATACATGTATAAATAATACAAATATGTTCATACAAACAAATTTAAGTGAAGGATCCTTTTTTTTATGAGGTACACAAATGTGAATAATATGTGAGTAGAAATTAATATGATATTTACCAAAACATTACAATGTGAGCTATACAAGTTATAAAATATTTGGTTCAGGTGGTAGATGTTAATTTTATACAAATATAGAAGAAAGAATCATCGAATTTGGACTCAATTTGCAGAATCTAAACTGGTTTGAGTATTTATATTGGAATCTAAAAAAAACAAAGGATAAGGAAACTGAAGAGCCTCGGACATTATCACAGGCGGTTTCTTATGAATAACCGCCTGAGATAATGGTTTTCTCAGGCGGTTATTAATTACCAACCGTCTGTGAAAAATTTAAAAACCGCCTATCAAAAACTGACGCCTATATAAAGACCCCCTCGCCACAGTCGAAATGTAACCCTGGACAATTTTCCACCGCTGCAAGGCTGCCGAAATTTCCCACCACCGCGCCGCTCCCCATCATGCACTGTCGTGCCACCGCTCAGCCCGCACAGCCGCGCCGCTGCGCCGCCCCCCAGATCCAGCACTGTCGGGCCGCCGCCCAGCCCCACAGAGGCACGTCTGAGATCTGCCCAGTCCCACATCACGCCACAAGGTACCTAAATAAATTATCATAGTTTCCTTTTGCATGTTGTGTTGGTATATGGATTGTCCCTTTTGCATGTTGGTATATTCTCATAGTGGGTTGGTATATGGATTGTGTCATAGTGTGTTGGTATATGGATTGTGTCCTTTTGCATATTGGTATATTCTCATAGTGTGTTGGTATATGGATTGTGTCATAGTGTGTTGGTATATGGATTGTGTCCTTTTGCATGTTGGTATATTCTCATAGTGTGTTGGTGTATGGATTGTGTCATAGTGTGTTGGTATATGAATTGTGTCATAGTGTGTTGGTATATCGATGTATGGACTATATTATAATAATCTTATTGTAGTGATTAGGGTTAGCTTTCTAGGGAGATGGTTTTATAACTCGCCCATTTAGTTACCATCGTTAGATGGGATCTGCCGTCAAGATATAACGGACTGGATCCCACCCAGACCTAGCCCATGCCACTGGGCCTGTTTGCCCCACGACTTCAATCCTTCACCCCTGCTTGCTGCTCCCGACGCATGCGACTCCGTCCGCCTCAAGACGTCGCCTGTCTACTACATTAGTCGCTCTAATCATACTTGTTATGCCTCTGTAAATTCATTTTATAGAAGACCTTTAGGGAATATTTGAGGCTAAATTCTGTAAATCTAACAAAAATTTTATTATTGAAGCATGGACCGTCGAGCGTGGATGTATAACATGCCAAGACCCGATCCTATGTACATTCATAATGTTGCAAATTTTATTGAAGCATCCAAGAGACATGCGAAGTTGCAAAAGATAGATGACATATTATGTCCATGTATCAATTGCGAAATTAAGATTGCTTGGATGGATACTATAGTAATCCATTCTCATTGGTGAAAGAGGTTTCAAAAATAACTACACAATATTGACAGAGCATGGTGAGTTAGATATAAATGATGTGGATAAAGATGATGAGAGAGGTTCAGATGATGATAATGTTCATATCGATGACGGTAGTGACAATCAAGCTGGTGATGATGATGATGAGTTTGATTGTGAGGAGATGTTGCGTCACATTGAACCATATGTATTGACTTCTATGGGAGCAAGCAAAGGTTTAAGTAAAATGGAGACATTGCAGAATGCGGCGACGGAGATTTTATATGATGAGTCAAACGGTTGTGATAAGGAGTTTACTACATTGCATGCAGTCTTAGAACTACTAAAGTTGAAAGCTACGCATGGATGGTCCGATTGTAGTTTCTCTGATCTTTTGAATCTTCTGGCAGAAATTCTTCCAAATCCAAATAAACTGCCCAGAAGCACTTATAAAGCGAAGAAACTTCTTTGCCCGATGGCACTAGGTGTGACAAAAATACACGCATGTGTGAACCATTGTATTCTGTATCGCAAAGAGCATGAGCTTGCAACTAGATGCCCCATTTGCGGTGTCAGTAGATATAAGAAGGACTACAATCACCAGTATGTTACCAACATGAAAAGTGTCAGAAGAATACGAAGTTTATTATTGGTCCTGAAGGTGACGATGACGGTACTTCTGGCGATACAAACGGGAAGAATAAGAGAAAAAATCCTGCCTTGGTGATGTGGTACCTTCCGGTAATTGATCACTTGAAGCGTTTGTTCTCAAACCCTAGGGAGGCTGAACTTATGCGTTGGCATTCCGAGCAACGCGAGAAGAACGAAAAACATATACGACTCCCTGGTGATGCAACGCAGTGGAAAAATTTTGATATTCAGTATCCAAAATTTGTAAAGGAAATCAGAAATGTGAGGTTTGCCTTGGGTACAGACGGAATGAATCCGTTTGGTGAAAAAAGGAGCATATACTGCACATGGCCCGTGGTCTTAATGATGTACAACCTACTGACGTGGTTGTGTCACAAAAGGAATTATATCTTGTTATCCGTTCTTATCGAAGGTCCGAAACAACCCAGCATCAAAATTGATGTGTTCTTGGAACCTTTAATGGAAGATATGGCGAAATTGTGGAATGAAGGGGTACGTACATGGGATGAGTACAAGCGGGAATATTTCACGTTAAGAGCAATGATATTCGTTACAGTGCATGATTATCTCAGGCTGTCTATATTATCGGGACAAATGAAAGGGAAGAAAGGTTGTGTTAGGTGCGTGGATAGAACTGGATTTCTATACCTCACTTCATCCAGAAAGACGGTGTACATGAGACACCGACGGTTCTTGACAGATACACACAAGTATAGGAAGATGAAAGAACAATTTGATAGCAAAATCGAAAAAGATACTGCACCAAAACCTTACAGTGGAAAACTTGTGTTTGAAATAGTCAAGAACATTCATATTGCTCTCGGTAAGGGCAAAAATAGTAAAGGAATTAACAGAAAGAAAAGTACATCTTCGGATGATACAACTGGCATGGCTTTCAAGAAACAATCAATTTTTTTCAAGTATCTTCCGTATTGGAAGAATTTGGAATTTTGCCATAGTATTGATTTGATGCACGTTACAAAGAATGTATTTGACAGCATCATTGGGACCTTGCTGGAGATGCCGAGGAAAACAAAGGACGGGTTAAATTCATGTATGGACCTAGTAAATCTTGATTTGACACCAGAGCTTCATCCAGTAGAAAAGGCGAACGGGAAGCATTACCTTCCCCCAGCCAGCTACAACTTGACGCTGGAAGAGAAAAAATCAATTTGCGAATGCTTGCGTTGAATCAAAGTGCCCACGAGTTTCTCATCCAATATCCGAAAACTAGTCTCGATGAAAGACTTGTCGTTATTTGGTTATAATTCTCATGACTGTCACATGATGATGACATTTTTCCTTACCATTGCAATAAGAGTCATCAAACCTGAGCATATAAAAGTTGTCATCACACGTTTGTGTTACTTCTTCAATGCAGTATCGCAAAAGGTGATAGCACGTGAAGATTTAGACTATCTGAAAACATACATCGTCGAGACAATGTGCAAGCTTGAGATGTGTTTCCCACCATCCTTTTTCGATATGCAAGTACACCTAATCATACATCTTGTTGATCAGATAAAAGCATTGGGGCCACTATATTTACATCATATGTTTTTGTTGGAGAGATATTTAGGAGTACTAAAAGGTTATGTGCGGAACTTTGCTCACCCAGAGGGTTCAATTATGGAAGGATACACCACTGGAGAAGTGATTGAGGGTTGCGCTGATTACATCAAAGATGGAAAATCGATAGGTGTGCCTATACCGGTACATGAGGGTAGACTACGTGGGAGAGGCAAAGTGGGTAAGAAAACTTTTATCGTTCAAGATTACAAGAATGTACAACGTGCACATTTTGGTGTACTACAACAGCTCGCAATAGCGGAGTCGTACATCGAGGAACACCAAATTGAGCTTCGTGATAAAAACCAAGACCGCACAGAGGACTGGATCATGAAAGAGCACAGAAGATGTTTCACTGAATGGTTAATGGACAAAAATATACCATACGGAAACACTATAGAAGAGGCAACAATGAAGAAGTTAGCTTCTGGCCCATCTGCTTTGGTGACTTCATGGCAAGCATATGACATCAATGGTTACGCATTTTATACTAAAGAAAAAGACGGTAAAAGTGTTGCACAAAATAGTGGTGTTCGTATTGAGGCTTATGATTTACAAGGGCAGAAGACCACATACTTCGGGTTCATGGAGGAAATATGGGAACTCGATTATGGCGAAAGAATGGTAATGCCCGTATTTAAGTGCCACTGGGTCAAACATCCTGATGGTGTGAAAGTGGACAATTACGGGCTAACACTGGTAGACTTGAATAAAGTGGGTTACAAAGATGACCTGTGGGTTCTCGCCGATAATGTTGCACAAGTTTCTTATGTTCAAGATCCAGAAACTGAGAAGATGCACGTAGTGGTTTCTGGAAAGCAAAATATTGTTGGGATTGAGAATGTGGGAGATAATGAAGAGGAATATAATCAGTATGAAGAGATGTACCTTTTCACCGAACCAGAAAACATCAAGCGCGTAGAGAGAAGCGTTAAAAAGAATTTGAAACCCTATATGCGAGAAGATGTCAATGCAGGAAAAAATGTATATAGCAATGCAAGATGATATATATTGTATATATTTGTATCTTCTGAAATCAACTTAGAACAATATTCTATTTTAGCTTTAGATCGGATGTTTTAAACATTATTAAATTCAGCTTCTGTTTCGAGCTCCTGTCAAGCTAATCCCTTCACAGCAAGCTCTTGTAGATGCAAGTAACACCCGAGACTCATCATTTAGATTGTTAAAAGCTTAAATTGAAGTCTGACGATACTTCCCGTCCATTTGAGGGCTTGTATGGATAGGAGTACACCCGAACAAGCCCTGCAAGATTTCTTTCTCTTCCCTCCATTTTGATAACTTACAAAGATGCTACTTTATCAGTTCTAATGGCTGAATATATGGACTACAAATCAGTACCATCTCTCTTAGTGCTTTACACAAGCGACAAAGCATACAACTTCAATCACAAATCTTGTTTTTACCATTTTCATAGGAATTTGACCTTAATCTTTCAAGTATAGATTTATCAATAATTGAAGCTTCTTCATCAGACATGTTAATGGTAGTTACAAGTGAAGGGTGTGTTGAAGCTAACAAAATCTCAATGGGATTGAAGACAAAGAGATGCTGCATATGAGTGACAATGTCCTGGTTAGACAACATGAAGCTATGATGACAGCCTTCACGTTGTTTAACCTGGACATTGCCACTCATATGCAGGATCTCTTTATTTTCAGTCTGATTCAGATTTCGTTAGCTTCGACACATCCTTCACTTATAACTGCCATTAAGATGTGTGATAAGGAAGCTTCACTTATTTGATAAATCTATGCTTGAAAGATTAAGGTTAAATCCCTATAAAATTGTAAAAACAAGATTTGTGATTGAAGTTGTTCGCTTACTCGCTTGTGCGAAGCACTAAGAAAGTAGGTACTGATTTTTAGTCAATATATTTAGACATTAAAACTGAGAAAGGAGCATCTTCCTAAGTTTTCAAATGGACAGGAGGGAAAGAAATTGTTCAAATGGATGGGAAAATCCTTCCAAGGATCGCCAGGCTTCAAAATGATGCTTTCAACAATTCAAATGATGAGCCACGGGTGTTACTTGCATCTACAATAGCTTGTTGTGCAGGTATTAGCTTGACAGGAGCTTAACAGCATCATAGGCGGTTGGTAAGTAAAACCTGCTTGAGATAAACATCTTCTCAGGCGGTTATTAAGTACCAACCGCTTGTGAAAAATTTAAAAACCGATTGTGAAAAACTGACGCCTATATAAAGACCCCGCGGAGGCACGCCTCTGCCCAGTCCCACATCGCGCCACGAGGTACCTAAGTAAATTCTCATAGTTTTCTTACTATGCATTGCATGCTACCTTTTTCTTTGTATATTTTCATAAGCTGCAAATTTTGTGTGTTGGTATATGGATTGTGTCCTTTTGCATTTGTGTACATATGCGTTTGGACTCAATAATTTGGAAGTTTGGTCTTTCAGATATTGATGTCTCGGGCATGTAGCCGATTGAAGGAGGAGCGCTTGGCGTGGCGCAAGAACCATCCCCACGTATGTACATATGGCACACCGGTCGCATGGTTTTATATACATATGTATTTGCAATGGACTGATGAACTTAACTGTAGTTTGTTTTTCTGTCTTGTTTGTTTTTGGTACTTTCAATTTCTTTGTGTAGGGTTTCTCTACGAAGCCTGAATCGGGGGATTTATTGAAGTGGTAGTGCATCGTCCCCGGTAAAGAAGGGGTAAGTCATGAAGAACAAGCACAATATGAGTTTAACCATCGTCCTCCTATTAATAAATTTCTTTTGCAGACTGGATGGGAAGATGGTTACTACCCCCTGACAATCACCTTCTCTGAGGACTATCCCATGGTGCCTCCAAGATGCGCCTTTCCAAGTGGGTTCTTCCACCCAAATGTCCATCGCTCGGGAGCACTCTGCATTGGGATTCTTGATCAAGAGACTGTAAGATAGACCTATTTTGTTCATGTAATTAATACTTAATTGTTGTCGAACTTATTTGAACTGGTTTCTTATATTGCTTAAATTATATTTCGTAGGGGTGGTGCAGTGGTTTTACAATCAAAACTATACTACTTGAAGTTAAGCGTTTGCTGCATCAGCCAAATGTGTCCGATGTTGAAAAGGGTTACTATAATATACTTATCATGGTTAGATGACACTTTGACTTAGTGACCAATGTAGGTTATTCATTCCTCCTTCGACATTTGTTAAATATTGTCAATATTTTCAGGATCCAGCGGAATATAAGAGACGTGTTCAGGAGCAAGCAGGACGGTACAATTTAGATTGATCGATGGGAGCTTCATTGAGTTGTGAATTACCTCTGAATTGTCGAGCTTCATACAGTTTAAATTCAAATTTAGTTTAGAGGGCACGCAATGTATGATCTATGGAATTCATCGAGTTGTAAATTACCTCTGAATTGCAATGTCATTTGCATTTGTTTATCCTGGTATTCCAATTAAATCACTTAATTGCAATGTCGTTGCGTTTGTTTATCCCTGCAACGGACGCTCACGATCTAGGGCACTCTAGCATTTCCGAGGACACAAAATAAGTGGAAACAGTGACTTTTCCTAGGCGGTTCTTCTATAAAAACCGCTTGTGATAATTGAACAACTACATACGGTTCTTACACAATGACCGCCAGTGAAAATACATGATCTTCTCAGGCTGTTGTTAATTAAGAACCGCCTGTGAAGTTCATTACGTTACAGGCGGTTCTTAATTAATAACCGCCTGAGAAGATCATGTATTTACCCAGGCGGTTGTTTCTTAAAATCCGCCTGTGATGTTATTTTATTGCAGACGGTTCTTAAGTAATAACCCCCTGAGAATATCGAGTATTTACCCAGACGGTTGTTTTTTAAAATCCGCTTATGTTGTTCTTTCATCACAGGCGATTATTATATGATTCGTCATCACAGTCGCATATTTTTAAAGACCGGCTGTGTTTGAAAAATTGAGGCGCCTGTAAAAATGCTTTTTGTAGTAGTGAATGCAAGTTTCCACTTCAATCCAAAAATGATCTGATTAGACAGTGCAATCTGCTGCTCTACAATACAATCAGATTAGTTCAGATAGTCTTAGTTGCTTGCTGCGGGTAAATTCAGAACTTCACATTTACTATAATTACATTGCATTTATCACACTTAGCTCTCACAAAAATATAGCGCGGTATTTTCATGAGCCAGGATGAGGCTCACGAAAATGACTACCAGATATTATAGTGAGCCTCAGTCTGGTTCACGATATAATGATTTATTGGCCTATTTTCGTGGGCGGTTCACGAAAATAAATTTATCTTCGATGGATTAACTTCGTGTACAAAAGCCCACGAAAATAATGCCTCGGCCCATGAAAATATATATTCTTTTCATTTATTTTCGTAAGTTTATAGCCCACAAAAATGAATTATTTTTCTGTAGTGGTGACTAGTTTTGTAAAAATCGAAATAAGTGGTTCTTTATTTTAAATGATTAAAAATAAGCTAAAAAATCTTTTCCAGACGCTGCTGCGTGCTGTCTGTACCGACTCGCCCTTTAAATTCCCTGGCCCGAGCCGTTCACAGCTCCCATTGTGAACAGTCCAAGAGACGTGTGGATGTACCACCCGGCTGGACCCATCCACTGCTGCAAATAGAGGATTTAGACCGTCCGCAGTGGTATACTGTAAAACATACTTGATACACTATTTCGCTGTGTAATTTAAAGTATGTAAAAGTAGAAGGAGAATAGTGTATAGAGTATGCTTTAGAGTACTCTGGTGCGGATGGTCTTAGTGCCGGGGTCTCAAAGCTCTGCCCCTAATATACTATTTTCAAATTTCCAATTGCACGTGGTTGATAGTTTTTTCGGCCAACTTGAATCTGAAAAGTGCGTATTTTACTACTTTTATTAAAAAATTAAGGATCTGTCTATATTTCAGTGCATCATATTTGAGAAAAATTCAGGCACCGTTAATTAGCAGCTAATTACTACTATTAACTCATAATATTTATAATTAACCATTACCTCTTAATTCTATGAGTTAATCAATCACAAATTTATTTTGTTTGATTATTTTACAAGTAACATAGTCCTTACAAATTACAGATTCACAATGTACAAAATTACAATTTTTTTTTAAAAAAAAACTGACCTTCTTAACTAGCCGGCTGCGCCGCCGGAGCTCGCTAGTCGTCGCGCGTCACCGTCGGAGCTTGCAGGTCGCCGCACCCTGCCGACGGAGCTTGCCGGTCGGCGCCCGCCGTCGCCACGGTCCCACTCCGCTAGGTCGCACGCGTCCGTTCCCACCACCGCAGAAGAAGCGCCACCGGCCTGCGCTGGAATGGAGAACAGCACTGCGTTTGATTGGGAGGAGAAGAAAGGGCCCAGGAGAGGATAGGGTTCTGAGCACGCATCTTAAAGAAAAATCGGCGGCTGGGAACGTCATTTGACAATTTTCGGGATTTCAGGCGGCTGCCCAATAGGATTACTGAAAAATTAATCGTACTTAGATTGTCCGTGGAGGGGATACTGGAAAGCATACTAGATAGTGTAAATTTAGATTTATAGTAAGATACTAGAAAGTAGAAAGAATAGTATATAGAGTATGCTTTAGAGTATACGAGTGCGAATAGATTTACATGGCCGTTGTATCCAGTTGCGTGATTGGATCGAGTACCAAGGTTTAATTACTAGTTGACGTGACGAACTAAATGTAATGCGGTGGTTGGTACCGCGTGGCGGCCGCATCTTGACATGGACGTTACTGTCCAACGCGTCACACATGTTAATGGAAGTTATAAGCGAAGGGTGTGCCGAAGCTAACGAAATCTGAATTGGACTGAAGATAAAAAGATCATGCATATGAGTGACAATGTCCAAGTTAGACAGCGTGAAGCTATGATGGCAACCTTTAACATCATAGCTTCATGTTGTCGAACCTGGACATTGCCACTCATATGCAGAATCTCTTTATCTTCAGCCCGTTGAGATTTCATTAGCTTCGACACACCCTTCACTTGTAACTGCCATTAACATATCTGATGAGGAAGCTTCACTTATTGATAAATCTATGCTTGAAAGATTAAGGTCAAATTCAAGATTTGTGATTGAAGTTGTTCACTTTGTCGCTTGTGTGAAGCACTAGGAGAGATGGTAGTAATTTGTAGTCAATATATTTAGCTATTAGAATTGATAAAGTAGCATCTTTGTAAGTTTTTAAAATAGAGAGAAGAGAAAGAAATCTTTCAGAGATTGTTTGGGTGTACTCAATCTAATTCGATTGAAGTGGATTGGAGTGGAGAATGAACTAATTTTCTCCTCAATCCACCTCAATCCACTTATATTGAAGTGGATCCACTCCTATCCAAACAAGCCCTCAAATGGATGGGAAGTATCATCAGACTTCAATTGAAGCTTTTAACAATCCAAATGATGAGTCCTGGGTGTTACTTGCATCTACAAAAGCTTGCTGTGAAGGGATTAGCTTGACAGGAGCTTCAAGAGTTGTGCTTCTAGATGTTGTTTGGAACCAAGCTATTGGAAGGCAAGCCTGATCATCATAGGTTAGAAGAAATTTATATAGACATACAATTTGATAACTTATGGAACAGGTCAAGGTGATAAATATGATAGTGAACAAGCCGAAAAGGATAACTTGTCCAAATTAGTCTTCTCTACAGAAGCTGAATTTAAAAATCTTTGAAACATGCTATCTAAAGCTGAAATGGAGCATTGTTCTAAGTTGATTTCAGAGGATACAAATATATACTATCGGTACCCTGCGTACTGTATACCCCTTGGGACTACTAAAAGACCAAAGAGATTTCACCTGACTGAGTTGAAGACCCGCGAAGGCCCCACTTGTCATACGGGACTAGACATGCCTCCCATCTATGGTTAGCTCCAGTACTGCCACGTGTACACAGCAGCCGGAGCTATACACCACACATGTGATAGCTCCGGGATAAACACTTGTACGGCACCCCTGGACCTAACCTCCGACAGAGGGAAGCTCCAGTACCGACACGTGTACATATACACCTGACCTACCCGTCCCAGACGGATAGCTCTGGAGCTGCCACGTGTCCAAACCGCCGGACCATCAACCTTGGCAATCAAGCTGCTGAAGCCCCAACGGCTCAGACCTCCAAGGGGCAATCAAAGACCTCAAGACCTGATTAAGTGTCATTAATATCATATTAATGACACACGATCAGTAGGCCCTTAATACTAGTAACAGTACTATTAGGTCCCGTTACCACGCTATTATGGGTAATTAATCTCATTGATTATGTATTAAACATTAGTAACCGCCGGGGTCACATGTCGGGCCAGGCTAACTGTGTAACGACACGTCCTTGTACTATAAAAGGACTGGTCGACGGACTCTCTTAGGCCCTCAGACACACATATAGTCTCTGACTGAAAGCTCTTAGCCGCTCAATACAACAGCTACACATCCTGTGGAATAGGGTATTACACTCAGGCGGCCCGAACCACGTAAATCCGTGTGTCCATTTGCCCTATTCTTCGAAATCTCTGTGCACCCAATACCGAACTATAAACTCCGCGAGCTACCAACAGTAGTATCGGGAGAATTGCCAGAAAAACACTCCGACAGTTGGCGCGCCAGGGAGGGGTGCAGTGCCCGAGATTTCAGGAATGGTGAACTCAGCTGCTGGATCGTCCAACGACAACCCCGCTGCGCAAGCTGCTGGAGGCAATCCCTCCAATATGCAACAACCAGCAGGTGCCACGTCTCTAGCAGAAATCATGCCTCCACCACCACCATCTGCACCAGCAAATCAAGCTGGACAATGGGACGGGGCATCTACATCGGTCACAGCGTCGGCGAATAATAACAATCCTGAACACGCGCTCCATGCAGCACGTGCTCTCCTCCAACGCCCACCACCTCTGGGTGCATCCCAGGGTGCAATGGAGCAGTGGAGGGCTGATGTGGAACATTTGGTTGCAGCAGTAGCCGATCACATCAGCAACCAAGGTCCTCCCCCTCGGGGTGGGCCCCATCGCAGCATCGGACTTTGTCGGGCAGACTTGGTATGCACGCTTCCCAGAATGGGAGGCATGTTGCGTCTCAACAAGTGACGTCGCTGCCTGCCGGGGCGTAACGCACCCATACAGTAACCAGGCTTTCAACTCATGACCTCCGGGCGGAGCTTGATCGCCGTTATCGTCAGCAGGACGGCTGCGTTCACATCGAGCATGCTCTTGAAAGGCGAGAGACTCGAGATAGTCCTGCTCCCGAGGGAGTAGGAGGAGGCTGTTCTACCCTGGCCATGCACCTACGCATGGTCAGATGGCCACAAAAGTTCCGGCCTCACCTGCCAGAGAAATTTGACAGGACTATCAATCCCGCTGAGTTTCTCCAAATTTACTCCACTGCAATCCTCGCGACCGTAGGTAACGAGGCCGTAATGGACAACTACTTTCCAGTCGCCTTAACTGGGACTGCCAGGTACTGGTTCATGAGCCTTCCGCCCAATTCCATCAACTGTTGGGCAGAGTTGTGCCAACAGTTCACCGCCAATTTTGGGAGTTCATACACCCAACCAGGCACTGAACTAGACCTTTTTGCTGTAGCGCAGAAGGGAGGAGAATCCTTGCGTTTCTTCATCCAGAGGATCTCCCAGGTACGAAACACTATTCCTTCTATCTCTAGTGCCTCTGTTATTGTGGCATTTAGACAGGGTGTACGAGACAAGAAGATGTTGGAGAAGCTGGCGATCAAGGAGATCACCAGCGTCACGGAGCTCTTCAGTTTGGCAGACAAGTGTGCCAAAGCTGTGGAGGGCCGTGAAATGCACTCCAAACCATCTCCGGAGGATAATAAAAAATCCTCCAAGGGCAAAGCCACTACCTCCAGGAGTGGCAAAAAGAAGAAAAAGTCCAACGGCAAGAAAAATTCGTCGGTCGACACACCTACTGCTGCAGCTGCCGCAGCTCCGGGTGGTCAGGGGCCACGCCCCGAGAAACGACCTCGGTTGTCATTAGAAGACGGCGGCAACTCCAAGATGTGGTGTCCTATACATAAGTCAAACAACCACAACCTGGAAGACTGCCGAGAGGTCCAGAACCTTGCCGAGCACTACAACAAGCGCCGGGAAGTACTTCCTTTCCGACAAAGGGAAGGAAAACAGAAAGTCGACGAAGCTCCGGCTGAAGAGGAGGTAGGCTTTCAGGACCCTAAAAAAGTCATAAAGGCTGTTTACACCTCCATTGACAATGACTCTGACGTCTTCGACAATGAACGTCGGAAAATCATGAACACCATCTTTGGTGGTTCGTGGGGCATCACTTCCCGCCGCGTCCTCAAGACCATGCAACGGGACATGGCCTTAGTAGCTCCCACCGCTAGGGCGGAGTCGCACCGGAAGTGGATGGATACTGCCATTACTTTCGACGCGTCAGACTGCCCTCAGAATATGATCGGAGCTGGTCAACTCTTGATGGTATCTTAGACCATCAACAATATTCAACTCCACCATGTAATGGTGGATAGAGGTTCGGAACTGAACCTCAAAAGCTTCAAAGCTTTCGTCAAGCTTCAGCTCTGACCTTCGGACCTTCGCCCCTCCCGACCTTTCTCTAGAGTAGGTCTGGGGGCCAGAACCCCACTTGGTGCCATTACTCTCCCCGTGACCTTCGGGACTCGGGAGAACTATCGCACTGAGAAGTTGGTCTTTGACGTTGCTCAGATCAACTTACCCTTTAACGCCATTCTGTGCAGGCCAGCCATATACAAGTTCATGGCTGCTACTCATTATGGCTACTTCATGTTGAAAATACCAACACCAGCTGGTGTTCTCCGGATCCGTAGAGAACGCACTGTCGAAGTGACTCCCTGGAAGAACATCACGCGCTTGCTACAGTGCAGGAGGAAGAGTCCAGGCAGCAGCAAGCTCCGAAACCCCCGAGCATTCATCATAGAGGCTCAACCTCCGCACCTCGCGTGCAACCAAGCGGCGACACCAACATTCATGTCAAAGTCGTCCAAATCGGTTCCGACGCCGCTCAGACCACCCGTATATTAGGAGGTCTGAATGACAAATAGGAACTCGCGCTCATCACTTTCCAAAGGGCTAATGTCAACGTGCTTGCCTGGCAACCGTCACAAATGCCTGGGATCCTTAGGGAAGTGATCGAGCATAATGTGAAGATCTATCCCGATGCTCGGCCTGTACACTAGAAGCCTCAGAAGCAATCAGTAGAGTGATAGAACTTCATACGACAAGAAGTGAAGAAGTTGCTTGAAGCTGGATTCATCCGAGAGGTCTTCCACCCAAAATGGTTGGCAAACCCAATCGTTGTACCCAAGGCCGGCGGGAAGCTTCGGATGTGTATCGACTACACAACACTGAATAAGGCATGTCCAAAAGATCCATTCCCACTACCTAGAATAGATCAGATAGTGGATTCCACCTCTGGGTGTGAATTACTGTGTTTCCTAGACGCATATTCTGGGTACCATCAAATCAGAATGTCTAGGGAAGATGAAGAGCATGCTTCTTTCATCACAGTAGATGGATTGTATTGTTATACTGTCATGCCATTTGGTCTCAAGAATACAGCTTCAACATTTGTACGTGCTATGTACAAAACCTTTGGAGAGCTCATCAGAGATGTAGTGGAAGTGTATGTCGATGACATCGTCATCAAGATTAAGGATAAGGAGTCACTTCTTGACACCTTGCAAGCTGTCTTCGATAAGTTGTGAGTCACTCGCACGAAGCTGAACCCGAACAAGTGTGTCTTCGGGGTTAGCTCCGGAAAGCTTTTTGGTTTCCTGGTAAACCACCGAGGAATAGAGGCAAATCTGGCAAAGATTAAAGCCACTAAAGAGATGCGGCCACCAGCTCGCATCAAGGACGTCCAGAAGCTGACTGGATGTCTAGGTGCCCTCAGCCGATTCATCTCAAGACTGGCGGAACGGGCACTACCCTTCTTCAAGCTATTGAGGAAGTCCGGACCATTCCAATGGTCTGAAGAAGCAGAAAAGGTATTCCAGGAGCTGAAGCAGCTCCTCACCACTCTACCAACCTTGGTAGCTCCGAACCCTAGTGAGCCTTTATTGCTTTACATTTCGGCAACTGACGAAGTTGTCAGCATGGTCCTGGTTGCGGAGAGACTAGAACCATTACAAGCTTAGGAATCCAGACCCCTCCAGGAGAGTCAGGAGGTTCCTGAAGGCGAGTCTGGGTCCCAGGCCCCAGACTTGGGTCAACAAGGAGTTACTCTTGTTGAGCAAGAAGAACCAGACCGGCATGGGAGGCTCCAGGTCACTCCTGAAGAAGTTTCGGGTTCTTCCAACGAGGACCCAATGATCCCCGAAGAAGGTCCGGACCCCTCCGGGAGGGTCCCGGTCGATGAGGAGGAAGCTCCGGGCTCTCCGGGAGGGACCGGACAGTCCAATGCCCAATGTACTTCATCAGTGAAGTACTCCATGACGCAAAAACTCAGTACCTGGAAGTACATAAACTGCTATACGCAGTTCTTATTGCTTCCAGGAAGCTCCGACTCTATTTCCAAGCTCACAAGATTTCAGTGGTGACTTCATATCCACTGCGAGCGATTTTGCATAATCCCAACTCCACTGGGAACATTGCAAAGTGGGTAGCAGAATTGGCCGAGTTTGACCTTGAATTCATCCCAAGACAAGCAATCAAAAGTCACACATTGGTAGACTTTGTGGCGGAATGTACCCCCTCTCCGTCATACCCTGGGGGCCCTAGTGAGCAGAAGCCGGAACTCAAGGCTCCGGCCTTCACCGAGCCTCACTGGACTCTCTACTTTGATGGCTCCATGCAGAAGCAAGGGGCCCGAGCTGGAGTCCTTCTCCTCGCTCCGACCGGGGAGAAGGTTAAATACATGGTGCGCCTTGACTTCAAGGTGACCAACAACATGGCGGAGTATGAAGCACTCATTTACGGACTAAAGGTGGCATTATCATATGGTCTCAAGTAGCTGTTGGTCAAGGGAGATTCGCAGCTCATCATTAAATAGGTGAAGGGTGAATGCTCATGTAACAATCCCCATCTAGCTGCTTATCTCCTTGAAGTCCAGAGGCTTCAGAAGGACTTCGAAGTCCTGGACCTCCACCATGTACAGCGTCTCCATAATGCTGAAGCTGACGAACTCTCGACGAAATCGTCAACCGGAGCTCCGGCTCCTGACAAAACATTCGTCCGGAGGTTGTCTAAACCGACAGCTTAGCCTGCCGAACTAAGCGAAGGGGGCGAGACTAGCACCTCAAAGCTGGCAGTCCCGATGGCCATGTTACCATGGCAGCCATCAAGGGTCGTAGGTGCTCCAGAAGCTCCTAGCAACCCAGCACGCAAGACTCAAATGCTCAAGCTAGCTCCGATGCATGGATCTCGTAGATCCGGAGCTACTTGAAAGACAACTTCCTTCTTGAACATGATGTATCCGCTGACTGGATAGTCAGATTGGCTAAAAGATACACGTTAATAGAAAGGGATCTCTACCGGCGCGGTGCCAACGGCGTCCTAATGCGGTGCATTACAAGGGAAGAAGGCTGCGAGATCCTCACAGAAATCCATGGAGGAGAGTGTGGGAACCACGCGTCTTCCCACACGCTGGTCGGTAAAGCCTTTCAGCATGGCTTTTACTGGCCTACAACGCTCCAGGATGCAACTGAGCTGGTGAAGAAATGTGAAGCATGCCAGTTTCATGCAAAATAAATTCACACACTGGCCCAGCCTCTACAAATGATACCTCCTACATGGACTTTTGCTGTGTGGGGGATGGATATCTTGGGACCTTTCCCAAGAGCCGTCGGAGGTTACAAGTTCCTGTATGTCGCCATTGACAAATTCACCAAATGGGCGGAAGCAACTCCATTTGTGACAATAAACAAACAATCAGCCATCAACTTCTTACAGTCCATCGTATGCAAATTTGGAGTGCCAAACAAAATCATAACCAATAATGGGACCCAATTCACAAGCTCTGCATTCTAATGATATTGCGAAGATCTCAGCATTCAAGTCAGCTACGCTTCCGTAGCTCACCCGGTAAGCAATGGCCAAGTCGAGAGAGCAAATGCAGAAATCCTAAAAGGACTCAAGGCGCGCACATATGAGCGTCTGAAAAAACATGGAGCCAACTGGATTGAAGAGCTTCCGCCCACTCTATGGTCCAACAGGACAACTCCAAATCGGTCAACTGGAGAGACACCCTTCTTCCTGGTGTATGGAGCTGAGGCCGTCCTTCCTCCAGAAATCACCTTGGGGTCACTTCGGGTCCGGACCTTCGACGATACCGCACAGGGCCAGCTCCGGCGTGAAGACCTTGACCTCCTTGAAGAGGGAAGGTGTCGAGCAGCTGTTCGGAATGCCTGATACCGCCAAACTCTCCGACGCTATCACCAAAGGCATGTTCACAGCCGACAGCTCGAGGAAGGTGATCTGGTGCTACGGAGAATACAGTCCAGAGAAGGGTTAAACAAACTCTCCCCCAGCTGGGAAGGACCCTTTCGAGTGATTAAAATATCCCATCCCGGATGCGTTCGCTTGGCAACCAAGGATGGGATACCTCTCCCTAATCCTTGGAACATTGAGCACCTCCGTAAGTTTTACGCTTAATATCAAGGAGGTGAGTCTTTAGTTACACGTGATGTATGTTATAGAGTCATTGTACAGAGTCGGGTAGCTCCTCCAGGAGAACAGCCGGACCTTCTCTGGAAGGTCCGCAGAGTTCAGGCAACACTTGTCACAGTCTCAAAACTAAAAGTGTAGCTAGCTACCTTGGGTTAAACAAGAAACAAAACACACTTAGCCTGACTCCGTACCCTAAGGGTGTACTTGTTTCCCCTGTATCCCGGACCTATAATGAAAGACATCTCTGTGTGAAAACAGACTCCACGTGCATTTACTTTGTACAAGCTCAATACTTTTTATTTTTCTCTTTCTTGTCTATAATAAAGTTGTGCGATTCTCAAGAATTTTTTAGATCGACTAATTCATGTACAACTCGAGTCGCATTGTTAATTCCTTCGGGTTTTCACGTTGTTGAATGGCTCACTTGCCTGAATGCTGCCAGCCAATCTAGGTCCGGAGTGTGCTATCGACTTATCCTAGTCCTGCACCCTAAGTACGCCACTCTACCTACACTCCGGCAGGCCGAAGTAATGCGGGTCCTGAAAACAATTGGACCTGGAGAAAACAACTTAGTGCACTTGATTGTATGAAGAATTGCGCTCGACCCAAAAATTTCTTACGAGAATAGTAAGTCGCAATAGAGTTATAGATAGGAAACGAATTTTACTATTTTTCTTGACTTCAGTGTGCAGGAAAAATAAAGATCTCATGATGATGGTGAATTAAGCCGGAGCTATTAAAGCTCCGACATCCCCTAGATGGCTTGTAATCGATGTTTTAAACATAAATAGCATGTATTGCTGGAGCTACTTAGCTCCGGTAAATCCAGGGGGCTAGCCGTCAAAGTGAACAAAAGATGGTGGGAAGACTTCAGGAGACTAACTGTCCACGCTCTACGTGTTGATGGAGACCACTGCTGGAGCTACCAAGCTCCGATGATGGTCAAAGCTAGAGCCCTTAAGCTTCGACAACCTCAGGAAGCCTTCGCTACTGAAGACTTCGGACCTACGCTCTACAAGTCTGAAGCATGCAAGTCTTCAACAGTAGTTACATCCTCTTGGTACATGTTCACAATCAAATTGTGTACATCTACCAGGGGGCCAAGTGGGACAAAACTGTTGAAGACGAAAAATGAAATTCATAAAAAAAACTTGGACTTCATTCATCCGGAGACAATAGATTACAGAATTGGAGAAGAAGAAGAGAGAATACAAGCGGGAGCTACAAAGAGGTGGTCCTAGACCCTATGGACGAATGAGGCGACCTTCTGGGAAACCTCAAAAACGCTAGCCTGGGCAGCTTCTCCCTCTCCGTCGATTGGACCTTGAAGCACCGGGTCTAGGGGGAATTGGGGGTCCCGGCTTGTGTAGCACGACAGAATAAATTCTACGATGCTCTTGGCAAGGGATTGTCCCTCGGTTTCCAGCTGGCTCGCAATGACATTGCCCATATTGGTGAGCTTGTTGCCTGCCGAACTCAGCGCCTGCAACGCCTGGTCCAGCTCCGGCTCCGGATCATCCGGACGCACGGGGCTAAAACCCTTTGGCGTCAGCGCGTCATTGGCTTTGCCCAGGAATTCCCAAACTTGTTGGGACTCTGCAACCCTGTCGCTTCGCATCTCCTCCAAGGATCTTCTGGCCACCGGAAGCTCCGAGTTCTCCCGAGAAAGATGCTCCACCTCTTTGGCGTTCTACTGAATCTTTTCAGCAACCTTCCTTTTGAGTTTACTGAGCTCTTCCTCCCGGAGGTGGATCTCGTTCCGGCGGTTAACCAGGTTCTTCTCTCGGCCCCGCACCTTCTTCTCCCTGGCAGCAATGTTAGTTTCCCTCCTGTGGAGTTCCTGTCCTCGCTTCCAGGCCTTCTTCTCCTATCTCTTGCAGCACTCATCCAATTTCTTGGTGCGCTCCTCAAGACTCTTGTCACCCAGAGTTAGCCTATGAGTAAGCTCTTCTTCCCTCTTCACGACGTCGTCTCGCCGCTCCAGGAGTTTTTTCTCTTCATCCTCGAGCTTTCTCTCCTGCACCTCAAGAGCCTCCCGGCGCTTGACGAGACTGGCGTGGATGGCATCAAGCCTCTCTTGGCGATCATCTGATGCGCTGTTAGCAGTTTTGGCCTATTCGTAAATGGACCGGGACTGGTTGTCAAGGGATCGCATCATGCTTTCCCTCTCATCCAGTAGTTTACCCCAATACTCCAGGCGGATCTTCTCCTTCCTCACCCACTCCTTATCGTCAGCCATCCTCGACTGCGCCAGCTTGGTCTCGAATTGGAGCCGGTTGCGCCACCTCCTAAGAGTTTGACGCTCCTCCTCAAGAGCCTTGCCGTCGTGGTAAAAAGCCAGCTGAACTTGGCGAAGACTAGAGCAGGCGTTGTCATTAGACAACGACAGAGGAATTGGGTCCGGACCTGCCGAAGTCATCTCCGCCGGTTCCAGTGGGTTCTCCATGACAAAAATTGGGTCCCACTCTACAAGAGCGGTTCCCTGAGCTTCCGTGGCACTAGGACCGCCCTCCAGAATAGCCTCGACTGCCGTCGAGGAAGGTCCTGCCACAAAAGTTTCAACCTTTGGAGTTGGCTCCGAAGGCCTGGTCATCAACGGATGGTCCCTCAAGCGAGTGGCCAGCAACTTCATCTCAGCAGCCTCGTTGGGGCGCGGGCACCTCCGGGGCAGGTGTTAAAGGTTCGGCCGGAGCTGAAGCCACTTCTGGCTCCGACGCTGGCGCCTCCTTGAATGTAGGCCTAGAGGGGGGGTGAATAGGCCTTCTTGAATTTCTCGGTTCCTGTAGCACTTCAACAAAAGGATCAAATCCAGATATATCGGACTAGTCCGGTAAAGTGCGGACTAGTCCGGATTTCACGGGCTAGGTTGATCAAATTAGGTCAATTTGATTGATTCGTTTTCGTTTGCAGCGGAAATATAAACTTTAATGACAGTTCAATAGCTGTATGTTAAGTTTTATTGCAAATATGATTCTTGTTTAACTATCTAACTTCAATTTAACAAAATGAATCAAACCCTAGATTATGTTGACCAACTAGAATGATGAACACAAACAAACGAGACACAAGATTTATCCCGTGGTTCGGTTACCACGAAGGCAGCCTACGTCCACGTTGAGGAGCCCACAAAAGGACCGGGTCTTCACCAACCCTTCCCTCGTCGGATCGCCACGAAGGCCAATCCTCTTCCACTAATCACACAGGGGTAAATCACCAAGTTGAAGGGGCGATCTCACAAGTTGAGAGCTCCCTTGATTACAAGTTTCAAAACCACCAATAACACACTTCGAAATATACGAATTGAGATGCAAGAGTGTGTTAGAGATTCAAACCAAGAGCTCAATCGTGTGCAAAGTGCCTCTCCAATGATCTACAAGTGATCCTCAAAGGATTGAACGATTTTGCACTTAACTTCGTGGAGAGAGATGGTTTTTGAGTCTCTTGGGAGGTGTGACGGCGCTAGGGTTCGAGAGAGTTTAAAAGTGGGCCGTGCACCTCTATTTATATGGGGTTTCTAGAAATTACCGTTAGGGTTTAGAAAGATCGGACTAGTCCGTGGTGGAGACCGGACTAGTCCGGTGTGCTGTGTGAAGCAAACCCTAAGTGTTTAGGAATATCGGACTAGTCCGATTGAAAAACGGACTTGTCCGATTTCGCTGCTGGAAATCTTCGGACTTGTCCGGTTGACATCGGACTTGTCCGGACCTGTGAAACCCTAAGTGTTTAGAACGACAAGTCCGCACTTGGAGGACTTGTCCGATTTAGATCAGAGTGTAAATCGGACTAGTCCGTGTAGTCACCGGACTTGTCCGAAGTGGATCAGAAAGGGAATCGGACTAGTCCGGTAGTGACCGGACTTGTCCGATCTAGTGACTTGTGCATTGTGTTGAGGACTAGTCCGCACTGGGGAGGACTAGTCCGAAGTGGAACAGAGAGATATCGGACTAGTCCGGTGGGGACCGGACTTGTCCAATCTTGTGCAGAATGTGATATCGGACTAGTCCGGCTGATATCGGACTAGTCCGGTCCTGTATGGTTTTGTGCACTGTGTGTGTGTGATTAAGTGAGATTGAGCTCTTGGGTGTGTTTCCTTAACACACTCCATACATACTAATCTACTAATTTCTTCTTCTTGAGCTCAAATTCATTCTCCTTCTTAATTTCCCTCTTTTTGGCATTTTACTCATTTTTCATCATTTTCCTGCATTCATCTCAACAAAAGGATTAGGATCCCAATTGCTTGTCATAAATCATCCAAAACCCACAAGGGAGTCCTAGATGCACTTTCAATCTCCCCCTTTTTGGTGATTGATGACAACCAATTGAGATTTCACAAAATGAGGTATAAAATGAGATTTTCATAAAGTATGCACATATGACTCAAAAATGCATCAGGCAACAAGATAATTATTCATATGTGCATTCTTTATGGTGGGATGCATACTAAGAGCATGAATGCATTAAGAATAACAGAATTTTTCATTTACCAACTAATATCAAGTGAATATGGCATTTCAGGAGCAAAAACTCAGATTACATCACACCCTAGCAAGTTAATTGAGCAATTCATCACAGGACCAAACAGAATATGAAAAGAGAGTTAAGCAAATACAATCACAATGAAAAAACATGGAGAGCTCTCTCCTCGCATCCTATTCAGCTAAAGCTTAGACTAGAGGCTCCCCCTCAATCTCTCCCCCTTTGGCATCAAGACACCAAAAAGAGAGAGAGAGGAAGATCCTAGGGCTTCACTCTTCGCTGTCGGTCCTCTCGTCGTCTTCATCATCTTCATCGCTTTCGGCTTGACGAGGTTGAGAGGTAGGAGGAGCGGAGCTGCTCGACCCCCCAATGCCAAAATAGGCAAGCTCGGAAGGGGTCAAGGGGCTGAGCTCGGTGATGTTTGGATCAGAATCTTCAGAAATTGCTGGAGATCCAATTGGATTGATCTCCAGCTTCTCACTCAGCTGCTTCACATTTGCTTTTATGTACTTCATGTCCTCCTTCCTCTTTTGATTTAGCTTGTGAAGCTTCACTTCAGTTTTCTTGCAGGAGGAGAAGATTGCAGCCAAGTACTTGAGGATCCCACTGGCGGATCCTTTCTGAGGGGCTTCCCTGGAGGGAGGAGTAGCCCTAGCAGCTTCTCCTTGCCTTGCCGGCACCTCGGGGCTTGAGGCCGGCGATGGAGCAGCCTGGACACTCACGGACTGAGGCTTCTGAGGCCTCAGTGGAGTGTGCTCCACATCCTTCACAAACTCTATCCCTGTGACCTTCTCAATCATGAACATCAAGTAAGGGGCATAGCCACAGGATCGGTTGGGGGTACTTGAGATATTGACCATATCATTCCAGATGTAGTCTGCAACATCAAATTGCCTTTTCTTGCTGATGACCTTCATCAGGGTCCGGAGGTAGCCTTGCACACTCCCTGCATCACCATCCTTGGGAGCAATCGTCTTCCTGAGGACTCTGTTGAGGACCACAAAGAAAGGCTTCATGTTCTTTGTGGAGGGAGGGACAAACTTGGAGGAGGGCTCATACATGAACTGCATTCCATCCCTCTCAATGACTCCAATGTTGTGGATAATGAGGTGGTCATCTCCCTCAGAGTCAAGATGCAGCAGGCGGGCAAATTCTTCTTGAGTGATGGAATACATGGATCCATGAGTCATCCAAGTCACACTTTCTTCGTCTTCACCTGAGAAGTGGCACGTTGCATAGAATTGTGCAATCACTTCATCATTCCAATTATATCTGAAGGCAAGCAAATCCTTCAGCCCATGTCTCTCTGCAGCTTGTATCACTTCATCAAAAGCTGCACATTTCCTCTTCTCAAGGTGGGCCCAGTCAATCCATTGACTGCGCACCACCGGGGTCTTCATCGGCAAGTAGACAAGCTTGTAGAAGTCAGCATGGAAGTTTGACCAAAATCTGCCATCTGCTGCTTGCTTGGGCCTTGCATAGTAATCCACACTTCTCAGCTTCATGGCCACATCACTGCCCTTGCCATTGAATCTCTCCTCATTGGGGTCCCGGACCCCTTCTCTGGGAGTATGCAGCTTTAGGGGCCCAACAGGCCCTGTGGCAACCCCCTTGCCCTTCCCTTTAGCTTGGCGAGGGCCACTTGACTGAGGAGCAGCCTTGGAGGCGGCCTTCTTGACACACACCTTCCTCCGAACCTGAGGAGGTGAGGGAGCAGGCTCGGAGGGTCTCTCTTGGTGTTTCTTGCCAAGACCCGTCGAGGGCCGAGGTGCCACCTCGTGGTCCAACTCGGCCTCGAAATCGGAGATTTCATTGTCGGAGCTCGACATGATCTGAGAATGAGTGATCAAGAGAAAAGACAAGTTATAAAAGGTATTTGTGAGGTAAGATGGCAATGGAAGGCAATAGGGAATTAAAGAATTAGGTTTTGGTTCAGAAACAACGGACTTGTCCGGTGCTCAGGCACGGACTAGTCCGGGGGACCGGACTTGTCCGTACCTGGACCGGACTAGTCCGGTGTTCATCAGCAAAAACCTAACAAACTGGATAAAAATTGATCCCTAATGAGATAGCTAGTCTAGCATACACATAGTACATCAATTGGACATGCAACTAGTGAAGAATGCTAGGCCAAACGATAAGCAATGAAGAAATTTGAGATTTCTTAGGGTTTGAGGAAAATTTACCAAGAAATCCAAGGAAGCTTGAAAATGTGGGGGTTGGAGGCCGGACTTGTCCGCTAACTTCAATCCCCGAGTCTTCAAGCTTAATCTCCGCCCAAGTTTGAGGCTTTTCGACGGAGGAATCAAGGATTCACCTTGGGAGCTCGAGCGCAAGAGAGAGAAAGCTTGGAGGAGAGTGTGGGGTGAAGAGATTAGGGTTTGGTGGCGGCTAGGGTTATGGACACGAAAAATCGGACAAGTCCGGACATGACCGGACTAGTCCGAAGTCCTCCAGAAACCTAAATCGGACTAGTCCGTGGTCTGTCGGACTAGTCCGGCCTAACCGGCACACTGCGGACTAGTCTGCAAGGGCGGACTAGTCCGGGTAACCACGGACTTGTCCGTGGTCACCAGGAGAGAATGCATAGCCCATTCATATATATTTGAAGGTCCAATAATTGAGGGTAGAGAGGCAAAACAATTCAAATAATCCTGATGAATTTGATCAGTAAGCAAACAACAATCATACTATGATCAAAAATTCATCAAGATCTAATAATTGACATAGTTTTTCGAGAGAAAAATGGGGAGGAAAAATTTTCACAATTCAATCAATATTTTGAAGCAATCATACAGGTATGCAACTTTTCAAGCCACACTCCGAGAATCAAGGATGTTTAGCTCATTTCGGAGTTCGCAAAAACGTTTTTCATCAAGTGGCTTGGTGAATATGTCGGCCAATTGTTTTTGGGTGTTGACATGAGAGATGGATATGTCTCCTTTCATGGAATGGTCTCTCAAGAAATGGTGTCTTATGTCAATGTGTTTAGTTCTAGAGTGCTCAACTGGATTGTGGGCTATTTTAATGGCACTCTCATTGTCACAAAGAAGAGGAATACGGTTCATATTGTAACCGTAATCCCTTAGAGTTTGTCGCATCCAAAGGAGTTGTGCACAACAACTCCCGGCTGCAACATACTCCGCTTCGGCTGTGGATAATGCAATGGAATTCTGTTTCTTGGATGACCAAGAAACTAAGGATCTTCCTAGGAATTGGCAAGTGCCAGAAGTGCTTTTTCTATCAACTTTGCATCCGGCATAATCTGCATCGGAATACCCAATGAGATTGAATTTTGAACCTTTTGGGTACCAAAGACCAAGGTTGGGTGTATGAACTAAATATCTTAGGATTCTCTTTACGGCTGTCAAATGACATTCCTTAGGGTTGGCTTGAAATCTTGCACACAAACATACACTCAACATAATGTCTGGCCTAGATGCACATAAGTAAAGTAAAGATCCAATCATAGAGCGATATACCTTTTGGTCGACGCTCGGTCCATCTTCATTGAGATCCAAGTGACCATTCGTTGCCATGGGAGTCTTAATGGGCTTTGCCTTGTCCATGCCAAACTTCTTGAGGATGTCCTGTGTGTACTTGGTTTGGCTTATGAGCGTTCCTTCCCTTTGTTGCCGCACTTGGAATCCCAAGAAGTACTTTAATTCTCCCATCATTGACATTTCAAATCTGTCTGTCATAATTTTACTAAACTCTTCACAGAAAGATTGATTAGTTGATCCAAAAATTATATCATCAACATAGATTTGGCAAATGAAAAGATCATTATTCAGATTTTTCGTGAATAGTGTATAATCTACTTTGCCAATTTGAAAGCCATTATCAATTAAAAAATCTCTAAGACACTCATACCAAGCTCTAGGAGCTTGTTTGAGGCCATAGAGAGCCTTACGCAGTTTATACACGTGGTCGGGGAACTCTTCGTCTTCAAATCCGGGTGGTTGCTCCACGTACACCTCTTCCTTGATAGGTCCGTTGAGGAAGGCGCTTTTTACGTCCATTTGGTACAGCTTGAAATCATGGTGAGTAGCATATGCAAGTAATATTCTAATTGATTCAAGCCTAGCTACTGGAGCAAAGGTCTCATCAAAATCCAAACCTTCGACTTGTGAGTAACCTTTGGCCACAAGTCGTGCCTTGTTTCTTGTCACCACCCCGTGTTCATCTTGTTTGTTGCGGAAGACCCACTTTGTGCCGACTATGTTTGCATTGGGTCTTTCCACAAGTTCCCAAACCTCGTTTCTCTTGAAATTGTTCAACTCTTCTTGCATTGCCACCACCCAGTCCGGATCCTTTAATGCATCCTCAGTCCTGCGGGGTTCCAAAAAGGAGACAAACGAGTAATGTTCACAAAAATTTGCTATACGAGATCTAGTGGTTACTCCTTTTTGGATGTCGCCGATGATGTTGTCGATTGGATGATCCCTTTGAATGCATTGGTGTACTCTTGGGTGTGACACGTGGGGGGTCGTATGTTGGTGATCATCTTCTTCTCCCCCTGAGTTGTTGTCCTCAATGATTTGTTGATCATGTTCATATTCTTGTGATTGATCTTGTATCGAGGCTCCCCCTTGATTGTTGATCTCCTCTTGTGGTTCACTTTCCTCTTGTATTTGTGTCGATGACTCTTGTGGTCGTACTTCGCCTAGGGCCATCCTCTTTATTGCTTGATGGGGGGCTTCCTCATTACCTAATTCACATTGATCAACTTGCTCCTTTTGGGAGCCATTAGTTTCATCGAACACTACGTCACGTGCCACTTCAACAAGTCCGGAGGCCTTGTTGAAAACACGATAGGCGTAAGTGTTCGAATCATAACCAAGCAAGAAACCTTCATCGGACTTTGAAGCGAACTTTGAGGTCCTGGGCTTCTTGTTCAAAATATAGCAAGGAGAACCGAAAACTCGAAAATATGAAATGTTCGGTTTGTTACCGGTGAGTAGCTCATAGGGGGTCTTCTTTAGTAGTCGATGAAGATAGAGTCGATTTGTGGCATGGCAGGCGGTGTTGATTGCTTCCGCCCAAAATCGATCCGAAGTCTTGTATTCATCGAGCATTGTTCTTGCCATCTCTATGAGCGTTCGATTCTTCCTTTCGGCAACTCCGTTTTGTTGTGGAGAGTATGGCGCTGAGAATTCGTGCTTGATTCCTTCCTCATCAAGGTACTCCTCCACTTGTATGTTTTTGAACTCCGTGCCATTGTCGCTCCGAATACTCTTGATTGATAGTGAGAACTCGTTTTGCGCTCGCTTGAAGAATTTCTTGAGTGTTCCTTGTGTTTCTGACTTGTCATGCAAAAAGAACACCCAAGTGAAGCGGGAAAAATCATCAATAATGACTAAACCGTATTTGTTACCGCCTATGCTTATGTAAGCAATTGGACCGAAGAGGTCCATATGAAATAGTTCGAGCGGTCTTGTCGTGGTCATGATGTTCTTTGCGGGATGTTGTGCTCCAACTTGCTTTCCTGCTTGGCACGCGCTACAAGGCCTGTCTTTCTCAAACACAACATCTTTCAAACCTCGGATGTGATCGCCCTTGAGGAGTTTTTGAAGGTTCCTCATACCAACATGTGCTAGCCGTCTATGCCACAGCCAACCCATGTTGGTTTTTGCAATCAAGCATGTGTCGAGTTCGGCTTTATCCTTGTTGAAGTCAACAAGATAAAGCTTTCCCTTTAACATACCCTTGAATGCAATGGAACCATCACTTCTCCTTGAGACGGTCACACCCTCGTTAGTAAACAGGCAATTATAACCTTTGTCACATAACTGAGATATGGACAGCAGGTTATAATCTAAAGATTCAACGTGTAAAACGTGCGAAAGAGTATGTTCAGAGGATATTGCAATTTTACCGGTACCGAGGACCCTTCCTTGACTGTTATCCCCAAAGTAGATGCCTTCGTTTGGGTCCTGGTTCACTTCATACTCCACAAACATCCTCCTTTCTCCGGTCATGTGGTTGGTGCATCCACTGTCTAGCACCCATTTGGATCCACCGGAGGAGTAGGCCTGCAAAAACAAATTACGCCTTGGTTTTAGGTACCCAAGCTTGCTTGGGTCCTTGGAGGTTAGTGACAATACATTTGGGCACCCACACATGGGATTTTGTGTTCCCATGGCGTGGCCCAGCATAATAAGCATACACTTTACCAACATTATTTTTCATTAAAACATAGGATGCATCAAATGTTTTAAACAGAAGTTGCTGTTGATTATGGGTCGGACTAGTCTGTGTGACCGGACTTGTCCGGATGACCGGACTTGTCCGGACCATAACCGGACTAGTCCGATTTTCATGAGAGTTCAGATTTTTAGTTTTCGAGTTACCAGGTTGTGAGGGTCCTCCCTTCACAAAGGTGATCCTTCCCTTGTTATTCTTATGATTTCCAGCTTTTTGCTTTCCATCACAAGAGTAACCAATGCCATACTTGACATTTGGAGGTCTTTGGACCAGATATGCACTACGTGCATAGTTGATCCTCTCCCTGTCAAATATTACACATTGGGTAGGATTTTTGTCCTTCGTGGAGGTAGGGTTTTCCTTCAACCTGATGTTAGTTTTATCACATTTGCAAACATGAGTGATATTAGTTAAAGTGGTTTGAGAAGGTGGGGTTGAAGAGGAGGAGGGTTCACTGAGCTTGACTGACTCAACTTGCACTTCAAGGATCTTGTTGACCTTGATTTGGTCATCAAGCTGATTCTTGATTGCAACATTTGAGTTGGTTAGCTCCAAGCAAGTTTTCTTGCTGGAAGCTAGCTCAAGCTCTAGTGAGTGATTTTTCTCCTTTTCAAGAGCTAGGAGATTGTCAAGTTCGACATGCTTCTCCTTTTGGGAGATAATCATGTCTTCTTGACGATCAATTAGCTCTTCCTTCTCAATAAGTTGGTTAAGCAAGAATTTCATTTTGGCAGCAGTTTTTCTATCTAAACCAATTAGCATATCTTCATCATCACTATCTAGATCATCATCACTTGAGTAAGAATGCGAGGAAGGAGTTTTGATGTTTACCTTGCGTTTACCTTCCTTAGCCATGAGGCAAGTTCCATTTGCCTTCTTTGCACCGAGCGTGGGAAAGAGTGTGAGTTTCTTGGGCATGCTTTCAATGGCTATGCTAGCCATTTCTTCTTCATCGGACGATGAGGACTCATCGTTTGAGTCCCACTCCTTTCCGATGTGTGCTTGTTCAGCTTGTTTCTTCTTCTTGAAGAACTTTTTCGGTTGAGGCTTGGATTCTTTACTCTTCTTCTTGTTGTCCTCATATGGGCAATCAACTATAAAGTGATTGTACTCACCACAATTATAGCATGCCCGCCTCATCTTCGGTTTTGTCTTCTCCTTGTATTTTCCTTCACTCGATTTTGCTCCTTGTCTTTTCTTCATAATTCTTTTGAATTTCTTCATGAACAGAATCATATCTTCTTCGTCCAGCTCGCTGCTTTCATCATCGCTGTCCTCCTCAAACTGAGCTTCTTTTGCTTCTTTGGATAGAGGTTTGAGTGTGGATTTTAAGGCAACTCCCTTCTTCTTGGCCGATGTGAGGTCAGCTATTTCTTTGACATGCTTGGCTTGCTTCTCCATCATCTCAAAGTTGATGATTTTGCCAAGCAGTTCATCCGGAGTCATTTTCTTGTATCCAGGACTTTCTCGGATCATAGAACAGAGTGTGACGTTGCGAGGCATAAAGGCTCTAAGGATGAGCTTCACAACCTCGTGGTCATTCCACTTTTTGCTACCATACGATCGAACCTTGTTCACAAGAGTCTTTAGTCTGTTGTACATGTCCTGGGGAGATTCATCTTCCTCAATCGCGAACCTTCCTAGTTCGCCTTCAATCATTTCAATCTTTGCCTCCCGCACATGCCGGTCACCTTCATGTGCTGTCTGTAGCGTGTCCCAGATTTCTTTGGCAATTTCCAATCCGTCCACCTTTGTGAATTCATCTCTACTTAGAGATGAGGTGATAACGGCTGCGGCTTGGACATTCCTGTGGATGGCTTGCTCTTGACTTGGCGTGAGTTCTTCATCGTCATCAGGGATGTTTATTCCTGTGCACACAATATGCCATAAACTTGGGTTAAGGGAAATCAAGTGCATCTTCATGTTTTGCCTCCACATGGAGTAATCACTCCCATCGAAGTGTGGGGCTTTCCCGAGAGGGATAGATAGATAATGACTGCTGTTAGAATTTAAACGGTCATAATTAAAAGGATATCGGGAGTAGTCGGTGTGACTACTCCCCTTCTTCTTTTCTTCAACTTTAGCTTTCCCTTTGGAAAGTGCTTTCTTTCGGAGCAGTGCTTTCAGCTCCAATGTCTCCTCATCATCATCATCGAAGTCTTGGATGGCTTCGAGATACCTTTCTAGCTTTTGGTGCTTGTCATTGTACATTTCTTCCTGGGTGTTGATTTTCTGGACTTCCTTCATGTCCGACATGATCTCTTCGAGTGGTTGCACTCTTTCTTGAAGAACCTGCTCTGATACCAATTGAATGTAGGCCTAGAGGGGGGGTGAATAGGCCTTCTTGAATTTCTCGGTTCCTGTAGCACTTCAACAAAAGGATCAAATCCAGATATATCGGACTAGTCCGGTAAAGTGCGGACTAGTCCGGATTTCACGGGCTAGGTTGATCAAGTTAGGTCAATTTGATTGATTCGTTTTCGTTTGCAGCGGAAATATAAACTTTAATGACAGTTCAATAGCTGTATGTTAAGTTTTATTGCAAATATGATTCTTGTTTAACTATCTAACTTCAATTTAACAAAATGAATCAAACCCTAGATTATGTTGACCAACTAGAATGATGAACACAAACAAACGAGACACAAGATTTATCCCGTGGTTCGGTTACCACGAAGGCAGCCTACGTCCACGTTGAGGAGCCCACAAAAGGACCGGGTCTTCACCAACCCTTCCCTCGTCGGATCGCCACGAAGGCCAATCCTCTTCCACTAATCACACAGGGGTAAATCACCAAGTTGAAGGGGCGATCTCACAAGTTGAGAGCTCCCTTGATTACAAGTTTCAAAACCACCAATAACACACTTCGAAATATACGAATTGAGATGCAAGAGTGTGTTAGAGATTCAAACCAAGAGCTCAATCGTGTGCAAAGTGCCTCTCCAATGATCTACAAGTGATCCTCAAAGGATTGAACGATTTTGCACTTAACTTCGTGGAGAGAGATGGTTTTTGAGTCTCTTGGGAGGTGTGACGGCGCTAGGGTTCGAGAGAGTTTAAAAGTGGGCCGTGCACCTCTATTTATATGGGGTTTCTAGAAATTACCGTTAGGGTTTAGAAAGATCGGACTAGTCCGTGGTGGAGACCGGACTAGTCCGGTGTGCTGTGTGAAGCAAACCCTAAGTGTTTAGGAATATCGGACTAGTCCGATTGAAAAACGGACTTGTCCGATTTCGCTGCTGGAAATCTTCGGACTTGTCCGGTTGACATCGGACTTGTCCGGACCTGTGAAACCCTAAGTGTTTAGAACGACAAGTCCGCACTTGGAGGACTTGTCCGATTTAGATCAGAGTGTAAATCGGACTAGTCCGTGTAGTCACCGGACTTGTCCGAAGTGGATCAGAAAGGGAATCGGACTAGTCCGGTAGTGACCGGACTTGTCCGATCTAGTGACTTGTGCATTGTGTTGAGGACTAGTCCGCACTGGGGAGGACTAGTCCGAAGTGGAACAGAGAGATATCGGACTAGTCCGGTGGGGACCGGACTTGTCCGATCTTGTGCAGAATGTGATATCGGACTAGTCCGGCTGATATCGGACTAGTCCGGTCCTGTATGGTTTTGTGCACTGTGTGTGTGTGATTAAGTGAGATTGAGCTCTTGGGTGTGTTTCCTTAACACACTCCATACATACTAATCTACTAATTTCTTCTTCTTGAGCTCAAATTCATTCTCCTTCTTAATTTCCCTCTTTTTGGCATTTTACTCATTTTTCATCATTTTCCTGCATTCATCTCAACAAAAGGATTAGGATCCCAATTGCTTGTCATAAATCATCCAAAACCCACAAGGGAGTCCTAGATGCACTTTCACTCCTCCACCACCGGCCCAGGTGCAGATGCTTCGACCATCATGGGCTCGGGCGCCGGCACCTCTACAGTGATTGGTTCAGGCGCTGGAACCTCTCCGACGACTGGCTCTACCGCCGGAACTTTTGCAGCAACCGGCTCTACTGCCGGAATTTCTTCGATAACCGGCTCAGGTGCCGGAGCTTCATCAATAACCGGCTCTACCGCCGGGGCATCATCAAACACTGGCTCCACCGCCGGGGCTTGAACAACATCCGGCTCTAGGGACAGAGTCACAGATATCTCCAGTTCTGAGGCCGGCCTCCACCATTTCAGCGTCCAAGCCCGGAGCTTCAACCTCCGAGGCAGGTGCCGCTGGTACATCTTCATTCCCGTGGTCTGGCGCTACCACGGGAGCTTCTAGGGATGATTCGAGGTCCAAGACACGACAGCCAGCGCCGAAGCTATCGCAGCTTCAGCCACTCCTTGGGGCAGCGCTGGGATTGGAGCCGGAGCCTCCGCCTGCATAGCCTCAGATGTTGTGGCAAGAACAGGAGCTTTTCCCCTCTCTTGGGTACCCTGTGGATGAAGGACAAAGACAATTAAAATGCAGTTACAACACAAAACAACCAATTGAGGTAAAAAACAAAAATTACCTCGAAAGGCTTCAGCACCAGTTAGTACGGAACCTCTTCTCCGGACGCTCAGGACTGGACCCTGACGCCACTGGCATGCCTGTTCCGGAAGGTCCCCCGGAGCTTGTCGCAACTATCGGTGCTTCTTTGGTCGAGGTCCCCCTCGATCGGGAAGAACTTCCAGATCCAGAGCCTTCAGCTGGTGTCGTAGCCACACGGCCGGAACTAGCACCTCGGGGAGGTGCCGATGCTGGAGTGGCTGCTGCTGTTGAAGACCTCCCCCTCCGGGGAGAAGGAGTTGTTGGGGAAGGAGCAGGCCTGACGGACCTACTGTCAAAATTCTTCAGCTTCCTTTTCCGGGTCAAGGGCTCGGCCGACTCTTTGCCCTTCCCCGAGACTTCAACTCTCTGTTCCGGGACAAAGGGGGACCACCCTCGGAGGCCCTAGAGATCACCAACTCGGTGGTCGAACGCTTTCGATGACACCAAGGTCATCAAGCACCGGCATCTTACACTGGAGCTCCCTACTGAACTCTGCCTCCATGTTCAGAGGGAGGAAAGCTGCCGGCGAAGACAAATAGTCACCCTCAACGTCGATACCTTGTTGGAACTTCTTGAGGTGAAGCTCCAAAGTTGCGCCTTCCAGGTTGGACTTCAAACCGGTTTCGATCCGGTCATCGTCCATCACACTATTGAGGGCCCAAGCAAGCTTCTCCCTCTTCTTCAGTGGGGCCCGCCTGTTGGCCAGGAAGTTGCAAAATACCGCCAGAGGAGTCACCCCTCCTTCCACTCACTGGTGGATCCTGGTCAGAGCAGGGTTGAAGGCATCCGACAACACTGAAACTTTGCTCCAAGCTTCAGTGTCAACGTTGGGGAGGCCTACGGGAATCTCCGGCCTCTCATGCTCCACTGCCCTGATGACGATCCAATCCTTCTTCCAGTCACCCCACTTGCCAGAAGGGAACGACCGCAAGTACTTGTGCGGGCACATCTTGCGCTTCACAAAGTAATAGAAGCCAAGGTACTCGTCACTCTTGCTGGTGGTGTGGATGGTGAAGAAGGTGCGGAAGAGCTCGACGCAGGGAGGAATACCCACCCACATCTCGCAGAAGTGGACAAAGATCGACACCAAAAGAATGGAGTGGGGGCTAAGGTGGTACAGCTGCAGACCATAGAAGTCTAGCAGCATCAAGAGAAAAGATGAAAAGGGTGGGATCAGTCCCACCATGGCGTACGCGGAGAAGTACACCATTTTGTCGGCGTGCTCCTTCTCGAACGGAAGCTTGCCAACGCGGACCTGGTGATTGAGAAGTCACTGGACCACCCCATGAGGGCCCGAACCTTCTTCAAGTTGCTGTTGATCTTAAGTCAACTCTCGCGGAGACCCAACTCCATCGGAGCACAAGCGGGGCTAGGGACGAAAAGCAAGCAAAAGTTTGGAAGGTTTGAGCGCAAGATCAAATGAAGGCGTAAAGAACCCCCAAACGGTGCACCCTTTCCTTCTTAAGTAAGCCCCACAACGCTTGCATGGAAACCACAGAGGAGCCGACGTTACAAGTTAAAAACTTCACCCTGCTAATGACAAGGGGGCCCGGGGCGACTCCGACGATCATGTCGAGGTCCTTACCCAGGCGAATGGTTGTCATCATGAAAGGCGGGACACCCGAAGGAGGCGGCCTGACAAGGCACGCGGAACCGATACGATTTTCGTATCGGGAACCAGCGACCTTCAATTGCGTGAGATCCGCACGCTAAGATCTCACCTGCCACATCCAGGATATGCCACGTGGCGGTGGTTTAACTACAAACTACTGCCAATGGCACATCTGAAGATCCTTGAAGACACGACACAAAAATCGAAGGATGGACCCACCTCTGGCAAATGACTCCTTCCAAAAGGTCTCTCCCGGAGGTGGGCCAGGGGGCCACTGTTGGTACCTTGCGTACCGTATACCCCTTGGGACTACAAAAAGACCAAAGAGACTTCACCTGACCGAGTTGAAGACCTGCGAAGGCCTCACTTGTCATACGGGACTGGACATGCCTCCCATCTATGGTTTGCTCCAGTACTGCCACGTGTACACTGCAGCCGGAGCTATACCCCACACATGGGATAGCTCGGGGCTAAACACAGGTACGGCACCCCCGGACCTAACCTCCGACAGAGTGAAGCTCTAGTACCGACACGTGTACATCTACACCTGACCTACCCGTCCGAGACGGATAGCTCCGGAGCTGCTACGTGTCCAAACCGCCAGACCTTCAACCTTGGCAATCAAGCTGATGAACCCCTAATGGCTCACACCTCCATGGGGCAATCAAAGATCTCAAGACCTGATTAATTTTCATTAATACCATATTAATGACACATGATCAGTAGGCCCTTAATACTGGTAACAGCATTGTCAGGTCCCGTTACCATGCTATTAAGGGTAATTAATCTCATTGATTATGTATTAAACATTAGTAACTGCCAGGGCCACATGTCGGGCCAGGCTAACTGTGTAACGACTAGTCCTTGTACTATAAAAGGACTGGTCGACAGACTCTCTGAGGCCCTCAGACACACATACAGTCTCTGACTGAAAGCTCTTAGACGCTCAATACAACAGCTACACATCCTGTGGAGTAGGGTATTACTCTCAGGCGGCCCAAACCACGTAAATCCGTGTGTCCATTTGCCCTATTCTTCGAAATCTCTGCGCACCCAATACCGAACTATAAACTCCGCGAGCTACCAACGGTAGTATAAGGAGAATTGCCGGGAAAACACTCTGACTTATATAATATATATCATACATTTTTCCAGCATTGACATCTTCTCGCATATTGGGTTTTAAATCATTTTTTATGCTTCTCTCTACACGCTTGATGTTTTTTGGTTCGGTGAAAAGGTACATTCTTCATACTGATTATATTCCTCTTCATTATCTCCCACATTCTCAACCACAACAATATTTTTCTTTCCAGAAACAACTACGTGCATCTTCTCAGTTTCTGGATCTTGTACATAAAAAAACTTGTGCAACACAATCGGCGAGAACCCACAGATCATCTTTATAACCCACTTTGTTCAAGTCTACCAGTGTCAGCCCGTAATTGTCCACATTCACACCATCAGGATGTTTGACCCATTGGCACTTAAATACGGACATTCTCATTCTTTTGCCATAATCGAGTTCCCATATTTCCTCTATGAACCCGAAGTCTGTAGTCTTCTACCCTTGTGAATCATAAGTCTCAATACGAACACCACTATTTTGTGCAACACTCTTACCGTCTTTTTCTTTAGTGTAAAATGTGTAACCATTGATGTCATATGCTTGCCATGATGTCACCAAAGTAGATGGGCCAGAAGCTAACTTCTTTATTGTTGTCTCTTCTATAGATTTTTTGTATTGTATATTTTTGTCCATTAACCATTCAGTAAAACATCTTCTATGCTCTTTCATGATCCAGTCCTCTGTGCGGTCTTAGTTTTTTTTGTGAAGCTCAATTTGGTGTTCCTCGATGTACTACTCAGCTATTGCGAGTTGTTGTAGTACACCAAAATGTGCACAGTGTATATTCTTGTAATCTTGAATGATAAAAGTTTTCTTACCCACTTTGCCTCTCCCCGCGTAGTCTACCCTCATGTACCGGTATAGGCACACCTATCGATTTTCCTTCTTTGATGTAATTAGCGCAACCCTCAATCACTTCTTCAGTGGTGTATCCTTCCATAATTGAACACTCTGGGTGAGCAGGGTTCCGCACATAACCTTTTAATACCCTTAAATATCTCTCCAACGGAAACATATGATGTAAATATAGTGGCCCCAATGCTTTTACCTGATCAACAAGATGTATGATTAGGTGTACTTGCATACCAAAAAGGGATGGTGGGAAACACATCTCAAGCTTGCACATAGTCTCGACGATGTATGTTTTTAGATAGTCTAAATCTCCACGTGCTATCACCTTTTGCGATACTGCATTGAAGAAGTAACACAAACGTGTGATGACAACTTCTATATGCTCAGGTTTGATGACTCTTATTGCAATGGCAAGGAACATGGTCATCATCATCTGACAGTCGTGAGAATTATAGTCGAATAAAGACAAGTCTTTCATCGAGACTAGTTTGCAAATATTGGATGAGAAACTCGTGGGCACTTTGATCCCACGCAAGCATTCACAAATTGTTTTTTTCTCTTCTAGTGTCAAGTTGTAGCTGGCTGGGGGAAGGTAATGCTTCCCGTTCGCCTTTTCTACTGGATGAAGCTCTGGTCTTATCAAGATTTAGTAGGTCCATATGTGAATTTAATCCGTCCTTTATTTTCCTCGGCATGTCCAGCAAGGTCCCAATGATGCTGTCAAATACATTCTTTGTAACGTGCATTAAATCAATACTATGGCAAAATTCCAGATTCTTCCAATACGGAATATACTTGAAAAAATTGATTGTTTCTTGAAAGCCATGTCAGTTGTATCACCCGAAGATGTAATTTTCTTTCTCTTTGTTCCTTTACTTTGCCCTTAGCGAAAGCAATATGAATGTTCTTGACCATTTCAAACTCGAGTTTTCCATCTTTTTAGATTTTTTTATCAAATTGTTCTTTCATCTTCCTATACTTGTGTGTATCTGTCAAGAACCGCCGGTGTCTCATGTACACTGTCTTTCTAGATGAAGTGAGGTATAGAAATCCAGTTCTATCCACGCACCTTCCATAACCTTTCTTCCCTTTCATTTGCACCTATGACGTAAACATTCCAGGATAATCATGCACGGTAACGAATATCATTGCTCCTAGCGTGAAATACTCCCGCTTGTACTCATCCCATGTACATACCCCTCCATTCCATAATTTTGCCATATCTTACATTAAAGGTTCCAAGAACACATCAATTTTGATTCTGGGTTATTTCGTACCTTGGATAAGAACAGATAACAAGATATATTTTCTTTTGTGACACAGCCACGTTGGTAGGTTGTACATCGTTAAGACCACGGGGGATTTGCTGTGTATGCTCCTTTTTTCACCAAACGGATTCATTCCATTTGTACCCAAGGCAAACCTTACATTTCTGATTTCCTTTGCAAATTCTGGATACTAAATATCAAAAATTTTCCGTTGTGTTACAACACCAGGGTGTCAAATATGTTTTTGATGGACATAATATGTGATCTAAGCAATAATATATCATCTATCTTTTGCAATAATATCAAAATATCCAAGCAATCTTATTTTTGTAGTCGGTACATGGACATAATATGTCATCTATCTTTTGCAACTTCGCATGTCTCTTGGATGCTACAATAAAATTTGCAACATTATGAATGTACATAGGATCGGGACTTCGCATGTTATACATCCACGCTCGATGGTCCATGCTTCAATAACATAATTTTTGTAAGATTTACAAAATTTGGTCACAGATATTCCCTAAAGGATTTCTAAAAATGAATTTACATAGACATAACAAGCATGTATCACATGAGTGAATACTAGTATCATGTAGGTCTGTTCATAAGGATTCCAAGAAAATTTGTTTCTGAAAGTGCATCTAGGAATCCCTTGTGAATTTTGGATGATTTATGACAAGCAAAGGAGATCCTAACTACATTGTTGAGATGAGTACAGGTTCTAATGAGAAAATAAGCAAAGAGCCAAAAAGAAGGGAGAATGAGGAGCAATGTGGAAAAGAGCTCAAGGAACAAGTGTAGTAGATCATTGTGTATGGAGTGTGTTAAGGAAAGACACCCCAAGAGCTCAAGCACAAATAATCACACACATTGCACAAGTTTATACAGGTCCAGACTAGTCCGACTGACACCGGACTAGTCCAATATCTTTCTGCACAAGATCAGACAAGCCCGATATCACCACGGACTAGTCCGATATCTCTCTGACTAGAATCGGACTAGTCCTCCCCAGTGCGGACTAGGTCCTCAAAACACTTCACAAGTTGCACAAAATCAGACAAGTCCGATCACACAACGGACTAGTCTCATATCATTCTGATGAAAATCGGACAAGTCCGATATTGGCACGGACTAGTCCGAAAACCCTCTGACATAAATTGAACAAGTTCCCCAAGTGCGGACTTGTCACCCAACTCACTTCGGGTTTCACTGATCCGTACAAGTCCGATGGTTATCGGACAAGTCTGAAGATTTCCAGAAGTAAAATCGGACAAGTCTGCTTCTAGCGGGACTAGTACGATATTTTGGGACACTTAGGGTTTTGCTACACACAACACACCGGACTAGTCCGGTGTCCACCACGTACTAGTCCGATATTCCTAAACCCTAACGGTCACTTTTAGAAACCCCTTATAAATAGATGTGCACGGCCCAACTTTAATAACACTCGACCCCCCTGCGGCATCACACCTCCCAAGAGCCTCAAAAACACATCTCTCCACAAAATAAAAAGCAACAATGATCAATCCCTTGAGGATACACTTTGAACATTGGAGAGACATGGTTCATCACTCATGGAGCTCTTGGTTTGATTAACTACACACTCAAGTGGTTTTCATTGTAATCTTTTGAGTGTGTTCTTGGTGGAGTTCTTGTTGTAATCTTGGGAGCCCTCAACGTGTGAGAAGGCCCCTTGAATTTGGCTATTTACCCCTTTGTGATAAGTGAAGAGCATTGGCCTTCGTGGCGATCCGACGAGGGTAGTGTTGGAGAAGACCCGGTCCTTTTGTGGACTCCTCAGTGTGGATGTAGGTTGCCTCTGTGGGAACCGAACCACGGGATAAATTGCTTGTGTTCTTACTTTGCGTTCATCGTTCTTATACATCATATCAATCTAGGGTTTCAATCAATCTCGCTTACTTTACATTGAAACATTAAATATAAGATTGACTTGTGGTATACCCTAGTTCATAATTGTGTAACACTTCAATTACAAGTATATTTCCGCTGCATAAATCCTAGAATGAAATTAATCGATCAAACTTGATTAACCTAGTCGGTACACACCAGACTAGTCCGTACTTGACCGGACTAGTCCGATATCTCGAGTTTTGATCTGGTTGTTAAGTATTGCAGGTTCCGACAAAATTCAAAAAGGCCTATTCACCACCCCCCCCTCTGGACCACATTCAATTGGTATCAGAGCAGGTTCTTTAAGAAGGAGACTAATTGCTCGAAGAGATCATGTCAGACATGAAAGATGTACACAAGAGCAACAACCAAGAGAAGGTTGATGAAGACAAGAACCAGAAATTGGAGAAGCTCCTCGAAGACATTCAAGACTTCGAGGATGACGATGAGGAGACGCTGGAACTCAAGGCGCTCCTAAGGGAGAAAACCCATTCCAAGGAAAAGGTGAAGATTGAAGACAAGAAGAGAAAGAAGGGGAGTGGTCACACCGACTACTCCCGATATCCTTTTAACTATGATCGCCTAAATTCTAGCAACAATCACTATCTATCCATTCCACCTGGAAAAGCCCCACACTTTGACAACAATGATTACTCAATGTGGAGGAAAAATATGAAAATGCATTTGATTTCTCTAAATCCAAGTTTGTGTCACATAGTATGCACAGGAATAGATATCCCGGATGATGATGAGGAGCTCACACCGAGCCAAGAGCAAGCCATCCATCGAAACGCCCAAGCTGTTGCAGTTATCACTTCATCGCTCAGTCGTGATGAGTTTACAAAAGTGGATGGACTCGAGATCGCAAAAGAAATATGTGATACATTGCAAACCGCACATGAAGGCGATCGCCATGTGCGAGAAGCGAAGATCGAGATGATTGAAGGCGAGCTAGGAAGGTTCACAATCGAAGAAGATGAGTTGCCACAAGACATGTACAACCGATTAAATATGCTCATCAACAAGGTGCGAGCATACGGAAGCAAGAAGTGGAACGACAATGAGGTAGTGAAGCTCATCCTTAGAGCCTTCATGCCTCGCAATGTCACCTTGTGTTCAATGATACGAGAAAGCACCGGATACAAGAGGATGACCCCGGATTAGCTACTTGGGAAAATCATCAACTTTGAGATGATGGAAAAACAAGCTAAACATGTTAAGGAAATTGTTGACCTCACCTCGGCAAAGAAGAAAGGGGTCGCTCTAAAGTCCACCCTTAAGCCGTTGTCTAAAGAAGCTCGAGAAGCTGAACTAGAAGAAGACAGTGATGATGAAAGTAGTGACTTAGATTAAGATGACATGATACTGTTCATGATGAAATTCAAGAAGATGATGAAGAAGATACAAGACGCTAAATCAAGTGAAGGAAAGTACAAGGAAAGGTCAAAGTCAAAGTTGAGGAGGGCATGCTATAATTGTGGTGAGTATAGCCACTTTATAGTTGATTGCCCATATGAAGAGAACAAGAAGAAGACCAAAGAAGCAAAGCCTCAACCCAAGAATTTCTTCAAGAAGAAGAAACAAGCCGAACAAGCACATATAGGGAAAGAGTGGGACTGAAATGATGAGTCCTCATCCGAAGAAGAAGAAGAGATGGCTAGCATAGCCATTGACAAGACATCCAAGAAGTCCACTCTCTTCCCTACTCTTGGCGCATGGAAGGGGAACGACAATTGCATCATGGCAAAGGAAGGTAAACGCAAGGTAACAACAAAACCCTCTTCCATGCATTCTTATTCCAGTGATAGTGAAATTAATAGTGATAACGAACATATGCTCATTGGGTTAGATAAGAAAACAGCCACTAAAATGAAATTCTTATTCGATCAACTTGTTGAGAAGGAGAAGTTGATACATCGTCAAGAAGACATGATTATCTCCCAAAAGGAGGAATATGTCGAACTTGACAAGCTTCTATAACTTGAAAAGGAGCGAAGCAAGTCACTAGATCTTGAATTAGCTTCAAGCGAGGAAACTTGCTTGGAGTTAAGCGACTCAAATGCTACAATCAAGGAAGAGCTTTCTAACCTAATCAAGGTTAACAAGATCCTTGAAGTGCAAGTTTAGTCACTCAAGCAAGGTGACCCTTCATCCTCCTCAAGTTCACCTTCTTAACCCATTAAAATTGAAGTTGCTTCTACTTGTACATGTGGTAAAGTTGACACCAGTTTGAAAGACAAGTCAACCTCTACCAAGGACAAGCATCCTTCACAAAATGGCAAATTTGACAAGAAGAAGATCAAATATGCACGTAGTCACTACAGGAATATCGATCACTTACGTCGGCCTGCCGACGTAAGTTAGTAACTTACGTCGGTGCCTGGTAGCCGACGTAAGTTAATTTAATTACATCGGCTGGCCGACGTAAGAAAAGGGACCGACAGTAATAAATTTTACTGACGTCGGTCCCGGCCCGCAGCCGACGTAAGTTAATCGACCGACGTAAATTGACACTAACTTACGTCGGCTCTGATGTCGGCCGACGTAAGTAATCCCAACCGACGTAAGTTGTGGTTAAACCTAACCGCACGAGCGGTGCGCGTTGTTTCATTTCACGCCGGTCCCGCCCCGCCGACCCCCGAGCCGCCCCGCCGCCGGCACGCCGCCCCTCCATCGCCGCCCGGCTGCCACCCCCCTCCCACCCGCGATCCGCCCCCGCCGCCTCTGCGCCGCCGCCGCCAGCCCGTCGCCAGTCCGCCCTCGCCGCCACTGCGCCGCCGCCCCCGCCACCACCCGGTCCCGCCGCCCCTGCGCCGCCGCTGCCGGCCGCCGGTCCGCCCTCGCCGCCCCTGCACCGCCGCTGCTGACCCGCCCCCAGCCCCGCTGCCCCTGTTGCGCCCTCGCCGCCCCTGCGCCTCCGCGCCCCAGCCACCGCCCGGCCCCACCGCCCCTGCGCCGCTGCTACCGGCCCGCCGCTGCCGGCTCGCCCCTGGGCCCGCCGGCCCTGCGCCCTCACCGCCCATGCGCCCTCGCCGCCGGCTCGCCTCCGGTCGTCCCATCGATCAGGTACGCACTTCAATTTGGACTCTAAATTTAGTGCTTTCAAATACTTGTTATGCTATCGTTGTAGCCTAATTAGAATTGTTAGCTTGATGTCATGTTTTATTGGTCAAGTGATTCTATGATGGTAGTGCTTGCTTAACTATTTATTTAATTATGGTTGTTAATTTGCTTAAATATGCTTAAGTGGTTTGTTATATTATGGTTTATTTGCTTAATTATGCATAATTAAGCTTAAGTGGTTTATTTAATTATGCTTAATTTGCTTATTTTTGCTTAATTTGCTTAATTATGCTTAGGTGTGGTTTATTTAATTATGTTTAATTATGCTTAAATTGCTTAAAATTGTTTAATTATGTTTAATTGGTTTATTTAAGTTGTTAATTTGCTTATGCGTCTAATTATGTTGAAGTGGTTTATCTATTTATTATTAAGTGCTTAATTGCACCATGAGGAGGGCAGCATCGGGGGCAGCCCACTGTCGGGTGCCACGGCGTCGCCGGTAGCTACAAGAGAGAGAGAAACCGTGGGTCGTGTGTAGGTGTGAGCAGAGGAGATCGGGGCGGCAGAGGAGCTCGAGGCGGTGGGCGGCACGCAAAAGAAGCTCGCGCCGGCGGTGAACTGAGAAACGCGGTATATAGTTATTAAGGCATCGCTTTAGCGATGCTAAAGTGGTAAGGCGCTCTGACATTGTAAGGCGTCCCTGTTGCCTTGCTTTCTAGGGTAAGGCGGTGGCGGCCAGGGAAAGCCGGCGGCGGCCAGGGACCAAATATTTTAAAACTTGTATAGCTAACATTGTAATGTTTAGTAAATATCAAATTAATTTATACTCACATATTATTCATATTTCTGTATCTTCCAAAAAAAAAGAGATCCTTCACTGAAATCTGTTTGTATGAATATATTTGTCTTATTTATACATGTATGAATTTTGTTAATTTTTTAAAGCATTCTAACATGTTAAAATTCAAGTTATCCATCATTCTAACCAAATGCGCATATACATATTAGGCATTCATCAAAATTTTAACACACATTGATTCAAAAAAATTTAAAAACATCTAAAAATATTCATAGAGGTTGGTATGATGACTAAAAAGGTCCATTGAAAAACTAAATGAAAAATCATTATATTCATTAAGATAGAAAAATGACAAATAGCAATTGTTATTTGTCTTTTATGTTCTTACCAATTTCAAAGGCTTTATGAAGTGAAATTTAATGGTAATATTTAATACTCAAGCATATTACAAGAAAGTGGAATTTGAGCTTTTAAAAGCCCCACATTTAATCGAGAATATTAATTAAGCTTACATAAAAATCTATTCAAATGGTTGGTACTGAATAACCGCCTGAGAAAAGTGTTTATCTCAGACGGATATTGCTTACCAACCGCGTGAGATCAATACATCTTCTTAGGCGGGTGGTAATTAATAACCACCTGAGATAATCCTCTTCTCAGGTGGTCGATACTTAATAACAGCATGAGAAAATAGACGCCTATATATATCCCTCGCATGCGTTGGAAAAACCTAACCCGAGCGAAATCACATAGACGTCGTCAGGCTGCCAAAATTTCGTTTGCCGCCAAGTCTTCGCCACTCTTTCCACTAAGCTTCATCGTCGCTGCCAAGCTTCGCCGTTGTCGCCGTGCCCTCGCCACTTCCTTTCCTTCCTTCCAGCTACGCGCACCGAGCTTTGCCCTCGCCGTCGCCGCCGAGCTTTGCCCTCGCCGTCGCCGCCGAGCTTTGACCTTGCCGCCAGGTATGCTGCCGCTTCCTTCCCTCCTGCATCACCGTGCTGCCTCCCTCCTCGCCCTCGCCGCTGGCCGATTGATGTCCTCGTCACTGCCACACCCTAGGTTCCGATCTAATTTTTGAACCCTAGGTGCCTTGGCCGGTCGCCTCAAACCCTAGGTTCCTATCTAATTTTCATTAATCAAAGTTTTTGGACATGCAACAAAGTAAAATGAAGATTGTAGGTCATATGAATATTGGCAATGAATATTGTAGGTCATATGTTATCTCTTACCTAGAGAGTATGATGTGAGCTATGCCAAGTTTCACAAATAACCAATACATGTATGTTATGCTGTCAATGGCGGCACTGAGAGGTAAGGCCAGCTTTACTTAGTCCTTTAACATTGGAGCATAATATTGGTTTGTTGATGGTCACATTGGTATTAAGAAGTGGCAGGATATTTTTCTTATCTGTTCAGTCAAAATTTATTTGTTAATAAAGCCTTCCACATGATTCTATCTTATAATTACATATTGCTTTAAAATATTATTTGGTGCACTTTGTTATACTCGTGGGCAGTTACTAATGTAGTAGCATAGATGTCTTTTTGTTTGTAAAAAAACAGCAAGAAGATTATTTTGTGAAAATTTTTAACTTTTAAACTTTCCCCTGTTTAAAGCATTTATAATTATAGTATAAAGCAAAGAACCATGCAATGCAACTTGAAATACAACATGAAGATAGAAGCATTATCAGTGGTTCATTTAATATCTACTATCACAATATTCCCCTATAAAATGTATCGCCCTTTGAATTAATTTGCTATTTTTGAATTAATTTGCTTCTGAATTTTGTTTGCTAATTGCTACACTAAAGGTATGTGTGTTATACTCCTAATATAGAATTATATATGTTGATATATATAGTGTCGACTAGACATTGCCATAAAAAATGGCATGTACAATTAGAGGACCGACTAGGGTCGACTAGGATCGATTAATCTCCCTAGTCGACGATTAGTCATCCTAATCGACCTAGTCGGTGGGTAGGCGACTAGGGTAGACTAGGCAACTTGAAAACATTATGAATTGTGAATTGTTACTGTTTAATTGTTGATATAATTGTTCTTGTCGGCTTTTGATACAAGCAATACACATGCCTAGCTAATGCCTTGGTCAGTCGCCTCAAATCCTGGAATGGAACTCGGCCAATCACCTTGTCAGTCGCCTTAAACCCTAGAATGCCTTATCAAACCCTAAAATGCTTCCATCTTTTTCTTCATGCAACACTTCATGTAGAGTTAATATGTCATTCATTATATTTTTTTTGTCTTATTAGTTCTAGCATGGAAAGCCCTAAGAAGACTGGTGCTGTTAGTAACAATAAAGAAGCCAATATGGAGTTTAGTGACTCCAGCGGTTCAGACTCCTTTCACAGTCCAAGGGATCATTTTCCGAATATTAAAATTAAAAAGACTTCAGATGATCTCGACCCGTAATATGATCCTGCTGACGAGGTATGGATCACGAATCTTAATTTCAGCAATTCAAGTTAATGTTGGTTGTCAAGTATACGAAGCCTTATAATTTTTTTTACCTAGATTAATCGCGAAGACAACGAGGTGACTTCAGCTCCTAAAACCGCAGAAGGTTCTCCAATAGATGAATCCTCAGGTTCACTCAAGAAAAAACGAGGGCAACGAGGTCCCAACAAGGGTCCATTGGACCGCATCATGTACATAACAAGGGTCGGTCCAGGTGGGCTTCCCCAAGAATCACTGGATTGAGTTACCAAGTACCGAAATGCATGCGATTTTCTTGTTAGAGAGCTCGTGCCAATCACAATTGAGAATTGGAGAAAATTACCTCAGGAGACCAAGAATGAGTTGTGGGAAAGGATAAAGAAACAATTCATGTTCCCGAAAGGCACGGAAGAAACTGTAAAGAAAGCAACATTGGTCTCTTGTGGTAAGAAGTTTCGTGGCTGGAAGAGTGAAATGAATGCTTATGTTAAGGTCGATATGGTCCCTAGCCCGAGGAAGATGGGAAAAATCACACAAGCTCAGTGGCAAGAATTTGTTCGTCAAAAGACCATACCTGATGCTAAAAGCCCTAAGTGCAACTAGGTCAGAGCTTGCCAAAAAGAACAAATACCATCATTGCTTGGGGTCTGTCGGATATGCCCCCAAAGTCCAAAAATGGAATAAAATATTAGAAGAAATTACAAGTAAGGGCAATGCTCACCCGTTAGAAGGTTGCAATGTGAGAACTCGGTGGTGGGTCTTTGCTCGGTCAGGTTTGACTAGCGAGAGCAAACTTGAAAAGCCCGACTCTGTGAATGAAGTAGAGGAAAAATTGAAAGAAGTAATTGAAAAGCAAAAGAAGGGTCTCTTCAAGCCGAATAGGGAGAATGACCAACTTACCGCTATCCTAGGAAACTTTGAACACAATGGACGGGTTCGAGCAATATCTTCTGAAATGTCTTTGCCAGATGGTTTTCCGAAAGATAAAGAGACATATAGAAGACGTGAGAAGGTCAAGAAAACACTTGATGAAACAATTGCTCAAAAGGTCAAGGAAAATGTGCAAGAAATAATAGAACAACTTAGACAATCGGGACAATTAGTGGCACCGAGTACAGCGATGGTTCTCGTGCCAAAGGAGCAATTGGTATCTCCAACTTCCTACCCTAGCAGCGTAGGTTATGTGCCAGGCTCAGGGTCAACCCATAAGTTTGATGTCGATGATGTTGCCAAGGACAGATCTTGTCGTTTTCTTGTCCCGATCGGCGGAGCATGGAACAAAACCAAACAGGTTGCCACTGCTATGGCAAAGCTTGATCGTGACATCAACAACAATCCACTTCCAATGTATTATGTTGTGGTGCAAGTTCTTCAGATCATTTATAATGATTATGAAGATTATGAAATAGACCACACCACACAAGAGGGGATCGCGACTCTGGGGCAGACTGTCAACCAATTAATCCTTTGGCACCGACGCGATATCGTATTGGACGATGAGCCTATTTCTAGCCCAGTCGCATCTCAAAATACTGCAACCCCGTCTTCTAAGGTGAAAGTCCAGGAAGATCCACTCCCAGTCCAGGAAGATTCACTCCCCCTATGTCTCGGCAAAAACGATAGTAACCTTGCTAGTAAAGATAACCAAGAGCAACAAGTTGAACAACAGCTTCAAGCAGTACCAGAGCAAGTTGTTGTTAGTAAAGAGCAACGAGTTGAGCAACAGCTTGAAGTAGTACTAGAGCCAGCTGCTTGGAGTAAAGAGCAATCAGTTGAACAACAGGTTCAACAAAAAGTCAGTGTCCAACTTCCGATGACTACTTCTGGATCATCAGTGCCTATCAAAGTTAGCTCATACAAAAATAAGAAACCTTCATCAAAAGTGTCAAAGCATTTGGAAAATATAAAGGAAAATATTAGAAAATCGAATATATCTCGTTCTTCTCATGAGCCAGCATTAGAAGATATGGAGGAGTGGGAAGAAGACGGTGTCATGTATAATCGGCAGACGACTTTAGTTAAACTAGGAGTTCCAATATACAAGCTTGAGGATTTTCATCCTAAATATGTGAATGGGAAGTCGTTCATGACATCGGTGCAACTTAGCAAACAACTTATCCTGCTCAAAACAATGCACGAGTGGTACATCACTGCCACCACAAAATATGATCTTTCTTACTTCACATTTCGTGTGCCGAAATATGCATTCTGGAGCACTAGAGCAAATAAACGAGCCCTTTTCTTTGAATATCTACATGTCCTTTTCGATCGGGGCATGCTCGAAATCAATCTTCTACTCGTCTAGTGCTTGTAAGTGCCTCTAATATTTTGCATTTGCTTTTCATACTACACGCATACACATTTCATTAAATTATAACAATTCTGGACTTCTTCAATAGGATGCAATACATGGATAGTGAAAAGATGAAATGCAAGACAGGTATCCTTGACCTTACACGGATTGCAAATATGCTATTTGATGTTAAGGCGGATCTACACTCAGTACAGTACAAGCACATGAAAAAAAGAATTTGAAAAATCAATCGCAAAATAAAAGAAGTATAGAAGGACAGAAGTTGCAGATTACATAGGACATGCCATGTTTAACTTTGTCAGAGATGGCTAGGACCTCGTAAAGGCTCTGTACCACTTCGAGTAAGTTCGACACATGACATAGAAATAGCAATTATTGCTAACTGTTAACTTAACACGTGTGTTTTTTACGTGTGCAGTAAACACTACATAATGATCTTCATCAAGTCAACGCAAGGTTTGGCAACAGTCTTGGACTCACCCGACTACCCACCAGATCGTTACAAAGATTTCCTTTCCATTCTGAAACTGTACATTTATTCAATACTTTTAATTTACACTTTTAGAATGTGTTGACAAGTTTTATATGACATTTCTTGTATTACAGCGCTTCGCGGTTTTACGCGGAACAGCTTGGCGGTCAAAGACCTCCTAATACAAATGCATTGGGCATTAAAACATATTATCCTTGTCCCAAGTAGCCTGCTGGTAGCGTGTAATGCGGGTATTATTTATGCGAGCATCTTCGGACCGCTAGCGTATATAGAGTGAATCATGAGGATGTAAGTTTTCCTTAATGTCGATTACTTTTCCTACTTTTGAGTTTCATTTTCATTGTATAGCGTATTTTAATACTTATATTCTCTGCTGTTCAATATTACTAGAAACATTATTTTCAGATTTTGATTCCAACTTCAAAATTCAATTACTCATAGTACAAATGCTCCAAAAATACAAATAAATTCTTGTATACTCTTACTTTAATCTATACTTTGAGATTGTTCAAACCAACACATTCTAAACCTTGTTATGTGTTTCATTACAACACACGAAGAATGGCCGGTTTGTAGAAGTATGCCTGGTGGAGGAGCCAACAAGATTGCCGGTGAACTGTGTCAATTCGTGCTTCGCGAATTGCACAAAAGAGGGGTGTTCTTTGATGAGGATGGTGTAGTAGATGATGTGTCAGAACATTGTGACTATGACAATAGAAACAATTTTTAGTGAAGCTTGTAACCTATGTGATGACTCATATGTGTAACTTGTATATATGTATATTGTTTTAGTGAAATTAACTTATGTGAGATGACTTATGTGATTATATTGTTGACTTCTGTGATTATATTGAATTGACCTGAAAATTAGAAATAACAGCAGGTAGTACTGCATAGGGTATACCTTATCACAGGCGGTTATTTACCTACGGCTAGACCTGCCTGTGAAATATCATTATCACATATGGCTAGATATAGGTAACACTACAGGAAACGCGATCATTTGCGACGGCTGGATTTATTTGCGATGGTCAGCCATCGCAAATAGCTTGAATTGTGACGGCATGTCGGTAGCCGTCGCAAATAATATAGTCGTCGCAAATGAGAGCTTATTTGCGATAGCCAACCCTAGGGCCGTCGCAAATAACCTCTTATTTGCACTGGATAACCCGAGGGCCATCGCAAATAAGAAACCCGTCGCAAATAAATACTTATTTGTGACGGCTTCGTAATAGACCGTCGCAAATAACCTTAATTGCGACGGCCATAAGTTAAGGCCACCGCAATTGACGATGCCGTCGCAAATAAGGGCTATTATCGGCCGACCCGACCCCGACGGTTCATGCACCTCCACACCCTCCACACCGAGCCCCACCCCCGCGGCGTCGCCCCCTCAAGCTAGTCGTGACGCCGCGCCACCGGCCCCGCCCCCGCAGCGCCGCTCCTCCGGCCGCGCCCTCGCCCCGAGGCGCCACCCCCTCCGGCCGCCAGCCCGCCGCGCCACCGGCCCCGCCCCCGCAGCGCTGCCCCTCTGGCCCCCGGCCCTTCTAGGGGCCCCTCCCCGCGCCCCCGGCCCCGCCCCTTCCAGCGGCGCCTTCGCCGCCCCCAGCGGTTTATCAAGTTAGATCAATTTTTGGATCGAGCATTTTCGTTGTCAACGGAAGATATGGTGCGGTGCCCATGTACAAAATGCTGGAACACCAAGTTTTTGAGAAGATTGGAGCTTTCGTTTCACTTATGTCGAAAGGGTTTCACTCCAAATTATGAAGTGTGGACTTTTCACGGTGATACTAATTCTCGAGTCATAGCAGAAGTGGATGAGGATGATAATATAACAGAGGTTGATAGAATGGATGAGATGCTAGAAGCTCTGGAAGCAGAGGATCCTCTTACAAATGAGGCAGAGAAGTTCTTCGAGGAGCTGAAGAAATCACAAGAGTCGTTGTATGAACACACGGTTGTGACCGTACTTGCTTTCTTGACCAGATTTATGGCAATTAAGTCCAAGTATTTTTTTCTATCAACTGCTACAACGATCTCATGAAATTGATCTGCGATATCCTTCCACAACCTCACAAAGCGCCACCAGATATGTATCATTCAAAGATCAAGATATCTGGTCTCAGTATGAAGTATGAGAAAATCGATGTGTGCCCAGACAACTGCATGCTATTCTGGAAAGAGCACGCCAATGAGAAGATGTGCTTGAAATGTGGTAAATCGAGGTATGTCGAAGTTGTTAATGACGATGGCGATAATGTGGTGACAGATGTCGCACACACGCAGCTTTGTTACTTGCCTGTGACACCTCGTTTGAAGCAGTTGTTTCTTTCAAAAAGAACCGCAAGACACATGAGATGGCACGAAGAAGGTAAACGTGAGAAAAAAGAATTCTTGACGCATCCATCCGACGGTGATGCATGGAAGACACTAGACCGTTTCGATCCAGACTTTTCTCATGATGCGAGGAATCTTCGCATCGGATTAGCGACAGACGGATTCTGACCGTTCAGTACGAACGCCATGCCATGCTCATGTTGGCCCGTCTTTGTCATTCCGTACAACCTACCACCTGCTTTTTGTACGAAGAACGAGTTCATGTTTCTCAGCCTCATTGTACCTGGACCTGATCATCCCGGGTCATGTCTCAACGTGATGTTAAAACCGCTAATCGAAGAATTGAAAGTCTTGTGGACAGGAGTCGAAGCATACGACAGTTACAAGAAGCAAAAATTCAACCTTCGAGCTGCTTATTTGTGGTTTGTCCATGATTTGCCGGCATACAACATGTTTTCTAGATGGAGCACTCACGGTCGTCTGAAGTGTCCGATATGTGCTTCAGACACGGATTGCTTTCGACTAACTCATGGAGGCAAAATATCTTACTTCGATTGTCACAGACGTTGGCTGCCCTCGAATCACATATTCAGGCAGCAGAGGCATGTCTTTCGAAAGAACACTGTTGTCACTAAAGGACCACCAAAGCGTCTCAACGGGTCAGAAATTTCTGATATGTTGGACAAACTGGTGCCCGATGAAGGTCTTCCTGGATATTTCGTAGGTTATGGAGAGGAACACAATTGAACTCGCATATGTGGACTTTGGGAGCTACCGTATGTGAAGTCGTTGATTCTAATGCACAAACTTTGATGGCATGCATCAGGAGTGTAACATGAGCGAAAGTATCATAAGCACTTTCATGGATATGTCTGGCAAAACGAAAGACAATTATAAAGCTAGACTAGATTTGGCAGACATTTGTCATCGTCCAACTCTTGAAATCTCTGAAGTGGTAGAAAGCCACGTGCTTCTTTCTGTCTTCGATCAAAAGAAAAGAAATAAGTTATGAAATGAAAACTTTGAAATTCCCAGATGGTTACGCAGCTAGCCTGAAACGAGCCGTAAATGTTAACACAAGAAACCTCACTGGGTTGAAGAGTCATGATTATGACATTATAATGGAAAGACTCTTAACTGTTATGTTTCGAGGCTATCTAGATAATGCGGTGTGGAAGGTTTTAGCCCAGCTCAGCTATTTCTATAGACAGCTTTGTGCTAAAGAAATCTAGATCGGGATGATGGATAAGTCAGAGAAGGAGATACCCATACTTTTATGTAAGATGGAAAAAAAATTCTATTGGGTTTCTTCAATCCAATGCAACATCTGCTTATACATCTCCATTTGAAGCTAGAGTTGGCGGTCCTGTGCAATATAGGTGTATGTATCACATTGAAAGAGCGCTACGATATCTGAAACCAATGGTTGGCACGGCAAGGGTGGAAGGGTGCATCTCTGAAGCATATGCTCTTAAGGAAGTAGGATACTTTTCAAGTGTCTACTTTGCTGAAGAAAACAATATCAATACTTCGGTGATGCGGTACAATGTGGACGAAACACCCCCTCTAAGCGACCTTTCCATTTTTTAAACGAGAGGCACCACCGTTGGTAGCTACACGACCTACGTGCTATCGGAACATGAAAGGACTATTGCTTTACTCTACATGTACGCAAATATCGAAGGCATGCAGGAATACTTCGAGTAAGTGTTTGTCTACATTTATTCTATTCGACATATTTTGCTACACATGTATTCTAAAAGATGTTTTTTCATGTTCAGCGAGTTCCACAAACAATGTTGGCCACATAGGCATCAACCTACGGCTAAACAAGTAGAAGGGATGCGAAAAGAAGGAATAAATGGGGGGCAGAGTTTTCTATCCTGGTTTCGAGATTATGTAATATTCTCTCGTCTTCTATGTATTATAAGTTACTATTATTAAAGAAGTATTATTTTAACATACGATGATTTATGACAGTGTCGGACTCACAATGTCCATGAAGATTTGCGGCAGCTATCTTATTGATTGGTGAATGTTAGAAGCTATGGTCGATATGACATAAATGGCTTTTTATTCCGTACAACTCATTTTGAAGCTCTTTGTCCTCTCGCGGCAACATCAAATTCCGGTGTTGTGACGAGAGCAATGGACACTCAAGAGAATTTAACCGATTATTATGGGATCATTAACAAAATCCTTGAATTTACTTTTACCGGAAATAAGACCCTTCGAGTTGTCTTCTTTGACTGTGAATTGTTTGGTCGCACTCATGCAACTCGAGAAAACCAATTTGGAATGGTGGAAGTGAAACATAAGGACCGAATATGAGGTTACGATACATTTGTTCTTGCACATCAAGTGGAACAAGTGTATTATCTACCTTATCCATGCACGAAGCTCAGTGCTTGGTGGGTGGTATATAAGGTGAATCCTCGTGAGCGGTTATATACTCCTGGGGATGATGGTTACCATGATAGCGAAGGCATTGAAGACGTGTACCAAGAAGAAGAGTTGCCAAACACTTCTATCATAGAGCTTGGTGCAGGACTCGATCAATTAGTTGGAGATGTTGAAGACGTCGAAGATGTAGAGGCAGATGATATGAGAAAACGGAAATCAGAACAGGCCACGATGGAAGATCGTTGGGCTGGTTTAAGGAGTAGGGCACAGGCACATGATAATGATGTTGATGAATTTTGAATGTGATTACAATAATGTTTTCTTGAAGATAGTAACATGAATTTTGTATATTTTATTTGCATATTTAATGATTATCTAATTAAAACAGGATGGCGTCAAAGAAGGGTAAGAAGGTGCTGCCGACGAGGGGGTTCTACCCCTCTAGACCTGAGGACGCTTTCACTGGTGCCTCGTCGACTGGGAGCAGACGCTCTCAGCTGCTGGGGCACGTTCTAAGCAGCTCTAGAGCTTCGTCACAGGTAAATTTCACTCGCTTTTAACAAATTCTTTAAATTCAATTTCACATTAATCTTACTTATGAATCATTTGAATGTTGTAGTACTCACCGACTGACTCAGAGGCTGCGACGCCAGTTGACCTTGGCTACCCTTCGGTGAGCCAGCCCTCGGCCAGCCAGCCCTCGGCTGGCGATCCTTCTATTCCTGAGGCCTTTGCTCGGTTGGTGACGAGCCGTGTGGGTCACCTCACGAGGCGCCACAGCAGATGCGGAGGACGAGGATGACTCACTTTGTCAGTCCTCCTGCGGTCCCTTCACAGAGGATCGTGATTCATCCAGTCGGAGATAGGTAATAAAAATTATAGTGTTCAATTTTAGTTTCTTTTGGTTACTTAAGTAATGAATCAATAAATATCTTGCAGGGTTTGGGACTACACGTCTTTCACCGGTGAGAGACACCAAAGACCGGTGAACGGTGTCCTTGGGTCCTTAGTGTGTTTGCACTATCCCGGGGTCATCGACGGGGTGCCTGCTCTTTTGTGGGAGGACTACGCACGCATCCATCACCAGGAGCACGACAACCTTCAAGAGGTCGTATGGGCCGATTTTATGGTAAGTATGTTAAAAATAGTTTCTAAGTTTTAACTCTTAAACTCTTTTAATGAACATCTCTTCAATATATTCTTTATCGCGGGGAAGATATACTTTAGAGGACCCGAATGACCCTTGCCTGTTTGAGGATGCGAGGTGAGTGTTTCACTACAATGCTGCCAAGGCGCTTCGACAAGCTTTGTCGAACGCCCGTGTTCAAATTATTAATGAGCACTTGAAGGCGAACCAACAGCACATGCTACACTTCCAGCAAGAGAGCGAGAGGCACCTGACGGAGGAAGAGTACGCGCAGGTATGTGGGGTGTAGCAAGTATTGTTTCTGATAATTCTCTTGATGGTATTTTTAACAACTTCCAACTATGTGCAGGGCCACGTGAGCTGGTTGCAGGGTCGAACCGATGCATTTCGGACCCTTTGTCGCTACTGGGCTAGCGATGAGTTTAAAGCTAAGTCCGAGAAGGCTCGAGAGTGCAGAGGGGTCGAGGGGAAGAGCAGGCACGGCTAAGATAACCACTTGCATTTAGCTAAACGCATGGTAAGTGTATGTAACTTATGTTTATATATTCATAATATATTATTCATCCTAACACGCATTGACAGGAGCACGAGACGGGGGTGCCGCTGACCCCTGCTGAGATTTGGAAGAGAGGTCACAGGGACCCTTCTCAGCCTCAGGGGTGCAGTTAGGAAGCAACCGAGCGATTGGTAAGTTTAGAAATCATTCATATTAAATATAACTATATGTATTTTTGAACTTACACGGTTTCCTTGTTTTGCAGGCTAAGTACGGGAAGGAGGCTAGGAAGATACACAATGAAGATTTCGATTGGGAACGTAAACCAATCGATCCTCAAGCCACGTATGCAAGCGGAGGTGGAAAAGCACACGGAAGGTGAGTTTATAAGTCATTTTATCATTTTCAATTCAAAGTATTCAAGATATTTCAGTTTGATATTACTGACTCTCTTTTTTATAGGCTCACCATATTCGACGGAGTTGCCGACTCGAGGGCGGGGAGACCTGCGAGAGGCAACTCCACGCAGGCTTCTTCGGTGGGCACAGCAGGTCGTCGCGTCTTGCAGATGGACATTGATATGCAGTCCCTCTGACAAACTTTAGAAGGCAACTTCAGGCGACAGGGGGAGGAAAGGAGGGAGGCGGAACGCCAAAGGATGCGATGGAGGCCACGATCCAAACCCAGGCAGCAGTGTTGGCGCAGATGCGGGAAGCAATGGAGGTAAAAAATAAAAAATAAAGTTCTCATTAATTCAGTGTAAATGACTTACTAATAGATAACATTTAATATTTGCAATGACAGACCATGGCTCGGGCGCAAGGTCTGGGGATCCAGCTACCGCTAGTACCACCTGTCCTTCCAGGCGATCCTTCTTCTGCGGGTCAGGTAATTTTTTATGTCAACTTAACAATTTTAGTTTTAACTCAACTTAACCAAAATAAAGCGAGCAAATGGAGTGATAGTGAAAGATAGATAGAGTGAAAGATGAAGTTAGAAGAGGGAGGAAGATAGAGAAAAAAGGATTGAAATAGAAGAGAGAGGAGATAGTTAGAAAGAAGAAAATGATTAAGATGGAAGAAAGAGAGATATAAGAAAGAGTGAGTGATATTTAGATAGAGTGGGAGAGGAATGACGAGAGAGAGGGAGATTGGAGATAGAAGGAGAGGGAGAGAGAGAGAAAGGGAGATGTAGATTGAGATAGAGGCAGAAAGATAGAAGGAAAATGATAGCAATAGAGAGATGAAAGAAGAGAGGAAGAGAGGGGATCTAGATAGAAATAGAGGGAGAGGGAGAGAGAGATGTTGATGCATTTATATTCTAACTCTAAGTTTCATTAATTGCAGGGATCTGCGACGGCTGCACAAACTCCGTCGTCGTTGCTACCGCCACCTGGAATGAGGCGCGACGACGACTTCGACTTCGGAGGTGGCTTCGGAGGTGGCTACAGAGGTCAGACGGGCGAGTGAGCCCTTGTTTGCTTTGTTGATGATCATGGGAGATGTGTCGAGAATGCTGTTTGTGATTTTGATGATGTTTGTGTGTGATATATTGTGTGTGATATACTGTTTCTGTTCTGTGATTCTGGCCATCGAGCCGGGTAGTATTTTCTATTTTTTAAAAAATAAAATAAAAAACCTTATTTGCGACGGCTTTTTATACAGTACCGTCGCAAAAAAGATTCCAGGTCGTCGCAATTAAGCCACTGCTATTTGCGACAGCCTGGCCGTCGCAAATAAGCATTAATTATGACGGTCAGGCCTCGCAAATAGCCGCGTGGGTCCCGAAGGATGACACGTGAGCCCTGCCGGCTGATCTTATTTGCGATGGCCAGGCCGTTGCAAATAGGGTTTAAATTACGACGGCCTGGCCGTCGCAAATATAGGTGCAGGGCCCACCAGCCCCGGGCAATAACTTGCGATGGCCGCTGCGAGCCGTCGCAAATAGGGTTATTTGCAACGGTGGCCATCGCAAATAAGCTTGATTGCGACGGCCAGAAACCGTCGTAAATAACGAAAGCCGTCGCAAATAGCTTATTCGCGACGGTTTTTACCTTATTTGCGGCGGCCCTGGCCGTCGCAAATCGTCGGGATTCCTGTACTGTAAAGAATCATCTGTGATAACCTCATTATCACATATGGTTATTGTTATGGTATAAACCGGCTGCGATAATTGTCTCCACAAGCGACTTATCATAGGTAAAGATTTGTATGTGATAACACTATTATCACAGACGGTTATACATACTGCACGACCCGTTTGTGATAATGTGTCTTCACATACGGTTAGTCGTAACTAAAGAATCGCTTGTGATAATACCATTATCATAGGCGGTTTCACTTCTACGTATGTGAAATTACATATTATCACAGGCTTTTTGTTTTAGACGGTTTAGAAATCGCGTGTGATAATACGTTTGGAGCCGACTAAGATGAGGCTTATTATAGCAGTGACAGCAAATCAGGACTGAGATCTCCATCCATGGGAACAACGAAGAGCGTTGGATTTCACTTGCATCATCGCTGCTTGCATAATATTATCTCTAATTACCTATCTACCACATCATCACCTATAGATTTTCTAATGTCACATTTCCCATGCCTGTACCAAAACGCTTCCCTTGCCGGCCGGAACAAGACCAATCAGCGTCGACTAGCGCAACTAAGATCCTGCATAACCAAACGCGTATAATCCGGTCACTTGACCTCGTAATTGGGTATCTGGTAGATTTGGTGGAAGTCTTCGGCGTCGATTGTGCGGCCGTCTAGGCACAGGAAGTCCTCCTTGACGAAGGGCAAGCAGCTTCTCATCATCGACGCCCTATGTGCCGCTGAGCTCGATGTCGCCGGCGCCATACACGTTCGGCACGTTGGAAACATATCCAGCACAGGCGGGGAAGCGATTACTGTTGCGGTATTAGAAACGGCGGCGGCTGCTGAGGCATCACAAGCAACTGTTGCGGCACCATTAGAAGCCGAGCCGCACGCGTCTACGAGCCCGAGCGCTGCCGTCTACTCGTAAGTTTTCGGTTCGTGCGTTTCCCACGTGGATGCGATCGGCGCGGAAATTCGTTTCCTTATAAAGAACCTTGAGCACTTGGAGCCCAACCCAAATGCCATTATTACAAATATAAAGAACCTACTCGTTTGTTCGTGTATATGCATTGGCCATAATCTACAATTTTGACATCGGAACTACTCTTGAATTTTTATTGATGTCATTAAGACAATATTATTATTAAAAAAGTACAAATATTGTTCCCACATCAATAATTAAAAATCAAAGGAAGTACATGATGTCAAGTCAAGTCAATCCCCTATCTATAATGCTATATATATACACAATCACATGCTACTCAAGAATCAAGCGGGCAACCATCAATGATAATGAGAGCAACAAGGTCGAACGACTGTGCAGCTAGCTCCCGTAGGCTCACAATTTGAGCGCTGCAACAGTACTACCCCGCTAATGGGGGCCTTCGACGACCGCTGCGAAGACTGCTCCAGCAGCTGCTGCAGCTGGAGGCAGTTCTGGTGGTGCGTGTTCTTCCTCGCCATGGTTGCCGTCATCGCACCCATCGTCATCCTCGTTGCCGCCTTCGGCTTCGTCCGCCACGTCAACGTTACCGTCGACGACGCCTCCCTGACCCACCTCGCGCTCGTCAGCACACCACACTACTACAATAAGTCTTATTGCAGGCGGCTCCAAACCTATTATCACAAACGGTTTTGAAAACCATCTGAAACGAAGAGTCTGTGAAGAAACATTATCATAGGCGGTTTTTACTTACGCTAGCCGCTTGTGAAGATAAGTTATCACAGGCGGGTGGTGCAGCATATATATCCGCATGTGATAATTATCTTATCACAGGCGGGTCTTGCAGCATAACTAACCGCATGTGATAATGTTGTTATCACAGGCGGATGTTTACCTACATCAAGCCGCCTGTGAAGATCTTTTACCACAACCGATTTCTACCTTAACAGTTACCGCCTGTGATAATTAGGTTATCACAGATGGTTCTTTACCTATATCTAGCCGCCTGTGATAATTGTTTTTCACAGGCATGCCTAGTCGTTGGTTAATAACCGCCTATGATAAGGTATAACCTATGCAGTACTACTGCTTTTATTTCTAATTTCCAGATCAATTCAATATAATCACAGAACAAACATCAACAATATCATCACAGAACAAAAGTCAACAATATTATCGTCACAGAAGTCAATTTCACTAAAACAATATACATATGTACAAGTTACACATATAATTCATCTCATAGTATACAAGTTTTCACTAAAAACTGTTTCTATTGGCATAGTCACAAAGTTCTGGCACATCAGCTGCTGCACCATTCTCATCAAAGAACTTCCCTGTTTTGTGCAAAATTTCGTGACGAATGAACTGACAGAGTTCAGAAGCAATCCTGTCGGCTCCTCCATCAGGAATATTTTTACAAACTGGACATTCTTCGTTCAGATTCTTCGTGTGCTACAATATAACACATAACAAGGTTTAGAATGTGTTGGTTTGAACAATCTCAAAGTATAGATCAAAGTGAGAGTATACAGGAATTTAGTTGATATTTTTGGAGTAGTTGTACTATGAGCAATTGAATTTTGAAGTTGGAATCAAAATATGAAAATAATGTTTCTGGTAATATTGAACAGCAGAGAATATAAGTATTAAACTATGCTAGTTACAATGAAAATGAAACTCAAAAGTAACAAAATAAGGCATCAACATTATGGATAACTTACATCCTCACGATTCACTCTATATACATCGGCGGTTCGAAGATGCTCGCATACATAATACCCGCATAAGACACTCCCAACAGGCTGCTTCGGACAAGCATAATACGTTTTAATGTCCAATGCATTCGTATTGGAAGGTCTCTCACCGCCAAGCTGTTCCGCGTAAAATCGCCAAGCACTGTAATACAAGAAATGTCATATAAAACTTGTCCACACATTCTAAATGTGTGTAAATTAAAATTATTGAATAAACATACAGTTTCAAAATGGAAAGGAAATCTTTGTAACGATCTGGTGGGAAATCGGCCGAGTCCAAGACTGTTGCCTTTCCCTGCATTGGCTTGATGAAGATCATTATGTAGTGATCACTGCAAACACACAAACACACGTGTTAACAATTACCAATAAATGCTATTTCAATTTCATGTGTCGAACTTACTCGAAGTGGTACAGAGCCTTTACGAGGTCTTTGCTGTCTCTGACAAAGTTAAACATTGCATGTCCTATGTAAGCTGCAACTTCTGTCCTTTTATCCTTCTTAAGTTTTGTGATTGCTTTTTCAAAATCTTTTTTTTTTCATGTGCTTGAACTATTCTGAGTTTCGATCCGCCTTGACGTCGAATAGCGCCTTTGCAATCCTAGTAGGGTCAAGGATACCTGTCTTGCGCGCCAACTTTTCATTATCCATGTATTGCATCCTATTGAAGAAGTTCAGAATTGTTATAATATCATGAAATGCGTATGCGTGTAGTAAGAAAAGCAAATACTAAATATTAGAGCACTTACAAGCACCAGACGAGCAGCAGGTTGATTTCGAGCATGCCCCGATGCAAAAGGGGACGCAATTCTTCAAATAAAATGACTCGTCTATCTTCTCCAGTGCTCCAGAATGCTTGTTTTGGAATATGAAATGTGACGCAATTAAGACCATATCTTGTGCTGGCAAGGATGTACCACTCATGCATTCTTCTGAGCGAGACGGGTTGTTTACTAAGTTGTACGGATGTCATGAGCGGCTTCCCATTCTTAAATTTAGGAGGAACATCCTCAAGCTTGTATATTGGAACTCCTGGTTTAACTAAAGCCATCCGCCGATTATACATGACACCGTCTTCTTCCCACTCCTCGATATTTCCTAATTCTGGCTCATGAGAAGAACGAGATGCACTCGATTTTATAATATTTTCCTTCATAGTTTCCAAATACTTTGACACTTCTAATGAATGTTTCTTATTTTCGTATGGGCTAACTTTGATAGGCAATAATGATCAAGGAGTAGTCGTCAGAAGTTGGACACTGGCTTGTTGAACCTATTGTTGAACTGATTGCTCTTTACTCCCAGCAGCTGGCTCTAGTGCTACTTCAAGCTGTTGCTCATTTGGTTGCTCTTTACTAGCAACAGCTTGCTCTAGTACTGCTTGAAGCTGTTGTCCAACTTGTTGCTCTTTGATATCTTTACTAGCAAGGTTACTATCATCCTTCCTGAGATATAGGGGGAGTGGATCTTCCTGGACTGGGAGTGGATCTTCATGCACTTTCGCCTTAGAAGATGGGGTTGCAGTATTTGGAGACGCGATGTGGCTAGAAATTGGCTCATCGTCCAACACGATATCGCGTCGGTGCCAAAGGATTAATCGGTTGACAGCCTGCCCCATAGTCGCGATCCCCTCAGGTGTGGATGAAGATGATGAGAGAGCATGGTGAGATAGATACATATGATGTGGATAAAGATGATGAGAGAGTTTCAGATGATGATAAAGTTCATATCGATGATGGTAGTGACAATCAAGCTGGTGATGATGATGATGAGTTCGATTGTGAGGAGATGTTGCGTCACATTGAACCATATGTATTGACTTCTATGGGAGCAAGCAAAGTTTTAAGTAAAATGGAGACATTGCAGAATGCGGTGACGGAGCTTTTATATGATGAATCAAACGGTTGTGATAAAGAGTTTACTACATTGCGTGCAGTCTTAGAACTACTAAAGTTGAAAGCTACGCACAGATGGTCTGATTGTAGTTTCTCTGATCTTTTGAATCTTCTGGCAGAAATTCTTCCAAATCCAAATAAACTGCCCAAAAGCACTTATAAAGCGAAGAAACTTCTTTGCCCGATGGCACTAGGTGTGACAAAAATACACGCTTGTGTGAACCATTGTATTCTATATCGCAAAGAGCATGAGCTCGCAACTAGATACCCCATTTGTGGTGTCAGTAGATATAAGAAGGACTATAATCACCAGTATGTTACCAACATGAATAAGACTAAGAGGAATAAGAAGTTTATTATTGGTCATGAAGGTGACGATGACGATACTTCTGCCGATGCAGACGGGAAGAATAAGAGAAAAATTCCTACCTTGGTGATGTGGTACCTTCCGGTAATTGATTGCTTGAAGCGTTTGTTCTCAAACCCTAGGGAGGCTGAAGTTATGCGTTGGCATTCCGAGCAACGCAAGAAGAATGAAAAACATATACGACACCCTCGTGATGCAACGTAGTGGAAAAATTTTGATATTCAGTGTCCAGAATTTGCGAAGGAAATTATAAATGTGAGGTTTGCCTTGGGTACAGACGGAATGAATCCGTTTGGTGAACAAAGGAGCATACACAGCACATGGCCCGTGGTCTTAACGATGTACAACCTACTGACGTGGTTGTGTCAAAAAAGGAAATATATCTTGTTATCTGTTCTTATCCAAGGTCCGAAACAACCCGGCATCGAAATTGATGTGTTCTTGGAACCTTTAATGGAAGATATGGCGAAATTGTGGAATGAAGGGGTACGTACATGGGATGAGTACAAGCGAGAGTATTTCACACTAAGAGCAATGATATTTGTTACCGTGCATGATTATGCCGGACTGTTTACATTATCAAGACAAATGAAAGGGAATAAAGGTTGTGTTAGGTGCGTGGATAGAACTGGATTTCTATACCTCACTTCATCCAGAAAGACGGTGTACATGAGACACCGAAGGTTCTTGACAGATACACACAAGTATAGGAAGATGAAAGAACAATTTGATAACAAAATCGAAAAAGATACTGCACCAAAACCTTACAGTGGAAAACTTGTGTCTGAAATGGTCAAGAACATTCATATTGCTTTCGGTAAGGGCAAAAATAGTAAAGGAATTAAGAGAAAGAAAAGTACATCTTCGGATGATACAACTGACATGGCTTTCAAGAAACAATCAATTTTTTCAAGTATCTTCCGTATTGGAAGAATTAGGAATTTTGCCATAGTATTCATTTGATGCACGATACAAAGAATGTATCTGATAGCATCATTGGGACCTCGCTGGACATGCCGAGGAAAACAAAGGACGGATTAAATTCACGTATGGACCTAGTAAATCTTGATTTGAGACCAGAGCTTCATCTAGTAGAAAAGGCGAACAGGAAGAATTACCTTCCCCCAGCGAGCTACAACTTGACGCTAGAAGAGAAAAAAGCAATTTGCGAATGCTTGCGTGGGATCAAAGTGCCCACGAGTTTCTCATCCAATATCCGGAAACTAGTCTCGATGAAAGACTTGTCTTTATTCGGTTATAATTCTCGTGACTGTCACATGATGATGACAGTTTTCCTTGCCATTGCAATAAGAGTCATCAAACCTGAGCATATAAAAGTTGTCATGACACGTTTATGTTACTTCTTCAATGCAGTATCGCAAAAGGTCATAGCACGTGAAGATTTAAACTATCTGAAAACATACATCGTCGAGACAATGTGCAAGCTTGAGATGTGTTTCCCACCATCCTTTTTCGATATGCAAGTACACCTAATCATACATCTTGTTGATCAGATAAAAGCATTGGGGCCACTATATTTACATCATATGTTTTCGTTGGAGAGATATTTAGGAGTATTAAAAGGTTATGTGCGGAACCGTGCTCACCCAAAGGGTTCAGTTATGGAAGGATACACCACTGAAGAAGTGATTGAGGGTTGCGCTGATTACATCAAAGATGGAAAATCGATAGTTGTGCCTATACCGGTACATGAGGGTAGACTACATGGGAGAGGCAAAGTAGGTAAGAAAACTTTTATCGTTCAAGATTACAAGAATGTACACCGTGCACATTTTAGTGTACTACAACAGCTCGCAATAGCTGAGTCGTACATCGAGGAACACCAAATTGAGCTTCGTGATAAAAACCAAGACCGCACAGAGAACTGGATCATGAAAGAGCACAGAAGATGTTTCACTTAATCGTTAATGGACAAAAATACCATATGGAAACACTATAGAAGAGGCAACAATGAAGAAGTTAGCTTCTGGCCCATCTGCTTTGGTGACATCATGGCAAGCATATGACATCAATGGTTACACATTTTAAACTAAATAAAAATACGGTAAGAGTGTTGCACAAAATAGTGGTGTTCGTGTTGAGGCTTATGAATCACAAGGGCAGAAGACCACATACTTCGGGTTCATAGAGGAAATATGGGAACTCGATTATGGCGAAAGAATTGTAATGCCCGTATTTAAGTGCCAATGGGTCAAACATCCTAATGGTGTGAAAGTGGACAATTACGGGCTGACACTGGTAGACTAGAATAAAGTGGGTTATAAAGATGACATGTGGGTTCTCACCGATAATGTTGCACAAGTTTTTTATGTTCAAGATCCAGAAACTGAGAAGATGCACGTAGTTGTTTCTGGAAAGCAAAATATTGTTGGGGTTGAGAATGTGGGAGATAATGAAGAGGAATATAATCAGTATGAAGAGATGTACCTTTTCACCGAACCAGAAAACATCAAGCACGTAGAGAGAAGCATTAAAAAAGAATTTGAAACCCTATATGCGAGAAGATGTCAATGCTGGAAAAAATGTATATAGCAATGTGAGATGATATATATTGTATATATTTGTATCTTCTGAAATCAACTTAGAACAATATTCTATTTCAGCTTTAGATAGCATGTTTCGAACATTATTAAATTCAACTTCTGTTTCGAGCTCCTGTCAAGCTAATCCCTTCACAGCAAGCTCTTGTAGATGCAAGTAACACCCGAGACTCATCATTTGAATTGTTAAAAGCTTCAATTGAAGTCTGACGATACTTCCCGTCCATTTGAGGGCTTGTTTGGATAGGAGTACACCCAAACAAGCCCTGCAAGATTTCCTTCTCTTCTGTCCATTTTGATAACTTATGAAGATGCTACTTTATTAGTTCTAATGGCTGGATATATTGACTACAAATCAGTACCATCTCTCTTAGTGATTTACACAAGCGACGAAACGTACAACTTCAATCACAAATCTTGTTTGTACCACTTTCATAGGAATTTGACCTTAATCTTTCAAGCATAGATTTATCAATAATTGAAGCTTCCTCATCAAACATGTTAATGGCAGTTACAAGGGAAGGGTGTGTCAAAGCTAACAAAATCTCAACGGAACTGAAGACAAAGAGATGTTGCATATGATTGACAATGCCTAGGTTAAAGCTATGATGGCAGCCTTCAACAACATGATAAGTAATGCCAAGGTTATGCTTGCATCAACCACAGCATGTTGTGAGGGCATAACACTTGTTGGAGCATAACAATTATGCTTGACCCAACAAGTGTTATACGCTCACAACATGCCTTGGTTGATGCAAGCATAACTTTAACATAACTTTTCATGTTGTTGAAGGTTGCCATCATAGTTTCACGCTGTCTAACCCGGACATTGCCACTCATATGCAGATCTCTTTATCTTCAGTCTAATTCAGATTTTGTTAGCTTTGACACATCTTTCACTTATAACTGCCATTAACGTATGTGATGAGGAAGCTTCACTTATTTGATAAATTTATACTTGAAAGATTAAGGTTAAATCCCTATGAAAGTGTAAAAACAAGATTTGTGCTTGAAGGTGTTCGCTTTCTCGCTTGTGTGAAGCACTAAGAAAGTAGGTACTTATTTTTAGTCAATATATTTAGGCATTAAAACTGCGTAAAGAACATCTTCCTAAGTTTTCAAATAGACAAGAGAGAAAGAAATCCTTCAAATAGATGGGAAAAACATTACAAGGATCGTCAGGCTTCAAATTGGTGCTTTTAACAATCCAAATGATGAGCCACATGTGTTACTTGCATCTACAAGAGCTTGCTGTGAAGGGATTAGCTTATCAACATCACAGGCGGTTTTTTAATTAACAAGTAGCCTGTGAAAACAATGACTTTCCCCAGACGGTTCTTAAATAAAAACTGCTTGTGATGATTGAACCAGTACATACGGTTCTTAAACAATGACCGCCCGTGAAAATCATGTATTTACCTAAGCGGTTATTGATTAAGAACTGCATGTGATGTTTGCTACATCACATACGGTTCTTAATTAATTACCGTCTGAGAAAATAATGTACTTACCCAGACGGTTGTTTCTTAAAATCCGCCTGTGATGTTCTGTCATCACGAGTTGTTATTGTATCATTCGTCATCACAGTCGCATTTTTTTACGGATCGCGTGTGTTTGAAAAATCAAGGGGCCTGTGAAAATGCTTTTTGTAATACTGTAGTGCACAAACAAATTATGAAATGTGCAGTTCGTTGGTTTCGACTGAGATTTAGTATTACCGTTTGGGCTGTCTAGATTTGAGATGCCTGAAATTGATATTAATTAACACCTAATCACTATGATTACCAGTTAATCTATATATAATTAACAAAAGTAACAATTTTTCTATAGTCCATACATTAACAGATTTATTTTAATTTATTATATTACAACTAATATAATCCTAACAATTAACACAATTACTAATCAGCATAATAAGCAAGTAAGTTTAATGGCTCATCAACACGCATCGCCTGACGGCGCAGGTGAATGAGATTTAGTATTACTTTTACTTTTATATAGTTAGCCTATCACAGCTATAGGTACCATTCCTTGTTATGTTTGCTAAGATTTTTGTAAGATGGTTTACTTTTAATCGGCTGAAAGTAGGGCTATTTTAATTTAATGTTCACAACACTTAGATCTACATATAAATATTTACAGTCAATTAAAATCCTCTAAAAATAGTAAATAATATTTTATACAAAAAAGTATCTGTTAAAATCATTCTGGGTTTTCTCTGAAGACCCAAAGTAAGATTGGATTCTCATTTGAATGTGCTATTGGAGACTGTTCATAGCTGTGTTGGATAAAGTTCATTTATGTTCCGGTTGTAGTTATGCTTGGTTAGTGGTTACTAGTCATTTGTCAGCGATTTTACAACAGTTATTTTGTAATTGTGTCTCTGTATCTAGTCAAATAAGAAACAGACTACGTCTTATTGCACTGAGGTGAAGGTCAGATTTATCCATTATCTAAAAAAGTCCTACTTATTGCAAAAAAAAAAAACGGAAAACAGTGAAAAATATGCACTAGCAGGTCCAATCTTAAGGCCCTGTTTGGTTGTATGCCTAAGTTGCCGAAGTCTAACTTTAGTCAATTGCCACACTTGTGACACGTCTAAGCTATCTAATGTTAGTTGTTGTTTGGTTTGTTACCGTAGCCTAAGCTTAGGCGCGCCTAAGAAAGTGTGGCATGCTTAGGCAGTCGATTTGAGCGCCTCTGTTGAGGCAATTTTTTGTTAGACAATGGATGCAAAAGTTGCTTAACTTTTGTGGCGTGTCTAACTCTAGTCAATAACCAAATACCCGCCTAAAACAATGTGGCATGTCTAACGTTAAGCTTAGGCAACTTAGCGTAGAACCAAACAATCCCTTAGTATGTTTATTCTTTTGGCCACCCATTTATATGGTTTAGTCCTTCGAACTCATGTTTGCTTCTATAAGTAATCACCACTAGATTATAAAGGTTTGTTCTTAGTGCATTTATAGTTACAAGCGAGGGTCAACCGCTTTGCATCCCTAGGGGCTACACTATGACAGGAACAATCTTTTGTACTGTCACATTAGAACCGGTTGAACTAGGACCCCTTCAGAAATATCGGTACTAGTACTTAACCTCCGCGGTCGCATCGACCGAGTTGAGACATGAAGAACGTTTCGGATAATCGATACCAGTATCGGTTCTTCTGATGAACCGATACTGATATGTATGCTTACCTTTTCTAGCGGTTCCCGATACGAGTCGGTACTGATATTAGTAGAAATGAAAACCAGCTCTTAACTGAAATCGATACAGATACTACGCTGACTTTTTGTACTGGTTCCAGTTATGAAGCAATGCTCATATCAGTAAGTAACATAACCGGTTTGTAACTGAAATATGGACTTCTAGTATGCAGACTTCTGTACCTAGTGTTCATGCGATGACTACTGGTGAGAGAGGAGTATGACATCAGGTTATGCTATCTTTGCAAAAGCATAAACAGGTGAACCTCAGACTCTGAGCAAATAATCTCACTACTACAATAAGCCTCATCACAGGCGGCTCCAAATCTATTATCACAGACGGCTTTTAAAACCGCCTGAAACGAAGAGTCTGTGATAATCCGCAATTTCACAGGCGGAGAAGTGAAACCGCCTGTGAAGACTAATTATCATAGGCGGTTCTTCACTTAGGCTAGCCGCCTGTGAAGACAGATTATCATAGGCGGTTCTTTACTTAGGCTAGCCGTCTGTGAAAATACTATATCGCAGGCGGGTCGTGCAGCATATATAACCGTCTGTGATAAACGTCTTATCACAGACGGTTATTGAAGCATAACTAACCGCCAATAATAATGAGTCTTCACAGGCGGGTATTGAAGCATAACTAACCGCCAATGATAATGTGTCTTCACAGGCGGGTTTTGAAGCATAACTAACCGTCTATGATAATATGTCTTCACAGGCGGATTTTGAAGCATAACTAACCGTCTATGATAATGTGTTTTCACAGACGGGTATTGAAGCATAACTAACCGTCAATGATAATGTGTCTTCACAGACAGTTATTGAAGCATAACTAATCGTCAATGATAATGGTGTTATCATAGACGGAGTTTACCTATATCAGCCGTCTGTGAAGACCCTTTAACGCAGCCGGTTTCTACCATAACAGTCACCGCTTGTGAAAATTAGGTTATCACAGATGTTTCTTTACTTGTATCTAGCCGCCTGTGATAATTGTTTTTCACAACCATGCCTAGCCGTTGGTTAATAACCGCCTGTGATAAGGTATAACCTATGCAGTACTACTGCTGTTATTTCTAATTTCCAGGTCAATTCAATATAATCACAGAACAAAAAACAACAATATCATCACAGAACAAAAGTCAACAATATTATCATCACAGAAGTCAATTTCACTAAAACAATATATATATGTACGAGTTACAGATACAATTTATCTCAAAGTTTACAAGTTTTCACTAAAAACTGTTTAAATTGGCATAGTCGCAAAGTTCTGGCACATCAGCTGCTGAACCATTCTTATCAAAGAACTTCCCCTTTTTGTGCAAAATTTCGCGACGCATGAACTGACAGAGTTCAGAAGGAATCTTGTCGGCTCCTCCATCAGGAATACTTCTACAAATCGGCAATTCTTCGTTCAGATTCTTCTTATGCTGCAATATAATACATAACAAGGTTTAGAATGTGTTGGTTTGAACAATCTCAAAGTATAGATCAAAGTGAGAGTATACAGGAATTTAGTTGGTATTTTTGGAGCAGTTGTACTATGAGCAATTGAATTTTGAAGTTGGAATCAAAATATGAAAATAATGTTTCTGGTAATATTGAGCAGCAGAGAATATAAGCATTAAACTATGCTAGTTACAATGAAAATGAAACACAAAAGTAAGAAAATAAGGTATCGACATTAAGGATAACTTACATCCTCACGATTGACTCTATATACGCTGGCGGTCCGAAGATGCTCGCATACATAATACCCGCATAAGACACTCCCAGCAGGCTGCTTCGGACAAGCATAATACGTTTTAATGTCCAATGCATTCGTATTAGGAGGTCTCTAACCGCCAAGCTCCGCGTAAAACTGCCAAGCGCTGTAATACAGGAAATGTCATATAAAACTTGTCAACACATTCTAAATGTGCGTAAATTAAAATTATTGAATAAACGTACTTTTTCAAAATGGAAAGGAAATCTTTGTAACGATCTGGTGGGTAATCGGCCGAGTCCAAGACTGTTGCCATTCCCTGCGTTGGCTTGATGAAGATCATTATGTAGTGATTATTGCAAACATACAAACACACGTGTTAACAATTACCAATAATTGCTATTTCAATGTCATGTGTCGAACTTACTCGAAGTGGTACGGAGCCTTTACGAGGTCCTTGCCGTCTCTGACAAAGTTAAACATCGCATGTCCTATGTAAGCTGCAACTTCTGTCTTTCTATCCTTCTTAAGTTTTGCAATTGCTCATTCAAAATCTTTTTTTTTCATGTGTTTGTACTGGCTTGATTCTCGATTCACCTGGACGTCGAATAGCGACTTTGCAATCCTAGTAGGGTCAAGGATACCTGTCTTGCACGCCAACTTTTCATTATCCATGTATTGCATCCTATTGAAGAAGTCCAAAATTGTTATAATCTCATGAAATGCGTATGCGTGTAGTAAGAAAAGCAAATACAAAATATTAGAGCACTTACAAGCACCAGACGAGCAGCAGGTTGATATCGAGCATGCCCCGATGGAAAAGGGAAAGCAGCTCTTCAAATAAAATGACTCGTTTATCTACTCCGGTGCTCCAGAATGCTTCTTTTGGAATACAAAATGTGACGCAATCAAGACCAAATTTTGTGCTGGCAGTGATGTACCACTCATGCATTCTTCTGAGCTGGACGGGTTGTTTGCTAAGTTGTACGGATGTCATGAACGGCTTCCCATTCTCAAATTTAGGAGGAACATCCTCAAGCTTGTATATTGGAACTCCTGGTTTAACTAAAGCCGTCCGCCGATTATACATGACACCGTCTTCTTCCCACTCCTCGATATCTTCTAATGCTGGCCCATGAGAAGAACGAGATGCACTCAATTTTCTAATATTTTCCTTCATAGCTTTCAAATACTTTGACACTTCTGATGAAGGTTTATTAATTTCGTATGAGCTAACTTTGATAGGCACTGATGATCGAGGAGTAGTCGTCGGAAGTTGGACACTGGCTTGTTGTTGAACCTGTTGTTCAACTGATTGCTCTTTACTCCCAGCAGTTGGCTCTAGTACTACTTCAAGTTGTTGCTCAACTAGTTGCTCTTTACTAGCAACAGCTTGCTCTAGTACTGCTTGAAGTTGTTGTCCAACTTGTTGCTCTTGGATATCATCCTTGCTGAGACATAGGGGGAGTGGATCTTCCCGGACTGGGAGTGGATCTTCATGCACTTTCGCCTTAGAAGATGGGGTTGCAGTATTTGGAGATGCGATGGGGCTAGAAATTGGCTCATCGTCCAACGCGATATTGCGTCGGTGCCAAAGGATTAATTGATTGACAGCCTGCCCCAGAGTCGCGATCCCCTCAGGTGTGACATGGTCTATTTCATAATCTTCATAATCATTATCAATGATCTGAAGAACTTGCACCACAGAATAATACAACGGAAGTGGATTCCCGTTGAAGTCACGATCAGGCTTTGCCATAGCAGTGGCAACCTGTTTGGTTTTGTTCCCTGCTCTGCCTATCGGGACAAGAAGACGACAAGATTTGTCGTTAGCAATATCATCGACAGGGAACTTATGGGCTGACCCTGAGCCTGGCACGGAACCAACGCTGCTAGGGTAGGCAGTTGGAGATACTAATTGCTCCTTTTGCACCGGAACCATCATTGTACTCGATGCTACTAATTGTCCTGATTGTCTAAGTTGTTCCATTATTTCTTGCATATTTTCTTTGACATTTTGAGCAATCGTTTCATCAAGTGTTTTCTTAAACTTCTCATGTCTTCTATATGTGTCTTTATCTTTAGGGAAACCATCTAGCCAAGACATTTGAGAAGAGACCGCTCGAACCCGTCCGCTGTGTTCAGGGTTTCCTAAGATAGCGGTAAGTTGGTCATTCTCCCTCTTCGGCTTGAAGAGACCCTTTTGTTGCTTTTCAATTACTTCTTTCATTTTATCCTCTACTTCATTCAGAGAGTCAGGCTTTTCGTTTGCCCTCGCTGGTCAAACCTGACCAAGCAAAGACCCAACGTTGATTTCGCTCATCGCACCCTTCTAATGGGTGAGGAATGCCCTTACTGGTAATTTCGTCTAATATCTTATTCCATTTCTGGACTTTGGGGCCATATCCGGCAGACCCCAAGCGATGATGGTATTTGTTCTTCTTTGCAAGCTCTGACCTAGCTGCACTTAGAGCTTTAGCATCAGGTGTGCTCTTTTGATGAACAAACTCTTGCCACTGAGCTTGTGTGATTTTTCCCATCTTCCTCGGGCTAGGGACCTTATCGGCCTTAACATAAGCATTCATTTCACTCTTCCAACATCCAAACTTCTTGCCGCAAGAGACCATTGTTGCTTTCTTTACAACTTCTTATGTGCCTTTCGGGAACTTGAATTGTTTCTTTATCTTTTCCCACAACTCATTCTTGGTCTGCTCGGGTAATTTCCTCCAATTCTCGGTTGTGATCGGCACAACCTCCCTAACAAGAAAACCGCATGCATTACGGTACTTGGTAACTGAATCCAGTGGTTCTTGGGGAAGCCCACCTGGACCGACCCTTGTTATGTACATGATGCGGTCCAATGCACCCTTATTGGGACCTCGTTGCCCTCATTTCCGCTTGAGTGAAGCTGAGGATTCATCCATTGGAGAACCTTCTGTGGTTTTAGGAGCCGATGTCACCTCATTGTCTTCGAGATTAATCTAGGTAGAAAAAAATTATAAGACTTCGTATACTTGACAACCAACATTAACTTGAACTGCTGAACTTAAGATTTGTGATCCATACCTCGTCGGCAGGATCATATTCCGGGTCTAGATCCACTGAAGTCTTTTTAATTTTTATATTCGGAAAAGGATCCGAAGGACTATGATAGTAGCCTGAACTGCTGGAGTCAGTAAACTCCATATTGTCTTCTTTGTTGTTACTATCAGGACCAGTCTTCTTAGGGCTTTCCATGCTAGATATAATAAGACAAAAAATCTAATAAATGGCATATTAACTCTAATGAAGTGTTGCATGAAGAAAAAGATGGAAGCATTCTAGGATTTGATAAGGCATTCTAGGGTTTAAGGCGACTGACCAAAAGGTTCCTATACATTACGAGGGTGACAAGCATGTTAAAGTTGCTCACCAATGGCAATTTTATCTTTTTATTCTAAATAGGCTAGCTTCGTTCAGAGTGGCGACCACGTTCTTGAGGTTTACTAGGCGGCACCTAGCTCCGGACCTATAACTAATCAAGCAAGGGACAAAAAGCAAATCCCCGCACAGCTCCTACCTAGCTTAGAGGGCATTATCGTCCCCGCTCTCAAGTTTCCTCTTATTCCCTGTCACTGATTCTTCTACCTACTGAATGAAAAACAACATGCTGATGCGTACTTGTGCAGATGCAGTGCCTAGAAGAGACTGATAGCAGCAGCAGCAACTAGCAAGCTCACTTTACACCGACAACCCAAGGCATAACATAGTCAAAATTAGTCAAGTATAGCTATATCTAATGTAACTTAGCCAAAATTAGCCAAATTTGCTCAACTTAACCAAACATAGCTAAATCTTGCCCAGCATAGTCAAACATGCTTGATTATGCTTCAGTTAGCTAAATTTGGTCATATTTAAAACAAATTTTCTGAATTTTGGCTCAATTAAGTAAATTTAGCCAAAACACATTTTTGAAGTTATATAGGTCTTCATATGCTCAGACTCCATCGCCACACCTAGTGGTACCTAGATATGGGTGTGAGGATGCTCCTGGCATCACAAATGAGTTGGCCCGCAATTTGTTTGGCTTCAGAGCTAAATATAGCATAACTTTGGTAGCTCAGATTAGGTACAATTGCTCAAATGAAGCTGATGGAGCCACAAGTGCAGACATCTTTGGTAGCACAGATTATCTACAATTGCTCAAATGAAACTTAGAGAAATAAAAGAAAACTTAGCTAAACTTAGTCTAGCATAGCTAACTCTAAGCAAAAGTAGCCAAATATAGCTAAATATAGCATAACTTAGTCAAAATTAGTCAAGTATAACTATATCTAATGTAACTTAGCCAAAATTAGCCAAATTTGGTCAACTTAACCAAATATAGCTAAATCTTGCCCCTAATAGAGAATTATGTGGCATATGCAAGGCCGATGACAGAAATAGGGAATATACTGCTGTTACTAGAGTCTAGAATCATGTTTACCACTAATGTGTTAGAACAGTTTCAAACACACAGAACCAACTACCAATTTATCGTGATATAACCATCCACGACGAAGGGAGTAACTCCTATTCATTCAAACTTGACAGTTTTATCTCTGCAAACTACTAGAAGATGAAATGCTACTGATTTCACAGTTTCAGACACACAAAACCAACAACCAATTTATCGTGATATAACCATTCACATAAATCTTGCCCCACCGAACCCTAACCAAAGATGCCACCGAACTTGAAAGTTTTTCGAATTCCACCGAACCCTAACCAAGGATGCCTACCATTTTCTAATTCCCGAACCCTAACCAAGGATATGCAAGGCGGCAGCGAGGGCGGGGAGGGAGGCGGCACGGCGAAGGAGGATGGAAGATCGAAGGGTTTAGGGTTTACCTTGAAGCTCGGCGGCGACGGCAATGGCTTCGCTCGGCGTACCTGGAAGTGAGGAGGGCGAAGCTCGGCGGCGACGGCGAAGCTCAGCGACGGCGAAGCTCGGCGGCATACCTGGAAGTGACGAGGGCGAACACTTGGCGGCAAACGAAATTTTGGCAGCCTAACGGCGTCTAAGTGTTTCGCCCGGGTTAGGTTTTTCTAGTGCTGCCGAGAAGTATATATAGACTCACATTTTCTCAGGCGGATTTTAAGTACCGACCATCTAAGAAGATTGTTACCTCAGTCGGATTTTACTTACCAACCGCCTGAGAAGATACAATTATCTCAGGCGGTTGGTTAGTAACACCCGCCTGAGATAAACATGGGCCTGTGAAGATATTTACTTCTTCTTAATTAATATGTGTTCATTATAATTTGATGAACGCCTACATAAAGACCCCTCACCAACCGTGCGCGACCTTTCTTTTCCCCGAGGCACGACCTTTCAATCCGCGCTAAACCAACTGCTCCATCTTCCACTCTGCGCAGCCTTAAAGACGCGCTATCGCTCACAAGCGCATCGCTCACTTTGAATCCTCTTGTTTTCTTTGTCTTCCTCCGCTCCGACGACCCAACACCACTATGGCCGACCTTCCACCGCCAAGCCCTCCGAGGGAGCCACCTTGCAAGAAACTATGTCGCAGCTCCCCCGAGAAGATCAACACCGAGCAGCGCCTCCTCATGGCGCGAGAGGCGTACAACAATACGTCTCGCGCCATGAGTGCCTTGGGGCTGGGTACCCTTCCAGAATATACTGGAATGGGTACCATGGGCCACTACCTCTACGCCCTCACGGGGGTGGCTGATCGTCTCGACATTCTGTTCGCAACGATGGCCCAGGTTCTTGGCCCCGAGGGCCGTAGAACGCTGGTGGAGGCGACGGCTAGCAACCTCGGGGTTGCACCGCCGGTGCAGCCGGTGCAGCCGACCCTGTCTCCTGTTGCACCGGTGCCGGAGTCACCGCCAGAGGAGGAGGAAGAGGAGTAGGAGTAGGAGTAGGATTTAATTAGTTTTTCTTTTTGTTGTTTTTAGTTGCTTCTGTTTTGTAAATATTGTTAATGAATGAAATCTATCTTTGTTCATCTATGTGATTGAATATTACTTGTGTATCTTGTGTGTTCTTGGGTAAATATTGTGCATCTTGTGTGTTCTTCAACTGTGTGAATGAATGAATGTGTAGTGTGTTCATCATTAATTAGAATTTCACGTCTGAGAAGAAGGTAATCTCAGGCGGTTGTTAAGTAATACCCGCCTGAGATAAATATATTTTCAGGCGGTTGGTAAGTACCAACCGCCTGTGATGATATTTACTTCTTCTTAATTAATATTCATGATTAAATGTGGTTCTTTAAAAGGCAAAAATCCACTTTTCTTGTAATATTATTGACAAGTAAAGGTTACCATTAAATTTCACTTCATAAAACCTTTGAAATTGGTCAGAACATAAAAAACATACAACAAATGCTATTTTTCATTTTTCTATCTTGATGAATATAATGCTTTTTTCATTTATTTTTTCAGTGGACATTTTTACTCATCATACCAACCTCTACGAATTTTTTCATATTTTTTAAGTTTTTTTGAATCAATGTGTGTTCATAATTTGATGAATGCCTCATATATATATGAGCATTTAGTTAGAATGGTGGATTGAAGTTTGACATGTTGGAATGCTTTTAAAAAAATTAAAAAAATTCATACATGTATAAATTATACAAATATGTTCATACCCACAATTTTGAGTGAAGGAACTTTTTTTATGAGATACACAAATGTGAATAATATGTGAGTAGAAATTAATTTGATATTTACCAAAACATTACAATGTCAGCTATACAAGTTTTAAAAATATGTTGTTCAGGTGGTAGATGTTGATTTTATACAAATGTAGAAGAAAGAATCATCGAATTTGGACACAATTTGCAGAATCTAAACATGTTTGAGTATTTATATTGGAATCTAAATAAAAAAGAAGCAAGGGATAAGGAAACTAAAGAACAGTATCGGGCGTTATCTCAGGCGGTTGTTAAGCAATACCCGTCTTAGATAAATATATTTTCAGGCGGTTGGTAAGTACCAACCGCCTGTGAAGATATTTACTTCTTCTTAATTAATATTCTTGATTAAATGTGGTCCTTTAAAAGGCAAAAATCCACTTTTCTTGTAATATTATTGACAAGTAAAGGTTACCATTAAATTTCACTTTATAAATCCTTTGAAATTGGTCAGAACATAAAAAACATACAACAAATGCTATTTTTCATTTTTCTATCTTGATGAATATAATGCTTTTTTCATTTATTCTTTCAGTGGACATTTTTACTCATCATACCAACCTCTACGAATTTTTTCATATTTTTTTTAAGTTTTTTTGAATCAATGTGTGTTCATAATTTGATGAATGCCTCATATGTATATGAGCATTTAGTTAGAATGGTGGACAATTTGAAGTTTGACATGTTGGAATGCTTTTAAAAAAATTAAAAAAATTCATACATGTATAAATTATACAAATATGTTCATACCAACAATTTTGAGTGAAGGAACTTTTTTTATGAGATACACAAATGTGAATAATATGTGAGTAGAAATTAATTTGATATTTACCAAAACATTACAATGTCAGCTATACAAGTTTTAAAAATATTTTGTTCAGGTGGTAGATGTTAATTTTATACAAATGTAGAAGAAAGAATCATCGAATTTGGACACAATTTGCAGAATCTAAACATGTTTGAGTATTTATATTGGAATCTAAATAAAAAAGAAGCAAGGGATAAGGAAACTGAAGAACAGTATCGGGCATTATCTCAGGCTGTTGTTAAGCAATACCCGCCTGAGATAAATATATTTTCAGGCGGTTGGTAAGTACCAACCGCCTGTGAAGATATTTACTTCTTCTTAATTAATATTCTTGATTAAATGTGGTCCTTTAAAAGGCAAAAATCTACTTTTCTTGTAATATTATTGATAAGTAAAGGTTACCATTAAATTTTACTTCATAAATCCTTTGAAATTGGTCAGAACATAAAAAACATACAACAAATGCTTTTTTTCATTTTTCTATCTTGATGAATATAATGCTTTTTTCATTTATTTTTTCAGTGGACATTTTTACTCATCATACCAACCTCTACGAATTTTTTCATATTTTTTTAAGTTTTTTTGAATCAATGTGTGTTCATAATTTGATGAATGCCTCATATGTATATGAGCATTTAGTTAGAATGGTGGACAATTTGAAGTTTGACATGTTGGAATGCTTTTAAAAAAATTAAAAAAATTCATACATGTATAAATTATACAAATATGTTCATACCAACAACTTTGAGTGAAGGAACTTTTTTTATGAGATACACAAATGTGAATAATATGTGAGTAGAAATTAATTTGATATTTATCAAAACATTACAATGTCAGCTATACAAGTTTTAAAAATATTTTGTTCAGGTGGTAGATGTTAATTTTATACAAATGTAGAAGAAAGAATCATCGAATTTGGACACAATTTGCAGAATCTAAACATGTTTGAGTATTTATATTGGAATCAAAATAAAAAAGGGATAAGGAAACTGAAGAACAGTATCGGGTATTATCTTAGGCGGTTTTTAAGTAATAACCGCCTGAGATAAATATCTTCTTTGACGGTTATTAAATACCAACCGCCTGTGAAGATATTTACTTCTTAACTAATATAACCCATAGAGTACAACACGTTATGGGAGAACAGGTCATACTCGCGCTCAATCCTACAGTTCTCAGTACAGAAGACGGTCTCGGACCACCCTCGCCTGCCGCAGCGGGCAAGCCCCTGGTTCCCCCCAGTTGGGCAGCGGCAAACGCCATCTTCAATGTCGGGCAGCGCCACCGGCGGCGGTCCGGGAGGAGGCCTACGCAGTAACCTCCAGCTCACGAAAACGTCGAGCCTCTGCATGGCTTGATTCCGACACCGGCAACACTCCTTGTTGGTCCTCCTTATCGCGGCGGACCCGACCGCGTTGTCGCCGACATGGGCCTCGCCTTCGACCTGCCGGATATACTCGAGGGCGTCGCGGTCCCCGCGGTCGGCGTCGTAGCGGAGCATGGCGAGGACGTAGGCCGCCACCTTGTGGCCGTTCACGGCCGCCCGGGCAAGGAACTGGGTGCCCCGCTGCGCCTGCGCGCGGCCGTAGTTGAAGACGAGGTCGAACCCGGTGACGTAGCACGCATGAGAGTTGCCCACGTTGGCCAGGCGCTCCACGAGGGCGTCGTAGCTCCCGTTCCCATGCCATTGGAACCACTCCCAGCTGCTCTCCCGCTCCAGCGCCACGCGCCTGCCCACGGTGGGATCACGGCACGCCGCGTGCATGGCCTTGCAGGTGGCGCGCAGACTGGAGAGGTCGCCCATGGGCTGGGTGAAGGTTGCGGTGACCCACCCAGCGATCAGGACCGCAATATCGTGCGGCAAGGGGAACTCCATGGGCTTATCTCAGGCGGTTGGTAAGTAACACCCGTCCCCGAGATAAATATATTCTCAGACGGTTGGTAAGAACCAATCGCCTGAGAAGATGTTAATTAACTGACGCGCCGCACGAGGTATGCGGAGAAGTTAAGAAGCCGTGGTGCAGGGACGCGTGCGACGGAAGGATCTCTGAAGATCGTCTTCCACAGTGGTTTAATTGTGCGCCGCACGAGGTCTACAAAGAGTTCAATGCGCAATGAACAAAATATTTTGTTCAGTTGGTAGATGTTAATTTTATACAAATGTAGAAGAAAGAATCATCGAATTTGAACACAATTTGCAGAATGTAAACATGTTTGAGTATTTATATTGGAATCTAAATAAAAAAGAAGCAGGGGATAAGGAAACTGAAGAACAGTATCAGGCATTATCGCAGGCGGTTGTTAACTAATAACCGCCTGAGATAAACATTTTTGAAACTACAAGATGTTAATTAACGGCCTGAGAAGATGTTAAGTAACAACAAATGCTATTTTTCTCAGACGGTTTGTAAGTAATACCCGCTTGAGATAAACATTTTTGAAACTACAATATGTTAATTAACAGCCTGAGAAGTGTTAATTAACTGACGCGCCGCACGAGGTCTGCGGAGAAGTTGAGAAGCTGTGGTGCAGGGACGCGTGCGACGGAAGGATCTCTGAAGATCGTCTTCCACAGTGGTTTAATTGTGCGCTGCACGAGGTTTGCAAAGAGTTCAATGCGCAATGAACAAAATATTTTGTTCAGTTGGTAGATGTTAATTTTATACAAATGTAGAAGAAAGAATCATCGAATTTGAACACAATTTGCAGAATGTAAACATGTTTGAGTATTTATATTAAAAACAAAATAAAAAAGAAGCAAGGGATAAGGAAACTGAAGAATAGTATCAGGCATTATCGCAGGCAGTTGTTAAGTAATAACTGCCTGAGATAAACATTTTTGAAACTACAAGATGTTAATTAACGGCCTGAGAAGATGTTAAGTAACAACAAATGCTATTTTTCTTAGGCGGTTTGTAAGAAATACCCACCTGAGATAAACATTTTTGAAACTACAATATGTTAATTAACGGCCTGAGAAGTGTTAATTAACTGACGCGCTGCACGAGGTCTGCGGAGAAGTTGAGAAGCTGTGGTGCAGGGACGCGTGCGACGGAAGGATCTCTGAAGATCGTCTTCCACAGTGGTTTAATTGTGCGCCGCACGAGGTCTGCAAAGAGTTCAATGCACGGGAAACGAACTGCTCCCTCGTCTACCCGCACAGACCATATATAAGGCACGTCGTCGGTTATGTACAAGCACATAACTTTTCCACTCCTTTCTTCTTCTTCCATCGTTCCACCTCTCCTAGCCCGGCGCCGACTAACCACCACAGCCATGGCCAACCTTCCGCCACCTAGCCCGCCGAGGCAGCCACCCTGCAAGCGGATACGCTGCAGCTCCCCCGAGAGGGTGAATGACGACCAGCGCGTTCCACCGCCAGTGCAGCCGGAGCAATTGGCTCAGCCGGAGCAATCGACTCAGCCGGAGCAGCCGACCCTCTCTCCTGCTGCATCGTCGCCGGAGGAGGAGGAGGAGGAGGAGGAGGAGGAGGAGGAGGAGGAGGAGGAGGAGGAGGAGGAGGACGACTTCGACGACGACGATGATGATGACGATGATGACGACGAGTCATCCTCCGACGACAGCGACGACGAGTCGTCCTCCGACGACGGCGACGACGAGTCGTCCTCCAACGACGGCGACAATGACGGCGACCACCACCATGGTGACGACTACGACGACGACAAGTCGGAGGAGGACCGCTTGGCTTGGTTTGAGAAGTTGGCGGAGAGGATGGAGGAGGCGGGGCCATAGTGTAGTTTTAGGATTTCAATCAAGTGTTCTTGTACATATTTCTTGTGTTTTGTACATATTTCGATCAAGTGTCAATGAATACTGGTGGATAATTTGAATTTTGACATGTTGGAGTGCTTTTAAAAAAATTAAAAAAATTCATACATGTATAAATTATACCAATATGTTCATACCAACAATTTTGAGTGAAGGATCTTTTTTTTATGAGATACACAAATTTGATATTTACCAAAACATTACAATGTCAGCTATACAAGTTTTAAAAATATTTTGTTCAGTTGGCATTATCTCAGGCGGTTGTTAAGTCATACCCAACTGAGATAAAAATCTTCTTAGGCGGTTATTAAGTAACAACAGTCTGTGAAGATATTTACTTCTTAATTAATAAACATCTTCTCAGGCGGTTGGTAAGTAAAACCCGCCTGTGATAAAGTTAAAAACCGCCTGTGAAAAACTGACGTCTATATAAGGACCCCTCACCGCAGTCAAAACGCAACCCTGGAGAATTTATATCGACGCCGCAAGGCTGTTGAATTTCCCCTGCACCGCGCCACCACTCCGCCGCCCAGCCCATACTGCCGCGCCGCCGCTCAACCCCGCACCGCCACTTCTCCACCCAGCAGGCCCACCGTGCTGACGCCTCCCCACCGTGCTGACGCCTCTGCAAGGTAAATGTAGTTTCCTTACTTTTTCTTTGTATATTTTCATTAGCTGATAAGCTGTTAGTTTTGTGTGTTCTGGTATATGGATTCTGTCCTTTTGCATGTGTAAGGACTGTATGGATTGTGTTTTGGTATATTGATGTATGGACTATATGGATTGTTTCCTTTTTGTACCTATTATGTGACATGAATATGATGTTTAATTAAAAGATGCTATTGTAATATATATAAAATGCATCTAGGCCTGTTTCCCGATATAACGGACCGGATCCCACCCAGACCTAGCCCATGCTGCTGGGCCTGTTTCCCCCTTTGACTCCGTCCGCCTCAAGACGTCGCCCGTCTCCTACATTAGTCGCCCTAATCATACTTGTTATGTCTCTGTAAATTCATTTTATAGAAGACCTTTAGAGCATATTTGTGGCCAAATTTTGTAAATCTGACAAAAATTCTATTATTGAAGCATGGAACGTCGAGCGTGGATGTATAACATGCCAAGACCCGATCCTATGTACATTCATAATGTTGCAAATTTTATTGAAGCATCCAAGAGACATGCGAACTTGCAAAAGATAGATGACATATTATGTCCATGTATCGACTGCGAAAATAAGATTGCTTGGACGGATACTATAGTAATCCAATCTCATTTGGTGAAAAGAGGTTTCAAAAATAACTACACAATATGGACAGAGCATGGTGAGTTAGATACACATGATGTGGATAAAGATGATGAGAGAGGCTCAGATGATGATAATGTTCATATCGATGATGGTAGTGACAATCAAGCTGGTGATGATGATAATGAGTTCGATTGTGAGGAGATGTTGCGTCACATTGAACCACATGTACTGACTTCTATGGGAGCAAGCAAAGGATTAAGTAAAATGGAGACATTGCAGAATGCGGCGACAGAGCTTTTATATGATGAATCAAACGATTCTGATAAAGAGTTTACTACATTGCGTGCAGTCTTAGAACTACTAAAGTTGAAAGCTACGTACGGATGGTCCGATTGTAGTTTCTCTGATCTTTTGAATCTTCTGGCAGAAATTCTTCCAAATCCAAATAAACTGCCCAGAAGCACTTATAAAGCGAAGAATCTTCTTTGCCCGATGGCACTAGGTGTGACAAAAATACACGCTTGTGTGAACCATTGTATTCTGTATCGCAAAGAGCATGAGCTCGCAACTAGATGCCCCATTTGTGGTGTCAGTAGATACAAGAAGGACTACAATCACCAGTATATTACCAACATGAAAAAGACTCAGAAGAATAAGAAGTTTATTATTGGTCCTGAAGGTGACAATGACAATACTTCTGGCAATGCATACGGGAAGAATAAGAGAAAAATTCCTGCATTGGTGATGTGGTACCTTCCGGTAATTGATCGCTTGAAGCGTTTGTTCTCAAACCCTAGGGAGGCTGAACTTATGCGTTGTCATTCCGAGCAACGCAAGAAGAATGAAAAACATATACGACACCCTGGTGATGCAACGCAGTGGAAAAATTTTGATATTCAGTATCCAAAATTTGCGAAGGAAATCAGAAATATGAGGTTTGCCTTGGGTACAGATGGAATGAATCCATTTGGTGAAAAAAGGAGCATACACAGCACATGGCCCGTGGTCTTAACTATGTACAACCTACCGACGTGGTTGTGTCACAAAAGGAAATATATCTTATTATCTGTTCTTATCCAAGGTCCGAAACAACCCAGCATCGAAATTGATGTGTTCTTGGAACCTTTAATGGAAGATATGGCGAAATTGTGGAATGAAGGGGTACGTACATGGGATGAGTACAAGCGGGAGTATTTCACGCTAAGAGCAATGATATTCGTTACCGTGCATGATTATCCCGGACTGTTTACATTATCGGGACAAATGAAAGGGAAGAAAGGTTGCGTTAGGTGCGTGGATAGAACTGGATTTCTATACCTCACTTCATCCAGAAAGATGGTGTACATGAGACATCGACGGTTCTTGACAGATACACACAAGTACAGGAAGATGAAAGAACAATTTGATAACAAAATCGAAAAAGATACTGCACCGAAACCTTACAGTGGAAAACTTGTGTTTGAAATGGTCAAGAACATTCATATTGCTTTCGGTAGGGGAAAAAAGAGTAAAGGAATTAAGAGAAAGAAAAGTACATCTTCGGATGATACAACTGACATGACTTTCAAGAAACAATCAATTTTTTTCAAGTATCTTCCGTATTGGAAGAATCTGGAATTTTGCCATAGTATTGATTTGATGCACGTTACAAAGAATGTATTTGACAGCATCAATGGGACCTTGCTGGACATGCCGAGGAAAACAAAGGACGGATTAAATTCACGTATGGACCTAGTAAATCTTGATTTGAGACCAGAGCTTCATCCAGTAGAAAAGGCGAACGGGAAGCATTACCTTCCCCCAGCCAGCTACAACTTGACGCTAGAAGAGAAAAAAGCAATTTGCGAATGCTTGCGTGGGATCAAAGTGCCCACAAGTTTCTCATCCAATATCCGCAAACTAGTCTCGATGAAAGACTTGTCTTTATTCGGTTATAATTCTCACGACTGTCACATGATGATGACAGTTTTCCTTGCCATTACAATAAGAGTAATCAAACCTGAGCATATAAAAGTTGTCATCACACGTTTGTGTTACTTCTTCAATGCAGTATCGCAAAAGGTGATAGCACGTGAAGATTTAGACTATTTGAAAACATACATCGTTGAGACAATGTGCAAGCTTGAGATGTGTTTCCCACCATCCTTTTTTGATATGCAAGTACACCTAATCATACATCTTGTTGATCAGATAAAAGCATTGGGGCCACTATATTTACATCATATGTTTTCGTTGGAGAGATATTTAGGAGTATTAAAAGGTTATGTGCGGAACCGTGCTCACCCAGAGGGTTCAATTATGGAAGGATACACCACTGAAGAAGTGATTGAGGGTTGCACTGATTACATCAAAGATGGAAAATCGATAGGTGTGCCTATACCGGTACATGAGGGTAGACTACGTGGGAGAGGCAAAGTGGGTAAGAAAACTTTTATTGTTCAAGATTACAAGAATGTACACCGTGCACATTTTGGTGTACTACAACAGCTCACAATAGCTGAGCCGTACATCGAGGAACACCAAATTGAGCTTTGTGATAAAAACCAAGACCGCAAAGAGGACTGGATCATGAAAGAGCACAGAATATGTTTCACTGAATGGTTAATGGACAAAAATATATCATAGGGAAACACTATAGAAGAGGCAACAATGAAGAAGTTAGCTTGTGGCCCATCTGCTTTGGTAACATCATGGCAAGCATATGACATCAATGGTTACACATTTTACACTAAAGAAAAAGACGGTAAGAGTGTTGCACAAAATAGTGGTGTTCGTATTGAGGCTTATGATTCACAAGGGCAGAAGACCACATACTTCGGGTTCATAGAGGAAATATGGGAACTCGATTATGGCGAAAGAATGGTAATGCTCGTATTTAAGTGCCAATGGGTCAAACATCCTGATGGTTTGAAAGTGGATAATTACGGGCTGACACTGGTAGACTAGAATAAAGTGGGTTACAAAGATGACCTGTGGGTTCTCGCCGATAATGTTGCACAAGTTTTTTATGTTCAAGATCCAGAAACTGAGAAGTTGCACGTAGTTGTTTCTGGAAAGCAAAATATTGTTGGAGTTGACAATGTGGGAGATAATGAAGAGGAATATAATCAGTATGAAGAGATGTACCTTTTCACCGAACCAGAAAACATCAAGCGCGTAGAGAGAAGCATTAAAAAGAATTTGAAACCCTATATGCGAGAAGATGTCAATGCTGGAAAAAATGTATATAGCAATGCGAGATGATATATATTGTATATATTTGTATCTTCTGAAATCAACTTAGAACAATGTTGGTATATGGATTGTGTCCTTTTGCATTTGTGTACACATATGCGTTTGGACTCAATGATTTGGAAGTTTGGAAGTTTGGTCGTTCAGATAATGATGTCTCGGGCGTGTAGCCGATTGAAGGAGGAGCGCTTGGCGTGGCGCAAGAACCATCCCCATGTATGTACATATGGCACACCGGTCACATGGTTGTATATACATATGTATCTGTAATGGACTGATGAACTTAACTGTAGTTTGTTTTTCCGTCTTGTTTATTTTTGGTATTTTCAATTTCTCCGCTTAGGGTTTCTCTGTGAAGCCTGAATCGGGAGATTTATTGAAGTGGCAGTGCATCGTCCCCGGTAAAGAAGGGGTAAGTCATGAAGAACAAGAACAATATGAGTTTAACCATCGTCCTCCTATTAATAAATTTCTTTTGCAGACTGAATGGGAAGATGGTTACTACCCCCTGACAATCTCCTTCTCTGAGGACTATCCCTTGGTGCCTCCAAGATGCACCTTTCCAATTGGGTTCTTCCACCCAAATGTCCATCGTTCGGGAGCACTCTGCATCGGGATTCTTGATCAAGAGACTGTAAGATAGACCTATTTTGTTCATGTAATTATTACTTATAATTGTTGTCGAACTTATTTGAACTGGTTTCTTATATTGCTTAAATTATATTTCGTAGGGGTGGTGCAGTGCTTTTACAATCAAAACTATACTACTTGAAGTTCAGCGTTTGCTGCATCAGCCAAATGTGCCTGATGTTGAAAATGATTACTATAATCTACTTATCAAGGTTAGATGACACTTTGACTTAGTGACCAATGTAGGTTATTCATTCCTCCTTCGACATTTGTTAATTTAAATAATGTCAATATTTTCAGGATCCAGCGGAATATAAGAGACGTGTTCGGGAGCAAACAGGACGGTACAATTTAGATTGATCGATGGGAGCTTCATCGTCGATCTACAATGAATGTAGCATGATTTTTGTTCAGTGTGTAAAGAAATTATCTTTGAACAATTGTAAAGCCTCTAATGGTGTATTATCACAATTAAGCCAGCCTCACCGGTGATCGAGCATTTCCTACAATGCATTACTGTACTAGTATCCGCTCATTTGTGTTTTTTCCTGATACAATTTTCCCTGCAACGACTACATACGGTTGTGATAATTGCAATGACTACATCCCTGTAATTTCAATGAAAACCGCTTGTGATAATTGAGCAACTACATACATGATCTTCTTAGACTGTTGTTAACCAAGAACCGTCTATGAAGTTCATTGCATTACAAGCGGTTATTAATTAAGAACCGTCAACGAAGATCATGTATTTACCCAGGCGGTTGTTTTTTAAAATCCGTCTATGAAGTTCATTGCATTACATGCGGTTATTAATTAAGACATGTCAACGAAGATCATGTATTTACCCAGACGGTTGTTTTTTAAAATCCGTTTGTGAAGTTCATTACATTACAGGCGGTTCTTAATTAAGAACCGTCTATGAAGATCATGTATTTACCCAGACGGTTGTTTTTTAAAATCCGCCTGTGAAGTTCATTGCATTGTAGACGGTTCTTAATTAAGAACCGTCTGTGAAGATCATGTATTTACCCAGCCAGTTGTTCTTTAAAATCCGTCTGTGTTGTTCTGTCATCACAGGCGGTTATTATATCATTCGTCATCACAGTCGCATATTTTTAAGGACCGCCTGTGTTTGAAAATTTGAGGCGCCTGTAAAAATGCTTTTTGTAGTAGTGTCTCTAAAGAGCCAGTTGGGAAGAGGACAACCGTCGAAGTGTCTGATCGATACTTCCCCCAAACCTGCTAAGGAGCAGTCCGTAGAGGTTCTTTGATTTGGGGGCTAGTCCCTAAAGCTTGCAAGAGTCGTAAAAATGGTGAACACAGGGAGTTTACGTGGTTCAGGCCGCCGAAACGTAATACCCTACATCCACAGGTGTGTGTTGTATTGCTTGAGCGTGTGAGTTGAGTGAGCCTATGTCTAATAGTGTTGCCCTAAGTCGTTGGCTGCCTGGTCCATTTATATTTCAAGGTCGGACAGTTACAAGTGGAGCCTGAGGCCCGACAGGTGGCATCGAGGAGATCCTAGCACTGTACAAAATCTAGGGCATTATGGCTACTTGCTGATCCCCTGACTGTGGTTTGAAGAGTCGCCGTCTTGCTGCGCCGAACGCTAGAGGCTAAGCATAGATGTCGATGTTGGCAGGGAATGTCCACCCATCGTGTCGCCGCATCCTACCCTGTTGCAGCGTGGGGTAGCTCTATGTGCCTTCATGGCGATGTGATTGGGCACAATACCTCCTGACAGGGCTATGCGCCACACCCGTGTGACTTGGAGAGGCACGTGCCTTGAATGCGCGACTGGGCAAAGCATGTCGCTCTTAACTCTCGTGACCTACCGTTCACAGCAGGCCACTGGCCACATGGAAGCACCAGAGCCTGCCTCTACAGGGGAGCGAAGTTCGGGACCGTAGGACACGTGGCAGGTCTGAAGCCGACCTCTACGGAGAGGCGAGGTCCGAGCCCGCCGGGCACGTGGCGACACCAGAGCCTGCCTCTGCGGCGGGAGCTAGGCCCGGAGCCGCAGGACATGTGGTGGGTTTGGAACCCACCTCTCGGGAGAGGCGAGGTCCGGGCCTGCTAGACATGTAGCAGCACCGGAGTCTGCCTCTGCGGGGAGCCAAGTTCGGAGCTGCAAGACACTTGGCGGGTCTGGAGCCCACCTCTGAGGAGAGGCGAGATCCGAGCCCGCTGGACATGTGGCAGCATCGAAGCCTGCTTCCTTAGGGAGACAAGGTCCTTAAACCATTTCATTCCAGTGCGCGGGGTTACCCGATATGCAGGGTACCGACAATGGCCCCCAGTTCCACCCCAGGGGAGGCGACAATCCCGTAGGTGGGGCCTTATCCTATACTTCCCGCGCGGCCTTTTCGCTCTAGTTTTGGACAATTGGAGGGGTGGGACACGTCCGTACCTAGTTGACGAAACTTGGAGACGTGACCTTTGCTTGATGCGGGGCTTTAACCGTGGCGGTTCTCGATGCGGTCTTTGTACTTATGCTGCACTGCTCCCTTGAGAACTGCTAAGTCACCTTATTGAGTGGCCAGCTGCTCGCCCGCGCCTTCTGATAAGCGACCTGGGTCCCATTGTCGTTGGCTCTGCTGGTCGCGTAGTGTGTATCGGGCCCGGACGTCTCTCACGATGTGCTTCCAAGCGTAGCGTCAGTGGGTAAAGGGAAACCTTTATGCCCAAAGGTAGTTCCCTCCCCATTCACTTCCTTATTGCCATGATCTTGCTTTCCATCCGCTCCAATGGCCTCAAGCTTGCCTCCCACTCGTATCAAGAGGACCAAGGACATGGAGCCGGTTAGGTGGCTTCTCGGCTAACACGCGGAGGAGCAGAAGTGATGGATCCCTCGTGGGTCCCTCCCGCTCATCTTGCAACGTGAAGAGATCGTGCTCTTCATCGCGTATGCGTTGGCCGGGTTCGTACCCCCGATGTCTTCCTTCTTCGCCACATTGTTGGAGATCTTCGACCTCCAGCTCCACAACCTATCAGTGAACTCCTTTGCTCTGGCAGCAGTCTTCGCACACCTCTGCGAGATGTTCGTGGGGGTCTGGCCGTCAGTGATCCTGTTCCAACACTTCTTCGTGCTGATGTCCACCGGGCGAGGATCAAAAAACCAGCTGGGGGCCTACTACTTCTAGCACTAAAGCAAGACCTCAATGAAGTAAATTGCACCCTTCAAACCATCCAAGTGGGAGCATTGGAGGGACAACTGGGTGATCGCGAAGGCCGACGACCATGACCGTACAAACCTGTCATCCGAAGCCCCTACCTGCAAGCACTCTTTCTGGGAGGAGTGCCTGAAGCTGGAGAAGGAGTATGCTCCTATGCTAGAGAGGATCCAGTTTTTAGCGAATCATGGTCTGACTTCTTTGATGGAGCAACGCAATCGCCCAGGGTGGTATTGCACCGGAGTGCACGACTTCACCCGAGTGGAGACCGGCCTCGGATTAGACTCAAGCACGGAGATGCTGGTCGGGATGATAACAAAGGTGAGTAGTGACCTGGCGACTGATGCCTTCATCACCCTGCCCGCCTCCTATCTACCACTCTTTATGGACCCAGTGCTGAGGGCGAGGCTCTTGAAAGAGATGTCAACCTTGGACGACATCGGCCTTGCTCCCCAGAAAGTTGGGGACGTGTCCCGAGGCCGAGGAATAGTCATCCTTGGCCCAGACAATGCAGGGGGCCAAAAGGAGTCTGTGCTCGCCCTGCGCTCTGACGCGGGGAGGGAGAAGGACCCGGACTCTTACAAGAGGAAGGCGCCAGTCCCCGACCCAGCACCAAAGAAGCGCCCCCTTTATCGCTAAGAGGCTCCAACGCTTTGAGCCGACGTCCCGAGGAGTGGAGGCGCTGGCCACAACGACTGGGTGGAACAACTCCAACCCTCCACACAAGCCGAATTCCAGGATCCTAGGTAAGGCATGCTTACCGAGTCTTGTATTACTGCTTCCATTTCTTTTTTTGCTTGACTAGGATCGGCTCCTACCTCCGGAGGCGCCGATGGTTCGACGACTGCGCCAGCCATCGTGTCAGCTAAGGGGACTGACCCCCTAGCACCCAAGGTCACTACCCCGGTGGTCACAACTGACCCTGAGGGTGACGCACATTCCTCCGATAGCGTGCAGGGTCCTGTAACATGGGCGACGCCAAGTGCAGCTCCACTGATGGAGCCCGACACAACGCCCCTTCGCGAGCATCTTGTAGGGCTAGGGGTGGAGGTTTATATATTTGGCAGCACCTCAGGCCTGCACCGAAGAGCACGCCGGAGCCAGCTTCGGAGTCAACACTAGAGCCGGCCAGGAGAAACAATGCCCTGGTTCTCGAGGCTAGTGCCTCAGCGGATGGGGTTGCGCCCGACATCAATACAACCTCGGGTTGTGCGTGATGTCAATACAACCTTGCCTGACGGTGTAGATGGGTGTTGGTATTTCTTAACACTGATCATCTCCGGTGAGAGATGAGATATGCAAGCGCATGGAAGATATTGTTGTAGCATTTCACCCAAGAGTATTTTCAAGGGTATCGTATTTATCCCAAAGGATGGTGGTGAAGTAAAGTAAACACTATTCTCATGATCAAGGTATAGGTTACTAGATAATTATCAGAACAAAGATAAGATGATATAGGGGTAGTGTGACACACACTTAAGCAATCTACTCTAAGGGATAAGGTTGTCCTAGTGACGGTTAAGCTACGAGACGGAGCTACTCCTACTTTGCTCTAATTACTCATAAATATAACCTAATAGAGTACACATGAATATGCTAATGTTGAATGCTAAGGATTAGTGGTGTGTGATGTGAAGTGAGGCCTCTCCCCCCAATTTATACACGGAGTTGAGGTGGTTCTCACCACCGAAATCACGCAACTCAGTCTTCATCGCTATCAGCTCGTCGCAGGGAGTCGACAGGTGTAAGTTGACCGCGTTTGGCACCAGAAAGAGGTTGACCGACCCCCCTAGTCAACCGACCTGGTCCTAGCACCGATCGCGGTGTTCTTCCTTAAGGTGGCAGACTGGTGGGTCCTTTGACCATTTCCGAGTGCTACACTGTTGCATGCCCTCGGATACTTTGTAGGTGGGCCATTTGATCCATGTGTTGCCACATGTCGGTCTTTGATTGGTTGGGAAGGTATTCTTTAGGATTCCTCCCTAGAGTTCACTTCAATTCTGTATAATATTCCTGCATGCACCATTTTCTCCAAGTACAAGTGGAACTAGGTTATTTCCAACTATGATGTGTGTAAAAAATATTTATTCCCTCACATAATTGAGTTATATTGACGACCAAAATTGGTATATAATGACTGTCAACATACTCTTTCAAGCTTACCCTTTGCTCATCACAAAACAAAGATAAAGACTTAGGTTGTTGATCAGGAGTTGCTACAATGTCCTATTTTGCAAAAGTATGAAGTGCACAACAAAATATTCTACCTTGCATTGAATAAATTGGCTATGGTACCTCTTCCTTTTTCTTAGTCATTATGGGTCTTCTGCCTCATCCTTTTCTTGGGTGGTTGAAGGACAGAACAACAAAGTGAGCAAGCATCACCTAATGTTTGAGTTCCACTCAAATTTCTGGAGAATTTCAATAGGTGTTTGAATTTAATTTCCTCAAATGATGCACTCAATCACTTCTATGTGGGAAATGGTATTTGTATCCTCACCAAAGAAATGCCTTTCTTGTTCTATATCTAAATAAGGCTCATATGTGGAGTTTGGTAGGGATCAAGAGTTGGCATATTTGCAATACATTTATTGCTAAGTCAAAAGAGCAAGCCTTAGGAGAATACAAATCATACTTTTGATCAAGATTTGTGCAAGTGTGTTGGAATATTTGTGGAGTGGAAATATGAAGATGACTCTTTTGTATGCACTATTTTTTTGTGAGGATGAATTATGGTACTTATTATTATTTTTTTCATGCTCTTGTACTAAGCATGCATTTTTTTTTTGTAGACATATCTTCTACTCCTCTATTATTTTCAAATATTTGGAAGAGAGTATTATGCAAGGAAAACATGGAGTATCTTTTTGATGGTGGGATGATATGGAGGAATTTTGCTAACTTCTAGTGTAGAAGTTCAGCATGTACCTGTGCAATCTTGATCTTAAAAGCATTAAAAGATTCTCACATATGTCTATACAGTTTGACTAGGCTCAGTGTGAAGGAAAATAGCATTTGTATAGGGTTTCTTAAATTCAAATCGTCGTATGGATTTGGTAGGAATTTTCCATCAAATGAGACACTTCCATTTTCAATTTTCTCCGATAAATCAAGTTTCACTTTCAACTAGGGTATAACAGCTCTTATCACTATATGTGTAATGCCCCAAGTATCAGCTACCTTGGGGGCTACTACAAACTTCTAAACTTTTCTACTAAGTATAAAATTAATAAAAAAATTGGCAGAGTCTCCCCTGTAAACTCAACCAGCCGCAGGCACCACGGTTCAAATATAGACACAGTAATATAGGCAGACAATAATAAGCATCATTTAACCACCATAGCTGCAATACACAACCAAACGATTCCATGAGGGTTCTTACTAACACAATGACCATACAAATAATTATTAATGTTCACAATCTAAGTTTATTAAATGTTTTGGTGCTCAAGTGCAGGTGCTACCCTCTTCACATGCATGCTTTGATCAACGGATACCTAAAAATCAAATAAACTTAACAGTGAGTAAAAACACTCAGTAAGTACACATAGAGCTTGAAGAACAATAGAATCGACCGACTGAAATATAATGATACTTGAACTTGAAATAAAGAACAATGAAATAGTAGTTTCCGTCTGAAACGGACGACACTTGAATTCTCCTTAGCATTTACCGGTAAAGCCGAGTAAGTGTGATCAGCACTTACTCATAGGAACTTGAATATAAGAACAACTCCGGACTTAACCAGTACTTGAATGATAATCAAATGAACAACTTAAATCTTGAAGTTTGAAGAAGAGTCATAAAGCAATTGAACCTTAAAAACTCAAATAATGATTCAACAACATGAGAGAAATTAATAACGAGCAAACCACACATATCATGAAACAACTCATCATTGACTTGCCTTAACCTCGGCGAGAATCGGAAGACGCTCGCTCGACAGCGGTACCCTCCAAACCTATAGAATATCTACACTTAGAACATACTCATCGCACATCTTAAATTTATTTTACTCATAACCTCCAGCTTGATAAATATAATGAGATCATTGTGAACACCAACTAACTGTTGGTCGAAATTAAATGAGAGTAAGCCATTGAAAATACGAAAGAACATATCTATAATTTTATTAAGAACTTACCATCTAATTTTGCATATGAAAATACCAGTTTCGTAAAGTACTAATGTCAGTTTCACCTTTCCTCTTTTTTTTTTCTGGATCACACCCTAGACATGATTAACAACAACAGATAATCGCTGCACTGCTGCCTTCTCTCTAGCCCACCCTGCTAGATGGGTCAGTTCCTAATCAGCGTTGTGGTAGGCAACCATCGGTAGCAGCAAACAATATTTAGATGCAAGTGGCAACATCGTTGCCCCAAACCCTGACAGCAGAAAAACTGTAGGAGTAGCGAGTCTAATTTCTGCAGCATGCAGACCCAAACTAATCGGTAACAGCGGCAGCTAGTTAATCAATCAACCAGCTAGTGGCGACACCAACCAATCAGCAGCAAGGCACAATTGCAGCAGAGCAACCAGCGGCCAGATCAAGGAGAAAAACAAAAATTGTTGGAGAGCAGCAAAATCTATTGCAATTAGACATCAGCAGCGGTAAGCAAGACATCATCATACGAACAGCAAGCTTTCTTTCTCACCTTGCCTTTCCTCTCAGCCTTAGAGCAGCGCTAGATGGACAGCAGGAGGGAGCAGTGTCGAGAGCCAAACCAGCAGGTGCAGCAATGCGGCTTTATTCTTTCCCCTGTCATAGACCAGCAGCAGCCCCGATGCTGTCCTGCAACGGCGGCAAAGCACTGACCTACGAAAGGAAGCCGGAGGCTTGCAGCTCGGCAATGGAGATGGCAGCCCTTGGGGAAGAAAAACCGATGCCAGGTTCTGGAGACAGCGCAAGTTGGGAACTGGAGGCGCTGGGTCAGGGCTCAGGAGGAAAAAGAATTCATGTTTTTATATATAGTTGACCTTGTATGCTATCCGATGGTTGAGATTAAATCGGCTCACAACCGACTCATATTTTCTTCAAATCAAGTGTTTGAGTAGTGAAACAGAATCGTCTCGACGAGCTTTACGCATCCACGGTCTCTATCGTCCATCAGATCTAAGATTCAATTAGTCAAACTTCGGTCAATCTTCTAGTGTTTCTTGCCATGAGGTTAGTTTTTTTTTGAAGTCATTTCGACGAACTCAACGCACATACGGTCTCCGATCGTTCATCGGAGGAATGGTTCAATGAGTCAAAGTTTGGTCAACTGTTTATTGTTTCTGGTGTGACGCTTTTTTCAAAATATTTAGGATATTATATTCTCCACCCCTTCAACATAATTCGCCCTCGAATTCTTTATTATCACTATAGGAACAAATGATAGGAAAATGATAATCTAAAGAAAACTATAAATGCTCACTGGATTCGAATAGTTCAGGATATTTATCTCGCATCTCTGACTCAAGCTCCCAGATGGCTTCACGCTCAGTTTGGTTCGTCCACATAACCTTCACAAACTTGAATGACTTGCATCTAAGCACCCTCTCCGATGCCTCCAAAATCCTCACATGACGAGACTCAACTGATAGATCTTATTCAGTAATCGTTGGCTCTACGACTATGTGATGCTCTGGGATACTTTCTCAACATTGAGACATGGAATACATTGTGAACTCCTCTCATTGACTCTGGCAACTCCAATCGATACGCCAATTTTCGCACTCGTTGCTTGATAACAAAGGGTCCAATATATCTTGGATTAAGTTTTCCCTTTGTACCAAATCTCACAAACCCTTGGTAGGCGACACCCTAAGAAGAACCTCATCACCTTATTGAAACTCCAAGTCTCGTCTTCTAATGAAAGCTTAGCTATTCTTTCTACTTTGTGCTACTAGCATGTGTTCTTGAATTTCAGCAACTTTCTGAGTCGATTGTTGAACCTAATTTGGACCCAAAACAGCTTTCTAACAAACCGCGTCCCTACAAAGTGGCGATCTCCACTTCCTTCTATAAAGAGCCTCATATGATGCACATCGAATGCTAGAGTGATATCTGTTATTATAAGGGAACTCCACAAGAGGTAAGTGGTCTTCCCAACCTCCTTTCTAAGATAGTACACATGCTCTGATCATATCTTCCAGGGACTGAATCGCACGCTCTGATTGTCCATCTATCTGAGGGTGAAAAGGTCTAGTGCTAATTATATGCTCTCGTACAGCTTGGAGACAAACTTAACATCCTTATCTCAAAAAAATGGTTTGAGGTACACCCTGTAGTCGTACTACCTCCCTCATATAAATAGGCACCAAATCACTCGCTGAACTAGTAGACCTAATAGGAATAAAGTGAGCCACCTTACTATGACGATCAACTACCACCCAAACCGTATCTTTTCCTCTTGAAGAACATGGTAAGGCAACAACAAAATTCATAGTGATATCCTCCCACAGCCACGCGGGAACCTCAAGAGACTGTAATTTCCCAGCGATACTCTTATGCTTGGCCTTCACTCATTGGCAAACTCCACAAGAAGCCACATACTTTGCTACATCCACCTTCATCCTCTTCCACCAATATATGTTCTTCAAATCATGATACATCTTCTCTCCCGGATGCACAATATAACGAGTACGATGTGTCTCTATAAGAATATCTTCCAAATTTATGCTTAAATTTATTCTATAACGATGTGTCTCTATAACGAGTACGATGTGTCTCTATAAGAATCTCATCAAATCATTTCTTCTACTCATGCTTAAATTTATTAACACGAGGAATGAACTTCACCAATAAACTTAGATTAATTCTTTTGACCTATCTTCAAAGTTTGGAATTATTTGAAGAAAGATTGCTAGGCCAAATTAAATATGCAGTACCAAATAGATATTCAAATTAATATAAATTGAATATATACTACTGTATATTTGGTCCTGTCAAAATTATTCAATTCAGAGGCCATAAATTTTTCTATGGTTTTCTAATATTCCAATTGGACTTCCTGCAAAGTTTCATAAATTTTGAACTCCATTTGCTATTTTAATTGAGACGCTTAGCAAATTCAAACCATGTTTTGAATTCAAATTTTGAATTCTATTCAACTAGTTTGAACATTAAGATTTGAGCACACTCTCAGGGTCAACATAACATGCTTCACTTATCCTCATAGTTTCACAATTTTTGGAACTCAATTGCTATTTAAATCAGTGACACCATTGAATTTCATCCAAATTCAAATTTGAATTTGAAATTCAATTGAAACTTGCTCCAATTCAAAATCCAAATTGCCGAATAAAATTCTAGATATTTATTTGAGCCTACCCACAAAAATCTAGAATTTTGGACAAAATTTGGTAGGAGAATTGAAGTTACAGAGAAGGGAAGTGGATAAGAGGAGGTGGGGCCCACTGTCAGCCAAAGCACTCGAGTGAAACCCACGGGGGGGGGGGGGGGGGGGGTGGGGCGCTCTTTCTCCAGCTTGCCCCGCCGATCGACGCTGGCAGCACGTGACACCACGACGCGCATGCATTCACCGAGCTGCTTGCTTGCTTGCGCTGTGGCGCGCTCCCCTCTCCCCTCCGTCCCTACAAATACCTCCCGGTTCACGCCATTTTTGCTGCCCCTATTCGATCGATCTCTCGCTGACGATTGCAACCATTTCTTCCTGAGCTGTAAGTAGATAAAAGGCGTTCACAAACTCCTCTACTTATTCTCTTCAGTCATTGATCGTGACATAACTTCTGCTTGGCTTATTTTGAAGTTTCCCAGTCGTCGTTGAGGAAGCCGCCGAGAACCTTCACTGTCTCGCCGTCGAACTCCAGTTCTAGGCCATCTCCAGCCTCGATCCTTTAAGCAAAAAGGTTCGCAATCCTCTCTAGTTCATGCTCACAGAATCTAAGCTTATGACCTGCAGTGTAACTTGAGTTCTTGTTCAAGAACCGAATGATTTCTCAATAGAACAGCAAATCTTCGCGCTTAAATTCATTTCATTCTTGCAATCATCCTTTAATCTAGTTAGCAGATAGCTTCTAGGTGTCCTAAGGAAGCTTCATGACCAAAAACTATAAAAGTTATCCACCGAGCATCTTAGATTTCAAGTTTTCGCGGCCGCCGGTTGAAAAACCGCACTTCACCGTCGAACTCAGCCTTGCCGGCGATTTCACCCCAAGCTGACCCCCAAATTATACTCGTGGTGCTCCCAGAAACCTCCCCGACCTTTTCCCGAGCCTATTGAGCCATTCTCGAGCATTTCCGATGAAGGCCGAAACCCTAGCTCCGCCGTCACCGTCGCGCCGCCGTCTCCGGCCATTGTCGGCGTGATTGGACACCACCATCGGCTTGCACGGTCGATTATAGGGTTGAGCGGTCACGATGAGCCCGAAAGGAGGTTGACGCACCTAAGTCCGGCGAAGCACCGCCGCGGTTCCGGCGAGAAGCGCCGTCGCGTCGCGAGGTAGACGAAGGCCTATGGGCCCCACTTGTCAGCGCCTATTCGAACGCCCGGGATCAGCTGCGGCATTGGATCCGGTGCAGCTGCGTGGTTGAACCCCGTGGCCCCTGGTGTGGCCCAGATGCGATTGACCCATTCAAATAAAGTGGGACCGACCCCTTTTATTTGAAATTTCCAATAGGAAAATGAATCCAGATTCAATCCAAACTTAGAAAATCCATAACTTCTAGTAGAATTATTCAGAAATTCCTAAATAAATTTCGTTAGAACCAGAATGAAGAATACAGTCCAGTGTTTCACTTGGATTTGTATAAAAGCCATAGAAATTTCTCCATAATTCAGATAAGCAAAATGCTTAAAGAATTTATTTCCACAGTTCTGTTAATTGGAAAATTTTCAATTTTGGTCAGAACACTATTGTTAATACCTTTGATATCCAGTAAAAGTTTCAAGCTCTTTAGAATTAAAATACTAGGTTGATCCAAATTCCAAATCTCTATGTAGTTATAAATTGACAAAAATAGAAAAAAATCAATTTCCAGAAATTTACCCAAACTTGAAAAATCAATTTCTCCCTGTAGGAAGATCAGAAAATTGTGAAACAAATTTTTCTAGAACCAATGAGACCCCCTCTACATGATACACCCCTTGGTAGCCATAATACATCTCCTAAAATTTCAACCAAAATTTAGAGAAGATTATTGCTTACCATAATTGTTAAGAATAACAAACATCCTTTATCATCTCCTGTTCTTAGCAAGAGTCTTCTCTATAATCTCTAGTATCCACCATAAAAATCCCAAAGTCAATTAAGATAATTATCTTATTTTATCTTAATATACTCACCCCACCTTAAGCATCTTAATTATTCACAAAATCATTTATGCCTACTATATGCATATCGTGTAGTAGCTGAAATCAAGGAGCAGCCGGAAGCTATGGAGGTCCAGCTGCCAGAAACTAACATAGACTCAAACTCGCATTCATGCAAGCCCCGGTTTGCATTTAAGTTCCTTACATTGTTTTGCAGTTTTATTTCACCTTACGTCTTAAGATGATTGTGTATTACGTTTAAGATGTTTGGCATCCACTTGCATGGCCCACAAATCCTATGGAGTCTTGGGTAGGTCTATGGCCTATTGAGTAGACACTGCTATGCTTATGCTCATAGGAATTCGGTAGAAGACGAGTAGTTGGAATCTACTCGCGAGATAGGAATTTTATCATACGGGAGATTCGGGAATAAGAAAATGGTGTATGAATATAAAATTGAGACCGAGCAGTGGATAGGATGCAGTGAGACGTGGTCTCACGTGCGTAGCCCTGCTTGTGTCGATTGAGGACCATTTCGTGTGCGGCCCTGCTGGACAAGCCTGAATTGTACCGGCGACATACTGGAGGAATGGGCTCCAGTAAACTGACGTAGCTTGATACTGGTTTGTCGAGGCATTCCGTTCTTTTTCATAGGCATGGGTTGAGGGCAGCAAGGTGTAAATCAGCTGGTGGGCACATCAGTGTACGCCCCACGTAGTGACCTCCTGCTCGTGACGGATCGACCAGTTCGACATTCGAGTGTTTAGTGAAAGGTGGCCATATACGACTAGTACTGAATTGTTATGTAGGTACTGCTGAAAGTACTTGCTGGCATTTCCGAAAATGCATATGTGTCTTGTTGTTTCGGGTGAATCCTGATTGCAATCACCGTCCCTCGCGGTAATAGAGTACCACTTGTTCATTGCGCTGTGACGTAGTAAATACTGAAGAAGTCAGGAGAATATGATATATTGGTTTACAAATTACTTGAACAACCTTGTTTGGCTTAGAGATAGTACAATTAAAAGTTTACAGTTTCCTCATACTTTACCTGTAATAGCATTATGTGTTTTGTGCACATCATATCATCAGCAAAGCGTTTCTTGTTTGATTGTAGAGTCTATGATGTGCTGTGCCTGAGGAATGTCATGTGCTAAATAAAACACGACTATAAGGATCCACTTGTAGGTGAGTCCTCATGCTTTAGTTACCTATGCTTAGTATTCACCCTTGCATATGTCTAGTGAGACGGGTTAGTCTTGCTGAGCCTTATGCTCACGTTTGCAATCAACGAGTTTTTGCATATTATACAACTGATGACGGGTTTGATGACGAGGTTGCACCCCCTACATGGTTTACAGCCGAGTGGGAACCCTGCACGCCGCTGTGAATTGTGTGTTGCTAGTGCAAAGTATCCAAGGCATGGATGACTTTGCTTTTGCATAGCTAGTGCTGAGAGCGTAGCTATGATGTATAGTTCTCTTTCCTTCTGTTAGTACTTTTAAACTTCCGCTGTGCTTTTCAATAAAGACTTGGTATTGTAATTTGTTCTCGTTCTTTTTCTTGTATACTGTTGGGTGTCGCATCGCACAACACCACCCAATGAGATCCTTGGTGGTCGGGATTCCGGTCCCCACAGACATGGTATCAGAGCATCATTGGGAACAATGTACTTGAAAAGAACATATTTTCAAAAATTAGGATTTGAGTGAGGAATTAGCTATATGCCCTTATAAGGTGTATTATTAGTATAAGATATAAATGTGGTAAACTAACTTATATGTTATTAATTCTGTAACGACGCTCCGATGTCAGGTAAGAGGTAAGGTATGCCAACGTAAGCGGATCAATCACGGTAAGCTCACCATGCGAGAGGTAGCATGGAAGTTTTCCATGGGTTGGCACGGAAATGTTAATAGGAGTCTCTGAAGCTTTCTATGTTTTTGAGAACCTATGACACGCGGTACCCCAGCGTGCTTCAAAGTTAGTGGGAGCCCCCGTTGGGTGGTGTATAACCCGGTAGTATGCCTCTCTAGAATCATTCATATTATATGGGAGCATGCGAAACACGTATGCCCGAGCGTGTATAAGCCAGTTCGTACGGGAGTCTTTGCTGTACAGACGTATTTACAGCCATGTACCTCGAGACATGACCTCGCTTGAGGGCGACTCACACCAGAGTCGTATGCATTTATTTTCATATGTATTATTGTGACTGCCTGTCGTGTTTCTCCATGCCGCCCTTGAGGTGTGAAGGTGTGAAAGGGGATTGTTTGTCTTCTGCAGCATTGACTACGGTAGCGACCCGTGTAGCACACGTTTGCAAGTGAACGATACTAGGACCACCTATAAACGTATCCGGAAATAACCGGTTAGAAGTTTCTTTGGTGATGCACGTAGTACCGTTAGTATCAACTTTGATACTTGACCACCCCCAACAACGACAAAATTGGATGCATTGTATTTTGGAAAGTCCGACTATCAGGTGCTGGTAGGTTTGGACTCCGCAAAGATAAAAATTCGATTCAACATGGGGTTAGCACCAAGATTCTTGATTTCTGGCCAAAGTTTGCTCAACTTCGCCAGGTTGTAATCTTGGTTAGTTTAAAATAAACATAGGGTTAGGATATATGGATGAAAATTTCTCGAAGTCCTCTACAACTTTTCTGTTGACCATCAAGGCAGAAAAGCTTGATAATCTATTGAAATTTGGAGTATGCTTAAACTACTCCAGATAACCCTACCGTTGTACCAGTCTTAGTAATTTTGCTATAACTCTCTGTAGAGAAATCTTCTGCCTTATTGTGATATATATATCTGAAAAGGGGAGAAGCAGATCTACAATTTTGTTATTTAAGGTTCCTCTTGATTCAAATTGGAGGCAAGCTGCTGTTGAACAACTGTCAGTTCATCTGTCAAGTTTAGGTAGCTTTAGCTTTTGATCCACAATAGTGACATGGTCATATATATACCTTTCTGGAAAGCTTAGCAAGTCCTCTATCAACTTCGTTTTGTACTCGTTGCCTAAATCTTGGTATAGACATGTTAAATTACTATGGTTGCAAACATGGTTCTGGCAGATCAGAACTTGAACAGTTGGCACATAGTTTAGAATTAGCACACTATACCTATGTAACAAATGTTTCATGGCCGAAATATTTTACCTCTGGATTGTTAACTTGATGTTATACAATGTTTATTTTGTCATTACTTCAATATATTGTCATGATATACCTGTATAAGTGGTGGAAATCACCACATATACAGGAGAGGTTCTGTCAAAATTACCAGAAAATATGGGTCAACTTAAAACCTGTATAGATTCTGTTTCCTAGCTCACCTGGAGCTGCATGAGTACAATCTGGAAAGGTTGGAAAGTATATTACAACTTTTGTATTCAAACTAACATCTGGTTCTGGCGTTTCCTGTGTGAAACTTTTGAATTTATACAGGAAGGTCAGCTGGAACAGACTCTGATTACAACTCCAGTTTTAAATTTTCTTAAACTGTTGAGAGTTGGAACCCTTCTCACTGTTCCAGTATTCTTTTATATATATGACGGATGTGATGATGCTATTACCGGACGGATGGATATTTTCCACTTGCGCTAGCCATCCGGGTTTCCCAAGTATGTTGTGGGAAGCACTCCAACAGTTTGGTTTCATCAAGATGCCAGGCTATTGGGGTAGAGAAACGATTGACAGGGGTGTTCGGTCCTACAACATTTTGGTAGACATCCCAGCTAGTCCATGTCGTTATGGATAGGCTCCTTTCTCGGTTACCATCGAGGGGGCTCATTTAGAGGACACTTGGGCAACCGCAGCAGGCGAAGCGCTTATGAAGCTTTGTGAGCTTCATCAAGATGCTATGGCTGGGACTCAATTTGCCCTTATTCCGGTCCGTGGTATGGCTGGATTTGAGTGACAACGTCGTATGGTTGCTGCCTATACACCGTATGGCGACACCACCTCGACGACACTTGAGACATATGCGGCTGCATCCAATATGGTGGTTTCTACACAAGGCACAATTATTATAAAGCAAGTCGAAGCCTTGCGGGAAGCGACGGAGCGGGGAGATACCCTTGATTATATCAACGAGAATCTACATTCACTCCTAGCTCTGGCAAATCACCGGCTAAATAAGTGCGAGAGTCAGCTGCATTACGCTTGCATTAGACTACGGAAAGTTCATGCCGAACAACGGCACACTCGCAATGAACTGCAACAAGTTCGTGGTAAGTTGCAAGCGAGTCAGTTAGAAGTGCAACAACAGCAGGAGCAGCTGTTAGTAGTCACTGAAGAGTGGGACACCACCATTGAGACAACTCAAAATTGGGAGTATAAGGCAGAACAACTTCAGGATAATGTGATTGAGGCCGAAGCACAATGGCAACCAGTGGTGTATCCACCGGCCCATAATATGCACCTAATTATGGGTGAACAATTGCCTTCGAATGACGACGAAGAAGAAGATCCCGAGGAACTCGAGTACGTCGAGTAGGACGTATTGGAGTGGGATGTGGCAGCACTTCTGCTGTCACGGGGCAACATTTAGTTTAATAGTTGCTCGTGTTTTTCTTTTGTGGCCATGTTTGTGTCATATTAAGAATAGTAGTGGGTATGTCTAAGATGATAAGATGTGTATGACATCTCATGGGAACCAAGTATGGTAGAGATGTATTTCCATAGTGGGAGTCCTTCATTTTGGAGTTTACTACTGTAAACTTGGTCATGAGATAATATATCTTGTATAATGTTTGTACTTTATCGATATATATGAATGTTATGCACTTATTCCCTTGTCAATAGCCATGCTACAAAAAATGATATGGATAAAGAAAAAACAAAAAAACATGTGCTTATTTTAAGTCATTTGGATGCAGAATGGTGCATACGCACTCGATGCCAGAAATGGGAGGATCCAGTCGTGGTCATGAGGACGAATCTCGGACCCTGGAGACAGCTGCAATGGCGCAGCAACAAGTTCCTCCACCACCACCTCCTGAACTTCCAAGGAGTCTAGCAGAGGTTCTCGCCGTAGTGCTTGGCTCGCGCGACGAGCAAACAAATTTACTGCAAACTTTGGTCCAGCATTCGTCCCGTCAAGGAGGGCAACCAGATGCTGGTCCACGACAACCTTCTCTGAGTTCGTACTCGGATTTCATGTCAACACACCCGCCGGTCTTCATGGAGGCCGATGAACCATTGGAGGTGGACAACTGGCTCCGCCCCATTGAAGAGAAGTTCAGTTTGCTACGAGTAATCGAACATCCGAAGACCCTGTTCGTGGCCCAACAGTTACAAGGGTTTGCTGGTGCGTGGTGGGCAAATTACCTTGTCGCACGACCAGCCGGCTATGCCGCGAGTCGGGAGGCATTTTGCGCCAATCACATACCTTCCAGTGTGATGAGAAGGAAGCTTCAAGAGTTCTTGGAGATGAAGCAAGGGGATGGAGTTCTTACGACTACTCCAAGATATTCAACCACTTGGCCCAATATGCTCAGGACCAAGTGAGTACTGAAGATCGGAAGCGGGAATGCTTCTATCGGGGTTTGAACCCCAAGATGAAGGACAAGCTTGCCTTGTTCAACAAAGGCAACTTCAACAACATGGTCAATGCCGCAATCGTACAGGAGGACGCTACTAGGGAGCTGTTCTCCGACAAGAAGAAAAGGAGTGCTCCACAGGGCAGCGGAGGAGGCACTCCTCAGAAATACCGCATGGTGTATCGATCACCATCCGGCCAGAGGTGGCAGCCGCCATCGCGACCACCAATGTTTCGTGGTCGCCCATTCAATAACATCGGCTTTTGCCCACAACAGCAACAGGGGATGATTACGTGTGCACCTCTACCTCCACCGCGTGCACCGGGATTCTGTCCTCCACTCCATACCGGCCAGACCCCGTACACGTGCTATACGTGTGAACGTACGGGGCACTTCGCCAAGGACTGCCCGCAGAGCGGAGGACAGTAATCGTACCAGGGGGCGAACCAGCCTCGCAACCAGCCCAAGAAGCCAGCCACCAGAACGGGCAACGTCCACCACCTCGCCATCAAGGACGTTCCGGAAGGCGCACCCGTACTCACGGGTACATTCTCTCTCATTGGTCATCCCGTAGTCATCCTTTTTGACTCGGGTGCTTCCCATAACTTTATTAGCAAGTCTTATGTCAATCAATACCAATTCCCTATCATTTCCACAAAAACCCCATATATGATTTGTTCTCCGGGAGGCAAAGTAGTAGCAGATAAGATGGTCCATAGGGTACCTCTTAATCTTGGAGGGAACATATACCCTATCTCTCTCTTTATATTGGAGCATCAGAAATTAGATGTCATCTTAGGAATGGCATGGTTGCAATACAACGGTGCTATTATTGACATCATTCCTCGGAGAATATATCTAAATTCTCCGGTCCACTCTCCTCAAGTTCTCACTCTTGAGAGTAATATCCACGTGCCTCCAACTGCTGATAACCCCGAAGCCTGTAAACTCGAAGATATTCCAGTAGTATGTGAGTATCCGGACGTTATTCCCGAAGATCTTTCTAGTATGCCACCAGAAAGAGATGTCGAGTTTAAGATTGAACTTGTACCAGGAATAGTGCCAATCTCGAGAAAGTCATATAAGATGGCACCTAAAGAACTTGCAGAACTGAAAGAGCAGCTGAAGGAACTTTTGGACAAGGGTTTCATTCGTCCAAGTTCATCACCTTGGGGCTGTTCTGCATTGTTTGTGGAAAAGAAGGATAAAACGTTGAGACTTTGTGTGGACTATCGTCCACTCAATGCTGTCATGATCAAGAACAAGTATCCACTACCCCATATCGATATTCTGTTCGATCAGTTGGTAGGTGCTCGGGTATTTTCGAAGATGGATCTTCGGTCTGGTTATCATCAGATCAGGATTCGACCAGAGGATATACCTAAGACAACATTCTCGATGAGGTATGGATTATATGAGTACCTTGTCATGTCCTTCGGATTAACCAATGCACCAGCCCATTACATGTATCTCATGAATTTGGTATTCATACCGTATTTGGACAAGTTTGCCGTGGTCTTCATCGATGACATCCTTGTATACTCAAAATCCGAAGAAGAGCATGCACAACATTTGCACATCGTGCTTCATCGATTGCGGGACCACAAGTTGTACGCTAAGTTCAACAAATGTGAGTTCTGGGTCAACCAAGTGCCATTTCTAGGGCACATCATCTTTGCCGAAGGGATTGCAGTTGATCCAAGTAAGATTAAGCAAGTACTCAAATGGGAGTCGCCCAAGTCTGTGCATGAAGTTCAAAGTTTCTTGGGTTTAGCTGGATATTACCGGAGGTTCATACCAAGCTTGTCCAAGATAGCTAAACCAATGACGGAACTTCTGAAGAAAGAAAAGAGATATACATGGACAAAGGAATGTGAGGAGGGTTTTCAAGCAATGGTAAAACACCTCACAACAGCACCAGTATTAGCCCAACCCGAGACAACAAGATCCTTTGATGTTTATTGTGATGCATCTGGAATTGGTCTGGGTTGCGTATTAATGCAAGACAGAAGGGTGATCGCTTATGGATCACGGTAGCTTCGAAACCATGAGCAACATTATCCGGATCGTGATCTTGTACTCGCTGCCGTGGTACTAGCATTAAAGATGTGGAGACACTATCTATGGGGCAACCTAGTACATCTCTACACCGATCACAAAATCTTGAAGTACATCGTCACCCAGAAAGAATTGAATATGCGATAATGAAGATGGTTGGAGTTAATCAAAGACTATGAGATTGAGATCCACTACCATCCCGGAAAGGCAAATGTAGTCGCAGATGCACTAAGTCGCAAGTCCCATATCAATAACCTTTCTATCACCTTGGTAGAGGAAGAAGAACCAAGTCTCTACTTGGTTCCGTATGGGGCGCTCTACAACCTAGCCCTCATTCCTACCATAGGGAGGAAATTATGGAGGCTCAGAAGGAGGACAAGGGCATATCCCATATTTGTCAACGAATGAAAAAGAAGGAAATGAAGTGTTTCCGAGGTGACGATGACGGTACCATCTGGTTCAAAAACCGCATCGTGGTACCCCGCAATGTGACACTTCAGAAGAAAATTTTGGACGAGGCTCATTTGTCCAAATATTCTAATCATCCGGGGAGTAACAAATTGTACCAAGACTTGAAGAAGAAATTTTGGTGGACTCGGATGAAGAGGGAAATAGCGAAGTATGTATCCGAATGTGATACATGTCGACGAGTGAAAGCCGACCATCTGAAAGCAGCTAGACAATTACAACTGTTAAGCACACCTACCTGGAAATGGGAGGACATCAGCATGGATTTCATTGTTGGATTACCTCTCACTTTTCGCAAACATGACTCGATTTGGGTGATAGTCGATCGACTCACCAAGTCGGCTCACTTTATTCTAGTCAATGCCAAGTATGTGGCACGGCAATATGTAGAGTTGTATATTGCCAGGATCTTATGCTTACATGGAGTACCCCGCACTATCATATCAGATCGTGGAACCTTGTTTTTTGCTATATTTTGGGAGCAGCTCCATGCATCTTTGGGTACCAAATTGATTCGAAGCTCATCTTACCATCCACAGACTGATGGTCAAACGGAACGAGTAAACCAAGTACTAGAGGATATGCTCCGCGCCTGTGCCATTCACCATGGTAAGAATTGGGATGATCATCTACCATTGGCAGAGTTTTCATACAACAATGGTTATCAGACTAGCATTCAAATGGAACCACATGAAGCTCTTCATGGCCGGAAGTGCTGCACACCATTGAACTGGTGTGAATCCGATGAACGAGTAACATATGGTATAGACTTGGTAAAGAAAGCAGAAGATCGAGTACGAGTTATTCAAGCCAACCTCAAGGCTGCTCAGTCTCGCCAGAAAAGCTATACAGACAAACGACGTCGACCGCTTCATTTTGATATCGGGGATCACGTTTACCTTCGTGTATCTCCAATGAAAGGGATTCATCGCTTCAGAGTAAAAGGGAAGCTGGCTCCACGTTTCATCGGACCATTCGCAATAAGTGAGAAATGCGGACCTGTAGCCTGTCGGCTAGAGCTGCCACCATCGCTGTCAGGGGTGCACAATGTGTTTCACAATTCATAATTGAGAAAATGTCTCCAGGCCCCAGCGAAAGTCCGTATGGAGGATTTGGAAGCTCTCCAACCAGATCTTACTTACTCCGAACATCCAACCCAGATAATTGATGAGAAGACTCGTACCACAAGAAACCGCACCTTGCGTTTCTACAAGATCTTGTGGGGAAACCACACCGTTGATGAAGCAACGTGGGAAAGCGAGAAATATCTTAAAGCCAATTATCCAGACTTGTTAACATCCTATGTTCATTAGATCTTCTCCTTTTATCCTTCCTTTTGTAATCTCGGGACGAGATTCTTTTAAGGGGGGAGGAATGTAAAATCCCACATCTTCCTTCATATGAGGTTCAGTTGTAAGTTGGTTGTTAACCCTACTGGAGACCAATTATAACCATGCTTATAAACTTGATCTCATCAAATCTTTTCTTCTACTCATGCTTAAATTTATTAACATGAGCAATGAACTTCACCAATAAACTTAGATTAATTCTTTTGACCTCTCTTCAAAGTTTGGAATTATTTGAAGAAAGATTGCTAGGCCAACTTAAATATGCAGTACCAATAGATATTCAAATTAATATAAATTGAATATATACTACTGTATATTTGGCCCTGTCAAAATTATTCAATTCAGAGGCCATAAATTTTTCTATGGTTTTCTAATATTCCAAATGGACTTCCTGCAAAGTTTCATAAATTTTGAACTCCATTTGCTATTTTAATTGAGACGCTTAGCAAATTCAAACCATGTTTTGAATTCAAATTTTGAATTCTGTTCAACTAGTTTGAACATTAAGATTTGAACACACTCTCATGGTCAGCATAACTTGCTTGACTTATCCTCATAGTTTCACAATTTTTGGAACTCAATTGTTATTTAAATCAGTGACACCATTAAATTTCATCCAAATTCAAATTTGAATTTGAAATTCAATTGAAACTTGCTCCGATTCAAAATCCAAATTGTAGAATCAAATTCTATATATTTATTTGAGCCTCCCCACAAAAATCTAGAATTTTTGGACAATATTTGGTAGGAGAATTGAAGTTACAGAGAAGGGAAGTGGATAAGAGGAGGTGGGGCCCACTGTCAGCCGAAGCACTCGAGTGAAACCCACGGGGGGGGGGGGGGGGGGGGGTGCTCTGTCTCAAGCTCGCCCCGCCGATCGACGCCGGCAGCGTGCGACACCGCGACGCGCATGCATCCACCAAGCTGCTTGCTTGCTTGCGCCATGGCGCGCTCCCCTCTCCGCTCCGTCCCTATAAATACCCCCCTTGGCCGTCACCGTTGGACTCAATCCCGATTCACGCCATTTTCGCCGCCCCTGTTCGATCGAGCTCTCGTCGATGATTGCACCCGTTTCTTCCCGAGCTGTAAGTAGATAAAAGGCGTGTCACAAACTCCTCTACGTATTCTCTTCAGTTGTTTATCGTGACATAGCTTCTGCTTGGCATATTTTGAAGTTTCCCAGTCACCGTCGAGGAAGCCGCCGAGAACATTCACTGTGTTGCCGTCGAACTCTAGTTCTAGGCCATCTCCAGCCTCGATCCTTTAAGCAAAAAGGTTCACAATCCTCTCTAGTTCATGCTCACAGAATCTAAGCTTGTGACCTGCAGTGTAACTTGAGTTCTTGTTCGAGAACCGAACGATTTCTCAATAGAACAGCAAAGCTTTGCGCTTAAATTCATTTCATTCTTGCAATCATCCTTTAATCTAGTTAGCAGATAGCTTCTAGGTGTCCTGAGGAAGCTTCATGACCAAAAACTATGAAAGTTATCAACCGAGCATCTTAGATTTCAAGTTTTCGTGGCCGCCGGTTGAAAAAGTGTACTTCGCCATCGAACTCAGCCTTGCCGGCGATTTCACCCCAATTTGACCCCCAAATTATACTCCTGGTGCTCCCAGAAACCTCCCCGACCTTTTCCTGAGCCTATTGAGCCATTCTCGAGCATTTCCGACGAAGGCCGAAACCCTAGCTCCGCCGTCACTGTCGCGCCGCCGTCTCCAGCCATCGCCGGCGTGATTGGACACCACCATCGGGTTGCACAGCCGATTTTAGGGTTGAGCGGTCACGAAGAGGCCGAAAGGAGGTCGATGCACCTAAGTATGGCGAAGCACCACCGCGGTTCCGGCGAGAAGCGCCATCGCGTCGCGAGGTAGACGAAGGCCTATGGGCCCCACTTGTCAGCGCCTATTCGAACGCCCGAGATCAGCCGCGACACTAGATCTGGTGCGGCTGCGCGGTTGAACCCTGTGGCCCCCGGTGTTGCCCAGATGCGATTGGCCCTTTCAAATAAAGTGGGACCGGCCCCTTTTATTTGAAATTTCCAATAGGAAAATAAATCCAGATTCAATCCAAATTTAGAAAATCCATAACTTCCAGTAGAATTATCCAAAAATTCCCAAATAAATTTCGTTAGAACCGGCATGTAGAATACTGTTCAGTGGTTCACTTGGATTTGTATGAAAAGCCATAGAAATTCCTTCATAATTCAGATAAGCAAAATGATTAAAGAATTTATTTCCACAGTTCTATTAATTGGAAAATTTCAAATTTTGGTCAGAACACTATTGTTAATACCTTTGATCTCCAATAAAAGTTTCAAGCTCTTTAGACTTAAAATACTAGGTTGATCTAAATTCCAAATCTATATATAGTTATAAATTGAGAAAAATAGAAAAAATCAATTTCCAAAAATTTACCCAAACTTGAAAAATCATTTTCTCCCTGTAGGAAGCTCAGAAAATTGAGAAACAATTTTTCTAGAACCAGTGAGACCCCCTCTACATGATACAACCCTTGGTAGCCATAATACATCTCCAAAAATTTCAACCAAAATTTAGAGAAGATTATTGCTTACCATAATTGTTAAGAATAACAGACATCCTTTATCATCTCCTGTTCTTTGCAAGAGTCTTCTCTATAATCTCTAGTATCCACCATAAAAATCCCAAAGTCAATTAAGATAATTATCTTATTTTATCTTAATATACTCACCCCACCTTAAGCATCTTAATTATTCACAAAATCATTTATACCTAGTATATGCATATCGTGTAGTAGCTGAAATCGAGGTGTAGCCGGAAGCTTTGGAGGTCCAGCTGCCATAAACTAACACAGACTCAAACTCGCATTAAGGCAAGCCCTGGTTTCCATTTAAGTTCCTTACAGTGTTTTGCAGTTTTATTTCACCTTACGTCTTCAGATGATTGTGCATTACATTTAAGGTGTTTGACATCCACTTGCATGGCCCACAAATCCTATGGAGTCTTGGGTAGGTCTATGGCCCGTTGAGTAGACACTGCTATGCTTATGCTCACATGAATTCGGTAGAAGACGAGTAGTTGGAATCTACTCGCGAGATAGGAATTTTATCATACGGGAGATTCGGGAATAAGAAAATGGTGTATGAATATGAAATTGAGACCGAGCAGTGGATAGGATGCAGTGAGACGTGGTCTTACGTGCGTAGCCCTGCTTGTGTCGATTGAGGACCGTTTCGTGTGCGGCCCTGCTGGACAAGCTTGAATTGTACCGGCGACATACTGGAGAAATGGGCTCCAGTAAATTGACGTAGCTTGATACTGGTTTGTCGAGGCATTGCGCTCTATTTTATAGGCGTGGGTTGAGGGCAGCAAGGTGTCAATCAGCTGGTGGTCACGTCAGTGTACACCCCAATCAGTGACCTCCTGCTCATGACGGATCGACTGGTTCGACATTCAAGTGTTTAGTGAAAGGTGGCCATATATGACTAGTACTGAATTGTTATGTAGGTACTGCTGAAAGTACTCGATGGCATTTCTGAAAGTGCATATGTGTCGTGTTGTTCCGGGTGAATCCTGATTGCAATCACCGTCCCTCGCGGTAATAGAGTACCACTTGTTCACTGTGCTGTGACGTAGTAAATACTGAAGAAGTCAGGAGAATATGATATATTGGTTTACAAATTGCTTGAACAACCTTGTTTGGCTTAGAGATAGTACAATTAAAAGTTTACAGTTTCCCCATACTTTACCTGTAATAGCATTATGTGCTTTGTGCACGTCATATCATCGGAAAGCGTTTCTTGTTTGATTGTGGAGTCTATGATGTGCCGTGCCTGAGGAATGTCATGTCCTAAATAAAACATGACTATAAGGATCCACTTGTAGGCGAGTCCTTATGCTTTACTTACCTATGCTTAGTATTCACCCTTGCATATGTCTAGTGAGATGGGTTAGTCTTGCTGAGCCTTATGCTCACATTTACAGTTAACGAGTTTTTGCAGATTATACAACTGATGACGGGTTTGATGATGAGGCTGCACCCCCTACAGGGTTTACAGCCGAGTGGGAACCCTGCACGCCGCCATGAATTGTGTGTTGCTAGTGCAAAGTATCCAGGCATGGATGACTTTGCTTTTGGATAGCTAGTGCTGAGAGCGTAGCTATGATGTATAGTTCTCTTTCCTTCCGTTAGTACTTTTAAACATGGTATTGTAGTTTGTTTAGGCTGTGCTTTTCAATAAAGACTTGGTATTGTAATTTGTTCTCGTTCTTTTTCTTGTATACTGTTGGGTGTCGCATCGCACGACACCACCCAATGAGATCCTTGGAGGTCGGGATTCCGATCCCCACAACAAGCTTCCATAAAGCCTATCTCAGATCAGTACACAAATCTGCGATGTGCAATAATATAGAATGTATCGGATCAGTCATTATATATGCGATGCGCTTTGTTAAAGCTTGTCTTGCATGTATGCTGATGGGCGACGCGTGCCAACCGCGTCTCCAATGACCCCGTAAAAAACGTCTATTATGACACAAAGAAAGGAGACATGCTTCATTTAAGCGTCTCTCGCACTTAGGATGAACGACGACGTGCCTTAAGCACGTCTTTGATGACAATGTAATGTGAGAGGCGACGACGGAGACAAAAAGTGCATCTAGGCATCCCTTGTGGGTTTTGGTTGGTTAATGACAAACAAATGAGATTCTAACAATATTGTTGAGATGAGCGCAGGTTTTAAAGAAATTAGGAAGAAATCACGAAAAGGAAAGGAGAATGAGGATCCAAACGGAAAAGAGCTCAAGAGCTAAAAAGATTAGAATTATTTTTGTATGGAGTGTGTTGGAGAAACACACCCCAAGAGATCAAGTGGAAGAGATTACAATCACTGCACAAAAATCAGCACGTGCGGACTAGTCCGATATCCCTGTGACTAAAAACAGACAAGTCCCCCCAAGTGCGGACTAGCCCGCAACACTTCACATCTGCACAACACCGGACACGTCCGATATCAACCGGAGAAGACCGATAATCCTCTGACTAAAATCGGATAAGTCCCCCAAGTACGGACTCGTCCTTAGACATACAATTTTTCACAACACCGGACAAGTCCGATATCCACTGGACTAGTCCGAAAACTCACTGACGAAAATCGAACAAGTCCCTCCAAATGCGGACTTGTCCCCAGTTCTACACAGTGATCACCACACCGGACAAGTCCGATATCAACTGGACTAGTCCAAAAAGTTTCCATGCCCAGATCGGACTAGTCCGCACCTTAACGGACTAGATCGGTATCCATCAACACTTAGGGTTTTCCACACACCGCACACCAGACTAGTCCGTTGTCCACCACAGACAATCCAGACTTCGCAAACCATAACGGCAACATTTGGAAACCTTAATATAAATAGAGGTGTATGGCCACACAACCAACTCTCTCGACTCCCTGCGCCGTCACTCCTCCCAAGAGCCCAAAAATACATCTCTCCACTCATTCTAAACCTAAAAGAATCAAATCTTTGAGGATTAGGGATTCGACAAAAGAGAGAACTTGTTCCACACGATCTTGAGCTCTTGGGTTTGATCTCTCGCACACTCTCATTGTTTATTATATATCTTTTAAGTGTGTTTGGTGGTGTTTATCGCTATAATTCTTGGGGAGCCCTCAACTTGTGAGAAGGCCCCTTGAAAAAGTTATTTGCCCCTGTGTGATTAGCGGTTGAGAATCGACCTCTGTGGCGATTCAACGAGGGAAGGGTTAGTGAAGACCCGGTCCTCCATGGACTTCTCAATGGGGACATAGATTTCTCCATGGGATCGAACCTCGGGATAAATCTTGTGTCTTGCGTGTTCTTGTTTTATTGTTGATCATATTCTAGGGTTTGCATAGTCTTGTGTAATTCACATTGAAATAGTGTAATTAAAGTTGATCATTGCAATATAGTGTTTCATTGTTATAATACATTCAAATTTTCAATTGCATTCCACTGCATAGGCTACTAGAAGTGAAATTAATGATCAATCATGATCTTTCTAGTTCACGCATACCGGGCTAGTCCGCACCATATCGGACTAGTCTGGCCTCCCTGTATTTGATCAATCTGTTAAGTGTTTCAGGGATTGACTAAGATTTTAAAAGCCTATTCACCCCCCCTCTAGGCTACATTCAATTGGTATCAGGGCCAAACTCTTCAAAAGAGACTCACCACTCGAAGAGATGATGTCGGACATCAAGGATGTACACAAGAGCTTCAACAACAAAAAGGGTGATCATGAAAAGAACTAAAAGCTGGAGAAACTCCTCGATGCCATTCAAGACTGCAAGGATGATGATGAGGAGATGCTTGAACTCAAGGTTCTTCTGCGGAAGAAGGCACTATCTCCAAAATGAAAGAAGAAGATTCAAGATGAGAAAATGAAGGGGAGTAGTCACATAGACTACTCCCGATATCCTTTTAACTATGAATGTCTGAATTCTCACAATAGTTACTACTTATCAATTCCTTTAGGCAAAGCACCTTACTTTGACGGAAATGACTTTTCAATGTGGAGACAAAATACGAAAATGCATCTTATTTTTCTTAACCCAAGTCTTTGTCATATAGTGTGTACATGTATAGATATTCTAGATGATGATGAAGAGTGAACTCCAAGTCAAGAGCAAGCCATTCATCGAAATGATCAAGCAGCAACTGTGATCACTTCATCATTGAGCAGAGATGAGTTCACCAAGGTGGATGGACTCGAGATCGCCAAGGAAATCTGGGATACTCTCAAAACAGCACATGAAGGTGATCGCCATGTACGTGAAGCCAAAATCGAGATGATCGAGGGTGAATTGGAAAGATTCGCTATAGAAGAAGATGAAACACCCAAGACATGTACAATCAACTGAAATCCCTCATCAACAATGTCGGAGCTTACGGAAGCAACAAGTGGACAGATCACGAAGTTGTGAAATTGATTCTAAGGGCATTCATGCCTCGAAAGTTGACGTTGTGCTCTATGATTAGAGAAAGTCCAGGGTATCGCAAAATGACCCCAAATGAACTTCTTGGCAAGATCATCAACTTCGAAATAATGGAGAAAGAAGGCAAGCATGTCAAAGAACTTGCCGATCTTACCTCGGCATGAAGTAAGAGGTTGGTATAAAAGCAACCTGCAAGCCGGCATAAAAAGAAGCTCGAGAATCTCATGAAGAAGATGATGGAGATGATGAAAGCAGTGATGTTGATGAAGAAGACATGATCCTTTTCATGAAGAAGTTCAAGAAAATGATGAGAAGAAGAAAGGGTGGCAGCTCGAATGAAGGAAGACATAAAGACAAATAAAGACCCAAGCTGAGACGTGCATGCTACAATTGTGGACGGTATGATCATTCCATAGTGGATTGTACACATGGAGATAATAAGAGGAAGAGCAAAGATAAGAAGCCTCGACAAAAGAAGGTATTCATGAAAAAGAAGCAATATGGCCAAGCGCACATAGGGAAAGAGTGGGATTCCAATGATGAGTCCTCATCCAAAGAAGGAGAGGAGATGGCCACTATAGCCATTAAGAAACCTACCAAGAAATCCACTCTTTTCCCAACCATGGGCGCATGGAAGGACACCGACCACACATGTCTAATGGCCAAGGAAGGTAAAAGAAAGGTAACAACTAAATCTTCCTCCTCGCATTCTTTTACTAGTGATAGTGATAATTCTAGTGAGTATGATAGCAGTGATGAAAATGAATACATGCTTAGGGGTTTAGATAAAAAGACTGCTACTAAAATGAAATTTTTACTTGATAAGATTGTTGATAAGGAGAAGTTAGTTAATCGTCGGGAGGATATGATCATCTCCCAAAAGGAGGAATATCTTGAGATTGAAAAGCTTCTTGAACTTGAAAAGGAGCAAAGTAAATCACTAGAACTTGAGTTAGCTTCAAGCAAGGAAGCTTGCTTGAAGTTAAAAGACTCAAACGTCACTATCAAAAGTGAACTTGCTAACTTAACCTAAGTTAACAAGATCCTTGAGGAACAAGTTGAGTCACTCAAGCAAAGTGGTTCTTGATCCTATTCAAGCTCACCTTCCCAACAAATCAAATTTGAAACTGTTATTACTTGTGCTTGTGCTAAAAGTGACACTAACTTGAAGGAAAAGCCAAACTTGACAAAGGACAAGCACCCTTCCCAAAATGGCATATTTGACAAGGAGAAGGTCAAGTATGCACGCTGTGCATACTCAGTCACAAGAACTCCTAATGTCAAATATGGCATTGGGTATTCTTATGGTGAAAAGCAAAACACTAGAAGCCACAAGAATAACAAGGATCAAATTGCCTTGGTCAAGGGCAACTCTTCTCAAGTTAGAAAACTTAATAATGTTGATATATTTAACATTGTGAACACATATGAACAACAAATCCTGTTTAGAACTTTTGATGCTTCATATGTACTTATGAAAAGTAATCTTGGAAGAGTTTATGCTAAATATGTTGGGCCACGCCATGGGAAAACCATGTCTCATGTGTGGGTGCTCAAATCACTTGTGACTAACCTCAAAGGACCCAAGCAAGCTTGGGTATCTAAAACCAAAGCATAATTTCTTTTTGCAAGCTTATTCATCCGGTGGAGAAAAACGGTGCTAGATAGTGGATGCACAAATCACAGGACCGGAGAAAGAAGAATGTTAATGGAATATGAACAAAATGAAGACTCAAGTGAAGCCATCTATTTCGGTGATAATAGTCAAGGAAGGGTGCTAGGTACTGGTAAAATTGCAATTTCATCACAGCATGCACTTTCTCATGTTTTACATGTTGACTCCTTAGATTATAACCTCTTGTCCATATGTCAATTATGTGACAAAGGTTATAATTGTTTATTCACTAATGAGGGTGTGACTGTCTCTAGAAGGAGTGATAACTCTATTGCATTCAAGGGTGTGTTAAAGGGAAAACTTTATCTAGTTGACTTCAACAAAGATAAAGCCGAATTTGACACATGCTTGATTGCAAAAACTAACATGGGTTGCTTGTGGCGTAGACGGCTGGCATATTATGGTATGAGGAATCTACAAAAATTCTAGAAGGCGATCACATCCGAGGTTTAAAGGATGTTGTTTTTGAGAAAGACAGGCCTTGTAGCGTGTGCCAAGCCATGAAGCAAGTAGGAGTACCTCATTTTGCGAAGAATGTCATGACTACAACAAGACCGGTCGAGCTCCTTCACATGGACCTATTTGGTCCAATTGCTTACATAAGCATCGGCGGTAACAAATATGGTTTAGTCATTGTCGATGATTTTTTTCAGTTCACGTGGGTTCTCTTTTTGCATGATAAGGCAGAAACTCAAGGAACACTCAAGAATTTTCTCAAGCGAGCCCAAAATGAATCCTCACTGAAGATCAAGAACATACGGACTGACAATGGGACATAATTCAAGAATACTCAAGTTGAGGAGTATCTAGATGAGGAAGAGATAAAGCATAAATTTTCAACACCCGATTCTCCTCAACAAAACGGAGTAGCTGAAAGGAAGAACAGAACACTCATTAAGATGGCGAGGATAGTGCTCGATGAATACAAGACTTCGGACCGGTTTTGGGCTGAAGCGGTTAACACCGCTTGGCATGCCATAAACTGATTATATCTTCATCGTCTACTCAAGAAAACCTCATATGAACTACTCACTGGTAACAAACCAAATATTTCATACTTTCGAGGTTTTGGTTCAAAATGCTATATTCTCAACAAGAAGCCTAGGGCTTCGAAGTCCGATGAAGGTTTCTTGCTTGGCTATGATTCGAACTCCTATGCTTATCGTGTCTTCAACAAAGCCACTTGACTTGTTGAAGTAGCACGTGTTGTAGTGTTCGATGAAACCAATGGCTCTAAAGTAGAGCAAGTTGACCAGGGTGTGATAGATCAAGAAGAAGCTCCATGTCAAGCATTCAGAAGAATGGCTCTGGGCGAGATCCGACCACAAGCACCACCTCAAAATCCGAATGAAGAAGATGAACCACAAACGGAGGAAAACGATCAAGGGGGAGCTTCCAGACAAGATCAACCTCAAGGAGATCAAGATGATCAAAACAACAATGAGGGCAACTATCCAGTGGGATTAGATGATGATGATGATAATGAGGACTCAATACCATAAGTGCCACATCCAAGAGTGCACCAAAGCATACAAAGAGATCACCCAGTTGACAACATAATTGGTGATATACAAAAGGGAGTGACAACTCGATCTCGTATAGCAAATTTTTGTGAACACTACTCTTTTGTATCCTCTTTGGAACCACACAGGGTTGAAGATGCATTAAAAGACCCCGACTGGATGATGGCGATGCAATAAGAATTGAACAACTACAAAAGGAATGAAGTATGGGAACTTGTTGAAAGACCGAAGTTCAACATCGTCAGCACTAAATGGGTCTTCCGACACAAGAAAGACGAACACGGAGTGGTGACGAGGAACAAGGCACAACTTGTGGCCAAAGGTTACTCACAAGTCAAAGGTTTCGATTTCGACAAGACTTTTGCTCCTGTAGCTAGGCTTGAATCAATACGTATACTACTTGCATATGATACTCACCATGATTTCAGGCTATATCAAATGGATGTCAAAAGGGCCTTCCTCATCGGACCGATCAAGGAGGAGGTGTACGTGGAGCAACCCCCCGGGTTTGAAGATCAAGAATGCCCTGACCATGTATTCAAACTGCGTAAGACTCTCTATGGCCTCAAACAAGGTCCTAGAGCTTGGTATGAGTGCCTTAGAGATTTTTTGATTGAAAATCGCTTCAAAATTGGTAAATATGATTACACTTTGTTTACCAAGCACTTTGATGATAATTTATTCATTTGTCAAATCTACGTTGATGATATCATAGTTGGTTCAACCAACAAATCTTTTTTATGAAGAATTTAGTAAAATCATGATAGATAGATTCGAGATGTCCATGATGGGAGAGCTGAGATACTTCTTGGGATTCCAAGTGAAACAACTAAAGGAAGGAACTTTCATAAGTCAAACAAAGTACACTCAAGACATTCTCAAGAAATTTGGCATGGACAAAGTGAAGCCCATAAAGACCCCATGGCGACAAATGGACACTTAGACATCAACGAAGATGGACCTAACATGGATCAAAAGGTATATCACTCCATGATTGGCTCTTTACTTTATTTATGTGCATCTAGGCCTGATATCATGCTGAGTGTATGTATGTGTGCAAGATTTTAAGCCAATTCAAAGGAATGTCATTTGACAGCCGTCAAAAGGGCCTTGCAATATTTAGTTCATACACCCAACCTAGGCCATTGGTATCCTAAATGTTAGAAATTCAATCTCATTGGATTCTTTGATGCAGATTATGTCGGATGGAAGGTAGACAGAAAAAGCACCTCTGGTACTTGCCAATTTCTAGGCAGGTCCCTAGTTTCTTGGTCCACCAAGAACTAAAACTCTATTGCCTTGTCCACATCCAAAATGGAGTATGTTGCAGCCGGGAGTTGTTGCGCACAACTCATTTGGATGCGACAAACTTTAAGGGACTACGGTTACAATATGAACCGTATTCCACTCCTTTGTGACAATGAGAGTGCCATTAAAATTGCACATAACCCTGTTGAGCACTCTAGAACCAAACATATTGATATCCAGCATCACTTATTGAGAGACCATTCAATTAAAGGAGACATGGCCATTTCCCATGTCAAAACTAAGAAACAACTAGCCAATATCTTCACCAGGCCACTTGATGAAAAACACTTTTGTGAGCTCCGAAATGAACTAAATATCCTCGATGCTCGGAACGTGGCTTGAAAACTTGCACATATGTATGCCATCTTCAAAATCAAGTTGATTGTGTTAAAAAATTCATCTTTCTCTATTTTCTCCAAAAAACTATGTTTAGTATTTGATCTTGATGAATTATGGTCATAGCTTGATTGTTGTATGTTTACTGATCATATTCATCAAGAATATTTGTGTGTTTTTGTCTCCTATTTCTTTTTAAGCACCCTCAGATATATACGAAGGGTTTCATATTTTTTTCTGTCCAGGTGACCATTGACTAGTCTGTGGTTACCCCCGTACTAGTTTGCACATTGCAGACTAGTCAGCGGAGTGTCTGCTAGTCCGGTCCAACCACAGACTAGTATGGTATTTCGACTCCATAACCTCTTAGGACCAGACCTATTCTTTTTCCTCCTCACAACTCCCCTCACATTCTCTCTCCTCACTCAAGTGCATCCAAAGCGATTTTGTGAACCCTCCATCAAATCCCTTCAAATCTCTGTGGCAATCGATCTACATTGCAAGGAGATTGAAGACCCCAGACTTATCCGCTCCAACAACTCCTCAAACCCCTTGAATCGAAGGATTTGGTATTTTTTCTCTCACCAAACCCTAATTCTTCATGTTTCCTGGATATTCCTCAAATAGCTTGACTCCTTTTGTCAAATACATGATTCCCCGTTGTATTACATCTACACTACTTCACTGTTGCATTGGGGAACTCCAGGATTTAGTTTGGCTAGGGCTTGAGCAGTTGCATACCTGACTAGTCCATTTTCGTACGGACAAGTCCGGTACTCCGGACTAGTCCGCACCTGAGCAACGGACAAGTCTGATGTTTGCTGATTAAAACCCTAGCATACTTCGACTCAATGCTATCTCATGCCACCAATTCTTATGTATGTCGTATATCTCCTCTTTATCAGGACAATGTCAAAATCAAACGAGCATCTCTCCGACTTTGAGGCCGAGATGGATCAAGAGCACTTGCCTTGTGCTAAAAAAGATCGCACGAAAAAGAGGCAAGATAGTGCTGCTGAGCCTTCACCAACTCCAGCTTAGGTGAGGCGAAAAGTTCTGGCTAAGAAACCATCTTCCAAGGACAAAGATGTGGTTGGATCTAGCTCAGCAGCTTCACACCAAGCAAGGGCAAAGGAAAGGGGCTTTCTTCTGGCCCAATTGGTCCCTTGGATATGACATCTCCAAGACAAGGGAGTAGGAACTCCTTAGAAGAGAGGTTTAATGGCAAGGGCAATGACGTGGCAAGGAAATTCAGAAAGATTGATGCTTACAGCAGTGGGAAAGTGGTTGTTGATCCGAGATTTTGGAGTCACTTCCACTCGGACTACTACAACACTGTTTACCTCAATATGAAGACTCTGGTGGTTCGCAACCAATGGATTGACTGGAACCATTTTGAAAGGAAGTGTTGTGATGCTTTTGTTGAGGTGGTAGAGGCTGCAGAGAGGCATTGTCTGAAGGACCTATTTTCCCTTAGATACAACTGGAATGATGAAGTGATAGCCCAGTTCTACTCCACCTGCTACTTTTCCCAAATGGGTGAATAAAGAGTAACTTGGATGACTTATGGGTCAATACACTCTATCACATATGCTGATTTTGCAAAGTTGTTACATCTTGAGAATAGTGGAGATTATGAGATAGTGATTCACAATGACAGTCCTCTTGAGAAGGACAAGATGGATTTCCTCTATGACACTCGCCTCCGCTACAATCCCCCATCGACCAAGAACATGAAGCCATTCTTCATTGTCCTCAGTAGAGTGCTTCAAAAGACGATTGCTCCTAGGGATGGTGACGTAGGCAGCGTTCAAGGTTACTTGAGAACCTTGATGAAGGTGATAAGCAAAAAGAGGAGGTTCGATGTGTTCAACTACATTTGGAATGACATGGTGAACATTTCTTGCACTCCAAACAGCTCTTGTGGCTATGCACCACACCTGATGTTCATGATTGAAAAGGTCACATGAATTGAGTTTGTGAAGGATGTGGAGCACAATGCTTTGAGGCCTCAGAAGCCGCCTCAAGCTGCTCTCCCAACTGCTCCCTCACCTGCATCAAGTGAAGAGGCTCCTAGGAGAGACCAAGGAGAGGCAAGACCTTACCCTAGCACAAGGGCCCCTCCATCTCACAAAGGGTTCGCTGGTGGTATTATGAAATACTTGGCTACTATATTTGGTTCTTGCCACAAAAGTGAGGTGAAGGTTCATTAGATGAAAAAGGAAAGAAAAGAGCAAATGAGATACATGAAGTACAATGTTAAAGCAATATGCCAAAAATTGGAGATTGAGCCGATTGGATCTCCAATTATCTCTTAAGGATCTGACTCTGACTTTTCGGAGCTTCCACCTCTCTCCTTTCGAGCTTGCCTACTTTGGCCTTAGGAGCACAACAAGTGGTTCTTCTCATCATCCTCTTCAGCCTGATGAAGAAGATGAAGAAAGGACCAACATCGCGGATGAAGGCGGCGACAACGATACCTCCTTCTCTTCCTTTTTGGTGCTTTGATGCCAAAGGGGGAGAGATCGAGGGGGAGTCTTAGGTCGTAACATTAGGTTGAGAGAGAGAGAGAGAGAGTTCTATTCCTCTTTTGTATTTTGTTGCTACCCTGTCATAATTTTAATCTTGTAAAACCTAAATTATGCTCTCATCATGCTTTTGGACATGTTTTGTGAAATGATGATTATGTCGTACTATGATCAATGGTTTATGCTTTAAAACTGCTATGTGTGCTTGTTATCCTTGAGGATGTTATGATTATGCTCCTTATGTCATTCACATCAATATTTTTGCTCACACACATAGTTCTTGCACCCCACCATAAAGAGTGCACATATGTATTACTTCTACATTGACTATTTTTCTCAAAATTCATATGTGCACACTTCATGAAAATCTGAATTTTTCATCATATTTGTGTAATCTCAATTGGTTGTCATCAATCACCAAAAAGGGGGAGATTGAAAGTGCATCTAGGCATCCCTTGTGTGTTTTGTTTGATTAATGACAAACAAATGAGATCCTAACAAAATTGTTGAGATGAGCGCAGGTTTTAAAGCAATTAGGAAGAAAGCACAAAAAGGAAAGGAGAATGAGGATCCAAATGGAAAAGAGCTCAAGGGCCGAAAAGATTAGAATTATTTTTGTATGGAGTGTGTTGGAGTAACACACCCAAGAGCTTAAGTGAAAGAGATTACACTCACTGCACAAAAATCAGCATATGTGGACTACCCCGATATCAACCGGACTAGTGCGATATCTCTGATTAAAAACAGACAAGTCCCCCCCCCCCCCACACCCCCCCACACAAGTGCGGACTAGTATGCAACACTTTACATCTGCACAACACTGGACAAGTCCGATATCAACCTGACTACTCCGATAATCCTCTGACTAAAATCGGATAAGTCCCCAAGTGCGGACTTGTCCTTAGCCCTACAATTTTTCACAACACCGGACAAGTCCGATGTCCACCGGACTAGTCCGAAAACTCACTAACTAAAATCGGACAAGTCCCTGCAAATGCGGACTTGTCCTCAGTTCTACACAGTCTTCACCACACCGGACATGTCCAATATCAACCGAACTAGTCCGAAAAGCTTCTATGCCCAGATCGGACTAGTCCGCACCTTAACGGACTAGTCTGGTATCCATCAACACTTAGGGATTTCCAAACACCACACATCGGACTAGTCCGGTGTCCACCACGGACTAGTCCGGACTTCGCAAGCCCTAACAGTACCATTTGGAAACCTTAATGTAAATAGATGTGTACGGCCACACAACCAACTCTCTCGACTCCCTGCGTTGTCACACCTCCCAAGAGCCCAAAATACATCTCTCCACTCATTCTAAACCTAAAAGGATCAAATCTTTGAGGATTAGGGATTGGACAAAGGAGAGACCTTGTTCCACACGATCTTGAGCTCTTGGGTTTGATCTCTTGCACACTCTCATTGTTTATTGTATACTGTTTGAGTGTGTTTGGTGGTGTTCATCGCTGTAATTCTTGGGGATCCCTCAACTTGTGAGAAGGCCCCTTCAACAAGTTATTTGCCCCTTTGTGATTAGTGGTTGAGAATCGGCCTCTGTGGCGATTCAACGAGGTAAGGGTTAGTGAAGACCCGGTCCTCTGTGGACTCCTCAACGGGGACGTAGATTCCTCCATGGGATCGAACCTCAGGATAAATCTTGTGTCTCGCGTGTTCCTATTTTATCGTTCATGAGATTCTTGGGTTTGCATAGTCTTATATAATTCACATTGAAATATTGGAATTAAAGTTGATCATTGCAATATAGTGTTTCGTTGTTATAATACATTCAAATTGTCAATTGCTTTCCGCTGCATAGGCTATAGAAGTGGAATTAACGATCAATCTTGATCTTTCTAGTTCATGCATAACGGACTAGTCCGGCCTCCCTGTATTTGATCAATCTGTTAAGTGTTCCAGGGATCGATAAAGATTTAAAAAGCCTATTCGCCCCCACTCTAGGCTACATTCAGAGACGCAAAGTTTGTTTGTCCCCCTTCTTCATTAGGGCACGTCTCGAATGAGCCTTTCTTACGTAGTGGGCCTTGTAAAGCTATGATTGGCCCTCGGGATTAAATCATAATTGGTTCGAACCATGCTTGGTTACTCATTGGCCAAGAGAAGTTGAAATGGTACCTACAATCAAGTTCTTGCATGCCTACATTAAAACATTACTCCTGCAAGCTTCCCCTCTTGGATAGAGAGGGATGGTTAGCTTCCGGTATTTGTACAACTGAAATTTCGGGTTAGATGACCGAATTTCATTTGTACATCCGGGGAAGAAAAACAACAAAGATACATCGGGTCCAAATTCAAGTGCATCCATAACAATGTGTTGTTCATTGATATAAGAGTGGAGCTTTATAAATTAATCAATTAGCATATTTTCTAAAGCCCCTGCTTATAGCAATGCAAGTGACAGATGTACACTCTATGGGATCCTTCATCTTGAGTTTTCTAACCATCTTTACTTATTTCAAGAGCAGTTGTTCATCATTTGGAGCATGGCAAACGAGATCTCAATTTTATCCTCCTAAACAGATTTAATGTAATCCCTAGGTTAGAAATCAAGTTATTCATGAATGAGTTTCAAATCAAATATATCACTATTCCTAGGTGGCCACATACCAATTTGACCATTGAGTTAAGTCATAAGCATTATTTATTAAACCTAGGCAGACAATGTCTAAGACAATTTAAGCAATGCTTATGGAATTCTAGATACTTGTTTAAATTTATATCAAGAAAGGTGACATTCCTTTTTGAAGAATAAAAAAGAGCAATGCCAATACTTACTCTCGTAAGGATGCATAAGAATTGAATGATGAGGTAGTGTAAACCTTCCCCGCCAATCTAAGAAAAAATCATTCTATCCTAATGCAATTCTAATGACTGAAAATTTTAAATTTGTACTTCAATTGAAGAGCAGTTTGGGTTGAAGGTCGTTGTGTGAGAAATTCACGACCATGGATTTCGGTATAGCCTTCATGTTCGATGTCTTTTGACAAGTTGAGGGTGGAGTTCAATGTGCTTCATCTTGCTCTTCCATCAGGCCATCATCTTGAGCATTCCTCCAGCATGAACTGAAAGCGAGATCGGTGGAGGGATATGCGCTTAAATCGTTCCGATGGTACGTTGGGCTTGATGAGGCCTTCCAACCACTTTACATGTTTCCTCCTAACTGCACTAAAATTAAGAATAAACAAAACAACTCAAAAATGGGTTACGTTAGTCAAAAGCAAATTGAACCCTTTTGTAAATTTGTTTTGCCCAATTTGAAACAACTTGCAAATGCAGTGAGGATTAAGGGAAATCTTTTTGGTTCAAATTAGGAAGATGAATTCACGTGGTTATGCCCAAAGTTCATATCCAAATAAATTTATTTCTCAATTCAAAATTTTGGTTTTATCATGGTTGGAAATTTTACTTTCCAACATGCAAGTGTGTGAGACCTATGTGCTGAATACATTAGCAATTATATTAAACATGTAGGTTTACATGCACAGTTTTGAATATATTTGAGAAACGCACCTCGCACTGTCTGAACTTTTGCTGCATGTGTTTTGCGTTTCGGAATGTTCGAACTTTTCTTGTATAATGCATAGCGATTGTTTTGGACTGTCCGAACATTCTATGTGCTGAAATAATCATGTGGCTGCTATGATTTTTATTTGCAATGTTTCAAACTTTCTTTATACTTATGGGAAGATTTGCTTAGTACTTTTGGACAAAGTTTTTTATGTGTTTTTGCTTAGTACTTTTGGACATTTGTGGTTAAGTTGATCGAGAGGTCACACATCATGTTTGGGTCAAGAACAATGCATATGAAGGTATCGTGGACATTGTTGGAAGGTATTTGAACGTGTGCAAGTAGTGCATGGACGTGGCAACATGGTTCCAAGGCATGATGAAGAGAAGTGGACATGAAAATATAGTTGGAAAGGTCCAACCAGGCTGGATTATGCATCAGGCTGCGGTTGAGGTGGTTATGGTTTGATTATGGAAAGTTTATAGTTTGTTTTGGTTTGATTTTGTGTGGGTCACGAAGTTGAGTTGTTTTACAAATATTTTGGACGTTCCTAAGATGTGTGGAAGTCTTAAGATTGCTTCTATATGCGTATAGAAGAGTCTTGAGCAGTTATGGAAAGTTTCGGTTGGAACTGAGTAGGATTAGAGTCCTAGTTTGGTTTGGGTTGGCCTTAGAGCTGGTTATATAAGCAAGGGAGGCCAGAGCTCATGGTGAGAAGACTTTGAGCTGTTCCTCTTGTGTTTTTATCAATAACATTCATAGTTTAAAGGAACTTTTGTGCCTTGTTTGTACGACTTGTTTCAGACAAGTTTTTCTGGTCGTGTTTCTGCACAGCACTACATTGCATTGATGTTTTTATTATAACTCGTTTTACAGTCCAATTGATGTGACTATTTTTGGATCATCTTCACAACTTGATGATCTACACGAGTTTCTTTGCATTGTTGCATATCTGGTTTTTTACCCAGATAGAACAAATTGACCCTTGTTCGATCTTTCGATCATAACTTGAGTTTTTTCTCAAATGTTATTTGTGGTTCTTGTTGTTATATCTTTGTGACTTTATTCTTCACAATCTATACTGCTTTTTCATGATTTATCACGTTTAGATTAGTCGCACACATTGTTTCTTGAACAAATCAATTTTCCGCTGAGGGATTTTCATTGCTTTTGCTAAAAAAGTTTAAATCTACCATTCACCCCCCTCTGGTAGATTTTCACATGCTCTTCGATCCTACAATTGTTATCAGAGCCACGGTGCTCTAATCTTTGTGATTTGAACATGTTTTGACTAATCAACATGGATAAATACTCCGCAAAACCTTTTGTGTTCAATGACATTGATTTTCAAGTTTGGAAGGCACGGGTGGAGGCTTACATAGAGGCGTAAGGTTTGTCCATATGGGAAAAGGTGTACATGCCTTACGACGTGCTACCAAACAATGAAGTCACGGATACCAACATGATATATGTCAGCAACAACAACAAAGCGCAGAACTTGATCATACAAGGATTGAATCAAAGCGACTTCAATCGAGTTGCAGACCTCCGATCTTCGTACGATGCTTGGAAAGATCTATGTGATTATCATGAAGGATCCAACACTATCAAGGAGGTAAGAGAAGACATGTTGAAGAAAGAATACATGCGCTTCAAGATGCAACATGGTGAGTCAATCGATGACCTCTTTGCTCGCTTTAACAAAATTCTCAGCAACTTGCATAGTGTCAACGTTAATTTTTCAGATGCTGAGAATGCTAGGCAATTACTAAGTGCTTTAGACATGTCAATTTGGGAGATGAAAGTTACATCTATTTGTGAATCCACTGTCATGAGTACACTTCCATTAGATGTGCTATATTCTAAGTTAAAAACTCATGAAATTGACATAATCTCACGTAAGAATCCCAACAAGTCTCTTGCATTTGTTTCACAACGTGACACACCTAGCTCTAGTCAACCTTCATCTTGTAGTATACTTGCTTTGCTGTCCTCTCTAACCCTTGAACAGATTGAAGAGTTTCCAGAGGAGGAGCTAGCACTTCTTTCTACTCGATTCTAAAAATATTGCAAAATGTGAGAACTCGGAGAAGAGGAAGTGGTGGTTCCTAATTACGTTTCGAATGCGGTGAGTTTGGACATTTTCGTACAAATTGGCCTAACCTTTTAAGTTCTACTCCCCATAATGAGAAGCAAGCAAAATTCAAGTCCTCCTCTACAAACAACAACAACAAGAAGGGTGTTACAGGTTACCAATTGATAAACAGTTTTGTCTCCGCACTTCAAGAACTTGGCGCGAGCGATGTGGACATCAGAAGTGACAAAGATCAAGAGAATTTGACAAATATATGCTTCATGGCGGGCAACTCAAGATCAAGTATGGAGGGGGCATAACACAACATAGACGATGAAGAGTTATGTCCCACATGCAAAAAAATGTGTGATGCTATTTCTCATGCCACTGTTGTACTTAAGAAAAAGGACAAAAAACATTGGGACAATGCTGTTAACATTGAATCACTAGAATCTGACATTAATCATCTAAAATTCTTGATTCCTAGTGATGATTCTTGTTCCTCATGTGAATTAAAATATGAACAATTGAACTCATTACGAAGTGCGCACACCTCCACCCTTGATAAACTTGAACTTGAAATTGAAAAGAACAGAAAGCTTGCTGCACTTAATAATAAAAACTTAAAAGATGCTTGCTGTATAATTGATTTGCATTGTTCTGCTTGTGATGATCTTTATAAGAAACTACACGATGCTATGAATGATATTTCAATATTGAAAAATGCTTTACGCTCTCATGAAGTTAAATATTGTCCTAATTGCAAATTAAAAGGAAAAATTTCATTTGAAAACTTCCTAGACTTCTCTAATAACCTTAATGACATGCATAGGACACGAGGTCGATTTTGTAATTCAAATAAGAACCTAAACTTGCTGTTGAATTATTCCAAGTCTTGCAATGATAAAGCTGGTTTAGGTTTTGATTCTCATGCTCATGCTAAGGCACATTCACCTAAAATTGTGCGGTCATTAGGAAGTGTTTTGATTCAAACAACTCCTAAACAAAAAGAAGTAGTTTTCAAATCTGTAGGAGTGTTGTTCCATTCAATTTCTAATAAACATATTGCTTGCTCATCTAGACACCAACACAAAGTTAAATTTCATTGTATCTACTATGGTAGAGATGGTCATGTCATAGATTTTTGTTATAGACAAGCTAAACAACAGAAAAAGAAAAGTATGCATGCTAAATCTCATAACTCTCATGCAAAATTTATTGTACATGCTGAATCGAAAGTTAGGAACATGCAACCTGCAGTAATGAGTAAAAAACATGCAAAGTTTGCTTTCAAACCTACTGTTTTACTTGCTACACATGTAACACCTAGTAGGTCAGTAGTTGGGTACAAGAATTCTCAAACTTTGGCTCATAAACCTATTGTTTTATCTCAAGTTTCGCATGTTATTCCTGTTGTACATCATGTGACTCAATACTGGATTCCTAAATAACTTTTGACTAACCCCAGTATTGAGTCATTGACGTATTATGCTTCTATGTAGGTTACATGTTTGAGGAAGGAGAACATTTGGATTGCAGATTCAGGTTGCTCACGCCACATGACCAGTAACAAAGATTGGTTCTCCATCTCTTTTGTGTCACGTGTAGAGAATGTTACTTTTGCCGTTAATTCTTCAACTCCTATAATTGCTAAGGGTTCGGTTAGAGTAAATTATCACTACACTTTGAAGGATGTGGCACTTGTTACAAATTTGAAATACAACTTGCTTTCTGTTTCACAATTGCTAGATGAAAATCTGGAAATTATTTTCACTAAAAATTGCTGCAAGGTTGTAGATTCAAATAGTGAGCTCATTTATAACATGTCTCGGTTTGGATGAGTTTTTGAAGGTGATTTTGATATGTCATCCCCTAAGCATAGGTGTCTAGTTGCTAATGATTCAAAAGACTTATATTTTCGGTATCATAGCATTGGTCATGTAGGCTTTGATCATCTCACGCGTGTTGTTGCTCTTGATCGCATACGTGGGCTGCCTAAGATTTAAGGGGACAAAGAAATTGTGTACTCTTCTCGTAGACATGCTAAGATAGTTGCAGGTTCACATGCTCCTCTCACAGTGACCATGACAACTGAACCGGGACAACTTTTGCACCTTGACACCGTAGGTCTTTCACATTTTCAATCTTTTGGAGGTAAATGGTATGTTCTTGTGGTTGTTGATGATTATTCTAGATACTCTTGTGTTTAATTTATGGCATCTAAGAATGAAGATTTTAGTCACTTTAGAACTTTATTTCTTATATTATCAATTGATCACCCAAGATCTTTAAAAGCAATTAGAAGTGATAACGGAACCGAATTTAAAAATCAATCATTTGACCACTTTTGTGCTGAAAATAGAATAGATCATCAATTTTCTTTACCCTTTGTACCCCAACAAAATAGTGTCATTGAGAGAAAGAACATAACCTTAGTTGAGATGGCTAGGACTATGCTTGATGAATATCAAACTCCTAGGAAATTTGGGCTGATGCAATTGTAACCCCTTTGTTATGTCTCAAATGGTGTTCTCTCGTGTGCGAAGCTAGGAAAAACACCGTATGAACTTCGGTTTAAACGTAGGCCTCGTGTCACACACTTTCGGGTCTTTGGTTGTAAATTCTTTGTTAAGCAACATGGTAATCTTGATAAATTTGAACCTAGATCTGTTGATGGCATGTTTTTTGGTTATCCATCTCATACTAGAGGCTATCGTGTGCTTTTACTTGACACTAACAAAACTTTGGATACTTTTGAGGTCTTTCGATGAAGCTTGCCCATGTACTAGTTCGAATATTGCAAGTCCAGATCCATATCAGGAGGGGGAGAGTATTTTCATCAAAGAAGACTAAGCAGTGGTGTTGCTGCCCAGACATTCAAAAGCAAATAACGTTGATTACGCTGCTGATTTTGCACCACTACCAGCACCAACAACTATGCAGCTGGTACAGATCGTGCTCAAGCCACAAGTCCTTCAATCTGTGATGAACATGAAGAAGAATAACTTTGTGAAGTGTCTACTCTCCTCCGCGTTCTCAAAAGTCATCCTCCACAAAAAATCATTGGAAGCTTGCACAAACGAGTCACACGGTCTAGATTTTGCGATCCAAACTCTCATTCTCATTCTGCTTATGTTGCTTATTTTGAACCCAAAGATATATCAGACATACTCACTAATGAATCTTGGATTATTGCCATGCAAGAAGAGTTAGAAAAGTTTGAAAGAAATAATGTTTGGAAACTTGTACCTCCACTTCAAGGTCACACTATAATTGGAACTAAATGGGTGTTTAAAAATAAACAAAGTGAGGATGGGGTTGTGGTTAGGAATAAGGCTAGGTTGGTTGCTAAAAGTTTTGCACAAGTTGAAGGTCTAGATTTTTATGAAACTTTTGCTCATGTTGCTAGATTAGAAGCCATAAGAATTTGTTAGCTTTTGCTGCATCTAAAGGTTTCAAGTTATATTAAATGGATGTTAAAAGTGCTTTTCTTAATGGCTACAGAGATGAGGATGTTTATGTCAAGCAACCACCGGGTTTTGAAAATCCAAACTTTCCTATTCATGTTTACAAACCGACCCAAGGCTTTTACGGTCTCAAACAAGCCCCTAGAGCATGGTATGATAGGTTAAAATTATTCTTACTTGAAAAGGGATTTACCATGAGCAAGATTGATAAAACTCTTTTTGTACTTAAGCATGGCAATGACTTTATTCATTCAAGTGTATGTGGATGATATTATTTTTGGTTGTGCTTCTCATGATCTTGTGTCCAAGTTTTCAGCTATGATAAGTTTAGATTTTGAGATGAGTATGATGGGAGAACTCACGTACTTTTTGGGGCTGCAAACCAAGGAGGGTACTTTTGTGCATCAAACGAAGTATACGAATGACCTACTTAAGCGCTTCAACATGGACAAAATCAAGCCTCTTTGGACACCAATGGGAAGAGCAACAACACTTGAACTTGATGAAGATGGTAAACCCGTGAATCAAAAAGAATATCAAAGCATGATTGGGTCACTTTTGTACCTCACGGCATCAAGATCGGACATACAATTCAGTGTATGTCTATGTTCAAGATTTTAAGCTTCCCCACGTGTTTCACTTCGTGAAGCCGTCAAAAGGATTCTTAGGTACGTACATGGAAATCGAGAATTTGATATTTTTCTTCCATCTTCCTCAACTGTTACTTTTAATGCTTTTTTCGAATGCTAATTTTGGGGGTTGTAGGATTGATAGAAAAAGTACTTCGAGTGCTTTTCATTTTCTTGGTAATTCACATGTTGCTTGTTCCTCTAGAAAACAAAATTCAGTGGCACAATCCACGGCTGAATCTGAATATTTAGCTGCTGCTAGTGCTTGCTCACAAATTATTTGGATTGTTCAAACACTTAAGGACTATGGGGTTGATCTAGATAGTGTTCCACTATTTTGTGATAAACTAGTGCAAATTTGCATTGCTAGAAACCCCATGCAACATTCGAGATCAAAGCACATTGACATTAGGTATCACTTTCTCCATGATAATGTTGAAAAAGGAAATATTGTGCTTCACCATGTGGATACTGAATAACAATTGGATGACATTTTTACAAAACCTTTTGATTTCACTCGTTTTTGTTTCATTCGTAGTGAAATAGGAGTTATGCATCATCATGTCTTAAATTGAGGGGGAGTTTTTTGAAACTCAGGAAGTCTATTATCGAATCTGAATTTAAAATAATATTAGCATAAGTATTTCAAACATATATGACTTTGTGATTCCTTTTACATGTTGAAGGTTCTTACTACATTACTCGTGTTATACATTTTGTAGTTTTCGCCATGACTAGTAATTGAAATAATTACTTACACTAAATCTGGTCATGATCGAACTTACTTGTTGTTTTGAACTTGTTGCATGCTCACAAGTGCTTTTAATAATGAAAAATTATTCAATCAACTACCCACATGTTGAGCTTTTATGATCAAATAAAAAAATGAGAAAAGATCAAGAGAATATGCATGCATCACATTTCTTCTTTTGAGATGGCTTATCATTGCGCTTAGATATGAACTTGGAACAAGTTGTGTATGACTAAAACCATGTCCTTAAGCTTCTGATTGTCAAATGACATATACTTGACTTGGCTGGTTAGAATAAGGCTGATGCGACATATAATCTCTTGCAAATGTCAAAAGATGAATTTTGTTCCTTAAATGAAAATAAAAATGCAGCAACAAGTGTCATGTTTTCAGATCTTGAAATAGTTAAGTTTGTGAGACATGACTTGCTTAAATTAAAAATTCACTTGATCTCTAGCATGGTTTTTACTACTTGATGTATCTCATTGATATGATAGTGTAAGTTACTTGATAGTATGACCTGGATGAGCTTTGTTTTATATGTATATGTTACAATATGGTCATAACTATTGAAATTTCTCTTTTGAACCTTACTGAATACATTGTCAAAGGGGGGGATATGTACAGTGGGAGAAATATTTGTTTTTGATTTTGTTTCATTTGATTTTCAAAGGGGGGAGAAATATTTGTTTTTGAATTTTTCATGTGAATAAGGCAATGTTCAGATTTTAAGTGGTGTTTCCAATGCATTAATCAAGGAAGAGATTGTGAGACTTATGTGCTGAATACATTGGCAATTATGTTAAACGTGTATGTTTATATGCAAAGTTTTGAATATACTTGAGAAACACACTTCACACTGTCCGAACTTTTGCTGCACGTGCGCTGCACGTGTTTTGCGTTTAGGAATGTCCGAACTTTCATTATATAGTGCATAACGGTTGTTTTGGACTGTCCGAACTTTCTATGTGCTGAAATAATCGTGTGGTTGCTATGTTTTTCATTTGCAATGTTTCAAACTTGCTTTACACTTAAGGGAAGATTTGCTTAGTACGTTCGGATAAGTTTTTGATGTTTTTTGGCTGATCATGGTAGACATTATCTTGCTATGTTGCAACATGCTTATGTGAGGTGCTCATGTAAGGTGTTGTGATTTTCGAACTAATGTGAGTCAAGTCAAGACTTGTGCTCGGAAGAATTGGTTGTTTGTTCATGTGAAGGTGTTGCTTGAGGTCAAGACATGGTTGGTGACAGGATCCATTGAGCTAATCTTAGGGAGAAGATGAGGTTCAACAACCAAGTTCGGGAGGAATTGTGGTTGAGTCGATTGGGAGGTCACGTGACATGTTTGGGTCAAGAATAATGCATATGAAGGTATCGTGGATGTTGTTGGAAGGTGTTTGCACATGTGCAAGAAGTGCATGGACGTGGCAACATGGTTCCAAGGCGTGATGAAGAGAAGTGGACGTGAAGACATTGTTGGAAAGGTCCAACTGGGCTGGATTATGCCTCAGCCTGCGGCTGGGGTGGTTATGGTTCAATCATGGAAAATTTATAGTTTGTTTTGGTTATATTTCATGTGGGTCACGAAATTGAGTTGTTTTAGGAATATTTATGACGTTCCTAAGGTGTTTGGAAGTCTTAAGATTGCTTCTATCTGCATATAGAAGAGTCATGAGCAGTTATGGAAAGTTTCGGTTGAAACTGAGTAGGATAAGAGTCCTAGTTTGGTTTCGGTTGGCCTTAGGGCTGGTTATATAAGAAAGGGAGGCTCGAGCTCATGGTGAGATGACTTTGGGCTGTTTCTCTTTTGTTTTGATCAATAAAATTTTTAGTTTAAAGGAATTTTTGAGCCTTGTTTGTCTGACTTATTTCAAACAAGTTTTTCTCGTCGAGTTTTTGCACAACACTATATTGCATTGGTGTTTTTATCATAACACGAGTTTTACAGATCCAATTGATGTGATTCTTTTTGGGTTGTCTTCACAACTTGATTATCTATCATCTTTGAAAATTTCACGGCCACTATATTTGTGGATTCTGATCTTTATGAGTTTCATTGCAGTGTTGCAGATCCAGTTTTTTACTTGGATAGAACAAATTGACCCTTGTTCGATCTTTCGATCATAACTTCAGTTTTTCTCAACGGTTTTTCGTGATTCTTGTTGTGAAATGTTCGTGACTTGATTCTTCTCAATATATACTGGTTTTGTCACGATTTATCATATTTATATTAGTCGCACATATTGTTTCTTTAACAGATTGATTTTTTTGCTGAGGGGTTTTCGTTATTTTTGCTGAAAAAGGTAAAATCTACCATTCACGCCCTCTAGTAGATTTTCACGTGCTCTTCGATCCTACACTGTGTGAAAATTCAAACATGCTAAATGCGAATGCAAGGGTTGATGGGAAATTCAAATATGCAATTGGAAAATCAAATATGAGATAACTACCAATTAACCTATTGGGAAGCACTCACTGAATTTTTGAAGTCCGATGAGAGGGACTTACCTCCATCCTGTTTAGCATAGTGATGTGTCGTCCATGCTCGGAGATGAAGGCATGGATAACTTCTCTTGTTGACATGCTAAAACCTCCTTTGGCTGCCATGTTGTACAAGTGGGGCATGTGGTGGCCCTGGCCTCTTCGTCGCCTAGATGGAGACTTGTTGATGTTGCAACAATTTTTCCTTCTTGAAGATATTCTTTCATGAATCTGGTGAGGCTTGTACTTCTTCTGCCATTCTCTTGTTGGTGGCTTAGTGGACTTGGGCCATTCGAATGGCCTTGGCTTTTCCATCATCTTAGAATGTCATTGTGGATGACAGGTTGGAGTCTCCTCGTTCCACATAAAGGCAAATGAGGATGTCCACTTATGGGGAGTGTCACTTCGACCTTTGAGATATTCTTTTGATTTAACCCATGCTTGATCTAGGATAAAGAATCTTCCTTGGGCATAATGACATGTAGAATCCAAAATCAACCAACAAACGCTTCATCCACAATGTCGTTTTGTCCAAGGTTGCACGGGCTTGGTTGAAGTGTAGGGTCCAACAAGTGATTGTGGAACTCTTGGATCTTCAATGCCCTTCAAAGTGTCTTGTATTTGGCCAACTGCCTCATGTTGTCATTGATTTCTCTCTTGCCATGGACAATATACTTCAAGGTAGGCTAGTTGAAGTTGACTTTGTTGGAGTTCAAATTCACATAGCCTCCTTGATTGCATTGATTCACTTTTGACCTCCTTGTTGGTCGTAGTCTTTGGAGTTGTTTGGAAATGAAATATCCTTATGGGTCTTAGGGAAATAAACCCCCAAGTGCCCCATGTTTACATGGATTTCGCAAATCATGTGGGAACCCATGACTTGGATTATCCAAACACTTCTCCATTGGCTTGACCTTCTTTATCTTTTAATAGGAGGTCCAGTTCCGTGGCTAGCAGGTCTACCTTGTCAATGGTGTGCATGCTATGCCAACAGAACTGAAGCATTCACTGATTCACCCCTTGAATGATGACCTTCGTCTCATCTAAATATTTATCCTTATCATGATCATTGAGAGGTGGCAACCTCAAGCTTCAGCACAAATGTGATCACGGGTCAATCAAGTCGACCCATTGTAGGAGTGTTCGACGATGAACCAAATATCCACCCATGGTGGAGGCAATCCAAGATTTGATCTTGTAGACTCCACCAAGCTTTAGGGATAGATGCCTTCAGCTCCTACTGGATGGAGAATCCTCCTGTTGTGGGCAACGATGTTGCCCAGTGGGAATAATTTGTTGAGGAACTCCTTGAAGTACTAATGGAGTTAAGCTCTTGCAGGGAAACACTACCCTGTTTTGACACAACGGGAAAAACATAGCAAGGGTATTCCAGGGGTATAGTATCTATAACCTAATCATAAGTGATATCTGTCCTTCAACTCTGTGCCTTCCCCGACAACGGCACCAGAAATGCTTGTTGGTATTTCTTAACACCACAGATTATCTTTGGTGATAGATGAGACCTGCAAGCACACGAAAGATACAGCCGTAGCATTTCACCGAAGAGTATTTCCACGGGTATCATATTTATTCCAAAGGAAGGTATTGAAGTAAGGTAAACACTATTCTCATGATCAAGGTATAGGGTACTAGGTAATTATCAGAACATAGATAAGATGATAATAGGGGTAGTGTGACACACACCTAAACAATCTACTATAAGGCATAAGTTTGTCCTAGTGAGGGTTAAGCTACGAGACGGATCTACTCCTACTGTGCTCTAATTACTCATATATATAGCCTAATATATGCCAATGATGAATACTAAGGCTTAGTGGTGTGTGAAGTGAAGTGAGGCCTCTCCCACCAATTTATACATGGAGTAGAGGCGGTTCCCGCCACCAAAAGTGTGGGAATCAGTTTCTGTCACTATCAGCTCACCGAAGGGAGTCATCATGTGCAAGTTGACCGCATTTGGCGCCAGGAAGAGGTCGGTGTTAACGGTCCTTAATTGCAAAATCCAACCGTCAATTCCCTGCATAAAAGCTATGGATTGTACAACCAACATAGTGGTAGGAGTTATTTACTAACTATCCCCACAAGTGTTGGTGCAATTGTGTATGCAGGTGAATTATGCCCATAATTAGAGGTATTTAGAGGGACCAATCCAAGAAACACACCTTCCAACCAATCAGGTGCAAGCACAATGATTCTGGGGCCCACTCGGAGGAGAAAACTAACTATAAATGAGGGCAATCACCCATACCCATGATGGGGGCCCACATAACAAGGTTACATAGATGTTTCAGTGCGATTGAAGCTGTTTGCATGTTGGCCGAAGTGCCAGGTTGGCCGACTAGGTAAACGCACCTAACACGGTCAACCGCCACGTGTTGGCTCCTCACGGCTTGGAGATCATGATGGTGACTGAGTCCCTCGCTTTTTCTGGCGCGAAACCAACCTTTGGAGGGTATAAATAGGGGGTAGGGGTCTCCCTCACTCCACACACCAAAAGATTGAGTCTAGTACTCCACTCCAATGGCGTAGCACTGCCAAAGTGCTTAGAAAATAGAGAGAGTGAGAAAGAGGAGGAGGAGTAGGCTCCGGCTTGTCGTGCTTCTTCCACTTAAGGATAGGGTTCGAGCTTGTTCAACCCTTTCCACCTTTATACCTCAATAGTTCTTCCCATCTCAAGTAAGGTACATAATTGCTAATTAAGTTCATTTATTTAATTCAAGCAAGTTAATTCCTTAGTTGCTTGTTCGTTCATTGCTCTATTTATTAGAGGCCCTAGTCTTTACGCAAAAGGTTAGGGAAGTAATTGATAGCGTAGGCATGGTGTCTAGGCTTGATGTTACCTTTGATTATCTCATAGTCCACGGGTTGTAGAAGTATGCGGTACATGGTGATAGCCCTATCCGTCTGTTGTAAACCCCTCCACGTTCGACTACGATGTAGGCTCTTGGCGCAAGTCGCCTGGCAGACCAGGATAAGCCCGTGCCCAATACAAGTTGCTATTGACCGACTTGCTTTGAATTAGAAACCCTTCTATTAGGAAATCCACTCTATCCCGTGCCTACCACCAATCTTTGTGTCCTTGGGTGAACTATTTAGAAGATTGGCACACATGTTCCTTAGATTCTATACCCTTGGGAATACTCTTTAAGAGGAAGTGCTACAACGGTTTTTCCGTGCGCTTGCAGATTTTCTTCTGTGATGTACCAGTCGTCAACAAGCATTTCTGGTGCCGTTGTCGGGGAACGGTTGCTGTTGATCTTCAAACCTTGTTCACCCTCGTATGTATTTTTTCTTTATTCCTTACCTTTCCACCATCTAAACCATGGAGCAACCCACCATTCTTTCTCTATCTGCTCCTAAGGGTGAGTTCTGTGAGCCTCCACCATCGATGGATCCCATTTGCTCAACTAGATATTGAAAGTGCATCTAGGACTCTCTTGTGGGTTTTGGATGATTTATGACAAGCAATTGGGATCCTAACCTATTTGTTGAGATGAGTGCAGGCCTATGATAGGAAAGTGGAAATGAGCTCAAGGAAGAAGAGTATTAGATTATTGTGTATGGAGTGTGTTAAGGAAACTCACCCCAAGAGCTCAATCACAATCAAACACACACATTGCACAAAGTTACACAGGACCGGACTAGTCCAATCACAAGCGGACTAGTCCGATAACCTTTCTGCACCAGATCAGACAAGTCCGATACCTGTTGGACTAGTCCGATATTCTTCTGACTAGAATCGGACTAGTACTCCCCAGTATGGACTAGTCCTCGAAACACTTCACAAGTCACACACAATCGGACAAGTCCGATCACAACCGGACTAGTCCGATATTCCTTCTGATCCATATCGGACAAGTCTGATATTTGCATGGACTTGTCCGAAAAACCCTCTGATCTACATCAGTAAGTCCTCCAAGTGCGGACTTGCCATCTAACTCACCTATGGTTTCACATGTCCGGACAGGTCCGATGGATATCGGACTAGTCCGAAGATTTCCAGTAGCAAAATCGGACAAGTCCGTTTTCAGCCGGGCTAGTCCGATATTTCGGGGTACTTAGGGTTTCCTACACACAGCACACTGGACTAGTCCGGTGTCCACCACAGACTAGTCCGAACTTTCTGAACCCTAACGGTCACTTTTAGGAACCCCATATAAATAGAGGTGCACGGCCCAATTATGAACTCTCTCGAACCCTAGCACCGTCACACCTCCCAAGAGCCTCAACAATCACATCTCTCAAAAAAATCAAGTGCAACAACGATCAATCCTTTGAGGATTCACTTTAGATCATTGGAGAGACACTTGGAACATCACATTGAGCTCTTGGTTTGATTCTCTAACACACCCCTGTGTTTTAATTGTAATCTTTTGATTGTGTTTTTGGTGGAAATTTGTGTTGTAATCTAAGAGAGCTCTCAACGTGTGAGAAGGCCCCTTGAATTTGGTTATTCACCCCTTTGTGATTAGTGGAAGAGGATTGGCCTTCGTGGTGATCTGACGAGGGTAGGGTTGGAGAAGATCCGGTCCATTGTGGACTCCTCAACGTGGATGTAGGTTGCCTTTTGTGGTAGCCGAACCACGGGATAAATGCTTGTGTTTTGTTTTTGTGCCCATCATTCTAATTCATCAATATAATCTAGGGTTTCATAATCATTACTCATCTTACGTTGGATTGTTAAACATAAGATTTAATTGTGATATAATCTAGAATATAACTGTGAAACCTTTACTTGGTTCTATTTTTCCGCTGCACACATAAAAGAATCAATCTAATCGGTCTAGCTTAATCAACTTAGTCCGTGAACACCGGACCAGTCCGCACTTTACCGGACTAGTCTGATATCTCTGGTATTGAGATTGTTGTTGAGTGTTGCAGGATCCGACAACTTTCAAAAAGGCCTATTCACCCCCCCTCTAGGCCCACATTCAATTGGTATCAGAGCAAGGTTCTTCAAGAAAGAGTCTAACCAGAGATCATGTCGTACATGAAGGACGTCCACAAAATCAGCAACCAAGAGGAGGTTAACAACGACAAGACCCAAAAAGTGGAGATGTACCTTGAAGCCATTCAAGACTTCAAGGACGACGATGAGGAGAAGCTGGAGCTAAAGGCGCTCCTCAGAAAGAAGGCACTTTCCAAAGGGAAAGTGAAAGTTGAAGAGAAGAAGAAGGGGAGTAGTCACACCGACTACTCCCGATATCCTTTTAACTATGATCGTCTAAATTCCAATAACAATCATTACTTATCTATCCCACTTGGAAAAGCCCCACACTTCGATGGAAGTGATTACTCAATGTGGAGGCAGAATATGAAAATGCATTTGATTTCCCTCAACCCAAGTCTATGACATGTTGTATGCACAGGGATAGATATTCCGGACGACGACGAAGAGCTCACCCCAAGCCAAGAGCAGGCCATTCATAGAAATGCACAAGCCGCAGCTGTAATCACCTCCTCACTCAGTCGGGACGAGTTCACCAAGGTGGATGGACTCGAAATCGCTAAGGAGATATGGCATACACTACAAACTGCACATGAAGATGACCGACATGTGCGTGAAGCAAAAATTGAGATGGTCGAAGGTGAACTAGGAAGATTCGCAGTTGAGGAAGACGAGACACCCCAAGATATGTACAATCGATTGAAGACACTTGTTAACAAAGTTTGATCATACGGGAGCAAGAAGTGGAATGACCACGAAGTGGTAAAGCTCATCCTTAGAGCTTTTATGCCTCGCAATGTCACGCTATGCTCCATGATTAGAGAAAGCCCCGGATACAAAAGGATGACTCCGGATGAATTTCTTGGAAAAATCATTAACTTTGAGATGATGGAAAGACAAGCAAAGCACGTCGAGGAAATTTCCGATCTCACCTCGGCTAAGAAGAAAGGGGTTGCTCTAAAGTCCACCCTCAAGCCTCTATCCAAAGAAGCAAGGGAAGCACAACTAGAGGAAGACAGTGGCGCCGAAAGTAGTGAGCTAGATGAAGAGGACATGATATTGTTCATGAAAAAGTTCAAGAGAATAATGATGAAAAGACAAGGAACAAAATCAAGTGAGGGAAAGTACAAGGAAAGAACGAAACCGAAGTTGAGGCGGGCCTGCTATAATTGTGGTGAGTATGACCACTTTATAGTTGATTGCTCATATGAGGAGAACAAGAAGAAGACCAAAGAAGCCAAGCCTCAACCTAAGAAATTCTTCAAGAAGAAGAAACAAGCCGAACAAGCACACATTGGGAAGGAGTGGGACTCAAACGATGAGTCCTCATCATCTGAAGAAGAAGAGATGGCTAGCGTAGCCATATAGAGCACGTCCAAGAAATCTACACTCTTCCCCACACTCGGTGCAAGGAAGGGAAATGGCACTTACCTTATGGCAAAGGAAGGTAAACGCAAGGTAATCATCAAAACCCCTTCCATGCATTCCTACTCTAGTGATGATGAAATAATTAGTGATATGAAGAAATGCTTAGTGGACTAGATAGGAAAGCTGCAACAAAAATGAAATTTTTACTTGATCAACTTGTTGAGAAGGAGAGGCTGATTCATCGTCAAGAGGACATGATTATCTCCCAAAAGGAGGAGTATGTCGAACTTGACAAACTTCTAGAACTTGAAAAGGAGAAAAACAATTCACTAGAGCTTGAGTTAGCTTCAAGCAAGAAAACTTGCTTGAAGTTAACTGACTCAAATGTTGCAATCAAGGATCAACTTGCTGACCTAATCAAGGTTAACAAGATTCTTGAAGTGCAAGTTGAGTCACTCAAGCTGAGTGAACCTTCCTCCTCTTCAAGTTCACCTTCTCAACCTACTAAAACTAATTTTGCTCATATGTGCACATGTAGTAAGATTGACACCAGTTTGAAGGAGAAGTCAACCTCCACAAAGGATAAAAATCCTACCCAATGTGGCATATTTGACAAGGAGAAGATCAATTATGCACGTAGTGCATACTTGGTCCAAAGACCTCCAAATGTCAAGTATGGCATTGGTTACTCTTATGATGAAAAACAGCATGCTGGAAGTCATAAGAATAACAATGGGAGGATTTCCTTTGTGAAGGAAAGACCTTCTCAAACTCATAAGTCGAAGGGTAAAAACCTGAACTCACACAAACACCGGACTAGTCCGGTGAGTGTCCGGACAAGTCCGGTCCTCCGGACAAGTCCGGCCTTCTAGACTAGCCCTGTATACAAACAACAACAATTACTCTTTAGAACCTTTGATGCCTCCTATGTGTTAATGAGAAATAATCTTGGCAAGGTTTATGATAATTATGTTGGGCCACGCCATGGGAACACCAAATCTCATGTGTGGGTCCCCAAATGTATTGTGACTAACCTTCAAGGACCCAAGCAAACTTTGGGTACCTAAAACCAAAGCATAATTTGTTTTTGCAGGCCTATTCCTCCAGTGGATCCAAATGGGTGCTAGACAGTGGCTGCACCAACCATATGACCGGAGAAAGAAGGAAGTTCGTGGAATATAAAGAGAATGAGGACCCAAACGAAGGCATCTACTTTGGAGATAATAGTCAAGGAAGGGTGCTCAATACCGGTAAAATCGCAATATCTTCTACACACACACTTTCTCATGTTTTACATGTTGAATCCTTAGATTATAACCTGCTGTCCATATCTCAGCTACGTGACAAAGGTTATAATTGCTTGTTCACTAACGAGGGTGTGACCGTCTCTAGGAGGAGTGATGGTTCCATTGAATTCAAGGGTACGTTGAAGGGAAAGCTTTACCTCATTGACTTCAACAAGGATAAAGACGAACTTGACACATGCTTGATTGCAAAGACCAACATGGGTTGGCTGTGGCATAGACGGCTAGCGCATGTTGGTATGAGGAATCTTCAAAAACTCCTCAAGGGCGATCACATCCGCGGTTTGAAAGATGTTGTTTTTTGAGAAAGACAGGCCTTGTAGCGCGTGCCAAGCCGGGAAGCAAGTTGGAGCACCTCATCCCGCAAAGAATGTCATGACTACAACAAGACCGCTCGAACTACTTCACATGGACTTGTTTGGTCCAATTGCTTACATAAGCATCAGCGGTAACAAATATGGTTTAGTTATTATTGATGACTTTTCTCGCTTCACTTGGGCTTTCATTTTGCACGATAAGTCAGAAACACAAGGAACACTCAAGAAGTTCTTCAAGCGAGCTCAAAACGAATTCTCATTGACAATCAAGAGTATTCGAAGCGACAACGACACGGAGTTCAAGAGCACACAAGTGGAGGAGTACCTTGATGAAGAGGGTATCAAGCACGAATTTTCAGCGCCATACTCGCCACAAGAAAACGGAGTTGCCGAAAGAAAGAACCGAACACTCATAGAGATGGCAAGAACAATGCTCGATGAGCACAAGACCTCGGATAAATTTTGGGCGGAAGCGATTAACACCGCTTGCCACGTCGTAAATCGACTTTATCTTCATCTACTACTCAAGAAGACATCCTATGAGCTACTCACCGGTAACAAACCAAATATCTCATATTTTTGAGTTTTCGGTTCTCCATGTTATATCCTGAACAAGAAGCCTAGGACTTCAAAGTTCGCTTCGAAGTCCGATGAAGGTTTCTTGCTTGGTTATGATTCGAACACTTACGCCTATAGTGTTTTCAACAAGGCCTCCAGACTCGTTGAAATAGCATGTGACGTAGTGTTCAATGAGACTAATGGCTCCCAAAAGGAGCAAGTTGATCCATGTGAATTAGGTAAAGAAGAAGCTCCATGTCAAGTATTGAAAAGAATGGCTCTAGGTGAAGTTCGACCACAAGAGCCACCTCCACACGTACATGAGGAAGATGAACCACAGGAGGGGATCAACAATCAAGGGGGAGCTTCAGCACAAGATCAACCACAAGAATACGAAGATGATCAACAAGTCAACGAAGGCAACTACTTAGGGGGAGAAGCAGATAATCATGAAGACACAACTCCTCAAGTGCCACACCCAAGAGTACACCAATGCGTCCAAAGGGATCACCTAATCGACAATATCATCGGTGACATCCAAAAGGGAGTAACCACTAGATCCCGCATAGCTAACTTTTGTGAGCACTATTCGTTTGTATCCTTTTTGGAACCACACAGGGTTGAAGATGCATTGAAAGATCTTGACTGGGTGGTGGCAATGCAAGAAGAATTGAACAACTTCAAGCGGAACGAGGTGTGGGAACTTGTGGCAAGACCCAATGCAAACATCGTCGGCACCAAGTGGGTCTTCCGCAACAAACAAGACGAACACGGGGTGGTGACATGGAACAAAGCACGACTTGTGGCCAAAGGGTATTCACAAGTCGAAGGTTTGGATTTCGATGAGACTTTTGCTCCAGTAGCTAGGCTTGAATCCATTAGAATATTAGTTGCATATGCTACTCACCATGATTTCAAGCTGTATCAAATGGATGTGAAAAGCACCTTCCTCAACGGACCAATCAAGGAAGAGGTGTACGTGGAGCAACCACCCGGGTTTGAAGACAAAGAGTTCCCCAACCACGTATTGAAATTGCGTAAGGCTCTCTACGGCCTCAAACAAGCTCCTAGAGCTTGGTATGAGTGTCTTAGAGATTTCTGAATTGAGAATGGTTTTCAAATTGGCAAAGTAGATTATACTCTATTTACAAAGAATTTAGGCAATGATCTTTTTTTTTGTCAAATTTATGTTGATGATAAAATCTTTGGGTCAACTAATCAATCGTTTTGTGAGGAATTTAGCAAAATCATGATAGACAGGTTTGAAATGTCAATGACGGGAGAATTAAAGTACTTCTTGGGATTCCAAGTGCGGCAACGAAAGGAAGGGACATTCATAAGCCAAACCAAGTACACACAGGACATACTTAAGAAGTTTGGCATGGACAAGGCAAAGCCCATAAAGACCCCCATGGCAACAAATGGCCACTTGGATCTCAATGAAGATGGACCTAGCGTCGACCAAAAGGTATATCGCTCCATGATTGGATCTCTACTCTATTTATGTGCATCTAGGCCAAACATTATGTTGAGTGTATGTTTGTGTGCAAGATTTCAAGCCAACCCTAAGGAAAGTCACTTGACAGCCGTAAAAGGATCTTGAGATATTTAGTTCATACACCCAACCTTGGTCTTTGGTACCCAAAAGGCTCAAAATTCAATCGCATTGGTTACTCCGATGCAGATTATGCTGGGTGCAAAGTAGATAGAAAAAGCACCTCCGGCACATGCCAATTCCAAGGAAGATCCTTAGTTTCTTGGTCCTCCAAGAAACAAAATTCCATTGCCTTATCCACAGCTGAAGCGGAGTATGTTGCAGCCGGGAGCTGTTGTGCACAACTCCTTTGGATGCGACAAACTCTAAAGGATTACAGTTACAATATGAACTGTATTCCACTCCTTTGTGACAACGAGAGTGCCATTAAAATTGCCCACAACCCAGTTGAGCACTCCAGAACTAAACACATAGACATAAGACACCACTTTTTGAGAGATCATGCCATGAAAGGAGACATAGCCATCTCGCGTGCCAATACCCAAAAACAATTGGCCGACATATTCACCAAGCCACTTGATGGAAAGCGCTTTTGCGAACTCTGAAATGAACTAAATATCCTCGATGCTCGGAGTGTGGCTTGAAAAGTTGCATACCTGTATGAATTCTTCAAAATATATTGATTGAATTGTGAAAATCTACTCTCTTTCTCTCAATTTTTCCCGAAAAACTATGTCAATGACTAGATCTTGGTGAATTATGATCATTGCTTGATTGTTGTATGCTTACTGGTCATATTCATAAGAATCATTTGATTCATTTTGCCTCTCTATTCTCTATTTATGAACCTTCAAATATATATGAATGGGCTATGCAAATTTCTCCTGGTGACCACGGACTAGTCCGTGGTTACCCGGACTAGTCCACACATGCATACTAGTCCGCAGAGTGCCGGTTAGGCCGGAGTAGTCCGATAACACCACGAACTAGTCCGATGTTGCTCTCTGGATGAGTTCGGACTAGTCCGGTAATCTCCGGACTTGTCCGATTTTTCGTGTCCATAACCCTAGCGGCCACCAAACCCTAATCCCTTCATCCTCCACTCTTTCTCACGCGTTCTCTCTCCTCCGCTCGAGCTCTCAAGGAAATTTCTTGCTCCCTCCATCAAAAATCTCCGCATTTGGGCAGAAATCATGCTTGCCCTCTTGAGGATTGAAGCTAGCGGACTTGTCCGGCCTTCAACACCCTCATCTCCAAGCTTCAATCTATTTCTTTGGTAATTTTCACCCAAACCATAGAAATCTCGTTTTTCTTCATTATTGATCGAATAGCCTAGCATCTTTCACTATATACATGCCTCCTTTATGTATCACGTGTATGCTAGACTTATTGTGCATTAGGAATCAGCCTTTGTCAAATCTCTTAGGTTTTTGAGGATGAACACCGGACTAGTCTGGTCCATGAACGGACAAGTCTGGTCATCTCGGACTAGTCCGTTCCTGTGCACCGGACAAGTCCGATGTTTCTGAACTCAAAAGCTAACTCTTACATTCCTCAATGCAATGCCTTGCTATCCTTTCATACCTATGCCTTGCATCATTCATTATCATTCTTAAAACTCATTCTCAGGTCATGTCGAGCTCAAACGATGAGGTTTCCGATTTTGAGGCCGAGATGGACCACGAGGTGGCACCTCGGACCTCAACGAGTCTTGGCAAGAAGCGCCAAGAGCGTCCCACCGAGCCAGCTCCGTCTCCTCCACAAGTTCGGAGGGAAGTGCTGGCAAAGAAGCCAGTTTCCAAGGCAGCCGCATCATCGAGTGTCCCTCGCCAAGCAAAGGGCAAGGGCAAGGGGATAGCGATGGGTCCAGTTGGACCATTGAAGCTGCATGCTCCCGGGGAAGGGGTCCGAGACCCCACTAAAGAAAGGTTCAACGGGTAGGGCAGTGACTCGGTGGCAAAATTCAGAAGCATCGATTGGTATGGCCGACCGAAGCAAGCAGTTGATGGAAGATTCTGTTGCAACTTCCATGCTAATTTCTACAGATCGGTGTCTCTACCGATGAAGACACCAGTGGTGCGCAGTCAGTGGATCGACTGGGCACATCTTGAGAAGAAAAGATGCTCTGCTTTTGATGAAGTGATTGCAGCAGCTAAAAGACATGGCTTGAAGGAACTCTTTGCCTTCAAGTACAATTGGAATGATGAAGTGGTGGCTCAATTCTATGCCACCTGCCACTTTGCAAGCGATGAAGAGGAAAGAGTGACTTGGATGACTCATGGATCCAAGTACACTATCACTTATGAAGAAATTGCAAGGATGTTGCATCTTTACACCTCCAGCAATGATAATGTGATTATTCACAATGTTGGTGTCATCGACAAGGAGAGGATTAAGTTTCTCTATGAGCCCAATTCAAAGTTCATCCCTCCTTCCACAAATAACATGAAGCCATTCTTTGTGGTGCTAAACAGAGTCTTGAGGAAGACCATTGCCCCTAAGGATGGGGATGCAGGGAGTGTACAAGGATACCTCCGGACCTTGATGAGGATCATAAGCAAGAACAAACAGTTTGATGTGTTTGACTACATATGGAATGATATGGTCAACATCTCCAGCACCCCCAATAGGTCCTGTGGCTATGCTCCCTATCTAATGTTTAAGATTGAGAAAGTCACAGGGATTGAGTTTGTCAAGGATGTGGAGCACACACACCTTTGAGGCCTCAGAAGCCTCGACCAGTAAATGTCCAGGCTGCTCCCTCGCTGACCTCCAGTCCCGAGGCACCGGCAAGATCAAGAGAAGATGCTAGAGCTGTCCCAACTTCAAGGGCAGCCCCTCAGAGAGGATCAGCTAGTGGAATCCTCAAATACCTGGCTGCCATGTTCACCTCCTGCAAAAAGGCCGAAGTGAAGGCCCACAAGCTCAACCAGAAAAGAAAGGAGGACATGAAGTACATCAAGGCCAATGTGAAGCATATATGCCAGAAGCTGGAGATCGACCCCATTGGATCTCCAGTGATTTCTGAGGACTCTGACCCGGACTTCACTGAGCTCGCGCCCTTGAACCCCTCCGAGCTTGCCTACTTTGGCATTGGGGGCACGAGTGGCTCCGTTCCTCCTCCTTCTCCTCCTCATCAAGCTGAAGATGAAGAAGACGAAGACGACGATGAGAGGACCGATAGTGAAGAGTGAAGACCCTAGGACCCTCCTCTCCTTCTTTTTGGTGTCTTGATGCCAAAGGGGGAGAGATTGAGGGGGAGTCTTAGCTTTAGCTGTAGGATGCGAGGAGAGAGCTCTTTTTATGCTTCTTTTTTATTTTTTGAGTTTTGTAGTGTTTTAACTTTGTCCCTAAGTTAGTTATGGTTCTGTGATGCAATGCTTAATTAATTTGAGAAGTATTTGTTGAAATATGTAATCTTGCTCCTGGAATGACATATATGCTTGTCTTTGGTTGATTAATGTAAATTATGTCATTCTCAATGTCTCAATATACTTAGTTATGCATCCCACCATAAAGAATGCACATATGGATAATTCTTTCACTGCTTGATGTATTTTTGACTCATATGTGCATACCTTATGAAAATCTCAATTTTTATCATATTTTGTGAAATCTCAATTGGTTGTCATCAATCACCAAAAAGGGGGAGATTGAAAGTGCATCTAGGACTCTCTTGTGGGTTTTGGATGATTTATGACAAGCAATTGAGATCCTAACCTATTTGTTGAGATGAGTGCAGGCCTATGATAGGAAAATGAGTAAAATACCAAAAAGAAGGATGGATGAGGAGCAAAGTGGAAATGAGATCAAGGAAGAAGAGTAATAGATTATTGTGTATGGAGTGTGTTAAGTAAACTCACCCCAAGAGCTCAATCACAATCAAACACACACATTGCACAAAGTTACACAGGACCGGACTAGTCCGATCACAAGCGGACTAGTCCGATAACCTTTCTGCACCGGATCGGACAAGTCCGATACCTGTCGGACTAGTCTGATATTCTTCTGACTAGAATCGGACTAGTCCTCCAAACACTTCACAAGTCACACACAATCGGACAAGTCCGATCACAACCGGACTAGTCCAATATTCCTTCTGATCCATACCGGACAAGTCTGATATTTGTACGGACTAGTACGAAAAATCCTCTGATCTACATCGGACAAGTCCTCCAAGTGCGGACTTGTCATCTAACTCACTTAGGGTTTCACATGTCCGGACAGGTCCGATGGATATCGGACTAGTCCGAAGATTTCTAGTAGCGAAATCAGACAAGTCCGTTTTGAGCCGGACTAGTACGATATTTCGGGGTACTTAGGGTTTGCTACACACAGCACACCGTACTAGTGCGGTGTCCACCACAGACTAGTCCAAACTTTCTGAACCCTAACGTTCACTTTTAGAAACCCCATATAAATAGAGGTGCACGGCCCAATTATGAACTCTCTCGAACCCTAGCGCCGTCACACCTCCTAAGAGCCTCAAAAATCACATCTCTCCACAAAATCAAGTGCAACAATGATCAATCCTTTGAGGATTCACTCTAGATCATTGGAGAGACACTTATTGGAACATCACATTGAGCTCTTGGCTTGATTCTCTAACACACTCTTGCGTTTTAATTGTAATCTTTTGAGTGTGTTTTCGGTGGAAATTTGTGTTGTAATCTAAGGGAGCTCTCAACGTGTGAGAAGGCCCCTTGAATTCCGTTATTCACCCCTTTGTGATTAGTGGAAGAGGATTGGCCTTCGTGGCAATTCGACGAGGGTAGGGTTGGAGAAGATCTGGTCCTTTGTGGACTCCTCAACGTGGATGTAGGTTGCCTTTTGTGGTAGCCGAACCACAGGATAAATCCTTGTGTTTTGTTTTTGTGCCCATCATTCTAATTCATCAATATAATCTAGGGTTTCATAATCATTACTCATCTTATGTTGGATTGTTAAACATAAGATTTAATTGTGATATAATCTAGAATATAACTGTGAAACCTTTACTTGGTTCTATTTTTCCGCTGCACACATAAAAGAATCAATCTAATCGGTCTAGCTTAATCAACTTAGTCTTTGAACACCGGACTAGTCCGCACTTTACCGGACTAGTCCGATATCTCTGGTATTGAGCTTGTTGTTGAGTGTTGCAGGATCCAACAACTTTCAAAAAGGCCTATTCAACCCCCCTCTAGGCCCACATTCAGATATGAACTCGACCCTGGCTTTATAATGATGGTTCGGGAGCAATCCTTCTTAGGGATGGATTGTGATAATCCTTACCATCACCCGCGGGAGTTTGAGAAATTTTGTCCATGCCTTCTAATCGATGGCATGACACAAGAAACCCTAATGTGGAAATTGTTTCCCTTTTCCCTCAAGGGAAGAGCGAAGCAGTGGTACACTCATACCGTTGGGAGTGCAAATGGAAAATGGAAAGAACTACGAGACAATTTTTGTCTTGCATTATTTCCACTCTCCCAAGTTGCCTCTCTACGAAGGGAAATTCTCAACTTTCAACAATTCGAGAAGGAATCTATAGGTGCAGCCTGGGCTAGATTATCATTGCTAACCAAATCAGGCCCGGACTTGTCAATTCCCGAACACGTGTTATTATAACATTTTTGTTTCGGGCTTGACAAGGATTCTGCCCTATACCTAGACATAACGGTTGTAGGCTCTTTCTTCCATAAGACACCAAATGAAGGAAGGGAAATTCTAGAACGCATTCTAGACAATACATCCTTCATCGTCGGTCTTAATGAACCTCCTCAAGAGGAAGCCGTGTCGAGACATGAGGATGCCTCCATAGTCACCCCGAAACCCATAACATGTTCATCTCAAGTTGTGACTATGAAATCCTCACTCGAACCAAAGACACCAAAGGAAGAAGAAATTCGGCCTTCGCAGTTTCCATTATGCTTCGAGGAAGATCTTCTTGAAGATTTTGGAAATACCTTGAAGTAATGTTATGGAAGGAAACCATCATTACACCCCTCAATCCTTGGTCTGCCTAAAGAAAAATTCCTTTAGGAAACGATCAAGGAGTTGACCTCGATCATAAGTAGGGAACGGACGACAGAGGTTGAGCTTTCACCTGAAATTATTTGGGTAAACTCACCCTCAGCAACCATTCAATGTCGTATTCGAGGGGTAATGGTGAACATCCTTTATAATCCCACTATTGGAGCCAATAACATTTATGAAAATTGAGCTTTAGCCATTTTTGGTGATCTACCCTGGGCTCCAACAAGAAAAGCCTTCAGGGACTCCTATGAAAACATCAAGGAAGGATATGGGATTTTGCAAAATGTGTCTATAAGACAAGAGAACATCGAGTTCTGCCTTGATTTTCATGTCTTCAAACTCCAAGACTTTGATGTAATGATAGGGTCACCCATTGAGAAATTACTCATGGATGCACCCTCAAAAGGCAGCCTAGATGTTAAACTCGAGGGGAGGAAGTTTTCCATTCCCATTCCGTGATCCAAGAACACATTAGGAGAACGTCCCTTGAGAGTGAGCCAATCGAGGAAGCCATGGCCCTTCAATTCTTAGACCCTCCTAAAATTGAAGAAGAAGAACAATTCATCCAAGAAGAGCCATCACAAAAGCCTCCGATTGAGTTGAAAACCCTACCTCCAGGCCTACGATATGCTTTCCTACATGATGATGCGGAAGCTCCTGTCATCATAAGTGACAAGCTTTCAAAAGACGAAACTACCAAACTCATGACCGTCTTAGAAAAGCATAAATCCGTCCTAGGCTGCTCACTCCAAGACCATAAGGGAATAAACCCTACTCTTTGCACCTATCACATTCCCACCAACCCTCTTAGCACACCGTCTAGGGAATCTCAAAGGAGGTTGAACAATGTGGGAGGTTGTCAAGAAGGAGGTCTTGAAACTCTTGCATGCTGGGATAATTTATCACGTTCCTCATAGTGAGTGGGTTACCCCTGTCCAAGTAGTGCCCAAGAAAGGAAGAATGACAGTCGTTTAAAATAAGAGGAATGAACTCATTCCTCAACGAGCCGTCATAGGGTGGAGGATGTGTATTGACTACAAAAAAACTGAACAAGGCAACAATGAAGGATCATTTCCCGCTGCCTTTCATTGATGAAATGCTAGAGTGGCTAGCAAAACATTCCTTCTCTTGTTTCCTTGGTGGGTATTCTGGTTACCATCAAATTCCCATCCACCCTGATGATCAAAGTAAGATCACCTTCACATGCCCTTATGGAACCTACACCAACCGGCGAATGTCGTTCGGGTTGTGTAATGCACCCGCTTCGTTCTAAAGGTGCATGATGTCTATTTTCTCAGACATGATCAAGTAAAACATTGAAGTTTTCATGGACGACATTCCGTCTATGGAAAAACTTTTGATCATTGTCTTAAGAACCTAGACAGGGTCTTACAAAGATGCCAAGAGAAGGACCTGGTGCTAAACTGGGAAAAGTTTCATTTTATGGTCCGTGAAGGCATCGTCTTAGGACACTTGGTGTCCGAAAGGGGGATTGAGGTGGACAAAGCCAAAGTTGAAGTTATTGAAAAGCTTCCACCTCCCACCAACATTAAGGGTATCCGTAGCTTTTTAGGCCATGCAGGGGTCTACCAATGATTTATCATGGATTTTTCCAAAATCGCTAGACCCCTCACTAGCCTATTAGCTAAGGATGTGCCCTTTGATCTCGATGATGAGTGTCACCAATATTTTGACATCCTCAAGAAGGCACTCATCACTGCTCCAATCATTCAACCTCTTGATTGGATGTTGCCATTCGAAATCATGTGTGATGCTAGTTATTATGCCGTTGGAGCGGTCCTTGGCAAAACCAAGGATAAGAAGCATCATGCAATAGCCTATGCTTGAAAGACTATATCAGGAGCTTAGCTTAACTATGCCACAACTGAAAAGGAGCTCCTAGAAGTTGTCTTTGCTATCGATAAGTTTAGATCATACTTGGTTGGAGCAAAAATCATAGTCTACACAGACTATGCTGCTTTGAAATATTTGCTCTCCAAGAAAGATGCTAAACCTAGGCTAATCCGATGGATTCTCCTACTCCAAGAGTTCGGCCTGGAGATAAGAGATAAAAAGGGAGTTGAGTATTCTATCGCTGATCATCTATCACATATGGAAATCCAAAATACACCGGACATACCTATGAATGATTTCCTACGTGTTGATATGTTGCTTAAGGTGACTGACTCTAACCCTTGGTATGCGGACATCGTAATCTTCATGGTTATGGGGTACGTACCACTAGGGCAGGATAAGAAAAAACTCATTTTTGAGAGTCGACGTCACTTGTGGGATGATCCATACCTCTATAGGGTATGTTCCGATGGGTTGCTTAGAAGTTGCATCCCAACAATCGAAGGCACAAAAATCATCGAAAGATGCCATGCCGCCCACTATGGCGGGCACTACGGTGTTCACTGTACACAGGCAAAGATCTGGAAAAAAAGCGGATTCTTTTGGCCCTCAATGTATGAGGATACAAAGGAATTCGTTCAAAGATGTTGGGAATACCAAAAGCATGAAGGAATCACTGCTCGTAATGCGATGCTCCTCACATACAATCTCCAAGTAGAATTATTTGATGTGTGGGGGATCGACTTCATGGGACCCTTTCCAAAGTCCGATGCTTGCGAGTATATTCTGGTGGCCGTATATTATGTATCCAAATGGCTAGAAGCATTACCATGCAAACATACCTATGCCAAGATCGCTTGGAAAATGTTTCACAAAATCATTATCCCATGGTTTGGAACTCCCCTTATGGTCATAAGTGACGGAGGATCTCATTTCATCGATAAGACCTTCAAGAGCTTTGTGAGGGAGCTTGGGGTTAGGCATAACATTGCTACTCCGTACCATCCCCAAACAAGCGGTCATGCAGAAACTTCAAACAAACAAATCAAGAATATTCGACAAATGACCATCTTTGTGATGGGGAATGGATGGAAGAACATACTACCCGATGCACTTTGGGCATACCATACCTCCTATAAGACACCCATTGGAATGTCACCTTTACAAATTATCTACAGGAAAACTTGTCATTTACCCGTAGAATTGGAATACAGAGCGTATTGGGCAATGAAGAAGTGGTACATGGATCTCCATGAAGCTAGAAAGTTGCGCAAGATGCAAATTCTTAAACTGGAAGAATGGAGGGATAAAGCATGCCATAGTGCCAAGATCTATAAAGAGAAAACCAAGAGGTGGCACGATAAAAGAATTACGCCTAAGGATTTCAAGCCTGGAGATAGAGTCCTACTTTGAAACTCTAGAGTCAAACTTTTTGGACATGGGAAACTAAAAAGTAAATGGGAAGGTCCCTATACTGTGGTAGATACTTTGCCTCATGGGGCAATTACACTCCAAAATGGTGATGGCCATCTATTCAAAGTAAATGGGCACTGTCTCAAGATCTTTTTGGAACTCAAAGAAAATTTGGACAAAGAGGAAGACGTAGTCAATTTGATTGACTTTAATGCTTATCCTTGAAGTTTGGTTAAATTTTCCATGTCCAATAAAGCAAGCTCCAACCCTCACCACTCCTTTCCAATCATCCCACTATCCCCACTTGGCTAAGTAGGAGAGAAGTAAAATGTAGAATATCATAAATACTTTCCTACTTAGGACTTATGCACTTATTTGGATTAAATAATATGAAGTGACTTTGTCAAATAAATTGTGACTCATTGGTGTAGGTAAGTCCGGTAGAGTCTTTCACTTTCCCATGTTTTCGTGTCAAATAATGATAGGTACAAGAACAATTGTGGGGGAGGTCCCACAGGCCTCCCAAAGTGCAACATGCCCTGACCATCATGAAAGAACAATTTAGGCCCTCACATGAAGGACCACGAGAAGATTTGGCCAAGCCATGATGGCTTGACCCACTATTCTTCATTAAGGCAATGGTTTGCGCTCTCTCACCTCTTATCCCTCTATACCTGATTTTTGAGTTGAAATTGATTATGCATGATAATATCATTAAAGGTCAACTCATTGGAAATTAAAATTGTTCAATTTCATATATCATATTTTGCTAGAGAATGAAATATGTCTACTTCTCATTTCAATTTCAATACCATGTTCTTGAACAACATATCAATTTAGGAAAAACATGTCATCTAAGTATTTGATTGGTGTGATATGGTAAATGAGTGAAACATGGAAACTCGCTGTGCTGGAATTGAATTTGTATTGCAATTTTTAAAGTCATCAGATTTTTGCCATCCTCTCTCATTAGAATTTAAATACCCACCAAGGCCATATGATAGAGATATTGAAAATCAAATGCATATGCCACTTTGCATTTTCATTGAACTTTGTCAAACTCTTGACCCTTTATAGTGACTTGCATGAAATCTTTGATTAGGAATTTCTTGTGCACTCGACCATATTCCATGGTTTTCTCACATCCACCATCAAAAGATACTCCATGCAAATTCTGAAAAATCCTCTCTGAATAAAAAGATGCAGAAAAAGGAGTAGAAGGCATGGCTATAAGAGCTCTATCTCAAAAAAGAGAAAAAGAAAAAAAAAAGAGTATTCAAAAAAAAAAGATAGAGAGAGCCAATAAGTAGCCATGCTTCATCCTTGCACAAAAAAATATAGAGAGTGATCAATTGGGAGTAATCATCACCATTCATCATCCACCATCCATAATAAGTGCACAATAATTTCTCTAGTCATTGGTTTTTGTTGCATGGTCTTGTCATGAGGATCTCGTTTTTGACTTAGTAACATATGAATTGCAAGTGAGCCACTTTCTATCCTTACCAAGCTCCACAAAAGCCTATTTAGTTGTAGGAAAAGAACTGGCAACTCATGCGAAGGTGAGAACCAAACACATCGAGAGACTAGATCATTCTTTTGTGGAGCATGGCAATATCTTTTTGACTTGTGAAAATATAGCAATTTCCAAGTTTATTTCAGTAGGAGGAGTCCAGTGAACTACATTCAAGCCGTTCCATCTCTCAAACACCCAAGATGATGTGGTAGCCACATATCAAAGGTTCCTGCACAAAGGTGTGTGTTGAAATGTTTGTATACATATTTTGCACTCGTAGCTGAATTATGATATCACTTAGTTCTTCTTGGCTTCACTCGAGGACAAGTAAAGGACTAAGTGTGTGGGAGTTTGTTGACGGTCCTTAATTGCCAAATCCGACCGTCAATTCCCTGCATAAAAGCTATGGATTGGACAACCAACATAGTGGTAGGAGTTATTTACTAACTATCTCCACAAGTGTTGGTGCAATTGTGTATGCATGTGAATTATGCCCATAATTAGAGGTATCCACAGGGACCAATCAAAGAAACACACCTTTCGACCAATCAGGCGCAAGAACGAAGATTCTGGGACCCACTCGGAGGAGAAAACCAACTAAAAATGAGGGGAATCACCAAAACCCATGATGGGGGCCCACATAACAGTGTTATAGAGAAGTTTCAGTGCGATTGGATTGCAAGTAAGCTGAGGTGCCAGATCGGCCGAATAGGTAAATGCGCCAAACGCGGTCAACCGCCATGTGTTGGCTCCTCGCGGCTTGGAGACCATGATGGCGACTGAGTCACTTGCTTTTTCTAGCGCCAAACCGACCTTTGGAGGGTATAAATAGGAGGTAGGAGGCTCCCTCACTGCACACACCAAAAGCTTGAGTCTAGTAGTCCACTCCAAAGGCGTAGTGCTGCCAAAGTGCTTAGAAAATAGGGACAGAGTGAGAAAGAGGAGGAGGCTCCGGCTTGTCAGGCTTCTTCCATTTAAGGATAGGGTTCGGGCTTGTTGAACCGTCTCCACCTTATTTGTACCTACAAAGTTCTTCCCATCTCAAGTAAGGTACATGATTTCCAATTGAGTTCATTTATTTAATTCAAGCAAGTTAATTCCTTAGTTGTTTGTTCGTTAATTGCTCTATTCATTAGAGGCCCTAGTCTTTGCGCGAAAGGTTAGGGAAGTAATCGATTGCGTAGGTGTGGTGTCTGGGCTTGACATTACCTTTGATTATCTCATAGTCCACAGGTTGTAGAGGTAGGCGGTAGGTGGTGACATCCCTCCCCATCCGTTTTAATCCCCTCCACATTCGACTACGATGTAGGCTCTTGGCGGGACTCGCGTGGCAGACCAGGGTAAGCCTGTGCCCAATACAAGCTGCTATTGACCGACTTGCTTTGAATTAGAAACCCTTCTATTAGGAAATCCACTAGATCCGTTGCCTACCACCAAGCTTTGTGTCCTTGGGTGAACTATTTAGAAGATTAGCACACACATTCCTTGGATTCGATACCCTTGGGAATACTCTTTAAGGGGAAGTGCTATAGCGGTTTCTTAGTGCGCTTGCAGATTTTCATCTGTGACGTACCTTCCATCAACAATCGGTCGACCCCCCTAGTCGGTCGACCTGGTCCTGGCACCAATCGCAATGTGCTTCCTCCAAGTGGCTAACAGGTGGCTCCTCTAACCATTTCAGGGCGCGACGCCATTGGATGCCCTCAGATTCACTTGTAGGTGGGCTATTTGATCCATGTGTTGCCACATGTTGGCGTTGATTGGCTGATAAGGTATTCTTTAGGATTCCTCCCTTGATCTCACTTCAATTTTGTATAAAATTCCAGCATGCACCATATTCTCCAAGTACAAGTGGAACTAGATTATTTCTAACTATGATGTGTGTAAGAAATATTTATTCCCTCACATAATTGAGTTATTTTGTTCGTCAAAATTGGTATATAATGATAGTCAACAATGGGGCCACGTCGGGCGATGACGCGGTTGCGCAGGGCAGCAATGCGCCTGCACCGGGTGACTACGCACCTGCAACGGATGATGACACGCTTGCGTCGGGCGATGACACACCTTTTCCTGAGGCCCCCACTGATATGTCCCTAGGGCTGCTGGGGCCGATGCTCCTGACGGAAGATGTTGAGGAGATAGAGGTGGTCAAAGGGCGACCCTCCGTGGCGACGGCCAAGCCAATCTCCCTCTTTGAGGCCATTGACGTGGCGCACTCCAGCCTCTGTCAAGTGCAGTCTGCGCTCGACCAGGAGTGGAGGAGACTATTGACAGAGGATGAACGTTTCCAAGACTGAATGTGCATCTAGGAATCCCTTGTGGGTTTTGGATGATTTATGACAAGGAAATAAGATCCTAACTACATTGTTGAGATGAACACAGGTTTTAATGTGAAAATGAGCAAAGTGCCAAAAAGAAAGGAGAATGAGGAGCAATGTGGAAAAGAGCTCAAAGAACAAGTGTAGTAGATCATTGTGTATGGAGTGTGTTAAGGAAACATACCCCAAGAGCGCAACCACAAATAATCACACACATTGCGCAAGTTTATACAGGACCGAACATGTTCGATTGACCCCGGACTAGTCTGATATCTTTCTGCACAGGATCGGACAAGTCTGGTATCACCACGAACTAGTCCGATATCTCCCTGACTAGAATCAGACTAGTCCTCCCCAGTGCGGACTAGTCCTCCAAACACCTCACAAGTTGTACAAAATCGGACAAGTCCGATATTAGCACGGACTAGTCTGAAAAACCCTCTGACCTAAATTGGACAAGTCCTCCAGGTGCGGACTTCTCCCCAAGTTCACTTAGGGTTTCACTTTTCCGGACAAGTCCAATATCTATCGGACTAGTCCGAAGATTTCCAGAACCAAAATCGGACAAGTCCGCCTTCAGACGGATTAGTCCGATATTTCGAGACACCTAGGGTTTGCTACACAGTCTGGTGTTCACCACGGACTAGTCCGATATTCCTAAACCCTAACGGTAACTTTTGGGAACCCCATATAAATAGGTGTACACGGCCCATCTTTCACTCTCTCGACCTCCTGTGCCGTCACACCTCCCAAGAGCCTAGAAAACACTTCTCTCCATGAAATAAAATGCAACAAAGATCAATCCCTTGAGGATACACTTTGGATCATTGGAGAGACACAGTTCATCACTCATTGAGGTCTTGGTTTGATTCCCTAACACACTCCTGTGTTTTTCATTGTAATCTTTCGAGTGTGTTCATGGTGGAATTCATATTGTAATCTCGGGGAGCCCTCAACGTGTGAGCAGGCCCCTTGAACTTGGTTATTTGCCCTTTGTGATAAGTGAAGAGGATTGGCCTCCGTGGCGATCCGACGAGGGTAGGGTTGGAGAAGACCCGATCCTTTTGTTGAGTCCTCAACGTGGACGTAGGTTGCCTCTGTGGGAACCGAACCACAGGATAAAGTGCTTGTGTTCTTACATTGTGCTCATTGTTCTTATACTTTATATCAATCTAGGGTTTCAATCAATCTTGCTTACTTTACATTGAAACATTGAATATAAGATTAACTTGTGGTACATCCTAGTTCATAATCGTGTAACACCTGAATTACAAGTATATTTCCGCTGCATACATCCTAGGATCAAGATAATTGAGCAAATTTGATAAACCTAGACGGTACACACCGGACTAGTCCGCATTCAACCGGACTAGTCCGATATCTCGAGATTTGATCTGGTTGTTAAGTGTTGCAGGTTCCGACAAAATTCAAAAAGGCCTATTCGTCCCCCCTCTAGGCATCATTCAATTGGTATCAGAGCAAGGTTCTTCAAAAGGAGACTAATCGCTCGAAGAGATCATGTCGGACATGAAGGACGTACACCAGAGCAACAACAAAGAGAAGGTTGATGAAGACAAGAACCAAAAGCTGGAGAGGCTCCTCGAGGCCATTGAAGACTTCGAGGATGACAATGAGGAGACGCTGGAACTAAAGGCGCTCCTAAGGAAGAAAACTCTTTCCAAAGGAAAATTAAAGATTGAAGATGATAAGAAGAAGAAGGGGGGTAGTCACACCGACTACTCCCGATATCCTTTTAATTATGATCGCCTAAATACTAACAACAATCATTATCTATCTATTCCACTTGGAAAAGCCCCACACTTCGACAACAATGACTACTCAATGTGGAGGCAAAACATGAAAATGCATCTGATTTCTCTCAATCCAAGTTTATGGCACATAGTATGCAGAGGAATAGATATCCCACACGACGATGAGGAGCTCACACCTAGCCAAGAGCAAGCAATCATCAAAATGCCCAAGCTGCTGCAGTCATTACTTCATCGCTCAGTCGGGATGAGTTTACAAAGGTGGATGGACTCGAGGTCGCGAAGGAGATATGGGATACGTTGCAAACCGCACATGAAGGCGATCGTCATGTGAGAGAAGCGAAGATCAAGATGATTGAAGGCGATCTAGGAAGGTTTGCCATCGAAGAAGATGATTCACCACAAGACATGTACAACTGACTAAAGACGCTCATCAACAAAGTGCGAGCATACGGGAGCAAGAAATGGAATGACCACGAGGTGGTGAAGCTCACTCTTAGAGCTTTCATGCCTCGCAATGTCACTTTATGCTCCATGATACGATAAAGCACCGGGTACAAGAAGATGACCCCAGATGAGCTACTTGGGAACATCATCAACTATGAGATGATGGAAAAGCAAGCCAAGCACGTTAAGGAGATTGTCGATCTCACCTCGTCAAAGAAGAAAGGTGTTGCTTTGAAGTCCATCCTCAAGCCCTTATCTAAAGAAGATTGAGAAGCTCAATTAGAAGAAGACGGTGACGATGAGTGCAGTGACTTGGATGCAGACCATTCATGAAGAAGTTCAAATGAATGATGAAGAAAAGACAAGGTGCTAAATCGAGTGAAGGGAAGTACAAGGAAAAATCAAGACCGAAGTTGAGGCGGGCATGCTATAACTGTGGTGAGTATAGCCACTTTATAGTTGATTGCCCATATGAAGAGAACAAGAAGAAGACCAAAGAAGTGAAGCCTCAACCCAAGAAGTTCTTCAAGAAGAAGCAGCAAGCTGAACAAGCGCATCTTGGGAAAGAATGGGACTCAAATGATGAGTCCTCATCCGAAGAAGAAGAGGAGATGGCTAGCATAGCCATTGAAAAGACATCCATGAAGTCCACTCTCTTCCCCACTCTTGGCGCACGAAAGGGGAACGACACTTGCCTTATGGCAAAGGATGGTAAACGCAAGGTAACTACCAAATCCTCTTCCGTGGATTCCTATTCTAGTGATAGTGAAATTAATAGTGATAATGAAGATATGCTAATTGGCTTAGATAAGAAAACAGTCTCTAAAATGAAATTTTTACTTGATCAACTTGTTGAGAAGGAGAAGTTGATACATCGTCAAGAAGACATGATTATCTCCCAAAAGGAGGAATGTGTTGAACTTGACAAGCTTCTAGAACTTGAAAAAGAGCAAAGCAAGTCACTAGAGCTTGAGTTAACTTCAAGCAAGGAAGCTTACTTGGAGTTAAGCGACTCAAATGATACAATCAAGGATGAACTTTCTAACCTAATCAAGGTTAACAAGATCATTGAAGTAAAAGTTGTGTCACTCAAGCAAGGTGACCCTTCATCCTCTTCAAGCTCACCTTCTCAACCACTTAAAACTGAAGCTATCATTACTTGTTCATGTAGTAAATTTGACATTAGCTTAAAAGGCAAGTCAAGCTCTATCAAGGATAAGCATCCTGCCCAAAAGTGGCATATTTGACAAGGAGAATGTCAAATATGCACGCAGTGCATACTTGGCCACAAGACCTCCTAATGTCAAATATGGCATTGGGTATTCCTATGGTGGAAAGCAAAATTCTAGAAGCCATAAGAATAACAAGGAGAGCATTATATTTGTAAAAGGAAGACCCTTTCAAACTGGAAAATCCAAAGTTAACACATCCAACAAGCTTGATCACCGGACTAGTCCGATCCGGGTCCGGACAAGTCCAGTCCTCCGGACAGGTCCGATCTCCCAGACTAGTCATGTATACAAACAACAACAGTTGCTTTTTAGAACCTTTGATGCATCTTATGTGTTAATGATAAGTAATATTGGTAAGATATATGTTCATTATGTTGGGCCACGCCATGGGAACACCAAGTCTCATGTGTGGGTGCCTAAATCCCTTGTGACTAACCTAAAAGGACCCACGCAAGCTTGGGTACCTAAAACCAAGGCATGATTTGCTTTTGTAGGCCTATTCCTCCTGTGGATCTAAATGGGTGCTAGATAGTGGCTGCACCAACCATATGACCGGAGAAAGAAGAATGTTCGTTGAGTATGAAGAAAATGAGGATCCAAGCGAGGGCATCTATTTTGGAGACAATAGTCAAGGAAAGGTGCTCGGTACTGGTAAAATTGTCATATCATCCAAACATTCTCTTTCTCATGTACTACATGTTGATTCCTTAGATTATAACCTGCTGTCCATATCTCAACTATGTGACAGAGGTTATAATTGTTTGTTCACTAATGAGGGTGTGACCGTCTCTAGGAGGAGTGATGGTTCCATCGCATTCAAGGGTATGTTAAAGGGAAAGCTTTACCTTGTTGACTTCAACAAAGATAAAGCTGAACTTGACACATGCTTGATTGCAAAGACCAACATGGGTTGGCTGTGGCATAGACAACTAGTGCATGTTGGTATGAGGAATCTTCAAAAACTCCTCAAGGGCGATCACATCCGAGGTTTGAAGGATGTTGTTTTTGAGAAAGACAGGCCTTGTAGCGCATGCCAAGCCGGTAAGCAAGTTGGAGTACTCATCCCGCTAAGAACGTCATGACTACAACAAGACCGCTCGAGCTACTTCACATGGACTTATTCGGTCCAGTTGTCTACATAAGCATCGTCGGTAAGAAATATGGTTTAGTAGTTGTTGATGATTTTTCTCACTTCACTTGGGTTTACTTTTTACATGATAAGGCAGAAACACAAGTAATCTTGAAGAAATTTTTCAAGCGTGCTCAAAATGAGTTTTGATTGACAATCAAGAACATTCGAAGCGACAATGGCACGAAGTTCAAGAACACACAAGTTGAGGAGTACCTAGATGAAAAAAGGAATAAAGCACAAGTTTTCACCTCCTTACTCCCCTCAACAAAACGGAGTTGCCGAAAGGAAGAACCGAACCCTCATAGAGATGGCGAGAACAATGCTCGATGAGTAAAAGACGTCAGATCGATTTTGGGCGGTAGTGGTCAACATCGCTTGCCACGCCATAAATCAATTTTATCTTCATCGACTACTCAATAAGACATCCTATGACCTACTCACTGGTAACAAGCCTAATATTTCATACTTTCAAGTTTTCGGTTCCAAATGCTATATTTTGAACAAGAAGCCTAGGACATCAAAGTTTGCTTCGAAGTCCGATGAAGGTTTCTTGCTTGGTTATGATTCGAACACTTACGTCTATCGTGTCGTCAACAAGACCTTCGGACTTGTTGAAGTAGCACGTGACGTAGTGTTCGATGAAACTAATGGCTCTGAAAAGGAGCAAGTTGATCCATGTGTGCTAGATAGAGAAGAAGCTCCTTGTCAAGCATTGAGAAGAATGGCGTTAGGCGAAGTTCGACCACAAGAGCCACCTCTACATATGCATGAGGAAAACGAACCACAAGAGGAGGCCAACGATCAAGGGGGGTATTCCATACAAGATCAACCTCAAGAAGACAAAAATGACCAACAAGTCAAAGAGGGAAACCATTTAGGGGGAGAAGAAGATGATCATGAAGATTCAAGATAGCAAGTACCACACCCAAGAGTGCACCAATGCGTCCAAAAAGGGATCACCCAATCGACAACAATTTCAAGCGGAATGAGGTGTGGGAACTAGTCAAAAGACCCAAGTCCAACGTCGTCGGCACCAAATGGGTCTTCGGCAACAAACAAGACGAACACGGGGTGGTGACAAGGAACAAGGCACGACTTGTGGCCAAAGGGTATTCACAAGTCGAAGGTTTGGATTTCGATGAGACCTTTGCTCCCGTAGCTAGGCTTGAGTCTATTAGAATATTACTTGCATATGCTACTCACCATGATTTCAAGCTCTATCAAATAGATGTGAAAAGCGCCTTCCTCAACGGACCAATCAAGGAGGAGGTGTATGTGGAGCAACCCCCCAGGTTTGAAGATGAAGAGTTCCCCGATCACGTATTTAAACTGCGTAAGGCTCTCTACGGCCTCAAACAAGCTCCTAGAGCTTGTTATGAGTGTCTTAGAGATTTCTTAATTGAAAATGGTTTTAAGATCGGTAAAGTAGATTATACATTGTTTACAAAGAACTTTGACAATGGTCTCTTTGTTTGTCGAATTTATGTTGATGATATAATCTTTGGTTCAATTAACAAATCTTTTTGCGAGGAATTTAGTAAAATTATGATAGAAAGGTTTGTGATGTCCATGATGGGAGAGCTAAAGTACTTCTTGGGATTCCAAGTGAGACAACAAAAGAAGGGACGTTCATAAGCCAAACCAAGTACACTCAAGACATACTCAAGAAGTTTGGAATGGACAAGGCGAAGCCCATAAAGACTCCCATGGCAACGAATGGTCACTTGGATCTCAGTGAAGATGGACCAAACGTCGATCAAAAGGTATATCGCTCCATGTTTGGATCTCTACTATACTTATGTGCATCTAGGCCAGACATTATGTTGAGTGTATGCTTGTTTGCAAGATTTCAAGTGTAAAAGCCCGCTTTTCTGAAGAACAAAAAAGCAAAAATGCGAACTTAAAAATTTTGAAAGTGGACATGGAAATCCAAACTCACATGAACCATATGAGTAACCAATGTTCACTAAAAATAGGAACTTGTTAAAATTTTACATATAGAACATGGTTGCTAATGTATATTAGAATTTAAGGTGTAAAATCCTCAATTTCCAAGTATTCCCATTTTCAGTAAAAATTTAAGGAGGAAAAGAAAACAAAATAGAGAGAAAGAAAAAAGGAATTTTCCAACCCTAAAATGGGATATTCAGAAAAGTTCAAATCTAAGGCTGTAAATTGTTCCATGACCTTCTAATATTCCAAATTGACTTGATGAGGACATCACTTCTATGGATACAAACAACACTCCATTGAACATACAAGATGCAATCAATAGAGTTCATACACAACAATTAATTTCAGAGGTGAACTCGTTCTTATATATTTCCTTTTATGTTTTTGAGCATAGATTGCTACTTAATGATTTAATTGTGATTAGGATCCATGGAGAGGTTCAAGGAGTACTTGGAGTTAGGGACGTGGAAGACCAGAGAATTCGTTCAAAGAAGATGAAAACCGAACCAAACTCCAAATCGTATCCAACTCGGAGTCCAAGAGCAGTACGCAATAAAACGGACGCCCAAGATGCATACTAACTCCGTTTTAGACGTTATACATATGCACGGAAAGGGGAGAGGATAACCTTTCCAATGGCACCGGTCCCATGTCAAAATTCCTTCGGAGTCGACGGAAATCGTCGAAACAAAATCAAGTACAGAATCTGTCAGGGTGCTGCGCCACCGTATTGGGCCATTGGGCCTTGTATCAGGTCTAAGTCCATTATTTTCGTGTCTTAGGAGGTCACGACCCTAACACCCCCTTGACGTTCTCCCACCTATATATACTCCATGGTAGCCGCCATAGACAATTGGGTTTTGCTTAGATCAATAATATCGCCGTTTATCGGTTTGTAAAACCCCAATTCAGCAATTTCAGATTGCTTCTTCTACGTTCTTGCTTGTGTTCTCGGTTGCACTTGCAGGGATTAGCCTTCTTGGCGAGGTCAAGCGTGTGCAGCACGGTTGATAACCAACGGAGCGGTGGTGTAGTGATTGCAGGGGTTGTTCGTGTTCTACTCGAGAGCCTCGGATCATCAACGTCGAGATCTCCATATCAATCGACCTATCCATTACCTTTCGGAAGATCGGGACTCAACTTTTTCCTATCATGACTCTCGGTAAAGTTTCAAAAAATTTTGAAGCACGTTTTCCATTTATTGGACACGTACTGAGAGTTTAATCAAAGTCGACTTCAAATTTAAACTTTGTGCTTAAACTTGTCCAAATCAACTCCAAATTTTTCCCGAGGTCCCTTATAGTTCAAAAAGATTAACTTCAAAGTTTCAGGATTTTTGAACCTAATCTACCATTTATTTCATTGAATCAAGTATCACCGCTTGAATTCAAATTCAAACCTGAGTTCGAAATTCAACTTGCTCAGTTCTGAAATCTGATTGCACCATAAAATTCTTCACATTTTATTTAGTCATTGCGCCAAAGTGGAATATTTTTGAAGCATGTCTGCTAGCCCTAATTGAAATTGGAAAGAGGAATGAGGGAGGTGGGTCCCACAAGTGGTCCCCACAGGTCAGGTCGGCACCTGCTCTCTCTTTCCTCCCCTGCCTCCACGCAGATGCTCTGCATGTGCCACCGTGATGAAACATCGGCAAGATAAGTACCGTGAATCAAGTCAGAGGAACACTCATTCTCTCCCTCGCCACGCCGGCGCTCCACCTCCCGGCCGCGCCCCACTCCCGCTCGCCCCTCCTCTCCCGGCCTGGTTGCCGTCCGCCTGCCTCTGCCGCACGCTGGCACTGGCCACCTCCATCGCATCGCGCCGACCGCCTCCTCACCGGCGCCGCCCCGTGCCTGCCCGCCACTGTCCCGCGTCCCAGCTCGCCCCGACGCGCCCGCCTCTGCTTCCGACGGCCCCGGCTTGCCCCACCCCTGCTCAGTCTGCCGATGTCGCCCACCTCCACCGCATCGCGCCCCTGCAGGCCCGCATCGCACCCACCCGACCGCAGCATCGAGCGGTCCCGCGCCGCACCTGCCCCGCCTCCTGGCCGCCGGCCTTGCTCACGCCGCGCGCGTCTCCTGACCCGCGCTCGCCCCGCCGTGCGCCGGCTGCTTGCAGCGCCGCCACCACGCCGAGCCCCGGGCCGCATGCTCGCCTCCCCAACTCCTCCCTGCGCGCGCCCCCTCCCATGCCAACCGCCGTCTTGGCTCCCAATGACCGCCGTCCACCGCAAGCCGCGCCATGGCCGCGTCCTGACCATAGCCAGCGACGGCAGCGCCTGGCCGCTGCTGCATGCTTTCCTGGCGCCACACCCATGTGCCGCTTGCCTCCCTGCGCGCCGACAATCCCGACTGCTGCCTCCCGCGTGCAGCCGCCAGTTGTGCGTGCCCCTACCACGGTGTGCCCTGCTCCTCGCCGATGACCCGAGTTCTGCGCTCCAGTTCACGTAGCGCCGCTGGAAGCCACTCGCCGGCCGCCGTTTGTACCTCGCCATGCCATAGCTCCTCCCACCCACATGCAGCATGCCATCCTCCGTCCACACCTACCCCCGTGCCCCATGGCCGCACCACTGTCAAAGCCCATTCCTTCCGCGGCACCAATCATTCGTGCCGTCGCCGTCGTATCTCCACCCCACGGCACTGCTACAGCGTGTTCCAAGTCCACCTCTAGGCAACCAGCAAGGCTATGCCCGCGTTCGAAGTTAGGCCACATCTTCTATGCATCGACATCGTCGCCTACTTTCCGTTGTCATGGCATTCTGTTCATAGGTCGTGTCCTAGCAGAGAAGCAAGTGATATGAGAGATGTAGGATATGCAGGAACATGTCGTTGACACAACAACATTGACAATAGATCCAAGGTTAGCCCTGATTTGTGCAAAGATTGGTCAGATCAATGCTGTAGTCAACCTGTTTGGCGAAATGGTTACAAGGCGAAACTAAGTGTGTTACCGTTCAATGCTAGTCTATGGATGCAAGTCTATTGTGGGGTGGCAATCGACCAAGACATGTGCCAAGATACCCTTTGAATGGTGATGAAGCGACGGAATCAAGTACACACCCAAGATGTTCGGCGAGATGCCTACAAGGTGAGCCTTGCCCTGAAATGTCTTCCTTGACGTCATCGAAGTCTGTTCATGGTGACTGCTAATGGTACTCATGTGTCGCCAAGCCATACGTCCATTTTCCGCATTGATATCATTCCTATAGAAATCCCCAAGTTGACCTCCTTTGACGCTTGTATCACGTTGGCCTGTCCGTGCGTGCTCGTGATGCTCCACCATGAGCCGCGTTGACGTCGTTGATCACATGACGTCGTCGTGACGCTCCGAGCCGTCATCGTGGCCTGACATCAAGATGAAGGATGCTTGTGATGTGTGTGGTGCTGGAACACAAGCATGACTCGTTGGACAATAGTTGTCAAGCCAAATTAGGTTTTAGTCGATGTGAGGGTGATCGAGTCCTAGGTTTAGCCAAGGTCCTCAATAAAAGGCCTTCTAGGTCAAACCACGGATGTTGGTGATCACTGCTGCCCCGTGGTTGAGTAATGTGAGAACGTTGCGACCGACAAGGAAAACTAGACCAAGGGGAACCTTGGATAAGAGTTCCTGATCGTGTCAACGATGTTTCTTAACCGTCCGCAGAATTGCTTAACTAGGTGTGCCGTTTCATCAACGACAAGTTCGTCGAGTCGCTTGCCGATGATCGAGTCGACATCACTAACCTTGTGACTCATAAGGTGGTGTTCGGGATTCCGCTCACCACCATGGATGAGTACGGGTCGATGTGAACGTCGATGAGATGATCTTCCCGTTAGGGCAAAGCACATCGTCGCAACATAGTAATGCCTTATATTCAAGTTTCAGGAGTTCACCGAGCTCATCTGGACAATCTTGCAAAGGACACTGCAATAGTGTCATGTAAGAACTTGGACAATGCTTGTGAAGATAGTCGTAGCGACTGGTTTACCTAAAGGTCCTTTGATTGTTGTCTTGGTACTCACATCAGGTTAACAGGGTTTGTTATAACTCTTTGAGTCCAAGCAATGTCGATCTCACTTCTTTTCCAAGTGTCGCTAGGGTTTCACATTGATTCATCCTAATTCAGAACCCTATGATCACACTAGTCACTTGATTAGGTTCACTCTTTAATGAGTTTGTGTAACTTCATTGGTCGCCTTATGAGTCGTGACCTCTTGTTGCACAGTTCACTTATGCCTTAAGCTTTCGATGCCCCCCCCTTGATTCCTTAGTCATTCTTACACTATTCAGTCCAACACTGCCACACCAGTCAGTCTCAGTTTTCTTGAGTGGCATAGCTCCAAGGGTTAAGTGAATAATTGCATTGCATGCTTGCATTGCACCTTTCGATTCACGTCTAGACACTACTATGACCACTTGACTTATCCATAGTTTCTCCACCCATCCGAGACATATCTAATCTTCCTAGTCAATCCTCTTCTTCTTAAGGTTTTTACAACTCGTCGAGTCCATTATTATATTACATTAATTACTTATATGCATATCACGTCGATAGGAACGTGATGATAGGTGATCATCGAGAAGTTTCTCTTGAGGAGAATACCGAGGAGTTCCAACTTCAAGATTCCATGGCAGATTCTCCGGAGGAACACCAAGCCCTAACAACTGACATTGTTATAGAGTCGCAAACAAGGCAAGCCCCGGTTTGTATTTAAGAGCTTTTCAAAGTTTTCCAGTTTATTCACATACGTCTTCAGTTGATATTGTGCATTTACGTGTAAGGTGTTTGATTCTCCACTTACATATCCACAAATCCTATGGGGGGGTTGGAAAGGTTTACAGCTGGACGTGTAGAACTGCCAATGCTAAATATACCGATAGAAGTCGAGTAGTTGGAATCTACTCGCGAGGTAGGAATAACAAATCACATGAGGGTGAAAGATTAAAAAAATGGCTTATGAAATGAATACTAGACTGGGCACGGGGAATAGGAGTCGACGAGATGGAATTTCGAGCACATAGCCCTGCCTGTGTCGCTTGAGGATCGTGCCGTATCTGGCACCATCGGGCAAGCTTGAACTATACTGGTTGCATAATGGTATATGGGCCCATTAAACTGATGTAACTCCAGAATGTAGTGTGGAGACTCCTCGGTTTTCCTTGAATGGAGATGCAAAGGCATAAAGGTCTAAATCTTCTAGCGGGCAACTTCGACGTGTCCGTGTAGGGGACCTTTTGCTCAGGATGAAGAGGTTTGTCAACATTAGGGTCTTGGGTGAAAGGTGGCCACGTATGACGCGGGGAGGAGAGCACGTATGTGTCTCTCACGCGGGTGTGCGTGTCGTGCAGTCCGGGTGTGTCCTGATTGCAATCACCGTCCCTCGCGATAATAGAGTACCACTTGTGCGTCGCTGTCGTGACGTAGTAAATACTAAAGAAGCTAGAAAAATATGTTGTATTGAATTATAATTGCTTTGCAACCTTGTATGGCTTAGAGATAGCACAATTAAAAGTTTACAATTTCCAAATACTTACCCTGTACTAGCATTATGTTCTTTGGGCATGTCATATCATCGGCAAAGTGTTTCTTGTTTGATTGTGGAGTCTATGATGTGCCGTGCCTGAAGAATGTCATGTGCTACTTAAAACATGATTATAAGGATCCACTTGTAGGCGAGTATTTTATGCTATTCCTTACATATGCTTTGTATTCACCCCTGCATATGTCTAGTGAGACAGGTTAGTCTTGCTGAGCCTTATGCTCACGTTTGTACTTTAATGATTTTTGCAGGTATTAGTTTTATTTCTGCTGTTCAGGTTGTACATGAGACTCGAGGTTCGAGATAAATCTCATGTGAACCATGCCGCTGTTGAATGTTCTTCATGTTGCTAATGAGAATCGTCCTAGAGCACAGACAGCTTCTCTCCTGCTTAGTTAGGGGAGATTATGAGTATGTATTTTCCGCTGCGTGTGTACTTCTGTGGTACACTCTTTTGTAAACTCTTCTTATTATGAAATGAAAACTTTATATGTTTTGGTATCCTTTTCGTGTGTGCTGTTAGGTGTCGCATCGCACGACACCACCCAATGAGATCCTCGGATGTGCGGACTCCGGTCCCCACATCAAGCCAACTCAAAAGAGTGTCATTTGACAACCGTTAAGAGAATCTTGCAGTATTTAGTTCAGACACCCAATCTAGGCCTTTGGTACCCCAAAGGTTCCAAATTGAATCTCATTGGATACTCCGATGCAGATTATGCCGGATGCAAAGTAGATAGAAAAGTACCTCCGGTACATGCCAATTCCTAGAAAGATCCTTTGTTTCTTGGTCCTCCAAGAAACAAAACTCCATTGAACTATCCACGGCCGAAGCGGAGTATGTTGCAGCCGAGAGTTGTTGTGCACAACTCCTTTGGATGCGACAAACTCTAAGGGATTACGGTTACAATATGAACCGCATTCCGCTCCTTTGTGATAATGAGAGTGCCATTAAAATTGCCCATAATCCCGTTGAGCAATATAGAACCAAACACATAGACATCCGACATCATTTTTTGAGAGACCATTTTTTGAAGGGAGACATAGCCATTTCACATGTCAATGCCGAAAAGCAACTAGCCAATATATTCACCAAGCCACTTGATGAAAAACACTTTTTCGAGCTCCAAAATGAACTTAATATCCTCGATGCTCGGAGTATGGCTTGAAATCTTGTATACCTGAATGCTATCTTCAAAATTCATTGATTGTGTTGTGAAAATCATCTCTCTCAATTTTTCCAAAAAAAAAACTATGTCAATTACTAGATCTTGGGATTTATGGTCATCGCTCGATTGTTGAATGCTTACTGATCATATTAATTAAGATTGTTTGGTGTGTGTTTGCTCCCTACTTTTCTTAATAAGTACCTTCAAATATATTACCCGGACTAGTCCGCATGTGCAGACTAGTCCGCAGAGCGCCGGTTAGGCCGGACTAGTCCAGCTGACCACAGACTAGTCCGATATAGTCTCTGGAAAAGTTCTGACTAGTCCGATCTTTTTCGGACTTGTCCGATTTTTCGTGTCCATAACCCTAGCCGCCGCCAAACCCTAATCTCCCTCACCCCACACTTGCCTCAATCTTTCTCTCTTCACGCTCGAGCTCCCCAAGGCGATTCTTTGATTCCTCCATCAAAACTTCGCAAGTTTGGGTGGAAATCGACCGCCATTGCGTAGGGATTGAAGACCATGGACTTGTCCGATCCTTCAACACCTACATCTCCGCGAATCAAGCAATTTTGGTAAATTTTCTTCCATAACCCTAGAAATTGCTATTTCCTTCAATGTTGATCAACTAGCTTGGTTCCTATCACCAAATACATGCTTCCTTGATGTATTTCATTAATGCTAAGCTAGTTGTGCATTAGGAATTACCATTCGTCTCATAGTTAGGGTTCTAGAGGTTGAACACCAGACTAGTCATGTCCAGGTATGGACATGTCTGGTCAACCAGACTAGTCCGTGCCTGTACACCGGACTAGTCCGATTTTTCTGGACTCAACCCTAACTTCTCGATTCCTCAATGCAACTTCTTGCCATATATACTCATCAATGCCTTGTGAAATCTATTCTCAGGACAATGTCGAGCACCAACGATGAGATCTCTGATTTCGAGGCTGAGATGGACCACGAAGCCGTGCTTCGATCCTCGACGAGCCTTAGCAAGAAGCGCCAAAAGCACCCTTCCGAGCCAACACCTTCTCCTCCCCATGTTCAAAGGAAGGTGCCCGTGAAGAAGCCAACATCCAAGGCTTCTACAGGAGGTGGCCCTGGCCAAGCCAAGGGCAAGGGCAAAGGAATTGCATCGGGCCCGATTCGCCCCCTAAAGCTGTCAGCTCCAAGGGAAGGGGCCAGGGATCCCATAGAGGAGAGATTCAATGGAAAGGGAAGTGACACGGCTGCCAAGTTCAGGATTGTTGATTGCTACAACTGTCCGAAGCAAGCTGCCGATGGGAGGTTTTGGAGCAATTTTCATGCAGATTTCTACAAGACCATCTATCTTTCAATGAAGACGCCAGTGGTGTGCAGCCAATGGATCGGTTGGGCGCATTTTGAGAAGAAGGGCTGCTCACCATTTGTTGAGGTGGTCGAGGCTATCGAGGCACGGATTGAAGGATCTATTCGCCTTCCGGAACAATTGGAATGATGAGGTGATTGCCCAGTTTTATGCTACTTGTCACTTTGCTAGTGACGAGGAAGAAAGGGTGACTTGGATGACTCATGGATCCAAGTACACCATCACTTATGAAGAATTTGCAAGGATGCTGCATCTTGACACCTCGAGCAATGACAATGTTATCATCCAGAACATTGGTGTCATTGAGAAAGACAGGATGAAGTTTCTTTATGAACCCACCTCCAAGTTCAACCCCCCTTCTACCAAGAACATGAAGCCCTTCTTTGTGGTGTTGAACAGGGTTCTAAGGAAGACAATTGCCACCAAGGATGGGGATGCAGGAAGTATGCAGGGGTATCTCAAGACCTTGATTAAGGTCATTAGCAAAGACAGAAGATTTGATGTCTTTGACTATATTTGGAACGACATGGTGAACATCTCCTACACACCGAATAGGTCCTGTGGCTATGCTCCTTATTTGATGTTTATGATTGAAAAGGTCACAGGCATAGAGTTTTTCAAGGATGTGGAGAACCTCCCCTTGAGGCCCTAGAAGCCTCAACATCCAAGTGTCCAAGCTGATCCCTCTCCGGCTTCTAGTGTTGAGGCTCCAGTGAGAGCTAGTGGAGGTGCTAGAGATGCTCCCGCCACTAGGGCCCCTCCTCAAAAGGGGTCCCCAAGTGGCATCTTGAAGTACCTGGCAACTATTTTTGCCTCCTGCAAAAAGTCCGAAGTGAAGGCCCACAAGCTCAACAAGAGAAGAAAGGCCGACATGAGATATGTCAAGGAGAATGTGAAGCAGATTTGCCAAAAGCTGGAGATCGAGCCCATTGGATCTCCAGTAATTTCTGATGACTCCGACTTTGATTTCTTCGAGCTCGGGCCCTTGACTCCCTCTGAGCTTGCCTATTTTGGCATTAGGGACTGGAGTGGTTCTGCTCCTCCTCCTCCTCCTCCTCCTCATCAGCCAGAGGATGAAGATGAAGACGACGAGAGGACCGAAAACGAGGCTTGAAGACTTTAGGTCCCTCCTCTCCTTCTTTTTGGTGCCTTGATGCCAAAGGGGGAGAGATTGAGGGGGAGTCTTAGGTTTTAGCTGTAGGTGCGAGGAGAGCTTCTTTTTATGTCTTTTGTCTATTTTGTGGGTTGTAAGACTCTTAATATGCTCTTATGGTACTTTTGGTCATGTGATGCAATGTTTTGAACTACTTATGAAGAAATTGATGAAATATGTGATTTTGCTATAAGAATGACATATATGCTTGTTGTGATGTGTTGATGTCAATTATGTCATTCTCATCATGATTATTGCTTCTATACACTTAGTTCTGCATCCCACCATAAAGAGTGCACATATGGATCATGTTTTCAATGCTTAACGTGTTTTAAACTCATATGTGCACACTTTATGAAAATCTCAACTTTTCATCATATTTTGTGAAATCTAAATTTGTTGTCATCAATCACCAAAAAGGGGGAGATTGAAAGTGCATCTAGGAATCCCTTGTGGGTTTTGGATGATTTATGACAAGCAAATGAGATCCTAACTACTTTGTTGAGATGAGCACATGTTTTAATGAGAAAATGAGCAAAGTGCCAAAAGGAAAGGAGAATGAGGAGCAATGTAAAAAAGAGCTCAAGGAACAAGTGTAGTAGATCATTGTGTATGGAGTGTGTTAAGGAAACACACCCCAAAAGCTCAAGCACAAATAATCACACACATTGCACAAGTTTATACAGGACCAGACTAGTATGACTGACCCCAGAATAGTCCGATATCTTTCTGCACTAAATCGGACAAGTCCGATATCACCATAGACTAGTCCGATATCTCTCTGACTAGAATCGGACTAGTCCTCCCTAGTGCGGACTAGTCCTCCAAACAGCTCACAAGTTGCACAAAATCGGACAAGTCTGATATTAGCACAAACTAGTCTGAAAAACCCTCCGACCTGAATCGGACAAGTCCTCCAGGTGCGGACTTGTCCCCAAATTCACTTAGGGTTTCACTTTTCTAGACAAGTTTGATATCTATCGGACTAGTATGAAGATTTCCAGAACAAAAATCGGACAAGTCCGCTTTCACATGGACAAGTCCGATATTTCAGGACACCTAGGATTTGCTACACATAGTCCGGTGTTCACCACGGACTAGTCCAATATTCCTAAACCCTAATGGTAACTTTTGGGACCCCATATAAATAGGTGTAAACGGCCCATCTTTCACTCTCTCGACCCCCTGCGCTGTCACACCTCCCAAGAGCCAAGAAAACACCTCTCTCCACGAAATCAAACGCAACAAAGATCAATCCCTTGAGGATACACTTTGGATCATTGGAGAGACACGGTTCATCACTCATTGAGCTCTTTGTTTGATTCACTAACACACTCCTGTATTTTTCATTGTAATCTTTTGAGTGTATTCTTGGTGGAATTCATATTGTAATCTTGGGGAGACCTCAACGTGTGAGCAGGCCCCTTGAATTTGGTTATTGCCCTTTGTGATAAGTGAAGAGGATTGGCCTCCGTGGCGATGCGATGAGGGTAGGGTTGGAGAAGACCGAATCCTTTTGTGGACTCCTCAACATGGACGTATGTTGCCTTTGTGGGAACCGAACCACGAGATAAAGTGCTTGTGCTCTTACTTTGAGCTCATCATTCTTATACTTCATATCAATTTAGGGTTTCAATCAATCTTGCTTACTTTACGTTGAAACATTGAATATAAGAGTGACTTGTGGTACATCCTAGTTCATAATCGTGTAACACTTGAATTACAAGTATATTTCCGCTGCATACATCCTAGGTTCAAGATAATCGATCAAATTTGATAAACCTAGACGGTACACATCGAACTAATCCGCACTCAACCGGACCAGTCAGATATCTCGAGATTTGATCTGTTTGTTAAGTGTTGCAGGTTCCGACAAAATTCAAAAAGGCCTATTCACCCCCCTCTAGGCCACATTCAAGGACTAGGACAAGTTCTTGCGATTCAAGACTGGGCAGGCAAATAAGGAGGTGCAGTAAGAGCGGACGAGGCTGAAGGATGAGGAGAAGGCACTGGAGCTGGAGCGATCACTGACCAAGCTGCTGGAAGCTAAGTCCATGGAGCTCTTGGTAGAGGCTCAGGAGGCTCACAAGGCTGCCAACGACCACCTCAGCACCCGTGAGGAGCTTCTGCAGGCGTTTGCTGGTCGCAAGATCGTCGGCACTGAGCGGGAGCGGAAGTCACAGGAGTAGGAGGAACAGGTGGAGGAGGCCCCTCAATAGTTTGGTAGGACTGGGATGATCTGAGCTCCTGTGCCGAGGACCTCGACCGTTCTGAGGCCGACCTGGCAGTGGAGCTGGTGCGCCAGGGTCTCTTCGAACGCGAGCTCGCCGTCGACATCCGAAAGAACAAGCTTGATCGCCGCGCTCGGGAGCTTGATGACAGAGACAAGGCACTGGCCGCCAAGAGAATAAGTTTTGTGGGTGGGCCAGAGGCATTGAAGGCAGCAAAATAGGAGGTGAAGAACTTCTGGGCCTCCTGCGCAACCAAAGCATAGAAAGTCTGGGACTTCTTAGGCTGTGCAGAGACGACTCTAGTGCCCCATGGCTTTAGTACAGTGCGCCCGGGGGGACCGACTCAGGAGGTGAGCCAGGTGTTCCCCGCGCTCAACTCCACCAATTCGAAGATGCATGTGTTGGAGGTAGTCATTAGTGACCAACTAGAGTCTGAAAGGGAAGGCCTTGGCGATGGAGGTGGCAGCGCGCGTGTTAAACTACCTCTGGATCTAGGACCTCAACACCTCCCTAGAGCCAGTGGTCCGGGGCCCCGTCGCAGGAGGGAGGAGGCGGCTAGGTCCGAAGTCAAGGACATCACCAAGCTTGTCGCCTCACGGTTCCAGAGTAAAGCTGAAGACCCCTAGGCACCTTGTCCAACCTTTGCATCTCCCGGAGCTTATATCTCCTTTTGTAAATTACTTTGATGATTTTTAATATATTGATTCTTTTGATTTTGTTTTGCACTTCATAGCTTGTCCAACCCGGTCCTTAGCAGTTTAAGGACCTGGAAAAAACTTTGCTGAGCTCGCTAGCTTAGATGCAAATGCTCCCCTCGGGTTCTTGGCAGCGCAAAGTCCCGAAAGACTTCGCCTAGAGATTTATAACTCGACGTAGTCGACTGCTCCAACGTCCTGCGCATAGACCCCCATAGTGGCCCACTGGTAGATATGTCCAATATTTTGGGCACATCTACCACGTAGTTGTAGGACGTCGATTACGGGCGCCCCAACAAGGTATGGGAGTGTAGAAAACAACTCCGGTGAACCCCCTCGGAGGCACCGAAGCTTTGGGAATTGATGTCGGCAGCCCCCTTGGGAGGCATCGGAGCTTGTCCTGTGGACCGGGAGCACCCTCCTCCGACACCAAGGCGTCGATTGCGGGCCTCTTAGAGGTGCCAAAACTGGAGGTATGACAGCACCCATCATCAACGCGAAGAATGTCGACGACGGGCCCCTGGGAGGCGCCGGAGCTATAGGTCCAACATCACCCATCATCAATGCAAAGGCGGGCCCCCTGGGAGGTGCCAGAGCTGGAAGTCTGGTGACATCCACTATGAACACATAGAAAATGTTGATAGCGGTCCAACATCGACGGCGGGCCCCCTTGGAGAGACATGCTTGGACAAGCACATACACGATAGACAAGTAATTGTGCTCGTCATTCACTCCTTGTTGACGGCTGGTACATCACGAATGAAAATTCACAAGTGCACGGAGACCTTTGTAGCACTTCCCCTTAAAGCGCATTCCCAATGGTATCGAATCCAAGGAACGTGTGCGATAATCTTCTGACTAGTTCACCCAAAGACAGAAGCCTTGGTGTTAGGCAAGGGTAGAGTGCATTTCTTAGGAAAAGGGCTTCTAATTCAAGGCAAGTTGATCAATAGCAGCTTGTATTGGCACAGGCTTACCCTGGTCTGTCGGGCGACTCCCGCCAAGAGCCTACATCGTATCCGACTGTGGAGGAATACAACAGATAGATAGAGCTGTCACCACCTACCGCCTACCTCTAAAACTTGTGAACTACGAGATAATCAAAGGTAACGTCAAGCCTAGACACCACGCCTACACTATCGATTACTTCCCTAACCTCACATGCAAAGACTAGGGCCTCTAAATGAATAGGGCAATGAACGAACAAGCAACTAAGGAATTAACTCATTTGAATTAAATAAATGAACTAAAATGGAAATACTATACCATACTTGAGATGGAAAGAACTGTCGAGGTACAAGGGTTGAGAGGGTTCGACAAGCTCGAACCCTATCCTTAAGTGGAAGAAGCCTGACAAGTCGGAGCATCCTCTGACTCTTTCTCACTCTCTCCCTATTTTCTAAGCACTTGGGCAGCACTACGCCTTTGGAGTGGTGTACTAGACTCAAGCTTTTGGTGTGTTAAGTGAGGCAGCCTCCTACCCCCTATTTATACCCTCCATAATATGCGCGGGAATCAGTTTCCATTGTGATCTCAAAGCCGTGAGGAGCTAAGACATGGCGGTTGACCGCGTTTGGCGCAAATACCAGGTTGGGCGACATGGGGGATCGGCCGACTTTCTAATGGGCCAATGTTGATGACTCCTAAGAAACACCAACAAATCATCCCCAACAACAACGCCATAAATGCTTATTGACCTTTCTTATGCACTACTAACAATTCATCCCTAGCAGGGGTTCGGGCTGTCCTGTCATCTTGCCATTCTCCACTGGAGGAACAACAGCTGCCAGTTGAGCCAACTGAGTTTCCAACACCATGTTAAATCTCAATTGATTCTTGAAGGACGAGGATAATCCTTCAATCTTGGCATTAATGCTCTCTAGGGTCTTGTCATTAGCCGAAAGCTTCTTGGATAGAGTATCATTGATCTTCAGCTGGTCAATGGCAAGTTCTCTCAAGTTGGGTTGATTTCCATTGTTGCTATTGTTGTTGTACCCTCCTTGAAAGAATGGGTGTGGTTGGCCCCACCCTTGACCTTCTGTACGATAGCCATTGTTGTCTCCATTGCTGGCTACGTATAGGGCATCCTCACGGTTTTGTGGGCAGTCATTGCCCAAATGGCCCATGTTGCCACAGACTTCACATGTGATGCGAGAGTCTAGGGCATAGGCATTGTCACATACCTCACCATTGCCTTGTCCATCAATATTCTTCATATAGAGGTCCAATTTGGCAGCAATCCCATGTTTGACACCATCTTCTCAATCAAATCATTGGCTTTGGGCACCATCAATGAGAAGGAGGCACCTCCAGCAGCAGCATCAACATGGTCACTGGCAGAAGGGATCAGCTCGTTGTAGAAGTTTTAAATAATGAGCCAATCACCCATCCCATGGTGGGGACAGGCTAGGATATACTCCTGAAGCCTTTCCCAAGCCTCGGGAATAGATTCCTTGGCATCTTCCTAAAAGATTCAAATTCTTCCACGTATGACATTGGTCTTGCCCAACGTGAAAAACATGGCAAGGAATGCCAAAGAACACTTATCCCAAGTGTCTACAACACTTTAGTTTGCGTAGAACCACTGTTTCGCTCTCCCAAGAAGGGAGAACGGAAATAGCCTAAGACGGACAACATCAGGAGATATGTCCTTGATCTTAAAAGTTCTGCAGGTCTCAAGGAACTGTTGCAGGTGAGCACTTGCATCCTCGTTAGCCTTCCCACAAAATGGGTTGGCTTGCACCATAGTGATAAGGCCAGCATGGATTTCGATGTTCACGTCTCCCGTGTTAACAGTGGGCCCATAAGATACATTATTAGCAGAGGGAGCCAAAAACTCACGAAGGGTCCTCTGGGCCATTTGCGTTTCGGTTGTTGGTGTCATTGTGCTGTCTTGCTTTGCCGCTCGAATCTTCTGAGGAGTAACGTCATGAGGTCAATCTCTCAGAAGGGATTCGGGATCTTCAACAAAGTTTCCAGGCAAGCGGAAACCAAACATACACTACCCTGTTTTCACATAAAATGCAAAAAAAGAAGGGTTATCCTACTAAAACATATCAGGGTCCTATCCTATTCACTCAATCATGCAATACTTCGGCTGCCTTCCCTGGCAACGGCGCCAGAAATGCTTGTTGATGACGCCCAAGAAACACCAACAAATCATCCCAGACAACGGCACCAGAAATGATTGTTGACATTTCCTACGCACTACTAACAATTCATCCCTAGAAGGGGTGCCAGGAATGCTTGTTAATAGATTATAGATTAAACATGTAAATCCGCAAGCAAACAGAATCTATCGATGTAGCATTTCCCCTCTAAGAGTATTCCCAACGGGTGTCATTTATATTCTCCCAAAGGAAGGCTAGATGGAAGTAAATCTATCATCAAATGAGAAGCGAGGTTTGTCAAGATAGGGTTCTAGCAAGGATGGATAATTGATAGTTGGAGGTTGTGTGACAGATGCAAGAGCATTCTATCCTAAGGGATGTAAATGAGGTAAAGAGGGACTAGGCTAAGGGTTAGGTAGATACTCCTACGATGCTTCTAATGTACATATACACAGCCTAAGTTAGTTACTAATGATTATATTAATTATGAATTCTCATGCTAAGTGGATTAATACATCGGGCATGGATTTATCCGTAGCAATACTAGGACGACTCCTGTCAAGAGCCAGTGGCATAGACGAACGTGGAAGATTACAAAGGACAAATAGGGTTGTTAGCACCTACTACCTACCTCTTCAATCTGTGGGTCTACAAGACATTCAATGCTACTTTCTTTATTAGCACCATGCTAGCACATTAAGTAATTACCTTAAGAGCCTAGGCACAAGACAACCTAAGGCAATGAACTAAATCATCATTGAACCAATGTTAATTCATAGCATAAGTGATTCATATCAACATAATCATGTCATAGAGAATTAGACTATAGTGGAGGTTTGTAGTGTTTATGATGATATAATAATAATGGTATAGCATAATCATAAATACTACTCCTACCACATACATGGAATCCACAATCAAAAAAGAAATGATTCATCCCAGTATATGAACAATAGAAGACTAAAGATATCATCTTTCTTAGGAACAAAGTCACAAATACAAATAGGAATATAAGAGCCATACCTGTCCCAATTAGTAATTGGAAAGAGTCTCCTTCTACTCGTTTCTACTTGGACTATGGACCAGAGGCTCTCTTCTCTACAACCTAAACTCCTCTAAACCTATGGAGATAGTGTATACAATGGATGAATACTCAAGTGGTGTGTGTTGAAGTGAGGGGTCCTATTTATAGCTTAGAGAAGGGTCGGATCCCGCCACCAAAAGAGCAGGAATCATTCTTCATCGTGACAAGAGCACCACAGAGAGTCAAAACGTGGAAGCTGACCGAGTTTGGGCGCCACGAAGGGTTCGACAGAACCCCCTAGACAGTTGAACAAAAAGTTGGACCATTTCCTGTGTGCTTCCTCAGGGTGACTTCCAGGTGGGTCCCTTTGACTAATATGGGTGCTACACCATTGGATGGCCTCAGATACTTCTGTTTGTGGGCCATTTGATCCATGTGCTGCCACATGTCATCGCTAGATTGGCTAGAATGATATTTTATAGGATCCATACCCTTGTTTTACTTCAATTCTGCATAAAATACCTACATGCACTAATTTCTCCAAGGACAAGTGGAAATGGGTTAAATAGAAAGGTGATGTGTGCAAGAATTGATATTTCCTTCACATAATTGAGTTATATTGATTGGTGAAACTGGTATATAACAGGCGTCAACAAACTCCCCAAGCTTATTCTTTGCTCGTCGTGAGCAAAGTCAAGACTTTAGGTTGATTATCAGGAGTTGCTACTATGTTCTATTTTTCAAAAGTACCATGTGCACAACAAAATACTCTACCTAGTATTGCAAAAATTAGCATGGTACTTCACCCATCTCAAGTCATTCCTATTCATGGGTGGTTGAAAGATAGAACAGCAAATGGAGCACACATACCCTAGAAATCAAGTTCCACTCAAATTCCATACAGTTTAATTTAGATTTTCAGTATCTCAATTTTATTCTCTCGGTCTCTCCTTTATGTGTAGTGGAAATATGTCCTCACCAAGGCATTCATCCTACCTCTACATAAGGCTTGTATGTGGAGCTTGGTAGGGAATATAGTAGGCATATTTGCAACACATAATATTGCTATGTCAAAAGAGCAAGCCTTAGGAGAAATCAATTCAAAACAATTTGATTCAAGATTTTTGCATGTGTGATGGAATGGATTGTATGTGGATATTGAGATGACTCCTTTTTGAGTGGACTCTCTTATTTTGCAGGGATGAAACATGGCTACTTTTTTTCTCATGCTTATGATGTAAGCATGCATTTTTTCTTGTAGCCATGTCTTCTACTCCCTTTTAATGCAATAATTTTTGGAGAGAGTACTAAGCATGAATGATATGGAGTTTCTTGTGGAATGATGGTATGATGAAATTTTTCTTACTTCTAGTGTAGAAGTATAGCATGTGCAAGTGAAGTCCTGAATTCAAAAAGTAATGAATGAAGTCTCACATAGGTCTATACTAGTTTGACAAAGCTCAATGTGAAGACAAAGAGCATATGCATAAGGTCAATCAATGTGATATATAATATGGCTTTTGTAGGTATTTCTAATCAAATGAGAGTAACTCAAATCTTTTTAGAATTTCTACGGAAATCTACGTTTCTCTTCCAAATTAGGAATACCAGCTCTATCACTATATCATATCTAACAAGAACTTGAATGGATTAAGCTTTTGCTACCCACAATTTCAAAATCAAGGTAAAAGCAATTTTAGCCAATGAGAGCAATATGTTGGAAAGTAGTAAGTTATAAACTAGGGACTTAGGAAAACTAAACAGAGCAACTATTCATAATTTCATCCATGTGAATTCCAAGTCATTCTTACCGCACATCATTTATTTTATTTTGAAAACAAATCTAAACTACTTTATTTAATTTTTTAAAATGCGAGGTGAATGATGGGTGAATGGAAAATAAATATCCAAAGGGTGTGATACAATTTACCTCAAGTGGGGGGGGGGGGTCCACCCCCAAGCTTGTTCTTCACTCACCTCCGTGATGAGGGTTGAACCCTTGATAACGGAAGTATGCTGCGAGATCAGCTTGTTGTTGTTGTAGCGTGGAGTTGAGGTTGGTGAATTGAGCGTCCATGTGTTGTTGCTAGTCTTGGGTACCTTTGACATGCCCTTGGAGAGTGTTGTAAATGTCAACCGTTCTCACTTCAAGCTCTTTCATACATCTAGTGAGATCTGTCATTCCTTGGCTATAGTCACGATGACTTCTAGCCGAAGATGAACGACAGCTTCTCATGGACGTTGGAGACAAACCAAGTATGCAGTAAAAAAAATAAAATTAAATGGGGAAAACCAAATGAAGAGAAAAGAAAAACAAAGAAAAGGATAACTACCAATTTAACCTATTGGCTAGGTCTCACCACCACCCGATGAGATGGACATTCCTCTTTCTTCATTTCTTGACATCCGGGCCTAAGAGATGGGCTCAGACGGCTTGTCTTGCTTCTTCCACCATTCCTTCTTTGGTGGCTTGGTGAACTTGGGCCTTTGGGGAGGCCCAGACTTCTCCGTCTTCTTAGGGTGTCGGCGTGGATGACAAGACGGGTTCTTCGCATAGATCAAATTCCTCATGAATGCGACGAGCGGGTCCACCTTTGAAGGTGTGATTTCAACCTCTTGAATGTGCTCAACATCCGGCCCATACTTGATACGGATCATGGAGCATTGCTCCAACTTTGGGCAAAAGTTAAACTTCTGCTCCTTGCCATTGATATGGAAGTGGATTTCTCTAGCTCCCACATCTATGCGAGCCTTTGCAGTGCTAAGGAATGGTCGCCCAAGAATGAGCGGTGTATCCTTCTCGACCTCCATGTCTAGCACCACAAAATCCACGGGTATGAAGCAATTCTGGATCTTCACCAGAACATCTTCAGCGATACTTGCTGGATAACAGATTGAGGAATCAGCCAGTTAGAGCAGCATTGGTGTTGGAGTAAGTTCTGTGAAGTTCAGCTAGTCAAAAACCACCATGGGCATCACACTCACACTTTCTCCAAGGTCGAAAAGGGCCTTGTCAAAGTGGTGAGACCCAATCGAGCATGATATTGTAGGACATTCGGGTTCCTTCTGCCAGTTGACTCCTTGTAGAGAAATCATGTTGGCACTTTCCACAGGAGGTTCGGGCTGTCCTGGCATCTTGCCATTCCCCAATGGAGGAACAACAGCTGCCATTTGAGCCAACTGAGTTTCCAACATCTTGTTGAAACTCAATTGATTCTTGAAGGCTGAGGATAGTCCTTCAATGTTGGCATTAATGCTCTCTAGAGTGTTGTCATTAGCCGACAACTTCTTGGATAGAGTATCATTGATCTTCAGCTGGTCAATGGATGGTTCTCTCAAGTTGGGTTGATTACCATTATTGACATTGTTGTTGTACCCTTCATGAAAGAATGGGCGTGGTTGGCCCCACCATTGACCTCCTGGACTATAGCCATTTTTGTCTCCATTGTTGGCTACGTATAGGGAATCCTCATGTGTTTCTAGGCAATCATTGCCCAAATGGCCCATGTTGCCAAAGACTTCACATGTGATGTGAGAGTCTAGGGCATAGGCATTGCCACATACCTCACCATTGCCTTGTCCATCAATCTTCTTCAAAAGGAGGTCCAAATTGGTAGCGATCATTTCCACCTCCTTCAAGGTGTGCATGCCTCGCTTGTGGGTATGGAGACGCTCATTTCTTCATCCCATGTTTGACACCATCTTTTAAATCAAATCTTTGGCTTTAGGCACCGTCAATGAGAAGAAGGCACCTCAAGCAACAACATCAACATGGTCACGGGCAGAAGGGATCAGCCCGTTGTAGAAGTTTTGGATAATGAGCCAATCATCGATCCCATGGTGGGGACATGCTAGGATATACTCCTGAAGCCTTTCCCAAGCCTCGGGAATAGATTCCATGGCATCTTGTTGGAAGATTGAAATTCTTCCACGTAGGGCATTGGTCTTGCCCAACAAGAAAAACTTGGCAAGGAATGTTGTAGAACACTTCTCCCAAGTGTCTACAACACTTCAGTTCACGTAGAACCACTGTTTTGCTCTCCCAAGAAGAGAGAGCAGAAATAGCCTAAGACAGACAACATCAGGAGATACGTTCTTGATCTTAAAAGTGCTGCAGATCTCAAGGAACCGTTGCAGGTGAGCACTTGCATCCTCGTTAGCCTTCCCACAAAATGGGTTGGCTTGCACCATGGTGATAAGGCGAGTCTGGATTTCGATGTTCACGTCTCTTGTGTTAACAGTGGGCCTAATAGGAACATTATAAGCAAAGGCAGCAAAAAACTTACGAAGGGTCCTCTGGGCCATTTGCGTTTCAGTTGTTGGTGCAGTTGTGTTGGCATGCTTTGCCGCTCGAATCTTCCGAGGAGTAACGACACAAGGTTGATCTCTCAGAAGGGATTCGAGATCTTCAACAAAGTTTCCAAGCAAGCGGAAACAAGACATACACTACCATGTTTTTACATAAAATGCAAAAACAAAGAAGGGTTATCCTACCAAATCTAACAGGGTCCTATCCTATTCACTCAATCATGCAATACTTCGGTTGCCTTTCCTGGCAACGGCGCCAAAAATGCTTGTTGATGACTCTTAAGAAACAGCAACAAATCATCCCCGACAACGACACTAGAAATGCTTGTTGATGTTTCCTATGCACTACTAACAATTCATCCTAGCAGGGGTGCCAGGAATGCTTGGTAATAGATTTTATATTAAACATGTAAATCTGTAAGCGCACGAAATCTATCGATGTAGCATTTCCCCTCTAAGAGTATTCCCAAGGGGTGTCATTTATATTCTCCCAAAGGAAGGCTAGATGGAAGTAAAACAATCATCAAATGGATAGGCTAGATTGGTCTAGATAGGGTTCTAGCAAGGATTGATAATTGATAGTTGGAGGTAGTATGACACACACAAGAGCATTCTACCCTAAGGGGGTAAATGAGGTAAAGAGGGACTAGGCTAGGGTTAGGTAGAGACTCCTACGATGCTTCTAATGTACATATATATATATATATATATATTTATATATATATATATATATTAATTATGAATTCTCATGCTAAGTGGATTAACACATCGGGCACGGGTTTATTCCTAGCAATATTAGGACGACTCCTGCCAAGAGCCTATGGCATAGCCGAACGTGGAAGATTACAAAGGACAGATAGGGCTGTCACCACCTACTGCGTACATCTTCAATCTGTGGGTCTACGAGACATTCAACGCTACTTCCTATCCTAGCACCATGCTAGCATATTTATTAATTACATTAAGAGCCTAGTCAAAGGCCATCCTAAGGCATTGAACTAAATCATCGTTGAACCAATGTTAATTCAAAGCATAATTGATTCATATCAACATAATCATATCATAGCTAATTAGTCTATAGTGGAGGTTTGTAGTGTTAATGATGATATAATAATAATGGTATAGCATAATCATAAATACTATTCCTACCACATACATGGAATCCACAATCAGACAAGAAACGCTGCATCCAAGTTTATGAACAATAGAAGACTAAAGATATCATATTTATTAGGAACAAAGTCACAAATACAAATGGGAATATAAGAGCCATACCTTTCCCAATTAGGAATTGGGAAGAGACTCCTTTTACTCCTTTCATACTTGGACTATGTACTAGAGGGTCTTCTCTCTACAACTTAAACTCCTCTAAACCTATGGAGAATAGTGTATACAATGGATGAATACTCATGTGGTGTGTGTTGAAGTGAGGGGTGAGGGGTCCTATTTATAGCTTGGAGAAGGGTCGGTTCCCGCCATCAAAAGCGCGCGAATCAGTCTTCATCATGACCAGGGAACCAAAGGGAGTCAACACGTGGATGCTGACCGAGTTTGGTGCCAAGAAGGGTTCGGCCGAACCCCCTAGTCGTTCGAACAGAAATTGCACCATTTTCTGTGTGCTTCCTCTGGATGACTTCCAGGTGGGTCCCTTTGACTGATATGGGTGCTACACCATTGGACGGCCTTGGATACTTTTGTTTGTGGGCCATTTGATCCATGTGGTGCCACATGCCGTCGCTTGATTCGCCTGAATGATATTTTGTAGGATATATCCCCTTGTTTTACTTCAATTCTGCATAAAATATCTGCATGCACTAATTTCTCCAAGGACAAGTGGAAATAGGTTAAATAGAAAGGTGATGTATGTAAGAAATGATATTTCCTTCACATAATTGAGTTATACCAACGGGTGAAATTGGTATATAACAGCCATGAACAGCCAATTCACGGCGTTTTTCCTCCGGGAGGCTTTTTTGTGGGCCCCCAATATGCGTATGGGTGATTCCCATCATTTTTAGTTAGTTTTCTCCCCCGTGTGGGCCCACGAATCCTTGTACTTGCGCCTGATTGGTCAGAAGGTGTGTTTCATGGATTGCCCTTGAAATTCCGTTTAATTATGGGCCTGCTTCACCTGCATACAAAATTACACCAACACTTGTTAAAATAGTTAGTAAATAACTCTTACCACTATGTTTGTTGTCCAATTCAGATCTTTTGTGCAGGGAATTGATGGTAGGATTTGGCATTTAAGGACCATCAGCAAACTCTCCCACACTTAGTCCTTTACTCGTCATCGAGTGAAGGCAAGAAGAACTATGTGATATCATAATTCAGCTACAAGAATGAAAATATGTATAAAAAACACTTCAACACATACCTTTGTTCAAGAACCTTTGATGTGTATGTGGCTACCACATCTTCTTGGGCGTTTGAGAGATGGAACAGCTTGAGTGTAGTTCAGTTGGACTCCTTCTGCTGAAATAAGCTTAGAAATTGATATATTTTCACATGTCAAAAAGATATTGCTATACTCCTCAAAAGAATGCTCTCGTCTCTCGATGTGTTTAGTCATCAACTTGGCATGAGTTGCCACTTCTTTTCCTACAACTAAATATGGCTTTTTGTGGAGCTTGGTAGGGATAAAAGTGACTCTCATGCAATTCATATATCACTAAGTTAAAAATGAGATACGAATGAGAAGACCATGCAACAAAAACCAATGACTAAAGAAATTCTTGTGCACTTATTATGGATGGTGGATGATGAGTGGTGGTGATGACTCCGAATTGATCACTTTCTTTTTTTGTGCAAGGATGAAGCATGGCTACTTATTGGCTCTCTCTTTTCTCTTTTTTTTTCAATTTTTAGAGCCCTTATAGCCATGCCTTCACTGCTTTTGTGCATCTTTTTATTGAGAGAGGATTTTGCAAAATTTGCATGGCGTATCTTTTGATGGTGGATGTGTGAAAATCATGGAATATGGTGGAGTGCACAAGAAATTCCAAATCAAATATTTCATGCAAGTCACTTAAAAGGATCAAGAGTTTGACAAAGTTCAATAAAAATGCAAAGTGGCATATGCATGTGGTTTTCAACATTTATATCATATGGCCTCGGTGGGAATTTAAATTCTAATGAGAGAGGATGGAAATAATCTGATGACTTCAAAAACTGTAATACCAAAACTCAATTCTAGCATAGAGAGTTTCCAAGTTTCACTCATTTACCATATCACAACAATCAAATATTGAGATGACATGTTTTTCCTAAATTAATATGTGGTTCAAGAACAAGGTAATGAAATTTAAATGGGGTGTAGACATATTCCATTCACTAGCAAAATATGGTATATGAAATTGCAAAATTTGACTTTTAATGATATTATCGTGCATCGTCAAATTCAACTAAAAAAATCAGGTATAGAAGGATAAGAGGTGAGAGAGCGCAAACCATCGCCTTAATAAAGAAGGGTGGGCCAAGCCATCATGGCTTGGTTGAATCTTCTCGTGGTCTTTCACGTGATGGCCTGAATTGTTCTTTCATGATGGTCCAGACATGTTGCACTTTGGGAGCCCTGTGGACCCGCCCAATTTTTCTAGTACCTATCTTTATTCAACACGAAAACATGGAAAAGTGAAAGACTCTACCAGCCTTACCTACACCGGTGAGTCACAATTTTTTTTTACAAAGGCACTTCATATGATGGAATCAGAATAAGCGCCTAATTGCTAAGTAGGAAAGTATTTATGACATTCTACATTTTATTCTCTCCTATTTAGCCAAATGGGGATAGTGGGATGATTGGAATGGAGTGGTGAGAGTAGGAGTTTTCTTTATTGGACATGGAAAATTTAACAAAACATCAAGGATAGGCGTTAAAGTCAATCAAATTGACTACGTCTTCCTCTTTGTCCAAATTTTCTTTGGGTTCTGAAAACATCTTGAGACGGTGCCCATTTACTTCGAATAGACGATCTTCATCATTTTAGAGTGTAATTGCTCCATGAGATGAAGTATCTACCACAATATATAGGGACCTTCCCATTTGCTTTTTAGTTCCCCATGTCCAAAAAGTTTGGCTCTAGAGTTGAAAAGTAGGACATCATGTCCAGGCTTGAAATCCTTAGGCGCAATTCTTTTATCGTGCCACCTCTTGTTTTTTCCTTATAGATTTTGGCACTATGGTACGCCTTATCCCTCCATTCTTCCAGTTCAGAAATTTGCATCTTGTGCAATTTTCCAGCCTTGTGGAGATCCATTTTCCACTTTTTGATAGCCCAATATACTCTATGTTCCAATTCTAAGGGTAAATGAAGTTTCCCCGTAGATAATTTGGAAAGGTGACATTCCAATGGGTGTCTTATAGGCGGAACAGTATGCCCAAAGTGCATCGGGTAGTTTGTTCTTCCACCTATTCCCCATCTCAAAGACGGTCTTTTGCATGATATTCTTGATTTGTTTGTTTGAAGTTTCTGCTTGACTGCTTGTTTGGGGATGGTACAGAGTAGCAATGTTATGCCTAACCCCAAGCTCACTGAGAAAGCTTTGGAAGGTCTTATCATTGAAAGAAACCCTCCATCACTTATGACCATTCAGGGAGTTCCAAACCATGGGAAAATGATTTCATGAAACATTTTTCGAGTTGTTTTGGCATCGACAGGTTTGCATGGCAATGCTTCTACCCATTTGGGCACATAATCTACAACCACCATAATGTACTCGCAAATGTAGGACCTTGGAAAAGGACCCATGAAGTCGATCCCTGACACATCAAATAATTCTACTTGGATATTGTATGTGAGGGGCATCACATTGAGAAAAGTGATTCCTCCATGCTTTTGGCATTCCCGGCATCTTCGAACGAATTCCTTTGTATCGTCATACATTGAGGGCCAAAAGTATCCGCTTTGCCAGATCTTTGCCTGAGTACGGTAAACAACGTAGTGCCCACCATAGGAGGACACATGGCATCTTTTGATAATTTGGGTGCCTTCTATTATTGGGATGCACCTTCTAGGTAACCCATTGGAACATAACCTATAGAGGTATGGATCATCCCACAAGTGATGTCGATTCTCAAAAATGAGCTGATTCTTATCCTGCCTTGGTGGTACGTACCCTGTAACCATGAAGTTTATGATGTCCGCATACCAAGGGTTTGAGTCGGTCACCTTGAGCAACATATCATCACATAGGAAATCATTGATGGGCATGTCCGGTGTATTTGGGATTTCCATACGTGAAATGTGATCAACGACGGAATTCTCTACTCCCTTTTTATCCCTTATCTTCAAGTCAATGTCTTGGAGTAGGAGAATCCATTGGATTAGCCTAGGTTTACCATCTTTCTTGGTGAGCAAATATTTCAAAGCAGCATGATCTGTGTAGACTATTACTTTTGCTCCAACGAAGTATGATCTAGACTTGCTGATAGCAAAGACAACTGCTAGGAGATCATTTTTAGTTGTGGCATAGTTAAGCTGAGCTCCTGTTAGAGTCTTGCTAGCGTAGGCTATTGCATGATGCTTCTTAACCTTGGTTTGGCCAAGGCCCGCTCAAACGACATAATCACTAGCATCACCCATGATTTCGAATGACAGCGTCCAATCAGGGGGTTGAATGATTGGGGCTGTGATGAGTGCCTTCTTGAGGATGTCAAAATATTTGTGGCACTCTTCATTGAAATCAAAGGGCACATCCTTAGATAATAGCTAGTGAGGGGACTAGCGAGTATGGAAAAATCCTTGATAAATCGTCGATAGAACCCGCATGGCATAAGGAGCTGCGGATACCCTTAATGTTGGTGGGAGGTGGAAGCTTTCAATAACTTCAATTTTATCTTTGTCCACCTCAATCCCCCTTTCAGACACCAAGTGTCCTAAGATAATGCCTTCACGGACCATAAAATGGTAATTTTTCCAATTTAGCACCAGATCCTTCTCTTGCCATCTTTGTAAGACCTTGTCTAGCTTCCCAAGACAATGATACAAAGTTTTTCCATAGACGGAAAAGTCTTCCATGAAAACTTCCATGATTTCCTTGATCAAGTCAGAGAAAATTGACATCACACACCTTTAGAACGAAGCGGGTGCATTACACGACCCGAAGGACATCCGGTGATAGGCATATGTTCCATAAGGGCATGTGAAGGTGGTCTTACTTTGATCATCACGGTAGATGGGAATTTTATGGCAACCAGAATACCCATCAAGGAAACAAAAGAACAAATGTTTTTCTAGCCATGGGAAATGATACTTCATTGGTTCCTTGTTGAGTTTTCTATGGTCAGTACACGTCCTCCACCCTGTGACAGTTCATTGAGGTATGAGTTCATTCCTCTGATTTCGAACGACCGTCATTCCTCCTTTCTGGGCACTACATGGACAAGGCTAACCCACTCACTATGAGGAGCAAGATAAATTATCCCGACATGCAAGAGTTTCAAGACCTCCTTCTTGACAACCTCCCGTGTAGCATTGTTCAACCTCCTTTGAGGTTCCCTAGATGGTGTGCATAATGGTTCGCTGTGAATGTGATGGGTGCAAAGAGCAGGGCTTACTCCCTTAAGGTCTTGGAGTCTGTAGCCAAGGACAGATCTATACTTTTATAATACGGACATGAGATTGGCATTTTTGTCTGGTGAAATCTTGTCACTTATGATGACATTAGCTTCCACATCATCCTGTAGGAAAGCATAGTGTAGGCCAAGAGGTAGGGTTTTCAACTCAATCGGGAGATTTTGTGATGGCCCTTCTTTAGGAAAATCAAATGTCTACTACAATTCATCCTCTTCATGGATGAATTATTCTTCTTCTTCATTTAGGAGTGCCTGAGAATTGAAGGGCCATGGCTTCCTCGATTGGCTCACATTCGGGGGAGGTTCTGCTAATGTGTTCTTGGATTGCAGAATGGGAATGGAAAACTTCCTCCCTCCGAGTTTAACATTTAGGCTGCCTTTTGAGGGTGCATCCACGAGTAATTTCTCAATGGATAACCCTATCATTACATCAAAGTCTTGGACTTCGAGGATATGAAAATCAAGGAAAAAATCAATTTTCTCGTGTCTTATAGACACTTTTTGTAAAATCCCATGTCCTTCCATGATGTTTCCATAGGAATCTCTTAAGGATTTTCTTTTTGTACCCAGGGTAAATCACTCAAAATGGCTAAACAACATCTTTCAGAAATAATATTGGCTCCAACAGTGAGATTATAAAAGACGTTCACCACTACCCCTCGGATAAAATATCGAATGGTTGCTGAGGGTGAGTTTACCAAAATTATTTCAGGTGAAAGCTCAACCTCTGTCATCCATTCCCTACTCATGATTGAGGTCAACTCCTTGATTATTTCCCGAAGGAATTCTCCTTTGGGAGGATCAAAATTGAGGGATGTAATGATGGTTTTCTTCCATAACAATACTTCGAGGTATTCCCAAAATCTTCAAAATGATCTTCCTCGAAGCACAATGGAAACACCGAAGGTCGAATTTCTTCTTCCTTTGGTGTCTTTGGTTCGGGTGAGGATTTCATAGTCACAACTTGTGGTGAGCATGGTATGGATTCCAGGGTGACTATGGGGGAATCCTCATGACTCAACTGGGCTTCCTCTTGGAGAGGTTGTTCAAGATCCGTGATGAAAGATGCATTTTCTAGAAATCAATCTAGAATTTCCCTTGCTTCAATCGAGGTTTTATGGAGGAAAGACCCTCCAACCACTATGTCGAGATATAGGCAAAATTTTTTGTTCAATCCCGTACGAAAATGTTGAAACAACATTGATTCCAGTATTGACAAATCTGGTCCTGAGTTTGTTAATAATAACATTCTCGCCCATGCTGCACCTATAGATTCCTTCTCCATCTGCTGGAAAGTGAGTATTTCTACACATAAGGAGACAACATGGGTTATAGGAAAGAATGTGAGACATCTTGTAATTGGCATGAGCTTATCCTGGTCTGCCAGACGACTCCCACCAAGAGCCTACATCGTAGCCGAACATGGAGGTTAAAATGGACGGATAGGGCTATCACAACCTACCGCCAACCTCTACAACTTGTGGACTACGAGATAATCAAAGGTAATGTCAAGCCTAGACACTACGACTATGCTATCGATTACTTCCCTAACCTCACATGCAAAGACTAGGCCTCTAAATGAATAGAGCGATGAATGAACAAGCAACTTAAGGAATTAACTTGCTTGAATTAAATAATTGAACTCAAATGGAAATCATGTACCTTGCTTGAGATGGAAATAACCATCGAGGTACAAGGGCGGATAGGGTTCTACAAGATCGAACCCTATCCTTATGTGGAAGAAGCCCGAAAAGCCGAAGCCTCTTCATCCTCCTCTTTCTTACTCTCTACCTATTTTCTAAGCACTTGGACAACGCTATGCCTTTGGAGTGGAGTACTAGACTCAAGCTTTTGGTGTGTAAACTGAGGGAGCCTCCTACCCACTATTTATACCCTCCAAAGGTCGGTTTGGCGCCAGAATATGCGCATGAATTAGTCGCCATCATGATCTCAAGTTCGTGAGGAGCCAACACGTGGCGATTGACCGTGTTTGGCGCAAATACCATGTCAGGGCGACCAGGGAGGTCGCCCAACTTTGTTGTGGGCCAAAACTCGGCGTTTTTCCTCCAAGAGGTTGTTTTGTGGGCTCTCATCATGCGTATGGGTGATTCCCATCATTTTTAGTCAGTTTTCTCCCCCGTGTGGGCCTATGAATCCTTGTGCTTGCACCTGAATGGTCGGAAGGTGTGTTCCTTGGATTGCCCCCTGAAAATCCCTTTCATTATAGGCCTAATTCACCTCCGTACAAAAGTACACAAACACTTCTGGAAATAGCTAGTACCACTATGTTGGTTGTCCAATTCATATCTTTTATGCAGGGAATTGATGGTTGGATTTGGCATTCAAGGACCATCTATAGCAAGATAGCTGTTGACATTTCTTACGTCACAAAAAAAACCGCAAGCGCATGGAAACTATCTATGTAGCATTTCCCCTTAAAGAGTATTCCCAAGAGTGTCATTTATATTTTCCCAAAGGAATGCTATGTGTAAGTATAGAAATCATCCAATGAAAAGGGTAGATTGGTCTAGGTCAGGTTCTAGTGAGGATGGGTAATAGATATGTGGAGGTAGTGTGACACACACAAGAGTATTCTAATCTAAGGGGGGGTAAATGGGTCTAAGGGAGGTTAGACAATGAGTTAGGAAGTTTCTCCTACAATATATATAATATACATATACATAGCCTAGGTTACATACTTGTTGACGACTACTAACGTCACATGTCATCTCTCGAAAGAGATGAGGTCTGCAAGCGCACTGAAATTGTCGTGTAGCATTTCACCCAAGAGTATTCCCAAGGGTATCGTATTTATCCCAAAGGAAGGCAATGAAGTAAAGTAAACACAAATCTTATGATCAAACTATGGGATACTAATCAATTATCATGACAGGGGTAAGTTGATAATATATGGGTAGTGTGACACACACCTAAGCAATCTATTCTAAGGGGTAGATGGGTCAAAATGGAGGTTAGACTAAGAGTTGGGGAGTCGCTCCTACAATACTTCTAATATACATATACATAGCCTAGGTTAGATACTAATGAGCATGTCAAAGGTGAATACTTATGCTAAGTTGTTCAACACATCAGGCACGGGTTTACGCCTAGCAACACTAGGCGACTCCCGCCAAGAGCATGTGGCATATCCGAACGTAGAGGATTACAAAGGAAAAATAGGACTGCCACCACCTACTGCCTACCTCTTCAATCCGTGGGTCTACGAGAGACATTCAACGCTACCTCCTATCCTAGCACCATGCTAGCATATTAAGTAATTACCTTAAGAGCCTGGGCACAAGCCATCCTAAGGCAATGAAATAAATCATCGTTGAACCAATGATGATACATAGCACAAGTGATTCATATTAACATGATCATATCATAACTAATTAGACTATAGTATGGGTTTGTTTTGGTTAAGATGATAGATTAAGAGTGATATGGCATAACCATAAAGACTACCCCTACCACATGCATGGAATCCACAATCAAACAAGAAACACTTCATCCAAGTATATAAATAAAAGAAGACAAAAGATAATATCTTTATTATGCGTCAAGTCAAAATTATAAGAAAAGATATATGAGCCATACCTTTCCCAACTTGGACTTGGGACTAGAGGCTTTCCTCTCTATAGCCTAACTCCACTAAGGACTAAGAGAACTAGTGTATACAATAGAATGATACTCAAGTGGTGTGTTTTGAAGTGAGGGGTGAGGGGTCCTATTTATAACTTGGAGAAGGGTCGGTTCCTGCCACCAAAAGCGCGTAAATCAGTCACCACTGACTTCTTCAAGCCGGGAGGAGCCAATACATGTTGGCGCTTGATTGGCTGGGATGATATTTTATAGGATCCATCCCCTTGTTTCACTTCAATCCTGTGTAAAATGCCTGCATGCACCAATTTCTCCAAGTACAAGTGGAAATAGAATAAATAGAAACGTGATGTGTGCAAGAAATGATATTTCCTTCACATAATTGAGTTATATTGACGGGTGAAATTGGTATATAACAACCGTCAACAAACCCCCCAAGCTTATCTTTTGCTCGTCTCGAGCAAAGTCAAGACTTTAGGTTGATGATCAGGAGTTGCTACAATGTTCTATTTTTCACAAGTACCATGTGCACAACAAAATACTCTACCTAGTATTGCAAAAAATGGCACAGTACACACCCATCTTAAGTCATTATGGGGATTGTGCCATCTACTATTCATGAGTGGTTGAAAGATAGGACAGAAAATGGAGCACACATACCCTAAAAATCATGTTCCACTCAAATTCCGGAGAGTCCAATTTAGATTTTAAGTACCTCAATTTAATTCTCTCAAGTCTCTCCTTTATGTGTAGTGGAAATATTTCCTCACCAAGGCATTTTGCCTACACTCATCCTACCACTAAAAAAGGCTTGTATGTGGAGTTTGGTAGGGAATATAGTAGGCATATTTGCAACACATAATATTGCTAAGTCAAAAGAGCAAGCCTTAGAAGAAATCAATTCAAAACTATATGATTCAAGACTTGTGCATGTGTGATGGATGGAAGTGGATGTGGATATTTGAGATGACTCCTATACATGTAGACTCTCTTATTTTGCAGGGATGAAACATAGCTACCATTTTTTTCTTCTCTTTTTTTTTTCTCGTGCTTATGATGTAAGCATGCATTTTCTCTTTCTCTTTTTTTTCTCATGCTTATGATGTAGGCATGCATTTTATTTTTCTTGTAGCCATGTCTTCTACTCACTTTTTATGCCAGAAACTTGGAGAGAGTACGAGTTTCTCTTTTTATTGTGGAATGATGGTATGATGGGATTTTGCTTACTTCTAGTGTATAAGTATAGCATGTGCAAGTGAAGTCTTGACTTCCAAAAGTAATGAATGAAATATCACATAGGTCTATACTAGTTTGAAAAAGCTCAATGTGAAGGAAAATAACATATGCATAAGATCTATCAATGTAATGTATCATATGGATTTGGTAGGTATTTCCGATCAAATGAGAGTAACTTAAATCTTTTTAGAATTTCTCCGAAAATCTATGTTTTACTTTCAAACTAGGAATAGCAGCCCTATCACTATATCATATCTCACAACAACTTAGAATTGGATTAAGCTTTTGCTACTCACAGTTTCTAAATGAAGGCAAAAGTAATTCTAGCCAATGAAAGCAATATTTGGAGAGTAGTAAGTTATAAACTAGGGACTTAGGAAAACTAAAACAGAGCAACTATTCATCATTTCGTCTATGCGAATATCAAACCATTCTTACCACACATCTTTTTTTTATTTTGAAAGAGAATCTAATCTACTTATTTTTAAGTTTTTTTATATATGCAAGGTGGATTATGGGTGAATGGAAAATAAATATGGAAGGGGTGTGATACAAGTTACCTCAAGTGGTGGTCCTCCCCCAAGCTTGTTCTTGGTCAAGGTCTGCGATAGGGGCTGAAACCCTAACGACAGATGTAGGCCATGAGGTTGGCCTACCCTTGTTGCAGCATGGCTTTGGCATTGGAGTGTTGAGTGTTGATGTTGGGTTGCCTTCCATGGATTCCACGAGTGTGGTCGAGTAGAGTGTTGTCGAGGCTACAAATGAATGACGTGCACTCAACATGGTTGAATGAGTTCTATCATTGTTTTGCTGAGGTGTATCATACCTTCTTGCCATAAAGAAATAACTTTTACCTCTCATGCATTCGGTGTGATCTGTCACTCCTTGGCTTAAGGTAAAGATAACCCTTAGCCACAAGGGAGTGACATGTACCCAACATGTGTTTAGTATGATCCGTTATTCCTTGGCTAAGGTTCAATATATCTATAACCACAAAGGGATGACGTGCACTCAACATGGGTTGAGTGTGATCTGTTGTTCCTTGGCTAAGGTATAAAATACCTTCTGGCCACATAGGAACAACTTGCACCCAATATACATTGGATGTGATCTTTGTCATTCCTTGGTTAAGGTACATCATACCTTTTAGCCACTAAGGAATAACTTACACCCAGTGACGGTGGCAATTCCCTTGAGCTTGAATGAGTGCATAGAATAGTTGAGAGCATAATGCTCTCACATATTAGTAGCATCCCATTGGTTGCTCATGGAGGGTTTCCATGTCAAATCTCCGACCTCGTATAGTTACATTGACCTTCGAGCTTAATTTCCGATAGGTAGTAACCATCCTAATTTACTCCTTGTCCAAGAGATATTGAAATGGAATCATCTTAGGGTTTCCAACAATCATATCTTTGAATGCCTGCATAGTTATTTTACTCCTGCAAACTTTCTCTCTATGATAGAGAGGGATGGTTAGCTCCTGATACTTGTACAAATGAATTTTCGGGTTAGGTAACCTAATCTTCATTTGTACGCATGTGGAAGAACAAGACAAAAGATGCATTGGGTCTAATTTCTAGTGTATTCATGAACAATGTATGAATCAATGCTAGGAGCGGGGCTTTATGGGTAAATCAAGTTGAAAATTTTCTAAAGCTCCTACCCATAGCAATGCAAGAGATATAAATACACTATATGGATCCCTTCATCTTGTAAAATTCCTAACCATCATAGTTTTTGACAAGAGCAAATATTTATCATGTGGTTCATGGCAAGCAATATTCTCAATTTTACCCTCCTGAACATTTTTAATTTCTTGCCTAGGAATTTGAAATTTAGTGATCCATGCATGAATGAGTTTCAAATCAAAATTATGGACATCACTATTCCTAGGTTGCTACATAGCAATTCAACCATTAAGTCATTCATAAGCATTACCTAGGCAGAAAATGTCTAAGTCAATTTTAGCAATGCTTATGAAACTCTAGGTACTTGTTTAAATTTATTCCAAAGTAAGGTGACATTCCTTTTTGAAGAATAAAAAAGAGTAATGTCAACACTTACACCAGTGAGGATTCATAAGAATTGAATGATGAGAAGGTGTAAACCTTCCTTGCCAATGTAAGCAAAAAACATTCAATCATAATGCAACTAAAACGACGAAAATTTTTAGTCTTGTACCTCAACTGAAGAGCAGTCTTGGTTGATGGTCGTCGTGTGAGGAACTCATGACCATGAATTTTGGTGAAGCCTTCATGTTCAATGTCACGTTGAGGTTGGAGTTGAATGGGCTTCATCTTGCTCCTCCATTGGGCCACCATCTTGAGCATTCCTCCACCTTGAACTCAAAATGAGATCGATGGTGGGATATGTGCTTGATGGGGCCTTCCAATCAATTTAAAATTTTTGTCTTGGCTGCACTAAAATAAATAACAAACAAAACAACTCGAAAACGAGTTATGTTAGCTTAAAAGCATGTTGTGCCATTTGCCAAATTGTTTTGCCCAACTTGAAACAACTTGTAAATGCAATGAATATTAGGGGAAATAATTTTTTTGTTTGAATTAGGTAGATGAATTCATGTGGTTATGCCCAAGGTTCATATCCAAATAAATTTATTTCCTAATTATAAATTTTAGTTTTAGGAAGGTTGGAAATTTTACTTTCCAACATGCAAGTGTGAAAATTCAAACATGCTAAATGCAAATGCAAGATATGATGAGAAATTCAAATATGCAATTTGGGAAATCAAATATGAGATAACTACCAATTAACCCATTGGCAAGGACTCACCAAATTTGAAAGTGTGATGAGTGGGACTCACCTCCGTCCAGTTTGGTGCGATGATTTGTTGTCCAATCCTGGAGTTGAAGATGTGGACAACCTCTCTTGATTGACATGGCAAATCTCCTTTGGCATGTTAGATGGACATCTGAACCACATGGTGACCCTATCCTCTCCATCATCTTGATGAAGACTTGTTGATGTAATGAAGATTTCTCCTTCTTGAAGATATTCTCTTGTGAGCATGGTGAGGCTTGTCCTTCTTATAGGGGTGTCACTTCGTCCTTCTTGATGTTCATTAAGGTCAACCCATGCCTTGATCATGAATCAAAATCTTCCTTGGGCATGATGATATGTGGACTCCACAATCAATCAAGAAATGCTTCATCCAGAATGTCACTTGCCCTAGGTTGCATGGGTTTGGTTGAAGGGTAGGAATCCCAACAAGTGATTGTGGGATATCTTGGATCTTGAATGCTCTTTAATTTTCTTGTCATTGGCCAAAGGCTTCATGTGGGTGTTGTCTTGATTTCTTGCTTGACCATGGACAAGATACTTCAAAGTAGGCTAGTTAAACATAAATCCCTTGAAATCCGCATAGCCTCCTTGATTACAAGGGTGATGTTGATTCACCCTTGACCTCCTTGTAGGTGATAGCCATTGGAGTTGTGTTTTGAAGGAAGAATACTCACGGTTCTTTAAGGAAATGATTCCAAAAGTGGCCCATGATGACATGGATTTTTATAAATCATGTGAATATCCATAGCTTGGATCATCCAAACACTCCCCCATTGGCTTGGTCTTCGTGATACTTTATTGGGAGGTATAGTTCCATAGCTAGCATGTCCACCTTGCTAAGTGGTGTGCATGCCAAGTTAAGGGAACCAGAGCATTCCTCAATCCACCCCTTGAGTACAGACCATATTCTCATCCATGATGAATGAGAATAGGACTCCTTCAGCTCCAGCACAAATGTAGTCATGGATTGGTGGACCAACCCACGACATGAATATTGGATGAGGAGCTAAATATCCACCCCATGGTGGAGGCAAACCAAGAAGACCTCTTGGAGCCTCCCCCAAGCTTAGGGATGAATGACTTTTGTTCCTACTAGAAGCTGAAATTCTGCCGCAAGATGCAATGGTGTTTCTTAGCGGAAATTTGTTGATGTACACCTTGAATGATCTTTCAGTTGAGCACTAGTGTCCTCGTTGGCCATCCCATGAAATGGGTTAGCCAACACTACCCTATTTTCACCACAAAAGGAGAAAACAAACAAGGGTAATCCTGTCTAATAACTATTAGCACCTATATCTTAATCACAAGTGATAGCTATCCTTCACTTCCTTTGCCTTCCCCGGCAACGGCGCCAGAAATGCTTGTTGACGGCTACTAATGTCACAGATCATCTCTCGAAAGAGATGAGACCTGTAAGCGCATAGGAACTGTCTTGTAGCATTTCACCCAAGAGTATTCCCAAGAGTATAGAATTTATCCCAAAGGAAGGCAATGGAGTAAAGTAACCACTACTCTTATGATCAAGCTATGGGATACTAATCAATTATCAAGACAGGGGTAAGTTGATAATATATGGGTAGTGGGACACACACCTAAGCAATCTATTCTATGGGTTAGATGGGTCCTAATGGAGATTAGACTAAGAGCTGGGGAGTTGCTCCTACAATGCTTCTAATATACATATACATAACCTGGGTTAGATACTAATGATCATGCCAATGGTGAATACTTATGCTAAGTTGCTCAACACATCGGGCACGGGTTTACCCCTAGCAACACTAGGCGACTCCCGCGAAGATCCTGTGGCATAGCCGAACGTGGAGGATTACAAAGGACAGATAGGGCTGTCACCACCTACTGCCTACCTCTTCAATCTATGGGTCTACGAGACATTCAATGCTACCTCCTATCCTAGCGCCATGCTAGCATATTAAGTAATTACCTTTAGAGCCCGGGCACAAGCCATCCTAAGGCAATGAACTAAATCATCGTTGAACCAATGTTGGTACATAGCACAAGTGATTCATGTTAACATGATCATATCATAAATAATTAGACTATAGTGGAGGTTTGTAGTGTTTATGATGATAGATTAAGAGTGATATGATATAATTATAAAGACTACTCCTACCACATACATGGAATCCACAATCAAACAAGAAACGATTCATCCAAGTATATGAATAATAGAAGACTAAAGATAATATCTTTATTATGCATAAAGTCACAATTATAAGAAAAGATACATGAGCCATACCTTTCTCAACTTGGACATGGGACTAGAGGCTTTCCTCTTTATAGCCTAACTCCACTAAGGACTGAGAGAACTAGTGTATAAAATAGAATGTGCAGGTGAAATCTTGAATTCAAAAAGTAATGAATGAAATCTCACATAGGTCTATAGTAATTTGACAAAGCTCAATGTGAAGACAAATAACATATGCATAAGGTTTATAAATTTAATGTATCATATGGCTTTGGTAGGTATATCCAATCAAATGAGAGTAACATAAATCTTTTTAAAATTTCTTTCGAAATCTAAGTTTCACTTTCAAACTAGTAATAGCAGCACTATCACTGTATCATATCTCACAACAACTTAGAATTGAATTAAGCTTTTGCTACCCACAATTTCTAAATCAAGGGAAAAGTAATTCTAGCCAATGAAAGCAATATTTTGGAGAGTAGTAAATTGTAAACTAGGGACTTAGGAAAATTAAAACAGAGAAACTATTCATCATTTCATCTTGGTGAATTGCAAACCATTCTTACCGCACATCTTTTATTTTATTTTGAAAGCTAATCTACTCTACTTTCTTTTAAGTTTTTTTATATGAAAGGTGGATGATGGGTGAATGGAACATAAATATGCAAGGGGTGTGATACAAGTTACCTCAAGTGTGGGTCCTCCCAAGCTTGTTCTTGTTCAATGTCCGCGATAGGGACTGAAACCCTAACGACGGATGTAGCCCATGAGGTTAACCTAACCTTGTTGTAGCATGGCTCTGGCATTGGAGGGTTGATCGTTGATGTTGGATGGCCTTCCATGGGTTTCATGAGTGTGGTCGAGGAGAGTGTTTTTGAAGTCGCTCGTCCACACTTCAAGGTTTCTATAGGTTGGATGTACTTTGTTATTCCTTGGCTAAGGTAGTGATAACCCTTAGCACAAAGGAATGATGTGCACTCAACATGCGTTGAGTGTGTTCCGTCTTTCTTTGACTAAGGTGTATCATACCTTCTTTCCATAAAGGAATAACTTGTACCTCTCATGCATTGGGTGTGATCCATCACACCTTGGCTAAGTTAATGATAACCTTTAGCCACAAAGGAGTGACATGTACCCAACATGTGTTGAGTACTGTTGACGGCTGCTATATACCAATTTCACCCATCAATATAACTCAATTATGTGAAGGAAATATCATTTCTTGGACACATCACCTTTCTATTTAACCTATTTCCACATGTACATGGAGAAATCGGTGCATGCAGGTATTTTATATACAAGGGGATGGATCCTATAAAATATCATCCTAGCCAATCAAGCACCGACATGTGCCACCACATGGATCAAATGGCCCACAAGCAGAAGTATCCGAGGCCATCCAATGGTGTAGCACCCATATCAAGGGATGAGACCAACCTGGAAGTCACCCCAAGAAAGCACAAACCGTTTGGAGGACTTACCAGGTCGGTCGACCCCCCTAGTCGACCGACCTGGTCTTTACTCCAAACTCAATCACCTTCCACGTGTTGGCTCCTCCCGACTTGAAGAAGTCATTCGTAATTGTTTCACGTGCTTTTAGTGGCAGGAACCAACCCTTCTCCAAGCTATAAATAGGACCCCTCACTTCAACACACACCACTTGAGCATTCACTATCTTGTATACATTAGTTCTCCAAGTCCTTTGTGGAGGTTAGGATGTAGAGAGGAGTCTCTAGTCCCAAGTCCAAATTGGGAAAGGTATGGCTCATGTATTTCTTGTATTTGTGACTTTGTGCTTTAAAATAATATCATTATTAATCTCTATTTACTTATATACTTGGGCAAAGCGTTCCTTTTTTTGTTGTGGAGTCCATGTATGTGCTAGGTGTAGATGTTGTTATGATCTATACATAATGTTATTATCATGTCATCATAAACATCATACACCACCACTATAGTTTAATTAGGTAATAATATGATTATGTTAATATGAATATGTTAGTGCTTGGTCCCAAAATTGGTTCAATGATGTTTAGGTTCATCATTGCCTTAGGATGAATATTACGTTGCAACTCTTAATGTATTTACTTAGCATGCAAGCGTGGTGCTTGGATAGTTATGTAGGGTTGGATGCCTCGTAGTCCAAGGGTTGTAGAGGTAGGCTGTAGGTGGTGACAACCCTATCCGTCCGTTGTAATCCTCCACGTTCGGCTATGACGTAGGATCTTGGCGGGAGTCACCTGGCAGACCAGGGTAAGCCCGTGCCCGATATGTTGGACCAGTAAAGCCCTAGTATTCACCATTTGCATAGTCATGTGTACTTTATTAGGCTATGTATATGAGTAATTAGAGCATAGTAGGAGTAGCTCAGTCTCGTGGTCTAACCCTCGCTAGGAGAACCTTACCCTTAGAGTAGATTGCTTAGGTGTGTTGTAAGTGCATCTAGGCATTCCTTGTGGGTTTTGGTTGATTTATGACAAACAAATGAGATCCTAATAAAATTGTGGAGATGAGCGCAGGTTTTAAAGAAATTAGGAGGAAAGCTCAAAAAGAGACGAGAATGAGGAATAAAAAGGAAAAGAGCTCAAGAGCTGGAAAGAATAGTTTATTTTGTATGGAGTGTGTTGGAGAAACACACCCTAAGAGCTAAAGCAAAAGAGATCTCACTCACTACACAAAAATCTGCATTTCTGGACTAGTCTGATGTCTACCAGACTAGTCCGATATCTCTCTGACTAGAAACGGACAAGTCCCCCCAGTGCGGACATGTCCGCAAGCACTCTAGTTTACACAGCACCGGACTAGTCCGATATGAAGCAGACTAGTCCGATAATCTTTTGACTAAAATCGGACAAGTCCTCCAAGTCCGGACTTGTCCTTAGCCCCACAACTTTTCACGACACCGGACAAGTCTGATATCCATCGGACTAGTCCGAAAACTCTCTGACTACAATTGGACAAGTCCTCCAAGTGTGGACTTGTCCTCAATTCTCCACAAGGTTCACCACACCGGACTAGGCCGATATGCGCTGGACTAGTATGAACACTTCCAATGCCCGGATCGGACAAGTCCGCTCATTTACAGACAAGTACGATATTTCTGAACACTTTGGTTTTTCCACACGCCGCATATTGGACTAATCCGGAGTCCACCACGGACTAGTCCGGACATCGCAAACCCTAACAGTAACTTTTGGAAACCCTAGTATAAATAGAGGTGTACGGCCCTACAACCAGATCTCTCCACTCCCTGCGCCGTCACAACTCCCAAGAGCCCAAAATACACATCTCTCCACACATTGTAACCCTAAAAGGATCAAATCTTTGAGGATTAGCAATTTGATCAAAGGAGAGACTTGTTACACACGATCTTGAGCTCTTGGGTTTGAATCTCTCGAACACTCTTGTTATTTATTGCATATCTTTGGAGTGTGTTTGGTGGTGTTCTTCACTGTAATTCTTGGGGAGCCCTCAAATTGTGAGAAGGCCCCTTGAACACTTTATTTGCCCTTTGTGATGAGTGGAAGAGAATCGGCCTCCGTGGCGATTCGACGAGGATAGGGTTGGTGAAGACTCGGTCCTCCGTGGTCTCCTCAACATGGATGTAGGTTTCCTTCACGAAAATTGAAGCACGGGATAAAATCGTGTCTAACACATCTTTGTTTTACTGTTCATCATAATCTAGATTTTGTCTAGTATTGTGAAATTCATATTTAAATATTGTATCATACTTGATCATTGCAATATACTGGTTCATTGGTTCAATACACTTCACATGTAATCTGATTTCCGCTGCATAGTGTGCTAGATGTTGAATTGTCAATTTACTTTGATCTTGTAGTCCGCACACACCCTCGCTGTATTTGATCCATCTCTTAAGTGTTTCAGGGTCCGAAAAAAGTTCAAAAAGCCTATTCATCCCCTCTAGGCTACATTCAATTGGTATCAGAGTCAGGTTCTTCAAAAGAGATTCACCGCTTGAAGAGAAGATGTTAGATGTCAAGGATGTACAAAAGAACTTCAACAACAAGAAGGGTGATCAAGAAAGAACTCAAAAGCTAGAGGAGCTCCTTGATGCCATCCAAGACTGTGAGGATGATGATGAGGAGATGCTTGAACTCAAGGCACTCCTAAGGAAAAAGGCACTCTCCCCAAAGGGAGTAGTCAGACTGACTACTCTCGATATCCTTTTGAATATGATAGGGTAAATTCTAACAATAATCATTACTTGTCAATTCCTCTAGGGAAAGCACCTTTCTTCGATGGCCTATGTGGAGACAAAACATGAAAATGCATCTCATATCTCTTAACCCAAGTTTATGGCTTATAGTGTGTACAAGGATAGATATCCCGGATGATGATGAAGATCCAACAGCAAGCCAAGAGCAAGCCATTCATCGGAACGCTCAAGTTGCAGCCGTTGTCACGTCATTAGTGAGCCGAGCTGAGTTCACCAAGGTGGGTGGACTCGAAATTGCTAAGGAGATATGGGACACTCTACAAACTGCACATGAAGGTGATCGTCATGTATGCGAAGCAAAGATTGAAATGATTGAAGGCGAATTGGGAAGATTCGCCATAGAAGCAGATTAATCACCACAAGATATGTACAATCGATTGAAGAATATTATCAACAAAGTCTGAGCATATGACAGCAAGAAGTGGAATGATAATGAGGTCGTAAAGCTGATTCTTAGAGCTTTCATACCTTGCAACATAACTCTTTGCTCCATGATTAGAGAAAGCCCTGGGTATCGGAAAATGACCCTAGACAAACTTCATGGGAAGATTATAACTTTGAGATGATTGAGAATCAAGCAAAACACGTCAAGGAAATTGCCGACCTTACCTCGGAAAAGAAGAAAGCAGTTGCTTTGAAGTCCACTTGTAAACCTGTATCAAAAGAAGCTCGAGAAGCTCATGGAGAAGACGATAGTGATGATGAAAGCAGTGATATTGATGAAGAAGATATGATCTTATTCATGAAGAAATTCAAGAAAATTATGAGAAGAAGACAAGGTGATCGCTCAAATGAAGGAAGAAATAGGGACAAACCAAGACCAAAAATGAGGCGTGCTTGCTATAACTGTGGAGAGTATAACCATTTCATAGTGGAATGTCCACATGAAGAAAATAACAGGAAGGCTATAGACAACAAGCCTCAACCAGAGAAAATGTTCAAGAAGAAGAAGCAATATGGTCAACCACACTTAGGGAAGGGGTGGGACTCCAATGATGAGTCCTCGTCCGAAGAAGAAGAGGAGATGGCCACCATAGCCATCAAGAAGACTTCCAAGAAATCCACTCTCTTCCCAACCATCGGTGCATGGAAGGACACCAACAACACTTGTCTGATGGCCAAGGATGGTAGAAGAAAGGTAACAACTAAATATTGATCCTCGCATTCTTTTACTAGTGATAGTGATAACTCTAGTGATGATGAAGATATGCACAGTGGTTTGGATAAGAAAACTACCGCTAAGATGAAATTTCTAGTGGATAAGATTGTTGATAAGGATCGTCAAAAAGATATGATCATCCTCCAAAAGTAAGAATATCTTAAGATCAAAAAGCTCCTTGAGCTTGGAAAGGAGCGAAGTAACTCACTTGAACTTGAGTTAGTTTCAAGCAAGGAAGCTCGTTTGAAGCTAAAAGACTCAAACGTGGCTATCAAGAATGAACTTGCTAACTTAACCAAGGTTAACAAGATCCTTGAGGTACAAGTTGAGTCACTCAAGCAAAGTGGTTCTTCATCCTCTTCAAGCTCACCTTCTCAACATATAAAATCTGAAACTGTTATTGCTTGTACATGTTCTAAAAACAACACTATCTTGAAGGAAAAGCCAAACTTGACAAAGGACAAGCATCCTTCCAAAAGTGGCATATTTGACAAGGAGAAGGTCAAGTATGCACGCAGTGCATACTTGGTCACAAGACCTCCTAATGTCAAATATGGCATTGGGTATTCTTATGGTGAAAAGCAAAACTCTAGAACCAAAAGAATAACAAGGAACAAATTGCTTTTGTCAAGGGAAACTCTTCTCAAGTTAGAAAACAAGATAACCTTGACAAAATGAATATTGTTAACTCATATGAACAACACGTTTTTTTAGAACATCTGATGCTTCATATGTACTTACAAAAAGTAATCTTGGTAGAGTTTATGCTAAATATGTTGGGCCACGCCATGTGAACACCAAGTCTCATTTGTGGGTGCCTAAATCACTTGTGACTAACCTCAAAGGACCCAAGCAAGCTTGGGTAACTAAGACCAAGGCATAATTTGTCTATTGCAGGCTTATTCATCCGGTGGAGCAAAATGGGTGCTAGATAGTGGATGCATCAATCACATGACCAGAGAAAAAAAAATGTTCGTGGAGTATGAAGTAAATGAAGATCCAATCGAAGGCATTTATTTTGGTGATAGCAGTCATGGAAGGGTGCTTGGTACCAGTAAAATTCAAATTTCATCAAACCATACTCTTTCTCATGTATTACACATTGACTACTTGGACTATAACCTTTTGTCCATATCTCAATTATGTGACAAGGGTTATAATTGTTTATTCACTAATGAGGGTGTGCCCGTCTCTAGAAGGAATGATAACTCGGTTGAATTCAAGGGTGTGTTAAAGGGAAAACTTTATCTAGTTGACTTCAACAAAAATAAAGCCGAACTTGACACATGCTTGATTGCAAAGACCAACATGGGTTGGTTGTGGCATAGACAACTAGCGCATGTTGGTATGAGAAATCTTAAAAAACTTCTAAAAGGCGATCACATCCATGGTTTAAAGGATGTTGTTTTTGACAAAGACGGGCATTGTAGAGAGTGCAAAGCCGAAAAGCAAGTAGGAGCACCCCATCCCTTGAAGAATGTCATGACTACAACAAGACCGCTCGAGCTCCTCCTGATGGATTTATTCGGTCCAACTGCTTACATAAGCATCGGCGGTACTAAGTATGGTTTAGTTATTGTCGATGATTTTTCTCGCTTCATGTGGGTTTTTTTTTTGCATGATAAGACAAAAACTTAAGGAACCCTCAAGAAGTTCCTCAACCGAGATCAAAATGAATTGTCATTGACTGTCAAGAACATACGAAGTGACAATGGAACAGAATTCAAGAACACCCAAGTTGACGAGTATCTAGACGAAAAAGGGATAAAGCACGAATTTTCAGCACCATACTATCCTCAACAAAACGGAGTAGCCGAAAGGAAGAACCAAACACTCATTGAGATGGCGATGACAATGCTCGATGAATACAAGACTTCAGACAAGTTTTGAGCTGAAGCAGTCAACACCGCTTGTCACGCCATAAACCAACTCTATCTTCATCGCCTACCCAAGAAAACCTCATATGAACTACCCACGGGTGACAAGCCGAATATTTCATATTTTCAAGTTTTTGTTCAATGTGTTATATTTTAAACAAGAAGCCTAGGGCTTCGAAGTTTGCTTCAAAGTCCGATGAAGGTTTTTTACTTTGCTATGATTCGAAGTCCTACGCCTATCGTGTATTTAACAAGGCCTCCAGACTTGTTGAAGTAGCATGTGACGTAGTGTTCGATGAAACTAACGACTCTCAAGAAGAGCAAGTTGATCAATGTGTGCTAGATCAAGAAGAAGCTCCATTTCAAGCATTGATAAGAATGGCATTAGGCGATATTCGACCAAAAGTGCCACCTCCAAATGCAAATGAAGAAGATGAACCACAAGTGGAGGACAATGATCAAGGGGGAGCTTCCACACAAGATCAATCTCAAGATAATCAATGTTATCAAGACATCAATGAGGGCAACTATCCAGGGGGAGAAGAGGATGATAATCATGAAGATTCAATACCACAAGTGCCACATCTAAGAGTACATCAAAGCATCCAAAGAGATCACCCCGTCAACAACATAATTGGTGACATACAAAAGGGACTAGTAACTCGATCTCGCATAGCTAATTTTTGTAAACACTATTCTTTTGTCTCCTCTTTGGAACCACACGGGTTTAAAGATGCATTAAAAGACCCCGACTGGGTGATGGCGATGCAAGAAGAATTGAACAAATTCAAAAGGAGCGAAGTGTGGGAACTTGTTGAAAGACCCATGTCCAATGTCATCAGCACTAAATGGGTCTTCCGCAACAAGCATGACAAAAATGGAGTTGTAACAAGGAACAAGGAACGACTTGTGGCCAAAGGGTACTCACAAGTTGAAGGTTTGGATTTCGACGAGATTTTTTGCTCCCATAGCTAGGCTTGAATTGATTCGAATATTACTTGCATATGCTACTCACCATGATTTCAAGCTTTATCAAATGGACGTGAAAAGCGCCTTCCTCAACGGAACGATCCAGGAGGAGGTGTATGTGGAGCAACCACCCGGTTTTGAAATCAAGAGTACCCCGACTATGTGTACAAACTGCGTAAGGCTCTCTATGGCCTCAAACAAGCTCCTAGAGCTTGGTATGAGTGCCTTAGAGATTTTTTGATTGAAAATGGCTTGAAGATTGGTAAAGCTTATTACACTTTGTTTACTAAACACTTTGATGATGATCTCTTTGTTTGCCAAATCTATGTTGATGATATTATATTTGGTTCAACTAACAAATCTTTTTGTCAAGAATTTAGTAAGATTATGACAGATAGATTTGAGATGCCCATGATGGGAGAGTTGAGATACTTTTTGGGATTCCAAGTAAAGCAACAAAAGGACGGGACATTCATAAGCCAAACAAAGTACACTCAAGACATTCTAAAGAAGTTTGGAATGGACAAAGCAAAGCCCATAAAGACTCCCATGGTGACAAATGGACACTTGGATCTCAATGAAGACAGACCAAACGTGGATCAAAAGGTATATCGCTCCATGATTGGATCCTTACTTTATTTATGTGCATCTAGGACTGATATCATGTTGAGTGTATGTTTGTGTGCAAGATTTCAAGCCAATCCTAAGGTATGTCATTTGACAACAATAAAAAGGATCTTGCGATATTTAGTTCATACACCCAACTTAGGCCTTTGGTATCCTAAAGGTTCAAAATTCAATCTCATTGGATACTCTGATGCAGATTATGCCAGATACAAGGTAGATAGAAAAGTACCTCCGATACTTGCCAATTCCTAGGTAGATCCCTAGTTTCTTGGTCCTCCAAGAAACAAAATTCCATTGCCTTATCCACGGCCGAAGCAGAGTATGTTGCAGCTAGGAGGGGATTACAGTTACAATATGAGCCGTATTCCACTCCTTTGTGACAATGAGATTGCCATTAAAATTGCCCATAACCCTCTTGAGTACTCTAGAACCAAACACATAGACATCCGACATTACTTTTTGAGAGATCACTCAATGAAAGGAGTGATGAGATCAAGCACATTGCCATTGCAATACAAGCATGGCACAATGTTTATTTCTTTGGGATCCTGGCTCATGTGAATGTGCATGCTTAGATGATGAGGACATTACTTCTATGGGTACAAACAACACTCCATTGAAAATACAAGATGCAATCAATAGAGTTCACACACAACAATTAATTCCAGAGGTGAGCTCGTTCTTATATGTTTCTTTATATATTTTTGAGAATAGATTGCTACATAATAATTTAATTGTGATTATGATACATGGAGTGATTTAGGGAGTAATTGGAGGAAGTTTTAGGGGCGTGGAGGACCAGAGAATACGTTCAATGAAGATGGAAACCGACCCCAACTCAAAATCGTGTCCAACTCGGAGTCCAGGAGTAGTTCATACTAAAACAGACGCCCAGAACGCATAAAAACTCCGTTTTGGATGTTATACATATGAATGGAAAGGGGAGAGGATAAACTTTCAAACAGCAATGGTCCCATGTCAAAATTCCTTCGGATGCGACGGAAATTGTCGAAACAAAATCAAGCTCAGAATCTGTCAGGGTGTTGCGTCACCGTATTGGGCCATTGGGCCTTGTATTAAGTCTAAGTCCAATATTTTTGTGTCTTAGGGTTAGGTCACGACCCCAACACCCCCTTAGACGTCCTCCCACCTATATATACTCCATGGTGGCCTCCATAAACAACAGGGTTTTGCATAGATCAATAATATCGCCGTTCTACGGTTGGTGAAACCCGAACTTCGCGATTTCAGATCGTGTCTTCTACGTTCTTGCTTGTGTTCTCATTTGCACTTGCAGAGATTAGCCTTCTTGGCAAGGTCAATCGCGTGTAGCACGGTTGATAACCAACAGAGCGGTGGCATAGTGATTGCAGGGGTTTTTCGTGTTCAACTCAAGAGCCTCAGATCTTTAACGTCGAGATATCCATCAATCTAGTTATCCATTACCTTTCGAAAGATCGGGCCTAAACCTCCTCATCAATTAGTATTAGAGCCAGGTTTCCCATTAGGTAATTCATCTATCCTTTTGATTTGTTTGTTTTTCATACCTAGAGTCCACAAAAAGGCCACAAAAGAACTTGTAGTTTCGTAGATCTATTCATCACTTTGTCCAAACCACCACTGAGCCTTTGCAACTTTGTTATTCAGTTTGATTTTGTTGAGTTTGTGTCAGTGGTTTAGTCATATTGCTGGTTTAGAAAGTGTTTTTGGTCTTAGTTTGAGTTTTGCATTGTGTTCATTCATCCTTTTGAATCACGTCATCATGTTCAGATTAGATTCATCTCGGTCCAGATCGGTATTTTTATCATATCTCACTCATACGAACTTGGATTTTTATATTCTTGTACTTTATGGAAATCTTAAAAAGTTTCCTATAACTTTTTGTATTCATCTATTTTCCAGAAAATAAAATTATCGAGGTCAAAATTGCATTATATCCGAATCTGTTATTGACCTAGAATTTTTGAACAACCTGTATTTCAGGGTCAATATCTACTATTGTTCTGATCTAAAATAGGTCTTCCATATACTTAAATTAAAGAGGAGAAATAGGTCTATAATCTTTCTGTTAAAAGGTTTTAGATTGGGGCCTATATGCCTAATTTGCTTTGTAAGTTTGAGTAGAAAATCTGTGATAGGGAAACGAGATATCTTTGATTGCTTTGCATTGTGTTCTTCTTTTGCAGCACATTCAGGAAAAAAAGACAAAAAAAGAGGCAATTGAAAAACAAGATACAAAATTCACACAAAAAAAACAGAAGAAAAAAACAAAAATCAGAAGTGCTTGCAGTTTTGTGTCCTTAGCGCTTTGATGCATGTCTTGCTAGCTTAAACAACTAGAAACATATTTAGACCAGCAACTTTGACAAGTACTTTAGACACTTATACAACTTTACTATCTGATTTTCATTGTTGCTAATCCATGCTAATATAAAGTTCCATCCAAGCTACACCTTACTCTTGAGCAGATTCGATACACCTTTGCAATCATCCCACACTTTATTGGTTTCTTCATACCGTCCATCGTTTGCCACCTGCAGTGTCAGTAAGAACACTTATAAGAGTGTGGTAACACACGTGAGAGTGTGATTCCACTTCCACTTTGCCATTATCCTTTGTAATTGATAGGGATAACATATTTTTTGTTTTCTTCTGTTTGCTACTAACAATGTTAGGTAAAAGCAAGAATCATGCATTATATGTTTAGATGATTGACATGATGAAAACGACAATGGAGTTGCTCACTAAAAATCAAACATCAACCAATGTTTCACATGACATTCAGACCACCTTTACAACACCTTCTACAAGAAGTAATTACATTCTACCATCTCTTCCTTTTTATGATGGTTTTGGTTATGATGAGTATATTGCTTGGGCAATAGAGTTGGATAAAACTTTTGGACAATGGCATATGTGTGAGAGGAGAAAGGTTAGAAATATTGCCAGTGCGTTAGTTGATTGTGCATTAACTTTGTGGGACAACTTAAGCGATTTAGAAAAACCTCGAACATGGAAAGATAAGAAAATCCTTATGCAAGAAACTTTTGCTAATGTATCTAATTACAAAGATGAAATACATGAACTTGAGAAGAATTTTCTTGTTGCACCTCCTCCTTTGCCTAACATTTTGCAGGAACATGAACAAATAAATGTAGATGCAAATGAGAGTGAGGTGTTGAACAACTCTTCTAAACTTTTTGACGAATCAACTCATAATGCATTTGAATTTCTTGCTAAAAATGAGAGTAATGTTAATGGACAATGCTCTACAGTGAACCAAGATATGGAATTTTCAGATGTGCTGAATTTTGCCACCAATCATGCTATCGATGAGCTGCAACAAGATGAACCTTCTCATAATACACCTTTATCACTAATTGATTTTCCTACAGGTTCTTACGCCAAAAATTAGTTGTGAGCTGATATTTATATTGTACCAATGGTAGAACAACGGAATGATTTTGATACTTTATCACCCACTTGTGCAGAAATTAATAATTGGATTCCCATTACTGCTGAAATTGTTGTCTTCACTAAATATTTTGGGTTATATTGAATTTGACATTCTTTGTGATCTAGATACTGCAGAGAGAAGAATATTTTTGAAAACAGAATTACCTTTGTTTACAAGAAATAGTTTTCATGCTATAGGCAACTATGAACATAGTGGTATATTTATGGTGCATAAAGTTTACATATGTTCAAATGACAAAGCTCCTTTTGTGCCGCAACAACATGGTAAAGTAAATGGATGCACTAATGCTAACGCTAATAATGTCTTGGCAAAATTTTCTAGTATTTTGTTCTTGCAGCAGGGACAACATATAAAAGAAGAGTATTGTTCGCAGTGGTTGAGCAATATGGACAACGCTCATTCTACCGCCAAATCAAGCCTCTTTGTTGGACATACGAGCAAGCCAAGGACGGCTTGTCATGAAGAAGGGGATAATGATGAGATCAAGCATATTGCCATTGCACATACAAGCATGGAACGATGTTTATTTGTTTGGGATCCTTGCTCAAGTGAATGTGCATGCTTAGATGATGGAGAACATCGAGATGGTGCACTATGTTATTTGCCACCTTGGCCTCCTCCTTTCATACATACAAGAGGATTTGATGGCGTTGCACATTTGGACCAACACATGAAAGAAGTTGAAATTGAGTCGAGGACAACTACAATTGAAGAAGGGGAGGATGATGAGGAAATTACTTCTATGGGTACAAACAACAGTCCATCGAACATACAAGATGCAATCAATAGAGTTCACACGCAACAATTAATTCCAGAGGTGAGCTCGTTCTTATACGTTTCTTTATATATTTTTGAGAATAGATTGCTAACTAATAATTTAATTGTGATTAGGATACATGGAGTGATTCAAGGAGTAATTGGAGGAAGGTTTAGGGGTGTGGAGGACCAGAGAATACATTCAGTGAAGATGGAAACCGATCCCAACTCAAAATTGTGTCCAACTCGGAGTTCAGGAGTAGTTTGCACTAAAACAGGCGCCCAGGACGCATGCGAAATCCGTTTTGGACATTCTATATATGCACAGAAAGAGGAGAGGATAAAATTTAAAATGGCGCTAGTCCCATATCAAAATTCCTTCGAATGTGAAGGGAGTTGTCGAAACAAAATGAAGCTTGGAAGCTGTCAGGGTGCTGTGTCACTGTATTGGGCCATTGGGCCTTGTGTCAAGTCTAAGTCCATTATTTTCGTATCTTAGGGTTAGGTCAAGACCCCCAAAACCCCTTAGATGTCCTCCCACCTATATATACAACATGGTGTCTGCCATAAACAATGGGGTTTTGCTTAGACAATAATATCGCTGTTGTACGGTTTGTGAAACCCCAACTTCGCGATTTCAGATCGTGTCTTCTATGTTCTTGCTTGTGTTCTCGGTTGCACTTGCAGGGATTAGCCTTCTTGGCGAGGTCAATCGTGTGTGGCACGGTTGATAACCAAAGGAGCGGTGGTGTAGTGATTGCAGGGTTTTTTGTGTTCTACTCGAGAGCCATGGATCATTAACTTTGAGATCTCCATCAATCGACTTATCCATTACTTTTCGGAAGATCGGGCCTAAACCTCCTCATCAAGGAGACATAGCCATCTCCCATGTCAACATTGAAAAACAACTAGCCGATATCTTTACCAAGCCACTTGATGAAAAACGCTTTTGTGAGCTCCGAAATGAACTGAATATCCTTGATGCTCGGAACGTGGCTTGAAAACTTGCATACATGTATGCCATCTTCAAAAATCATGTTGATTGTGTTGAAAAATTATCTCTATCTATTTTCTCCGAAAAACTATGTTAATTACTTGATCTTGGTGAATTATGGTCATAGCTTGATTGTTGTATGTTTACTGATCATATTCATCAAGAATATTTGTGTGTTTTTAGCCCCTATTATCTTTTTTAGAACCTTCGTATATATACGAAAGGTCTGTAGTCTTCTGTCCAAGTGACCATAGACTAGTCTGTGGTTACCCCGGACTAGTTCGCAAATTGTAGACTAGTCCACTGAGTTTTCCGGTGGTCCGAACTACTCCGGTCCAACCACAAACTAGTCCGATTTTTTGACTCCATAACCCTAGGGCCGGCGCAACCCTAATATTCTTCCTCCTCACAACTCTTCTCACATTCTCTCTTCTCACTCAAGTGCTCCCAAGGCGATTTGGCAAGTTGTCCATCAAATCCACTCAAGTTTCAGTGGGATTTGGTCTCCATTGCAAGGGGAACAAAGACCACGGTCTTGTCTGCACCAACAACCTCTTCGTCGCCGCAAATCAAAAAATTTGTCTGCACCAAGCTTCATTGTTGTATTACAACTACATTGCTTCATCTTGCATTGAGAAATTCCATTATCTTGATAGTTAGGGTTCGAGCAGCTAGATATCGGTCTAGTCCGTTCTCAGTGCGGACAAGTCTGGTACTCCGGACTAGTCCGCACCTGATCAACGGACAAGTCCGATGTTAGCTGAACAAAACCCTAATTTTCAACTCAATGCTTTCCCTTGCCACTAATTCCTATCTATGTCCTATGTAACCTTCTTGTCAGGACAAAGTCGAACTCAAATGATGACATCTCCGACTTTGAGGCCGAAATGGGTCAAGAAACATTGCCTCGCGTTTCGACGGGCCAAGCCGAGAAGAGACAAGATCGTACCGCTGACCTCTCGCCCACCCCACCTAGGGTGCGTCGAAAGGTTCCGGCCAAGAAACCAGCTTCAAGAGCACAAAGATGTGGTTGGCCCTAGCTCGCCGGCTCCACAACAAATCAAGGGCAAGGGAAAGGGGCTTGCCTCTGGCCCAATTAGTCCCTTGGAGATGACTGATCCAAGATAGGGGAACAGAAACACCTTAGAAGAGAAGTTTAATTGAAAAGAAAGTGATGTGGCATGGAAGCTCAGGAAGATCGATGCATATAGCAGTGGCAAAAAGGCAGCTGACCCAAGATTTTTTAGTCACTTTCATGCAGACTACTGCAGTACCATATACCTTAAGATGAAGACACCAGTATTTCACAACCAAATGGATTGTCTGGAGCCATTTTGAAATAAAAAGCCGTGGTGCTTTTGATGAAGTGGTAGAGGCGGCAGAAAGGCATGGTTTAAAGGACTTGTTTGCTTTTAGGTATAACTGGAATGATGAGGTCTTCGCTCAATTCTTTGCAACTTGCTACTTTACCAGTGATGAAGAAGAGAGAGTTACTTGGATGACTCATGTATCCAAGTACACAATCACATATGATGAGTTTGCTAGGCTGCTACATCTAGAGGACACCAACAACAAGGCAATTGTGATTTACAATCTTGGTGTCCTGGCAAAGGACAAGATGGACTTTCTCTATGAAATTCTCCTCAAGTACAATCCTCCCTCGACCTAGAACATGAAGCCCTTCTTCATGGTTTTCAATAGAGTGCTTCGAAAGACCATTGCTCCAAAGGATGGAGATGCAGGGAGTGTCCAAGGTTACTTGAGAACCTTGATGAAAGTGATTAGCAAGAAGAGGAAGTTTGACATATTTGACTACATCTAGAACGACATGGTAAACATCTCCTGCACCTCCAATCGCTCCTCTGGCTATGCACCGTACATCATGTTCATGATAGAGAAGGTCACATGGATCGAATTTGTGAAAGATGTTGAGCATACAACTTTGAGGCCTCAGAAGCTGCCTCAAGCTGTTCATCCATCTGCTCCATCTCCTGGTTCAAGTGAAGAGGCTTCGAGGATAGCTCAAGGAGATGCAAGGCCTGCCTCTAACACCATGGCCCCTCCTCACAAAAGGGTATCCTAGTAGGATTATGAAGTACTTGGCTGCCATCTTTGGTTCTTGCCGCAAAGCTGAAGTGAAGCTCCATAAGAAGAACAAGGCAAGGAAAGAGGACATGAGGTACATGAAGGAAAATGTCAAAGCAATATGCCAAAAGCTAGAGATCGAGCCTATTGGATCTCCAGTCATCTTAGATGACTCTGCCTCTGACCTCTCAGAACTTCCACCTCTATCTCATTTTGAGCTTGCCTACTTTGGCATTGGAGGCATGACGAGTGGCACTCATCATCCTCCTCCTCAGCCTGATGATGAAGATGACGAGAGGACCGACATCGCGGAGTGAGCCTACGACGACGAATAGATCCATCCTCTCCTTCTTTTTGGTGCCTTGATGCCAAAGGGGGGAGATTGAGGGGGAGTCTTAGGTCCTAGCAGTAGGTTGAGAGATGAGAGCTCTATTTGTGTTTCTTTTGGTGCTGTAAGACTTTTATTATGTTCTCATTATGCTTCTGGACATGTTTGTGGTAATGCTTTGTTATGATCTATTTTTATGCTCTGAAAATGATATACATACTTGATAATTATAATGTTGTTATGATTATGCCATTTGCCTCATTCACATCACGATTATTGCTCACACACACATAGTTCTGCACCCACCATAAAGATTGCACGTATGTCCTATGTCTACATTGCCTATTTTGTTCCAAGCTCATCTGTGCACACTTTATGAAAATCTGAATTTTTATCATATTTGTGTAATATCAATTGGTTGTCATCAATCACCAAAAAGGGGGAGATTGTAAGTGCATCTAGGCATCCCTTGTGGGTTTTTGTTGATTTATGACAAACAAATGAGACTCTAACAAAATTGTTGATATGAGCGCAGGTTTTATAGAAATTAGGTGGAAAGCTCAAAAAGAAAGGAGAATGAGGAATCAAAAGGAAAAGAGCTCAAGAGCTGAAAAGAATAATTTATTTCGTATGGAATGTGTTGGAGAAACACACCCCAAGAGCTCAAGCAAAAGAGATCTCAGTGACTACACAAAAATATGCATTTTCGGACTAGTCCGATGTCTACTGGACTAGTCCGATATCTCTCTAACTAGAAACGGACAAGCCCCCCGGTGCAGACTTGTCCGCAAGCACTCCAGTTTACACAGGACCAGACTAGTCCGATATCAACCGGACTAGTCCGATAATCATTTAACTAAAATCGGACAAGTCCTCTAAGTTTGGACTTGTCCTTAGCCCCACAACTTTTTACGACACCGGACAAGTCCGATATTCGTCGTACTAGTCCAAAAACTCTCTGACTAAAATTGGGCATGTCCTCCAAGTGCGGACTTGTCCTCCATTCTCCACGAGGTTCACCACACCGGACTAGGCCGATATGTGCCGGACTAGTCTGAACACTTCCAGTGCCCAGATCGGACTAGTCCGCTCATTTACGGACAAGTCTGATATCTCTAAACACTTAGGTTTTTCCACACGCCGCACACCGGAGTAGTCCATAACGGACTAGTCCGGACATCGCAAACCCTAATGGTAACATTTTGAAACCTTAGTATAAATAGAGGTGTACGACCCTACAACCAACTCTCTCGACTCCCCGCGCTGTCACACCTCCCAAGAGCCCAAAATACACATCTCTCCACACATTCTAACCCTAAAAGGATCAAATCTTTGAGGATTATAAATTGATCAAAGGAGAGACTTGTTCCACATGATCTTGAGGTCTTGGGTTTGAATTTCTGCACACTATTGTTATTTACTGCATATCTTTGGAGTATGTTTGGTTGTGTTCTTCATTGTAATTCTTGGGGAGCTCTCAACTTTTGAGAAGGCCCCTTGAACACATTATTTGCCCTTTGTGATTAGTGGAAGAGAATCGGCCTCCATGGCGATTCGATGATGGCACAGTTGGTGAAGACCCGGTCCTCTGTGGGCTCCTCAACGTGGATGTAGGTTTCCTTCGTGGGAATCGAACCATGGGATAAAATCGTGTCTCGCGCATCTTTGTTTTACTTTTCATCATAATCTAGGATATGTCTAGTATTGTGAAATTCATCTTAAAACATTGTATCATACTTGATCATTGCAATAAACTAGTTCATTGGTTCAATACACTTCACTTGTAATCTGATTTCTGCTGCATAGTGTGCTATATGTAAAATTGTCAATTTACTTTGATCTTTTAGTCCGCGCACAACAGATTAGTTCGCACAATACCGCACTAGTCCGACCTCCCCATATTTGATCCATCTGTTATGTGCTTCAGGGTCCGACAAATGTTAAAAAAGCCTATTCACCCCCCTCTAGGCTACATTCATGTGTGTCACACTACCCATATTATCAACCTACCCCTGTCTTGATAATTGTTTAGTATACGAAAGCTTGATCATAAGAGTAGTGTTTACTTTATTCTCTTGCCTTCCTTTGGGATAAATATGATACTCTTGGGAATACTCTTGGGTGAAATGCTACACGACAGTTTCCGTGCGCTTGCGGACCACATCTCTTTCGATAGATGATCTGTGACGTAAGAAACGTTAACAAGCATTTCTGGCACCATTGCTAGGGAAGGCAAAGGAAGTGAAGGATAGCTATCCCATGTGATTAAGCTATAGGTGCTAATTGTTATTAGAAAGGATTACCCTTATTTGTTTTCTCCTTTTGTGATGAATACATGGTAGTGTTGGCTAACCCATTTCATGGGATGGTCACTGAGGACGCAAGTGCTCAACTGTAAGATGATTCAAGGCGTACCTCAACAAATGTCTGCTAGGCAACACCATTGCCTTTTGCAGAAGAATTTCAGCTTCCAGCAGAAGCCAAAGTCATCCATACCTAAGCTTGTGGGAGGCTCCAAGAGTTCTTCTTGGTTTGCCTCCGCCATAGGGTGGATAGTTGGCTCCTAATCCAACATTCATGTCATGGATTGATCCATCAATCCATGACCTTCTTTGTGCTGGAGCTGAATGAGTCCTATTCTCATTCATCATGAATGATAATATGTTCTCTACTCAGGGGGTCGATTGAAGAATGCTCTAGTTCCTTTAGATTGGCATGCACACCAATTGATAAGGTGGACATGCTAGCTAAGGAACTATGCCTCCCATTGAAGTATCATGAAGATCAAGCCAATGGAGAAGTTTTTGGATGATTCAAGCCATGGATATTCACATGATTTGTGAAAATCCATGTCAACATGGGCCATTTGGGAATCATTTCCCTAAGACCCGTGGGGATTCTTCCTTCCAGACACAACTCCAATGGCTATCACCTACAAGTAGGTCAAGGGTGAAATCAACATCACCCTTGTAATCAAGGAGGCTATGGAGATTTCAAGGATTTAAGTTCAACTAGCCTACCTTAAAATATCTTGTCCATGGCCAAGCAAGAAATCGAGACAACATCCACATAAAGCCCTTGGCCAAAGACAAGAAACTTAAAGAGCATTAAAGATCCAAGATATCTCACAATCACTTGTTGGGATCCCTACCCTTCGACCAAGCCCATGCAACCTAGGGCAAGTGCCATTGTGGACGAGGCATTTCTTGTTTGATAGTGGAGTCCACATGTCATCATGCCCAAATAACCTTTTGATCCATGATCAAAGTATTGGTTGACCTTAAGGAATATCAAGAAAGTCAAAGTGGAACCCCTAAAGAAGGATAAGCCTCACCATGCTCATGAGAGAATATCTTCAAGAGGGAAAAGCCGTCACTACATCAATAAGTCTTCATCAAGATGACGGAGAGGCTAGGGCCATCATGTGGTCCACATGTCCAACTGACACGCCAAAAGAGATTTTGCATGTCAAGCAAGAGAAGTTGTCCACATCTTCGACTCTTGGATTGGACAACAAATCATCGCACTAAATAGGACGGAGGTAAGTCCCACTCATCGGACTTCAAAAAAATTCGGTGAGTCCTTGCCAATAGGTTAATTGATAGTTATCACATATTTGATTTTCAAATTGGAGATTTGAATTTCCCATCAATCTTTGCATTTGCATGTTTGAATTTTCACACTTGCATGTTGGAAAGAAAAATTTTCAACCATCATAAAACTAAAATTTTGAATTAGGAATTAAATTTATTGGATATGAACCTTGGGCATAACCACTTGAATTCACCTTCCTAATTCAAACCAAAAATATTTCCCTTAACATCATTGCATTTGCAAGTTGTTTCAAGTTGGGCAAAACAATTTGACAAAGGGTACAACATATTTGTTTAGCTAACGTAACCCGTTTTCGAGTTGTTTTGTTTGTTCTTGATTCTAGTGCAGCCAAGACAAAGTTTGTAAAGAGGTTGGAAAGCACCATCAAGTGTATATCCCTCCATCGATCTCATTTTGAGTTAATGATGGAGAAATGCTCAATATGGTGGTCCAATGGAGGAACAAGGTGAAGCCCATTCAACTCCAACCTCAACTTGGTAGGAGACATTGAACATGAAGGCTACACCAAAATCCATGGTCATGAGTTTCTCTCAGAACGACCTTTAACCAAGACTGCTCTTCAATTGGGGTACAAGTTTAAAATTTTCCATCGTTGGAATTACATTAGGATTGAACGATTTTTGCTTACCTTGGTAAGGAAGGTTTACACCTTCTCATCATTCAATTCTTATGTATCCTCACGAGAGTAAGTTTTGACATTACTCTTTTTTGATTCTTCAAAAATAAATGTCACCATACTTGGGAATAAATTTAAACAAGTACATAGAATTTCATAAGTATTGCTAAAATTGACTTAGACATTTTCTACCTAGGTAACCCTTATGTAATGACTTAATGGTTGAATTGGTATGTAGCAAGCCAGGAATAGTGACATCCATAATTTTGATTTAAAACTCATTCATGCATGGATCACTAAACATCAAATTCCTAGGCAGGAAAATAAAAAAATGTTCAGGTGGATAAAATTGAGAATCTTGTTTGCGATGATCCAAATGATAACATTTGCTCTTGTGTAAAAAAATATGATGGTTAGAAACTTTACAAGGTGAAAGAATCCATATAGTGTATTTATATCACTTGCATTGTTATGAGTAGGAGCCTTAGAAAACGTACAAATTAATTTATCCATAAAGCCTCACTCTTATCAATGAATACATTGTTTATGGATACACTTGAATTTGGACCTAATGCATCTTTTATTTTTATCTTCCCCGTATGTACAAATGAAATTTCGGTTACCTAACCCGAAAATTCATTTGTACAAGTATTGGGATCTAACCACCCCCTTCTATCGTAGAGGGGAAGTTTGCAAGAGTAAAATAACTATGCAAGCATTTAAAAATCTGATTGTTGGAATCCCTAGAGGATTCTATTTCAACGTCTCTTGGCCAAGAGGTAAATTAGGATGGTTGCCACCTATCAGAAATTAAACCCGAAGGTCAACCATAACTATACGAGGCCGGAGATTGAAATGGTAATTCTCCATGAGAAACCAATGGGCTGCTACAAATATGTCAAAGCATTATGCTCTCAAGTATTCTATGCACTCATTCGAGCTCAGGGGAATTCCCACCATCATTGGCTGTAAGTTATTCCTTTGTGGCTAAAAGGTATGATGAACCTTAACCAAGGAATGACAAGATCACATTCAATGAATATTGGGTGCAAGTTGTTCCTATGTGGCCAGAAGGTATTTTATCCCTTAGCCAAGGAACAATGGATCACACTCAACCCATGTTGAGTGCACGTCGTCCCTTTGTGGTTATAGGTATGTTGTACCTTAGCCAAGGAATAACATATCGTACTCAACACATGTTTGGTACATGTCACTCCTTTGTGGCCAAAGATTATCATTAACTTAGCCAAGGAGTGATGGATCACACCCAATGCATGAGGGGCACAAGTTATTTCTTTATGGCAAGAATGTATGATACACCTTGGCCAAAGGATGATGGAACACACTCAACGCTTATTGAGTGCACGTCATGCCTTTGTGCTAAAGGTTATCACTACCTTAGCCAAGGAATAACAAGGTACATCCAACCTATAGAAACCTTGAGGTGTGGATGAGCGACATCGATAACACTCTCCTAGACCACACTCGTGGAATCATGGAAGGCAATCGAACATCGACACTCAACTCTCCAATGTCAAAGCCATGTTGTAACAAGGTTAGGTCAACCTCATGGCCTACATCTGTCGTTGGGGTTTCAGCCGCTATCGCGAACCTTGAACAAGAACAAGCGTTGGGGAGGACCCCCACTTGAGGTAACTTGTATCACACTCCTTACATATTTATTTTCCATTCACCCATCATCCACCTTGCATATAAAAAAACTTAAAAATAGATAGATTAGATTTGCTTTCAAAATAAAATAAAAGATGTGTGGTAAGAATGGTTTGGAATTCACATATATGAAATGATGAATAGTTGTTCTGTTTTAATTTTACTAAGTCCCTAGTTTACATCTTACTATTTTGCAATATATTGCTCCCATTGGCTAAAATTACTTTTGCCTTGATTTAGAAATTGTGGGTAGCAAAAGCTTAATCCAATTCTAAGTTGTTGTGAGATATGATATAGTGATAGGGCTGCTATTCCTAGTTTGAAAGTGAAACTTAGATTTCTAGAGAATTCTAAAAAGATTTAAGTTACTCTAATTTGATTGGAAATACCTACCAAAGCCATATGATATACCACATTGATAGACCTTATGCATATGCTATTTGTCAGCACATTGAGCTTTGTCAAACTAGTATAGACCTATGTGAGATTTCATTCATAACTTTTTGAATTCAAGACTTCACTTGCACATGCTATGCTTCTACACTAGAAGTAAACAAATTTCCATCATGCCACCATTCCACAATAAAAAGAGAAAGTCCATATCGTTCACACTTAGTACTCTCTCAAAAAATTATTGCATAAAAGGGAGTAGAAGACATGACTACAAAAAAAAAGTAGAAGAAAAGTAGCCATGTTTCATGCCTACAAAATAAGAGAGTCTACATATATAGGAGTCATCTCAAATTTCCACATCCGCCTCCATTCCATCACACATGCACAAGTCTTGAATCAAATAGTTTTGGATTGATTTTTCCTAAGGCTTGATTTTTTGACTTAGCAATATTATGTGTTGCAAATATGACTACTATATTCCCTACCAAGCTCCACATATAAGCCTTATTTTATGGTAGGAAGAATTTAGGCAAAATGCCTTGGTGAGGACATATTTCCACTACACTTAAAGGAGAGACTAAGAGAATCAAATTGAGGTACTTATAATCTAAATTGAACTCTCCGGAATTTGAGTGGAACTTGACCTCTAGGGTATGTGTGCTCCCTTTTGCTGTTCTATCTTTCAACCACCCATGAATAGGAGATAGCATAAGCCCCATAATGACTTTGGATGGGTGATGTACCATGCCAATTTTCGCAATAATAGGTAGAGTATTTTTTGTGCACATGGTACTTTTGAAAAATAGAACATTGTAGCAACTCCTAATCATCAACCTAAAGTCTTGACTTTGCTCGGACAAGCAAAGGATAAGCTCGGGGGAGTTTGTTGACGGCTGTTATATAACAATTTCATCCGTCAATATAACTCAATTATGTGAAGTAAATATCATTTCTTGCACGCATCACCTTTCTATTTAACCTATTTCTACTTGTACTTGGATAAATTGGTGCATGCAGATATTTTATGCAGAATTGAAGTGAAACAAGGGGATGGATCCTATAAGATATCATCTCTGCCAATCAAGCACCGACATGTGGCACCACAGCATCAAATGGCCCACAAACAAAAGTATTCGAGACCATCCAACAGTGTAGAACCCATATAACGAGATAGGACCCACCTGGAAGTCACCCCAAGAAAGCATAGACTGTTTGGAGGACTTACCAGGTCGGCTGACTGCCCTAGTCGGCCGACCTGGTCTTTCCTCCAAACTCGGCCAGCTTCCACGTGTTGGCTCCTCCTAGCTTGAAGAAGTCAGTGGTGACTAATTCGCACGCTTTTGGTGGCAGGAACCGACCCTTCTCCAAGCTATAAATAGGACCCATCACATCAACACACACCACGTGAGCATTCACTCTCTTGTATACATTAGTTCTCCAAGTCCTTAGTGGAGGTTAGGCTGTAGAGAGGAGCCTCTAGTCCCAAGTCCAAATTTGGAAAGGTATGGCTCATGTATCTTTTCATGTATTTTTGACTTTGTGCTTTATAATAATATCGTTATTAGTCTCTATTTGCTTATATACTTGGGAAAAGCGTTCCTTGTTTGGTTGTGGAGTCCATGTATGTGCTAGGTGTAGATGTTGTTATGATATATACATAATGTTATTATCATGTCATCATAAACATCATACACCGCCATTATAGTCTAATTAGGTAGTAATATTATTATGTTAATATGAATATGTTAGTGCTTTGTCCCAACATTGGTTCAATGATGTTTAGGTTAGTCATTGCCTTAGGATGAATATTACGTTACAACTCTTAAGGTATTTACGTAGCATGCAAGCGTGGTGCTTGGATAGTTAAGTAGCGTTGGATGCCTCGTAGTCCACGAGTTGTAGAGGTAGGCGGTAGGTGGTGATAGCCCTATCCATCCGTTGTAATCCTCCACTTTCGGCTACGATGTAGGCTCCTGGCGGGAGTCGTCTGGCAGACCAGGGTAAGCCCGTGCCCGATATGTTGGAACACTAAGCCCTAGTATTCACCATTAGCATAGTCATGTGTACTTTATTAGGCTATGTATATGAGTAATTAGAGCATAGTACGAGTAGCTCAGTCTCGTGGTCTAACCCTCGCTAGGACAACCTTACCCTTAGAGTAGATTGCTTAGGTGTGTGTCACACTACCCTTATTATCAACTTACCTCTTGTCTTGATAATTGATTACTATACCATAGCTTGATCATAAGAGTTGTGTTTACTTTATTCCCTTGCCTTCCTTTGGGATAAATACGATACCCTTGGGAATACTCTTGGGTGAAATGCTACACGACAGTTTTTGTGTGCTTGCGGACCTCATCTCTTTCGAGAGATGATCTGTTACATAAGAAACATCAACAAGTACGACCCGTTATTCCTTTGCAAAACTACAACATACCTATAACCACAAAGGGATGATGCGCAATCAACATGGGTTGAGTGTGATTTGTTGTTCCTTGGAATAGGTACAAAATAACTCCTGGCAACATAGGAACAACTTGCACCCAATATACATTGGATGTGATCTTGTCATTCTTGGTTAAGGTACATTATACCTTTTATCCACAAAGAAGTAACTTTCACCCAATGATGGTGGCAATTATCTTGAGCTTGAATGAGTACTTTGAATAGTTGAGAGCATAATGCTCTCACATATTCGTAGCAGCCTATTGGTTGCTCACGGGGGGTTTCTATGTCAAATCTCCGACCTCGTATAGTTATGTTTGACCTTCGGGCTTAATTTAAGATAGGTAGAGACCATCCTAATTTACTCCTTGGCCAAGAGATATTGAAATGGAATCCTCCTAGGATTTCCAATAATCGGACGTTTGAATGCCTGCATAGTTACTTTACTCTTGCAAACTTCCTCTCTATGATAGAGAGAGATGGTTAGCTCCCAATACTTGTACAAATGAATTTTCCGGTTAGTAACCAAATTTTCATTTGTACGCATGGGGAAGAACAAGGCCAAATATGCATTGGGTTTAACTTTTAGTGTATCCATGAACAATTTATGAATCGCTGCTAGGAGTGGGGCTTTATGGATACATAAAGTTGAACATTTTCTAAAGCTCCCACTCATAGCACTACAAGTGATATAAATACACTATACGGATCCATTCATCTTGTAAAATTTCTAACCATCGTAGTTGATTACACGATCAAATATTTATCATTTGGGTCATGGCAAACAAGATTCTCAATTTTATCCTCCTGAACATTTTTAATTACTTTCCTAGAAAATTGAAATTTAGTGATCCATGCATGATCGAGTTTCAAATAAAAATTATGGACATCACTATTCCTAGGTTTCTACATACCAATTCAACTATTAAATCATTCCATAAGAATTACCTCGGTAGAAAATGTCTAAGTCAATTTTAGCAATGCTTATGAAATTCTAGGTACTTGTTTCAATTTATTCCAAAGTAAGGTCGATGGCATTCCTTTTTGAAAATAAAAAAGAGCAATGCCAACACTTACTCTCATGAGGATGCATAAGAATTAAATTATTAGAAGGTGTAAACCTTCCTTACCAATGTAAGAAAAAAATCATTCAATCCTAATGCAATTCGAACGACAGAATTTTTTTCAAACTTGTACCTCAATTAAGAGCAGACCGGTTTGAAGGTCGTTGTGTGAGAAATAGACGACCATGGATTTTGGTGTAGCCTTCATGTTCAATGTCTCCTGCCAAGTTGAGGTCGGAGTGGAATGGGCTTCATCTTGTTCCTCCATTGGGCCACCATCTTGAGCATTCCTCCACCATGAGATCAAAATGAGATTGATGGAGGTATATGCACTTGATGATGCATTACAACATTTTTACAAATTTTGTCCTGGCTGTACTACAATCAAGAACAAATAAACTACAAAATAGGTTACGTTAGCTCAAAAGCATGTTTTACCCTTTGTCAAATTGTTTTGCCCTTACTTGGAAACAACATGCAAATGCAATGATTATTTAAAGGAAATATTTTTAGTTTGAATTAGGAAGATGAATTCAAGTGGTTACGCCCAAGGTTCATATCCAAATAAATTTATTTCCTAATTCAAAATTTTAATTTTATGATGGTTGGAAATTTTACTTTCAACCATGCAAATGTGAAAAATCAATAATGCTAAATGCAAATGCAAATGCAAAGATTGATGGGGAATTCAAATATGCAATTGGGAAATCAAATATGTGATAACTACTAATTAACCTATTGGTAGGGACTCACCGAATTTGGAAGTCCGATGAGTGGGACTTACCTCCGTCCTGTTTAGCTTGATGGTTTGTTGTCCAATACAGGAGTTGAAGATGTGGACAACTTCTCTTAATTGAGATGCCAAATCTACTTTGGCTTGTTTGTTGGACATTTGGGCCACATGGTGGCCCTAGCCTCCCTGTCGTCTTGATGAAGACTTGTTAATGTGGTGACGGCATTTCTTTCTTGAAGATATTCTTTTTTTCTAAGTATGGTGAGGCTTGTTCTTCCTTAGGGGTGTCACTTCGACCTTCTTGATATCCCTTAAGGTTGAACCATACTTTAATCATGGTTCAAAAGCTTCCTTGGGCATGATGACATGTGGAATCCACAATTAGACAAAAAACGCTTCATCCATAATGTCACTTTCCCTATGTTGCATGGGCATGGTCGAAGGATAAGAATCCCAACAAGTAATTGTAGGACATCTTGGATCTTGAATGTTCTTTAATTTTCTTGTCCTTGGCCAAGGGCTTCATGTGGATGTTGTCTTAATTTCTTGCTTGGCCATGGATAAGATAGTTCAAGGTAGGCTAGTTGAACTTAAATCTCTTGAAATCCGCATAGCCTCCTTATTGCAAGGGTGATGTTGATTCCACCCTTGACCTCCTTGTTGGTGATAGCCTTTGGAGTTGTGTTTGGAAGAAAGAATCCTCATGGGTCTTAGGTAAATGATTCCCCAAGTGGCCCATGTTGCCATGAATTTCCACAAATCATGTGAATATCCATGGCTTGGAGCATCCAAACACTTCTCCATTGGCTTGATCTTCATGATACTTCAATGGGAGGTGTAGTTCCTTAGCTAGCATGTACATCTTGTTAAGTGGTGTGCATGCCAAGCTAAAGGAACTAGAGCACTCTTCAATCCACCCCTTGAGTAGAGACTATATTCTCATCCATGATGAATGAGAATATGGCTCTTTCAGCTCCAGCACAAAGGTGGTCATGGATTGGTGGACCAACCCATGACATGAATGATGGATGAGGTGCCAACTATCCACCCGATGGTGGAGGAAAACCAAGAAGAACACTTGGAGCCTCCCCCAAGCATGGGGATGGATGACTTTGGCTCCTACTGGAAGCTAATGTTCTCCCGCAAAAGGCAATGGTGTTGCCTAGCGGATATTTGTTGAGGTATGCCGTGAATCCACTACAAGGATTCCACCCTGTTGCAACGATTGTACTGCAACGAACACTAAATCATTGCAGTAAGCTTGGTCTTTTGCCACGATTCACTAGTTCGTGGCATTAACATCTATCGCTATGAAACACGATCTTTGCATTAGGATATGTTGCCACGATTCACTAGTTCGTAGCATTAGGATCTATCACCACGAATTTGTTGCCACGATTCACTAGTTCGTGGCATTAGCATCTATCGCCACGGAACCCGATCGTTGCATTAGGATCTGTTGCCACGATTCACTAGTTCGTGGCATTAGGATCTATTGCCACAAATCTGTTGCCACAATTCACTAGTTCGTGGCATTAGCATCTATCGCCACGGAAGCCGATCGTTGCATTAGGATCTGTTGCCACGATTCACTAGTTTGTGGCATTAGCATCTATCACCACGGAACCCAATCATTGCATTAGAATCTGTTTCCAAGATTCACTAGTTCGTGGCATTAGCATCTATCGCCACGAAACCTGATCGTTGCATTAGGATCTGTTGCTACGATTCAATAGTTCTGGTGTTAGCATCTATCGCCACAGAACACGATCGTTGCATTAAGATCTGTTGCCACAATTCACTAGTTCGTGGCATTAGCATCTATCGCCACGGAACACAATCGTTGCATTAGGAAATTTTGCCACGCATCACCAGTTCATGGTGATAGGATCTATTGCCACAAAACACATTCGTTACATTAGGATCTGTTGCCACGATATACCGGTTCGTCGCGTTAGGGTCTATCACCACAGAACACAATTGTTGCATTAGAAACTTTTGCCACGATTCACTAGTTCATGGCGTTATGATCTATCGCCACGAAACACAAACGTCGCGTTAGGAACATATGCCATGATTCACAAGCTCGTGGCGATAGGATATGTCGCCACGCAACACTATCATTGTATTAGTATTTGTAGCTACGAAATACCAGTTGGTGGCGTTAAGATCTATCGCCACAGAACATAATCGTTGCATTCGGAACTTTTGCCACGATTCACCAGTTCATGGCATTAGGATCTATAGCCACGAAACACAAACGTTGCATTAGGAACTTATGCCATGATTCACAAGTTCGTGGTGATAGGATCTATCGCCACGAAACACTATTGTTGTATTAGGATTTGTTGCCACGAAATACCGGTTGGTGGCGTTAAGATCTATCACCACAGAACACAAACGTTGCATTACGAACTTTTGCCGCGATTTACCAGTTCGTGGCGTTACAATCTATTGCCACGAAACACAAAGGTTGCATTATGAACTTATGCCATGATTCACCAGTTCGTGGCTTGCTTCTAAGCTTGCTGCTAAATAGAATAGCGGCTTCTATCTTTTCAAAAAAGAAAATCAAGTAGTTCACGTACAGCTAGCTCACACAATACTTATATAAAAAAATCATGATCTTCGTTGTCCTCCCCCAATATTGGAGGTACAATACCATCATTGATATATGTATCATCATTGTCGTCATCGTCGTCATCTTCATTTGAAAGAGTGGAAGCATCACCGGTTGCTCCATCAATGTCATTCCTATCCCATGCGGTCATATCCTCAATTATATCAGTAAGTCATTGATCATCAAATGTCTTAGCCTCCATTGTCTCAGTGACATAATTTTCACTGTCTCCAGGGGGCATGGCAAAAAGGTTTGGTGGCTTCGTTTTAACAATTGTAGCCCATTTTGGTTGCTTCACACTTCTAACGTAGAAAACTTGGTCTGCTTGGGTGGCTAGAATGTAAGGCTCATACTTAAATTGAGAAATAGTAGTGTTAACATCTATCATTCCGTATCGATCAATTTTGTAGCCTCTGCTTTGGCTCTGACCGGAACGAGGCCGATCAAACCATTCACATTCAAATAACAGAACCTCTTGATTTTTTTTTTTAAATCAACAAAAATAATTTTCTTGATTACTCCATACCACTCATGATCACCATCCTGAACAACAACACCACTGTTTTGCGTCCGTAAATCTTTTTCCACCCCTATTGTTCGAAAGAAGAAGCCATTTATGAATGATCGACTAAAAAAATGTGCCCGACGATCAGGTCCTCTAGATAATGCATACAAATAATTGGTTACTTTTCCTTCTTTGTGTAATGTCATAATCTATACACATTAATTAGTATAAAAAGGGTCATCGATAAACCAACTTCAGAACAGATATTTCTTCAATATTTCATCAAAGTAAAAACTTGCATGTACTTACTCATTTCTGAAACCAGTAAACAAACTCATCTCTATGGCGTTTTTCAACATGACGAGAATGAATCTTTTTCAGCTCTTCAAAATGCTCACTAAAAAGGGTACAAAATTAAATTAGCCATCTACAATAAGCATGATACAATATAGTATAGAACATTTGAGTTATCGTACTTGATCCATGGAGCGGCCTCTTCAACATTAGAAATAATATAATGCCTGATGTTATGTAGTTCCACCATAGTAAGTTGGCCCCATTTAAACCCTTTTTAGAATTATCAACTTCTGTAAATATATTAGACTCCAGAGAAGGTTCATTCCTAGCTGCAGCTTCATGACGTTCTGGCCTATTAAGCTTGGTGCTGATGTTATCCAAAAACTGACTACAAAAAGTCATACACTCTTCCATAATATATCCCTCAGCTATAGAACCCTCCGGGTGAGCTCTGTTTCGTACATACCTCTTCAATGTACCAAGGTACCTCTCAATTGGATACATCCATCTGTAAGAAACAGGTCCACCGAAGCGAGCTTTTCCGCCAAGATGGATTGGAAGATGTACCATGATATCAAAGAAAGCGGGAGGAAGCAACAACTCAAGCTTACAAATTGTTTCAGGAAATTGTTCAATCATCTTATCCAAATCTGGTTCCACCAATTCTTTAGAACAAATTCCAGAAAAGAATCTGCTAAACTCAATTAAAGGTTCAACAACCTTTTCAGGCAATATGTCACGTATTGCAATAGGAAGGAGCTAATGAAATATAATATGGCAGTCATGAGTTTTTAGACCTGATACCTTACGTGATGTTATGTCCACACTTCTCTTGATGTTTGAGGCATAACCATTGGACATCTTCACATCCGCCAAAAACTTGCACAAGGTGGTCTTCTGATCTTTTTGCAAAGTATATGATGCTGATGGACAATCATACTTCCCTTTCATACCCATCGGATGTTGCTTTGGCCATATACCCATTTCCTGCATATCAAAACGAGCTTGTAGACTATCTTTTGTTTTACCATACATATTAAGCAATGTCCCCAATATGCTATCACAAATGTTTTTCTCAATATGCATGACATCCAAGTTATGCCTTGTTAGCAATGTCTTCCAATACAGTAGCTGAAAATATACTTTTCTTCTTCCAACTATGCCACCTATCTTTCTCAGTGTGCTTTCTCTTATTATTCATGTGTCCAAAACTCACTTGATCAAAAGTCTCGTATTGTTGGAGTACTTCGTGAACAGAGAGTGATGTTGGAGCCTCTCCATTCTCTATTTTGTTGTTGAAAGAAGCTTTGTCCCGACGCCACCCGTGATCCTAAGGTAGGAAACGACGATGACCCATGTGGCAATACTTTCGTCCATGTTTCAACCACAAGGTTTAGTGTTTACATGGCAGTATGGACATGTTAGCCTACCTTTTGTGCTCCATCCACATAGCATTGCATATGCTGGAAAATCATTTATTGTCAACAACATAAGCTCGCACGAGAAATGTCTCTTTCTTTGAACTATCGTATGTTTCAACACCATAAGACCATAATTTTAGTAGCTCATCAATCAAAGGCTGCAAATACACATCAATGTTGTTTCCAGGTGACTTTGGCCCATGAATTATCATTGACATCAACCAATAAGGCTGCTTCATACACAACCAAGGTGGTAGATTATAAGAGATTAGAATCACAGACCATGTACTGTAAGAAACATTCATTACTCCAAAAGGATTGAAACAATCAGATGCTAGCCCAAGTCTTATGTTGCGAGGATCAGATGAGAAATTTGGGTGAATGCTACCAAAATGCTTCCATGCTTTCGAATCTGTAGGATGGCGTAATATACCATCATCAATACGTTCTTCTTTGTGCCAGCGCATGTTTGATGCCGTTGATTCTGCCATATAAAACCTTTGAAGACGTGGAATAAGAGGGTAGTATCGTAGAATCTTGCATGCTACAAGCTTCTTGGCTTTTCCACAAGGTAAAGCCTCTCTTGCATCCCCACCAGTACTATTTTTCCATCTGAATTCACCACATTTTGGTCATTAATCCAGCAGAGAATAGTCCTTCCGGAATAACACACAGTCATTGACACATGCATCGATCTTTTCGTAGCTCAGCCCGAGGTCATGAACAACCTTCTGAACTTTATGAAGTGTATTAGGAATGCAATGGCCCTCTGGAAGCACATATGAGAATAGTTCAAGGATCAGCTCACACGCTTTTTTGCTCAAACCAGGTAAACACTTTATCTGATACAACCTGACAATGAAGGATAATTGGGTCACCTTCTCACAACCTGGATACAACTCCTTTTTGGCATCATTTAATAAGTCATAGAATGCTTTTGCACACCCAGTTGGCTCCTGCTAGTTTATAGCATTTTCTGGATCATCAACATCTGCTGAAGTACCACCATGATCAGTGCCTCTAAGAAGACTGAACAACATATTTTCCATAGCAGCATCATCAGAAATTATCTCCTCATTATTTGCTGATTGCTCAGCAATATTTTTATCAACTCGTTTTTCTCCATGGTGTACCCATCAAGTATAATCAAATGACATCCCATTACGAAGCAAGTGAAGATGAACTTCCTTGTGTGTCCCGTGGCAAATATTACAACATTTCATGCAAGGACAAGGCTTAGTTTCTTCTTCACGAGTGCCCTGAAGTGCTACATTTAAAAATCATCGCAGTACATGAAAATGTTGCAATAGCGTTCTATTTGCCACCAATGTGAAATCGTTGCAATACCATACTATTCGCCACGGATGACAAGGCGTCGCAATAACCTATCGCCACGGGAATTATTACGACGATTCGTAAAAACTATCGCCATGCTCTTTTTCATTGCAACAGCGACCTATTGTGACGAATTTTTTCGTTGTAATAAACTGGAATCCTTGCAGTGATCATCTTGCAGTTGAGCACTTGCATCTTTGTTGGCCATCCTATGAAATGGGTTAGCCAACAATACCCTGTTTTCACAGAAAAGGAGAAAACAAACAAGGGTAATCCTGTCTAATAATTATTAGTACCTATAGCTTAATTATAAGTGATAGCTATCCTTCACTTCCTTTGCCTTCGCCAGCAATGGCACCGGAAATGCTTGTTGACGTTTGTTACATAACAAATAAAAACCCGCAAGTGCACGGAAATTGTCGTGTAGCATTTCACCCAAGAGTATTCCCAAGGATATCGTATTTATCCCAAAGGGAGGAAATGGAGTAAAGTTGAGACTACTCGTATGATCAAGTTATGGGATACTAATCAATTATCAAGACATGGGTAAGTTGATAATATGGGTAGTGTGACACAATTCTAAGCAATCTATTCTAATGTAAATGGGTCCTAATAAAGATTAGACTAAGAGTTGGGGAGTTTCTCCTACCATGCTTCTAGTATACATATACATAACCTAAGTTAGATACTAATGAGCATGTCAATGGTGAATTTTTATGCTAAGTTGTTCAACACATCGGGCACGGGTTTACCCCTAGCAATACTAGGACAACTCCTGCCAAGAGCCTGTGGCATAGCCGAAAGTGGAGGATTACAAAGGACATATTGGGTTGTCACCACCTAGTGCCAACCTCTTCAATCCGTGGATCTACGAGACATCCAACGCTAATTAACTATCCTAGCGCCATGCTAGCATATTAAGTAAATACCTTAGGAGTTGCAGCACAAGCCATCCTAAGGCAATGAACTAAATCATCGTTGAACCAATGTTGAGACATAGCATAAGTTATCCATATTAACATGATCATATCATAACTACTTAGACTATAGTGGGGGTTCATATTGTTTATGATGATTCTATAATGACATTAAGGCATAATCATAAAGACTATTCCGACCACATACATGGACTCCGCAATCAAACAAGAAATGCTTCATCCAAGTATATGAATAAAAGAACACTAAAGATAATATCTTTATTATGCATAAAGTCACAAATATAAGAAAATATACATCAGCCATACCTTTCCAAATTTGGACTTGGGACTAGAGGTTCTCCTCCCTATAGCCTAACTCCACTATGGACTAAGAGAACTAGTGTATACAATAGAATGATGCTCAGGTGGTGTGTGTTGAAGTGAGGGGTGAGGGGTCTTGTTTATAGGTGGAGAAGGGTCGGTTCCCGCCACCAAAAGCAAGCAAATCAGTCACCATTGACTTCTTCAAGTCGGGAGGTGACAAAATGTGGAAGTTGATCGAGTTTGGCACTAGGACTAGGTCGGCCGACTAGGGGGGTCGACTGACCTGGTCTTTGCACCGTTTCGCGTGTGCTTTCTCCAGGTCACTTCCAGGTGGGTCCCATCCCTTGATATGGGTGTTACATCGTTGGATGGCCTCAGATACCGCTATTTGTGGGCCATTTGATCCATGTGGTGCCACCTATCAACGCTTGATTAGCTGGGATGATATTTTATATGATCCATCCCCTTGTTTCACTTCAATTTTGTATAAAATACCTGCATGCACCGATTTCTCCATGTACAAGTGGAAATAGGTTTAATAGAAAGGTGATGTGCAAGAAATGATATTTCCTTCATATAATTGAGTTATATTGATAGGTGAAATTGGTAACAGCTGTCAACAAGGGTCGACCTTCTGCTAGACTTCCCATTGGCAGAAAGGCGCCCCGTGTGGGTGCTGCTACTTCTGCTTGCGGAAGGGCTCCACGAGATTCTTAATCTCCAGGCACCTAGCAGCGCTGTGGCTTTTGGTGTTGTGCACCGGGCATCACTCACCACCTTCGTTACAGTCAGGTGACTGTCGCGGTCACTTATGAGGGTGTGGCCCCCGGGCACCACTGGCTGCTGCAGCTACGGTGACCAGAGCCCTGGATAGTGGTATTTCCTTGCCACAAGACTCCTTCTTGTTCTTCTTGTTGTTGCCTTGGCTAGCAGCATTTGCGCCAGGCTGTCCGACGCTTTCCGCCTTGGGGGCTTGATGGGAGTGCTAGTTGCGCCCCTCTTTGGCCCTGCCACACCAATTTGCTAGGCTAAAGAGCTCGGAGACATCATGCACCTCATGGGTGGCTAGCTTCTCGAGTATCTTCTTGTCTGTGACACCCGGTCGGAATGCAACTATGACAGAAGCATTTGAGATGTGGGGGATGGTGTTTCGTACCTGGGAAAATTGCTGGATGAATGACCACAGCAACTCCTTGGAGCACTGTCGCACGGTGTGGTGGTCTAGATCGGTGTTGAAACGTGTGTTGGAGCTGTCGAAGTTTGCCGTGAACCATCGACACAACTCCAACCAGGACATTATCGACCCCTAAGGTATGTTCATGAGCCATGACCGTGCATGGCCGGTCATGGCGACAGGGAAGTAGTTGTCCATGATGGCCTCGTCTCCTCCTGCAGCAAAGATGGAGGTGGAGTAGATCTATAGGAACTCGACAGGTTGACACTCTCGTCATACTTCTCCAACAGGTGGGACCGGAACTTGTGCGGTCAGACCACGAATAGGATATCTGTTGCCAAGGCTGCGCATTCTCCGCCTACCCCTAACGGAGCAAGTTTTGGTGCAGCATACACCTAGGCAGTAGGACATGCTGCATACCTTGTGTACCCTGAGGGCGTAGGCTCCACTGCATAGACTGGCATCGCAGGCTACACCACGTACGCCGGCGGCACAGGCTATGCAACTTACACTAGCGGCACAGGTGATGCAGCGTACACAGATGGCTCTGCGCCTGGTGTTCTGTAGTCGGCCTTGAGGTTGCGGCGCCTCTCATGTTGCCGCTCGATGGTGATGCGGCTGTCTTTCCCTGCTCGTCCATGCTCTAGCTCAGCCTTGAGATCAACTGTGAAGAGCCTGATCGAGCGCAAGTCGGCCAACCATCGGTCGACTGTCTGCTTGTGCGACAGTGACATGTGCGGCAGGCCAGCATGTTGCCTTCTTTGTGGAGGCGTGTTTAGGGCGGCGAAGACAAGGTGGTCGACGTCATTGATCCACTGTTGTGCAGCTCTTGCCGAAGCGTTCACAGCCTGCGGGTTGTGGAGAAGGGCACGCGCTGCAGCCAATGCACCCTCCTGGCTTGCAACTGGTGGCGTCATCTTCACCGAAGCGGTGGAAGTCCACCGTGAGACGCCAGCTTGCCGGCTGCAGCAGCATTGGCTGCATGACCGTGTGCATGTTGGGACATCGGCGGTACGCTACTCTAGCAATTCTACCGCATCACCTAGGAAACATGCGAGTACAAAGGTCATAGATCGTTACCACTAGACGCTCAGTGCAGCGGAACGTAGACGTGCATTGGTGTAGGGGAAGTAGATGATCTCGTTCGTCTCCTCCTTGTCCTTGTCACGGTAACACGTAGATGATCATGTTTGTCGCAGCCGATCAGAGCAACTGTAGCAACACTGCCTCCACGAGTGTTGACGGCTATTATATACCAATTTCAACAGTCAATATAACTCAATTATGTGAAGGAAATGCCATTTCTTACACGCATCACCTTTCTATTTAACCTATTTTCACTTGTCCTAGGAGAAATAGTGCATGCAGGGAATTATTTCATGAAATGAGGAAAAGGAGAGGGAGCAATCCTATAAAATATCCTCCCAACCATTCAAGCGCCGACATGTGGCACCACATGGATTGAATGGCCCACAAACAGAAGTATCTGAGGCCATCCAACAGTGTAGGACCCATATCAAGGGATGGGACCCACCTGGAGTGACCTGGAGAAAGCACACGAGAAATGGTGCTGAGACCAGGTTGGTCGACCCCCCTAGTTGGCCGACTTGGTCCTAGCGGCAAACTCGTTCAATAGCCACGTGTTGGCTCCTCCGGCTTGAAGAAGTCAGTGGTGACTGATCCGCGCGCTTTTAGTGGCGGGAACCGACCCTTCTCCACCTATAAATAGGACCCCCTACCCTCACTTCACATACACACCACTTGAGTATTCATTCCATTGTACCTACTATTCTCCATAGGTTTAGAGCAGTCTAGGCTATAGAGAGGAGAGCCTTAGTCCATAGTCCAAGTAGGAGAGGAGTAGAAGGAGTCTCTTCTCAATTCCTAATTGGGAAAGGCATGGCTCGCATATTCCTATTTGTATTTGTGACTTTGCTCTTAATAAATATGTTATCTTTAGTCTTCTATTGTTCATATACTTGGATGGAGCGTTTCTTGTTTGATTGTGGATTCCATATATGTGGTAGGAGTAGTATTTATGATTATTCCAAAATGTTCTCTTTATATCATCATAAACACTACAAACCCCTACTATAGTCTAATTAGCTATGACATGATTATGTTAATATGAATCACTTATGCTATGTATTAACATTGGTTCAACGATGATTTAGTTCATTGCCTTAGGATGGCTTATGCCTAGGCTATTAAGGTAATTAATTAATATGCTAGCATGGTGCTAGGATTGGTATGTAGCGTTTAATGTCTCATATACCCACGGATTGAAGATGTAGGCATTATGTGGTGACAGCCCTATCTTTCATTTGTAATCCTCCACGTTCGGCTATGCCACAGGTCTTGGCGGGAGTCATTCTAGTGTTGCTAGGGGTAAACCCGTGCCCTATGTGTTGATAAACTTAGCATGAGAATTCATAATTGATATTGTCATTAGTAACTAACTTAAGCAATGTATATGCATATTAGAAGCATAGTAGGAGTATCTACCTAACTCCTAGCCTCGTCCCTCTTTACCTCCTTTACCCCCCTTTAGGATAGAATGCTCTTTTGTGTGTCACACTACCTCCAATTATCATTTACCCATCCTTGCTAGAACCCTACCTAGACCAACCTATCCTCTACATTTGATGATTGCATTGCTTCCGCCTAGCCTTGCTTTGGGAGAATATAAATGACACCCTTGGAATACTCTTTTAAGGGGAAATGTTACATCGATAGTTTCCGCGCCCTTGTGGATTTTTATCCGTCACATAAGAAACGTCAAGAAGCGTTTTTGGCGCCATTGCTGGGGAAGGCAGCCGAAGTATTGCATGCTTTAGTGAATAGGATACGACCTTGGGTAGGTTTTACTAGGATAACCCTTCTTGTTTTTGCATTTTATGTGAAAACAGGGTAGTGTATGTATGGTTTCTGCTAGCCGGAAAACATTGTTAAAGATCCTGAATTCCTTCTAAGAGATTGACCTCATGTTGTTACTCCCCAGAAACATTAAAATCAAGACTTGCCTGATCACTATGATGCAAGCCAACCCATTTTGTGGGAATGCTAATGAGGTTGCAAGTGCTCACCTGCAACAATTCCTTGATATCCGCAACACCTTTAAGATCAAGGACGTATCTCCCAATGATGTCTATCTTAGGTGTTTCTATTCTCTCTTCTTGAGAGGTCGAAGTAGTGGTTCTACGCGAACCGAAGTGTTGTAGACCCTTGGGAAAAGTGTTCTACAACAATCCTCACCATGTTTTTTCCATTGGGCAAAACCAATGCCATGCGTGAAAGAATTTCCAACATCCTGCAAGATGTCAAGGAGTCTATTCCAGAGGCTTGGGAAAAGCATCACGAGTACATCCTGGTCTGTCCCCACCATGGGAAGGACGACTAGCTAATCATTCAAAACTTTTACTACGGGTTGATCCCTTCCGCTCGTGACCATGTTGATGCTGCTGCTGGAGTTGCCTTCTTCTCATTGAAGGTTCCTAGAGACAAAGACTTAATTGAAAATATGTTGTCAAACATGGGTTGGAGCGACGAACGCCGCCATACCCGACAGCGAGGCATGCACACCTTGAAGGAGGTGGACATGATCCCTGCCTAGTTTGACCTCCATATGAAGAAAGTTTATGGACAAGCCGGTAGTGATGTATTTGTGACACCCGGTTCCGAGAAATGAACCAAGTGAACCCATATGTGTGCCTAGGACGTTCAATACACATACCCGAGTTCATTCACAAAAGAGTATACAGAAAATTACCACAGAACAATAAATAAGTACTTTTATTACACAACTCATTATCCTCGAATACAAGCTCTAATGAATATTAATGACAAGTTCAACTAATGCAGAGGAAATAAACTAATTAAGCAACTAAGCAAACTAAGCATAAGGGATAGCGCAACTCCATGCAACACCACAGGCAAAGCTGACGGTAGAAACAGCCTCGAACTCCGCATTATCGCCATTAAACTCACAATCCTGACCTACAACTGTTGGAGGGGGGGATTGCAAGAGTGAGTACATGTCGTACTCAGCATGTGTGGAGAGTATGACATGTGGCTGATTCAAACGACGACAATAATAATGGCTAAGTACTGAATAGTACAGTAAAACCATTTGGAAAAGCAATGTATTACATGTATGTGAAGTAATCCCATCATAAACCATAATTAATAACATAGCACCAATCACTATTCCATATCCATGACCATTCAACCAGGTTTCACATAGCACCAAACCATTAACCATATCCAATACCATAATTAATCCATAACTAGCCATAACCAAAACCAAACCATAACCATCCAAAATCCCAAATCCCTCTAATCATGGAAGTTGTCCAGGTGCTCATATCCGGGAGCACGGCTATCATGATAGTTTTATTAGACTCTGCAGAGTTTGTACCACTTTACCCACGTGTTCGTGATTTCATCACCTTTCGTTGACAAAGAACCTCCCTTATGCCCCTGACCCGTCGGTCACATTACACACTTCCGTTGGTGTGTGGCCAACAGATCACAAAATAGCCTTTAAAAAGGGATTACTAGCCTATTTGGACCCCACTGAGGTTTCACCGGTGGCGATGTCTCCTACAGAGCACATCTTCAACCAAGGGCCCCCTCTTGTGCCATTCAGATCCCAGGGTAGTCCCACCAATCATCAACAAAACCAATCCGACTACCCCTTCCCCGAACATCCTTAATGGTCCAAATAGCACTGGCAAAGCCCTAATTAATTAGCTACGCCACACCCATACTTGGCCTCGTGGTGGCATTGTAGTCCTGGCTTATTCTCGCATGAATCGGTCCTTAGATCTAAGGCAAGCAAACCACCATAACATCCAACCCATCCACATACCAGGCTTGCTTAGATCACCCGTTACCATATCATATTGACTAGTTCACATTAACCAGAATATTAATAATGCATAATTAAATGTGTAGTGTTGTTTTCCCATCCCAATTAATTAAGCGAAGCAAAAAGGTAAAAAGCCCACCCGACTCTCTACCATAATTCCAGGCGACAAGGGTCGTTAAACAATTCTAGTAAACTTCCTACCATAGGATTTCCCATCAAATTGACACAACATGCAGTTTTGCAAACGAAACATTTATTTTAAAAACAAGATCAATATGCTTCAAGGACACTTGCCTTGCTTCGACAGATAGGGTTGCTCAAGCGCTTCGAAGTCTTGGTTCTGGAAATCCTCGTATACGGCCTCTTGAGCACTTCCCTCTACTCATGATCACACATACAAGAAAAGACATACAAATCAACATGATGCACACATACTAATCAACATGCGATGATATGCATGCATGCAATGTTCAATTATTAATTAACTATGGTTGTTTATTGATTATATGCAACTAGTTCATACGTGTTCATACGAGTTTATGGGGGTTTTAGCGAGAACTAATGCTTCTAAAAATAAATTTATGGTGCAACTACGATTAAATTACGTCTATTAGATTTAGTACGTCGCTAAAATTTGCATCGGAAAAATGAATCCTACCGTAGATGCGACGGCTTCGAAGATCGCGGAATGATGGCAATGCGTAGACGAAGTGGATGGCGTAGCGGTCCTCCGACGGCACGACGACAACGACAAAGATCTCCGGCGGAAGACGGCACCCTCCTCTTTTTCTTCATCTTCCTCCCCCTTTTTTTCTTCTCTGGCGGCGCCTCTATCCTCTCGTGTTTTTTTTCTACCGCGGCTAGGGTTTCTCTGGCGGTGCTAGCAATCCTTGGGAAAAAATACGGAGACCGGGGTTCTATTTACAGGCGCTAGTGGAAACGAAGCTAGCCGCAACCGGCTCAGCAACGGGCTCAAGACACGCGTGACCGAGCTGGACTCGGCTGGCTCCCGGCAATACCGGTTGGCTACGGCAAACCAGCGCAGCAACAGTGCAGCTAGGCACTATTTGCCTGGAAACTTCCGGGGAGAAGCAAAGCTTCCCCTGGGACATTCCAGAAGCTTTCGGAACTTATTTTTTTATTTTTATTTTGTTTCTCTCTTTTTTGATTTCACAAACATATATATATATATATATATATTATTTTTATATTTATTGCCTAATACATGTTTTACGCTATTATTTTCTTTCTCTCATCTTTTGCTACACATATTTGTATATATGCTCTATCTTTTATTTTTTTTCTTTATTCTACTAATGTTTAATGCATGATCATGTATGCAATGCATGATGCAAAAATTGAGGGTGCTACAAACCTACCCCTTTAAAGTGAATCTCGCCCTCGAGATTCGATAGCGTGGAGAAAAGATGAGGGAATTCCGTCTTCAGGTCTTCCTCACGTTCCCACGTAGCTTCGGCTTCCGTATGGTGGTTCCATTGCACTTTGCACCAACGGACCCTCTTATTCCTCGTGACCCTTTCCTTCACGTCCAAGATCTTGATAGGTTGCTAAACATAGGAAAAATCCTCCTGAAGTTCTAACTCGTCCATCGGCACCTGTTCTTCCAGCACCCTGAGACACTTCTTGAGTTGAGACACATGAAACATGTTGTTGTACACTGGAGAGATACATCGGCAGCTCAAGTCGATAAGCTACCTCTCCTTGCTTGTCCAGAATCTTAAATGGTCCGATATAGCGAGGTGCCAGTTTTCCTTTGACGTTAAACCGATGTTGCCTTCAGATAGGTGGCACTTTGAGGTATATGAAATCTCCTATTTCAAATGCCAGATTCCTTCGCCGATTATCCGCATAGCCTTTTTGCCGCGACTGAGCAGCCCTTAGGTTTTCACGAATTATTTTAACTTGCCTTTCAACATCTTGTAACACATCAGGACCAAATACTTGGTTCTCTCCTGTTTCATTCCAAAACAAAGATGTCCTACACTTCCTTCCGTATTGTGCTTCATAGGGTGACATTTTCAAACTTGCTTGGTAACTATTGTTGTACGAAAATTCTGCATATGGCAAGCTCTTGTCCCAACTTTTCCCATGCTTCAAAGCACAAGCTCTTAACATGTCTTCCAAAATTTAATTGGTCCTCTCGGTTTGTCCATCCGTTTGAGGGTGATATGACGAACTGAAGTTCAACCTTGTTCCCAAAGCTTCATGCAATTTATGCCAAACTCTAGAGGTAAACTGAGAACCTCTATCTAAGACTATCTTCTTTGGTACTCCATGTCGACACACAATATGCTCCATGTATATTTCGGCCAATTGTGCAACTGTATATTTGGTCTTCACAGGGACAAATTGAGCTGACTTGGTTAAGCGATCCACAATTACCCAAATTGAGTCGTAACCGGACTGAGTACATGGTAACCCAACTATGAATCCCATTCCGATTTCTTCCGACATCCATTTCGGGATCTTCAATGGTTGCAATAATCCAGTTGGCCTTTGATGTGCAGCTTTAACTCGTTGGCACACATCACACAACGCAACATATTCGGCTATGTCCTTTTTCATGCTGGCCCACCAATAGCATGTCTTTAAATCCTTGTACATCTTTGTACAACCGGGATGAATTGAGTACGGCGAGTCATGTGCCTCCTTTAATATTGTCTCCCGAATATGCTTCACATTAGGCACGACAATTCTCTTTCTAAGCCATAAGGTACCATGTTCGTCTTCATCAAATCTGAATTCACTCCCTTCTTCGGTCTTTCCCTTGATTTCTTTGATCTCCTCATCCGTGGTTTGTGCTTCTCGAATTTCTTGCTCCAAGGTTAGATTTAACTCCATCATTCCCATCTCATTCACAAATCCAAGTTTTAACCGTTCAAACTCCTTGCATAACTCGGATAGCAATTCTCAAACCATTAGTTGATTACTTACTCCTTTCCGACTCAAGGCATCGGCCACTACATTGGCCTTTCCTAGATGATAGTTGATCCCCACATCATAATCCTTGATGAGCTCCAACCATCTTCGTTGCCTAAAATTCAGATCTGTGAGTGTGAAAATATACTTAAGACTCTTATGATCCGTATAAATTTCACACCTGTGTCCAAGAATATAGTGTCTCCAAATCTTCAATGCATGTACCACGGTTGATAATTCAAGATCATGTGTAGGATAATTTTGCTCATGGTTCTTCAGTTGTCTCGATGCATATGCAACCACTTGACCTTCTTGCATAAGCATGCATCCGAGTCCTTGTCTTGATGCGTCACAATAAATATCAAAACTCTTGCTCACGTCCGGCAATATTAAGACTGGGGCTGTTGTTAACCTTTTCTTCAACTCTTGAAAACTCTCTTGACAAGCTTGAGTCCATTGGAAAGCCTTTCCCTTCATTAGCAATTCAGTCATTGGCTTGCTATCTTGGAAAAGTCCTTGCTGAACCGACGGTAATATCCAGCCATCCCAAGGAAACTCCTTATTTCCTTAACATCTTGCTGCGGTTCCCACTTCAACACGTCTTTCACTTTTCCGGGGTCGACCGATACTCCTCCTCCTGAGATGATTTGACCCAAAAATGGCACCTCTTTCAACCAAAACTGACACTTGCTGAACTTGGCATAAAATTTATGCTCCCTCAATTTCTACAACGTGAGCCTCAAGTGTTCCTCATGTTCTTTCATATCCTCGAGTAGATCATAATATCATCAATAAACACCACGATGAACTTGTCCAAGTACTCCATGAAGATTTAATTCATGAGGTACATAAAGTAGGCAGGTGCATTGGTCAATCCAAAGGACATCACCGTGTACTCATAAGATCCATACCGTGTCCTAAAAGCTGTCTTGGGTATATGCGACGGTCTAATCTTCATTTGGAAGTATCCCGACCTCAAATCAATCATATAGAAGACACAAGAACCCTTCATCTGGTCAAACAAGTCCTCTATGCGTGGCAAGGTGTACTTGTTCTTGATTGTTACCTCGTTGAGAGCTCGGTAATCCACACACATCCTTTGCGTTCCATCCTTCTTGTCCACAAATAGAACGGGCGCTCCCCAAGGTGAAGAGCTGGGACGAATGAAACCCTTCTCTAGTTTCTCTTGAATTTGGTTCTTGAGCTCCGCTAATTCCATAGGAGGCATCCTATATGGCCTCTTAGCTATAGGTGCAGTTCCAGGTATTAAATCAATAACAAACTCAATGTCTCGATCAGGTGGCATACCTGGCAACTCATTCGGAAAAACATCCGAAAATTCACATACTAGCGGAATCTCCTAAATTGCACTACCATCCATGTGATTCAGCTCCAATTGCTTCAGTGTGGTTTGAGATGCTTCAAATTCTACGGTGATCCCTTCTTCATTGGTCAACTTCACCGTCTTCGTGGCACACTCAATAACTCCATTGTGCTTCCTCAACCAGTCCATACCAAGTATAATGTCCAATCCTTGAGAATCCAAAACAATAAGGTTGGCGAAGAAGTCTACCCCCCTTATTCTAAGGCTTACTTTTGGACATACTATATTTGTCCTCATCTCTCCTCCAGGAGATTTAACCAATAGAGTAAACTTCATATGAGAGATAGGCAACCCATACTTGGCAACATACTTTGATGCAATGAATGAATGTGATGCTCCAAAATCAAACAACATAGTTGTCGGGTTGGAGTTTGCATGAAACATACCAATGACCACGTCGTCCGCTTGTTGCGCTTCCTCCGTAGAGACATGGTTGACGTTGCCACGAGTAAAATTCTGCTATCCACGGTTGTCTTGTGGCGCTCCCCCATTCGGTCTTGGGTTCCGTCTTGGCGCATTGCTTCCTTGACCAAGGCCTGACTTAGGGCATTGATGTGCAAAGTGTCCAGCTTCTCCATAAGTATAGCACTTCCTAACTCCACCAGAATTTGGATGGACTTGATTTTGAACATTTGCACCAGGAAAATTAGCACGAGGAGCATAAGGAATTGGAGGCCTAGGTGCTTGCATAACACGGCATTGCTGCACAAACTGAGTTGGATGCGGTGCAAATCCAGGGCGTTGAGCAGGAATAGAATAGTTGAAATAAGGCACATTAGGTGGTGCAAAGCGAGGGCGCACATTACTTTCTTGTTGCTGTCATTGGTATGGCGCCTTCCTCTTGCTGTCTTGCTCCATCTCACAGACCTTGTTCTCAACCACAATTGCTTTGTTCACAAGCTTCTGAAAATTGACATAATCACAGTTGAGCAATTGCACCTGGATCTCATTGTTCAAGCCCCACATGAATAAGTATTGTTTTTGGCTGTCCCGGCTCACATCCTCACGCGCATACCTTGAAAGTTGAGTGAATTTATTGAGGTATTCACCCACACTCGATCTTCCTTGCCTCAAGTTCTCAAATTCTTGCCGCTTCAAGATCATAAGTCCCTCGGGCACATAGTGAGAATGGAAGTTCTCCTTGAATTCAGCCCAAGTAATTCTCTCTTGATTCTCATGAGCATTGCAATAAGAATCCCACCAATCCGCAGATGCTCCAACGAGTTGATGAGAAGCAAATAGGACCTTCTCTCGGTCACTGCATTGGACAATAGCAAGTTTCTTCTCCACAGACTTGAGCCAATCATCAGCATCCATAGGGTCAACAACTTGAGCAAAGGTTGGCAGCCTAGTCCTCATAAACTCTCCCAATCGGTTATGAGGAGGCGGGGTGGTGGTGGAGGCACGTGGGGCTGATTGTTGATAGTACCAGCGTGCAGCTGTCCCATAGTTTGTATCGTGGTGTGCATGAGCTGGTTCTGCATAGGGAGTAGCTGCTCCATATTGATAGCTCCATGAGCAGGTCCTTGTCCATTGTTGTTTTGAGGTCCTCATCATTGACATCCCTCTGGTTGCGAGTCCTCACCATCTGAAGAAAAGCAATACGTAAGAATTTAGGAACGTCCCCAACTAAATGCATCAAGGGATATGAAACTAACCAACTAGCTACACTAGCCTAGGTGGACATGGCAATGCTATAGCATCCCAAAATCCTCTATTAAGCACACAAGCAACCAATATATATAGCAAACAGCAAGCCAACAAAACCAAATCGATTCTTGAGTGCTCCTATGTGCTCTAAAGTGTCCATTCTATCTAGGCTGCGTCCTATGGTCAACCTCGCTCTGATACCAATCTGTGACACCCGGTTCCGAAAAATGAACCACGTGAACGCATATGTGTGCCCAAGACGTTCAACACACATACACGAGTTCATTCACAAAAGAGTATACAGAAAATTACCACAGAACAAGATTAATAAATAAGTACTTTTATTACACAATCCATTATCCTCGAATACAAACTCTAATGAATATTAATGACAAGTTCAACTAATGCGGTGGAAATAAACTAATTAAGCAACTAAGCAAACTAAGCATAAGGGATAGCGCAGCTCCATGCAACACCACAGGCAAAGCTGATGGTAGACACGGCCTAGAACCACGCATTATCGCCATTAAACTCACAATACTGACCTGCAACTGTTGGGGAAGATTGCAAGAGTGAGTACATGTCGTACTCAACAAGTGTGGAAAGTATGACATGTGGATGATTCAAACGACGACAATAATAATGGCTAAGTGCTGAAAAGTACAATAGAACCATTTGGAAATCAATGTATTACATGTATGTGAAGTAATCCCGTCAAAACCATAATTAATAACATAGCACCAATCCATATTCTATATCCATCACCATTCAACCAGGTTTCACCATTACCATTAACCACATCCAATACCATAATTAATCCATAACTAGCCATAACCAATACCAAATCATGACCATCCCAAATCCCAAATCCCTCTAATCATGATAGTTTTTTTAGACTCTGAAGAGTTTGTACCACTTTACCCACGTGTTCGTGATTTCATCACCTTTCGATGAATAAGAAGCTCCCTTATGCCCATGACCCATCTATCACATTACACACTTCTGTTGGTGTGTGGCCAACACTACAGGAAAAGCGATCATTTGCGACGGCTGGTTTTATTTGCGACGGCCGTCGCAAATAGCTTAAATTGCGACGGCCCGCCTCCGGCCGTCGCAAATAAGATGGCCGTCGCGAATAAGTGGTTATTTGCGACGGCTTTCGGACTGGCCGTCGCAAATAAGTGGTTATTTGCGACAGCCAACCCTAGGACCGTCGCAAATAAAGGAGCTGTCACAAATAAACCCTTATTTGTGACGACCGATCAGACGGCCATCGCAAACAGGCTTTAATTGCGACGGCCGTAAGTTGAGGCCGTCACAATTAAAGCTGCTGTCGCAAATTAGGTCTTATATCGGGACGCTCCGGCCCCGACTCTTCAATCACCTCAGAACACCCTACCGCGTTGCCGCCGCGCCCCCGCCACCCTGCCGCGCCCCCGCCGCCGCGCCCCCGGCTCCGCCGCCGGCCCGCCGCCCTCGTCCACGCCTATGGCCCCCACCGGTGGCCCGCCTCCGCGCCCCAACCGCCGTCTGCCTCCGCCCCCGGCCCGCCGCGCCACCGGCGTCGCCGCCGCCAGCCCGGACCGCTGCGCCCCCGACCGGACCGCCTCGCCCCCGGCCCCCGACGCCTCCGCTGCGCCCCCGACCCCCGACGCCTCTGAGGTCAGTGCTACTCCCCCCGGTTTTAGGTTTTTTTTTCAGATCTAGCTAGCAATTTTGTTAAGAGGTAGCAGCAATTAGCTATAGTAGCTTAGAATAGCTTGTATAGTTTATTTAAGGATTGAATCACTTAATTATAGAAGAGTTATGAAACTGAGTTATAGAAGAGGACATGGCTGAAGATGTAATAAAAAGGGCATTTGCTAGTGCAGTTTTATGCATACGGCGAAAGAACTTGAGTGTGTGTATGTATGGGAACGATGCCATGTAATAGGCCGTCGCAAACTAAGTCTAATATCGGGACCCTCCGCCCCGACTCTTCATTTACAATTCCCCACCGCCGCCGCGCCCCGACACCGCCGCCCCCAGCGCGCCCACCGCCCCCGGCCCCCCGCCGCCCCTGCGCCCCCAGCCCCACCGCACCCTCGCCATGGGCCCGCCGCGCCCCGACCCCGCTGCCCCCAGCGCGCCCACCGCCCCCGGCCCCCCGCCGCCCCTGCGCCCCCGGCCCGCCGGCCCCGCCGCTAGCCGCTAGCCGCGCCCCCGAGCCGTCGCAATTTAACTGGCCGTCGCAAATAATTGCCTTCATCCTGACCCGACCCTTCTTTCTGGTCCACTCACGACTGATTAGCCGCCTCCCCGCGCCGCCGCCGCCCTCCGCCTCCCTGCGCCGCCGCCGCCCTCCGCCTCCCCGCGCCGCCGCGCCGAGCGCACCCCGCCGCCGCCCTCCGCCTCCCCGCGCCGCCGCCCGAGCGCGCCGCCGCCCGAGCGCGCCGCCGCCGCCCTCGGCCTCCCCGCGCCGCCGGCCGAGCGCGCCCCGCCGCCGCCGCCCGAGCGTCCCGCGGCCCCGGCGTCCTCACCGCCTGAGGGCCGGCCTCCTCGCCGCCCAAGCGCCCCGGCGGCCCCGGCCTCCCCGTCGTCGCCGTCCGCGCGCCCCGGCGACCTCGCCACCCGCGCGCCCCAGCCTCCCTGCCGTCCGCGCACCCCGGCCTCCTCGTCATCGCCGATCGTCAAGTAATGATGTTGATTATGCAAATTTGTTGTGGATTTCTTCATATTTGATATGGATTGTTCAATCTTCGAATGATTGTTGATCGAATGAGTAGAAACTGTTGCTCGATCTTGATGTTAATTATGCTTAGTTGTTAATGATGTTGGTTATGCAAATTAGTTGATAATGTTATTGATTATGTAGATGTTAAGCATGCTTATGTTTTGCTTTAGTATTCTTAATGTTTATGTTCATTGCTGCTTATCGTTATTGAATTAAGTTATTCAATGTTCAAATTTTGATTAATTGTTATGTTTCTTTTAGCATGTTTAATATTCTTTATATATATAAATATATAAATATAAATATGTTTATATATATATACATAAGCGGGTTAAAACAATAATGTATCAGAAGAAATATCAAAAGATAGAGGAGGTATTCTACGCCATATCGCCTGCGGCGAGCATGACAGCGGCGAGACCGAAGCCGGTGGCGGTGGTCTTGGTAGCGGCAGAGGATCCTCCGGAAGGCGTGGACGGCAGCGGAGGAGAGGCTCCGGGAGAGAGGGCTGGTGGCCGTGCAGGTACCCACCGATCTGATCACCGGGGAGGAACCTCTTGGAGGCGACCCAGTTGGCGTAGTTGGTCTGCAGGTCCCAGGAGCCACTCGGCTCGCCGACGTTGTACGTTGCCGCCGATGCCATGCCGAACACGGCCATGACCATGAAGGCCATGACTGCAACTGCAAGAAGTCCCACGACCATGAAGGCCACGACACCATGCCGAACACAATTATCGTGGACGGCCCTGACTATGAAACTTTCAATTCTGACCCACTTTTCTCCTCACTCTCGTTCTCTTTCCTCATTCGTAAATGATTTATAAATGAACATGAGCAACGTAACCTATAGCAATTGATTACCCGTTTCGGATCAGCACGTCTCACATGCCATTGGCATGTGAGACGTGCAGGTTCGGAATTGTCCCTTCTTGGACAGCCTCGGAGTGACCGAGGGAGCGTGGCTTGTGACGAGACGCGGGTCCGGATTTGGACGAGATTTCGGTGGCGTAACCCTGTTGTTCTCTGCTGCACCATTTTTGGGCGTGCAGTGGAGAACAGCGGGGTTATGCTGCCGAAATTTCGTTCGAATCCGGATCACGCGTATCGTCATGAGCACGCTCCGCCCGGTCACTCTTGGGTGGGTTTAGGATCTATCTGCCTAGGTTGTAGGGCCGTGACATAACAAAACAATACATTAACGACAATTTCTTTCGCATTAAACTGCAGAGTCAAACATGGGTGAAGACCGCAGTTGGATGTATACTCACTGGAAGAGCAGAAATGGTGGTCACTCCGATGAGTGGTTTATCAAGTTAGATCAATTTTTGGATCGAGCATTTTCGTTGTCAACAGAAGATATGGTGTGGTGCCCATGTACAAAATGCCGGAACACTAAGTTTTTGAGAAGATTGGAGCTTTCGTTTCACTTATGTCAAAACGGTTTCACTCCACAATATGAAGTGTGGACCTTCCATGGCGAGACTAATTCTCGAGTCATAGCCGAAGTGGATGAGGATGATGATATAACAGAGGTTGATAGGATGGATGAGATGTTAGAAGCTCTTGAAGTGGAGGATCCTCTTACAAATGAGGCAGAGAAGTTCTTCGAGGAGCTGAAGAAATCACAAGAGCCGTTGCATGAACACACGGCTGTGACCGTACTTGCTTTCTTGGCCAGATTTATGGCAATTAAGTCCAAGTACTTTTTTTCCATCGACTGCTACAATGATCTCATGAAATTGATCTGTGATATCCTTCCACAACCTCACAAAGCGCCACCAGATATGTATCAGTCAAAGATCAAGATATCTGGTCTCGGTATGAAGTATGAGAAAATTGATGTGTGCCCAGACAACTGCATGCTATTATGGAAAGAGCACGCCAATGAGAAGATGTGCTTGAAATGTGGTAAATCGAGGTATGTCGAAGTTGTTAATGACGATGGCGATAATGTGATGACAGATGTCGCACATAAGCAGCTTCGTTACTTGCCTGTGACACCTCAGTTGAAGTGGATGTTTCTTTCAAAAAGAACCGCAAGTCACATGAGATGGCACAAAGAAGGTAAACGTGAGAACAAAGAATTCTTGACGCATCCGTCCGACGGTGATGCATGGAAGGCGCTAGACCGTTTCGATCCAGACTTTTCTCGTGATGCGAGGAATGTTCGCATCGGATTAGCGACAGACGGATTCTCACCGTTCAGTACGAATGCCACGCCATACTCATGTTGGCCTGTCTTTGTCATTCCGTACAACCTGCCACCTGCTTTTTGTACGAGGAACGAGTTCATGTTTCTCAGCCTCATTGTACCTGGACCTGATCATCCCGGGTCACGTCTCAACGTGATGTTAAAACCGCTGATCGAAGAATTGAAAGTCTTGTGGACAGGAGTCGAAGCGTACGACAGTTACAAGAAGCAGAAATTCAACCTTCGAGCTACTTATTTTTGGTCCGTCCATGATTTGCCGGCATACGACATGTTTTCCGGATGGAGCACTCACGGTCGTCTGACGTGTCCGATATGTGCTTCAGACACGGATTGCTTTCGACTAACTCATGGAGGCAAAATATCTTACTTCGATTGTCACAGACGTTGGCTGCCCTCGAATCATATATTTAGGCAGCAGAGGCATGTCTTTCGAAAGAACACTGTTGTCACTAAAGGACCACCGAAGCGTCTCAACGGGTCAGAAATTTCTGATATGTTGGACAAACTGGTGCCTGATGAAGGTCGTCCTGGATATTTCGTAGGTTATGGAGAGGAACACAATTGGACTCACATATGTGGACTTTGGGAGCTACCATATGTGAAGTCGTTGATTCTAATGCACAACATATGGCGTCAAAGAAGGGTAAGAAGGTGCCGCCGACGAGGGGGTTCTACCCCTCTAGACCTCAAGAGGCTTTCGTTGGTGCCTCGTCCACTGGCAGCAGACGCTCTCAGCTGCTGGGGCACGTTCAGACTAGCTCTAGAGCTTTGTCACAGGTAAATGTCACTCGTTTTTGACAAATTCTTTAACTTCAAATTCACATTAAACTTACTTATGAATCATTTGAATGTTGTAGTCCTCACCGGCTGACTCAGAGGTTGCGGCGCCTTCGGTGAGCCAGCCCTCGGCGAGGCAGCCCTCGGCGAGGCAGCCCTCGGCCAGCCAGCCCTCGGCGAGGCAGCCCTCGGCGAGTCAGCCCTCGGTGAGCCAGCCCTCGGCCAGCCAGCCCCCGGCTGACGATGAGTTTGTTCCTGAGTCCTTTGACTCGGCTGGTGAGGAGCCGTTTGGGTCACCTGATGTGGCGCCCCAGCAGACGCGGAGGACGAGGAGGACTCACTTTGTCGGTCCTCCCGCGGTCCCTTCATAGAGGACCGTGATTCGTCCAGTCGGAGACAGGTAATAAAAATTATAGTTTTCAATTTTAGTTTCTTTTGATTACTTAAGTAATGAATGAATGAATAAATATCTTACAGGGCTTGGGACGACTTGTCTTTCACCGGTGAGAAACACCAGAGACCGGTGAACGGTGTCCTCGGGTCTATAGTGCGTTTGCACTATCCCGGGGTCATCGACGGGGTGCCAGCTCTTTCGTGGGAGGACTACGCACGCGTCCATCACCAGGAGCACGGCAACCTTCAGGAGGCCGTATGGGCCGATTTTATGGTAAGTATGTTAAAAAAGTTTCTAAGTTACAACTCTTAAACTCTTTTAGTGAACATCTCTACAATATATTCTTTATCGCAGGCAAGATATACTTTAGAGGACCCGAACGACCGTCGCATGTTTGAGGATGCGAGCCGAGTGTTTCACTTCAACGCTGCCAAGGCGCTTCGACAAGCTTTGTCGAACGCCCGTGTTCAAATTATTAATGAGCACTTGAAGGCGAACCAGCAGCACGTGTTACACTTCCGACAAGAGAGCGAGAGGCACCTGACAGAGGAGGAGTACGCGCAGGTACGTTTAGTGTAGTAAGTATTTTTTTCTGATAATGTCCTCGATGGTACTTTTAACGACTTCGAACTATGTGCAGGGCCACGTGAGCTGGTTGCAGGGTCGGACCGATGCATTTCGGGCCCTTTGTCGCTACTGGGCTAGCGACGAGTTTAAAGCTAAGTCTGAGAAGGCTTGAGACTGCAGAGGGGTGGAGGGGAAGAGCAGGCACGGGCAAGATAACCACTTGCGTTTAGATAAACGCATGGTAAGTGTGTGTAACTTATGTTTATATATTAATAATATATTGTTCGTACTAACACGTATTGACAGGAGCGCGAGACGGGGGTGCCACCCACCCCTGCTGAGGTTTGGAAGAGAGGTCACAGGGACCCTTCTCAGCCGACGGGGTGCAGTCAGGCTGCAGCCGAGCGTTTGGTAAGTTTAGAAATCATTCATATTAAATATAACTATATAGATTGTTGAACTTACACGATTTTATTGTTTTGCAGGCTAAGTACGGGGAGGAGGCTAGGAAGATACACGGCGAGGATTTCGATTGGGAACGTCAACCAATCGATCCTCAAGCCACGTATGCAACCGGTGGTGGAAAAGCACACGGAAGGTGAGTTTGCAACTCATTTTATCATTTTCAATTCAAAGTATTCAAGATATTTTAATTTCATATTACTGACTCTCTTTTTTATAGGCTCGCCATATTCGACGGAGTTGTCGACTCGAGGGCAGGTAGACCTGCGAGAGGCAGCTCCACACAGGCTTCGGGCACGGGAGGTCGCCGCGTGTCACAGAGGGACATTGAGATGCAGTCCCTCCGAGAAACTGTAGAAGAAAATGAAAGGCGACATGAGGAGGAAAGGAGGGCGATGGAGGCCACGATCCAAACCCAGGCAGCAGCGTTGGCGCAGATGCGGGAAGCAATGGAGGTAACAATCTAAAAATTAAAATTCTCATTAATTCAGCGTAAATGACTTACTAATAGGTAGCATTTAATGTTTGCAATGACAGGCCATCACTCGGGCGCAGGGTCTGGGAATCCAGCTACCGGTACTACCACCAGTCCTCCCAGGCGATCCTTCTTCAGCGGGTCAGGTAAGTTTCTATGTAATCCTTCTTCTCCAGCGTAATAAGATTGAGATAGATGAAAGAGAGAGATAGTTAGATAGAAGAAAATGATTGAGATAGAAGAAAAAAAAAGATAGAAGAAAGGGAGACAGAAGAAAGAGTGAAAGATAGATAGAGTAGGATGGGAATGAAGAGAGAGTAAGATGTAGAAGGAGATAGAGAGAGGGGAAGATAGAGGGAGGGAGATGTAGATGGAGATAGAGGGAGGAAGATAGAGGGAAAAGGATAGCAATAGAGAGATAGAGTGAGCAAGAAAGATAGAGTGAGAGACAAAGAGAGAAATGAAAAGAGAGAGGAAGAGAGGGTGATCTAGATGAAGATAGAGGGAGAGGGAGGGAGAGAGATGTTGATGCATTTATATTCTAACTCTAAGTTTTATTAATTGCAGGGATCCGCGACGGCTGAACAAACGCCGTCGCCTTCGCTACCGCCGCCTGGAATGAGGCGCGACGACGACGACTTCGACTTCGGAGGTGGCTTCGGAGGTTAGATGGGTGAGGGAGCCCTTTTATTTACTTTGTTGATGATGATGTGAGATGTATCGGAATTTTAGTTTGTGATTGTGATGATGTTTGTGTATGCTGTGTATATATTGTGTATATTGTGTATATTGTGTTTGTTGTGATTCTAGCCATCGAGCCGGGTAGTATTTTCTGTTTTTAAAAAAAAAATAAAAAACCTTATTTGTGACGGCTTTTTATACAGTACCGTCGCAAATAAGAGTACAAGCCATCGCAATTAAACCACAGTTATTTGCGACGGCCTGGCCATCGCCAATAAGCATTAATTGCGACGGCCTGGCCGTCGCAAATAGCGTCGTGGGTCCCAGAGGAGGACACGTGGGCCCTGCCCTTCGAACTTATTTGCGACGGCCAGGCGGTCGCAAATAGTGGCCCTTAATTGCGACGGCTAGGCCGTCGCAAATAAGCATCTGCGGGGCCCGCCAGCCCGCAGCAATAACTTGCGACGGCCACTCCAAGCCATCGCAAATAAGTTTATTTGCGACGGTGGCCGTCGCAAATAAGCTTATTTGCGACGACAAACTTGCAACGACCAGAAGCCGTCGCAAATAAGGTAAACCGTCGCAAATAGCTTATTTGCGACGGCCCCGGCCGTCGCAAATCGTCGGGATTCCTGTAGTGCAAGAGATCACAAAATAGCCTTTAACAAGGGATTACTAGCCTATTTAGACCCCACTGAGATTTCATCGGTGGCGATGTCTCCTACAGAGCACATCTTCAACCAAGGGCCCCCTCTCGTGCCATTCGGATCCCAGGGTAGCCCCACCAATCATCAATAAACACAATCCGACTACCCCATCCCCGAGCGTCCTTAATGGTCCAAATAGCACTAGCAAAGCCCTAATTCATCAGCTACGCCGCACCCATACTTGGCCTCGTGGTGGCACTGTAGTCATGGCTTATTCTCGCGTGAACCGGTCCTTAGATCTAAGGCAAGCAAACCACCATAACATCCAACCCATCCACATACCATACTTGCTTAGATCACCCATTACCATATCATATTGACCAACTCACATTAACTAGAATATCAATAATGCATAATTAAATGTGTAGTGGTTTTTTCCATCCCAATTAATTAATCGAAGCAAAAAGGTAAAAAGCCCATCCGACTCTCTACCATAATTCCAGGCGACAAGGGTGGTTAAACAATTCTACTAAACTTCCTACCATAGGATTTCCCATCAAATTGATACAGCATGCAATTTTGCAAACAAAACATTTATTTTAAAAACGAGATCAATATTCTTCAAGGACCCTTGTCTTGCTCCAACGGATAGGGTTGCTCAAGTGCTTCGAAGTCTTGGTTCTGGAAATCCTCGTATACGGCCTCTTGAGCACTTCCCTCTACTCGTGATCACACATACAAGAAAATACATACAAATCAACATGATCCACACATACTAATCAACATGTGATGATATTCATGCATGCAAAGTTCAATTATTAATTAACTATGATTGTTTATTGATTAGATGCAACTAGTTCATACTTGTTCATACGAGTTTACGGGGGTTTTAGCGAGAATTAATGTTGCTGAAAATAAATTTATGGTGCAGCTACAATTAAATTACGTCTATTAGATTTAATACGTTGCTAAAATTCGCATCGGAAAAATGAATCCTACCGTAGATGCGACGGCTTCGAAGATCGCGGGACGATGGCGACGCGTAGACGAAGTGGATGGCGCAGCGGTCCTCCGACGGCATGACGATAACGACGACGATCTCCGGCGGACGACGGCACCCTCCTCTTTTTCTTCCTCTTCCTCCCCTTTTTTTCTTCTCTGGCAGCGCCTCTGTCCTTTCGTGTTTTTTTTGTACCCCGGCTAGGGTTTCTCTAGTGGCGCTAGGAATCCTCGGAAAAAAAGATAGAGACCGGGGTTCTATTTATAGGCGCTAGCGGCAACGAAGCTAGCCGCAACCGGCTCAGCCACGGGCTCTGGACACTCGTGACCGAGCTGGACTCGGCTGACTCCCGGCAATACCGGCTGGCTACGGCAAACCAGCGCAACAACAGTGCAGCCTGACACTACTTGCCTGGAAACTTGCGGGGAAAAGCAAAGCTTCCCCCAGAAACTTCCAGAAGCCTCCGTAACTTTTTTTATTTTTATTCTTTTCTCTTTTTTTTGGTTTCACAAACATATTTTTTATATATATTATTATTTTTATTTTTATTTTTATTCCCTAATACATGTTTTACGCTATTATTTTCTTTCTCTCTTCTTTTGCTACACATATTTGTATATATGCTCCATCTTTTATTTTTTTCTTTATTCTACTAATGTTTAATGCATGATCATGTATGCAATGCATGATGTGAAAATTGAGGGTGTTACAGTATGTGGCAATGTCTATTCCCAAGGCTCTCACATCACATGTGAAGTTTGTGGCATCATGGGCCATTTGGGCAATGACTAACTAAAAACCTATGAGGATGCCTTATACGTAGCCAACAATGGAAACAACAATGACTATCGTCCAGAAGGTCAAGGGCGGGGCCAACCACGGCCATTATTTCAAAGAGGGTACAACAACAATGGAAGCAATGGAAATCAACCCAACTTGAGAGAGATTGCCATTAGCCAACTGAAGATCAATGATGCCCTAGCAAAGAAGTTGTCTGCTAATGACAAGGCCCTAGAGAACATCAAACAAGATTGAAGGACTATCGTCGTCCTTCAAGAATAAACTAAGCTTCAACAAGATGTTGCAGACTCAGTTGGGTCAACTTGCTGCAGTTGTTCGTCCAATCGAAAAAGTGAATGCGACTACGAGAGGTGGCAAGACCACTCGTGACCCACCGTATCCCACACAAGAGAAGAGGACAGCTACAAAAGAGAAGGAGGATGTTCAAGTTGGCATAAGTGAACCACTTAGTGAGAGAATGGCCAAGCACTTCTAAGACAACAACTTATTGCCATTCCCTCACAAGCAAAGGAAGCCAACAGTGGATGAGCAATTCAACCGCTTTGTTGAGGTTATCTAGTAAATCAACATCAATGCACCCTTGATTGATGCGATGCTACCCAATTATGGTTGCTATCTCACGGACATATTGAATAACAAGCGACCATTGCCCACCACTGAGGTTGTCAAGCTTAAGGAAGACTGCAGTGCAGCCATCCTCAATAGGCTTCCGGAGAAGAAGGCCCCTAAATGTCATACAATATCTTGCTCAATTGGGGCTCATCATTTTGACAAGGAACTTTCTGACCTTGGAGCAAGTGTGAGTGTGATGCCCAAGGTGATCTTCGACCAGCTGAACTTCACAGAACTTACTCAAACACCAATGCAGCTCCAACTAACCGACCCTTCAGTCCTTTATTGTAACACCCTCATTTCCATGCATAATGCATTGCATGCATCCTCATACATGCATAAAATAAAACAATCTTAAAAAAGAACAAGATTAAAATGAATTTAGGCTTAATCAGGAATTTACGTTTGTAAGGGTACAAACTTGTTCGGCCCCAAGCCTGGACTAGTCCGGTATCCCCTTTATGTTTCAGAAATTCAGTTTCTTTATGACTACAGACTTGTTCAGCATACTGGAAGGACTAGTCCGATTTTGCTTCTGATGTTTTCCCGGACTTGTCTGATGTCCGAGCGGACTAGTCCGATATGGCCTAGTTTTCAACTCAGAAGCCTTTTAATTTACAGCCCCGGACTTGTACGGTCACACATACTGGACTTGTCTGAAAAACCTCCTGTTGCCAAACGGACTTGTCCGACCATTCAAACCGGAATTGTACAAAAATGTCACTGTTCCATAACGGACTTGTCCAGTCCCGACTACGTACTAGTCTGAACTGCTGAATTCCACTCAGATTCTATTATTCGTTCAGGATTGGTTATTGGGTAATTGCCTTAATTGGGCCCAAGAACTTTGTTCCCTGAAACTGCATCTAGGAATCACTTGTGGGTTTTGGTTGATTTATGACAAGCAAATGAGATCCTAACCACTTTGTTGAGATGCGCACAGGTTCTAATGAGAAAATGAGCAAGGTGCCAAAAAGAAAGGAGAATGAGGAACAATGCGGAAAAGAGCTCAAGAAAAAAGTGTAGTAGATCATTATGTATGGAGTGTGTTAAGGAAACACAACCCAAGAGCTCAAGCACAAATAATCTCACACATTGCACATATTTATACAGGGCCGGACTAGTCCGAATAACCCCGGACTAGTCCGATATCTTTCTGCACAAGATCGGACAAGTCCTCACAATGCGTACTTGTCCTCATAGTCCAGTTTTTCACTGACCGGACTAGTCTGATATCACCACGGACTAGTCCGATATCTCTTTGACTAGAATCAGACTAGTCCTCCCTAGTGCAGACTAGTCCCCCAAACACTTAACAAGTTGCACAAAATCGGACAAGTCTGATCACACTCCGGACTAGTCCGATATCTTTCTGTTGTCAATCGGACAAGTCCGGTATTAGAGTCCGAAAACCCTCTGACCTAAATCGGGCAAGTCCTCCAAGTGCGAACTTGTCACCAAAATTCACTTAGGGTTTCACCTTTCCGGACAAGTCCGATATCTATCGACTTACACCGAAGATTTCCAAAACCAAAATCGGCAAGTCCGCTCTCAACCGGACAAGTCCGATATTTCGGGACACCTATGGTTTGCTACACGCGGCACAGCGGACTAGTCCGGTGTCCACCACGGACCAGTCCGATCATTCTAAACCCTAACGGTAACATTTGGAAACCCCATATAAATAGCAGTGCACGGCCCATCTTTCAGATCACTCGACCCCCTGCGCCGTCACACCTTCCAATAGCCTAGAAAACACCTCTCTCCACGAAATCAAACGCAAGAAATATCAATCCCTTAAGAATACACTTTGGATCATTGGAGAGACACGGTTCATCACTCATTGTCTCTTGGTTTGATTCCCTAACACACTCCTGTTGTTTTCATTGTGATATTAAGAGTGTGTTCTTGCTGGTGTTCATATTGTAATCTTGGGGAGCCATCAACGTGTGGGAAGGCCCCTTGAATTTGGTTATTTGCTCTTTGTGATTAGTGAAGAGGATTGGCCTCCGTGGCGATCCAACGAGGGTAGGGTTGGAGAAGACCCAGTCCTTTTGTGGACTCCTCAACGTGGATGTAGAATTCCCCTCTGGGAACCAAACCACAGGATAAAGTGCTTGTGTTCTTACATTGCGCACATCGTTCTTACTCTTCATATTAATCTAGGGTTTGAATCAATCTTGTTCCCTTTATGTTGAAACATTGAATATAAGATTAACTTGTGGTACATCCTAGTTCATAATTGTGTAACACTTCAATTACAAGTATATTTCCGCTGCATACATCCTAGTATCAAGATAATCAATCCAATTTGATCAACCTAGTCAGTATACGCCAGACTAGTCCGCACTCGACTGGACTAGTCCGATATCTGGAGATTTGATCTGGTTGTTAAGTGTTGCAGGTTCCGAAAGAAATTCAAAAAGGCCTATTCACCCCCCCCCCTGTAGGCCACATTCAATTGGTATCAGAGCAAGGTTCTTCAAAAGGAGACTAATCGCTTGAAGAGATCATGTCGGACATGTAGGACGTACACAAGAGCATCAACCAAGAGAAGGTTGAAGATGAAAAGAACCAAAAATTGGAGAGGCTCTTAGAGGCCATTCAAGACTTCGAGGATGACAATGAGGAGACGCTGGAACTAAAGGCGCTCCTAAGGAAGAAAACCCTCTCCAAAGGAAAAGTAAAGATCGAAGATGAGAAGAAGAAGGGGAGTAGTCACACCGACTACTCCCGGTATCCTTTCAACTACGATCGGCTTAATTCTAGCAATAATCACTACTTATCTATTCCACTTGGAAAAGCCCCACACTTTGATGGCAATGACTACTCAATGTGGAGGCAAAACATGATAATGCACTTGATTTCTCTCAATCCAAGTTTGTGGCATGTTGTATGTACATGAATAGATATCCTCGACGATGATGAGGAGCTCACACCTAGCCAAGAGCAAGCAATCCATCGAAATGCCCAAGCTGTTGCAGTCATCACCTCATCACTCAGTCGGGAGGAGTTCACAAAGATGGATGGACTCGAGATCGCCGAGGAGATATGGGATACGTTGCAAGCCGCACATGAAGGCGATCGTCATGTGTGAGAAGCGAAGATCGAAATGATTGAAGGCGAGTTGGGAAGATTCACCATCGAAGAACATGAGTCACCACAAGATATGTACAACCGACTAAAGACGCTCATCAACAAGGTGCGAGCATACGAAAGCAAGAAGTGGAATGACCACGAGGTGGTAAAGCTCATTCTTAGAGCTTTCATGCCTCGCAATGTCACTTTGTGCTCGATGATACGAGAAAGCCCCAGGTACAAGAAGATGACCCCGGATGAGCTACTTAGGAAAATCATCAACTTTGAGATGATGGAAAAGCAAGCCAAGCATGTTAAGGAGATTGTCGATCTCACCTAGGCAAAGAAGAAAGGGGTCCCATTGAAGTCCACCCTCAAGCCCTTATCTAAAGAGGCTCGAGAAGCTCAATTAGAAGAAGACGGTGATGATGAGAGCAGCGACTTGGATGAAGATGACATGATACTATTCATGAAGAAATTCAAAAGAATGATGAAGAAAAGACAAGGGGCTAAATGAAGTGAAGGAAAGTAAAAGGAAAAATCAAGTCCAAAGTTGAGGCGGGCATGCTATAACTGTGGTGAGTATAGCCACTTTATAGTTGATTGTCCATATGAGGAGAACAAGAAGAAGACCAAAGAAGCCAAGCCTCAACCCAATAAATTCTTCAAGAAGAAGAAACAAACCGAACAGTCGCACATAGGGAAAGAGTGGGACTCAAATGATGAGCCTCATCATCATTAGAAGAAGAGATGTCTAGCATAACCATATGAAGAAAACAAGAACAACATCAAGGAAACGAAGCCCCAACCCAAGAAATTCTTCAAGAAGAAGAAACAAGCCAAACAAGCACATCTAGGGAAAGAGTGGGACTAAAATGATGAGTCCTCATCCAAAGAAGAAGAAGAGATGGCTAGCATAGCCATCGAGAATACATCCAAAAAGTCCACTCTCTTTCCTACTCTCGACGCATGGAAGGGGAACGGCACTTGCCTCATGGCAAAGGAAGGTAAATGCAAGGTAACAACCAAACCCTCTTCGCTGCATTCCTATTCTAGTGATAGTGAAATTGCTAGTGATAATGAAGATATGCTCATTGTATTAGACAAGAAAACAGTCACGAAAATGAAATTTCTACTTGATCAACTTGTTGAGAGGGAGAAGCTGATAAACCGTCAAGAAGACATTATTATCTCCCAAAAGGAGAAATATGTTGAACTTGACAAGCTTCTAGAACTTGAAAAGGAGCGAAGCAAGTCACTAGAGCTTGAGTTAGCTTCAAGCAAGGAAGCTTGCTTGGAGTTGAGTGACTCAAATGCTACAATCAAGGATGAACTTGCTAACCTAATCAAGGTTAACAAGATCCTTGAAGTACAAGTTGAGTCACTCAAGCAAGGTGACCCTATATCCTCTTCAAGCTCACCTTCTCAACCACTTAAAACTGAAGCTATCATTACTTGTTCATGTGGAAAAGTTGACACCAACTTGAAATACAAGTCAACCTCTACCAAGGATAAGCATTCTGCCCAAAGTGGCATATTTGACAAGGAGAAGGTCAAATATGCACGTACTGCATACTTGACCACAAAGCCTCCTAATGTCAAATATGGCATTGGGTATTCCTATGGTGGAAAGCAAAATACTAGAAGCCATAAGAATATCAAGGGAAGAATTACCTTTTTAAAGGGAAGACCCTCTCAAACTGGAAAATCCAATGTTAACGCATCCAACACATATGATCACCGGACTAGTCCGGTCGGGACACGGACAAGTCCGGTTCTCCAGACAAGTCTGATCTCCCGAACTAGTCCTGTATATAAACAACAACAATTTCTTTTTAGAACCTTTGACACATCTTATATTTTAATGAGAAGTAATTCTGGTAAGATTTATGCTCATTATGTTGGGCCACGCCATGAGAACGCCAAGTCTCATGTGTGGGTGCCTAAATCCCTTGAGACTAACTTAAAAGGATCCAAGCAATCTTGGGTACCTAAAAATAAGGAATGATTTGTTTTTGTAGGCCTATTCCTCCAGTGGATCTAAATGGGTGCTAGATAGTGGCTGCACCAACCATATGACTAGAGAAAGAATGATGTTCGTTGAGTATGAAGAAAATGAGGATTCAAATGAGGGCATCTATTTTGGAGACAATAGTCAAGGAAAGGTGCTCGGTACCGGTAAAATTTCCATATCATGTCAACATACTCTTTCTCATGTGCTACATGTTGATTCCTTAGATTATAACATGTTGTCCATATCTCAATTATGTGATAAAGGTTATAATTGCTTGTTCACTAATGAGGGTGTGACCGTCTCTAGGAGGAGTGATGGTTCTATTGCATTCAAGGGTATGTTAAAGGGAAAGCTTTACCTTGTTGACTACAACAAGGATAAAGCCGAACTTGACACATGCTTGATTGCAAAGACCAACATGGGTTGGCTGTGGCATAGACGGCTAGCACATGTTGGTATGAGGAATCTTCAAAAACTCCTCAAGGGCGATCACATCCGAGGTTTGAAGGATGCTGTTTTTGAGAAAGACAGGCCTTGTAGCGCGTGCCAAGCCGAGAAGCAAGTTGGAGCACCTCATCCTGCTAAGAACGTCATGACTACAACAAGACCGCTCAAGCTACTCCACATGGACTTATTCAGTCCAATTGCTTACATAAGCATTGGCGGTAACAAATATGGCTTAGTAGTTATTTATGATCTTTCTCGCTTTACCTGGGTTTTCTTCTTGCATGATAAGACAGAAACATAGGGAACACTCAAGATGTTTTTCATGCGTGCTCAAAATGACTTTTCATTGACGATCAAGAACATTCAAAGTGACAACGGCACGGAGTTCAAGAACACACAAGTTGAGGAGTACCTAGATGAAGAAGTCATAAAGCAAGAGTTTTCAGCACCTTAGTCCCCTCAACGGAACGGAGTTGCCGAAAGGAAGAACCGAACCCTCATAGAGATGGCGAGAACAATGCTCGATGAGTACAAGACCTTAGATCAATTTTGGGCAGAGGCGGTCAACACTGCTTGCCACGTCATAAATCTACTTTATCTTCATTGACTACTCAAGAAGACATCCTATGGGCTACTCACCGGTAACAAGCCTAATATTTCATATTTTCGAGTCTTCGGTTCCAAATTTTATATTTTGAACAAGACGCCTAGGACTTCAAAGGTCGCTTCGAAGTCCGATGAAGGTTTCTTGCTTGGTTATGATTCGAACTCTTACGCCTATCGTGTCTTCAACAAGACCTCTAGAATTGTTGAAGTGGCACGTGATGTAGTGTTCGATGAGACTAATGGCTCCCAAAAGGAGCAAGATGATTCATGCGTGCTAGATACAAAAGAAGCTCCTTGCCAAGCATTGAGAAGAATGACATTGGGTGAAGTTCGACCACAAGAACCACCTCTACATATGCATGGGGAAAATGAACCACAAGAGGAGGCCAACAATCAAGGGGGAGTTTCCATACAAGATCAACCTCAAGAAGACGAAAATGATCAACAAGTCAATGAAGGCAACCATCTAGGGGGAGAAGAAGATGACCATGAAGATTCAAGACAGCAAGTGCCACACCCAAGAGTACACCAATGCATCCAAAGGGATCACCCAATCGACAACATCATCGGTGACATCCAAAAGGGAGTAACTACTAGATCTCGCATAACTAATTTTTGTGAGCATTATTCGTTTGTGTCCTTTTTGAAACCGCGCAGGGTTGAGGATGCATTTAAGGATCCAAATTGGGTAGTGGCCATGCAAGAAGAACTCAACAACTTCAAAAGGAACGAGGTGTGGGAACTAGTCGAAAGACCAAAATTCAACGTTGTCGGCACCAAATGTGTCTTCCGCAACAAACAATATGAACACAGGGTTGTGACAAGGAACAAGGCACGACTTGTGGCCAGAGGGTATTCACAAGTTGAAGGTTTGGATTTCGATGAAACCTTCACTGCAGTAGCTAGACTTGAGTCTATTATAATATTACTTGCATATGCTACTCATCATAATTTCAACCTCTATCGATTGTATGTGAAAAGCGCCTTCCTCAACGGACTAATCAAGGAGGAGGTGTATGTAGAGCAACACCCCGGATTTGAAGATGAAGAGTTCCCCAACCACGTATTTAAACTGCGTAAGGCTCTCTACGGCCTCAAACAAGCTCCTAGAGCTTGGTATGAGTGTCTTAGAGACTTCTTAATTGAAAATGGTTTTAAGATCGGTAAAGTAGATTATACATTGTTTACAAATAACTTTGACAATGATCTCTTTATTTGTCAAATTTATGTTGATGATATAATCTTTGGTTCAACTAATAAATCTTTTTGTGAAGAATTTATTAAAATTATGACAGATAGGTTTGAGATGTCTATGATGGGAGAGCTAAAGTACTTCTTGGGATTCCAAGTGAGGCAACAAAAGGAAGGGATGTTCATATGCCAAACTAAGTACACTCAAGACATACTCAAGAAGTTTGGAATGGACAAGGCGAAGCCTATAAAGACTCCCATGGCAACGAATGGCCACTTGAATCTCAATGAAGATGGACCAAATGTCGATCAAAAGGTATATCGCTCCATGATTGGATCTCTACTCTACTTATGTGCATCTGGGCCAGATATTATGTTGAGTGTATGCTTGTGTGCAAGATTTCAAGCCAACCCAAAAGAGTGTCATTTGACAGTTGTTAAGAGAATCTTGCTGTATTTAGTTCATACACCCAACCTAGGCCTTTGGTACCCCAAAGGTTCAAAATTCAATCTCATTGGTTACTCTGATGCAGATAATGCCGGATGCAGAGTAGATAGAAAAAGTACCTCCATTACATGTCAATTTCGAGGTAGATCACTTGTTTCTTGGTCCTCCAAGAAACAAAACTCTATTGCCTTATCCACGGCCGAAGCGGAGTATGTTGCAGCCGGGAGTTGTTGTGCACAACTCCTTTGGATGCGACAAACTCTAATGGATTATGATTACAATATGAACCGTATTCCACTCCTTTGTGACAATGAGAGTGTCATTAAAATTGCCCATAATCCCGTTGAGCACTCTAGGACCAAACACATAGACATCCGACATCACTTTTTGAGAGACCATTCAATGAAGGGAGATATAGCCATTTCACGTGTCAATACTGAAAAGCAACTAGCTGATATATTCACCAAGCCACTTGATGAAAAACACTTTTGTGAGCCCCTAAATATCCCTGATGCTCGGAATGTGGCTTGAAATCTTGTATACCTGAATGCTATCTTCAAAATTCGTTGATTGTTTTGTGAAAATCATCTCTCTCAATTTTTCCGAAAAACTATGTCAATCACTAAATCTTGGTGAATTATGATCATTGTTTGATTGTTGAATGCTTACTGATCATATTCATCAAGATTATATGATTTGATTTGCCTCCCTACTTTCTATATAAGTACCTTCGAATATATACGAATGGGCTAAGCATTTCTTCTCTGGTGACCACAGACTAGATTGTGGTTGCCCGGACTAGTCCGCCCATGCAGACTAGTCTGCAGAGTGACGGTTAGGCTGGACTAGTCCGGCAGACCACGGACTAGTCCGATATAGTCTCTGGAAAATTCAGACTAGTCCTATTATTTTCGGACAAGTCCAATTTTTTGTGTCCATAACCCTAGCCGCCGCCAAACCCTAATCTTCCTCACCCCACACTTGCCTCAAGCTTTCTCTCTCCACGCTCGAGCTCCCCAAGGCGATTTCAATCATCCACCATCAAAACTCCTCGGATTTTGGTTGAAAACGACCTCCATTGCTCAGGGATTGAAGACCACAAACTTGTCCACTCCTTCAACCCCTACATCTCCGTGAATCGAGCAATTTTGGTAAATTTTCCTCTTAAACCCTAGAAACTGCTATTTCCTTCATTTGTGATCTACTAGCTTGGTTCCTTCCACCATATACATGCTTCCTTGATGTATTACATTGATGCTAAGCTAGTAGTGCATTAGGAATCACCATTTATCTCATAGTTAGGGTTTTAAAGGTTGAACACCGGACTAGTCCGGCCCATGCACGGACAAGTCCATTCAACCGGACTAGTCTGTGCTTGTACACCGGACTAGTCTGATTTTTCTGAACTCAACCCTAACTTCTTAATTTTTCAATGCAATTACTTGTCATCCATTCTCATCAATACCTTGCGAAATCCATTCTCAGGAAAATGTCGAGCACCAGCGAATAAATCTCTGATTTTGAGGCCGAGATGGACCAGGAAGTCGTGCTTCGGTCCTCGACGGGTCTAAGCAAGAAGCGTCAAGCGCCCATCCGAGCCGGCTACTTCTCCTCCCCAGGCTCGACGGAAAGTCCTAGCAAAGAAGCCTGCCTCCAAGGCTTCTGCTGGAAGAGGCCCTAGCTCAGCAAGTGCCTGTCAAGCCAAGGGCAAGGGCAAAGGGATTGCAACGGGCCCGATTGGCCCCCTAAAGATGTTAGCTCCAAGGGAAGGGGCCCAGGATCCCGCAGAGGAGATATTTAATGGAAAGGGCAGCAACACAGCTACGATGTTCAGAAATGTTGATTGTCACAGTCGTCCCAAGCAAGCTGCTGATCGAAGGTTTTGGAGTAACTTCCATGCAGACTTTTACAAATCTGTATATCTTCCGATGAAGACCCCTGTGGTGTGCTGCCAATGGATCGATTGGGCGCATTGTAAATGTCCTAATTTCCATAATTCAAAGTTCAGTTAGGACAAAACTTTTGAATGACAAAAAGCATTAAAAAGGAATTGAGAAAAACAAAGTAATTCAAACTCCAAATGAGGAAATTCATAATAATAAACTTAGCTACTTTTTAAATAAATTTAACATGAAGATTTGAGTTGACCAATGGATTCCAAATATTCAAATATCATCCCTGCAAAGTTTCATAATTTTTGAAGTAAGTTTGCTATTTAATTCAATAGCTACATTGAATTCAACTCAAATTCAAATTCATATTTGAATTTAAATGAAATTGTGTCAAATCAACTATGGGAATTCAAAATCAAATTCTATATGATTAATACAGCCATCCCACAAATATCTAGATAATTTTGGAATGAATTAGGTGGCAGAATTGATGGGGCAAGGATGAAGATAAGGTAGGACCCACTTGTCATCCAAAGCAAAGTGCTGTTTTGGCTCTCCAAGTGACACCACATTGCATGCAAAGTCCAGGCAGCTGCTTGCACTGTTGTGGCCGACTCCAGCTGCCCCCAGCTCGCCCTGGTCTCCTATTTATACCCCCTCCATGCCCCTAGCTTGCTCTTTCTTCACCTTGGAGCCTCCAGCACCATTTTCACTTCTCTCCCGATTCCTTCTTTGTCCAGCCGATTTGCAGCAAAGGTACTCCGTGTTAAGCACTTTTCATTGCCTCTCCTCACTCCCGAACCTATTGCACAGCTTTTTGATCAAGTTCTTGCAGAGCTATGCCATCCCCGAAGCTGTTATTTTCGAAACCGAGGCCGCCGGAAATCTCCCCTGTTTTGCCGCGCCTCTGCTCATCGTCGACCCGATGATACGGCCATCATCTCGCCTCGATACTAGAAGGAAAAAGGTCCGCCTACTCATGTTCTAGCTGCTCATGAAGTTTCAGCCCATGCCATGCCTCCTAGCCCCATATTTGCTTTTCTTCTGACGAACTTCGGTTATGAGTGGAGTTGCTTCGCGCATGAAATTCCTTTTTTTACAGTTAATTATTCCTTTCGCACTTGTGCTATGTTGTTCTATATGGCCGGGCGCATCACCTAGAAGAAAATCCATCGAGTATTCACGCTGGAATACAATTTTTCCCCAACCGCCGGTCTGTCCTTCCTCGGTCCACCGGCGCTACCATTCTCCAAACCATTTCTCTACTTCCTATGGCCAGATTCTTGTTCCCCATGCTTCCATGAATCTTCCCGAGGTCTTCCCGATCAGTTTCACCTACCGTAGGGCTCGGCCGAAATGGCCAAAACCCTAATCGCCGCCGCCGCTGTCTCGCAAGCCTTCCCGGCCTTCGCCGGCGTGCACTGACCCCACCGGCGTGCTCAGCACCTCGAAATAGGGTTAGGCGGCGAGTTTGGCGAGGATACGTGCGTGGATCGACAGGCGGCGAGAGCTCTGGCAAGGCGCCGCCGCGGTCGCGCGCCGGGCGGGAGGTAGACGACGACACCGTGGGGCCCCATCGTCAGTGGAAGCGCAGCGCGCGCCCGGATCAGCTGCGGCTCGGGGATCTTTTGTGACCACGCAGTGAACCCAGTAACTCTCCATGTTGCCGCCCAGCGATTGGTCCATTTTAAACCCATGGACCCCCTGGATTATTCAAACATTTCCCATTTGTAATTTATTCCAGATTTCGCCCCAACTTGGAAAATCTATAACTCCTAGGATACTTGTCCAAAAGTTCCCAAATAAATTTTGTTAGAACCAACATGAAGAGTAATTTCCAGTTGTGCACTTGGATCTTTATGTAAGTCCATATGAACTTCTCCATAATTCAAATAATAAAATGCTTATAGAATTAATTCTTATAGTTCTGCTCTTTGGAAAAATACCAAATTTTTCCAGAACCTTCATTTGAGTATTCTTGAACTCCATTAAACATTTCAGGGTCATTAGACTTCATTTACATGCTCTGATCACCTGTGTATTCTTTACGCACATAGAAATAGCCAAATTCATTTAGAATTTGTACAGAAACTTGTGCAAACTTCTAAATTGAATATCTCTCAGTATAAAGCTTCAAAATTTGTCAAAAACATTTTGTTGGTTTGATCTTTGCCACACTAACCAGAACTACAACCCAATCTTCATGGTAATCCCTAGATTTTTCCTGTAGAGCCCTTTAAAAAAAATCGTGTTTGATTTTTATCTGATAATTCACTTCATAGAAAACTATAAAATTTTTCCATAATGTTCTTTAGTAAGTTTATGAATTCCTGTAAAAATTTCAGCTTCATTGGACTTTAATAACCTAGTTCAATCTGGAGAATTTCCTAACAGGTCATAGAATGCCCAAAAACATCAGAACTATTTCAGAAAATTTTCCAAACTTCTAAATTCAATATCTCCCAATAGGAAGCTTAGAAATTTATGAAACAAATTTTCCTAGAACCAGTGAGACCCCCTCTGTATGATACAACCACTGGTATCCATGATAGGCTTCTAGAATTACAACCAAAACTCAGAGAAAGCTTTTACTTGTTGGAATTTTATAGACAACAAGCTTCCTTGAACATCTCCAATTTTTGGTCCAGATCTTCCTCATAGCACCATATGTCCCCTGTAAAATATCCAGAACCATTAAGATTAAATTCATATACTTAACTGTCTTTCCTTTGAAATTTAATATAATACAGGTATTGATTAACATGCATAATTATTTGCATATCAATTAGTTGCCGAGCTCAAGAGGACTCCAGAGCTACTTGAAGTCATCTCTCTGGAGATTAAGTTTGACACTGTCTTGCAACCAGGCAAGCCTCGGTTTTCATTTAAGCGCTATTACAAAATTTTGATTTGTATCACATATGTCAAGGGTGAGTATTGTGCATTAGGGCTAAGGTGATTGAAAATCTACTTGCATGACCAGATCAACCCATGGAGTATTTGGATAGTTGTCAAGTCATCGTGTAGACTATGCTATGCTAAATGTTGTATAGGATTCGGTAGAATTCGAGTAGTTGGAATCTACTCACACGGCTAGGACTTTTTCACACGGTATTGGTTCAAAGAAAATGGAGTAGTAATCTGAAAATGAGACTGGGCAAGGGAGTAGGATGCCGCAAGGCGTGGTCTTGGGTGCGTAGCTCTGCCTGTGTCGGTTAAGGAGCGATCCGTATGCCGCCCTGTTGAGCAAGTTTGAACTGTACCAGAGCCACCCTGTTGAGCAAGTTTGAACTGTACCAGAGTCACACTGGATATATGGGATCCAGGAAACCGATGTACCTTGGGAAGCTTTTGTTGAGACTTTTTCAATCGCCTCAGGCTTTCGACCGCAGCACAGTAGACAGAAACTCGCTCACGACATCTTCACAGCGGAAGGGTGCACCGTGAGTGGGGATACTGTCCTAGACGATTAAATATATTCAACTTGGGCGGAACTTGAGAAAGGTGGTTGCGTACAACGTCCGTGGAGTGCACAGATGTGACTTCCAGTACGGGCGTACGTGTCGTGTTTTCCGTCTATCATTGATTCGAATCACCGTCCCTCGCGGGTATGAGTACCACTTGTTCACTGAGTTGTGACGTAGTTAAATACTTGCACTTGATATGAGAATTAATTACTGCTATTATGAACATTATATTATCATGGTATTGCTATGTTGGATGTATTAGTATAGAGCTCACTAAATTTAATTTCCACCTTGTCCATGCAACATCGTGACGAAGCGTTTCTTGTGTGATTGTGGAGTTACGATGTTGTCCCGCACAAAGTTTAAGCTGCTGCTATAAATCTGAAAATAAGGACCCACATTTAGGTGAGTCCATTATGCAAATCTGCCATCCTATGTTTATTTCTTTACCCACATGTAGAGTTTCATGTTTAGGTGAGACGGTTAAGTCTTGCTGAGCCTTCGTGCTCACGGTTGCTATATAAGTTGTTTTGCATGTACTAACCTCTACGCTTATGATTATGGTTATCCGATGAGACTCGGGACTCTCCGAGTAATATACTCATGTGGGAACCATGTCGCTGCTGTTTGGTTTTCATGGCTAGTGAGGAGCGTCCGTGGGCTGGACAGCTTCTCTTTTGCTTATTAGACTGGAGTATGAGAGTTGTAATCTTATCTTCCGCTGTAGTTTATTTTTATAAACTATTTGTAAACTGAATATCTTTGTAAATTTCAGCAAATGATTTATGTAATACGTGTTCCTTTACATGTGTGCTGTTGGGTGTCGCATCGCACGGCACCACCCAATGCGATTCCTAGAAAGTGTCGACTCCGGTCCCCACAGACGTGGTATCAGAGCCGCATTGGGAATAGCACGCTTATAAAGGATCGTATTATAAGAAAAACATAGGATACGGTGAGGATACGATACTAGGCTCACATAAGGACTATATTAGCATAAGTTATTAAGGTGGCAAAACTAACTTATGTGTTATTATATTCTATAACGATGCTCCGAAGTCAGGTAAGAGGTAAGGTATGCCACCGCAAGCGGATCAATTAAGGTAAGCTCACCATGCGAGAGGTAGCATGGAAATCTTACCGTGGCTTTGCACAGAAGAGTTAATATGAGTCTCTGAAATTTTCCATGTTTCTGAGAACATATGACACGCGGTACTCCAGCGTGCTTCAAAGTTAGTGGGAGCCCCGTCGGGTGGGACATAACCCGATGCACCTCCTACCGGTGCAGCGCTATGCAAAGACGTGGGACCCCGTCAGTTGGTAGAAAACCCGGTCATGTACATCGAGACATGGCGTGACTCGAGGCGGCCCGTATGGAACGATACGGGACGAATGTTTTTACTTTCGTATATATTAAACTGTTCGCCCGCGCAGATTGTGTCGTACGACACCATATGATTGATCAGTAGTTTGTGTGTAGTGACAGGTACACTGACCACATGATCGTATTGCGTTTAGAAATCGTTTGCGAGTGAACGTCATTAAGGCCACCATTGAGACGTATGCCGGAATACCGGCTTAGAATTTTAACTTTGAGCGGCACGTAGTACCGACATATACTCCATTGATGCATTAACCACTTTTATGCAAAAGGGAACAAAGAAGATGTAAAACTACTTATATTAGCTATCGAGCTCTGGGTTTGAACTAAGTTTTCAAATTTGGAGTAGGTTTTGAAGTCACCATTTCAGAAACAGAGTGTTCTGTTTTCTGCCGTAAGAAGACCTGAATTTGAGAAACCATATCTACCAGTAGGAAATTCCAATGAAGGTTTATAATACATGGATGGAAAGTTTAGGAAGTCCTTTAAAACTGTTATATTCAACTCCAGAACTGAATTCCCCTCTAACCTGTTCAAAATCTCAAATTTCCAAAATCTTCCCAACTAGACAGAAACTGGAAACCCTCTCTGGACTCCTGATTGTTTTCACCATATCTCACTCCAGAAATTTCGAACCGGGTCGTGCAAGACATTTCTGGAATCCTTGTAATATTTATTACAAACTTGTAGTTTGTTGTTTTTGTAAATTATTCTGTTTTATATCTGGAAATTGTGGCCCAAATTCAGCATAAACAAAGGAGATGCTGTCAAAATTTTCCAGAAAAACTGTCAGGTTTACGATACCATATCATCTCAACCAGAAACTATCTGAAGGCAAACCAATAATTTTTGGAAAGGCCTCGAAGTGTACGTCAACTTTGTAGTTCACTTCAAGATCTGATTCTACCATTTACTGGGCTAAATTTTTGCTTGAGTACAAACTGGTCATGTTTCAACAGAAACTTTATCGGTTTGACATTTTGGTCTTGTTATGAATCTGGTCCTCGAATTCACTTCGAGAAGTGTCGTAACGGACCAGTTGTCGATAATAAACTATATATCAGTGGAATTGATGGTTTGACTCACTCGAACCTATTTTCTTTTATGGCCATGTTTGTGTCATATTAAAGATAAAAGTGTGTTTTCGCACGATAACGCGCATAACGTCCCGTCACGGCCAACAATAGTCGAAATGAACTTCGATCTATGGAGTTCATTATTTTGGAACTCGCTATTGTAACATTGGTCCAGGGATGATGTATTGTGTAAAGTTTATACTTTATCAATATATGACCGTTATGCAAATTCGGCTATCAATACACACATTATTGTTTTCATCCTAGTGTGATCTTGCAATACCACGTCTCATGTTGGATTAATAACTGTAACTGCAGAATGGTGCGCACTCGCACAGCATACGAGGTTGGTGGTTCAAGTCAGGGAAGGGATGACTTCCAAAAGCCGGAACAGCCGGCGCAGCAGCCACCTCCATCTCCGCTTACATTGGCGGATGATATCGCAGCCATGCTGAGTTTGCGCGACGAGCGGACTGAACTGCTGCGAACCCTCGTGCAGATTACGTCCAATCAAGGAGTACATCAAGCCGAAGGCAATTGTCAACCTCAGCAAGCAACCTATAAAGAATTCTTGGCGACTGCACCCCCCATGTTCAGTGGTGATGGTGAACCTCTAGATGCGGTCCATTTTCTCCGCACCATTGAAGCTAAGTTCGTACTGCTGCAGTGCAGTGACCCTATGAAAGTTTTATATGCGGCACAACAACTACATGGCATCGCTGGTGCTTGGTGGGCGAACCACATCGCCTCCTTGGCCGCCGGACAGCAAGTCACTCGGACAGAGTTCCGGAAGGCATTCCGTGCCTATAATGTTCCTCCTGCCATTGTGAGAAGGAAGCTTCAGGAATTTCTTGATTTGAAGCAAGGAGAAAAGAGTGCTCAAGAATACTCCAAAGTCTTTGTTAATCTAGCGCAATATGCGTCAGAGTATGTGAGTACGGAGGATCAGAAGCAAGAGTATTTCTATCAGGGCCTAAGCCCCATGTTGAAAGAAAAGCTTGCATTGTTCAATCATGGCTCGTTCAACGCTATGCTCAATGCTGTGATTACGCAAGAGGATGCCACACGTGAGAGGATCGCGGAAGAGTCAAAGAAGAGAATTGCTGTGCAGGACAGCACACATAATGTTCCTCAGAAATACCATATGGTGTACCGATCACCGTCCGGTCAGATATGGCAGCCGGCTGCACAACCGACATCGTATCAGAATCGGCCATTCGAAGTATCAGATTTTCAGCCAGCATTACATCAGCAGCAAGAACTGTCCCAAATGGTTCCAGGGGCATTTATCTCGAAGCGAGATGCAGGACAATTCAGGCCTCAAGTCAGTGGGACGTTGAATCAGTATAGGTGTTCCACATAAGACTGTGTTGGGCACTATACCAGGGATTGCCCGGAGAAAATGTTGAGCAGTGGGCAAGTACCAGTACAACGGTATATTCAGCCCCGTATTCAACCACGTAAGACAGCACTGCGAACCGGAAGTGTTCAACATATATCGATCGAGGGTGATCCGGAGGGAGCACCGGTGTTAGCGGGCATGTTTGATATCAAAGACATACCTGTCCTCATACTCTTTGATTCCGGTGCTACCCACAATTTTATCAGTAAATCATGTTTGGATCAGCACCAATTATCCACCAATACTCCCAAAAAAGTTATCTTATAAGCTCACCAGGTGGAAGTATCTCGGCTAGTCAGATTGTTCCCCGAGCAACTTTATGTTTGGGGGGCAAAATATATCCAACATCACTGATTATATTGGATGGACAGAAAAGATCGACATAATATTGGGGATGTCCTGGTTAAACCATCACGGTGCCGTTCTTAATATCGGTACCCGGACTATCCAAATTGACTCTCCGATGCACGGACAACACGAGCTGTTTTTGGACAGTTTGGAGCAGGACAGTGCAGCTGCATATAACACGGAAGCAACTAAAGTTGAAGATATTCCGGTGGTCCGTGAGTATCCTGATGTGTTTCCCGATGATTTACTGGGCATGCCGCCCGTACGTGATGTTGAGTTCAAGATTGAACTTGTACCGGGAACCACACCGATTTCTCGAAGACCGTATCGAATGGCGCCTAATGAGCTAGCTGAATTAAAGGAGCATTTGAAGGACCTTTTGGACAAGGGTTTTAATTGCCCAAGCTCGTCACCTTGGGGCTGCTCAGCGCTGTTTGTCAAGAAGAAGGATGAAACGTTGCGCTTCTGCGTGGTATATCGACTGCTCAACGCCGTGACTATAAAGAACAAGTACCCGCTGCCCCGCATCGACATTTTATTCGATCAACTCATTGGTGCGCGGGTGTTCTCAAAGATGGATCTTCGGTCCAGATATCATCAAATCAAAATTCGACCGGAGGATATAACGAAGACGGCATTCTCGACAAGATACAGATTATACGAGTATCTCGTCATGTCTTTTGGTCTTACCAACGCTCCGGCTCACTTCATGTATCTCATGAACTCAGTATTTATGCCGGAGTTGGACAAGTTCGTTGTGGTATTCATCAACAACATATTGGTTTATTCCAAGTCAAAGGAAGAGCATGCTGAACATTTGCATATTGTGTTGCAGCGGTTGAGAGATCAAAAGTTATACGCAAAATTCAGCAAGTGTGAATTTTGGATCAGCCAAGTGCCATTCTTGGGACACATTATTTCAGCTAAGGGCATTGCTGTGGACCCAAGTAAAAATTGTTCAAGTACTCAAATGGCAATTCCGGAGTCCGTACATGAAGTCTGAAGTTTCCTCGGTTTAGCGGGATATTATTGGAGGTTCATCCCGAGCTTTTCAAAGATCGTGAAACCGATGACGGAGCTGCTGAAAAAGGGCACCAAATATGTTTGGAGTTCAGCTTGTGAAGCAGCATTCAAGACATTAGTACATCACCTTACAAGAGCCCCGGTTCTTGCTCAGCTGGACACGACAAAACCATTCGATGTTTATTGTGATGCATCCGGCATCGGACTTGGCTGTGTTCTTATGCAAGAAGGACGTGTGGTCGCATATGGATCTCGCCAACTCCGAAACCATGAGCAGCACTACCTGACTCACGACCTTGAGCTCGCTGCCGTGGTATTGGCATAAAAAATGTGGAGGCATTACTTGCTTGGAAATCTTGTACACCTCTACACCGACCACAAGAGTTTGAAATATATTTTCACACAGAAGGAGCTGAATATGAGACAATGAAGGTGGTTAGAGCTGATCAAAGATTACGAAATTGAAATTCACTACCACCCCGGTAAAGTGAATGTGGTTGCCGACGCGATTAGTCGGAAAGTCCATGTCCACAACATCACCATGGCTGAAATGGAAGATGAGGAACCATGTCTGTATGTGATTCCATATGGGGCTCTCAATAATCTTGCTCTCATTCCCACCATCCGAGAGGAAATTATTAAAGCCCAGAAGAAGGACAAGGGCATGTCACACATACGAGAAAGAGTGGACAGCGGGGAAGTAAAATGTTTCCGGAAAGATGATCACGGTACATTATGGTTCAAGGAATGTATAGTTGTACCCCGAGATGTTAAGCTCCGGAAGAAAATATTGGATGAAGCTCACATGTCAAAATTTTCTATTCATCCTGGCAGCAGAAAAATGTATCAAGATTTAAAGACCATGTTTTGGCGGACACGGATGAAGCGGGAAATAGCGAAGTACGTATCCGAGTGTGATACGTGTCGGCGAGTGAAGGCCGACCATATGAAGAAAGCAGGACAGCTGCAACCGCTGAATGTTCCAGCATGGAAATGGGAGGATGTGAGTATGGATTTGATAGTTGGATTGCCACTCACATTCCGGAAGCATGATTCGATTTGGGTGATAGTCGACCGACTAACCAAATCAGCACACTTTATTACGGTAAATGTCAGATTCAATGCCAAGAAATATTCGGAGTTGTACATATCAAGAATCGTGTGCCTACACGGCATTCCTCGCACGATTATTTCAGATCAAGGCTCGCTGTTCGTTGCTCGTTTCTGGGAGCAACTGCACGCCTTGTTGGGTACTAAACTAATTAGAAGCTTCGCATATCACCCCCAGACCGATGGACAAACCGAGAGGGTGAACCAGGTCCTTGAAGACATGTTGCGTGCATGTGCCATCCACCATGGTAAAAATTTGGACGATCATTTGCCAATGGCGGAATTCACGTACAACAATGGTTATCAAGCGAGTATCGAGATGGCACCATATGAAGCTCTTTATGGCCGGAAATGTCGCACCCCACTGAATTGGTGCGAGTCCGGCGAAAGAGTGACATTCGGGATTGATCTAGTCAACGAAGCCGAGGATCAAGTAAGGATCATACAAGCAAATCTAAGAGCGGCTCAATCTCGATAGAAGGCTTATGCAGACAAGCGGCATCGACCGCTGCACTTTGATGTCGGGGATCACGTATACCTCCGCGTGTCACCCATGAAAGGAATTCACCGGTTCGGAGTAAAAGGAAAGCTAGCTCCCCGATTTATTTGCCCGTTTGCTATCACGGAGAAGTGCGGACCTGTGGCTTATCGATTGGAATTACCAGCATCTCTTGCCGGTATACACGACATTTTCCATGTATCTCAGCTCCGGAAATGTCTCAACTTCAAGCTGCAGTCCACACCGACGACATCGGCAAATTGCAACCGGATTTGATGTACTCCAAACATCTGGTTCAGATTCTCAACGGGAAGACTCGAGCAACACGAGACCGCACGCTGTGGTTCTATAAAGTGTTATGGAGCAACCATACTGTTGAAGAAGCGACTTGGGAATCCGAAGAATATCTCCGCTCCAACTATCCGGGTTTCTTATCGTCTCATATCTGGTAATTTCTCTCCTACTTCCGTCTCTTCATTGTAATCTCGGGACGAGATTCTTTTAAGGAAAAGGAATGTAAAAGTCCTAATTTCCATAATTCAAAGTTCAGTTAGGATGAACCTTTTTGAATGACAAAAAGCATTAAAAAGGAATTGAGAAAAACAAATTAATTCAAACTCCAAATGAGGAAATTCAAAATAATAAACTTAGCTACTGTTTAAATAAATTTAATATGAAGATTTGAGTTGACCAATGGATTCCAAATATTCCAAATAGCTTCCCTGCAAAGTTTCATAATTTTTGAAGCAAGTTTTCTATTTAATTCAATAGCTACATTGAATTCAACTCAAATTCAAATTCATATTTGAATTTAATTGAAACTGTGTCAAATCAACTATGGGAATTCAAAATCAAATTCTATATGATTAATAGGGCTATCCCACAAATATCTCGCAAATTTTGGAATGAATTAGGTGGCAGAATTGATGGGGCAAGGATGAAGATAAGGTGGGACCCACTTGTCATCCAAAGCAAAGTGCTGTGTTGGCTCTCCAAGTGACACCACATTGCATGCAAATTCCAGGCAGCTGCTTGCACTTTTGTGGCCGACTCCAGCTGCCCCCAGCTCGCCCTGGCCTCCTATTTATACCCCCTGCATGCCCCTAGCTTGCTCTTTCTTCACCTTGAAGCCTCCAGCACCATTTTCACTTCTCTCCCGATTCCTTCTTTGTCCAGCCGATTTGCAGCAAAGGTATTCCGTGTTAAGCAATTTTCTTTGCCTCTCCTCACTCCCCAACCACTTGCACAGCTTTGTGATCTATTTCTTGCACAGCTAGGCCATCCCCGAAGCTGTTATTTTCGAAACTGAGGCCGCCGGAAATCTCCCCTGTTTTAGCGCGCCTCTGCTCATCGTCGACCCGATGATACGGCCATCGTATCGCCTCGATCCTAGAAGGAAAAAGGTTTGACTACTCATGTTCTAGCTGCTCGTAAAGTTTCAGCCCATGCCATGCCTCCTAGCCCCTATATTTGCTTTTCTTCCGACGAACTTCGGTTATGAGTGGAGTTGCTTCGCGCATGAAATTCCCTTTTTTACAGTTAATTATTCCTTGTGCACTTGTGCTATGTTGTTCTATATGGCCGGGCGCATCACCTCGAAGAAAATCCATCGAGTTTCATTGAGTATTCACGCCGAAATATAATTTGTCTCCAACTGCCGCTATGTCCTTCCTCGGTCCATCGGCGCTACCATTCTTTAAGCTATTTCTCTACTTCCTATGGCCAGATTCTTGTTATCCATGCTTCCATGAATCTTCCTGAGATCTTCCTGATCAGTTTCAACCACAGTAGGGGTCGGCCAACATGGCTGAAACCCTAATCGCCGCCGCCGCCGTCGCGCAAGCCTTCCCGGCCTTTGCCGGCGTGTGCTGACCCCACCGGCGTGCTCAGCAACTCGAAATATGGTTAGGCGGCAAGTTTGGCGAGGATACGTGCCGTGGATTGACGGGTGGCGAGAGCTCCGGCGAGGCGCCGCCGCGGTCGCGCGCCGGGTGAGAGGTAGACGACGACCGTGTGGGGCCCTATTGTCAGTGGAAGCGCAGCACGCGCCCGGATCAGCTGCAGCTTGGGGATCTTTTGTGACCACGCGGTTAACCCAGTAACCCTCCATGTTGCCGCCCAGCGATTGGTCCATTTTAAACCCATGGACCCCCCCTGGATTATTCAAACATTTCCCATTTGAAATTTATTCCAGATTTTGCCCCAACTTGGAAAAACTATAACTCCTAGGATACTTGTCTAAAAATTCCCAAATAAATTTTATTAGAACCAGCATGAAGAGTAATTTCCAGTGGCGCACTTGGATTTGTATGAAAGTCCATATGAACTTCTCCATAATTCAAATAAGCAAAATGCTTATAGAATTAATTCCTATAGTTCTGCTCTTTGGAAAAATACCAAAATTTTCCAGAACCTTCATTTGAGTATCCTTGAACTCCAGTAAACATATCAGTGTCATTGTACTTCATTTACATGGTCTGATCACCTGTGTATTCTTTACGCACATAAAAATAGCCAAATTCATTTAGAAATTGTACAGAAACTTGTGCAAACTTCTAAATTGAATATCTCTTAGTATAAAGCTTCAAAATTTGTTGAACATATTTTGTTGGTTTGATCTTTGTCCAAACTCACCATAACAACAACCCAATCTTCATGATAATCCCTAGATTTTCCTGTAGTGCCCTTTAAAGCAAAATCAAGTTTGATTTTTATCTGATAATTCACTTCATAGAAAACTATGAAATTTTTCCATAATGTTCTTTAGTAAGTTTCGGAGTTCCTGTAAAACTTTCAGCTTCATTGGACTTTAATAACCTAGTTCAATCTGGACATTTTCCTAACAGGTCATAGAATGCCCAAAAACATCAGAATTATTTCAGAAATTTTTCCAAACTTCTAAATTCAATATCTCCCAATAGGAAGCTTAGAAATTTATGAAACAAATTTTCCTAGAACCAGTTAGACCCCCTCTGTACGATACAACCACTGGTATCCATGATAGACCACCAGAATTACAACCAAAATTCAGAGAAGGCTTTTACTTTTTGGAATTTTATAGACAACAAACTTCCTTGAACATCACCAATTTTTGGTTCAGATCTTACTCATAGCACCTAATGTCCCCTGTAACATTTCCAGAACCATTAAGCTTAAATTCATATACTTAACTGTCTTTCATTTGAACTATAATATAATACCGGTATTGATTAACTTGCATAATTATTTTCATATCGATTAGTTGCCGAGCTCAAGTGGACCCGTAGCTACTTGAAGTCATCCCTCTGGAGATTAACTTTGACACTGCCTCACAACCAGGCAAGCCCCGGTTTGCATTTAAGTGCTATTACAAAATTTTGATTTGTATCACATATGTCTAGGGTGAGTATTGTGCATTAGCGCTAAGGTGATCGAAAATCCACTTGCATGACCAGATCAACCCATGGAGTATTTGGATAGTTGTCAAGTCATCGTGTAGACTATGCTATGCCAAATGTTGTATAGGATTCGGTAGAAGTCGAGTAGTTGGAATCTAATCGCATGGCTAGGACTTTTTCACACAGGATTGGTTCAAAGAAAATGGAGTAGTAATCTGAAAATGAGACCGGGCAGGGGCGTAGGATGCCGCAAGACGTGGTCTATGGTGCGTAGCCCTGCCTGTGTCGGTTAAGAACTGATCCGTATGCCGCCCTGTTGAGCAAGTTTGAACTGTACCAGAGTCATACTGGATATATGGGATCCAGGAAACCGATGTACCTTGGGAAGCTTTTGTTGAGACTTTTTCGATCGCCTCAGGCTTTCGGCCGTAGCACAGTAGACGAAAACTCGCTCACGACATCTTCACAGCGGAAGGGTGCACTGTGAGTGGGGATACTGTCCTAGACAATTGAATCGATTAAACATGGGCGGAACTTGAGAAAGGTGGCTGCGTACGACGTCCGTGGAGTGCACAGATGTGACTTCCAGTACGGGCGTACGTGTCGTGGTTTCCGGGTATCATTGATTCGAATCACCGTCCCTCACGGATATGAGTACCACTTGTTCACTGAGTTGTGACGTAGTTAAATAATTGCACTTGAGATGAGAATTAATTACTGCTGTTATGAACATTATATTATCATGGTATTGTTATGTTGGATGTATTAGTATAGAGCCCACTAAATTTAATTTCCACCTTGGCCATGCAACATCGTGATGAAGCGTTTCTTGTTTGATTGTGGAGTTACGATGTTGTCCCGCACAAGGTTTAAGCTGCTGCTATAAATCTGAAAATAAGGACCCACATTTACGCGAGTCCATTATGCAAATCTGCCATTCTATGTTTATGTCTTTACCCTCACGTAGAGTTTCATGTTTAAGTGAGACGGTTAAGTCTTGCCGAGCCTTCGTGCTCACGGTTGCTACATAAGTTGTTTTGTAGGTACTAACCTCTACGCTTATGATTATGGTTGCCCGATGAGACTCGGGACTCTCCGAGTAATATACTCATGTGGGAACCATGTCGCTGTTGTTTGGTTTTCATGGCTAGTGAGGAGCGTCCGTGGGCTGGACGGCTTCTCTTTTGCTTATTAGACTGGAGTACGAGAGTTGTAATCTTATCTTCCGCTGTAGTTTAATTTTATAAACTATTTGTAAACTGAATATCTTTGTAAATTTCAGCAAATGATTTATGTAATACGTGTTCCTTTACATGTGTGCTGTTGGGTGTCGCATCTTACGGCACCACCCAATGCGATTCCTAGAAAGTGTGGACTCCGGTCCCCACACGGAGTTTGAGAAGAAGGGCTGCTCACCTTTTGTTGAAGTGGTCGAGGCAGTCGAGAGGCATGGATTGAAGGACCTCTTTGCCTTCAGAAACAACTGGAATTATGAAGTCATCGTGCAGTTTTATGCTACTTGCCACTTTGCTAGCGATGAGGAAGAAAGGGTGACTTGGATGACTCACGGATGCAAGTACACCATTACCTACGATGAGTTTGCAAGGATGCTACATCTGGATAGCTCTAGCAATGAAAACCTGATAATCCACAACATTGGTGTTATTGAGAAGGACAGGATGAAGTTTCTCTATGAACCCAACTCCAAGTTCAATCCGCCCTCTACCAAGAATATGAAGCCTCTATTCGTGGTGCTGAACAAAGTCCTAAGTAAGACCATTGCCATGAAGGATGGGGATGCAGGAAGTGTGCAGGGATACCTCAGGACCTTGATGAAGGTCATTAGCAAAGACAAGAAGTTTGATGTCTTAGACTATATTTGGAACGACATGGTGAACACCTCCTGCAGGCCGAATAGGTCATGTGGCTATGAAACTTACCTAATGTTCATGATTGAGAAGGTCACAGGCATAAGTTCGTCAAGGATGTGGAGCACCTTGCCTTGAGGCCCCAGAAGCCTCAACAACCAAGTATTCAAGCTGCTCCCTCTCCAGCTTCCAGCCCTGAGGCTCCAGTGAGAGCCAGTGGAGATGCTAGGGCTGCTCCCTGCCCTAGGGCCCCTCCTCAAAAGGGGTCCCCAAGTGGTATCTTGAAGTACCTATCAGCCATTTTTGCCTCTTGCAAAAAGGCTAAAGTGAAAGCCCATAAGTTGAACAAGAGGAGAATGGCCGACATGAGATATGTCAAAGAGAATGTGAAGCAAATTTGCCAAAAGCTGGAGATTGAGCCCATTGGGTCTCAAGTCATCTCTGATGATTCCGACTCTGATTTCACCGAGCTCGGGCTCTTGACTCCCTCTGAGCTTGCCTATATTGGCATTGGGGACTCGAGTGGTTCCGTTCCTCCTCCTCCTCATCATCATCAGCCAGAGAATGAAGATGAAGACGATGAGAGGACCGACAGCGAGGCTTGAAGACCTTAGGTCCCTCCTCTCCTTGTTTTTGGTGTCTTGATGCCAAAGGGGGAGAGATTGAGGGGGAGTCTTAGAAGTCTTAGATTTTAGCTGTAGGATGTGAGGAGAGCTCTCTTTTTTTGTCTTTTGTCTATTTGTGGGTTGTAAGACTTATAATATGCTCTTTTAGTACTATTGGTCCTGTGATGCAATGATTTGAACTGTTTGTGAAGATATTGATGAAATTTGTGATTCTGCTCTAAGAATGGCATATATGCTTGTTGTTAACATGTTGATGTCAATTATGTCATTCTCATCATGATTATTGTTTCTATACACTTAGTTTTGCATCCCACCATAAAGAGTGCACATATGGATCATGTTTTCATTGCTTAATGTGTTTTAAACTCACAAGTGCACACATTATGGAAATCTCAACTTTTTATCATATTTTGTGAAATCTCAATTGGTTGTAATCAATCACCAAAAAGGGTGAGATTGAAAGTGCATCTAGGAATCCCTTGTGGGTTTTGGTTGATTTATGACAAGCAAATGAGATCCTAAGCACTTTGTTCAGATGAGCACTGGTTCTAATGATAAAATGAGCAAGGTGCCAAAAAGAAAGGACAATGAGGAACAATGTGGAAAAGAGCTCAAGAAACAAGTGTAGTAGATCATTATGTATGGAGTGTGTTAAGGAAACACAACCCAAGAGCTCAAGCACAAATAATCTCACACATTGCACATATTTATTCAGGATCGGACTAGTTCGATTGACCCCGAACTAGTTCGATATCTTTCTGCACAAGATCGGACAAGTCCTCACAATGCGGACTTGTCCTCACAGTCCAGTTTTTCACTAACCGAACTAGTCTGATATCACCACGAACTAGTCCGATATCTCTCCGACTAGAATCAGACTAGTCCTCCCTAGTGCGGACTAGTCCCCCAAACACTTCACAAGTTGCACAAAATTGGACAAGTCCGATCACACTCTGGACTAGTCCGATATCTTTCTGTTGTCAATCGGACAAGTCCAGTATTAGCACGGACTAGTCCAAAAACTCTCCGACCTAAATCGGACAAGTCCTCCAAGTGCGCACTTGTCCCCCCAAATTCACTTAGGGTTTCACATATGCGGACAAGTCCGATATTTATCGGGCTAGTCCGAATATTTCCAGAACCAAAATCGGACAAGTCCGCTCTCAGCCGGACGAGTCCGATATTTCGTGACACCTAGGGTTTGCTACACGTAGCACACCGGACTAGTCCAGTGTCCACCACGGACCAGTCCCATCTTTCTAAACCTTAACGGTAACTTTTGGAAACCCCATATAAATAGGTCTGCACGTCCCATCTTTCAGATCACTCAACCCCCTATGCCGTCACACCTTCCAAGAGCATAGAAAAGACCTCTCTCCATGAAATCAAACGCAAGAAAGATCAATCCCTTGAGGATACACTTTGGATCATTGGAGAGACACGGTTCATTACTCATTGAGCTCTTGGTTTGATTCCCTAACACACTCCTGTGGTTTTCATTGTGATCTTAAGAGCGTGTTCTTGGTGGTGTTCATATTGTAATCTTGGGGAGCCTTCAACGTGTTAGAAGGCCCCTTGAATTTGGTTATTTTCCCTTTATGATTAGTGAAGAGGATTGGCCTCCGTCGCGATCCGACGAGGGTAGGGTTGGAGAAGATTCGATCCTTTTGTGGACTCCTCAACATGGATGTAGGTTGCCTCTGTGGGAACTAAACCACGGGATAAAGCGCTTGTGTTCTTATTTCGCTCACATCGTTCTTACTCTTCATATCGATCTAGGGTTTTAATCAATCTTGTTCACTTTACGTTGAAACATTGAATATAAGATTAACATGTGGTACATCCGAGTTCATAATTGTGTAACACTTCAACTACAAGTATATTTCCGCTGCATACATCCTAGGATCAAGATAATCGATCCAATTTGATCAGCCTAGTCGGTATACGTCGGACTAGTCCTCACTCGACCAGACTAGTCCGATATCTGGAGATTTGATCTGGTTGTTAAGTGTTGCAGGTTCTGACCGAAATTCAGAAAGGCCTATTCACCCCCCCCCCCCACTAGGCCACATTCATTCGCAACCTCAGAGGAGCCCAAGTGGACCCCACCTCAGCCCTACTCGTTGCCCACCGAATTCTACTTGGAATTCACCCTAAAACCCTACCTCTCCACCCCAATATAAATAGCCCAATACCCTCACCTCTCAAACATTTGAGAAAAACCCTCGCTGCCACCTTTTTCCTTGTGTCGACGTTAAGAAGGGGCCCAAAAGCAAGGAGAAAGAGGAGAAGAGGGAGAATGATCAATCAAAATCGATCTTCGTCAACTTTTCGACAATTGACGTTCTTCATCATCAAACCATCATCAACTCATCTTCACCAAGCCCTAAACATCAAGATTGAAGTGTTGCATCCAATCTTCGACCCTTGAATCTCTAGACACGTGGTCATCCTCTACATCCACCTTTCCACGTGAAATTAACCCCCAATTCCCGTTGATCAGAAGACCCTAGATTCACAGTTCTGTATAGGGCGGACTAGCCCACCTCCAATACCAGACTCGTCCAGTGTCTGAATCTGTTAAATGCTGAATTGAACTCAAATCGACTCAAATCAATTCCAAACTTGTTAGGAACCATTGTAACTAGTTAGTAAACATTGATAGCAACTCATTAACAAGTTTCACTTCACAATTGCACAAATCAAGCATATCATGGCATAATTAGTACAATATGAGCATTTATTGATTGTAATGTTTGTTTTGCATGATTGTCGCATGGAATAGAAGGTCTTGCTATAGAGAGTGCTTTTGAGGACTTGTAAAACCAGAACTTTGAAGCCTTAGATTCAAACCAAGCTCAAGAGCAAGGAAAGTTCCCTTGATCATTTCGATACAGGTTTTTAAATGTTCGCATGCTTGTGTCAATTGATGGGAAAACCAAATTGTAGGAGTTTACTAGTCTTGTATGACCACCCTTGTCGCTTGAACACTATGTAGACAGCCGGGAAGAGTATTTTACACTTTTACATCTCTATACTTAATTGGGTTTGGGAAACAATCATGTTACTTAATTATGAACTAACGGACACATGAATGATGATAGTTGACATTAATGACCCTTTGTTGATATTTTCTACGCACTACTAACAATTCATCCCTAGCAGTGGTGCCAAAAATGCTTGTTGGTAGGTTTAAATTCTTAAATAAACATCCACAAGCGCACGAAAACTATCGATGTTGCATTTCCCTTTTAAAGAGTATTCCCAAAGGGTGTCATTTATATTTTCCCAAAGGAAGGCTAGATGGAAGTAAAACAATTATCAAGTGGAAAGGCTTAGGTTCGTCTAGGTAGGGTTCTAGTAAGGATGGGTTAAATGATAAGTTGAGGTAGTGTGACACACACAAGAGCATTCTATCCTAAGGGGATAAATGAGGTAAAAGAGGAACTAAGCTAAGAGTTAGGTAGAGACTCATACTATGCTCCTAATGTACATATACATAGCCTAAGTTAGTTACTAATGATCATATTAATTATGAATTCTCATGCTAAGTGGATTAACACATCGGACACGGGTTTACCCCTAGCAACACTAGGCGACTCCCGCCAAGAGCCTGTGGCATAGCCGAACGTGGAGGATTACAAAGGACAGATAGGGTTGTCACCACCTACTGCCTACCTCTTCAATCTGTGGGTCTACGAGAAATTCAGCGCTACTCTCTATCCTAGCACCATGCTAGCATATTAAGTAATTACCTTAAGATCCTAGGCAAAAGCCATCCTAAGGCAATGAACTAAATCATTGTTGAACTAATTTTAATTTATAGCATAAGTGATTCATGTTAACATGATCATATCATAGCTAATTACTCCCTCCTTCCCATATTAATTGTCGTTTAGGACAATGATTTTAGTTCATTTTGAACTAGAATTCTTGTCCTAAACGACAAATAATATGGAAAGGAGGGAGTAGAATATAGTGGACGTTTATAGTGTTTATGATAATGTAATGAGGATGGTATAGCACAATCATAAATACTTCTCCTACAACATACATGGAATCCACAATCAAACAAGAAACGCTTCATCCAGGTATATGAACAAATGAAGACTAAAGATATCATCTTTATTATGAATAATGTCACAAATAAAAATAGGAATTTGGGAGACATACCTTTCCTAATTGGGAAGAGACTCCTTCTACTCCTCACATACTTGGACTATGGACTAGAGGCTCTCCTCTCTACAGCCTATACTCCTCTAAACCAATGGAGAGTAGTAGATACAATGGATGAATACTCAAGTGCTGCGTGTTGAAGTGAGGGGTGAGGGGTCCTATTTATAGCTTGGAGTAGGGTCAGTTTCCACCACCAAAAGCACGCGAATAAGTCACCCATGACCACTTCAAGCTGGGAGAAGCCACCACCGGGAGTTTGACCGAGAAAGGCGCCAAGAACTAGTCGGCTAACTAGGGGGGTCGGCCGACCTGGTCGTGGCCCCTTTTTGCGGTGTGCTTTCTCCAGGTGACTGATAGGTGGGTCCCATTGACTGGTATTGGTTCTACACCGTTGGATGGCCTCAGATACTTCTGTTTGTGGGCCATTTGATCCATGTGGTGCCTTGTGTCATCGCTTGATTGGCTGGAATGATATTTTGTAGGATCCATCCCCTTGTTTCACTTAATTTCTGCATAGAATCCCTGCATGCACTACTTTCTCCAAGGACAAGTGGAAATAGGTTAAATAGAAAGGTGATGTGTGCAAAAAATGACAATTTGTGAGACCTATGTGTGCAGAATACATTGGCTTTGACAATAAAAGTTTTGAATGCTGCCATACCATCTTTTTAGCAATGTCCGACTCTAGCTCCGAGCTTCTGCAAGGTCCGACAATAGGTTCGACTTTCTTTGTCTAGGTACGACGTGTTTCTGGGTAGCTCCGGTGAGCTTTGTCTTTAGCTCTGGCTTGTCTTTGATAGCTCCGGCATGTCGTTGTTAAGCTCCGATATGTTTTCATAGGTCCGACTTGTGTTGGTAAGCTCCGACATATTTTCCTAGCTCCAGCTTTTGGGTTGAATAGTTCCGACTAGCATTGGCAAGCTCTGACGCTAGGTTGTACTAGCTTTGGTAAGCTCCATCTCAAGCTCCGGTTAGCTTTGGCAAGGTTCGGAGCTCGATCGCAATGTTGCAGCTTTTATTATGAAATGTTTTGAACTTGCTTTACATTGTTGGAAAGATTGCATAGTATTCATTTGCTAAGTTTTTGGTGCACTTTGGATGATATGGCTGATATCGTTTTGCTATGCTTTGCAACATGCTTATGTGAGGTGCTCACGTGGGGTGTTGTGATCAGAACTAACTTGAGTCAAGTCGTGGACTTAGGCTCGTACAAATTGGTTGTTTGTTCATGCGCAGATGTTGCTTGAGTTCAAGACATGGCTGGTGACGGGATCCATTGAACTAGTCTTAGGGAGAAGATGAGGTTCAACAACCATGTTTGGGAGGAATTGTGGTTGAGTTGATCGGGAGGTCGCGCAGCATGTATGAATCAAGAACAATGCATATGAAGGTATCGTGAACGTCATTGGAAGATGTTTTCATGTGTGCAAAGAGTGCATGGACGTGTCTACATGGTTCTGAGGCGTGATGAAGAGATGTGGACGTAAAGAATTGGTCAGAAAGGTCCAACCGACTAGGTTATGGACTCAGGCTGCGGCTGAGTCGTGTTTGACTCAAATATGGAAAGATTTGAGTTGGTTATGATAGGATTTCGTGTGGGTCACGAATTTAAGTTGTTATAGGAATGTGGGGTACGTTCCTAAGGTGTTTGGAAGTCTTAAGATTACTTCTATCTGCGTATAGAAGAGTCCTAAGCAGTTATGGAAAGTTTCAATTCGTGATTTGAGTAGGATTAGAGTCCTAGTTGAGGTTGGGTTGGCCTAAGGGCTGGTTATATATGCAATGGAGGCCAGATCTCGTGGTGCACGACTTTGGGGCTGTTCCTCCTGTGGTTTGATCAATAAAATATAGTTTTAAGGAACTTTTGTGCCTTGTTCGTCCGACTTGTTCCAGACAAGTTTTAGTCGTCGAGTTTCTGCACAGCACTACCTTTCGTTAGTGGTTTTATCATAAATCAAGTTTTACATATCCAATTGATGTAATTCTTTTTTTGTTGTCTTCACAACTTGATTATCTATCATCTGTAAAAATTTCACGGTCATTGGATTTGTGGTTTTTGATCTACACGAGTTTCTTTGCAGTATTACAGATCTGTTTTTTACTCGGTAGGACAGATTGACCTTTGTTCGATCTTTCAATCGTAACTTGAGTTTCTCTCGACGGATTTGAGTGATTCTTGTTGTGTCATATTCATTACTTAATTATATCTGATATCTATCACTTTGGTCATGGTGAAACACGTTTAAATTAGTCTCACACACGATTTCTTTAACAGATCGTTTTTCTGCCGAAGGGGTTGGGATTTAATTGTTTCCGCTGCGTAAGATTTTTTAAATCTACCATTCACCCCCCTATGGTAGCTTTTCATGTGATCTTCGATACTACAATTGGTATCAGAGCCACAATGCTCTAATCTTTGTGATTTGCATGTGTTTTTGACAAATCATCATGGAGAAATACTCCGCCAAACCTTGTGTGTTTAGTAGTATTGATTTTCAGGTTTGGAAGGCACGTATGGAAGCCTTCATCCAGGCTCAAGGCTTCACAATATGGGAGAAGGTATACAAGCCTTACGAAGTGCCATCAAACGATCAAGTTACAACTACAAATCTGAGAGATGTCGACAACAACAACAAGACTCGGAACTTGATCATACAAGGATTAACTCAAAGTGACTTCGACCGTGTTGCACACCTCCGATCTGCATATGATGTATGGAAAGCACTTTGTGACTACCACGAAGGATCCAACACGATCAAGGGGGTATGGAAAGACATGTTCAAGAAAGAATACATGCGGTTCGAGATGCAACCCGGTGAGTCTATTGATGACCTTGTTGCTCGCTTTAATAAAAATTCTCAACAACTTGCGTAGTGTCAATGTTATTTTTTCAGATGCTAAACATGCTAGGCAATTGTTAAGTGCATTAGATATGTCAATTTGGGAGATGAAAGTCACATCTATTTGTGAATCTACTGTCATGAGTACACTTACTTTAGATGTGCTATATTCGAAGTTAAAAACTCATGAAATTGACATAATATCACGTAAGAACCCCAACAAGTCTATTGCTTTTGTTTCTCAACATGACATGCCTAGCTCCGGTCAATCTTCATCTTGTGGTATACTTGATTTGTTGTCCTCTCTAACCCTTGAACAGATTGAGGAGTTTCCAGAAGAGGAGCTAGTACTTCTCTCTACTAGGTTCTCAAAAGCATTGCAAAATGTGAGAACTAGAAGGAGAGGAAGCTCCAGACCTCAACGATGCTTCGTGTGGTAAGACAGGACATTTTCGTTCAGATTGCCCTAACCTTTTAGGTCCTACTTCCCGCGATGAAAAGCAAACAAGGACGAAGCACTCCTCTGCAAAATGTAAGAAGAAAAAAAAGGGTTTTATAGGACGTCAATTGGTGAGCAGTTTTATCTCCGCACTTCAAGAACTTGGCTCAAGCGATGTGAACATTGGAAGTGACGAAGATGAAGATGATTTGGCAAACTTGTGCTTCATGGCGGGCAAGTCAAGATCAAGTATGGAGGAGGCTGAACACAACAGCGACAATGAAGAGATATGTCCTACATGCGGAGAAATGTGTGATGCTATTTCTCGTGCCACTGTTATAGTTAAGAAAAAGGACAAAAAGCTTAGGAACAATGCTGTTAAAATTGAGTCACTAGAATCTGAAATTAATCGTTTGAAATCTTTGATTTCTAGTGATGATTCTTGTTCCTCATGTGAATTAATATATGAACAATTGTCCTCATTAAGAAGTGCGCACGTCTCCACACTTGATAAACTTGAGTTAGAAATTGAAAAGAACAAAGAGCTTGCTGCACTTAATGCTAAAACTTGAATGATGCTAGTTGTTCTACAATTGATTTGCATTGTTCTACTTGTGATGATCTTGATAAGAAACTAAAGGATGCTATGAATGAAATTTCTATATTGAACAATGATTTACGTTCTCATGAAGTTAAATATTGTTCCAATTACAAATTAAAACAAAAAACTTCATGCGAAAATTGCCTTGATCTGTCCAATAAACTTGATGACATGCATAAGACATTAAATCGGTTTAGTAATGGGAATAAGAACCTAAACTTGCTGTTGAATTCTTCCAAGGCATGCAATGATAAAACTGATTTAGGTTTTGATTCTCATGCTCATGCTAAGGCACATCAAACAGTTCTTAAACAAAAAGAAGTGGTTTTCAAATCTGCAGGAGTGTTGTCTCATTCAGATTCAAATAAAAATGTTGCTTGCTCATCTAGACATGAACACAAAGTTAAATTTCATTGTACCTACTGTGGTAGAGATGGTCATATCATAGATTTTTGTTATAGACTAGCTAAACAACAGAAAAAAGGGAAGAATGATTGCTAGATCTCTTAACTTTCATGCAAAATTTGCTGTACTTGCTAAACCGAATGATAGGAACATGCAATCTGCTATAATGAGTCAAAAACATGCAAAGTTTGCTCCCAAACCTACTGTTTTTCATGCTACACATGTAACATCTCGTAGGACAGTAGTTGGGTACAAAATCCTCAAGTTCTGGCTCATAAACCTGCTGTTTTATCTCAGCTTTTGTGTGTTATTCCTGCTGCACGTCGTGTGACTCAGTACCGGATTCCTAAATGCCTCTTGACTAACCCCAGTATTGAGTCATCAACGTATTGTGCTTCTATATATGTTACACGCTTGAGGAAGGCGAACATTTGGATTGTGGATTCAGTTTGCTCACGCCACATGACCGGTAACAAAGAATGGTTCTCCTCACTCTCTTTTGTGTCACGTGTAGAGAATGTTACTTTTGCCGATAATTCTTCAACTCCTATAATTGCTAAGGGTTCGGTTAGAGTAAATAATCACTACACTTCGAAGGATGTGGCACTTGTTACAAATTTGAAATACAACTTGCTTTCTGTTTCACAACTGCTAGATGAAAATCTGGAAATTATTTTCACTAAAAATTGCTGCAAAGTTGTAAATTCAAATAGTAAGCTTATTTTTAACATGTCTCGAATTGGAAGAGTTTTTAAAGCTGATTTTGATATGTCTTCCTCTAATCATAGGTGTCTAGTTGCTAATGATTCAAAGGACTTATATTATTGGCATTGTAGACTTGGTCATGTAGGCTTTGATCATCTAACGCGTGTTAGTGCTCTTGATCGCATACGTGGGCTGCCTAAGCTTAAAGGGGACAAAGAACTTATGTGCTCGTATTGTAGAAATGCTAAGATGGTTGCAGGTTCACATACTCCTCTCACAATGATCATGACAACTGAATCGGGTCAACTTTTGCACCTTGACACCGTAGGACCTTCACGCGTTCAATCCTTTGGAGGTAAATAGTATGTTCTTGTGATTGTTGATGATTACTCTAGATACTCTTGGGTTTACTTTATGGCATCTAAGAATGAAGCTTTTAGTCACTTTAGAACTTTTTTTCTTAGATTATCAATTGAACACCTAGGATCTTTAAAAGCAATTAGAAGTGATAATAGAACTGAATTTAAAAATCAATCTTTTGATCACTTTTGTGCTGAATATGGAATAGATCATCAATTTTCTTCTCTATATGTACCTCAACAAAACGGTGTTGTAGAAAGAAAGAACAGAACCTTAGTTGAGATGGCTAGGACTATGCTTGATGAATATCAAACTCCTAGGAAATTTTTGGCTGATGTGATTGCAACTGCCCGTTATGTCTCAAATCATGTTTTCTTGCACGCTATGCTAGGTAAAACACCATATGAGCTCCAGTTTGGACATAGGCCCGTGTTACACACTTTCGGATCTTTGGTTGCAAATTCTTTGTTAAGAAACATGGTAATCTTGATAAATTTGAACCTAGATCTGTTGATGGCATGTTTCTTGGTTATCCAGCTCATCCTTGAGGCTACCGTGTGCTTTCACTTGACACTAACTCAATGTGGCCTGGAGGGAAGGGGGTGAATAGGCCTTTTTGAATTTTTTCGGAACCTGCAACACCTAACAACAGATCAAATCTCAAGATATCGGACTAGTACAGTCGAGTGCGGACTAGTCCAGTGTGTACCGTCTTGGTTTATCAAATTTGATCGATTATCTTGATCCTAGGATGTATGCAGCGGAAATATACTTGTAATTCAAGTGTTACCGATTATGAACTAGGATGTACCACAAGTCAATCTTATATTCAATGTTTCAATGTAAAGTAAGCATGATTGATTGAAACCCTAGATTGATATGAAGTATAAGAACGATGAGCGCAAAGTAAGAACACAAGCACTTTATCCCGTGACTCGGTTCCCACAGAGGCAACCTACGTCCACGTTGAGGAGTCCACAAAAGGATCGGGTCTTCTCCAACCCTACCCTCGTCGGATCGCCACGGAGGCCAATCCTCTTCACTTATCACAAAAGGCAAACAACCAAATTCAAGGGGCCTACTCACACTTGATGGCTCCCCAAGATTACAATATGAATTCCACCAAGAACACACTCGAAAGATTACAATGAAAAACACAGGAGTGTGTTAGGGAATCAAACCAAGAGCTCAATGAGTGATGAATCGTGTCTCTCCAATGATCCAAAGTGTATCCTCAAGGGGTTGATCTTTGTTGTGTTTGAATTCGTGGAGAGAGGTGTTTTCTAGGCTCTTGGGAGGTGTGACGGCGCAGGGGGTCGAGAGAGTGAAAGATGGGCCGTGTACACCTATTTATATGGGACTCCCAAAAGTTACCATTAGGGTTTAGGAATATCAGACTAGTCCATGGTGAACACCGGACCAGTCCAGTGTGCTGTGTGTAGCAAACCCTAGGTGTCCTGAAATATCGGACTAGTCCGTGTGAAGGCGGACTTGTCCGATTTTGGTTCTGGAAATCTTCAGACTAGTCCGATAGATATCGTACTTGTATGGAAAGTGAAACCCTGAGTGAATTTTGGGACAAGTACGCACCTGGAGGACTTGTCCGATTTAGGTCAGAGGGTTTTTCAGACTAGTCCTTGCTAATATCAGACTTGTCCGATTTTGTGCAACTTGTGAGGTGTCTGGAGGACTAGTCTGCACTGGGGAGGACTAGTCCGATTCTAGTCAGAGAGATATCGGACTAGTCCATGGTGATATCGGACTTGTCCGATCTTGTGCAGAAAGATATTGGACTAGTCCGGGGTTAGTCGGACTAGTCCGGTCCTGTATAAACTTGTGCAATGTGTGTGATTATTTGTGCTTGAGCTCTTGGGGTGTATTTCTTTAACACACTCCATACACAATGATCTACTACACTTGTTCCTTGAGCTCTTTTCCACATTGCTCCTCATTCTCCTTTGTTTTTGGCAATTTTCTCATTTTCTCATTAAAACCCGTGCTCAGCTCAACAAAGTAGTTAGGATCTCATTTGCTTGTCATAAATCATCCAAAACCCACAAGGGATTCCTAGATGCACTTTCAATCTCCCCCTTTTTGGTGATTGATGACAACCATTTGAGATTTCACAAAATATAATGAAAAGTTGAGATTTTCAAAAAGTGTGCACATATGAGTTTAAAACACATTAAGCAATGAAAACATGATCCATATGTGCACTCTTTATGGTGGGATGCAGAACTAAGTTTATAGAAGGAATAATCATGATGAGAATGACATAATTGACATCAACACATCACAACAAGCATATATGTCATTCTTATAGCAAAATCATAGATTTCTTCAATTTCTTCATAAGTAGTTCAAAACATTGCATCACATGACCAAAAGTACCATAAGAGCATATTAAGAGTCTTACAACCCACAAAATAGACAAATGATATAAAAAGAAGCTCTCCTCACATCCTACATCTAAAACCTAAGACTCTCCCTCAATCTCTCCCCCTTTGGCATCAAGGCACCAAAAAGAAGGAGAGGAGGGACCTAAAGTCTTCAAGTCTCGCTGTTGGTCCTCTCATCGTCTTCATCTTCATCCTCTGGCTGATGATGAGGAGGAGGAGGAGGAGGAGTGGAACCACTCGAGTCCCTAATGCCAAAATAGGCAAGCTTGGAGGGAGTCAAGGGCCTGAGCTCGGTGAAATCAGAGTCGGAGTCATCAAAAATTATTGGAGATCCAATGGGCTCGATCTCCAGCTTTTGGAAAATCTGCTTCACATTCTCCTTGACATATCTCATGTCAGCCTTTCTTCTCTTGTTGAGCTTGTGGGCCTTCACTTCGGCCTTTTTGCCAGAGGCAAAAATAGCTGCAAGGTACTTCAAGATGCCACTTGGGGACACCTTTTGAGGAGGCGCCCTAGTGGCGGGGGCAGCACTAGCACCTCCACTAGCTCTCACTGGAGCCTCAGGACTGGAAGCCGGAGAGGGATTAGCTTGGACACTTGGCTGTTGAGGCTTTAGGGGCCTCAAGGAGAGGTGCTCCACATCCTTGACAAACTCTATGTATGTGACCTTTTCAATCATAAACATCAGATAAGGAGCATAGCCAAAGGACCTGTTCGGTGTGCAGGAGATGTTCACCATGTTGTTCCAAATATAGTCAAAGACATCAAATCTTTTGTCTTTGCTAATGACCTTCATCAAGGTGTTGAGATACCCCTGCACACTTCCTGCAACCCCATCCTTGGGCGCAATTGTCTTCCTTAGAACTCTATTCCACACCACAAAGAAGGGCTTCATGTTCTTGGTAGAAGGGGGGTTGAACTTGGAGTTGGGTTCATAAAGAAACTTCATCCTGTCTTTCTCAATGACACCAATGTTGTGGATGATCACATTGTCATTGCTCGAGGTGTCAAGATGTAGCATCCTTGCAAATTCTTCATAAGTGATGGTGTACTTGGATCCATGAGTCATCCAAGTCACCCTTTCTTCATCGTCACTAGCAAAGTGACAAGTAGAATAAAACTGGGCAATCACCTCATCATTCCAATTGTTCCGGAAGGCGAATAGATCCTTCAATCCATGCCTCTCGATAGCCTTGACCACCTCAAAAAACATTGAGCAGCCCTTCTTCTCAAAATGCGCCCAATCGATCCATTGGCTGTGCACCACTGGTGTCTTCATTGGGAGATAGACGGTCTTGTAGAAATATGCATGAAAATTGCTCCAAAACCTCCCATCAGCAGCTTGCTTCAGACGGCTGTAGCAATAAACATTCCTGAACTTGGCCGTCGTGTCACTGCCCTTTCCGTTGAATCTCTCCTCTTTAGGATCCCTGGCCCCTTCCCTTGGAGCTGACAGCTTTAGGGGGGCCAATCGGGTCCGTTGCAATTCCTTTGCCCTTGCCCTTGGCTTGGCGAGGGCCACCTCCTGCAGAAGCCTTGGATGCTGACTTCTTCGTGAGCACCTTCCTTGGAGCCTGGGGAGGAGAAGGTGACGGCTCGGAAGGGCGCTCTTGACACTTCTTGCTAAGGATTGTTGAGGACCGAAGCATGGCTTCATGGTCCATCTCAGCCTCGAAATCGAAGATCTCGTCGTTGGTGCTCGACATTGTCCTGAGAATAGATTTCACAAGGCATTGATGCGTATAGATGGCAAGGAGCTGCATTGAGGAATTGAGAAGTTAGGGTTGAGTCCAGAAAAATCGGACTAGTTCGGTGTACAGGCACAGACTAGTCCGATTGACCGGACTTGTCCGTACCTGGACTGGACTAGTCCGGTGTTCAACCTCTAGAACCCTAACTATGAGACGAATGGTAATTCCTAATGCACAACTAGCTTAGCATCAATGAAATACATCAAGGAAGCATGTATATGGTGATAGGAACCAAGCTAGTTGATCAACATTGAAGGAAATGGAAATTTCTAGGGTTAGGGAGGAAAATTTACCAAAATTGCTTGATTCGCGGAGATGTAGGTGTTGAAGGATCGGAAAAGTCTGTGGTCTTCAATCCCTACGCAATGGAGGTCGATTTCCACCCAAACTTGCGAAGTTTTGATGGAGGAATCAAAGAATCGCCTTGGTGAGCTCGAGCATGGAGAGAGAAAGCTTGAGGCAAGTGTGGGGTGAGGAAGATTAGAGTTTGGTGGCGTCTAGGGTTATGGACACGAAAAATCGGACAAGTCCAAAAAAGATTGGACTAGTCCAAACTTTTCCAGAGACTATATCAGACTAGTCTGTGGTCAGCCAGACTAGTCCGGCCTAACCGGCGCTCTATGGACTAGTCTGCACGTGCGGACTAGTCCGCGTATCCACGGACTAGTCCGTGGTCACCAGACAAGATTAGCTAGCCCATTTGTATATATTCGGAGGTACTTATTAAGAAAAGTAGGGAGCAAACAAACACCAAACAATCTTGATGAATATGATCAGTAAGCATTCAACAATCAAGCGATGACCATAATTCCCAAGATCTGGTAATTAACATAGTTTTTTTTTTCACAAAAATTGAGAGAGATGATTTTCACAACACAATCAATGAATTTTCAAGATAGCATTCAGGTATACAAGGTTTCAAGCCACACTCTGAGCATCGAGGATATTAAGTTCATTTTAGAGCTCGCAAAAGCGTTTTTCATCAAGTGGCTTGGTAAATATATCGGCTAGTTGCTTTTCGGTATTGACATGTGAAATGGCTATATCTCCCTTCATTGAGTGGTCTCTCAAAAAATGATGCCCGATGTCTATGTGTTTGATTCTAGAGTGCTCAACGGGATTATGGGCAATTTTAATGGCACTCTCATTATCACAAAGGAGTGGAATGCGGTTCATATTGTAACCGTAATCACTTAGAGTTTGTCGCATCTAAAGGAGTTGTGCACAACAACTCCCGGCTGCAACATACTCCGCTTTGGCCGTGGATAGGGCAATGGAGTTTTGTTTCTTGGAGGACCAAGAAACAAGGGATCTTCCTAGGAATTGGCATGTACCGGAGGTACTTTTTCTATCTACTTTGCATCCGGCATAATCTACATCGGAGTATCCAATGAGATTGAATTTGGAACCTTTGGGGTACCAAAGGCCTAGGTTGGGTGTATGAACTAAATACTGCAAGATTCTCTTAACGGCTGTCAAATGACACTCTTTTGGGATGGCTTGAAATCTTGCACACAAGCATACACTCAACATAATGTTTGACCTAGATGCACATAAGTAGAGTAGAGATCCAATCATGGAGCAATATACCTTTTGATCGACGTTTGGTCCATCTTCATTGAGATCCAAGTGACCATTCGTTGCCATGGTAGTCTTTATGGGCTTCACCTTGTCCATTCCAAACTTCTTGAGTATTTCTTGAGTGTACTTGGTTTGGCTTATGAACGTCCCTTCCTTTTGTTGCCTCACATGGAACCCCAGAAGTACTTTAGCTCTCCCATCATGGAAATCTCAAACCTTTCTGTCATAATTTTACTAAATTCCTCAAAAAAAGATTTGTTAGTTGAACCAAAGATTATATCATCAACATAAATTTGACAAACAAAGAGATCATTGTCAAAGTTCTTTGTAAACAATGTATAATTGTGACAACCGGTTCCGAAAATGAACCAAGTGAACGCATATGTGTGCCCAGGACGTTCAACACACATACACGAGTGCAATCACAAAAGGATATATAGAAAATTACCACAGAACAAGATTAATTAACTATTTTTAGTACACAATTCAGAAAATTCTCAAATACAGGTTCTAATGAATATTAATGATAAGTTCCAAATAATGCAGCGGAAATAAACTAATTAAGCAACTAAGCAAAAGGGATAGCGCATCTCCAATAACACCACAGGCAAAGCTGACGGTAGACACGGCCTAGAACTCCGCATTATCGCCATTAAACTCACAATCCTGACCTGCAACTGTTGGGGGGGGGGGGGGGGAAGGATTGCAAGAGTGCGTACATGTCGTACTCAACAAGTGTGGAAAGTATGACATGTGGCTGATTCAAATGACGACAATAATAATGGCTAAGTGCTGAAAAGTACAGTAAAACCATTTGGAATATCAATGTATTACATGTATATGCAGTAATCCCATCATAAATCATAATTAATAACATAACACCAATCCATATTCCATATCCATCACCATCATACCATTAATCATATTCAATGCCATAGTTAATCCATAACCAGCCAATACCGGTACCGAACCATAACCATCCCAAATCCCAATTTCCCTCTAATAATGGAAGTTGTCCAGGTGCTCATAACCGGGAGCACGACTATCGTGATAGTTTTATTATACTCTACAGAGTTTGTACCACTTTACCCACGCGTTCGTGATTTCATCACCTTTCGATGAGTAAGAACTTCCCTTATGCCCGTGACCCATCGGTCACATTACACACTTCCGTTGGTCTGTGGCCAAGAGATCACAAAATAGCCTTTAAAAAGGGATTACTAGCCTATTTATACCCCACTAAGGTTTCACCGGTGGCGATGTCTCCCACTGAGCACATCTTCAACCAAGGAACCCCTCTTGAGCCATTCGGATCCCAGGGTAGATATAACAATCATCAACAAACACAATCCGACTACGCCTTCCTTGAGCATCCTTAATTGTCCAAATAGCACTGGCAAAGCCCTAATTAATTAGCTATGCTGCACTCATACTTGGCCTCGTGGTGGCACTGTAGTCCTGGCTTATTCTCGCATGAATCGGTCCTTAGATCTAATGCAAGCAACCACCATATCATCGAACCCATCCACATACTAGGCTTGCTTAGATCACCCATTACCATATCATATTCACCAGTTCATGTTAATCCATATACCATTAATGCATAATTAAATAATATAGTGGTTTCCCATCCCAATTAATTAAGCAATGCAAAAGGTAAAAAGCCCTTTCCGACTCTCTACCATAAATTCCAAGCGACAAGGGTGGTTAAACAAATTTAGTCAACTTCCTATCATAGGATTCCCATCACATTGACACAGGCATGCAATTTTCAAGCAAAATATTTATTTTAAAATAGGATCAATATGCTTCAAGGACACTTGCCTTGTTCCGACGGATGGGGTTGCTCAAGCGCTTCGATGTCTTGGTTTGAAAATCCTCGTACACGACCTCTTGAGCACTTCTCTCTACTCGTGATCACACCTACAAGAAAATACATGCAAATCAACATGAAGCACACACCTTAATCAACATGCAATGACATGCATGCATGCAAAGTACAATTATTAATTAACTATGGTTGTTTATTAGTTGGATGCAACTAGTTCATACGTGTTCATATGAGTTTAAGGGGGTTTTAGCGAGGATTAATGCTGCTGAAAATAAAAAGACGATGCAACTAAAATCAATTTACGTCTATTAGATCTAATGCGTCGCTAAAATTCGCATCAGAAAAGCGAATCCTACCGTAGATGTGATAGCTTCGAAGATCGCCGGACGATGATGATGCGTACATGAAGTTAATGGTGCAACGGTCCTCCGGCAGCAAGACGACGGCGACGCGACGACGACGACGATCTCCGGCGGACGACGACACCCTCCTCTTTTTCCTCCTCTTCTTTCCTTTTTTCTTCCCTGGCGGCGGCTCTGGACTCCTCTGGTTTCTTTCTACGGCGGCTAGGGCTTTTGGGCTTGTTGCAGCGCTTCTGGCGTCGGGAAAACCGAGTCCCGGTCGCCTTTTATAGGCACGAGCCACGGTGCTAGGGCCGGCGCTGGGTGGGTCGGGCGGCGGGGCGAGCGGGGCCAGGCTGGCGCAAGGCCGATCGGGCGGGGTCAGCGGGGTGGCACGGGTCAACGCGGCCGGGCGCGCTCGGGCGGCGCACGATGGGCAGGTGGCACGTTGGGGCCAGCGGGATCGGGCGGGGGCGCGGTGCGGGCTGGTCGGGCGGGGCGCGCTGGCTGGGCCTGGTCGGCGGTGCTGCCTTTTTTTTTCTTTTTTTCCCTTTTTATATTATTATGTATTTATTTATTTATTCTTTATGTTATTTTTCATTTATATTTTTTCTTTACATATATTATTATTATTATATATTATTATTTATTTATTTTATTTATTCCATAATACATGTTTTACCCTATTATTTTCTTTCTCTCTTCTTTTGCTACACATATTTGTATATACTCCATCTTTTATTTTTTTTCTTTATTCTACTAATGTTTAATGCATGATTATGTATGCAATGCATGATGCGGAAATTTAGGGTGTTACAAACCTACCCCTCTTAAAGTGAATCTCTCCCTCGAGATTCGAATGGGCTGAAGAAGAGATTTTGTAAGACCTATATGTGCTGAATACATTGGCTTGTAGTGAATACACTTGGCTTTGATGATAAAAGTTTTGAATATCACCAAAACACCTTTTTATCAAGGTCCGACTCTAGCTCCGAGCTACAACAAGGTCCGACGGTAGGTCCGGCTTGTTTTGGGTAGCTCCGGCTATGTTCGATGATAGGTCCGACTTCTTGGTAAGGTCCGACCAGTTTTGGTAAGCTCCGGTGAGTTTTATCTTTAGCTCTGGCATGTCTTTGATAGCTCCGACATATATTTGATAGCTCCAACATGCTTTTGCTAAGCTCCGACGTACTTTGTCTAGCTCCGGCTTTTCGGTTTACTAGTTCCGACTAGTTCTGGTTAGCTCCGGCGCTAGGTCCTGCTAGTTTTATAAGCTCCGGCGGGAGCTTGGTTGTACTAGTTTTGGTAAGCTCCGGTGCTAGGTTCTACTAGCTTTTGTTAGCTCCGGCTCAAGGTCCGGGTTGCTCTGGCAAGGTCCGGAACTTGATCGTAGTGCGTCTGCTTTTCATTTGCAATGTTTCGTACTTGCTTTACATTGTTGGAAAGATTGCTTAGTATTCATTTGCTAAGTTTTTGGTGCGTTTTGGTTGATATTGATGATATCATGTTACTGTGGTTTTGCAACATGCTTATGTGAGGTTCCCACGTAGGGTGTTGTGTTCGGAACTAACTTGAGTCAAGTCGAGGACTTGGGCTCGTATGGATTGGTTGTTTATTCATGTGCAGGTGTTGCTTGAGTTCAAGACATGGCTGGTGACGGGATCCATTGGACTAGTATCAGGGAGGAGATGAGGTTCCAACAACCAAATTCAGGAGGAATTGTAGTTGAGCTGATCAGGAGGTTGCACAACATGATTGAATCAAGAACAATGCATATGAAGGTATCGTTGACGTCATTGGAAGATGTTTGCACGTGTGCAAGGAGTGCATGGACGTGGCTGCATGGTTCCGATGCATGATGAAGAGATGTGGACGTAAAGAATTGGTCGGAAAGGTCCAACCGACTAGGTTATGGACTCAGGCTGCGACTGAGTCGGGTTTGACTCAAATATGGAAAGATTTGAGTTGGTTATGATAGGATTTTGTGTGGGTCACGAATTTGAGTTGTTTAGGAATGTAGGATACGTTCCTAAGGTGTTTGGAAGTCTTAATATTGCTTCTATCTGCGTATAGAAGAATCTTGAGCAGTTATTGAAAGTTACGATTCGTGATCTGAGTAGGATTAGAGTCCTAGTTGATATTGGGTTGGCCTAAGGGCTGGTTATATAAGCAAGGGAGCCCAGAGCTCGTGGGGCACGACTTTTGGGGCTGTTCCTCTTGTATTCTATTGAATAAAATTCATAGTTTGAAGGAACTTTTGTGCCTTGTTCGTCCGACTTGTTCCAGACAAGTTTTACTCGTCGAGTTTCTGGACAACACTACCTTTCGTTGGTGGTTTTATCATAACTCGAGTTTTACTGATCCAATTGACGTGATTCGTTTAGGTTGTCTTCACAACTTGATTGTCTATCATCTTTAAAAATTTCACGGTCATTGGATTTGTGGTCTAGGATCTACACTAGTTTCTTTGCAGCGTTCCAGAACTGTTTTTCTCGGGTAGGGCAGATTGACCTTTGTTTGATCTTTCGATCATAACATGAGTTTTCCTCGACGGATTTGAGTGATTCTTTTTTTGTGTTGTCTTCGTGACTTGATTCTCTCTGATATCTATCACTTTTTTCATGGTGAAACACGTTTAGATTTGTCTCACACACGATTTCTTCAACAGATCGTTTTTCTGCCGAAGGGTTTGGGGTTAATTGTTTCCGCTGCGTAAGATTTTTAAATCTACCATTCACCCCCCTCTGGTAGCTTTTCACGTGCTCTTCGATCCTACAATTGGTATCAGAGCCACGGTGCTCTAATGTTTGTGATTTGCGCGTGTTTTTGACTAATCATCATGGAAAAGTACTCCGCCAAACCGTGTGTGTTTGCTGGTATTGATTTTCAGGTTTGGAAGGCACGCATGGAGGCTTTCATCCAGGCACAAGGCTTTGCAATATGGGAGAAGGTATACAAGCCTTACGAAGTGCTATCAAACGATCAAGTTATAGCTACAAATCTGAGAGATGTCGACAACAACAAGGCTCGGAACTTGATCATACAAGGATTAACACAAAGCGACTTCGACCGTGTTGCACACCTCCGATCTGCATACGATGTGTGGAAAGCACTTTTTGACTACCACGAAGGATCCAACACGATCAAAGAGGTAAGGCAAGACATGTTCAAGAAAGAATACATGCGCTTCGAGATGCAACCCGGTGAGTCTATTGATGACCTTTTTGCTCGCTTTAATAAGATTCTCAGCAACTTGCATAGTGTCAATGTTAATTTTTCAGATGCTGAAAATGCTAGGTAATTGCTAAGTGCATTAGATATGTCAATTTGGGAGATGAAAGTCACATCTATTCGTGAATCTACTGTCATGAGTTCACTGACTTTAGATGTGCTATATTCCAAATTAAAATCTCATGAAATTGACATAATCTCACGTAAGAACCCCAATAAGTCTATTGCATTTGTTTCACAACGTGATATGTCTAGTTCTGGCCAATCATCATCTTGCAATACTCTTGCTTTGTTGTCCTCACTAACCCTTGAGCAGATCGAAGAATTTCTAGAAGAGGAGTTGGCACTCATCTCTACTAGATTCTCAAAAGCATTGCAAAATGTGAGAACTAGAAGGAGAGGAGCTACGGACCTCAACGCTGTTTTGAATGTGGTAAAACAGGACACTTTTGTACAGAATGCTCTAACCTTTCAGGTCCGACCACACGGGAAGAAAAACAAAGCAAGGTTCGGACCTCCTCTGAAAATTCCAACAAGAAGAAGAAAAGTACCATAGGACGCAAGATGATCAACAGTTTCATCACCGCGCTTCAAGAGTTCAGTTCAAGCGACGTGGACATTGGAAGTGATGAAGATGAAGATGATTTGGCAAACTTGTGCTTTATGGCGGGCAAGTCAAGATCAAGTATGGAGGAGGCAGAGCACAACAGCGACAATGAAGAGGTATGTCCTACTTGCGAAGAAATGTGTGATGCTATTTCTCGTGCCACTATTATTGTTAAGAAAAAGGACAAAAAGCTTAGGGATAGTGCCGCTAAAATTGAATCACTAGAATCTGAAATCAACCATTTAAAAACTTTGATTCCTAGTGATGATGCATGTTCCTCATGTGATTTAATATATGAACAATTGTCCTCATTAAGAAGTGCACACACCTCCACACTTGATAAACTTGAGTTAGAAATTGAAAAGAACAGAGAGCTTGCTGCACTTAATGATAAAAACTTGAAAGATGCTAGCTGTTCTACAATTGATTTGCATTGTTCTACTTGTGATGATCTTGATAAGAAACTACATGATGCTATGAATGAAATTTCTATATTGAACACTGCTTTACGTTCTCATGAAGTTAAATTTTGTTCCAATTGCAAACTAAAAGGAAAAACTTCATGTGAAAATTGCCTTGATCTGTCCAATAAACTTGATGACATGCATAGGACATTAGATCGGTTTTGTAATGGGAATAAGAACCTAAACTTGCTGCTGAATTCTTCCAAGTCTTGCAATGATAAAACTGGTTTAGGTTTTGATTTTCATGCTCATGCTAAGGCACATCCACCTAAAATTGTAAAGACATTAGGAAGTGGTTTGATTCAAACAGTTCCTAAACAAAAAGGAGTGGTTTTCAAATCTGCAGGAGTGTTGCCTCATTCGGTTACAAATAAAAATATTGCTTGCTCATCTAGACATGAACACAAAGTTAAATTTCAGTGTACCTTCTGTGGTAGAGATGGTCATGTCATAGATTTTTGTTATAGACTAGCTAAACAACAGAAAAGGGAAAGAATGGTTGCTAGATCTCATAACTTTCATGCAAAATTTGCTGCACAAATTGAACCGAATGTACAACCTGCTATTTTGAGTCAAAAACATTCAAAGTTTACCTCCGGACCTTCTGTTTTTGGCTCCGGAGCTACTGATTTTTGTGCTACACAAGTAACACCTTATAGGTCAGTAGTTAAGAATAAAAAATCTCAAACTTTGACTCATAAACCTGCTGTTTTGTCTCATCTTTCGCGTGTTTTTCCTGCTGCACGTCGCGTGACTCAGTACTGGATTCCTAGATGCCTTTTGACTAACCCCAGTATTGAGTCATCAACGTATTGTGCTTTTATGTAGGTTACACGTTTGAGGAAGGAGAACATTTGGATTCTGGATTCAGGTTGCTCACGCCACATGACCGGTAACCAAGATTGGTTCTCCTCCCTCTCTTTTGTGTCACGTGTAGAGAATGTTACTTTTTCCGATAATTCTTCAACTCCTATAATTGCTAAGGGTTCGGTTAGAGTAAATGATAACTACACTTTGAAGAATGTGGCACTTGTCAAAAATTTGAAATACAACTTGCTTTCTGTTGCACAATTGCTAGATGAAAATCTAGAAATTATTTTCAATAAAAACTGGTGCAAAGTTGTAGGTTCAAATAGTGAGCTTATTTTTAACATGTCTCGGTTTGGAAGAGTTTTTAAAGCTGATTTTGATATGTCTTCCTCTAAGCATAGGTGTCTAGTTGCTAATGATTCAAAGGACTTATATTTTTGGCATCGTAGACTTGGTCACGTAGGCTTTGATCACCTAACGCGTGTTAGTGCTCTTGATCGCATACGTGGGCTGCCTAAGCTTAAAGGGGACAAAGAAATTGTGTGCTCTTCTTGTATACATGCTAAGATGGTTGCAGGTTCACATACTCCTCTCACAATGATCATGACAACTGAACCGTAGGACCTTCACGTGTACAATCCTTCGGAGGTAAATGGTATGTTCTTGTTATTGTTGATGATTATTCTAAATATTCTTGGGTTTGCTTTATGGCGTCTAAGAATGAAGTTTTTAGTCACTTTAGAACTTTATTTCTTAGATTATCAATTGATCACCCAGGATCATTAAAAGCAATTAGAAGTGATAACGGGACTGAATTTAAAAATCAATCTTTTGATCACTTTTGTGCTGAAAATTGAATAGATCATCAATTTTCTTCACCATATGTACCTCAACAAAACGGTGTTGTAGAAAGGAAGAATAGAACCTTAGTTGAGATGGCTAGGACTATGCTTGATGAATATCAAACTCCTAGGCAATTCTGGGCTGATGCGTTAGCAACCGCTTGTTATGTCTCAAATCGTGTTTTCTTGCGTGCTAAGCTAGGTAAAACACCATATGAGCTTCGGTTTGGACATAGGCCTAGTGTTACACACTTTCGGGTCTTTGGTTGCAAATGCTTTGTTAAGAAACATGGTAATCTTGATAAATTTGAACCTAGATCCATTGATGTCATGTTTCTTGGTTATCCATCTCATACTAGAGGCTACCGTGTGCTTTTACTTGACACTAACAAAATTGTGGAGACTTGTGAAGTGTCTTTTGATGAAGCTAGCCCAGGTACTAGCTCCGGTGTTGTAGGACCAGATCCGTATCCTCAGGGGGAGGGTATTTTCGAAGATGAAGAAGAGCCGGTGATACTGCCTGGTAGTTCCGAAGTTGACACGTGTCCAGCTCCAGACATTGAACAAGCTCCGGCTATCACCTATGCTGGTCCTGATCATCCTCAAGCCACAAGCTCATCGATTTGTGATGGACATGAAGAAGAAGCTTGTGAGACGTTTGTTCCCCTACGGTTTTACAAAGATCATCCCCCACGACAGATGATTGGAAGCTTGCACGAACGAGTCACACGGTCCAGGTTTTGCGATCCAAACTCTCATGCTCATTCTGCTTTTGTTGCTTCTTTTGAACCCAAAGATATATCACACGCACTCACTAATGAATCTTGGATTATTGCCATGCAAGAAGAGTTAGAAAATTTTGAAAGAAATAATGTTTAGAAACTTGTACCTCCACCTAAAGGTCACACTTTAATTGGAACTAAATGGGTATTTAAAAATAAACAAAGTGAGGATGGGGTTGTGGTTCGGAATAAGGCTAGGTTGGTCGCTCAAGGTTTCACTCAAGTTGAAGGTCTAGATTTTGATGAAACTTTTGCTCCTATCGCTAGATGAGACACCATAAGAATTTTGCTAGCTTTTGCAGCATCTAAAGGTTTTAAGCTATATCAAATGGATGTTAAAAGTGCTTTTCTTAATGGCTACATAGATGAGGAGGTTTATGTCAAAAAACCACCGGGTTTTGAAAATCCAGATTTTCCTAATCATGTTTACAAATGGTCCAAAGCCTTATACGGTCTCAAACAAGCCCCTAGAGCATGGTATGATAGGTTAAAAACATTCTTACTTGAAAAGGGGTTTACCATGGGCAAGGTTGATAAAACTCTTTTTGTGCTTAAGCATGGCAATGACTCATTATTCATTCAAGTGTATGTGGATGATATTATCTTTGGTTGTGCTTCTCATGATCTTGTGTCCAAGTTTTCAGCAATGATGAGTTCCGAATTTGAAATGAGTATGATGGGTGAACTCACTTATTTTTTTGGGGCTGCAAATCAAGCAAACCAAGGAGGGTACCTTTGTGCATCAAACGAAGTATACCAAAGACCTCCTAAGGCACTTCAACATGGACAAAAGCAAGCCTCTTCGGACACCAATGGGAACAGCAACAACACTTGAACTTGATGAAGATGGTGAACCCGTGGATCAAAAAGAATATAGAAGTATGATCGGATCAATTTTGTACCTCACGGCATCAAGACCGGACATACAATTCAGCGTATGTCTTTGTGCACGGTTTCAAGCCTCCCCACGTGTTTCACATCGTCAAGCCGTCAAAAGGATTCTCAGGTACTTACATGGAACTCAAGAATTTGGCATTTTTCTTCCTTCTTCCTCAACCGTTACTTTGAAAGCTTTTTCGGATGCTGATTTTGGGGGTTGTAGGATTCATAGGAAACGTACTTCCGATGCTTGTCATTTTCTTGGTAATTCTCTTGTTGCTTGGTCCTCTAGAAAACAAAATTCAGCTGCACAATCCACAGCCGAATCTGAATATGTAGCTGCTGTTAGTGCTTGCTCACAAATTCTTTGGATTGTTCAAGCACTTAAGGACTATGGGGTTGATCTAGATAGTGTTCCACTGTTCTGTGATAACACTAGTGCCATTTGCATTGCTGAAAACCCCGCGCAACATTCTAGAACTAAGCACATTGACATTAGGTATCACTTTCTCCGAGATAATGTTGAAAAAGGAAACATTGTGCTTCACCATGTAGATACCGAACAACAATTGGCTGACATTTTTACAAAACCTTTGGAGTTCACTCGTTTTTGTTACATTCGTAGTGAAATAGGGGTTATGCATCCTCATGGCTTAAATTGAGGTGGAGTTTTGAAACATGGGAAGTCTATGTGTGAATCTGAAATTAAAATAATATGAGCATAGTATTTCATAAATATATGACTTTGTGATTCCTTTTACATGCTGAAAGTTCTTACTACATTACTCATGTTATACATTTTGTAGTTTTTGCCATGTCTAGTAATTGGAATAATTACTTACACTAAATCTGGTCATGGTCGAACTTTCATGCTGTTTTGAACTTGTTGCATGCTCACAAATGCTTTTAATCATTAAGAATTTATCAAGTAATCAACTCACATGTTGAGTTTTTATGAACAAATATAAATTGATAAAAGATCAAGAGAATATGCATGCATCGCACTTCTTCTTTTGAGATGGCTTATCATTGCACTTAGATATGAACTTGGAAGAAGTTGTGTATGACTAAAACCATGTCCTTAAGCTTCTGATTGTCAAATGACATAGGCTTGGCTTGGTTGGTTAGAATAAGGCAGATGCGCATATAATCTCTTGCAAATATTATATGATCTAAATTTAAGCTTTGAAAAATAATAAAATGCAGCAACTAGTGTCATGCTTTCAGGTTTTGAAATAGTTAAGTTTGTGAGATCATGACTTGCTTAAATTGAAAATTACATTTGATCTCTAGCATGGCTTACACTACTTTATGTATTTCATTGATGTGATAATGTAAGGTACTTGATAGTATGACTTGGATGAGCTTTGTTTATATGTATATGTTATAATATGCTCATAACAACTAAAGGAGGAGAGATAATTTGTTTATATCTCATGACTTGCTAAATACATTGTCAAAGGGGGAGAGATAAGCATGAAAAGAAAGAGATAATGTGCATGGGGAGAGATGGTAAAGGGGGAGAGATATGTGAATTTTAAATTTTCTTCTCATTTTATTTCTGATTTACAAAAGGGGAGAAATTGTTTTGTTTTCAAAACTTTTACTGAAAATAAGCCAATGTTCGGATATTAAATGGTGTTGCCAATGCATTCATCAAGGAGGAGATTGTAAGACCTATATGTGTTGGATACATTGGCTTGTATTGAATACACTTGGCTTTGATGATAAAAGTTTTGAATATCACCAAAACACCTTTATATCAAGGTTCGACTCTAGCTCCGAGCTACAGCAAGGTCCGACGGTAGGTCCGGCTTGTTTTGGGTAGCTCCGGCTATGTTCGATGATAGGTCTGACTTCTTGGTAAGGTTCGACCAGTTTTGGTAAGCTCCGGTAAGCTTTATCTTTAGCTCTGGCATGTCTTTGATAGCTCTGACATATATTTGATAGCTCCGACATGCTTTTGCTAAGCTCTGACATACTTTGTCTAGCTCCGACTTTTGGGTTTACTAGTTCCGACTAGTTCTGGTTAGCTCCGGCGCTAGGTCCTGCTAGTTTTGTAAGCTCCGGCGGGAGCTTGGTTGTACTAGTTTTGGTAAGCTCCGGTGCTAGGTTCTACTAGCTTTTGTTAGCTCCGGCTCAAGGTCCGGGTTGCTCTGGCAAGGTCCGGAACTTGACCGTAGTGTGTTTGCTTTTCATTTGCAATGTTTCGTACTTGCTTTACATTGTTGGAAAGATTGCTTAGTATTCATTTGCTAAGTTTTTGGTGCGTTTTGGTTGATATGGATGATATCATGTTACTGTGGTTTTGCAACATGCTTATGTGAGGTTCTCACGTAGGGTGTTTTGTTCGGAACTAACTTGAGTCAAGTCGAGGACTTGGGCTCGTATGGATTGGTTGTTTATTCATGTGCAGGTGTTGCTTGAGTTCAAGACATGGCTGGTGACGGGATCCATTGGACTAGTCTCAGGGAGGAGATGAGGTTCCAACAACCAAATTCAGGAGGAATTGTGGTTGAGCTGATCAGGAGGTTGCGCAACATGATTGAATCAAGAACAATGCATATGAAGGTATCGTGGACGTCATTGGAAGATGTTTGCACGTGTGCAAGGAGTGCATGGACGTGGCTGCATGGTTCCGAGGCGTGATTATGAGATGTGGACGTAAAGAATTGGTCGGAAAGGTCCAACCGACTAGGTTATGGACTCAGGCTGTGGCTGAGTTGGGTTTGACTCAAATATGGAAAGATTTGAGTTGGTTATGATAGGATTTCGTGTGGGTCACGAATTTGAGTTGTTTAGGAATGTAGGATACGTTCCTAAGGTGTTTGGAATTCTTAAGATTGCTTCTATCTGCATATAGAAGAATCTTGAGCAGTTATGGAAAGTTACGATTCGTGATCTGAGTAGGATTGGAGTCCTAGTTGATATTGGGTTGGCCTAAGGGCTGGTTATATAAGCAAGGGAGCCCAAAGCTCGTGGGGCACGACTTTGGGGCTGTTCCTCTTGTATTCTATTGAATAAAATTCGTAGTTTGAAGGAACTTTTGTGACTTGTTCATCCGACTTGTTCCAGACAAGTTTTACTCGTCGAGTTTCTGGACAGCACTACCTTTCGTCGGTGGACTTATCATAACTCGAGTTTTACTGATCCAATTGACGTGATTCTTTTTAGGTTGTCTTCACAACTTGATTTTCTATCATCTGTCAAAATTTCACGGTCATTGGATTTGTGGTCTATGATCTACACGAGTTTCTTTGCAGCGTTCCAGAACTGTTTTTCTCGGGTAGGGCAGATTGACCTTTGTTTGATCTTTCGATCATAACTTGAGTTTTCCTCGACGGATTTGAGTGATTATTTTTGTGTTATCTTCGTGACTTGATTCTCTATGATATCTATCACTTTTGTCACGGTGAAACACGTTTAGATTAGTCTCACACACGATTTCTTCAACAGATCATTTTTCTGCCGAAGGGTTTGGGGTTTAATTGTTTCCGCTGCGTAAGATTTTTAAATCTACCATTCACCCCCTTCTGGTAGCTTTTCACGTGCTCTTCGATCCTACAGATTTGGAAACAAAAATTTTAAATTCCCTTTCATATTTAAATTAGCCAAGTTTGAAAATTTTGGGATGTTATAATCTACCCCCCTTAAAAGGAATCTCGCCCTCGAGATTCGGACGGATTAAAGAAGAGATAAGAAAACCCTTGATAACATCTTCATGCTCTCATGTAGCTTCTTCCGCGGTTATGAATCTTCTTGTAGTGCCAATCTTCCACAGAAGTAGAGACAGAAATGAATATAGAAGGAATCCCAACCTATATGCATGCATCAAGTTATATGATCCTAAAGAACTACCTATACAAGCTTATATGGATGTGGCAATGCTAAAGCATCCCAAAATCCTCTATTAGACACGCAAGCAAACAATATATATAGCAAACAGGACACCAAACCAAAACACATCGGTTCCTGAGTGCTCCTATGTGCTCTAAAGTGTCCATTCTATCTAGGCTGCGTCCTACGGTCAACCTGTGGCTCTGATACCAATTTGTGACACCCGGTTCCAAAAATGAACCAAGTGAATGCATATGTGTGCCCAGGACGTTCAACACACATACACGAGTGTAATCACAGAAGGATATACATAAAATTACCACAGAGCAAGATTAATTAACTATTTTTATTACACAATTCAGAAAATTCTCGAATACAGGTTCTAATGAATATTAATGAGAAGTTCCAACTAATGCAGCGGAAATAAACTAATTAAGCAACTAAGCAAAAGGGATAGCGCAACTCCAATAACACCACAGCAAAGCTGACGGTAGACACGACCTGGAACTCCGCATTATCTACATTAAACTCACAATCCTGACCTGCAACTGTTGCGGGAGATTGCAAGAGTGAGTACATGTCATACTCAGCAAGTGTGAAAAGTATGACATGTGGCTGATTCAAATGACGACTATAATAATGGCTAAGTGCTGAAAAGTACAGTAAAACCATTTGGAAAAGCAATGTATTACATGTATGTGAAGTAATCCCATAATAAACCATAATTAATAACATAGCATCAATCCATATTCCATATCCATCACCATCATACCATTAACCATATTCAGTGCCATAATTAACCCATAACCAGCCAATACCAGTACCAAACCATAACCATCCCAAATCCCAATTTCCCTGCTAATCATGGAAGTTGTCTAGGTGCTCATAACCGGGAGCATGGCTATCATGATAGTTTTATTAGACTCTGCAGAGTTTGTACCACTTAACCCACGTGTTCGTGATTTCTTTCGATGACTAAGAACCTCCCTTATGCCCGTGACCCGTCGGTCACATTACACACTTCCGTTGGTGTGTGGCCAAGAGATCACAAAATAGCCTTTACAAAGGGATTACTAGCCTATTTAGACCCCACTGAGGTTTCACCAGTGGCGATATCTCCCACTGAGCACATCTTCAACCAAGGGCCCCCTCTTGAGCCATTCAGATCCTAGGGTAGTCCCACCAATCATCAACAAGCAAAATCCGACTACCCCTTCCACGAGCATCCTTAATGGTCCAAATAGCACTGGCAAAGCCCTAATTAATCAGCTACGCCATACCCATACTTGTCCTCGTGGTGGCATTGTAGTCCTGGCTTATTCTCGCATGAACCGGTCCTTAGATCTAAAGCAAGCAACCACCATATCATCCAACCCATCCACATACCAGGCTTGCTTAGATCACCCATTACCATATCATATTCACCAGTTCATGTTAATCCATATACTATTAATGCATAATTAAATAATATAGTTGTTTCCCATCCCAATTAATTAAGCAATGCAAAAGGTAAAAGGCCCTTCCCGACTCTCTACCATAAATTCCAGGTGACAAGGTGGTTAAACAAAGCTAGTCAACTTCATATCATAGGATTCCCATCAAATTAACACAGGCATGCAATTTTCAAACAAAACATTTATTTTAAATAGGATCAATATGCTTCAAGGACACTTGCCTTGTTCCGACGGATAGGGTTGCTCAAGCGCTTCGAAGTCTTGGTTCTGAAAATCCTCGTACACGACCTCTTGAGCACTTCCCTCTACTCGTGATCACACATACAAGAAAATACATGCAAATCAACATGATGCACACACCTTAATCAACATGCAATGACATGCATGCAAAGTGCAATTATTAATTAACTATGGTTGTTTATTAGTTAGATGCAACTAGTTCAGACGTGTTCATATGAGATTACGGGGGCTTTAGCAAGGATTAATGCTGCTGAAATTAAAAAGACGATGCAACTAAAATCAAATTGCATCTATTAGATCTCATGCGTCGCTAAAATTCACATCGGAAAAACGAATCCTACCTTAGATGTGATAGCTTCGAAGATCGCGGGACGATGATGACACGAAGACAAAGTGAATGGCGCAACGGTTCTCCGGCGGCACGACGACGGTGACGCGATGACGACGACGATCTTTGCCGGACGTCGGCACCCTCCTCTTTTTCCTCCTTTTCCTTTCTTTTTTTTCTTCCCTAGCGGCGGCTTTGGACTCCTCTGGTTTTTTTTATGGCGGCTAGGGCTTTTGGTACTGCTGCGGCGCTTCTGGCGTCGGGGAAACCGAGTCCCAATTGCCTTTTATAGGCGTGAGGCACGACGCTAGGGCCGGCACTGGGTGGGTCAGGCGGCGGGGCGAGCGGGGCCAGGCTGGCGCAGGCCGATCAGGCGGGGTCAGCGGGGTGGCGCGGGTCAACGCAGCCGGCACGCTCTGTGATATCCTGGCCCAAGGCTTAATAGGATTGATAGAATACTCATACCACCAAGGTATACCTTATTTTCCGGAAGCTCACCTGCAAAGAACTCTGAAGTTAAGCGTGCTTGGCCCGGAACAATTTGTGGATGGGTGACCGACCGGGAAGTTTTCCCGGGTGCGCACGAGTGTGGACAAAGTGCGTAGAAAAGACTAGTGTTGGTCTGTGGGGCTAGTCTGTAATCCTATAGAGCTGCCAGGAGTAACGACCGACAGGCCTGTAGTGGCTGGGGTGTTACAGAATGGTATCAGAGCCGACCCTCGCGGTTTCACGGGTGCGTACGGGTCAGGGACGTGGGTACGTATGAATGACGCGTGGGTCCTCTAGGAGGGACACGGTATGGTGCGTATGCCAGTACTGAACGTATGGACGTGGCCAAGAGGGGACGTTCCTGTCTTGGTAGTTGACTGACGAGGACGTCGGTCTTCTAAGGGGGGTGGATTGTGATATCCTGGCCCAAGGCTTAATAGGATTGATAGAATACTCATACCACCAAGGTATACCTTCTTTTCCGGAAGCTCACCTGCAAAGAACTCCGAGGTTAAGCGTGCTTGGCCCAGAACAATTTGTGGATGGGTGACCAACCGAGAAGTTTTCCCGGGTGCGCACGAGTGAGGACAAAGTGCGTAGAAAAGACTAGTGTTGATCTGTGGGGCTAGTCTGTGATCCTATAGAGCTGCCAGGAGTAACGACCACCAGGCCCGTAGTGGCTGGGGTGTTACACGCTCGGGCGGGCCGCTCGCGAGGGCGGCACGCGCTGGGCAGCTGGCGAGATGGGGCTAGTGGGGTCGGGTGGGGGTGCGGTGCGGGCTGGTCGGGCGGGGCGCGCTGGCAGGGCCTGGCCGACGGTGTTGCCTTCTTTTTTTTCCTTTTTTCCCTTTTTTATATTATTATGTATTTATTTATTCTTTATGTTATTTTTTTATTTATATTTCTTCTTTACACATATTATTATTATTATTATATATTATTATTTTTTTATTTTATTTATTCTCTAATACATGTTTTACGCTATTATTTTCTTTCTCTCTTCTTTTGCTACATACACATATTTGTATATATGCTCCATCTTTTATTTTTTTTTCTTTATTCTACTAATGTTTAATGCATGATTATGTATGCAATGAATAATGTAAAAATTTAGGGTGTTACAATAATCTACTTTGCCGATCTTAAAACTATTTTCAATTAAGAAATCTCTAAGATACTCATACCAAGCTCTAGGAGCTTGTTTGAGGCTGTAGAGAGCCTTACGCAGTTTAAATACGTGATCGGTTGCGAATAAGGATCCGGTGTAGCTGCGCGGCTTAACCCCGTAGCTCCCGGTGTGGCTCCATTCCGATTGGTCGAATTCAAATGAAGTGGGACCAGCCCCTTTTATTTGAAATTTCCAATAGGAAAATAAATCCAGATTCAATCCAAACTTAGAAAATCCATAACTTCAAGTAGAGTTATCCAAAAATTCCCAAATAAATTTTTTTTAGAACCAGCGTGAAGAATACTGTACAGTGGCGCACTTGGATTTGTTTGAAAAGCCATAGAAATACCTCCATAATTAAGATAATAAAAATGCTCAAAGAATTCATTCCTACAGTTCTGTTAATTTGAAAATTCCCAATTTTGGTCAGAACCCTATACTTGATACTTATGATCTCCAGTAAAAATTTCAAGTTAATTGGACTTAAAATACTGGGCTGATCAATGTTCCAAGTCTCTAGGTAGTTATAAATTGAGAAAAATGGAAAATCAATTTCCAGAAATTTACCCAAACTTGAAAAAAATCAGTTTCTCCCTGTAGGAAGCTTAGAAAATAGTGAACAAGTTTTCCTAGAACCATTGAGAACACCTCTACATGATACAACCCTTGGTAGCCATAATACATCTCCAAAAATGTCAACCAAAATTTAGAGAAGCTTATTGCTTACCATAATTGTTAAGAATAACAAACATCCTTTATCATCTCCTGTTCTTTGCAAGAGTCTTCTCTATAATCTCTAGTGTCCACCATGAAAATCCCAAAGTCAATTAAGATAATTATCTTACTTTATCTTAATATACTCACCCCACCTTAAGCATCTTAATTATTCACAAAATCATTTATACCTAGTATATGCATATCGTGTAGTAGCTGAAGTCGAGGAGCAGCCGGAAGCCTTGGAGGTCCAGCTGCCAGAAACTAACATAGACTCAAACTCGCGTTCAGGCAAGCCCCGGTTTGCATTTAAGTTCCTTACAGTGTTTTGCAGTTTTATTTCACCTTATGTCTTCAGATGTTTGTGCATTACGTTTAAGGTGTTTGACATCCACTTGCATGGCCCACAAATCCTATGGAGTCTTGGGTAGGTCTACGGCCCGTTGAGTAGAAACTGCTATGCTTATGCTCTAGGAATTCGGTACAAGTTGAGTAGTCGGAATCTACTCGCGAGATAGGAATTTTATCACATGGGAGAGTCTGGAATAACAAAATGGTTTATGAATATGAAATTGAGACCGAGCAGTGGATAGGATGCAGGGAGACGTGGTCTCACATGCGTAGCCCTGCTTGTGTCGATTGAGTACCGTTTCGTGTGCGGTCCTGCTAGACAAGCTTGAATTGTACCAGTGACATACTAGAGGAATGGGCTCCAATAAACTGACGTAGCTTGATACTGTTTTGTCGAGGCATTCCGTTCCGTTTTATAGGTGTGGGTTGAGGGCAGCAAGGTGTAAATCAGCTGGTGGGCACGTCAGAGTAAGCCCCACGCAGTGACCTCCTGCTCGTGACGATCGATCGATTTGACATTCGAGTGTTTAGTGAAAGGTGGCCATATACGACTAGTACTGAATTGTTATGTAGGTACTGCTGAAAGTACTCGCTAGCATTTCCAAAAGTGTGTATGTGTCGTGTTGTTCTGGGTATGTCCTGATTGTAATCACCGTCCCTCGCGGTAATAGAGTATCACTTGTTCACTGCACCGTGACATAGTAAATACTAAATAAGTCAGATGAATATGATATATTGGTTTATAAATTGCTTGAACAACCTTGTTTGTCTTAGAGATAGTACAATTAAAAGTTTACAGTTTCCCCATACTTTACCTGTAATAGCATTATGTGCCTTGTGCATGTCATATCATCGGCAAAGCATTTCTTGTTTGATTGTGGAGTCTATGATGTGTCGTGCCTGAGGAATGTCAAGTGCTAAATAAAACATGACTATAAGGATCCACTTGTAGGCAAGTCCTTATGCTTTACTTACCTATGTTTAGTACTCATCCTTGCATATGTTTAGTGAGACGGGTTAGTCTTGCTGAGCCTTATGCTCATGTTTGCAGTTAACGAGTTTTTGCAGATTATACGACTGATGATGGGTTTAATGACGAGGATGCACCCCCTCCAGGGTTTACAGTCGAGTGGGAACCCTGCATGCCGCCGTGAATTGTGTGTTGCTAGTGCAAAGTATCTAGGGCATGGATGACATTTCTTTTGCATAGTTAGTGCTGAGAGCGTAGCTATGATGTATAATTCTCTTTCCTTCTGTTAGTACTTTTAAACATCCATTGTGCTTGTCAATAAAGACTTGGTATTGTAAAATTGTTCTCGTTCTATTCTTATATACTGTTGGGTGTCGTATCGCACGACACCACCCAATGAGATCCTTGGAGGTCGGGATTCCGGTCCCCACAATTTGGAACCGAAAACTCGAAAGTACGAAATATTAGGCTTGTTACTGGTGAGTTGCTCATAGGATGTCTTCTTGAGTAGTCGATGAAGATAAAGTCAATTTATGGCGTGGTAAGCGGTGTTTACCGCTTTCACCCAAAATCGATTCGAGGTCTTGTACTCATCGAGCATTGTTCTCAACTTGTGTGTTCTTCCTTTTGGCAACTCCGTTTTGTTGAGGGGAGTAAGGAGTTGAAAACTCGTGCTTTATGCCTTCTTCATCTAGGTACTCCTGAACTTGTGTGTTCTTGAACTCCGTGCCATTGTCGCTTCGAATGTTCTTGATTGCCAATAAAAACTCATTTTGAGCACGCTTGAAAAATTTCATCAAGATTCCTTGTGTTTTTGCCTTATCATGTCAAAAGAAAACCCAAGTGAAGCGAGAAAAATCATCAACAACTACTAAACCATATTTGTTACCACCGATGCTTATGTAGGCAACTGGACCGAATAAGTCCATGTGAAGTAGCTCGAGCGGTCTTGTTGTAGTCATGACGTTCTTAGTGGGATGAGGTACTCCAACTTGTTTACCGGCTTGGAACGTGCTACAAGGCCTGTCTTTCTCAAAAACAACATCCTTCAAACCTCGGATGTGATCGCCTTTGAGGAGTTTTTGAAGATTCCTCATACCAACATGCGCTAGCTGCCTATGCCACAGTCAACCCATGTTGGTCTTTGCAATCAAGCATGTGTCAAGTTTAGCTTTATCTTTGTTGAAGTCAACAAGGTAAAGCTTTCCCTTTAACATACCCTTGAATGCGATGGAACCATCACTCCTCCTAGAGACGGTCACACCCTCATTAGTGAACAAGCAATTATAACCTTTGTCACATAATTGAGATATGGACAACAAGTTATAATATAAGGAATCAACATGTAGTACATGAGAAAGAGTATGTTTGGATGATATGGCAATTTTACCGGTACCGAGCACCTTTCCTTGACTATTGTCTCCAAAATAGATGCCCTCGCTTGGATCCTCATTTTCTTCATACTCAACGAACATTCTTCTTTCTCCGGTCATATGGTTGGTGCAGCCACTGTCTGGCACCCATTTAGATCCATCGGAGGAATAGGCCTACAAAAACAAATCATGCCTTGGTTTTAGGTACCCAAGCTTCCTTGGGTCCTTTTAGGTTTGTCACAAGGGATTTAGGCACCCACACATGAGACTTGGTGTTCCCATGGCGTGGTCCAACATAATGAGCATAAATCTTACCAATATTACTTCTCATTAACACATAAGATGCATCAAAGGTTCTAAAAAGCAACTGTTGTTGTTTATATACAGGACTAGTCTGGGAGATCAGACTTGTCTGGACCCAGATCGGACTAGTCCGGTGATCAAGCGTGTTGGATGTGTTAACTTTAGATTTTCCAGTTTGAAAGGGTCTTCCCTTTATAAAGATAATTATATCCTTGTTATTCTTATGGCTTCTAGAATTTTGCTTTCCACCATAGGAATACCCAATGCCATATTTGACATTAGGAGGTCTTGTGGCCAAGTATGCACTACGTGCATATTTGACATTCTCCTTGTCAAATATGCCACTTTGGGCAGGATGCTTATCCTTGGTAGAGGTTGACTTGTCTTTTAAGCTGATGTCAACTTTACTACATGAACAAGTAATGATAGCTTTAGTTTTAAGTGGTTGAGAAGGTGATCTTAAAGAGGATGAAGGGTCACCTTGCTTGAGTCACTCAACTTGTACTTCAAGGATCTTGTTAACAATGATTAGGTTAGCAAGTTCGTCCTTGATTGTAGCATTCGAGTCGCTTAACTCCAAGTAAGCTCCTTGCTTGAAGTTAACTCAAGCTCTAGTGACTTGCTTCGCTCTTTTTCAAGTTCTAGAAGCTTGTCAAGTTCAACACATTCCTCCTTTTGGGAGATAATCATGTCTTCTTGATGATGTATCAACTTCTCCTTCTCAACATGTTGATCAAGTAAAAATTTCATTTTAGTGGCTGTTTTCTTATCTAAGACAATTAGCATATCTTCATTATGACTATTAATTTCACTATCACTAGAATAGGAATGCACAGAACAGGATTTGGTAGTTACCTTGTGTTTACCTTCCTTTGCCATAAGGCAAGTGCCATTCCCCTTTCGTGCGCCAAGAGTGGGGAAGAGAGTGGACTTCATGGATGTCTTTTCGATGGCTATGCTAGCCATCTCCTCTTCTTCTTCGGATGAGGACTCATCATTTGAGTCCCATTCTTTCCCAAGATGCGCTTGTTCAGCTTGCTTCTTCTTCTTGATGAACTTCTTGGGTTGAGGCTTTGCTTCTTTGGTCTTCTTCTTGTTCTCTTCATATGGGCAATCAACTATAAAGTGGATGTACTCACCATAGTTATAGCATGCCCGCCTCAGTTTCGGTCTTGATTTTTCTTGTACTTCCCTTCACTCGATTTAGCACCTTGTCTTTTCTTCATCATTGTTTTGAACTTCTTCATGAATAGTATCATGTCATCTGCATCCAAGTCGCTGCTCTCATCGTCACCATCTTCTTCTAATTGAGCTTCTCGAGCTTCTTTAGATAAGGGCTTGAGGGTGGACTTCAAAGCAACCCCTTTCTTCTTTGCCGAGGTGAGATCGGCAATCTCCTTAACGTGCTTGGCTTGCTTTTCCATCATCTCAAAGTTGATGATTTTCCCAAGTAGCTCATCCGGGCTCATCTTCTTGTACCCGGGGCTTTCTTGTATCATGGAGCATAAAGTGACATTGCGAGGCATGAAAGCTCTAAGAATGAGCTTCACCACCTCGTGGTCTTTCCATTTCTTGCTCCCGTATGCTCGCACATTGTTGATGAGCGTCTTTATTCGGTTGTACATGTCTTGTGGCGACTCATCTTCTTCGATGCCGAACCTTCCTAGCTCGCCTTCAATCATCTCGATCTTCGCTTCTCACACATGACGATCACCTTCATTTGCTGTTTGCAACGTATCCCATATCTCCTTCGCGATCTCGAGTCCATCCACCTTTGTAAACTCATCCCGACTGAGCGATGAAGTAATGACTGCAGCACCTTGGGCATTTCGATGGATTGCTTGCTCTTGGCTAGGTGTGAGCTCCTCATCATCGTCCGGGATATCTATTAATGTGCATACTATGTGCAATAAGCTTGGATTGAGAGAAATTATATGAATTTTCATGTTTTGCATCCACATTGAGTAGTCATTGTCGTCGAAGTGTGGGGCTTTTCCAAGTGGAATAGATAGATAATAATTGTTGTTAGTATTTAGGTGATCATAATTAAAAGGATATCGGGAGTAGTCGGTGTGACTACCCCCCTTCTTCTTCTTCTTCTCATCTTCAATCTTTACTTTTCCTTTGGAAAGAGTTTTCTTCCATAGGAGCGCCTTTAGTTCCAGCGTCTCCTCATCATCATCCTCGAAGTCTTGAATGGCCTCGAGGAGCCTCTCCAGTTTTTGGTTCTTGTCTTCATCAACCTCCTCTTGGTTGTTGCTCTTGTGTACGTCCTTCATGTCCGACATGATCTCTTCGAGCGATTAGTCTACTTTTGAAGAACCTTACTCTGATACCAATTGAATGTGGCTTAGAGGAGGGTGAATAGGCCTTTTTGAATTTTGTTGGAACCTGCAACACTTGATAACCAGATCAGATCTTGATATATCGGACTAGTCCGATTGAGTGCGGACTAGTCCAGTGTGTACCGTCTAGGTTTATCAATTTTTATCGATTCTCTTGATCCTATGATGTATGCAGTAGAAAAATACTTGTAATTCAAGTGTTACACGATTATGAACTAGGATGTACCACAAGTCAATCTTATATTCAATGTTTCAACGTAAAGTAAGCGAGATTAATTGAAACCCTAGATTGATATAAAGTATAAGAACGATGAGCGCAAAGTAAGAACACAAGCACTTTATCCCGTGGTTCGGTTCCCACAGAGGCAACCTACGTCCACGTTGAGGAGTCCATAAAAGGACCGGGTCTTCTCCAACCCTACCCTCGTCGGATCGCCACAGAGGCCAACCCTCTCCACTTATCACAAAAAGCAAATAACAAAATTCAAGGGGCCTGCTCACATGTTGAGGGCTCCCCAAGATTACAATATGAATTCCACCAAGAACACACTCGAAAGATTACAATGAAAAACTGGTCTTGTCCGGAAAAGTGAAACTCTAAGTCAATGTGGGGACATGTCCGCACCTAGAGGACTTGTCCGATTTAGGTCAGAGGGTTTTTGAGACTAGTCCGCGCTAATATTGGACTTGTATGATTTTGTGCAACTTGTGAGGTGTTTGGAGGACTAGTCCGCACTAGGGAGAAATAGTCCGGTTCTAGTCAGAGAGATATCAGAGTAGTCCGTGGTGATATCGGACTTCTCCGATCTTGTGCAAAAAGATATTGGACTAGTCCGGGGTCAGTCGGACTAGTCCGGTCCTGTATAAACATGTGCAATGTGTGTGATTATTTGTGCTTGAGTTCTTGGGGTGTGTTTCCTTAACACACTCCACAATGATCTACTACACTTGTTCCTCGAGCTCTTTTCCACATTGCTCCTCATTCTCCTTTCTTTTTGGCACTTTGCTCATTTTCTCATTAAAACCTGTGCTCATCTCAACAAAGTAGTTAGGATCTCATTAGCTTGTCATAAATCATTCAAAACCCACAAGGGATTCCTAGATGCACTTTCACTAACAAAATTGTTGAGACTTGTGAGGTGTATTTTGATGAAGCTAGCCTAGGTACTAGCTCAAACATTGCAGGTCCAGATCCATATCCGCAGGGGGAGAGCATTTTCGTTGAAGATGAGGAAGAGGTGGAGCTGCTGCCCGAAAATTCAGCAGCTAATGACATTGTTCCAGCTCCTGATTTTGATTCACAGCCAGCACCGACAACCACCATTGCTGGTCCAGATCCTCCTCAAGTCACAAGCTCATTGATTTGTGATGAACATGAAGAAGAAGAAGCTTGTGAAGTGTCCACTCCCCTTCGAGTTCTCAAAAGTAATCCTCCACAACAAATTATTGGAAGCTTGCACGAACGAGTCACAAAGTCTTGGTTTTGCTATCGAAACTCTCATGATCATTCTGCTTTTGTTGCTTCTTTTGAACCCAAAGATATATCACACACACTCACTAATGAATCTTGGATTATTGCCATGCAAGAAGAGTTAGAAAATTTTGAAAGAAATAATGTTTGGAAACTTGTACCACAACCTCAATGTCACACTTTAATTGGAACTAAATGGGTGTTTAAAAATAAACAAAGTGAGGATGGGGTTGTGGTTAGGAATAAGGCTAGGTTGGTTGCTCAAGGTTTCACTCAAGTTGAAGGTCTAGATTTTGATGAAACTTTTGCTCCTGTTGTTAGATTGGAAGCCATAAGAATTTTGTTAGCTTTTGCTGCATCTAAAGGTGCTTTATCAAATGGATGTTAAAAGTGCTTTTCTTAATGGCTACATAGATGAGGAGGTTTATGTCAAACAACCACCGGGTTTTGAAAATTCAGATTTTCCAAATCATGTTTACAAACTGTCCAAAGCCTTGTACGGTCTCAAACAGGCCCCTAGAGCATGGTATGATAGGTTAAAAACATTCTTACTTGAAAATGGGTTTACTATGGGCAAGGTTGATAAAACTATGTTTGTGCTTAAGCATGGCAATGACACATTGCTCATTCAAGTGTATGTGGATGATATTATCTTTAGTTGTGCTTCTCATGATTTTGTGTCCAAGTTTTCAGCTATGATGAGTTCAGAATTTGATATGAGTATGATGGGAGAACTCACGTACTTTTTGGGGCTGCAAATCAAGCAAACCAAGGAGGGTACCTTTGTGCATCAAACGAAGTATACAAAATACCTCCTAAGGCGCTTCAACATGGACAAAAGCAAGCCTCTTCGGACACCAATGGGAACAGCAACAACACTTGAACTTGATGAAGACGGGTAAACCCGTGGATCAAAAAGAATATAGAAGCATGATCGGATCACTTTTGTACCTTACGGCATCAAGACCGGACATAGAATTCAGCGTATGTCTTTCTGCACAGTTTCAAGCCTCCCCACGTTCTTCACATCGTCAAAAGGATTCTCAAGTACTTACACGGAACTCAAGAATTTGGCATTTTTCTTCCTTCTTCCTCAACCGTTACTTTGAAAGCTTTTTCCGATGCTGATTTTGGAGGTTGTAGGATTGATAGGAAAAGTACTTCCGGTGCTTGTCATTTTCTTGGTAATTCACTTGTTGTTTGGTCCTCTAGAAAACAAAATTCAGTTTCATAATCCACAACCGAATCTGAATATGCAGCTGCTGCTAGTGCTTGCTCAAATTCTTTGGATTGTTCAAACACTTAAGAACTATGGGGTTGATCTAGATAGTGTTCCACTATTTTGTGATAACACTAGTGCCATTTGCATTGCTAAAAACTCCGTGCAACATTCTAGAACTAAGCACATTGACATTAGGTATCACTTTCTCCGTGATAATGTTGAAAAAGGAAACATTGTGCTACACCATGTAGATACTGAACAACAATTGGCTGACATTTTTACTAGACCTTTGAATTTCACTCGTTTTTGTTTCATTCATAGTGAAATAGGGGTTATGCATCCTTATGGCTTAAATTGAGGGGGAGTTATGAAACTTGGGAAGTCTATCTGTGAATCTGAACTTAAAATAATATGAGCATAGTATTTCATACATATATGACTTTGTGATTCCTTTTACATGCTGAAAGTTCTTACTACATTACTCATATTATACATTTTGTAGTTTTTTCCATGTCTAGTAATTGGAATAATTACTTACATTAAATCTGGTCATGGTCAAACTTTCTTGCTGTTTTGAACTTGTTGCATGCTCACAAGTGCTTTTAATCATAAAGAATTAATCAAGTAATCAACTGACATGTTGAGTTTTTATGAACAAGTATAAATGAAAAAAGATCAACAGAATATGCATGCATCACACTTCTTCTTTTGAGATGGCTTATCATTGCACTTAGATATGAACTTAAAAGATGTTGTGTGTGACTAAAACCATGTCTTTAAGCTTCTGATTATCAAATGACATAGGCTTGACTTGGTTGGTTTGAATAAGGCAGATGCGCATGTAATCTCTTGCAAATATCATATGATCAAAATTTGTGCTTTAAAGAATAATAAAATGCAACAACAAGTGTCATGCTTTCAGGTCTTGAAATAGTTAAGTTTGTGAGATCATGACTTGCTTAAATTGAAAATTACATTTGATCTCTAGCATGCCTTACACTACTTTATGTATCTCATTGGTGTGATAGTGTAAGTTACTTGATAGTATGACTTGGGTGAGCATTGTTTTATATGTATATGTTATAATATGCTCATAACAATTAAAATTTCTCTTTTGAACCTTGCTAAATACATTGTCAAAGGGGGAAAGATAATAGACAATATGCGAATTTTTAAAGATAAGTATGCAAGGGGGAGAAATTGATTACACATTGCACATATTCAAAATTGTTTTTGGCACGATTCTTCTCAGGGGGAGAATTTGTTTTTCTCCTCATTTTATTTCTGTTTTACAAAGAGGGAGAAATTGTTTTCAAAACTTTTAATGTGAATAAGCCAATGTCCGAATTTTAAATGGTGTTGCCAATGCATTCATCAAGGGGGAGATTGTGAGACCTATGTGTGTTGAATACATTAGCTTTGACAATAAAAGTTTTGAATGCTGCCATAACATCTTTTTAGCAAGGTACGACTCTAGCTCCGAGCTTCTGCAAGGTCCAACAATAGGTCCGACTTTCTTTGTCTAGGTCCAACGTTTTTTTGGGTAGCTCCGGTGAGCTTTGTCTTTAGATCCGATATGTTTTGATACGTCTGACTTATGTTGGTTAGCTCCGACATATTTTTCTAGCTCTGACTTTTGGGTTGACTAGTTCCGACTAGCTTTGGCAAGCTTCGGCGCTAGATTGTACTAGCTTTGATAAGCTCCGGCTCAAGCTCCGGTTAGCTTTGGCAAGGTTCGGAGCTTGATCGCAATGTTCCAGCTTTTATTATGAAATGTTTCGAACTTGCTTTACATTGTTGGAAAGATTTCTTAGTATTCATTTGCTAAGTTTTTGGTGCGCTTTGGTTATATGGCTGATATCTTTTTGCTATGCTTTACAACATGCTTATGCGAGGTGCTCATGTAAGGTGTTGTGATCGGAACTAACTTGAGTCAAGTCGCGGACTTGGGCTCGTACGAATTGGTTGTTTGTTCATGTGCATGTATTTCTTGAGTTCAAGACATGGCCGGTGACAGGATCCATTGAACTAGTCTTAGGGAGAAGATGAGGTTCAACAACAAAGTTCGGAAGGAATTGTGGTTGAGTTGATCGGGAGGTCGCGCATCATGTATGAATCAAGAACAATGCATATGAAGGTATTGTGGACGTCGTTGGAAGATATTTGCACATGTGCAAGGAGTGCATGGACGTGGCTACATGGTTCCGAGGCGTGATGAAGAGATGTGGATGTAAAGAATTGGTCGGAAAGGTCCAACCGACTAGGTTATGGACTCAGGTTGCGGCTGAGTCGTGTTTGACTCAAATATGGAAAGATTTGAGTTGGTTATGATAGGATTTCGTGTGGGTCACGAATTTGAGTTTTTATAGGAATGTGGGATACGTTCTGAAGGTGTTTAGAAGTCTTAAGATTGCTTCTATCTGCATATAGAAGAGTCCTAAGCAGTTATGGAAAGTATCGATTCGTGATTTGAGTAGGATTAGAGTCCTAGTTGAGGTTGGGTTGGCCTAAGGGCTGGTTATATAAGCAAGGGAGGCCAGAGCTTGTGGTGCACGACTTTGGAGCTGTTACTCCTGTAGTTTTATCAATAAAATTCGTAGTTTGAACGAACTTTTGTGCCTTGTTCGTCAAACTTGTTCCAGACAAGTTTTACTCGTCAAGTTTCTGCACAGCACTACCTTTCGTCGGTGGTTTTATCATAACTCCATTTTTATAGATCCAATTGACGTAATTCTTTTTGGGTTGTCTTCACAACTTGATTTTATATCATCTGTAAAAATTTCACGGTCATTATATTTGTGGTTTTTGATCTACACGAGTTTCTTTGCAGTATTACAGATTTGTTTTTTACTCGGTAGGGTAGATTGACCTTTGTTCGATCTTTCAATCGTAACTTGAGTTTCTCTTGACAGATTTGAGTGATTCTTGTTGTGTCATCTCCGTGACTTGATTCTCTCTGATATCTATCACTTTTGTCACGGTGAAACCCGATTAAATTAGTCTCACACACAATTTCTTTAACAGATCATTTTTCTGCCGAAGGGGTTGGGATTTAATTGTTTACGCCGCGTAAGATTTTTTTTAAATCTACCATTCACCCCCCTATTGTAGCTTTTCACGTGCTCTTCGATCCTACACAATTCCTTTACATAATTGAGTTATATTGACGGGTGAAATTGGTGTGTAACAACTATCAACAAACTCATCCAAGCTTATCCTTTGCTCGTCCCGAGCAAAGTCAAGACTTTAGGTTCAGGATCAGGAGTTGCTACTATGTTCTACTTTTAAAAAGTACCATGTGCACAACAAAATACTCTACCTAGTATTGCAAAAACTGGCACGGTACTTCACCCATCTTAGTTATTACGAGGCTTATGCCATCATATTCATGGGTGGTTGAAAGAGAGAACAACAAATTGAGCACACATACCCTAGAAATCAAGTTCCACTTAAATTTCAGAGAGTTTAAATTAGATTTTAAGTACCTCAATTTGATTCTCTCAAGTCTCTCTTTTGTGTGTAGTGGAAATATGTCCTCACCAAGGCATTGGCCTAAATTCATCCTACCTCTACATAAGGCTTGTATGTGGAGCTTGGTATGGAATATAGTAGGCATATTTGCAACAAATAATATTGCTAAGTCAAAAGAGCAAGCATTAGGAGAAATCAATTTCAAACCAATATGATTCAAGACTTGTGCATGTGTGATGGAATGGAGTGGATGTGGATATTTTGAGATCACTCCCTTTTGAATCGACTCTCTTGTTTTTGCAGGGATTAACACATGGCTACTTTTTCTCTCATGCTTATGATGTAAGCATGCATTTCCTTTTTCTTGTAGCCATGTCTTCTACTCCCTTTTTATGCAATGAATTTTGGATAGAGTACAAAGCATGAATGATATGGAGTTTCTTTTTTTATTGTGGAATTGTGGTACGATGTAAATTTGCTTACTTCTAGTGTAGACGTATAGCATGTGCAAGTGAAGTCTTGAATTCAAAAAGTAATGAAAGAAATCTCACATAGGTCTATACTAGTTTGGCAAAGCTCAATGTGAAAGCAAATAGCATATGCATAAGGTCTATCGATATAATGTATCATATGGCTTTGGTTGGTATTTCCAATCAAATGAGGATAACTTAAATCTTTTTAGAATTTCTCTGGAAATCTAAGTTTCACTATCAAACTAGGAAGAGCAGCCCTATCACTATATCATATGTCACAACAACTTAGAATGGATTAAGCTTTTGCTACCCACAATTTCCAAATCAAGGCAAAAACAATTTTTAGCCAATAAGAGCAATATGTTGGAGAGTAGTAAGTTGTAAACTAGGGACTTAGGAAAACTAAAACAGAGCAACTATTCATCATTTCATCTATGTGAATTCCAGGTCATTCTTACCGTACATCTTTTATTTTATTTAGTAAATAAAACATATCCTATTTATTATTTTTTATTATTTTAGATGCAAGGTGGATGATGGGTAAGTGGAAAATAAATAGGCAGAGGGGTTGATACAATTTACCTCAAGTGGGGGTCCTCCCCCAAGCTTGTTCTTCACTCACCTCCATGATGAGGGTTGAACCCTTGATGACGGAAGTATGCCGTGAGATCGGCTTGTTGTTGTTGTAGCGTGGAGTTGAGGTTGATGAATTGAGCGTCCATGTGTTGTTGCCAGTCTTGGGTACCTTGGACATGCCCATGGAGAGTGTTGTACATGTCACCCTTCCTTACTTCAAGCACCTCCATACGTCTAGAGAGGTCCGTCATTCCTTGGATATGATCGCGATGTCTTCTAGCTGAAGTGGAATGACATCTTCTAATAGATGTTGGAGGCAAGCTGCTAGAGCTTAAAGTTTATAGGGGTGTCTCCCATGTAGAACCTGGCCATCCATGCCAAGACGGACCTTCGTTCTCATACGATGGAGGTTGAGTCCATCCGGGTGCATCACCGTTGGGTTCTTTTCGTCTTCGTACTCATGGACCGTGGTGGTTGTCGGGGGCATGGCCTCCTTGTGCGGCTTCTAGTTACCCTGCCAAAGACATTACTTCTTCCGGCTTCCTCGATCAGAAGTAGGTTAATGGTTAGCCTCCCGCATTTGTACAAATGATAATCCAGGTTAGGTAACCGAATTTCATTTACAAAGCCAACATAATAAAATATCAAAGAGCCATCTTGATCATGCTTAAGGGTATGTCCTTGCACTAAATATTCTTCATCAATTAATTCTCTTTCATTTTCAATGTATTCAAATGAAGAATATTCAAGTGCTTCTACCCTAGTAGCAATACGGGTAATCAATGTAGTGCATTCAGTTGGCCCTACCCTTGGAATGTAGTCTAACCATTGTGTCATCATGGCAATAACTGGAGCAACTTTTATCTTTTTAATCATGGCGAATAAAATTTTCAGCTCATCATCGCGCACTATCCTTACATCTCCTCTAGGGAACATAGTCATAGCCACCCATCTATGCATGAAGCGTAAAGTGGGGTTGTGCAAGTGGCTATACCTAGGTGCACTACATCTGACCTCACCAGTTAAATCTTGCCAAAAACATTGTTTGTTAAACTTAGGCAAAGTGTCTAAATCTAGCAAACAAGGTTTATGGAATCCTAGGATTTCACATAATTCTTTCCATAGAATGTTGTATTCTTTTTGAGTGTGCAAAGGAATTGTATGGAGAGAAGGCGTGAACCTTTCTCCTCTATGTGAGCAAAAGTTTCCCACCCTAGTGCATGCCAAATGGAAAAGAATTCGGAGTTCATGCCTATTTTGGAGATCAAATCCAGATCATAAGCTTTCATATGAGAAAACTCACGATCATGGAGGATCTTGCATGCTTGATCTTCAACTTTACTTTGGATGTCGAGGTCGTCGTCATGAAAAAGTTGGTGAGGGTTGCTCCTCTCACCCATGGGAGTGTCCTCTCCTACACTCCTCCTCCGTGAACTTGGTGTAGCAACTGAAGAGGGCATGCACTTGAGTCTCCGCCATGGCTTGAGCTTGCAGCCTCTTTCCTCTTTCCAAACAACCTCTTCATTCCTTTCATGGCCACAACAAACAAGAACACAACAAGGCAAAAACTCAAAAAAAAGGTGATGTTAGTGAAAACAAAACCCTGACAAATTTTCCCTTGAAGAACATGGGATAGTCTTCCAATCTTGGCATTAATGTCCTCTAGGGTCTTGTCATTAGTCGACAGCTTCTTGGATAGAGCATCATTGATCTTCAGCTGCCTAATGGAAAGTTCTCTCGAGTTGGGTTGATTTCCATTGTTGCCATTGTTGTTTTACCCTCCTTGAAAGAACAGGCGTGGTGGCCCCACCCTTGACCTCCTGGACGATAGCCATTGTTGTTTCTATTGTCGACTAGCTATAGGGCATCCTCAGTGATTTCTGAGCAGTCATTGCCCAAATGGCCCATGTTGCCACAGACTTCACAAGTGATGTGAGAGTCTAAGGCATAGGGATAGACGCATACTTCACCATTGCCTTGTCCATCAATTTTCTTCATAAGGACCTCCAATTTGGCAGTGATCATGTCTATCTCCTTCAAGTTGTGCATGCCTCACTGGCGGGTATGGAGACGCTCGCCACTCCAACCCATGTTTGACACCATCTTTTCAATGAAATCCTTGGCTTTGGGTAACGTCAATGAGAAGAAGGCACCTCCAGCAGAAGCATCAACACGGTCACGGACAGAAGGGATCAACCCATTGTAGAAGTTTTGGATGATGAGCCAATCATCCATACCATGGTGGGGACAAGCTAGGATGTATTCCTGAAGCCCTTCCCAAGCCTCGGGAATAGATTCCTTGACATCTTGGTGGAAGCTGGAAATTCTTCCATGTAGGACATTGGTCTTGCACAATGGGAAAAACATGGTGAGGAATGCCGTAGAACATTTCTCCCAAGTATCTAAAGCACTTCGGTTCACAAACAACAACTATTTTGTTCTCCCAAGATGAGAAAACGAAAATAGCCTAAGACGGACAACATTGGAAGATACGTCCTTTATCTTAAAAGTGTTGCAAATCTTAAACAAATATTGCAGGTGAGCACTTGCATCCTCGTTAGCCCTCCCACGAAATGGGTTGGCTTGCACCATAGTGATAAGGCCAGTCTTGATTTCGAAGTTTATGTCTCCTGTGTTAACAGTGGGCCCAAGAGGAACATTGTTAGCAGAGGGAGCTAAAAACTCTCGAAGGGTCTTCTGGGCCATTGGCGTTTGGTTTGTTGGTGCAGTTATGCTAGCTTGCTTCGCTTCTCAAAGCTTCTGAGGAGTAACGACACGAGGTCGATCTCCCAGAAGGGATTCGGGATCGTCAACAAAGTTTTTTGGCAAGTGAAAACCAATCATACACTACCCTGTTTTCACATAAAATGCGAAAACAAGAAGGGTCATCCTTGTAAAACCTACCAGGGTCGTGTTGTATTGATTAAATCATGTAATACTTTGGCTGCCTTCCCCGACAACGGCACCAGGAATGCTTGTTGATATTTCCTACGCACAACTAACAATTCATCCCTAGCAGTGGTGCCAGAAATGTTTGTTGGTAGGTTTTGATTCTTAAATGAACGTTCGCAAGCGCATGGAAATTATCGATGTAGCATTTCCCCATAAAAGAGTGTTCCCAAAGGGTGTCATTTATATATTCCCAAAGGAAGACTAGATGGAAGTAAAACAATTATCAAGTGGAAAGGCTTAGGTTGGTCTAGGTAGGGTTCTAGCAAGGATGGGTTAAATGATAAGCTGAGGTAGTGTGACACACACAAGAGCATTCTATCCTAAGGGGATAAATGAGGTAATAGAGGAACTAAGCTAAGAGTTAGGTAGAGACTCCTACTATGCTCCTAATGTACATATACATATCCTAAGTTAGTTACTAATGATCATATTAATTATGAATTCTCATGCTAAGTGGATTAACACATTGGGCACGGGTTTACCCCTAGCAACACTAGGAGACTCCTGCCAAGAGCCTATGGCATAGCCGAACGTGGAGGATTACAAAGGACGGATAGGGCTATCACCACCTACTGCCTACCTCTTCAATCCGTGGGTCTACGAGACATTCAACGCTACTCTCTATCCTAGCACCATGGTAGCATATTAAGATTTTACCTTAAGAGCCTAGGCACAAGCCATCCTAAGGCAATGAACTAAATCATCGTTGAACCAATGATAATTCATAGCATAAGTAATTCATGTTAACATAATCATATCATAGCTAATTAGACTATAGTGGAGGTTTATAGTGTTTATGATAATTTAATGAGGATGGTATAGCACGATCATAAATACTACTCCTACCACATACATGGAATCCACAAACAAACAAGAAACACTTCATCAAAGTATATGAACAAATGAAGACTAAAGATATCATCTTTATTATGAATAATGTCACAAATACAAATAGGAATATGGGAGACATACCTTTCACAATTGGGAAGAGACTCATTCTACTCCTCTCCTACTTGGACTATGGACTAGAGATTCTCCTCTCTACAGCCTATACTCCTCTAAACCTATGGAGAGTAGTGGGTACAATGGATGAATACTCAAGTGGTGTGTGTTGAAGTGAGGGTGAGGGGTCCTCTTTATAGCTTGGAGTATGGTTGGTTCCCGCCACCAAAAGCGCGCGAATCAGTAACCCATGAACACTTCAAGCCGGGAGAAGCCACCATGAAGAGTTTGACCAAGAAAGGCGCCAGGAACTAGTCGGCCGACCTGGTCCTGGCCCGTTTTGCGTTGTGCTTTCTCCAGGTGACTGCAAGGTGGGTCCCATTGACTGATATTGGTGCTACACAATTGGATGGCCTTGTATACTTAGGTTTGTGGGCCATTTAATCCATGTGGTGCCACGTGTCATCGCTTGATTGGCTGGAATGATATTTTATAGGATCCATCCCCTTGTTTCACTTCATTTCTGTATAGAATCCCTGCATGCACTACTTTCTCAAAGGACAAGTGGAAATAGGTTAAAAAGAAAGGTGATGTGTGCCAGAAATAACAATTCCTTCACATCATTGACTTATATTGACAGGTGAAATTGGTGTATAACAACCGTTAACTACCTTTAGCAACATGGCGCCTAGGAATCTAAGCAAGTCGGTATTGTGGAATGGGTTGGACTATTTTGGTTGTTTTGCTCGCTTTATATATAATGACCAGTTCATGGAGTGACCATCGAGCATTTATAGTGCCACCACAGGGCCAAGTATGGGTGCGGCTTAGCTGACTAATTAGTGCATTGCCGGTACTATTTGGACCATTAAGAATGCTCAAGGAACGGGTAGTCGGATGGGTTTGTAGAGATTGGTGGGACTACCCTGGGATCTGAAAGGTTCAAGAGGGGGCCCTTGGTTGGATGTGCTCAGTTGGAGACATCACCACCAGTGAAAGATCAGTGGGGTCTAAATGTACTAGTAATCACTTTGTAAAGGCTATTTTGTGATCTCTTGGCCACATACCTAAGGAAGTGTGGGATGGCATAATTGAGGTTCCATAGTCATCGAAAGGTGATGAAATCACGAACTTGTGGGTAAAGTAGTACAGCCTCTGCAGAGTGTGTTTAAAACTATCATGATAGCAGTGCTCCCGAACATGAGCAACATGGACCCACACATGATTATAATTTGGACTTGAACATGGTTTCATGGCTGGAATTAAGTTGGGAATTGGTATTGGTTAATTAATTGGCTTTGGTATATGACATTGATGAACATGAGGTAAATGAGCAGTTATGAGTTGGATATGGATTATTATTGCTAGTATTGGTTATTTAAGTTGAAATTGATGTTATTTGGGAAGGACCACACTTAATGATGATATAATTGCATTTCAACTGTTTTGAATGTACTTTTATGCAATTCGCCCAATTTATTATCATTCCTTGTTTAAGTTACATGTCATACTTTCCCACACTTGTTGTGTACGACATATGCTCACCCTTGCTATTCCCCCAACAAATTCAGACGCAGGCATCAATGTGGAGTACGAGGAGGTTCTTGAGAAGTTCTAGGCGCGCACGTTACTGTCAAGCTTGCCCGTGGAGTTTGGAGTCATAGTGTTTAGAGTTTTCTGCTGCACTTGTTTAGAGCTTGTATTCGAGACTATTTGGTTTGTAATAAGGTACTATTATTAGTATTATTATTCAATACATGGTTTTAAGCTGTTTATCGTTTGTGAATCACTTGTGTATGTGTGTTAAACATCTGGGGACACATATGCATCACGCTTGGTTCCTTTTCAGAACTGGGTGTCACAGTTATCCGGCGGGTACCGCTGAAGTTGTTTAGGTGGAAATCCGGAATTGCTTCATACTCGTGGATTTCGTGGTGCTCGACATGGAGCTCGAGAAGGATACACTGCTCATTCTTGGGCACCCATTCCTTAGCACCGCGAAGGCTCGCATAGATGTGGGAGCTTGAGAAATCCATTTCCATATCAATGGCAAGGAGGCAAAGTTTAACTTTTGCCCAAAGCTGGAGCAATGCTCCATGATCCATATCAAGTATGGGTCGATTGTTAAACACATTCAAGAGGTTGAAGTCACACCTCCAAAGGTGGACCCGTTCATTGCATTCATGAAAAATTGATCTATACAGAGAACCTGTCTTATCGTCCACGCCGACACCCTAAGAAGATGGAGAAGTCTGGGCCTCCCCAAAGGCCCAAGTCCACCAAGCCGCCAAAGAAGGAATAGTGGAAGAAGCAAGACAAGACGTCCAAGCCCATCCCCCTGGGCCCGGATGTCAAGAAATGAAAAAGGAGGAATGTCCATCTCATCAGACGGTGGCGAGACCTAGCCAATAGGTTAACTTGGTAGTTATCTTTTCTTTGATTTTTATTTTCTATTCATTTTTACCCACTTAGTTTCATTTTCTGTGCATATTTGAGTTTTCTTAGAAAGTTGAGAATCCTATATTCTCAACTATTATTTTTATTTCTTTATTTTCACAAAAAGAAAATTGTTGGGTTTTGAAAATAGGGTTCTTATTCGGAAAACAATTGTTATGAGCTGCAAATGTGTCTTTTCACCTACTTGCTAATTTTATAGCCGCTGGGGAGCCACCTGGCAAAAGGGAGAACAGGGGGCCCACTTTTAGGTTCGGTCGACCCCCTTGTTCGGTGGACTAGGGAAAAGGTGCATTTTGGCTCTCTTTCCTCCAACGGCTACATTTGATTCCTTTGTGACTGTTGGGGAGTGTAAACTATAAATGGTGGCCTTGAGGAGCACTCCTCTTCGCATTTCACCTCATTTCACACCTCCCAATGTAACTCTTTACTCACATTGTTTTTCTTGCTCTGCATTGAAGCACTCTTTCTCAAATCCAGCCCAAAAAGATTTGCTTTTGTTTGCATTTGCAATTTTCTCTCAAGTTCTTCAATGGAAAATTCGTTGGGGGTTTTAATTTCACTAACATCACCTCTTTCGAGTTTTTGCTTTGTTGTGTTCTTGCTTGTTGTGGCCATGAAAGGAATGAAGAAGTTGTTTGGGAAGAGAAAGGAGGCTGCAAGCTCAAGCCATGGTGGAGACTCAAGTGCACATCCAACTTCCGTTGCTACACCAAGTTCACGGAGGAGGAGTGTATGTGAGGACACTCCCATGGGTGAGAGGAGCAACCCGCGTCAACTTCTCCACAACGACGGTCTTGACATACGAAGTAAATTGAAGATCAAGCACACAAGCTCCTCCAAGATCGTAAGTTTTCTCATACAAAAGCTTATGATCTGGATTTGATCTAAAAAACGGGTATGGATTCCGAATTCTTTTCCATTTGTCTTGCACGAGCATGGGAGAATTTTGCTCACATAGAGGAGAGAGGTTCATGCCTTCTCTCCATACAATTCCTTTGCACCCCCTAAATTGGATTTGATGGTTTTTCTTTTAGATTATTTCAAAAGGAATACAACATCCTATGGAAAGAATTAAGTTAATCCTAGGCTTCCATAAATGTTATTTGCAAGATTTAGACACTTTGCCTAAGTTTAACAAACAAAGTTTTTGGTATGAATTGACTAGTGAGGTCAGATGTAGTGCTCCCAGGAATAGACACTTGCACAATACTACTTTACGATTCATGCATAGATGGGTGGCTATGACTATGTTCCCTAGAGGAGATGTTAGAACAATGCATGATGATGAGCTAAAAATTTTATTTTCCATGATTAAAAAGATAAAAGTTGCTCCAATTATTGCCATAATGACACAATGGCTAGATTACATCTTTAGGATAGGGCCAATTGAATGTAGTTCATTTATTACCCATATTGCTACTAGGGTAGGAGCACTAGAATATACTTCATTTGAATATATTGAAAATGGACGAGCGTTAATTAATGAAGATTATCTAGTGCAAGGACATACCCTTAAGCATGATTATGATGGCTCTTTGATGTTCTATTATCCCGGCTTTGTCAATGAAATTCGATTACCTAACCTGGATTTTCATTTGTACAAATGCTGTAGGCTAACCATTGACCTTCTTCCCATCGAGGAAGCCTGAAGAAGCAATGTCTCTGGCAGGATAACTAGAAGCCGCACAAGGAGAGCGGCCATGCCTCCAACAACCTCCACGGTCCATGAGTACGAAGAGAAAGAGAACCCTACATGTGATGCATCCAGATGGACTCAACCTCCATCATATGAGACCGAAGCTCCGTCTTGGCATGGATGGCCGGGTGCCGCATGGGACCACCCCTATCCACTTCAAGCTCTAGCAGCTTGCCTTCAACGTCCATAAGAAGATGTCATTCCTCTTCGGCTAGAAGTCATCATGACTACAGCCAAGGAATGACGGATCTCACTAGACATATGGAAGACCATGAAGTGACAATGGGTGACATCTACAACACTCTCCAATGGAATGTCTAAGGTACCCAAGACTGGCAACAACACATGGACACTCAATTCACCAACTTCAACTCCACGCTACAACAACAACAAGTCGATCTCGCGGCATACTTCCATCACCAAGGGTTCAACCCTCATCACGGAGGTGAGTGAAGAACAATCTTGGGGGAGGACCCCCACATGAGGTAAATTGTATCACACCCCTTGCCTTTTTATTTTCCATTCATCTACCATTCACCTTGCATATAAAAATAATATAAATACTTAGAGTAGATTAGTTTTCAAATAAAATAAAAGTTGTGCAGTAAGAATTATTTGGAATTCACATAGATGAAATGATGAATAGTTGCTCTGTTTAATTTTTCCTAAGTCCCTAATTTACACCTTACTACTCTCTAACATATTGTTCTCAATGGCTAAAATTACCTTTGCCTTGATTTGGAAACTGTGGGTAGCAAAAGCTTAATCAATTCTATGTTGTTGGAAAATATGATATAGTGATAGGGCTGCTATTTCTATTTTGAAGGTGAAACTTATATTTTCAGAGAAATTCTAAAAATATTAAGTTACTCTCATTTGATTGGAAATACCTACCAAAGCCATATGCTATTTTTATATTGATAGATCTTATGCATATGCTATTTGATCTTATGCATATGAGCTCTGTCAAACTAGTATAGACCAATGTGAGATTTCATTCATTTCATTTTTAATTCACGACTTCACTTGCACATGTTATACTTCTACACTAGAAGTAAGCACTCCCATCATACCACCATTCCAAAATAAAAACAGAAACTCCATACCCTTCATGCTTAGTACTCTCTCAAAATTTTTTGCATAAAAAGGGAGTAGAAGACATGGCTACAAGAAAAAGAAAAAGAAAATGCTTGCTTACATCAAAAGCATGAGAAAATAGTGAGAAGAAAAATAGCCATGTTTCATCCCTACAAAATAAGAGAGTCCACTCAAAAAGGAGCCGTCTCAAACTTCCACATCCACTTCCACTCCACCACACATGCACAAGTCTTGAATCAAATAGTTTTCAATTGATTTCTCCTAAGGCTTGCTTTTTTGACTTAGCAATATTATGTGTTGCAAATACGCCTACTATATTCCCTACAAGCTCCACATACAAGCCTTATTTAGTGGTAGGATGAATTTAGGCAAAATGCCTTGGTGAGGAAATATTTCCACTACACTCGAAGGAGACACTGAGAGAATAAATTGAGGTACTTATAATCTAAAATGAACTCTCCGGTATTGGACTGGAACTTGATTTCTACGGTATGTGTGCTCCATTTGCTGTTCTATCTTTCAACCACCCATGAATAGGAGGAGGCATAAGCCCCGTAATGACTTGAGATGGGTGAAGTAATATGCCAATTTTTGCAATAACAGGTAGGGTATTTTGTTGTGCACATGGTACTTTTGAAAAAAAATAGAACATTGTAGCAATTCCTGATCATCAATCTAAAGTCTTGACTTTGCTCGGGACGAGCAAAGGATAAGCTTGGGGGGAGTTCGTTAAAGGCTGTTATATACCAATTTCACCCGTCAATATAACTCAATTATATGAAGGAAATTCCTTTTATTGCACACATCCCCTTTCTATTTAACATATTTCCACTTGTCCTATGAGAAATAGTGCATGCAGGGAATTATTGCAGGAAATGAGGTAAAAGAGGGGGAGCAATCCTATAAAATATTATCCCAGCCAGTCAAGCGCCGACATGTGACACCATATGGATCGAATGGCCCATAAACAGATGTATCCGAGGCCATACAATGGTGTAGAACCCATATCAAGGGATGGGACCCGCCTTGCAGTGACCTAGAGAAATCACACAAGAAATGGTGCAGAGACTAGGTCGGCCGAACCTCCTAGTTGACTGACCCTGTCCTAGCGCCAAACTCGGTCAATAGCCATGTGTTGGCTCCTCCTGGCTCGAAGAAGTCGGTGGTGACTGATTTGCGCGCTTTTGGTGGCGGGAAGTGACCCTTCTCCACCTATAAATAGACCCCCTACCCTCACTTCATACACACACCATTGAGTATTCATTCCATTGTATCTACTATTCTCCATAGGTTTTGAGGAGTCTAGGCTGTAGAGAGGAGAGTCTCGTGTCCATAGTCCAAGTAGAAGAGGAGTAGAAGAAGTCTCTTTCTAATTCCTAATCGGGAAAGGTATGGCTCTCATATTCCTATTTGTATTTGTGCCTTTTCTCTTAATAAAGATGTTATCTTTAGTCTTCTATTGTTCATATACTTGGATAAAGCGTTTCTTGTTTATTGTGGATTCCATATATGTGGTAGGAGTAGTATTTATGATTATGTCATACTGTCGGTACCCTACGTACCGGGTACCCCTTAATACCACAAAGAGTACAAGGGAGTTCTACCTGACAGAGTAAAAAGACTCCTCGGGTCCCACATGTCAATTTGCACCGGACCCGCTCCCCTCATATGGGTAGCTCCTGGTTCAACACGTGTAAAGGAAAACCGGAACTAAGCTCCTAATAAAGGAAAGCTCCGGTGCCAACACGTGTACAACAGTCCCAGAGCTAAACCCCAGCAGAGAGAAGCTCCGGTGCCGACACGTGTATAGTAGCCCCGAGCCTAATCTCCCGTTAGGGAAAGCTCCGGAGCTTCCACGTATGGAGCCTTCGGACCTTCATGGACGCGTACACTGGCAGATCTCCTTCAACATGAGCCATCAAGTGTAAATAAAGCGGTAGTTACAAGATGTAATTACGTGTTGTTAATGCTATATTAACGACACACGATCAAGAGAGTTGTTAATAGGGGTAAGGCAGCCATTAAGGCACGTTATCACACTATTAAATATCCTTAATACTCTTTAGACAGTGTATTAGGCCATTAAAAATGCCAGGGCCACATGTCGGGCCAGGCAAGCTTTGTAACGGTCAGTCCTTAGAACTATAAAAGGGCTGCACTGCACGTACCCAAGGGACAGAGGATAGAGGCTATTCGAGCAGAGCCTAGCGAACATACTCACACAATACAACAACACAAATCCCGTGGAGTAGGGTGTTACGCTTAGGCGGCCCGAACCACGTAAATCTCTGTTGTCATCATCTTGATCTTGATCTCTGCGTGCCCCAACCACAAAAGAACCTCCGCGGGCTACTTCTTAGTGGGTCAGGGGGAAGTATCGTATCAAACACTTCGAGATTTGGCGCGCTAGGAAGGGGGAGCATGCAGTCCCGAGATCACAAGATGGTGAATTCAGCTGCTGGATCCTCCAATGGCAACCATGCTGGACAACCTGCCGAAGGTAATCCCTCCAACGACCAACAACCATCAGCTGCCATTGTTCCAACAGGCGCTATAGCACCACAACCGCCATCTGTTCTGGGAAACAATGCTGGTCAACAAGGTGGGGCTTCTGCGTCGATCACGGCATTGACAAACAACAACCTTGAGCATGCGCTCATCGCTGCGCGAGCTCTCCTGCAATGCTCACCGCCTCCAGGTGCACCACAGGGTGCTATGGAGCAGTGGAGGACTGATGTTGACCATCTGGTCGCAGCTGCGGCGGCAGGCATCAACAATCAAGGTCCTCCCCCTTCGGGGCGAGCACCATCTCAACGACGAACCTTGTCGGGCTGACTTGGTCCGCAAGTTTTGCACCAGAGGAGACGAGTTGCATCTCAGCAGGTGACTTTGTTGCCTCACGGGGCATGATGCACCCATACCATCACCAGGATCTCGACTCATGACTTGTGGTCGGAACTGGATCGCCGTTACCGGCAGTAGGGCGGCCGTGTCCACGTCGAGCGTGCTCGTGAGAGGTGAGAGGCTCGGGACAACCCTGCTCCTCAAAGAATAGGAGCAGGCTGTCCTGCCCTGCCCATGCATTTATGCATGGTCAGATGGCCACGGAAGTTCCGGCCTCATTTGCCGGAAAAATTTGACGAGACTGTCAACCCCACCGAATTCCTTCAAATCTACTCTACTGCAATACTGGCAGTAGGGGGTGATGAGGCTATAATGGAAAATTACTTCCCTTTGGCTTTAACTGGGACGGCAAGGTCCTGGTTGATGAGTCTCCCGCCCGACTCCATTAATAGTTGGGTCAGAGCTGTGCCAACAATTCACTGCCAACTTCGGGAGCCCCTACACCCGGCCCGACACTGAATTGGACCTATTTGCCGTAAAGCAAACATCGGGGGAATCGCTACGATCCTTCATCCAGCGGTTCTCTCAGGTACAAAATACCATTCCTTCAGTCTCGAGATCCTCTGTTATCATTGCATTCATACAGGGTGTTCGAGATAAGAAGATACTAGAGAAGCTGGCCATTAAAGAAGTTATTAGTGTCACGAAACTCTTCAGCCTAGCCGACAAATGTGCTAGAGCTGCAGAGGGCCATGAAATGCACTCCAAGCCTGCTCCGAAGGCCAACCAGATGTCCTCCAAAACTAAAGCCGCTACCTCCAGTAGTGGCAAAAATAAAAAGAAGCCCAACGGCAAAAAGAAGCCGTCGATCGGCGCTCCAGCTGCTGCTGCAGCTCCTGGAAGCTGGGGGCCAGGCCCCGAGAAGGAACCTCGACCTTCATCAGAAGATGGCAAAAGCTCCAAAGCATGATGTCCAATTCACAAGACGAATCGACACAACTTGGAAGAGTGTCGGGAGGTCCAGAAACTTGCTGAGTGCTATAACAAACGTAGGGAAGAAGCTCCTTTCCGTCAAAGGGAAGGAAAACAAAAAGTCAATGAAGCTTTGGCTGAAGAGGAGCTAGGTTTCCAGGACCCCAATAAGGTCTTGAAAGCCATTTACAACACTGTCGACGAAGACTCCGATGTCTCTGACAACGAACGTCGAAAGACCTTGAACACCATCTATGGTGGTTCTTGGGACATCACCTCTCGCCGCATCCTAAAGACAATGCAGCAGGGCATGGCCGTGGAAGCTCCCGCTGTTAAGGCAGAACCACATCAGAAGTGCATGAATACACCCATCATTTTCGACGCTTCGGGCTGCCTTTGAAATATGATCAGGGCTGGCCAACTCCCGTTGATGGTGTCACCCACCATTACCAATATCCAAATCCACCATGTAATGGTGGACGGAGGTTTCGGGCTAAACCTCATAAGCTTCAAAGCTTTCATTAAGCTTCAGCTCTGGCCTTCGGACCTTCGCCATCCCAACCTTTCTCTGGAGTAGGTCCGGGAACCATCGCTCTTCTTGGTTCCATCATACTCCCAGTGACCTTCGGGACCCGGGAGAACTATAGAACTGAGAAGCTGGTCTTCGACGTCGCGCAGATCAGTCTGCCTTTTAATGCCATTCTGGGCAGGCCAGCTTTATACAAGTTTATGGCTACTGCCCATTATGGTTACTTGGTGTTGAAGATGCCAACACCTACGGGCATTCTCCGGATATGTGGAGATGGTACCGCAGGAGTTACTGCACTGGAAGAACTCTATGCGCTTACCACAGCGCAAGAGGAAGCATACGGTAAGGAGCCAGCTCTGAATCCTCCAAGTATTCGTCACAAACGCTCTACCTCCGCACCTCGTGTGCAAGCAAGCGGCGACGCCAACATTCCTGTCAAAGTCATCCAAATTGGTTCCGATGCTGCTCAGACTACCCGTATATCATGGGATCTGAACAACAAATAGGAACACGCGCTCATCACTTTCCTACAGGCAAATGTCAACGTGTTTGCCTGGCAACCGTCGCAAATGCCTAGGATCCCTAGGGAGGTGATTGAGCACAATCTGAAGATCTACCCAGACGCACGACCTGTACACCAGAAGCCCCGAAAGCAATCAATCGAGCGACAAAACTTCATCCAATAGGAAATCAAGAAGTTGCTCGAAGCTAGATTCATCCGGGAAGTCTTTAATCCAAAATGGTTGGCAAACCCAGTTGTTGTACCCAAGGCCGGTGGGAAGCTTCGGACGTGTATTGACTACACCACCTTAAATAAGGCATGTCCAAAGGATCCATTTCCACTACCTAGAATAGATCAGATAGTGGACTCCACCTCCGGTGAGCTATTGTGTGTCTTAGATGCATATTCTGGATATCATCAAATCCAAATGTCTAAGGAAGATTAAGAGCATACTGCCTTCATAACAGTAGATGGATTGTACTGTTATACTGCCATGCCATTTGGTCTTAAAAATGCTGGTTCAACATTTGTGTGAGTCGTGTACAAAACATTTGGATAGCTAATTAGAGACTTGGTGGAGGTGTATGTCGATGGCATCGTTGTTAAGATCAAAAATAAGGATTCACTCCTTGACAACTCACAAGCCGTCTTCGACAAGCTGCGCACCACGTGCAGCAAGCTGAACCCAGACAAGTGTGTCTTCGGGGTTAGCTCCGGGAAGATTCTGGGGTTCTTGGTGACTCACCAAGGAATTGAAGCGAATCCGGTGAAGATCAAGGCCATAGAAGATATGCAGCCCCCAGCCCGCATCAATGATGTCCAGAAGCTAACTGGATGCCTAGCTGCGCTTAGTCGGTTTATCTCAAGACTGGCAGAACGGACGCTACCCTTCTTCAAACTCTTTAGGAAGTCCGGACCGTTTCATTGGTCTAAAGAAGTAGAAAAGGCGTTTCAGGAGCTGAAACAACTCCTCACTATACTACCAATATTGGTAGCTCCTAATCCTGGTGAGCCTTTACTGCTTTACATTTTGGCAACCACCGAAGTTGTCAGTATGTTCCTAGTTGCGGAAAGACTGGAACCACATCCAATCCAGGAGTCCAGACCCCTCCGGGAGGGTCCGGAATCACCTGAAGACGTGACTGGGACTAAGCTCCCAGACACAGAACCTCAAGATGAAATGTTAGGAGATCAATCTCATTCGTCTGAGGAGGTTCACCTGGCTAACCAAGATGATTTGGATCCTCTTAGTGAGGTCCGGGTTGAACAAGAATGAGTTTTGGAACCCTAAGGGAGGGTCCAATAAGCACAACCTGAAGGTCTAGAACCCTCCAGCAGGGTTCGGGTCCATGGAGAGGAAGCTCCGCGTCCTTCTGAAAGGGTCCAGACCATCCAACACCCCATGTACTTCATAAGTGTAGTACTCCATGACGCCAAGACAAGATACATTGAGGTGCATAAACTACTTTACGCAGTTCTTATCGCCTTAAGGAAGCTTCATCATTACTTCCAAGCCCACAAAATATTAGTGGTAACTTCTTTTCCACTGCGTGCTATTTTGCATAATCCTAATTCTATGGGAACATTGCAAAGTGGGCAGCAGAACTGGCCGAATTCGATCTAGAATTCGTGTCAAGACAAGCAATAAAAAGTCAAGCCTTGGCTGACTTTGTGGCGGAATGGACTACCACTCCATCAAACCCTGGGGGCCATAGTGAGCAGAAACCAGAACTCAAGGTTCCGGTATTCACCAAGCCTCACTGGACTCTCTACTTCGACGACTCTGTGCAAAAGCAAGGGGTTGGAGCTGGAATCCTTCTCCTGGTTCCGACCGGGGAGAAGGTCAAGTACATGGTACACCTTGATTTTAAGGCAACCAACAATATGGCGGAGTATGAAGCCCTCATCTATGGTCTCAAGGTGGCACTATCTTATGGTGTCAAACAGCTGTTGGTGAAGGGAGATTCGAAACTCATCGTAAAACAAGTCAAAGGTGAATGCTCCTGCAACAATTCTCGATTAGCTGCTTATCTCCTTGAAGTCTAGATGCTTCAGAAGGTCTTCGAAGTCTTGGATCTCCATCATGTTCAGCGTCTACATAACGCTGAAGCTGACGAACTCTCGACAGAAGCCTCAGCCAGAGCTCCGACTCATGACAGAATCTTCGTCTAGAGGTTGTCAAAACCAACAGCTCAGCCTGCCGAACTGATTGAAGGGGGCGAGACCAGCACCACAAAGTTGGCAGTCCCGGTGGCCCTGCTACCATGGCGTCCACCAAGGGTCGTAGGCGCTGTCGGAAGCTCCAAGCAACCCAGCACTCAAGACTCAGAAGCTCAAGTAAGCTCCAATGCATGGATCTCGGAGATCTGAAGCTACTTGAAACACAATATCCTTCCTGAAGACAGTGTACCTGCTGACTGGATTGTCAGATTGACTAAAAGATACACGTTGGTAGAAGGGGATCTCTACCGACGCGGTGCCAATGGCATACTAATGTGATGCATTGCAAGGGAAGAAGGCCGCGAGCTCCTTGCGGCAATCCATGGAGGCGAGTGTGAGAACCATGCTTCTTCTCACACGCTGGTCGGTAAAGTATTCTGGCATGGCTTTTACTGGCCTATAGCACTTCAGGATGTGGTTGAGCTAGTGAAAAAATGTGAAGTGTGTCAATTCCATGAAAAACAGATTCAGACACTAGCTCAATCGCTACAAATGATATCTCCTACATGGCCATTCGCTGTGTGGGGCATGGACATCTTGGGACCTTCCCCAAAAGCCGTCGGAGGTTACAGGTTCCTGTATGTCGCCATCGACAAGTTCACCAAGTGACCGGAAGCAACTCCAGTTGTGACAATCAACAAGCAATAAGCAATCAAGTTCTTGAAGTCCATTATATGCAGATTTGGAGTTCCGAACAAAATCATAACTGACAACGGAACTCAATTTACAAGTGCTGCATTCCAAGAATATTGCGAAGACCTCGGCATTCAACTTAGCTACGCCTCAGTAGCTCATCCAGCAAGCAATGGTCAAGCCGAGAGAGCAAATGCAGAAATCTTAAAAGGACTCAAGACACGCACATATGAGCGCTTGAAAAAGCACGGAGCTAACTGGATTGAGGAGCTTCCATCGACATTATGGGCAAATAGAACAACTCCAAACAGGTCAACAGGGGAAACTCCATTCTTCCTGGTGTACGGAGCCGAGGCAGTCCTTACTCTGGAGATCACATTGGGGTCCCTCCGAGTCCGGACCTTCGATGAAGCCATGCAGGAACAGCTCCAGCGTGAAGACCTTGACCTCGTCGATGAGGGAAGGTGCCAAGCAGCTGTTCAAAACGCACATTATCGCCAAGCACTCAGGCGCTATCATCAAAGGCATGTGTGCGACCGACAGCTCGAAGAAGGCGACCTGGTGCTTTGGAAGATACTAACTCGTGAAGGAATGAATAAACTTTCCCCCGGCTGGGGAGGTCCATTTCGAGTGATCAAAGTATCCTGACCCGGATGCGTTCGCTTGGCAACTGAGGATGGGACACCACTTCCCAAATCCTTGGAACATTGAGCACATCCATAAGTTTTATGCCTAGAATCACAGAGGTGAGTCTGTAATTACACACAATGCATGTTGTAGAGTTGTTATATAGAGACGAGCAAGTCCTCCAGGAGAACATCCGGACCCCTCTGGGAGGGTTCGGGAAGTTCAAGTAACACATGAGACAGTCACAATACTAAAATTGTAACTACTTGCTCTGGGCTAGTACAAGATGTATAGCACATTTAGCATGGTCCAGCACCCTAAGTGTGTCCTTGTTTCCCATGTAATCTGGACCTATTATGAAAGGCATTGTTGTGTGAAAACAGACTCCACATGCATTTACTTTTTGTGCAAGGCTCAATATATCAAGTCATTTTCACCCCTCTTGTCTATAATGAAGTTGTACAAATATTTTTGAGCTTTGTTCCAAGTAATTCACATGTATTACAAGCCTTATTGATAGTATTTTTGGATCTTAACATTGCTACATAGTCTACTTGCCTGAACGCCAAGCCAACATAGGTACGGAATGTGCTATCGGCTTAGCATGGTCCTGCACCCTAAGTACGCCGCTGTACCTACACCCCGACAGGCCTCAGTAGGGTGATTACTAAAAAGGCATGCAGATCTAGAAAGATTATATCAAAACGCTCATTATCATGTCAAGTTTCTTCGATCCTAAAGTCCATATAAGAATAATAAGTCACAACCAATTTATAGACAAGAGGACGAATTTTACATTCTCTCTTGCCTTTAATGTGCAGGAAAAGCAAAAATTCATAGCAATGGTCGACGACGCCGGAGCTACTAATCGCTGACATCCTCCAAGGGAGCCTGCCATCAATGCTTCATACGTTGACAGTGGGTATTGTCGGAGCTACTAAGCTCCTGCAACCCTCGGAGGTCTATCATCGTCGACTCATGCGTTGGCATCGGCTACTACTGGAGCTACGAACCTCTGGCAGAAAGGAGGATTTCATTAATCAAAAGTACTGGATTACAAAATTGGGGTTACAAGGGGCAAAAGGAGAAATGTCCTAGCTGCTGGAGGATCTAAGTCCTGTGGAAAAACGAAGTAACCTTCTTAGCAGCTTCTTGGACACTAGCTCTGGCGGCATCCTCTTCCTCGGCGATGATTCCTTCAAAGACCGGATCAAGGGAGAACTGGGGGGTCTTGGCTTTTGTAACATGCCAAGACATACTCGGCGACGTTCTTGGCCAAGGATTTACCCACCGTCTCCAGCTGATCGGCGATGACATTACCCATCGCATTGAGTTTGCTGCCAGCAGAGCCAAGTGCCGCTAGCGTCTGGTCCAGCTCCTGCGCTAGGTCTTCTGGGCGTATGGACTAAAACCAAGAGGCACAAGGGCCCTGTCCGCACATCCCAAGAAGTCCCATACCATCAAGGACTCAGTTGCCTCCGAGCTCCGCAGCTCTTCCAGTAACCTCCGGGAGACCGCTGGCTCCGAGATCTTCCAGGCAAGGTGCTTGGCCAACTTAACATGCTGCTGCATGTTCTCAGCAACTTGCTTCTCCCGGTCGGCCAGCTCTGTCTCCTAGAGGTGGATGCGGTTTCGCCTTTCAGCTAGGTCCTTTTCCCTTCCTTTGACTCTCTTCTCCCTAGTGGCAACGTCAGACTCTCTTTTCGAGAGCTCTTGCCCCACCTTACAGTTCTTCTTCCTTTCTTCTCCTTCCATAGATCCAGCATTTTGCTGTGATCTGCCAAATTCTGCTCACCCAGAGTCAACTTCTGGGTGACCTCTGCCTCTCTCTTCATCACATCCTCCTGCTGCTCCAGGAGTTTTTCTTCCCTTGCATCTAGGTCCGCTCGACGCTTCAGGAGAATTTCATTCAATTCATTAAGTTTTTCGTGACGCTGGTCAGCACCAACACGTCTCTACTTGGCTTGCTCTAGGATCTCCCCGGAGTTAGCGTCGAGCGCCCGAATGGTGGCTTCCTTCCCCTCCATTAGCTTGTTCCAGTATTCTAAGCAGACCTTCTCCCTCTTAATCCACTCCTTCTGGTCAGCCAGTCTTGTTTGGGCAGGCCTGGTCTCAAAATGGAGTCTGTTGCGCCAATGCCTCAAAGTGTGGCGCTCCTCCTCCGAGGCTCTGCTCTCATGATCGAAGGCAAGATGGACCCGTCGGAGACTTGAGTAGGCACTGTCTATGGACAACGCTAGAGTGATAGGTTCTGGGCCTGCTGGGACCATTTCCGCAGGCTCAAAAAGATTTTCAATTACAAAAATTGGGTCCCATTGTACAATAGTGGTCCCATGGACTGCTGCAGTGCTAGGGCCACTCTCGGGAAGCCCCTCAGTGGTAGAGGAGGAAGAACCCGTTGGGGGAATTCCCACCTCTGGTGCGGGAGTTGAAGGTGCCGCTTCCGTACCTTCAGTCGTAGGCTCCGAGGATGGGGGACCTGCCGCCACTTCCTCAAGCTTCTCCAGCTCTAGCCCAGGTACCTCCGGGACAACTACTCCAGAGCTTCCCACCTCTGGAGTAGTAGTCGGGGATTCAACTGGGGCCTAAACCGCCGCTGGCTCAGGCTCCGGCACGACGGCTACTTCTGGTTCAACGATCGGAGCTTCAGGCGCCTCCGGCTCAACCGCCGGACTTTCAACTGCTTCTGGCATAAGGGCCGGAGCTTGAGTGATTTCCGGCTAAATAGTTGGGGCTTCAACTACATCTGGCTCAGCATCTAGGGCTTCGACAACTTCCGGCTCAAAAACCGGAACTTCTGGCACAGCCGGTGCTGGAGCATCAACCTTCGTCACCGTCGCCAGGGGTGTATCTTTGATTTCTCCCCTGTGGTCCGGCGCTACCACGGGAGCTTCGGGTGAGGACTCTGTGTCCAAGTTCACGACAGCTGGCGCCAGAGCTGTCGCGACTTCCACCTCCGCTTGACGAGGATGCTTAGTGCTCAAAGCCAGAGCCTCGGCAGGTGTAGCCTCGACCGCTGCAACAGGCGCTGAAGTTCTTGGTCCTTTCTTTGACACCCTACAAACAAAGGGAAGAGAAGGTTAAAGACACATCAAAAACAAGACTAGCAATTTAGGGAGAGCAAACAATGATTACCTCGGGAAGCTACCACCCCAGTCACCTCGGAACCTCTTCTTCTGAGGCCCGGAGCTAGAGCCCACCAAGTCTGGTGAGACAACTGCTTCGGACCTCAGTTGAGGACCACTCGCGGCAGCTGGAGTTCTTTTGGCTGGAGTTTCTCTTGGCTGGGAAGAACTCTCAGGCCTGGAGCCTTTAGCCAGCACTAAGGCCGGGGTCGACTGCCCGGAGCTGACACTTCTTGAAGCCGCTGGCACCAGAGCGGGGGTAGCTGCAGAAGATCTCCCTTGCTGGGGAGAAGGATCTGTCGTGGAAGGAGCAGGTCTGACGGACCTCCCATCAGCATGCTTCAAGTTCCTCTTCCGACTGGAGGGCTCAGCTGGCTCTTTACTCTTGCCCTTGCCGGTGTCTTCAGTCTTTCGGCTCGGGGCGGAGGCAGGACCACCCTCGGAAGCTCCGGGGATCACCAATCTGATGGTCGAATGCCTTTCTACATCGCCAAGGTCATCAAGCACCGGCATACTCCTCCGGAGCTCCCTACTGAACTGCGCCTCCATGTTCAGAGGGAGGAAGGCCGCCGGCGGAACTAAGTCATCACCGTTGACATTTATCCCATGCTGGAATTTCTTGAGATGAAACTCCAAGGATTCATCGTCCAAGTTGGATTTCAGACCGGTTTCAATCCGGTCGTCATCCATCACGCTGTTGAGGGCCCACGCGAGCTTCCCCCTCTTCTTCAGTGGAGCCCACCTGTTGACAAGGAAGTTGCAAAAGACCATCTGGGGGGTCACTCCACCCTCCACGCACTCGCAGATCCTGGTCAAGACAGGGTCAAAGGCATTTGACAGCACCAGAACTACACTCCAGGTGTCGGTGTCAACATTGGAGAGACCTTCGGGCAGCTACAACTTCTCGTGCTCCTCCGCCGCAATGATGATCCAATCTTTCTTCCAGTCGTCCCACTTGCCGGAAGGAAATGATCTCAAGTATTTGAAGGGGCAGTTCTTGCACTTCACAAAATAGTAGAAGCCAAGAGGCTTGGACCCCTTGGCGGTGGTGTGGATGGTGAAGAAGGTGCGGAAAAGCTCGACGCAGGGGGGAATACCCACCCACATCTCGCAAAAGTGGACGAATGTTGCCATGAGAAGAAGATAATGGGGGCTAAGGTGATACTACTGTAGACCATAAAAGTCTAGAAGCATCAAAAGAAAAGAAGAGAAAGGTGGAATGAATCCCACCATGGCGTACCCTGTGAGGTACACCATATCACCATTGCGCTCTTTCTTTGATGGGACCTTGCCGGCATGGACCAAATGGTTGAAGGAGTCGCTGGACCACCCCATGTAGGTTCGGACCTTCTTTAGATAATCATCGCTCTTGAGGGAGCTCTTGGGGAGACCTAACTCCATCGCGGCAAAGTGGAGCAAAGGATGGGAAGTTAGGCGGATTTTGGGAGGCTCTGAGCGCAAATGTGATCGAAGGCGTAAAGAGTCCTCAAACCATGCACACTTACCCTCTTAAGTAAGCCTTTGCGATGCTTGGATGGAAACCGCAGAAAGAATGAAGGACATTTGAAAAGTCTACCCCATCAATGACGAGTGGGCCTGGGGCCATCCCGACGAAGGGATCGAGGTTCTTACCCAAGGCAAACTGTTGCCAAGATGAGCGGCGGGAAACCCAAAGTCGGCGCTCCGACAGGGCATGCGGAACCGATATGATTTTCGTATTGGGAATCGGCAACCTTCAATTGCGTGAGATTCACACTCAAAGATCTCATCTGCTGCATTCATAACAAGCCACACGTCGAAGGTTCACTCCCAGACCGTCACTCTATCGGCGCATCAGGAGACTTGTGAAAATCAAAACGTGGGAATTGATAATGGCCCCACCTTTGGTAGGATAACTTAACCCAAATGGTTCCTCCCAGAGGTGGGCCCGGGGGCCACTGTCGGTACCTGCGTACCGGGTACCCCTTAATTCCACAAAGAGTACAAGGGAGTTCTACCTATCAGAGTTGAAAGACTCCTGAGGCCCCACATGTCAAATTGCACCGGACCCGCTCCCCTCATAAGGGTAGCTCCTGTGTCAACACGTGTAAAGGAAAACCAGAACTATGCTCCTAACAAAGGAAAGCTCCGGTGCCAACACGTGTACAACAGTCCCGGAGCTAAACCCCAGCAGAGAGGAGCTCTGGTGCCGACACGTGTACAGTAGCCCCGGACCTAATCTCCCGTAAGGGAAAGCTCCAGAGCTTCCACGTGTGGAGCCTTGGACCTTCATCGACGCGTACACTGGCAGATCTCCTTCAACACGAGCCATCAAGTGTAACTAAAGCAACAGTTACAAGATGTAATTACGTGTTGTTAATGCTATATTAACGACACACTATCAAGAGAGCTGTTAATAGGGGTAACGCAGCCATTAAGGCACGTTATCACACTATTAATCATCCTTAATACTCTTTAGACAATGTATTAGGCCATTAAATATGCTAGGGCCACATGTCGGGCCAGGCAAGCTTTGTAACGTTCAGTCCTTAGAACTATAAAAGGGCTGCACTGCACGTACCCAAGGGACGGGGGATACAGGCTATTCGAGCTGATCTTAGCGAACATACTCGCACAATACAACAACACAAATCCCGTGGAGTAGGGTGTTACGCTCAGGTGACCTAAACCTAAAAGTGCATCTAGGACTCCCTTGTGTGTTTGGGATGATTTATGACAAGCAATTGAGATCCTAACCTCTTTGTTGAGTTGAGTGCAGGTTTTAATAGAAAATGAGCAAATTACCAAAAAGAAGGAAGAATGAGGAGCTAAGTGGAAATGAGCTCAGGGAAGAAGAATAGTAGATCATTATGTATGGAGTGTCTTAAGAAAACACATCCCAAGAGCTCAATCACAACTTAACAAAAACATTGCACAAAGTTACATAGGACCGGACTAGTCCGACAGACACCGGACTAGTCTGATATCCTTTCTGCACCATATCGGACAACTCCGATATATATCGGACTAGTCCGATATCCTTTCTGACTAGAATCGGACTAGTCCTTCCCAGTGTGGACTAGTCCTCAAAACACTTCACAAGTCGCACAAAATCGGACAAGTCTGATCATAACCGGACTAGTCCGATATTCTTTCTGATCCAAATCAGACAAGTCCGATATTTACACGGACTAGTCCGAAATACCCTCTGAACTAAATTTGATAAGTCCTCCAAGTGCGGACTTGTCATCCTATACACTTAGGGCTTCACATGTCCGGACAAGTCCGATGACTATCGGACTAGTCCGAAGATTTCCAGTAGCGAAATCGGACAGGTCCGCTCCTAGCCGGACTAGTCCGATATTTCGGGACACTTAGGGTTTGCTACACACAGCACACCGGACTAGTCTGGTGACCACCACAGACTAGTCCGATCTTTCTGAACCCTAATGGTCACTTTTAGAAACCCATATAAATAGAGTTGTATGGCCGTATTTTACACTCTCTCAATCCTTTGAGGATTCACTCTAGTTCATTGGAGAGACACATTCAACACCACATTGAGCTCTTGGTTTGATTCTCTAACACACTCCTGCAATTTATTTGTAATCTTTTGAGTGTGTTCTTGGTGGTATTTTGTGTTGTAATCCAAGGGAGCTCTCAACGTGTGAGAAAGCCCCTTGAATTCGGTTATTCACCCCTTTGAGATAAGTGGAAGAGGATTGGCCTTCGTGGCGATCCGACGAGGGTAGGGTTAGAGAAGACCCGGTCCTTTTGTGGGCTCCTCAACATGGATGTAGGTTGCCTCTGTGGGAACCGAACCACGGGATAAATCTCTTGTGTTCTTTTTGTGCTCATTGTCCTTACTTCATATCAATCTAGGGTTACAAATTGATCTTGATTACTTTACGTTGAAATATCAAGTATAAGTTTGAATTGTGATATAACCTGATTCATAACCTTGTGACACTTTGTTTAATCGTATACCTCCGCTGCATATATTGAAGAACAAAGTTAATCGATCAAACCTAATCAATCTAGTCCGTATACACCGGACTAGTCCGTACTTTATCGGACTAGTCCGATTTCTCTGGTTTTGAACTGGTTGTTAAGTGTTGCAGGATCCGACAATTTTCAAAAAGGCCTATTCACCCCCCCTCTAGGCCACATTCAATTGGTATCAGAGCAGGTTCTTCAAGAAAGAGACTAATCGCTCGAACGAGATCATGTCGGATATGAAGGACACCCACAAGAGCAACAACCAAGAGAAGGTTGATGATGAAAAGAACCTCAAGGTGGAAAAGCTCCTCGACTTCGAGGACGACGATGAGGAGACGCTGGAACTAAAGGTGATCCTAAGAAAGAAGACACTTTCCAAAGGGAAAGTAAAAGTTGAAGAGAAGAAGAAGGGGAGTAGTCACACCGACTACTCCCGATATCCTTTTAACTATGATCGTCTCAATTCCAATAGCAACCATTATTTATCTATCCCACTTGGAAAAGCCCCACACTTCGATGGAAGTGATTACTCAATGTGGAGTCAAAATATGAAAATGCATCTAATTTCCCTCAATCCAAGTTTGTGGCATATTGTGTGCACAGGGATAGATATTCCAATCGACAGCGAAGAGCTCACCCCCAGCCAAGAGCAGGCAATTCACCGAAATGCTCAAGTCGCGGCCGTAATTACCTCTTCACTCAGTTGAGACAAGTTCACCAAGGTAGATGGACTCGAAATTGCAAAGGATATATGGGACACACTACAAACTGCACATGAAGGTGACCGACATGTGCGTGAAGCAAAAATCGAGATGATTGAAGGTGAGTTAGGAAAATTTGCAATTGAAGAAGACGAGTCACCCCAAGACATGCAAAACCGATTAAAGACACTCGTCAACAAAGTCATGTCATACGGAAGTAAGAAGTGGAATGATCACGAGGTGGTAAAGCTCATCCTTAGAGCTTTTATGCCTCGCAACGTCACACTATGCTCCATGATCAGAGAAAGCCCCGAATACAAAAGGTTGACTACGGATGAATTGCTTGGGAAGATCATCAACATCGAGATGATGGAAAAACAAGCAAAACATGTCAAGGAGATTGCCGACCTCACTTCGGCAAAGAAGAAAGGGGTTGCTTTGAAGTCCACTCTCAAGCCCCTATCCAAAGAAGCTAGAGAGGCACAACTAGAGGAAGATAGTGATGACGAAAGCAGTGAATTGGATGAAGAAGACATGATATTGTTCATGATGAAATTCAAGAGAATAATGAAAATGAGACAAGGTGCAAAGTCAAGCGAAGGAAAGTACAAGGAAAGAACGAAGCCAAAGTTGAGACAGGCATGCTATAATTGTGGTGAGTATAACCACTTTATAGTTGATTGCCCATATGAGGAGAACAAGAAGAAGACCAAAGAAACCAAGCCTCAACCCAAGAAATTCTTCAAGAAGAAGAAACAAGCCGAACAAGCGCACATTGGGAAGAGTGGGACTCAAATGATGAGTCCTCATCATCCAAAGAAGAAGAGATGGCTAGCATAGCCATTGAGAAGACATCCAAGAAGTCTACCCTTTTACCCACACTTGGCACATGGAAGGGAGATGGCACTTGCCTTATGGCAAAGGAAGGTAAACGCAAGGTAACCATTAAACCCCCTTCTGTGCATTCCTATTCTAGCGATGATGAACTCAATAGTGATAATGAGGACATGCTTATTGGACTAGATAGGAAAACAACTACTAAAATGAAATTTTTGCTTGATCAACTTAATGAGAAGGAGAGGTTAATACATCGTCAACTGGACATGATCATCTCCCAAAAGGAGGAACATGTCGAACTTGACAAACTTCTAGAACTTGAAAAGGAACGAAGCAAATCACTAGAGCTTGAGTTAGCCTCGAGCAAGGAAACTTGCCTGGAGCTAACTGATTCAAATGTCACAATCAAGGACCAACTTGCTGACCTGATCAAGGTTAACAAGATCCTTGAAGTGCAGGTTGAGTCACTCAAGCTGTGTGAACCTTCCTCCTCTTCAAGTTCACCTTCTCAACTAACTAAAACTGATTTTGCTCATGCTTGCACATGTAAGAAAAGTGACACCGGTTTGAAGGATAAGTTAACTTCTACAAAGGAAAAACATCCTGCCCAAAGTGGCATATTTTACATGGAGAAGATCAAATATGCACGTAGTGCATACTTGGTCAAAAGACCTCCAAATGTCAAATATGGCATTTGTTATTCCTATGGTGAAAAGCAACGTGCTAGAAGCCATAAGAATAACAAGGAGAGGATTACCTTTGTAAAAGGAAGGCTCTCTCAAATTGGAAAGTCACAGAATAATACTGCAACTACACATGAACACCGGACTAGTCCGGTCGGTGTTCGGACAAGTCCGGTCCTCCGGACAAGTCCGGCCCCCCAGACTTGTCCTGTATACAAACAACAACAGCTATTGTTTAAAATGTTTGATGCCTCCTATGTGTTAATGAGAAATAATTTTGGCAAGGTTTATGCTCATTATGTTGGGCCACGCCATGGGAACACCAAGTCTCATGTGTGGGTGCCCAAATGTATTGTAACTAACCTCCAAGGACCCAAGCAAGCTTGGGTACCTAAAACCAAGACATGATTTGTTTTTGCAGGCCTATTCCTCCGGTGGATCTAAATGGGTGCTAGACAGTGGTTGCACCAATCATATGACTGGGGAAAGAAGAATGTTCGTGGAATATGAAGAGAATGAGGAGCCAAACGAGGGCATCTACTCTGGAGATAATAGTCAAGGAAAGGTGCTCGGTACCGGTAAAATTGCAATATCCTCCAAACACACACTTTATCATGTTTTACATGTTGAATCTCTGGATTATAACCTGCTGTCCATATTTCAATTATGCGACAAAGGTTATAATTGCTCGTTCACTAACGAGGGTGTGACCGTTTCTAGGAGGAATGATGGTTACGTTGCATTCAAGGGTATGTTAAAGGGAAAGCTCTATCTTGTTGACTTCAACAAGGATAAAGCTGAAGTTGACACATGCTTGATTGCAAATACCAACATGGGTTGGCTGTGGCATAGACGGCTAGCGCATGTTGGTATGAGGAACCTTCAAAAACTCCTCAAAGGTGATCACATCCGAGGTTTGAAGGATGTTGTATTTGAGAAAGACAGGCCCTGTAGTGCGTGCCAAGCCGGGAAGCAAGTTGGAGCACCTCACCCCGCCAAAAACGTCTACAACAAGACCACTTGAGCTCCTACACATGGACTTGTTTGGTCCAATAGCCTACATAAGAATCGGCGGTAACAAATATGGTTTAGTTGTCGTTGATGATTTTTCTCGCTTCACTTGGGTTTTCTTTTTGCATGATAAGTCAGAGACACAAGGAACACTCAAGAAGTTCTTCAAGTGAGCTCAAAACGAATTCTCATTGACAATCAAGAATATTCGAAGCGACAACAGCACGAAGTTCAAGAACACTCAAGTGGAGGAGTACCTTGATGAAGAAGGCATAAAGCATGAATTTTCAGCGCCATACTCCCCACAACAAAATGGAGTTTCCGAAAGAAAGAATCGAACACTCATAGAGATGGCAAGAACAATGCTCGATGAGTACAATACATCAGATCGATTTTGGGCGGAAGCGATTAACATCGCTTGCCACACTGTAAATCGACTCTATCTTCATCGACTACCCAAGAAGACATCATATGAGCTACTCACCGGTAACAAACCAAATATTTCATATTTTCGTGTTTTTGGTTCTCCATGTTATATCTTGAACAAGAAGCCTAGGACTTCAAAGTTCGCTTCAAAGTCCGATGAAGGTTTCTTGCTTGGTTATGATTCGAACACTTACGCCTATCGTGTTTTCAACAAGACCTCCGGACTTGTTGAAGTAGCACGTGACGTAGTGTTCAATGAGACTATTGGCTCCCAAAAGGAGCAAGTTGATCCATGTGAACTAGGTAAAGAAGAAGCTCCTTGTCAAGCATTGAAAAGAATGGCTCTAGGTGAGGTTCAACCAAAAGAGCCACCTCCACACGTACATGACGAAGATGAACCACAAGAGGAGATCAACGATCAAGGGGGAGCTTCAACACAAGATCAACCACAAGGATACGAAGACAATCAACAAGTCAACGAAGGTGATGACTTAGGGGGAGAAGCAGATGATCATGAAGATACAACTCCTCAAGTGCCACACCCAAGAGTACACCAATGCATCCAAAGGGATCACCCAATCGACAATATCATCGGTGACATCAAAAAGGGAGTAACCACTAGATCTCGCATAGCTAACTTTTGTGAACACTATTCGTTTGTATCCTTTTTGGAACCACGCAGGGTTGAAGATGCATTGAAAGATTCGGACTGGGTGGTGGCAATGCAAGAAGAATTGAACAACCTCAAGCGGAACGAGGTGTGGGAACTTGTGGCAAGACCCAATGCAAACATCGTCGACACCAAGTGGGTTTTCCGCAACAAACAAGATGAACATGGGGTGGTGACAAGGAACAAGGCACGACTTGTGGCCAAAGTGTATTCACAAGTCGAAGGTTTGGATTTCAATGAGACTTTTGCTCTAGTAGTTAGGCTTGAATCTATTAGAATATTACTTGCATATGCTACTCACCATGATTTCAAGCTGTATCAAATGGATGTGAAAAGCGCCTTCCTCAACGGACCAATCAAGGAAGAGGTGTACGTGGAGCAACCACCCGGGTTTGAAGACGAAGAGTTCCCCGACCACGTATTTAAATTGTGTAAGGCTCTCTACGGCCTCAAACAAGCTCCTAGAGCTTGGTATGAGTGTCTTAGAGATTTCTTAATTGAAAATGGTTTTAAGATTGGCAAAGTAGATTATACACTGTTTACAAAGGATTTTGATGATGATCCTTTTATTTGTCAAATTTATGTTGACGGTATAATCTTTGGGTCAACTAACCAATCTTTTTGTGAAGAATTTAGTAAAATCATGATAGACAGGTTTGGAATGTCAATGATTGGAGAGTTAAAGTACTTCATGGGATTCCAAGTGCGACTACAGAAGGAAGGGACATTCCTAAGCCAAACCAAGTACACGCAGGACATACTCAAGAAGTTTGGCATGGACAAGGCGAAGCCCATAAAAACCCCCATGGCAATGAATGGCCACCTAGACCTCAATGAAGATTGACCTAGCATCGACCAAAAGGTATATCACTCCATGATTGGATCTCTACTCTATTTATATGCATCTAGGCTAGATATTATGTTGAGTGTATGTTTGTGTGCAAGATTTCAAGCCAATCCTAAGGAATGTCACTTGACAGCCGTAAAAAGGATCTTGAGATATTTAGTTCATACACCCAACCTTGGCCTTTGGTACCCAAAAGGCTCAAAATTCAATCTCATTGGTTACTCCGATGAAGATTATGCTGGGTTCAAAGTAGATAGAAAAAGCACTTCCGGTACATGCCAATTCCTAGGGAGATCCTTAGTTTCTTGGTCCTCCAAGAAACAAAATTCCATGGCCTTATCTATAGCCGAAGCGGAGTATGTTGCAGCCGGGAGTTGTTGTGCTCAACTCCTTTGGACGCGACAAACTCTAAGGGACTATTGTTACAATATGAACCATATTCCACTCCTTTGTGATAATGAGAGTGCCATTAAATTACCCACAACCCAGTTGAGCACTCCAGAACTAAACACATAGACATAAGACACCGCTTTTTGAGAGATCAAGCCATGAAAGGAGACATAGCCATTTCACATGTCAACACTCAAAAGCAATTGGCCGACATATTCACCAAGCCACTTGATGAAAAGAGTTTTTGTGAACTCCGAAATGAAATAAATATCCTTGATGCTTGGAGTGTGGCTTGAAATGTTGCATACCTGTATGAATTCTTCAAATATGTTGATTGGATTGTGAAAATCATCTCTCTCATTTTTCTCCGAAAAACTATGTCAATTACTAAATCTTGGTGAATTATGATCATTGCTTGATTGTTGTATGCTTACTGATCATATTCATCAAGATTATTTGATGTGTTTTGCCTCTCTTTTCTCTAAATGTGTACCTTCAAATATATATATGAATGGGATAAAATTCTTGCCTGGTGATCACGGACTAGTCCGTGGTTGCCCGGACTAGTCTGCCCATGCAGACTGGTCTGTAGAGTGCCGGTTAGGCCGGACTAGTCCGATATAGCCCCTGGAAAAGTTCAGACTAGTCCGATCCTCTCCGGACTTGTCCGATTTTTCGTGTCCATAACCCTAGCCGCCGCCAAACCCTAATTTCTTCACCTCCACTCTTGCCTCACGTGCTCTCTCTCTTTGTGCTCGAGCTGCCAAGGCGATTCCTCGCTCCCTCCACCAAAAAGCTTCGCATTTGGGTGGAAATCAAGCTTGTCCACTTGAGGATTGAAGCTAGCGGACTTGTCCGGCCTTCAACACCCTCATCTCCAAGTTTCAAGCAATTTTTCTGGTAATTTTCGCTCAAACCCTAGAAATTCCAAATTTCTTCATTGTTGATCAAATAGCCTAACATTCCTCGCTATATACATGCTCTTTTGATGTATTACGTGTATGCTAAGGTCGTTGTGCATTAGGATTCACCATTTGTCCAGTCTCTTAGGTTTTTGAGTATGAACACCGGAATAGTCCGGTCCATGCACGGACAAGTCCGGTCCCCCGGACTACTCCGTGCCTGTGCACTGGACAAGTCCGATGTTTCTGAACTCAAAACCTAATTCTTCAATTCCTCAATGCAATTCCTTGCTATCCTTTCACACCTATGCCGTGTGTCATTCATTATCATTCATACCACTCATTCTCATGTCATGTCGAGCTCTGGCAATGATGTCTCCGATTTTGAGGCCGAGATGGACCACGAGGTGGCACCACGTACCTCGACGGGTCTTGGCAAGAAGCGCCAAGAAAGACCCTCTGAGCCAGCTCCAACCCCTCCTCAGGTTCGGGGGAAGGTGTTAGCTAAGAAGCCAGTCCCCAAGGCAGCTGTGTCATCGAGTGGCCCTCGCCAAGCAAAGGGCAAGGGCAAAGGGATTGCTACGGGCCCGGTTGGCCCGCTGAAACTTCATGCTCCAAGGGAAGGGGTCCGGGACCCAAATGAAGAGAAGTTCAACGGGAAGGGAAGTGACTCGGCGGCCAAGTTCAGAAGCATCGATTGGTATGGCCGACCGAAGGAAGCAGCTAATGCAAGATTCTGGTGCAACTTCCATGCTGATTTCTACAGATCGGTGTATCTCCCAATGAAGACACCAGTTGTGTGCAGTCAGTGGATTAACTGGGCACATTTTGAGAAGAAGGGCTGCTCACGGTTCACTGATGTAGTGAGAGCCATTGAGAAGCATGGACTGAGAGATCTTTTTGCTTTCAGAAATAACTGGAATGATGAAGTGATTGCGCAGTTCTTTGCGACCTGTCACTTCTCTAGTGAGGATGAGGAGAGTGTCACTTGGATGACCCATGGATCCAAGTACAGCATTACTCAAGAAGATTTTGCTAACCTGCTTCACCTTGACACCACAAGATCTGATTGCTTGTCATACACAACATTGGTGTCATTGACAAGTATAGGATGAAGTTCCCATATGAGCCAAACTCAAAGTTCAACCCTCCTTCCACCAAAAACATGAAGCCATTCTTTGTGGTGCTAAACAAAGTTTTGAGGAAGACGATTGCTCCTAAGGATGGAGATGCTGGGAGTGTGCAAGGATACCTCCAGACTCTGATGAGGGTCATAAGAAAGGACTGCCCATTTGATGTGGCGGAATACATTTGGAATGATATGGTGAACATATCCTGCATTCCCAACAGATCTTGTGGATATGCTCCTTATCTAATGTTTGTGATTGAAAAGATCACAGGGATTGAATTTGTGAAAGATGTGGAGCATCTCCCCTTGAGGCCTCAAATGCCTCAAAAGCCGAGTGTGCAGGCTGCTTCCTCGCTGGCCTCCAGTCCCGAGGCACCAGCAAGATCAATAGAAGATGCTAGGGCTGCCCCTGCTTCTAGTGCAGCCCCTCAAAAAGGTTCAGCAAGTGGAATCCTCAAGTACCTGGCTGCAATCTTTGCCTCCAGCAAAAAGGCCGAAGTGAAGGCCCATAAACTCAACAGGAAAAGAAAGGAAGACATGAAGTATATCAAGGCAAATGTGAAGCAAATTTGCCAGAAGCTGGAGATTGAGCCAATTGGGTCTCCAACAATCTCTGAAGACTCAAATTCTGATTTCATCGAGCTTGGGCCCTTGACCCCCTCCGAGCTTGCCTTCTTTGGCATTGGGGGCTCGAGTACCTCCGCACCTCCTCCTCCTCCTCATCATGCCGAAGATGAATATGATGAAGACGACGATGAGAGGACCGACAACGAAGAGTGAAGACCCTAGGACCCTCATCTCCTTCTTTTTGGTGTCTTGATGCCAAAGGGGGAGAGATTGAGGGGGACTCCTAGTCTTAGCTGCAGTTTGCAAGGAGAGAGCCCTATGCTTTGTTTTTACAATGATCTTATGTTAATTATGGTTCTGTGATGCAATGACTTGATCCTTTGAGTAGTATTTATGAAAACTGTGATTTTGCTCTAGAATGACATATATGCTTGCTATTGGGTAATTAATTTCAATTATGTCATTCTCAATGTTTCAGTGCACTTAGTTATGCATCCCACCATAAAGAATGCACATATGGACTATGCTTTCACTACTTGATGTATTTTGGACTCATATGTGCATGCTTTATGAAAATCTCAATTTTTATCATGTTTTGTGAAATCTCAATTGGTTGTCATCAATCACCAAAAAGGGGGAGATTGAAAGTGCATCTAGGACTCCCTTGTGGGTTTTGGATGATTTATGACAAGCAATTGGGATCTGTCGGTACCATGAGTACCGTATACCCCTTGAGATTGCAAAGATCTCAAGGAAATGTCATCTACTTGATTTGAAGACCTTCAGAGGTCCTCATGTCAGACATAACCGGACCCGCTTCCCCAACATGGTTAGTCCCAGGGTCGCCACGTGTACCATCAAACCGGAGCTACCGCCCACAAGGGGGAAGCTCCGGGCTATGTACCATAACGGCACCCCCAGACCTAACCCCAGACCGAGGGAAGCTCCGGAACTGACACGTGTCTGGTGGCACCAGACCTATCTGTTCCCCACAGTATGCTCCGGAGCTGCCACGTGTCCAACCGTCGTATCTTCAGCCTCAAACCTCAGGTAGACTCCACAACGACTCCGGATCTTCACAGGGGAATCAAGGACTTCAAGACCCGATTAAGTGTCATTAGTACTACGTTAATGACACACGATCGGACGACTCTTATTACCAGTAACGGTGCTGTCAAAGCCTGTAACTCGGTAATTAAGGGTAATTAAGCACATCAAATGTGTATCAATATTAGTAGCCGCCGGGGCCACATGTCGGGCCAGGCCAACTTGTAACCGCCTGTCCTTGTACTATAAAAGGACAGGCCGACGATACATAGAGAAGATCTGATCTGATATGATCTGGTCTGACCTGCTCATGCGCGCTCTCAACTCACGTCACCTGAGTTGAGTTCATACATCCAATACAACACCAACACACCCCGTGGAGTAGGGTATTACGCTCAGGCGGCCCGAACCACGTAAATCTTTGTGTCACCTGTGTCATTTTACATTTCACCTTCTTGAATCTCCGCGCGCCCACACCAAACTTCAAACTCCGCAAACACTTTTAGTAGTGTCGGGAGATCTGCCAGATCAAAACCATCGATAGTTGGCGTGCCAGGTAGGGGGGCGCCTGAGATTTCAAGAATGGTGAACTCAGCTACTGAATCATCCAATGTTCATCCCGCTGTCCAAGCTGCTGGGGGCAATCCCTCCATTATGCAGCCACCAGCAGGAACCTCAGTTCCAGCAGGAGTCACACTTCCACCACCGCCGCCTCCGCCAGCAAATCAAGTTGGGCAGCACGATGGTGCACCGGCGTCAATCAATGCATCGGCGAATCATGACAACCCGGAACACGCGCTCCATGCAGCACAAGCTCTCCTTCAGCGCCCACCACCTCCGGATGCATCCCGGGATGCAATGGAGCAGTGGAGGGCCGATGTGGAACACTTGGTTGCAGCAGCAGCCGACCGCATCAGTAACTAGGGTCCTCCTCCTCTAGGACGGGCCCCGTTGCAGCGATGGACCTTGTCTGGCAGACTTGGTCCGCACGTTTCCAACAATAGGAGACGTGCTGCGTCACAGCAAGTGACGTCGTTGCCCTCCGGGGCGCGACACACTCACATGGTATCAATGCTTTCAACTCATGACCTCCGGGCGGAGCTTGATCACCGATACCATCAACAAGACGGCCGAGTCCATATCGAGCGTGCTTCTGAAAGACGAGAAGCTCAGGACATTCCTGCTCCTGAAGGAGTAGGAGGAGGCTATTCAGCCCTGGCCATGCATCTGCATATGGTCAGGTGGCCACAGAAATTCCGGCCTCACCTGCCGGAGAAGTTTGACGGGACCGTTAATCCCGTCGAATTTCTTCAGATTTACTCCACTGCTATCCTGGCAGCTGGAGGAAATGAGGCCGTAATGGCCAACTATTTTCCAGTGGCTTTAACTGGGACCGCGCGGTCCTGGTTTGTGAGCCTTCCACCCAACTCCATCAACAGTTGGGAGGAGTTGTGCTGATAATTCACCACCAACTTTGGGAGTTCATACACCCGACCAGGCATCGAACTGGATCTTTTTGCTGTCGTACAAAAAGGAGGAGAATCCCCGCGATCATTCATCCAGAGATTCTCTTAGGTATGAAACACTATCCCTTCTATCTCTAGCGCTTCTGTCATTGTAGCATTTAGACAAGGTGTACGGGATAAGAAGATGTTGGAGAAATTGGCGATCAAGGAGATCACCAGTGTCACAGAACTCTTCAGCTTGGTCGACAAATGTGCCAGAGCTGCGGAGGGCCGTGAAATGCACTCCAAAACACCTCCGGAGGATCTCAAGAAATCCTCCAAAGGCGGAGCCACTACCTCCGGGAGTGGAAAAAAGAAGAAAAAAACCAACGACAAGAAGAAGCCGTCGGCCGACGCATCTAAGGCTGCAGCTGCAGCAGCTCCGGGTGGCCGGGGGACACGCCCCGAGAAGCGACCTCGACCGTCTTCTGAAGACGGTGGCAAACCCAAGGTGTGGTGTCCAATTCATAAGACGGACAGACACAGTTTGGAAGACTGTCGGGAGGTCCAAAACCTTGCCGAGCGCTACAACAAGCGCCGGGAAGAAGTTCCTTTCCGATAGAGGGAAGGAAAACAAAAAGTTGACGAAGCTCCGGCTGAAGAGGAGTTAGGTTTTCAGGATCCTAAAAAGGTCCTGAAGGCCGTCTACACCTCCGTCGACGATGATTCTGACGTCTCTGACAACGAGCGTCGGAAGACCATGAACACCATTTTTGGCGGATCATGGGACATCACCTCCCGCCGCGTCCTCAAGACAATGCGTCGGGACATGGCCGCTGTAGCTCCTACAGCCACGGCAGAGCCTCATCGGAAGTGGATGGACATGACCATCACTTTTGATGCTTCGGACTGCCCTCGAAGCATGGTTGGAGTAGGCCAGTTACCTTTGATGGTATCTCCTACCATCAATAACATTCAGCTCCACCATGTTATGGTAGACGGAGGTTCGGGGCTGAACCTCATAAGCTTCGAAGCTTTTACCAAGCTTCAGCTCCGACCTTCAGATCTTCACCCCTCCCGACCTTTCTCCGGAGTAGGTCCAGGAGCTATTACCCCACTCGGTGCTATTACTCTCCCCATTACCTTCGGGACCCGGGAGAAGTATCGCATTGAGAAGATGGTCTTTGACGTTGCTCAGATCAACTTACCTTTCAACGCCATCTTGGGTAGGCCTGCCTTGTACAAATTCATGGCAGCTGCTCATTATGGCTACCTGGTGTTAAAGATGCCAACACTAGTAGGCGTTCTCTGGACCCGCGGAGATCGCACTGCCGGAGTAACCGCTCTGGAAGAACTTCATGCCCTTACTACGGTGCAAGAGGAGGACTCCAGGAAGGAACAAGCTCCAAACCCCCCGAGCATTCGTCAACGAGGCTCGACTTCTGCACCTCGTGTGCAGCCAAGCGGCGACACCGACATTCCTATCAAAGTCGTCCAAATCGGTTCCGATGCCGCTCAGACCACCCGTATATCGGGGGGACTGAATGACAAATAGGAACTCGCGCTCATCGCTTTTCCTTCGGGCTAATGTTGACGTGTTTGCCTGGCAACCGTCACAAATGCCTAGGATCCTCAGGGAAGTGATTGAGCACAATCTGAAGATCTACCCTGATGCCTGGCCTATGCATCAGAAGCCTCGGAAGCAATCCGTAGAGCGACAGAACTTCATTCGACAAGAAGTGAAGAAGTCACTCGAAGCTGGATTCATCTGAGAAGTCTTCCATCCAAAATGGGTGGCAAACCCAGGCGTTGTGCCCAAGGCCGGTGGGAAGCTTCGGATGTGTATTGACTACACACCACTAAATAAGGCGTGTCCAAAAGATCCATTCCCACTACCTAGAATAGATCAGATAGTGGATTCCACCTCCGGGTGTGAATTATTGTGTTTCCTGGATGCATATTCTGGGTATCATCAAATCAGAATATCTAGGGAAGATGAAGAGCATACCTCTTTCATCACAGTAGATGGATTTTACTGTTATACAGCCATGCCATTTGGTCTCAATAATGCAGCTTCAACCTTTGTACGAGCTATGTACAAAACTTTTGAAGAACTCATTAGAGACATAGTGGAAGTGTACGTCGATGACATTGTGGTCAAGGTCAAGAACAAGGGGTCACTCCTTGACACCTTACAGGCTGTCTCCGACAAGCTGCAGGTCACCCGCACAAAGCTAAACTCAGACAAATGTGTCTTCGGGGTTAGCTCCGGAAAACTTCTTGGTTTCCTGGTAAATCACCGGGGCATAGAGGCTAATCCGGTGAAGATCAAAGCCATTGAAGACATGAGGCCACCAGCCCGCATCAAGGATGTCCAAAAGCTGATTGGATGTCTAGCAGCCCTCAGCCGGTTCATTTCAAGACTGGCAGAACCGGCACATCCCTTCTTCAAGTTATTGAGGAAGTCCGGACCATTCCAATGGTCTGAAGAAGCAGAAAAGGCGTTCCGGGAGCTAAAACAGCTCCTCACCACCCTACCAACTCTGGTAGCTCCGAACCCTGGTGAGCCTTTGCTGCTATATATTTCAGCAACTGACGAAGTCGTCAGTATGGTCCTGGTTGCGGAGAGACCAGAACTATCCCATGCTTAGGAATCCAGACCCCTCCGGGAGGGTCCGAAGGTTCCTGAAAGCGAGTCTGGGTCCCAGTTCCCAGACATGAGTCCACAAGAAGTTACTTCAAAAGACCCAGACCCCTCTGGGAGGGTCCAGGTTTCTTCTGAAGAAGCTCCGGGTCCCTCCAACAAGGACCCGGAGGTCCCCGAAGAAGGTCCGTATCCCTCCGGGAGGATCCGGGTCAATGAAGAGGAAGCTTCTGGCCCCTCCGAAAGGGTACAGACCATCCAGCGCCCAGTGTACTTCATCAGTGAAGTACTTCATAACGCCAAGACTCGATACCTAGAGGTGCATAAGCTGCTTTATGCAGTTCTTATCGCCTCCAGGAAGCTTCGCCATTACTTCCAAGCTCACGAGATTTCAGTGGTGACTTCTTACCCACTTCGAGCAATCTTGCATAATCCCAATTCAACTGGGAATATTGCAAAGTGGGCAGCGGAATTGGCCGAATTCGATCTCGAATTCATTCCAAGACAAGCAATTAATAGTCAAGCATTGACAGATTTTGTGGTGGAATGGACTCCCTCTACATCAAACCCTGGGGGCCCCAGTGAGCAGAAGCCGGAACACAAGGCTCCGGTCTTCACCGAGCCTCACTAGACCCTCTACTTCGACGGCTCCATGCAAAAGCAGGGGGTCGGAGCTGGAATCCTTCTCCTCGCACCAACCGGGGAGAAGGTAAAATACATGGTACACCTTGACTTCAAGGCGACCAACAACATGGCGGAGTACGAAGCACTCATCTACGGACTAAAGGTAGCACTGTCATACGGTGTCAAGCAGCTGCTAGTCAAGGGAGATTCACAGCTCATCATTATACAAGTGAAGGTTGAATGCTCCTGCAACAATCTCCAGCTAGCTGCTTACCTCCTTGAAGTCTAGAGGCTTCAGAAGGACTTCGAAGTCCTAGACCTCCACCACGTCCAGCATGTCCACAATGCTGAAGCCGACGAACTCTCGACGAAAGCATCAATCGGAGCTCCAGCTCCTGATGGAACTTTTGTCCGGAGGTTGTCAAAACCCATAGCTCAGCCTGCCGAACTGAGCGAAGGGGGCGAGATCAGCATCCCAAAGCTGACGGTCCCGATGGCCCTGTTAGCATGGCAGCCATCAAGGGTCGTAGGTGCTGCCGGAAGCTCCGAGCAACCCAGCACGCAAGACTCAAATTCTCAAGTTAGCTCCGATGCATGGATCTCGGAGATCCGGAGCTACTTGAAAGACAACATCCTTCCTAACGATGATGTATCCGCTGACTGGATAGTCAGATTGGCTAAAAGATACACGTTGGTAGAAGGGGATCTCTACCGGCGCGGTGCCAACGGCGTCCTAATGCGGTGCATCACAAGGGAAGAAGGTTGCGAGCTCCTCGCAGAAATCCATGGAGGCGAGTGTGGGAACCACGTGTCTTCCCGCACGCTGGTCGGTAAAGCCTTCCAGCATGGCTTCTACTGGCCTACAGCACTCCAGGATGCAACTGAGCTGGTGAAGAAATGCGAAGCATGCCAATTTCATTCAAAGCAAATTCACACACTGGCTGAGCCTCTACAAATGATACCTCCTACATGGCCCTTCGCTTTGTGGGGGATGGACATCTTGGGACCTTTCCCAAGAGCCATTGGAGGTTACAAGTTTCTGTATGTCGCCATTGACAAGTTCACCAAGTGGCCGGAAGCAACTCCAGTTGTGATAATAAACAAGTTATCTACTATCAACTTTTTGCAGTCCATTGTATGCAGATTTGGAGTCCCAAACAAAATCATTACTGATAACGGGACCCAATTCACAAGCTCTACATTTCAAGGATATTGCGAAGACCTCGGGATTCAAGTTTGCTACGCCTCCGTAGCTCACCCGACAAGCAATGGCCAGGCCGAGAGAGCAAATGCTGAAATCTTGAAAGGACTCAAAACGCGCACCTATGAGCGCTTGAAAAAACATGGAGCCAACTGGATTGAAGAGCTTCCGCCCACTCTACGGGCCAACAGGACAACTCCAAACCGGTCAACTGGAGAGACACCCTTCTTCCTGGTGTACGGAGCTAAAGCTATCCTTCCTCCAGAAATCACCTTGGGGTCACTCCATATCCGGACCTTCAACGAAGCCACGCAGGACCAGCTCCGGCGTGAAGACCTAGACCTCCTTGAGGAGGGAAGGTGCCAAGCAGCTGTTCGGAATGCCCGATACCACCAAGCCCTTCGGCGCTATCATCAGCGGCATGTACACAACCGACAGCTCGAGGAAGGCGATCTGTTGCTACGGAGAATACAATCCAGAGAAGGGTTAAATAAACTCTCCCCCGGCTGGGAGGGACCCTTCCGAGTGATTAAAGTATCTCGTCCTAGAAGCGTTCGCTTGGCTACCGAGGATGGGACACCTTTCCCAAATCCTTGGAATATTGAGCACCTCCGTAAGTTCTACACTTAATATCACGGAGGTGAGTCTGTACTAACTTGAGGTGTATGTTATAGAGTCATTGTACAGAGTCAGGTAGTTCCTCCGAGAGAACAGCCGGACCTTTCCCGGAAGGTCCGCAAAGTTCATGCAACACTTTTTACAGTCTCAGAAGTAAAAGTGTGGCTAGCTACCATGGGTCAAACAAGAAATGAAACACGCTTAGCTTGGTTTCGTACCCTAAGAGTGTACTTGTTTCCCCTGTACCCCGGACCTATAATGAAAGACATCTTCATGTGAAACAGACTCCACGTGCATTTATTTTGTACAGGCTCAACATTTTTTATTTTTCTCTTTCTTGTCTATAACAAAGTTGTGCAATTCTTAAGAAATTTTAGTTCGACTAGTTCATGTACAATTCCAGCTGTATTGTCAATTCTATTGGATTCAAATATTGTTCGTGGCCCACTCGCCTGAATGCCGCCAAGCCAATCTAGGGCCGGAGTGTGCTATCGACTTAGCCTGGTCAAGCACCCTAAGTATGCAACTCTACCTACACCCCGGCAGGCCAAAGTAAGGCGGGTCCAAGTACAATTGGATCTGGAAGAAATAAGGCAACGCATTCGATTGTATTCAAAATTGTGTTTGACCTAAAAATTTCTTGGGAATCGTAAGCCGCGACGAAGTTATAGGGAAGGAGCGAGTTTTACTATTTTTCTTGGCTTCAGTGTGCAGGAAAAATAATGAATCAACGTTGATGGAGAAAAGCCGGAGCAAACAAAGCTCCAACTCCCCCTAGGTGGCTTGTGATCGATGTTAAACATTGAAAATGAGCATTACCGGAGCAACCAAGCTCCGGCAAAGCTAGGGGGGCCAGCCGTCGACGCAGAATAAAAGATGGTGAGAAGACCCCACATGCGGAGTCTGCTGCCGACAAGCTACGCGTTGGCAAAGGCCACTGCCGGAGCTACTAAGCTCCAACACCCCATGAGGGCCCGGACCTTCTTCAGGTCACTTTCGGTCATCAAGCGGCTCTTGCGGAGACCCAACTCCATCGCAGCTCAGCGAGGCAAGGGAGGAAAAGCAAGCTCAAGTTTGGGAGTTCAAGCGCAAGTTCAGATGAGAGGCGTAAAGAACCCCAGACGGTGCACGCTTTCCTTCTTAAGTAAGCCCCTGCAATGCTTGGATGGAAACCGCAGGGAAGTCGAAGATACTATTCAAAAATTTCACCCTGCCGATGACAAGAGGGCCTGGGACCACCCTGACAATCAAGTCGAGGTTCTTACCCAGACGAAAGGTTGTCATCATGAATGGCGGGAAGCCCGAAGGCGGCGGCCTGACAAGGCGCGCGGAACTGATACGATTTTCGTATCGGGAACCGGCGACCTTCAATTGCGTGATATCCGCACGCCAAAGATCTCATTTGCCGCACCCAGGATATGCCACGCGGTGAGGATTTAACTCCAAAACTATCGCCAACGGCACATCTGAAGTCCTTTGAAGACTCGGCTCAAAAGTCGAAGGATGGACCCACCTCCGGCGGAATGACTTCACCCAAGGGGTCTTCCCCAGAGGTGGGCCCAGGGGGCCACTGTCGGTACCCTGAGTACCGTATACCCCTTGAGATTGCAAAGATCTCAAGGAAATGTCATCTACTTTATTTGAAGACCTTCGGAGGTCCACATGTCAGACATAACCGGACCCGCTTCCCCAACATGGTTAGTCACAGGGTCGCAAGGTGTACCATCAAACCGGAGCTACCGCCCACAAGGGGGAAGCTCCGGGCTATGTACCATAACGGCACCCCCGGACCTAACCCCAGGCCGAGGGAAGCTCCGGAACTGAAACATTTCTGGTGGCACCGGACCTATCTGTTCCCCACAGTATGCTCCGGAGCTGCCACGTGTCCAACCGTCGGATCTTTAGCCTCAAACCTCCAGTAGGCTCCACAACGGCTCCGGATCTTCAAAGGGGAATCAAGGACTTCAAGACCCGATTAAGTGTCATTAATACTATGTTAATGACACACGATCGGACGACCCTTATTACCAGTAACGGCGCTGTCAAAGCCCGTAACTCGGTCATTAAGGGTAATTAAGCGCATCAAATGTGTATCAATATTAGTAGCCGCCAGGGCCACATGTCGGGCCAGGCCAACTTGTAACGGCCTGTCCTTGTACTATAAAAGGACAGGCCAACGATACATAGAGAAGATCTGATTTGATCTGATCTGATCTGGTCTGATCGGCTCACACGCGCTCTCAACTCACGTCACCTGAGTTGAGTTCATACATCCAATACAACACCAACACACCCCGTGGAGTAGGGTATTTGTGTCTCCTGTGTCATTTTACATTTCACCTTCTTGAATCTCCGCGCGCCCACACCGAACTTCAAACTCCGCAAACACTTTTAGTAGTGTCGGGAGATCTTCCAGATCAAAACCACCGACAGGATCCTAACCTCTTTGTTGAGTTGAGTGCAGGTTTTAATAGAAAAATGAGCAAAGTACCAAAAAGAAGGAAGAATGAGGAGCCAAGTGGAAATGAGCTCAGGGAAGAAGAATAGTAGATCATTATGTATGGAGTGTGTTAAGAAAACACATCCCAAGAGCTCAATCACAACTTAACACACACATTGCACAAAGTTACACAGGACTGGACTAGTCCGACTGACACCGGACTAGTCCGATATCCTTTCTGCACCATATCAGACAAGTCCGGTATCTATCAGACTAGTCCGATATCCTTTCTGACTAGAATCGGACTAGTCCTCCCCAGTGCCGACTAGTCCTCAAAACACTTCACAAGTCACACAAAATCAGAGAAGTACGATCACAACCGGACTAGTCTGATATTCTTTATGATCAAAATCAGACAAGTCCGATATTTACATGGACTAGTCCGAAATACCCTCTGAACTAAATTGGACAAGTCCTCCAAGTGCGTACTTGTCATCCTATACACTTAGGGCTTCACATGTCTGGACAAGTCCGATGACTATCGGACTAGTCCGAAGATTTCTAGTAGCGAAATCGGACAAGTCCGCTCCTAGCCGGACTAGTCCGATATTTCAGGACACTTAGGGTTTACTACACACAGCACACCAGACTAGTCCAATCTTTCAGAACCCTAACGGTCACTTTTAGAAACCCATATAAATAGAGTTGTACGTCCATATTTTACACTCTCTCGAACCCTAGCGCCGTCACACCTCCCAAGAGCCTCAAAAACCACTTCTCTCCATGAAATTAAGTGCAACAAAGATCAATCCTTTGAGGATTCACTCTAGTTCATTGGAGAGACACATTCAACACCACATTGAGCACTTGGTTTGATTCTCTAACACACTCCTGCGATTTATTTGTAATCTTTTGAGTGTGTTCTTGGTGGTATTTTGTGTTGTAATCCAAGGGAGCTCTCAACATGTGAGAAAGCCCCTTGAATTCGGTTATTCACAACTTTGAGATAAGTGGAGGAGGATTGGCCTTTGTGGCGATCCGATGAGGGTAGGGTTGGAGAAGACCGATCCTTTTGTAGGCTCCTCAATGTGGATGTAGGTTGCCTCTGTGGGAACCGAACCACGGGATAAATCTCTTGTGTTCTTTTTGTGCTCATTGTCCTTACTTCATATCAATCTAGGGTTGCAAATTGATCTTGATTACTTTATGTTGAAATATCAAGTATAAGTTTGAATTGTGATATAACCTGATTCATAACCTTGTGACACTTTTTTTAATCGTGTACTTCCGCTGCATATATTGAAGAACAAAGTTAATCGATCAAACCTAATCAATCTAGTCCGTATACACCGGACTAGTCCGTACTTTACCGGACTAGTCCGATTTCTCTGGTTTTGAACTGGTTGTTAGTGTTGTAGGATCCGACAATTTTCAAAAAGGCCTATTCACCCCCCCCTCTAGGCCACATTCAGAACCACGCAAATCTCTGGTGTCATCATCTTGATCTTGATCTCTGCGTGCCCCAACCACAAAAGAAGCTCCGCGGGCCGCTTCATAGTGGGTCCGGGGGAAGTGTTGTATCAAACACTTCGACACGTACCATTCTCCTTATATCATCATAAACACTAAAAACCCTACTATAGTAACTAGTTATGACATGATTATGTTCATATGAATCACTTATGCAATGTATTAACATTGGTTCAACGATGATTTAGTTCATTGCCATAGGATGGCTTTTGCCTAGGCTCTTAATGTAATTACTTAATATGCTAGCATGGTGCTAGGATTGATAAGCAGCGTTGAATGTCTCGTAGACCCACGGATTGAAGAGGTAGGCGGTAGGCGGTAATAGCCGTATCTGTTCTTTGTAATCCTCCACGTTTGGCTATACCACAGGCTCTTGGCGGGAGTCATTCTAGTGTTGCTAGGGTTAAACCCGTGCCCGATGTGTTGATCAATTAGCATGAGAATTCATAATTTATATAATCATTAGTAACTAACATAGGCTATGTATATGTATATTAGAAACACTATAAGAGTATCTACCTAACTCCTAGCCTAGTCCCTCTTTACCGTATTTACCCCCCTTTAGGATAGAATGCTCTTGTGTGTGTCACACTACCTCCAATTATCATTTACCCTTCCATGCTAGAACCCTACCTATACAACCCTATCCTCTCCATTTGATGATTGCTTTGCTTCCACCTAGTCTTCCTTTGGGAGAATATAAATGACATCCTTGGAATACTCTTTTAAGTGGAAATGCTACATCGATAGTTTCCGTACGCTTGTGGATTTTTATCTGTGACATAAGAAACGTCAACAACGGAGTCCACACGTACAGGGAGGAACGGCGTGTGCCGATGTGCCAGCACCATGCGCGTGGCAAGGGTCTTGGCGTGAGGCCTGCGAGGTGTCGCGGCATGGGTTGTCATGTGGTGGAGTAATCATCCCCTAACCCTACCCCTTATATTTATAGGCGTACTAATGGTCTTTTAGGTCGCAGACCTATTAGTACTCAAATTGCTTATGTATCAAATATCCAACATGCCTTAACCCGTATTGTTATGATGGCCTCTTGGGCATATCAACAACAATCTCCAACTTGCACTAGAGACAATCATCTAGCCAAGCTTTTTGATATTTCAACCCCTTAAGCGTGTGACCCGTTAGGTTCATGTCCAGTCGATTGTGAATAGAAACTGTTTCCAACCACAAGTCAGTAGAGGTACCTACCAGAACATACTAACTCCCGAATGAACATAAATATCTTATCGGTCGAACCTAGATACATTCACATGCTAATCCATTTGCCTCACGATACCAGTCAAGCTAAAGGCAAGATGCGTGCAATCCTTGTGATAGCTCGACCATTCACTTGATCAAATAGTGGATTCATTCCCCGACTAACTTTTAGTCATTGTGATTAACCTTTAATCACCTTGGCATGGCCATTTGTGAAGACCGGCGTCCACACTTTCCAGGAATCGCATTAGGTGGTGCCGTGTGATGTGGCACCCAACAACACACATGTAAAGGAACACGTATTACATAAATCACTTGCTGAAATTTACGAAGTTATTTAGTTTACAAATATTTTATATAAATAAACTACAGCAAAAGATAAGAATACAACTCTCATACTCAAGTCTAATAAGCAAAGGAGAATCCGTCCAGCCCACGGATGCTCCTCACTAGCCACACGAAGCTCATACGGCAGCGGCATGGTTTCCTTTGAGTATTACGCTCGGAGAGTTCCGAGTCTCATCGGACAACTATAACCATAAGCATAGAGATTAGTACCTGCAAAACAACTAATATAGCAACAGTGAGCACGAAGGCTGAAAGCATCTAGGCCCCCCATGAAGTACGGTTTCGGTGATTAATGACAACCATTGAACTTTACTAATGAATTTGTGAATGCAAGGTCCCCATAATCACTCAATAAAATGAAATGAATATGTTATTGGAGACCCATATACAATCAACTTTTGAGATCAAATCAATGAGATAAAGACAAGAAGTGAAAGCTCTCATGTCTAAGTCATTCAACCATAAGTTGACAACATACAATGCTTGAAGATCATCAGAGAGGCTTATGAAACAAATGTCTAAGAGGTCATCTGAGCAAGACACAAAAGATTCACTCAAAACAACTCGAAGCAAACAAAATCAACTCACTGGATTAACCGATGATTTCAGAAATGTACACATCGGTCGAGTTGGTTCAACTGAAGAAGAAGACCTCAGAACAATGTACTCACCGGATCATCCGATGTGAATGGCTCAGTGACATCGGTCCATCAGTACAGTTTGCAATACCATTGGACCAAGTGAAGCAACGGATCATCCGATGTATAGACTTACACACATCGGTCAACCACTCCAGTAAGCATCAAGATTAAGCAAATTCTGGAGGAAGAACCACCGGATCATCTGATGAGAAGACAGGAGAAACATCAGTCTAACAACGGTCATATCTGACACAATGACGTCAGGCAAAGTAATTAGACCGATGATAACTAAAGGGGAGACATTGGATCATCCGGTGTTCAGAGTAAAGTTCTGTCAGCCTACTTTTCCAACGGCTATTTCGGGGAGGCTGGCTATAAATACCCCCTAACCCTGTCATTTCGTCAAGTCTTGATCACCAGAAGCTACCAACACATCCACAAGTGTTCAAGGCCAAGAGCAATCACTTCCACACCATTTCGATCATCTCTACACCAAGGTTTAGGCTAGAACTAGCTAGAGAGAGAGCTTGTGTGCCACCATTCTGGGTGAGTGGACTCTCTAGGTTAGTGTGAGAGCCTCAAGGGAGTGCCCTTGGTGTTGTAATCGTGAAGAGACTTCCGGAGCTTACCAAGGCGTTTGTGGAAGCCCGGAAGGTCGAAGTTGTACTGGGCTTGAGCTCCACCTTGCCAAGGAGGCGAACGGAGAGGAATAGTGAAGACCCCTCGTCTTGGTGACTTGGGTGTGGCAAAACCCTTTGGTGGGTGCCACAACGTAGATGTAGGAAGATCTTGACGATCTTGCCGAACCACGGGATAAATCCCTGTCTCCTCGGGAGTTTGCATCCTTCTCCTTCCCTTACTTTTATGCATTTTATATTCCGCAAAGTTTCTATCTAGTAGAATGCATAGTAAGTCACATTGGGAATTGGGCTTTAAAAATTAAGTTTCTTTGCTTAGAATTTTTCGAAGAAAGCCCAATTCACCCCCCCCCCCCTCTTGGGCATTCGGTCCTTACAAAGGCTCAGCAAGACTTACCCGTCTCCACTAAACATGAAACTCTATATGCAGGATATACATTATATAGGACAGCAGTTTGCAATAAAAGACTCACCTAATTCTTTATCATTATTTTCAGTTTTAGCAACATATTAAGGCTTCATGGAAAGTAAATTTAGTGAGTAACCTGTCTAGAGAATTGCAAGTATAATTATAAGATTAATTCATAAAGCATGATTCAATAATATTCAGCTACAAATAATTAACTACGTCACGATGCAGTGAACAAGTGGTACTCATAACCGCAAGGAACGGTGATGCGAATAAAAGATATCCAGAATACATGACACGTACACCCGTACTGGAAGTCACGTAGGTGCACTCCACGGACATCGTACGCATCAACTTTTCCTAAGTTCCGTCCAAGATAAATCGATTCAATCATCTAGGACAGTAATCCCACTCACAGAGCACCTTTCCGCTATGAAGATGTCGTGAGCAAGTTTCTGTCTACTGTGCTGCGGCCGAAAGCCTGGGGCGATCGAAAAAGTCTCAACAAAGGCTTCCCAAGGTACATCGGTTTCCTGGACCCCATATATCCGGTGTGACTCCGGTACAGTTCAAACTTGCCCAACAGGGCCGCACATGAATCGGTCCTTGACTGACACAGGCACAGCTACGGCTCACGGGCCCCTATGTCCTGCTGCTCCTATTCCATGCCCGGTCTCATATTCCATCATTGTGATCCTTTCGCTGGAACCAAACCCGTGTGAACCCAATTCCTAAACTCGCGAATAGATTCCAACTACTCAACTTCTACCGAAGCAATTATAACTTTAAGCATAGCATGGAAACATCGAGTACTTAAACATATACCCTTCTCTCATGAGTTCTCTGGTCATGTAAGTGGAAAACTCCAAGAAAACATATACTTAATGCACATACATGCTAACCCATATAGTGTGATACAAATCAAAGTTTAAAATGCCTTAAATGCAAACCGGGGCTTGCCTGGCTGCAAGACGGTATCAAAGTTAATCTCCAGAGGGATGACTTCAAGTGGCTCCGGGGTCCTCTCATGCTCGGCAACTATTCGATATGCAAAGAATAATGCAAGTGAATCAATGCCGATATTATGATATAGCTCAAAGGAAAGACAGTTAAGTATATGAAATTAAGCCCACTAGTTCAGGAAAGTTTACATAAGATACTAGGTACTATGAGTGAGTTTCTGGCAAAATTGGGATCCATTCTTGGATGTCTCTGTTGTATAAAACTCAATGAACCTACACACTTCCCAGAATTTTGAGGAAAACTCTGTAGCTTTGACATGGCCAAGACTTGGTTTTCTGTTTATAGGTCAAGAGTGAACTAACAAATTTGGTTTCATAATTTTCTAAGAATTCTACTGTGAGATATTGCATTTACAAGTTTAAAGAATTTGCTGAAAAGTTTCTGGACATTTTTGAATTTTCAGGTACATACTGATTGGAAACATAATTTGGCTATATAAATCAAATAAAAAGGACCTGAAACTTTTATTGGAACTCATAGGAATTATTTAGAACGATGTAGCCAAGTTTGAGAATTTTTGAATGAATGGAGCATCAGGAATTAATTCCAAAGGCATTTTGTTTCATGGAATTATTGAGGACAAATAAGAGATTTTCATACAGATCCATGTGCACCACTTGAAAGTATAGATCATGCTGGCACCAACACAATTTATTTGGGAAATTTTTGAACAAGTATTCTAGGAGATATGGATTTTCAAAGTTGGCGCAAAATCTAGAGTTAAATTTTAATTGGAAACTTTGAAATATTGCATGGGCCCACGGGTTTAAAATCCACCACTGGGATTCAAGCCACACAGGGCCACATATATCAGGGCTGTAGCCACACAAGATCCCGGAGCCGCACCAGATCTGATTTTTATTTCTCTATTACTGACAACTGGGGCGTGGGGCCCACCCGGTCGTCTTCAACCTCCCGATCCGACGCGCCAGGGGCGGCGCACGGCGGCGTCCGACGGCGGCTGTTTGCAGGCACCCGTTCCAGAGCACGGCGGCCCTCCAAAGTCGCCGCCCTTACCTAAAATTCGATGGGCAACACGATTGGATGGATGGCACTGGTGATAGATGGCCGGAGAGAGGGTCTCGACGGCGGTGGCGGAACCTAGAGTTCCGGCCATGTCGGCCGGGCGCTACGGTGCCCCATTTTGGTTGGGATAAACTCTAAATTAGTCCTTGATGCATGTAGAACACGAAAATGGAGGCCAAGAGTGATGGAACAACAGGAAACAAAAAATCGACGGTGAGCCGACGAACTGAAACTTGGCGGCTAGAAAATTCGAAATTCCGGCATGGTTATTCTATGAAATTTGATGGGTTTCTTCAAAGGTGTGCGCCCGGCAATGGTAGAGATAAATTCTCACTGCCACAAGGATTTGTTATGTGCAGAAATATAATTTAGTCGGAGACCTAGCTAAGTTCATACACAAAACACGTCGGGAAAATCTCTAATACTTGAGCTAGAAGGGATGGCCAGGGCTGAAACTTTGCGAGCATAATCTTGGTGCTATTGCACCCCTTTTTCCTTCACAGTCGAGGATGAGAAACGGCGTGTAGCGCCGGGTCGACGGTAAACAGAGGAGCGGCAGGGAAAAACAGAGCGCTGACGGCCACAGTTTCGCCTCGGTCGACTTCGGGAGCGCTCAAGCTGGCAAGAAGAATGATCCCCTAGCTGCGCACAACACCAGAGCAGACTCAAGCACGAAGGGGAAGGATCAAACTCCACTGTGCAGCTCGAATTTGTAAAGGAGCAGAGGCAGGGTCGATGATGAGAAGGAAACAGTGAAGACTGCCGTGTTACACCATGAATGAGGATAGGCTCAACCCGGGTGGTCGCCTTGTTGTCTTCATGAGCAAGGCTTCAAGAAGGCAAGCACTCAGATGCTGGCATTTGCATGGAGAGAGGTGTCAAACTGTGGAGAGGCAGAGAAAACAGAGGAGTCCTCCCTGACAGGTGGGTCCCACTATCTCTCCCTCATCCACTCCCTGGACAATCAATTTTCCTCACCTAAATTGTTCCAAAATTGCTAGATATTTGCAGAGTAAACAATTCAAATATTTGGAATTTGATTTTGAACTCAACTCACTGATTTGACCAAGATTCATTTGAATTCAAAGTTGATTTTCGAATTTGAGTGAAATTCAATGTAGCCATTGAATTAAATAGCAAACTTGCTTCAAAAATTAAGAAAGTCTGCAGGGAGACTAATTGAAATTTTTGGAATATAATGGTCAACTAACATTTTCATGTTAAACTCATTTGAACAGTACCAAAGTTTATTTTTTTTAATTCGCTCTTTTGGAGTTTGAATTATTTTGTTTATCTCATTTCCTTTTTATTTCTTTTTATTATTCAAAAACTTTAGTCCTTCTAACTGAAGTTTGCATAATGAAAATTAGGGCTTTTGCATTCCTCTCCGCTTAAAAGAATCTTGTCCTGAGATTACAATGAAGAGACGAAAGTAGGAGAGAAATACCTGATATGAGATGATAAGAAATCCGGATAATTGGAGTAGAGGAAATTTTTGGTTTCCCATGTCGCTTCCTCAGCGGTATGGTTGCTCCATAATACTTTTTAGAACCACAGCATGCAGTTCCGCGTTGTTCGAGCCTTCTCATCAAGAATCTGAATCGGATGTTCGGCATATGTGAGATCCGGTTGCAACTCGCCGATTTCATCCGTGTGGATTGCTGCTGTATACTTTAGACATTTCGGGAGCTGAGATACTTGGAAAACGTTCTGTATACCAGCGAGAGACGCCTGCAATTCCAATCTATAAGCCACAGCTCTGCACTTCTCTGTGATAGCAAACGGGCCGATAAATCTGGGAGCAAGTTTTCCTTTTACATCGAACCAGTGAATTCCTTTCATCGGAGACACGCGGAGGTACACGTGATCTCCGATATTGAACTGCAGTGGACGATGCTGCTTGTCTGCATAGTTCTTCTATCGAGATTGAGCTGCTCTTGGATTAGCTTGAATAATTCGAACTTGTTCCTCGGCTTCATTGTCTAGATCAATCCCAAAGGTGACCCTCTCGCCGGACTCACACCAATTCAGCGTGGTGCGACATTTTCGTCCGTAGAGAGCTTCGTATGGTGCCATCTTGATACTCGTTTGATAACCACGGTTGTACGAGAATTCTGCCAACGTAAGATGATCATCCCAATTTTTACCGTGGTGGATGGCACACACTCGTAACATATCTTCAAGTATTTGATTCACCCTCTCGGTTTGTCCATCGGTCTGCAGGTGATATGCGGAGCTTCTAATCAGCTTAGTACCCAACGAGGCGTGCAGCTGCTCCCAAAAAAGAGCAACGAACAGGGAGCCTCGATCTGAAATAATCGTGCGAGGAATGCCATGTAGGCACATGATTCTTGATATGTACAACTCCGCATACTTCTTTATACTGAATTGAACATTTACTAGAATGAAATGTGCTGATTTGGTTAGTCGGTTGACAATCACCCAAAAATTATCATGCTTCCGGAATGTGAGTGGTAATCCGACAATGAAATCCTTACTCACATCCTCCCATTTCCATGCCGGAATACTTAATGGTTGCAGCTGTCCCGCTTTCTTCATATGGTCGGCCTTTACTCGCCGACACGTATCACACTCAGAGACGTACTGCGCAATCTCACGCTTCATCCGTGTCCACCAAAACTTAGTATTCAAATCTTGATACATTTTATTGCTGCCCGGATGAATGGAATATTTCGATAAGTGAGCTTCGTCTAATATCTTCTTCCGAAGGTCCATATCGCGGGGCACTACGGTCCAATTCTTGAACCATAGAGTACCATGTTCATCCTCCCGAAAGCATTTCATATCACCGTTGTCCCTTCTTTCCCATATGGGTGACCTGCCCTTATCCTTCTTTTGGGCTTCAATAATTTCCTCTCGGATGGTGAAATGAGAGCAAGATTATTGAGAGCTCCATATGGAAACACATATAGACTTGGTTCCTCATATTCCATATCAGCCATGGTGATGTTGTGTACATGAGCTTTTCGACTAAGCGCGTCGGCAACCACGTTCGCTTTACCGGGGTGGTAGTGAATTTCAATTTCATAATCTTTGATCAGATCTAACCACCGTCGTTGTCTCATATTCATCTCCTTCTGCGTGAAGATATATTTCAAACTCTTGTGGTCGGTGTAGAGGTGTACAAGATTTCCAAGCAAGTAACGCCTCCGCATTTTTAATGCCAATACCACAACAACTAGCTCAAGGTCATGAGTCGGATAGTGCTGCTCATGGTTTCGGAGTTGTCGAGATCCATATGTGACCACACGTCCTTCCTGCATAAGTACGCAGACAAGTCTGATGCCGGATGCATCACAATAAACATCGAATGGTTTTGTCGTGTCCAGCTGAGAAAGAACCGGGGCTGTTGTAAGGTGCTGCACTAATGTCTTGAAAGCTTCTTCACAAGCTGAACTCCAAATATATTTGGTGCCCTTTTTCAGCAGCGCCGTCATCGGTTTAGCTATGTTTGAGAATCTCGGGATGAACCTCCGATAATATCCCGCTAAACCGAGGAAACTTCGGACTTCATGTACGGATTTAGGAGATTGCCATTTCAGCACTTGGACAATTTTACATGGGTCCACAGCGATACCTTCAGCTGAAATAATGTGCCCCAAGAATGGCACTTGGCTGATCCAAAATTCACACTTGCTGAACTTTGTGTATAACTTGTTATCTCTCAACCGTTGCAGCACAATATGCAGATGTTCAGCATGTTCTTCCTCTGATCAACTAATATGTCGTCGATGAAGACCACGACGAACTTGTGCAACTCCGGCATGAATACTGAGTTCATGAGATACATAAAGTGAGCCGGAGCGTTGGTGAGACCAAACGACATGACAAGATACTCATATAATCCATATCACATCGAGAATGCCGTCTTCGGTATATCCTCTGGTCGGATTTTGATTTGATGATATCCAGACTGAAGATCTATCTTCGAGAACACCCTCGCACCAACAAGTTTATCGAATATAATGTCGATGCGGGGCAGCGGGTGCTTGTTCTTTATAGTCACGTCATTGAGCGGTCGATAATCCACACATAATCGCAATGTTTCATCCTTCTTCTTAACGAACAGCGCCGAGCAGCCCCAAGGTGACCAGCTTGGGAGAATAAAGCCCTTGTCCAAAAGGTCTTTCAAAAGCTCCTTTAATTCAGCTAGCTCTTTATGCGCCATTCGGTACGGTCTTCGAGAGATCGGTGTGGTTCCTGGAACAAGTTCAATCCTGAACTAAATGTCACATTCTGGCGGCATGCCCGGTAAGTCATCGGGGAACACATCAGGATACTCATGGACCACCGGAATATCTTCAAGTTTAGTTGCTTCTGTGTTATATGCAGCTCCACTGTTCTGCTTCATGCTGTCCAACAACAGTGTGTGATGTCAGTGCATCGGAGAGTCAATTTGGACAGTCCAGATACCGATATTAAGAACGGCACCGTGATGGTTTAACAATGACATCCCCAATATTACGTCGATCTTCTATCCATCCAATATAATCAGCGACGTTGGATATATTTTGCCCCCTAAACATAAAGCTGCTCGGGGGACAACCTGATTGGCAGAGATACTTCCTCCCAGTGAACTTATAAGACAACTATTCTTGGGAGTATTGGTGGATAATTGGTGCTGATCCACACATGAGTTACTAATGAAATTGTGGGTAGCAACAGAATCGAAGAGTATGAGGACAGGTATGTCATTGATAGCAAACATGACCGCTAACACCGGTGCTCCCACAGGAACACCCTTGATCGCTATATGTTGAACACTTCCGATTTGTAGTGTTGTCCTCCTAGGTTGAACACGGGGCTGACTACACCGTTGTACTGGTACTTGTCCGTTGCTCAACATTTTCTCCAGGAAATCCTTGATATAGTGCCCAACACGATCACAAGTACAACACTTATACCGATTTGACGTTCCGCTGACTTGAGGACTGAATTGTCCTGCACCTCGCTATGAGATAAATGCCCCAGGAACAATTTGGGACTGTTCCTGCTGCTGATGTACTGCTGGTTGAAAATCTGATACTTCAAACGGCCGACTTTGATACGAACTCGGCTGTTCAGACGGCTGCCATATCTAACCGGACGGTGATCGGTATACCACACAGTATTTCTGAGGAACATTATGTGTGTTGTCATTCACTACATGTCTCCTCTTTGACTCCTCCGTGACTCGCTCATGCGTGGCATCCTCTTGCGTAATTGTAGCATTAAGCATAGCGTTGAACGAACCGTGATTGAACAATGCAAGCTTGTCTTTCAACAAGGGGCTTAGACCCCGATAGAAGTACTCTCGCTTCTGATCCTCCGTACTCACATACTCCAACGCATGTTGCGCTAGATTAACAAAGACTTTGGAGTATTCTTGAGCACTCATTTCTCTTTGCTTCAAATCAAGGAATTCCTGAAGCTTCCTTCTCATAATGGCGGGAGGAACATGATAGGCGTGGAATGCCTCCTAGAACTCTGTCAAAGTGACTTGCTGTCCGGCGGCCAAGGAGGTGATGTGGTTTGCCCACCAAGCACCGGCAATGCCATGTAGTTGTTGTGCATATAAAACGTACATATGATCACTGAACTGTAGCAGTCCAAACTTAGCTTCAATGGTGCAGAGCCAATGGACCGCATCTAGAGGTTCACCATCACCACTGAACATGGGGGGTGCAGTTGCCAAGAATTCCGGGTATGTTGCTTGCTGAGGTTGACGATTGCCTTCGCTGGACGTCCCCTGCCTGATGGGATGTAATCTGTACGAGGGTTCACTGCAACTCGGTCCGCTCGTCGCACGAACCCACCATGGCTGCGATATCGTCTGCCAATGTAAGCGGAGATGGAGCTGGGTGTTGCGCTGGCTCTTCCGGATCTCGGGAGTCATCCCCTCCCTGACTTGAACCACAGACCTCGCATGTTGTGCGAGTGTGCACCATTCTGCATCCACAGCCATAAATCCAACATGAGATGTGATATTGCAAGATCACAAAAGGATGAAAACAATAGTGTGTGTATTGATAACCAAACTTGCATAACGGTAACATATATTGATAAATTATAGAGTTTATACACAATACGTCATTCCTGGACCAATGTTACAATAGCGACTCCAAAATAAGGAACTCCATGGATTGAAGTTCATTTTGACTATTGTTGGTCGTGACGGGACGTTATGCGCATTATCGTGCAAATACACTCTCTTATCTTCAATATGATACAAACATGGTCATAAAAGGAAAAGAGGTTTGAGTGGGTCAAACCCTCAATTCCACTGGTAAATGGTTGAGTATCAACACCTGGTCTGTTACGACACTTCTCGAAGTGAAATCGAGGACCAGATTCATAACAAGACCAAATTATGCCAAACCGATGAAGTTTCTAAAGAAACCTGACCATCTTATACTCAAACACAATTTTAACCCAGTACTTGGCAGAATAAGATCTCGAGGTGAAATACAAAGATTAATTAAACTTCATGACCTTTCCAAAAAGTATTAGTTTGCTTCCATATAATTTCTGGTTGAGGAGATATGGCATTGTAAACCTGACAGTTTTTCTGGAAATTTTGACAGCATCTCCTTTGTTTATGCTGATTTTGGGCCACAATTTCCAGATATAAAACAGTAGAATATACGACAGACACAATTTACAAATTTGTAATACATATTACAAGGATTCCAGAAATGTCTTGTACGATCCTGTTCAATTTTTCTAGTGGGAGATATGGTCAAAACAGTAAGGAGTCCAGAGAGGGTTCCAGTTTCTGTCCAGTTTGGCAGATTTTGGAACTTTGAAATTTTAATAGGATATAGGGGAATTCAACTCTGGAGTTGAACATAACAGTTTTAAAGGACTTCCCATAATTTCATCCATGTAAGATACACATTCGTTGGAGGTTTTGTCTGGGGGATATGGTTTCTCAAAGTCAGGTCTTTTCTTGCAGAAAAACAGAACACTCTGTTTTTTAATCGGTGACTTCAAAACCTACTCCAATTTTGAAAACTTAGTTCAAAATCAGAACTCTATAGCTAATATGAGTATCTTTACATATTCTCAGTTCCATTTTACAGCAAGGTGGTTAATGCAACAATGGAATACATGTCGGTAATACGTGCCTCACAAAAGTGAAAATTCTAAGCCGGTATTCCTGCATACGTCTCAACGGTGGCCTTAATGATGTTCACTCGCAAATGATTTCTAAGCGCAATACCATCACATGGTAAGTGATTCATAAGACACAAAATTTACAAAACACTCATTATGGTGCCGTACGGCACAGCCCGCACGGACCTTCATTTCAGGCAAACACAGTTATATATACGAAAGTAAGACATCCATCCCGCATCATTCCATACGGGCCGCCCCGAGCTAAGCCACGTCTCGAGGTACATTACTGGGTTTTCTACCACCCGACAAGGTCCTACGTCTTTGCATAATGTTGCACCAGTAGGATGCGCTTCGGGTTATGTCCCTCCCAACGGGTGCTCCCACTAATTTTGAATCACATTGGAGTACCACGTGTCATATGTTCTCAGAAACATGGAGAGTTTCAGAGACTCATATTGACTTTCCGTGCTAAGCCACAGAAACAATCACATGCTACCTCTCGCATAGTGAGCTTACCGCAATTGATCCACTTGCGGTGGCGTACCTTACCTCTTACCTGATGTCGGAGCGTCGTTACAGAATATAATAACACATAAGTTAGCTTTGCCACCTTAATAACTTATGCTAATATAGTCCTTATGTGGGCCTAGTATCGTATCCTCACTGTGTCCTATGTTTTTCTCGTAATACAATCCTTATTTAGTGTGCTATTCCCAATGCGGCTCTAATTCCAGACTGTGAGGACCGGCGTCCACACTTTCTAGGAATTGCATTGGGTGGTGCCGTGCGATGCGGCACCCAACAACACACATGTAATGGAACATGTATTACGTAAATCACTTGCTAAAATTTACAAAGTTATTCAGGTTTACAAATATTTTATATAAAAAAACTACAACGGAAGATAAGAATGCAACTCTTGTACTCACGTCTAATAAGCAAAAGAGAAGCCGCCCAGCCCACGGATGCTCCTCACCAGTCACACGAAGCACATACGACAGCGGCATGTTTTTCGTGCGTGGAACGCTCAAAGAGTTCCGAGTCTCATCGGACAAACATAAAGAGTTCCGAGTCTCATCTGGTACAATTCAATCTTGCCCAACCGGGCCGCACACGAATCGGTCCTTGATCGACATAGGCACAGCTACGGCTCACAGGCCCTTATGTCCATCTACTCCTATTCCATGCCCGGTCTCATATTCCATCATGGTGATCCTTTCGCTCGAACCAAACCCGTGTGAACCCAATTCCTAATCTCGCGAGTAGATTCCAAGTACTCAACTTCTACCAAAGCAACTATAAAATTAAGCATAGCATGGACGCATCAAGGAATTAAACATCTACCCTTCTCTTATGAGTTATCTGGTCATGCAAGTGGAAAACTCCAAGAAAACTTATACTTAATGCACATACATGCTAACCTATATAGTGTGATAGAAATCAAAGTTTAAAACGCTAAAAAATGCAAACCGGGGCTTGCCTGGCTGCAAAATGGTATCAAAGTTAATCTCCAAAGGGATGACTTCAAGTGGCTCCGGGGACCTCTCGAGCTCGGCAACTGTTCGATATGCAAAGTTTAATGCAAGTGAATCAATACCGATATTATGATATAGCTCAAAGGAAAGATAGTTAAGTATATTAAATTAAGCCCACTAGTTCTAGAAAGCTTACATAAGATACTAGGTACTATGAGTGAGTTTCTGGACAAAATTGGGATCAATTCTTGGAAGTCTCTGTTGTATAAAATTCAATGAACCTAAACACTTCCCAGAAATTTGAGGAAAAAATCTGTAGCTTTGTCATGGCCAGGACTCGATTTCCTATTTAAAGGAGGTCAAGAGTGATCCAACAAAATTGGTTTCATAATTTTCTAAGCATTCTACTGTGAGATATTGAATTTACAAGTTTGGAGAATTTGCTGAAAAGTTTATGGACATTTTGGAATTTTCAGGTACATACTGATTGGAAACATAATTTGGCTATACAAATCAACTCAGCTAACCCTGAAACATTTACTGGAACTCAGAGGAATTATTTAGAATGATCTAGCCAAGTTTAAAAATTTTTGAATGACTGGAGCATCAGGAATTAATTCCAAAGGCATTTTGCTTCATGAAATTATTGAGGACAAATAAGAGATTTTCGTACAGATCCAAGTGCATCGCTTGAAATTATAGATCATGCTGGTTCCAAGACAATTTATTTGGTAATTTTTTGACAAGTATTCTAGGAGATATGGATTTTCAAAGTTGGAGCAAAATCTGGAATTAAATTTTAATTGGAAACTTTGAAATATTGGCTGGGCCCACGGGTTTAAAATTCACCACTGGGATTCAAGCCACACGGGCCCACCTATATCAGGGCTGTAGCCACACAAGATCCTGGAGGTGCACCGGATCTGATTTTTTTCTGTGACTGACGATTGGGGCCCACCCAGTCGTCTTCAACCCCCCGATCCGACGCGCCAGGGGAGGCGCCCGATGGCGACCATTCGCTGGTGCCCGTTCCAGGGCATGGTGGCCCTCCAAACTCGCCGCCCTACCTAAAATTCGATGGGTAACACGATGGGATGGATGGCACCGGTGATAGATGGCCGGGGAGAGGGTCTCAATGGTGGTGGCAGAACCTAGGGTTCCGGCCATATCGGTCAGGCCCTACGGTGCCCCATTTTGCATGGGATAAACTCCAAATTAATCCTTGATGCATGTAGAACACGAAAATGGAGGCCAAGAGCGATGGAATAACAGGAAACAAGACATCGACAGTGAGCCGACAAACTGAAACTTGGCGGCTAGATAATTCGAAATTCCGGCTTGGTTATTTGATGAAATTCGATAGGGTTTCTTCGAAGGTGTGCGCCCGGCCATGGTGAGATAAATTCTCACTGCCACAAGGATTTGTTACGTGTAGAAACAGAATTTAATCGGAGACCTAGCTAAGTTCATACACTTAACTCATCGGGAAAATCACTGATACTCGAGCTGAAAGGGGTCGCAAGGGCTGAAACTTTACGAGCATAGTCTAGGTGCTATTGTGCACCTTTTTTCTTAATGGTCGGGGATGAGAAATGGCATGTAGTGCCGGGTCAACGGTGAATAGAGGAGCGACAGGCAAAAACAGTTCGCCGACAGCCACAGTTTCGCCTCGGTCGACTTCGGGAGCGCTCAAGCTGGCAAGAAGAATGATCCCACAGATGCGCACAACACCAGAGCAGACTCAAGCACGAAGGGGAAGGATCAAACTCCACTTTGCAGCTCGAATTTGTAAAGTACCAGTAGCAGGGTCGATGATGAGAAGGAAACAGAGGAGACTGCTGTGTTGCACGGTGAATGGGGTAGGCTCAACCTGGGTGGTCGCCTGGTTGTCTTCATGAGCAAGGCTTCAAGCAGGCAAGCGCTCAGCGGCTGGCATTTGCATGGAGAGAGGTGTCAAACTGTGGAGAGGCAGAGAAAACAGAGGAGTCCTCTTTACAGGTGGGTCCCACTATCTCTCCCTCATCCACTCCCTGGACAATCAATTTTCCTCACCTAAATTGTTCCAAAATTGCTAGATATTTGCAGAGTGACCAATTCAAATATGTGGAATTTGATTTTGAATTCAACTCACTGATTCGACCAAGATTCATTTGAATTCAAAGTTGATTTTTGAATTTGAGTGGAATTCAATGTCGCCATTGAATTAAGTAGCAAACTTACTTCAAAAATTAAGAAAGTTTGCAGGGAGACTAATTGAAATATTTGGAATCCAATAATCAACTCAAATCTTCATGTTAAACTCATTTGAACAGTAGCTAAGTTTATTTTTTTGAATTCCCTCTTTTAAAGTTTGAATTATTTTGTTTATCTCATTTCCTTTTTATTTCTTTTTATTATTCAAAAACTTTAGTCCTTATAACTGAAGTTTGAATAATGAAAATTGGGGCTTTTACACCATGCACTTTCAAATCCAACTATCTCGAGGGGCCAGAGATATCTCTCCTGTTATTAAGGAGGGGTAAATCCCATCTTGATCCATACACATCTCATTCTATATTTCATTATATACTTGAAGACTACTTTTATCAATACCCAGTTACGGGGTATAATTTGGTAGTCTCAAAGTTCACAACTACACACAGTGAGAAACAATGGCGATCTTAGGTCTAAGGATTTAGCAAGTGTATTACTCAAGACCAACTGATGGCACATATGGAAATAACAATTCCAACAGTGTTTCAGACATGGTCAATCCAACACCATGTTCACTAACATGTGTTCACATTATTTATTTGACATCTCCATATCTATGACCCGTGAAACGAAATCATCAATTAATACATGTGCTAGTCTATTTGACATCATTATCTCATATAATGACATAGACTAGGGATTATTTAGAGTAACATTATTATTAACAAAGTGTTTCACGAACAAGTCACATACTCAATGATCAAAGTAAATAATAATTACTCATATAATAATTTATTTAATAGTACATAAACACAGTTATGACACAAATCTCCAACTACACACTATGATCAATGATGTAAGTATCTAATACCGATAGATCTCGTGTGCGCCTCATGCTTTGATTGTGGAAGAGGCTTTATGAGCAGATCTGCAACACTCAAATCTATGTGCTCGTTGCATATCTTCACATCACCTAGTTCGATGATGTCTTGAATAAGGTGATAGTGTCGTAGTATGTTTTAGGATCTTTTGTGTGATCTTGGATCCTTTGACTGTGTGATGGCTCCACTATTGTCACAGTAGAGATCCACAAGACCATACGCACTAGGAACAACACCCAAATCAGAAACAAATTTTCTGATCCAAACAACTTCCTTTGCAGCTTCATAAGCTGCAATATACTATGCCTCCATCATTGAACCAGCTACTGTATCTTGCTTGGAACTTCTCTAGCTCACAACCCCTCCATTTAGGAGAATACAAAACTGGATTGTGATCTAGAATCATCCTTATCAGTTAGGAAGCTGACATTGGTGTAACCTTTTACAACGAACTCTTATTCACCTCCAAACACTAAAAATGCATCCTTAGTTCTTCTCAAGTACTTAAGGATGTTTTTGACAACAGTCCAATGAGCCTCATAATAATCTGATTGATATTTGCTCGTGATGCTTAGAGCATAGAATACATCTGGGCGTGTACACAGAGCATGGCATACATGATGGATCCAATAGCCGAAGCATAAGGAATTGCTCTCATCCTCTATTGTTCATGAAGTGTCGAAGGACACTAACTCTTGCTTAGAGTAATGCCATGTGACTATGGCAAGAAACCTTTCTTGGAATCTTGCATATTGAACCGATTCAATATCATGTCAATATATGTATCTTGGCTTAATCCAATTAGCCTTTTAGATCTATCTCTATAGATTTTATGCCCAAAATATATGTTGCCTCTCCTAAATCCTTCACTGAGAAACCTTTTCTTAATGAGGATTTACCATCATCATGCATTGGATTGTCATTTCAATCAATAATATGTCATCTACATATAGGACCAAAAATACATGTGCGCTCCCACTAAACTTCTTGTAAATACAAGGTTCTTCTATGTTTTTGATGATACCAAACCCTTTGACAACTTCAGCAAAATGTAGATTCAATTTCCGAGATGCTTGCTTCAATCCATAGATAGACTTTTGAAGCTTGCATATTTTTCTAGCATTTTTAGGATCAACAAAATCCTCAGATCGTGTCATGTACACATCCTCAGTCAGACTTCCATTAAAAAAGTTGTTTTTACATCCACCTGCCACATTTCATAATCAAAATATGCAGATGTTGCTAGGAGAATTCGAACAGACTTTAGAATTGCAATGGTTCAAAAAGTTCCATCATAATGAACACCTTGAATTTGTTTGAAACATATCATCACTAATCCTGCTTTATAGATGTGGACATTTCCATCCATGTGAGTCTTTTTTTTTTTGAAAATACATTTACAATTGATAGGTCTCACACCTTCAATTTGATCAACCAAGTTCCAAACCTGATTCTCGTGCATGGATTCTATTTCGGATTCCATGGCTCCAAGCCATTTCTTATAGTAGGGTCCCTTCATTGATTCGGTGTAGGTCGTGAGATCATTATTGTCCAACAATACCATGTCATGATGCTCCGTGGTTATAAGCGTTAACTATTCAGTCACACGACGTGCCCTCGTAGATCTACGTGAGACTGGTGTTTCATCAACTGGTTGCACAACATCTTGTACATCCTGTAGAGGATCTGTGGATGCTGAAACATTTTAGGGTATTTCATGACTTTCTTCAAGATGAACCTTGCTCCCACTAACTCTATTTGAGAGAAACTCTTTCTCCAAGAAGGCATAATTGTGAGCAGTAAACACTTTACCCTCTGTTTTATTAACAAAATAATATTCTTTGGTTTCTCTAGAATATCCCACAAACAAGGATTTGTTTTATTTGCGAGTGACTTTGTCTGATGTCAAATGTTTGAAATAAGAATCACACCCCCAAACTTTGATGAAATACAATCTGGGATGTTTCCCGGTCCACATCTCATATGGTGTCTTATCAACAGACTTAGTTGAGACTCTTTTAGTGTAAATGCGGCAGTTTCAAGAGCATAACCCCAAAAGGATATTGGAAGATCTGTTTAGCTCATCATCGACCTAACCATGTCTAACAAGGTTCGGTTTCTCCGCTTGGACACCCCATTCCATTGAGGTGTTCCTAGAGGAGTCAACTGTGGAACAATTTCACATTGCTTTAAATGATTATAGAATTCATGGCTCAAATATTTACCCCCAGGATCAGATCGTAAAAGTTTAATTGTCTTGACCGATTGATTCTATACTTCATTTGAAATTATTTGAACTTTTCAAATGATTCAGACTTGCGCCTCATTAGATAGACATATCCATATCTACTAAGGTCATCGCTAAAACTTATGAAGTACTGAAAACCACCTCTGGCTATTGAACTCATTGCTCCACATACGTCAGTATGTATCAGTCCCAATAAGTCACTCGCCCTCCCACTTTGACCAGTGAAGGGTGCTTTGGTCATCTTCCCAAGTAAACAAGACACGCATGTGTCAAGTGATTCAAAATCAAATGATCTTACCAAACCATCTTATTGGAGTTTTTCAATTTGTTTCTCATTTATATGTCCTAAGCGGCAATGCCAAATAAAAGTGGGATCTAGATCATTTCGTCGAGCCATTTTGGTATTGATGTTACAGACTGTTTTATCCTCGAGATCAAGACATATAATCCTTTCACCAATGGAAATTAACATCAAAAATATTATTATAATAAATAGAACAACATTTGTTCTTTATTACAATCTCATAACCATCAACTTATTCTAAACATGAAGAAGAGATAATGTTCTTGCTCAAAGTAGGAATGCAATAACAATGATTCAATTACAAAACTAATCCTGAGGATAATGACAAGTGGTATGTCTCGACAGCTATGATCACAACCTTTGCTCCATTGTCGACACGAACATCCAATCCACCTTTTGCAAATATTCTAGTCTCACTTGGACCCTGAAACAATATGTAAGTGTGAGTCATTGATCCAGTATCAAATACCCGTGATTCACTAGAAGATGTAGCGATATCAATTTCTATAACATTTATACCTAAAGTGGAAGTCTCACTCCCCCTCTTCTTCTCCAGATTCTCCAGGTACTGCTTATAGTTCCTAGAGCAATGCCCCTTACCATGATAGTGAAAGCATTCATCATCAGGAGAAGGGCTAGATTCTCCGTTTGGCTTAGACTTTGAGTTCGAGGGCTCATCAGGAAAATTTCCCTTGCCTTTGCCTTTAGGATGCGTCACACACTTCCTCTTTTTATTCTCCTTTTGAACCATCATCACATGAGTTGCATTTTTCTTAATGCTTTCTTCGGCTATTTTCAGCATCCCATGGAATTGAGCCAAAGTTTTCGCCATGCCATTCATTGGAAAATTCAATATATATGGCTCGTAGCTCGATTGGTGCGACTGGAGAACAACGTCAATAGCAAGATCATCCTTGAGTTCAGAACCAAGTTTGCCTAAGGTCTCAATGGAACTAATCATTTTGATTACATGAGGGCTGACTGAGGGAACAAGGACATTGAAATCTTGTATCTCTCAGCTCTAGCTTTGTTCTTAAACATTCCCCGCGATCCCTCTATCATAGAATAAGCATTTGTATGCTCATACTATTTTTGCAGATCAGGAGACATAGTGGCCAGCATGAGGCAACTTAAATTAGCGCATCATCGTAGTGCTTCTGATAGGCTCTACGTGCCGCAACAGTTGCATCATTAGGGAGGTCATCAGAGTATGGTTGCAGAAGAACGTACTTGGTTTTCTCTTGCCTAAGAACGATTCTCAGGTTGCGGTACCAATCGATAAAGTTAGCTCCATTGGGTTTTTCATTTTTAAGCACATATCGCAAATTGAAACCAGAATTTTTACTAGCAGACATGATCTACAATAGAAAACAAATATGTAAGGTTTTAGCACTATGTTATGTATCAATATTCTATTAACAGTTTAATAAAAGACACCACCACTATATGTGTATTGTCCTTCCTCTAACATAATATAGTGGTCCAAGGTCCATATTCACTAATACTTAGTGAGCTTTGGCTTCACCGCTAGAAAATTAGTTGCATAGGTAAACAACAATTGTTAATCATATCTCTATAAGACTCTTGTTTGTTGGGTGACATCCAATGCCCCGACTCGCAACTCTATGCCATAAAGCTCAAAACCGTTTTGATAGCTTTGTTAAGTAAACCAAGACTATGCATGTGAATATCCAACATTCACCCTATTCATTATGATAGATGATGGTATTTTGCTTTGGGAAACCTACCACACAACAATCAAAAAAACATAGGTGTAGCTATTGGTAAATGACATCAACTAATCAACTTTTGCGAGGGAAACTATTCTATCATGACAAAACATCAACCATATGAAAAGCATGAAAAGAATAGTAATAAATAAACGTCACATGCATATTATCATATCACATTGTGAATAGTATTGCATTTAGAATCATAGTGGTCTCCATCACCATGGCTCCAACATGATCTAAGCTATCGTGCCTCCATTCTTGGGGTGATAACTGTCTTCACTATACTTGAAGACATCTCCATGAACATAAAAGAAGCTAATACATCTATAAGCTATAAAATAAATTACATGAGATGAGAGATCAAGCGTCACAGGTCGACACTCAGGTCATGATATAATTATGTGACAACATCAACCGGTGTTGTTTTGCAACTCGCAGGCTGCACAAATATTACACACATATCATCACATCACATTAAAACTATACCATTCACATGATTCCCTGCAAAAATGATTTAAGAGTGGAACGATTTCTATCGCGAAATGATTCTATGATATCACTATAGCAGACAACAACACCTGTCCCGCTAGACGGTTAGCGGGTGGGGGATCAAGGGGGAGCCGCCCCCTCGAGTTTCAAGGCAGCGCCCTGAACACCAAATGAAATTATATAGATTGAATCTATGAAATCACTATGAAAATCTCATGAGATTGATCAAATCAACCCAAATGCGAGCCATTCGGAATTCCTCAATTTTCAATGTGACTGGTTATTGATGAGAAGATCGCGACTCATGACCACAGTCTATTGGCTCAATCTGTTAGCTATGTACGCTATTAGTCCAAATGGTGATTCCAGCCGATAGGGACAGGTTGCGCACACAACAGAGAAGGAGCACGAACTAATCGGCGATACGCTACTCTAGCAATTCTACGAATCACCCAGGAAACATGCGAGTACAGAGGTCATAGATCATTACAACTAGACACGTAGCACAACAAAACATAGATGAGTGTCGGTGTAGAGGAAGTAGATGCTCTTGTTCGTCTTCTGATCGTCCTCGTCACGCCAGAAGGTAGACTATCATGTTCGTAGCCAATCAGCTCAGCAGTAGCAGAAATGCCTCCACAGGGTCCACACATACGGGGAGGTACGACGTGTGCCGGTATTCTAGCACTGTGCACGTGGTAAGGGTCTCGGCATGAGGCGTGCGAGGGATGGCAGCTAGGGCTGTCACATGGTGTAGTAATTAGCCCCTAATGCTACCCCTCGTATTCATAGGTGTACTAATGGGATTTTAGGTCGCAGGCCTATTAGTACCCTAATTGCTTATGGATCAAATATCCAACAAGCATTAACCCGAATTGTTATGATTGCCTCTTGAGCATATCACCAACAGTGCAGGGCCCGATCAGCCTCTGGAGCGAGAAGTGGCATGGTCCTCACTTTTGATGTTTCTTACATCATAGATAAAAATATGCAAGCGCACAAAAGCTATCGAAGTAGCATTTCCCCTTGAAGACTATTCCCAAAGGGTGTCATTTATATTTTCCCAAAAGAATGCTAAGTGGAAGTAAAGCAGACATCAAGTGAAGAGGGTAGATGGTCTAGCTAGGGTTCTAGTGAGGATTGGTAACAGATATGTGGAGGTAGTGTGACACACTCAAGAGCATCCTATTCTAAGAGGAGGGGGGGTAAATGGGTCAAATAGGGATTAGGCTAAGAGTTAGGGAGCTAATCCTGCAATGCTTCTAGTATACATATACGTAGCCTAAATTATATATTAATGAACATGTCAATGATGAATTCCTATGCTAAGTTGTTCAACACATCGGCACGGGTTTACCCCTAGCAATACTAGGTCGACTCCCGCAAAGAGCCCGTGGCATAGCCGAACGTGGAGGTTTACAAGGGCAGATAGGGCTGTCGCCACCTAGTGCCTACCTCTTCAATCTGTGGGTCTACGAGACATCCAACGCTACTTAACTATCCTAGAACCATGCTAGCATATTAATTAATACCTTAGGAGCCATGGCACAAGCCATACTAAGGCCATGACTAACCTAAACATCGCTGAACCAATGTTGAGACATTGCATAAGTTATTCATATTAACATGATCATATCATAACTAATTAGACTATAGTGGGGGTTTATAGTGTTTATGATGATGGTATAATGACATTAAGGCATGATCATAAAGACTATTCCAACCACATACATGGAATCCATAATCAAACAAAAAATTCTTCATCCAAGTATATGAATCAAAGAAGAATAAGGATAACATCTTCGTTATGAAAAAACTTACAAATACAAATAAGAATATGAGAGCCAAACCTTTCGCAATTTAGAATTGGGAAGAGAGAGACTCCTTCTACTCCTTCCTAACATGGACTATGAACTAGAGGCTCTCCTCTCTGCAGCCTAAACTCCTCTAAACCTATGGAGAGTAGTTGATACAATAGAATGAGTGCTCAAGTGATTTCTTTGTGAAGTGAGGGTAGGGGGTCATATTTATAGGTGGAAAAGGTTCCGTTCCCGCCACTAGAAGTGGGTGAATCAGTAGTCATCATCTTCAGGAAGCCGAGAGGAGTGTTGACATGTTTTATGTCCTAGATAAAAATCAGCAAGTGCATGGAAACTATCGTGTAGCACTTCCCCTTAAGAGAGTATTCCCAATGGCACTGAATCCAAAGAACGTGTGTGCTAATCTTACGAACTAAGTCACCCAAGGACACAAAGTTGTTTTGTAGGCAAGGAAGAGAGAGGAATTCAAAGTATTGATTCTAATTGAAAGCAATTTGCGGTAGATGCTTGCTTCGGGCACGGGTTTACCCCTAGCAACATTAGGTCGACACCCGCCAAGAGCCTATGGCATAGCCAAACGTGGAGGATTACTAAGGACAGATAGGGCTATCACCACTTACTGCCTACCTCTTCAATCTGTGGGTGTACCAGATATTCACTTGTCATTTCTAACCTATGCACCACGCTTACATTCTAAGTCACAACTCTAGTGGTTTCAAACACAAAGCTACAAGTAGAGCCTCAAATGAATTAAAGCAATGAACCCAAAGGTAACTACATGTGCAAACTACTATGAATTGAAAATCAAACTTGAGTTGAATTCACAAAGGCTTACTTGATTTGAATAACACCTTTGTAGGGGTACAAGTGTAGAAGAGGGACTTGACAAGCCCAAGCCTCCTTCTCCTAAACTCTTCACCACACTATCCTTCTACTTGGAAGCATCCAGGACTACTCTAAACCTTTGGAGTGGTATTCTATTCTCAACTTTTGGTGTGTGTGTGTGAAGTGAGGTGTGGGGTTCTATTTATAGGGGGGAGAAAGGTCGGTTCACACCACAAAATGCGTGCGAATAAGTCTTCATCATGATCAGGGCATCATAGGGAGTCGACACGCGGAAGCTGGCTGAGTTTGGCGCCAGAAAGGATTTGGCCGAACCCCCAAGTCGATCGAACAGAATGGTTGACCATTTCTTGTGTGCTTCCTCTGGGTGACTTCCAGGTGGGTCCCATTGACTAATATGGGTGCTACACCGTTGGATGGCCTCGGATACTTCTATTTGTGGCCATTTGATGATACATGCCATCGCCTGATTTGTTGAAATACAATTTTATAGATTACTCCCTACATGTCTTGGTATTTTGGGTCTAAATTCACCTGCATACAAATAAACACCAACACTTGTGGAATTGTTTAGCTTTTAACCCTACCACTATGTTGTGTTTCTCTTTTGTGCACATTATGAGGTGAATTGACGGTTTAAATATGGCACTTAAGGACCATCAAAAAACTCCCCCACATGATTTCGAATTGTAGCGTCCAGTCGGGAGGTTGAATAATTGGATCAAAGATGAGTGCCTTTTTGAGTGTATCAAATGATTTAAGGCATTCATCATCGAAATCAAAGGGAGCTCCTTAGCTAATTGGTTAGTGAGGGGTCTAGCGACTTTTGAGAAATCTTTGATGAATCGCCGATAGAACCCCGCATGACCTAAAAAGCTATGAATTCCCTTAACATTGGTAGGAGGTGGAAGTTTTTCAATAACTTCAATCTTTGCTTTGTCCACCTCTATCTCTCTCACACACACTAAGTGTCCAAGAATGATACCTTCACAGACCATGAAATGGCACTTTTCCCAATTAAGTACGAGGTCCTTCTCTTGGCATCTTTGTAAGACCTTGTCTAAATTTTCCAGACAATGATCAAAAGTTTTCCCATAGACGGAGAAATCATCCATGAAAACTTCCATAATTTCCTCAATAACATCGGAAAAGATAGACATCATGCATCTTTGAAAAGAGGCAGGAGCATTACACAATCCAAAAGACATACGCTGGTTGGCATAAGTTCCATAGGGACATGTGAATGTGGTCTTACTTTGACCATCGAGATGAATTGGGATTTGATGATCCCCTGAATACCCACCAAGGAAGCAAAAGTAGGAGTGTTTTACCGACGCTCTAACATCTCATCGATGAAGGGAAGTGGAAAATGATCCTTCCTTGTAGCCTTGTTAAGTTTTTGGTAATCTATGCACATCATCCGTCCTGTGACGGTTCATTGAGGAATTAACTCATTCTTCTCATTTTGAATGACAGTCATATCTCCCTTCTTAGGCACTACTTGAACTGGGTTGACCCATTCTTTATAGGGACACAGGGTAGATAATCCTGGCATGCAGAAGTTTCAAGACTTCCTTCTTGAAAACTTTCCGCATCGCATTATTTAATCGCCTTTGAGGTTCCCTTTGAGGAACACTCTCGGGGTCAATGGGAATGCGATGGGTGCATAACGCTGGACTAATCCCCTTGATGTCTTTTAATTAATAGCCAAAAATAGACCTATGCTTTTTCTAACATGGCAATGAGTTTGAGTGTCTCATCATCTGAAAGCTTGTCACTTATGATGACAGGGGCTTCCAAATCGCCATTTAGAAAGGCATAACGTTGGCCTTGAGGTAGAATTTTTAGCTCAACAGGAGGTTTTGGGAAGAACTATTCTTTTGGCAATTCAATTGCCTCATGAAATTCATCCTCCTCTTGGATATAATCTTCGTCTCCTTCATGTTCAGGGGGATATAAGAATGAAGAGTTCTAACCTCCTCTAAAGGCTCATCTTGGATGGGAGATTCTGTGGATGTCTTCTTGGAACTCAAGATAGGAATAGAGAATTTCCTCCCACAAAGTTTGACATTGAGGCTTCCTTCCAAGGGAATTTCCATGAGAAATTTCTCGATGGGAATCCCAATCATAATGTCAAAATCTTGAATTTCGAACACATGGAAATCTAGGATTGCCTTAATGTCTTTGTGTCCTACATACACCTATTGCAAAACCCCACATCCTTCAAGGACGTTTCTGAAAGAATCTTGGAAGGATTTACATGTTGGTGCCAATGGCACATCGCCTAGAATGGCAAGAGCACAAGAATCGGAAATGATATTTGCTCAAATGGTGGGGTTGTATAGGACCTTCATTGGTGTTCCTCTAATAAAACATAGAATAGTTGCCAAAGGTGAGGTCATCCGAACAATTTCAGGTGACTGCTCAACTTCCGTAGTCCATACCCTACTTAGAAAAGAGGTTAACTCCTTAACCGTCCATTGGATGAACACTCCATCAGGTGGGTCAGGTAGAGTTAATGGAAATAATGGTTTCCTATGGCAACAATACTTTGAGGTATTTCTAAAATCTTCAAATATTTATTCATCGAAGTAGATGGGAAACTCCAAAGGTTGAATTTCTTCTTCCTTCGTAGTTCCTGGTTTGGGAGAGGATTCCTCCGGCAAGGTTTGAGATAAGACAGAGGTAGGTTATTCCTTGTCCATGGATTTATCCTCAATTCTCGACACTACTTCTTGAGGAGGCTCATTAAGACCCATAATGAAGGAAGAATTTTCTAGAATTCGATCAAAATGATCCTTGCCCTCTTCCGGCGTCTTATGGAGGAAAGATCCTCCAGCTGTAATGTCAAGATGTAGGGCCGACACTTTGTTCAATCCCATATAGAAGTATTGCAAAAGCAACATCTTAGGGATAGACAAATCTTCGCCGGAATTTCTCAAAAGAGAAAATCTATCCCGAACCACACCTATAGATTCCCTCTCCATTTGTTAGAAGCATAGTACTTCCTTCCGTAAGGAAAAAATTCGAGCAATTGGAAAGAAAGCAAGACAAAATCTATCTCGTATCTCGTTCCAATTTATGTTTGCCTTTCCAACATTGTGGTCGTACCATTGTTTGGCTTTTTCCTTGAGGGAAAAAGGAAACAACTTCCATTTGAGAGTCTCTTGTGGCATACCCTTAAACAAAAGGCATGAACACTATTGTTCGAACTCTCATAGATGGTGGTAAGGGTTTTCACAATCCATTCCTAAGAAGTATTGCTCCCGAACCATGGTTATAAAGGCAGGGCAAAGTTCATAGCTGGTAGAATAGATGGGTTCCGCCGAAGGCGGTGGCTCACATAACTTGCTCTTTGGGGCGAAATAAGAAGGAATGGTGGGCCGCTCCATAAATTTGGTGGTGGTAAGAAAAGGAAAGATATGTTAGATATATACGAGGGTGAACAAGGTTCGTAGATTAACAACATTCGTTCCCTGACAACGGTGACAAAATGCTTGATGACGTTTCTTATGTCATAGATAAAATTCCGCAAGCGCACGGAAAATTTCATGTAGCACTTGCTCTTAAGAGAGTATTCCCAAGGATATCGAATCCAAAGAAAGCGTGTGCTAATCTTACGAAATAATTCACCCAAGGACACAAAGTTGTTTTGTAGGCAAGGAAGAGAGAGGGGAATTCAAAGTATTGATTCTAATTCAAAGGAATTTGCGGCAGATGCTTGCTTTGGACCTGGGTTTACCCCTAGCAACACTAGGACGACTCCCACCAAGAGCCTATGGCATAGCCGAACGTAGAGGAATACTAAGGACAAATAGGACTGTCACCACCTACTGCTTACTTCTTCAATCCGTGGGTCTACAAGATATACACTGGTGATTTCTAACCTAAGCACCACGCTTACGTTCTAAATCACAACTCAAGTTATTTCAAACACAAAGCTACAACTAGATCCTCTAATGAATTAAAACAATGAACCCACCACAAGTAACTACTTGTGCAAACTACTATGCATTGAGAATCAAACATGAGTTGAATTCACAAAGGCTTACTTGATTTGATGAACACCTTTGTAGGGGTACAAGTGTAGAAGAGGGACTTGACAAGCCCAAGCCTCCTTCTCCTAAACTCTTCACCACACTCTCCTTCTACTTGGCATCCTCTAGGACTACTCTAAACCTTTGGAGTGGTATTCTATTCTCAACTTTTGGTGTGTGTGTGAAGTGAGGTGTGGGGTTCTATTTATAGGGGGGAGAAGGGTTGGTTCTCGCCACAAAATGCACACGAATCAGTCTTCATCGTGAGTGGGGCATCATAGGGAGTCGACACGTGGAAGCTGACCGAGTTTGGCGCCAGAAAAGGTTCGGCCAAACCCCCTAGTCAGCCGAATAGGGTTGACCATTTCTTGTGTGCTTCCTCGGGGTGACTTTCTGGTGGGTCCCATTGACTGATATGGGTGCTACACCATTGGATGGTCTTGCATACTTCTGTTTGTGGGCCATTTGATCCATGTGATGACACATGGCGTCACCTGATTGATTGAAATCCAATTTTATGGATTACTCCCTGCATGTCTTGGTATTTTCAGTCTAAATTCACCTACATACAAATAAAAACCGACACTTGTGGAATTGGTTAGTTTTTAACCCTACCACTATGTTGTTTTTCTCTTTTGTGAACATTATGAGGTGAATTGACGGTCTAAATATGGCACTTAAGGACCGTCAACAAGGATCCAACACGTGTCAATTGACTATGTTTGGTGCCAGGACTAGCTCGACCGACTAGGGGGGTTGGCTGACCTTGTCAGTGCTGTGTTGGGGTTGTATTTTCTCCAGGTCACTGACAGGTGGGTCCCCTTTACTGATATAGGTGATACACCGTTGGATGGCCTTGGATACTTCTGTTTGTGGGCCATTTGATCCATGTGGTGCCACATGTCGGTGCTTGATTGGTTGGGATGATATTTTATAGGATTGCTCCCCCTCTTTTACCTCAATTCCTGCATAAAATTCTTGCATGCACTATTTCTCCAGGGACAAGTGGAAATAGGTTAAATAGAAATGGGATGTCTGCAATAAATGGTATTTCCTTCACATAGCTGAGTTATATTGACGGGTGAAATTGGTATATAACAGCCGTCAACAAACTCCCCCAAGCCTATTCTTTGCTCGTCCCGAGCAAAGTCAAGACTTTAGGTTGATGATCAGGAGTTGCTTCATGTTATATTTTTTCAAAAGTACCATGTGCACAAAAAAAAATACTCTACCTAGTATTGCAAAAATTGACATGGTACTTCACCCATCTTAAGTTATTATAAAGCTTATGTCTTCTCCTATTCATGGGTGGTTGAAAGATAGAACAACAAATGGAGCAAGCGTAGCCTAGAGATCATGTTCCACTCAAATCTAGAGAGTTCAATTTAGATTCCAAGTACCTAAATTTGATTCTCTCAATCACTCCTTTGTGTGTAGTGGAAATATTTCCTCACCAAGGCATTTTTCTTATACTCATCCTACCACTAAATAAGGCTTCTATGTGGAGCTTGGTAGAGAATGTAGTAGGCACATTTGCAACACATAATATTGCAAACTCAAAAAAGCAAGCCTTAGGAGAAATCAATTCAAAACTATTTCATCAAGAGTTGTGCTTGTGTGATGGAGTGGAAGTGGATGTGGATGTGGATGTTTGAGATGACTCCTATTTATGTATACTCTCTTATTTTGCAGGGATGAAATATGGCTACTTTGCTTCTTCCCTTTTTTTTTTCTCGTGCTTATGATGTAAGCATGCATTTTCTCTTTCTTGCAGCCATGTATTCTACTCCCTTTTTATGCAATAAACTTGGAGAGAGTACTAAGCATTGAAGGGTATGGATTTTCTATTTTTATTGTGGAATGATGGTGTGATGGAATTTTTATTACTTAAAGTGTAGAAGTATAGCATGTGCAAGTGAAATCTTGAATTCAAAAAGAAATGAATGAATTCTTACATAGTTCTATACTAGTTTGACTAAGCTCACTGTGAAGACAAATATCATATGCATAAGGTCAATCAATGTTAAAATATCATATGGATTTGGTAGGTATTTCCAATCAAATGAGAGTAAATTAAATCTTTTTCATAATTTCTCCAGAAATCAAGTTTCACTTTCAAACTAGAAATAGCAGCCCTATCACTATATCATATCTCACAACAACTTAGATTCAAGGCAAAAGTAATTTTAGCCAACGAAAGCAACATTTTGGAGAGTAGTAAGTTGTAAACTAGGGACTTAGGAAAATTAAAACAGAGCAACTATTCATCATTTCATCTATGTGAATTCTAAAGCATTCTTACTGCACATGTTTTATTTTATTTGAAAGCAAATCTACTATACTTTTTTTATATGCATGGTGAATGGTGGATGGATGTAAAATAAATATGCGATGTGATACAATTTACCTCAAGTGGGTGTCCTCCCCCAAGCTTGCTCTTCAATCACCTCCGTGATGATGGTTGAACCCTTGATGACGGAAGTCTGCCACGAGATCGACTTGTTGTTGTTGTAGTGTGGAGTTGAAGTTGGTGAATCGAGCGTACATGTGTTGTTGCCAATCTTGGGTCCCTTGGACATGCTGTTGGAGAGTGTTGTACATGCCACCAGTCCTCACTTCAAGGTCTTCCATACGTCTAGTGATATCCGTCATTCCTTGGCTATAGTCATGATGACTTCTAGACGAAGAGGAACGACATCTTCTCATGGGTGTTTGAGGCAAGCTGCTAGAGCTTGAAGTGGGTAGGGGTAGCTCCCATGTGGCACCCGGCCATCCATGCTAAGACGGACCTTTGGTCTCATACGACAGAGGTTGAGTCCATTCAGGTGTGTCACCTGTTGAATTCTCTTCCTGTTCATACTCATGGACCGTGGAGGTTGTCAAAGGCAGGGCCACTGTCCTTGCATGGCTTCTAGTTAGCTTGCCAGAGACATTACATCTTCGGGCTTCCATGATGGGAAGAAGATCAATGGTTAGCCTCTGACATTTGTACAAATGATAATCTGGGTTAGGTAACTGAATTTCATTGACAAAGCCGGGATAATAGAATATGAAAGAGCCATATTGATCATGCTTAAGGGTATGTCCCTGCATTAGATAATCTTCATTAATTAATTCTTGTACAGTTTCAATATATTCAAATGGACTATATTCTAGTGCTCCTACCCTAGTAGCAATGCGGGTAATAAATGAAGTGCATTTAATTGGACATGTCCTTGAAATGTAATCTAACCATTATGTCATCATGGTAATAACTGGAGCAATTTTTATCTTTTAAGCATGGCAAATAAAATTTTCAGCTTATCATCACGCACTATTCTAACATCTCCTCTAGTGGACATAGTCATAGCCACCCATCTATGCATGAAGCATAAAGTAGGGTTGTTCAAGTAGCTACTCCTAGGAGAAATACATCTAACCTCACTAGTCAATTCATGTCAAACATCGTTTGTTAAACTTAGACAACATGTCCAAATCTAGCAAAAACCGTTTATGGATGACTAGGATTTCACTTAATTCTTTCCATGGGATGTTGTATTCTTTTTGAAATAATCTAAAAGAAATACCATCAAATCCTATTTTGAGGGTGCAAAGGAATTGCATGAAGAGAAGGCGTGAACATGTCTCCTCTATGTGAGCAAAATTCTCCCATCCTAGTGCATGTCAATGAAAAAGAACTCAGAATCCATACCTATTTTGGAGACCAAATCCAGATCATAAGCTTTCGTATGAGAAAACTCAAGATCTTGGAGGAGTTTGCGTCCTTGATCTTCGACTTCACTTTGTATGTCGATGTCATCATCATGGAGAAGTTGTCATGGGTTGCTCCTCTCACCCATGGGAGTGTCCTCACATATACTCCTCCGTGAACTTGGTGTAGCAAAAGAAGAGGAAGGTTCACTTGAGTCTCCACCATGGCTTGAGCTTGCAACCTCCTTCCTCTTCCCAAACAATCTCTTCATTCCTTTCATTGCCACAACAAGCGAGAACACAACAACGCAAAAACTCGAAAGAGGTGATGTTAGTGAAAACAAAACCCCCCACAAATTTTCCCTTGAATAACTTGAGAGCAAATTGTAAATGCAAACAAAAGCAAATCTTTTTGAGTTGGATTTGAGCAGGAGTGCTTCAATTAAGAGCAAGAAAAAAATATGAGCAAAGAGTGACTTTGCGGAGGTGTGAAATGAGGTGAAGTGTGAAGAGGAGTGCTCCTCACAACCACCTTTTATAGTGTACACTCCCCAGCGGTCACAAGGGAATCAAATGTAGCTGTTGGAGGAGAGAGAGCCAAAATGGCCCTTCCCCTAGTCGGCCAAATAGGGGGTTGGTCGAACTGAAATGTGGGCCCTCGCTATTCTCCCTTTTGGCGGGTGGCTCCCCAACGGCAATAAAATTAGCACGTTGGTCAAATGCCAAATATGCAGCTCAGAAAAATTGTTTTTTGAATAAAAACCCTTTTTCAAAACCCAACAATTTTTTTGTGAAAAATAAAGAAATAAGAATAATAGTTGAGAATATAATATTCTCAATTTGCTAAGAAAACTCAAATATGCAGTGGGGAAAAACAAATGAAGAGAAAAGAAAAATCAAAGAAAAGATAACTACCAGTTTAACCTATTGGCTAGGTCTCACCACCGCCTGATGAGATGGACATTCCTCCTTCTTCATTTCTTGATATCCGGGCCCGGAGGGATGGGCTCGGACGGCTTGTATTGCTTCTTCTGCCATTCCTTCTTTGGCGGTTTGGTGGACATGGGTCTTTGGGGAGGACTGGAATTCTCCGTCTTCTTGGGATGTCATCGTGGTAGATAAGACGTGTTCTCCACATAGATTAATTCCTTCATAAATGCAATGAGCGGATCCACCTTTGGAGGTGTCACATTGAGCTCTTGAATGTGTTTAACATTTGGCCCATACTTGATACAGATCATGGAGTATTGATCCGGCTTTGGGCAAAGATAAAGTTTTCCTCCTTTCCATTGATATGGAAGTGGATTTCTCCAGCTCCCACATCTATACAAGCCTTTGCGGTGCTATGGAATGGTAGGCCAAGAATGAGTGGCGTATCCTTCTCGATGTCCATGTCGAGCACCACGAAATCCACGAGAATGAAGAAATTCCGGATTTTCACCGGAACGTCTTCAACAATAGATGCCAGATAATGGACTGAAGAATCAACCAGTTGGAGCTGCATTGATGTTGTAGTAAGCTCCGTGATGTTCAGCTAGTCGAAGACCACCTTGGGCATTACACTCACACTCGCTCCAAGGTCACAAAGTGCCTTATCGAAGTAGTGAGCCCCAATTGAGCAAGATATGACGGGGTATTCAGGGTCCTTCAACCAGTTGCCTTCCAATAAAGAAATCATGTTGAAATTTTCCATGGGAGGTTCAGGTTGTCCAGGCATCTTGCCATTCTCTACTGGTGGAACAGTAGCTACCAGTTGAGCCAACTGAGTTTCCATCTTCTTGTTGAAGCTCAGTTTATTCTTGAAGGCTGATTATAGTCCATCAATCTTGGCATTGATTCTTTCTAGGGTCTTGTCATTAGCTGAAAGCATCTTGGATAATGCATCATTTATCTTCAATTGACTAATTGATTTCCATTGTTGCCATTGTTGTTGTACCCTCCTTGAAAGATTGGGCGCGGTTGTCCCCACCCTTGACCTCCTGAACGATAGCCATTGTTGTTCCCATTGTTGGCTATGTATAAGGTATTCTCACGGGTTTCTAGGCATTCATTACCCAAATGGCCCGTGTTACCATAGACTTCACAAGTGATGTGAGAGTCTAGGACATAGGCATTGCCACGTAAGTCACCACCGGTTTGTCCATCAATCTTCTTCATGAGAAGGTGCAATTTTGTGGCGATCATGTCCACCCCCTTCAATGTGTGCATGCTTCGCTGACAGGTATGGAGACGCTCGTCACTCGAACCCATGTTTGACACCATCTTCTCAATTAAGTCTTTGGCTTTGGGCACCGTCAATGAGAAGAAGGCACCTCCAGCAGTAGCATCCACATGGTCACGAGCAAAAGGGATCAACCCGTCGTAGAAGTTTTGGATAATCAACCAGTCATCCATCCCATGGTGGGGACAAGCCAGGATGTACTTCTGAAGCATTTCCAAAGCCTTGGGAACAGACTCCTTGGCATCTTGCTTGAAGCTGGAAATCCTTCCACGTAAGGCATTAGTCTTGCCCAACGGAAAGAACTTGGCAAGGAATTCCGTACAACATTTCTCCCAAGTGTCTACAACACTTCGGTTTGCGTAGAACCACTGCTTCGCTCTCCTATGAACAGGGAACAAAAATAGCCTAAGACGATCATCAGGAGATACCTCCTTGATCTTAAAAGTGCTACAGATCTCAAGGAATTGTTGCAGGTGAGCACTTGCATCCTCGTTAGCCTTCGCACAAAATGGGTTGTCTTGCACCATAGTGATCAGGCCAGCCTTGAATTCGAAGTTCACATCTTGTGTGTTAACAGTGGGCCCAACAGGCACATTGTTAGCGGAGGGAGCCGAAAACTCACGAAGGATCTTTTGGGCCATTTGCGTTTTGGTTGTTGGTGCAGTTACGCTGGCTTGCTTTGCTGCACAAAGCTTCTTAGGAGTTACGACACAAGGTCGATCTCTCAGAAGGGATTTGGGATCTTCAACAATGTTTTCCAGCAAGCAAAAACCAGATGTACACTACCCTGTTTTTCACATAAAATGTGAAAACAAATAGGGTTATCCTACTAAAACCTACCTAGGGTCCTATCCTATTCACTCAATAATGCAATACATCAACTACCTTTCCCAGCCACAGTGTCATAAATGCTTGTTGATGTTTCTTACGTCACAGATAAAAATCCGCAAGCACACGGAAACTATCGAAGTAGCATTTCCCCTTAAAGAGTACTCCCAAAGGGTGTCATTTATATTTTCTCAAAGGATGGCTAAGTGGAAGTAAAGCAATCTTCAAATGAAGAGGGTAGATTGGTCTAGGTTGGGTTCTAGTGAGGATGGGTGATAGATATGTGGAGGTAATGTGACACACAAAAGAGCATCCTATTCTAAAGGGGACAAATGGTTCAAAGAGGGATTAGGTTACGAGTTAGGAAGTTACTCCTACAATGCTTCTAGTATACATATACATAGCCTAAGTTAGATACTAATGAACATGTCAAGGGTGAATTCTTATGCTAAGTTGTTCAACACATTGGGCACGGGTTTACCCCTAGAAATACTAGGATGACTCCCGCAAAGAGCATGTGGCATAGCCGAACGTGGAGGATTACAAAGGCAGATAGGGTTGTCAACACCTACTTTCTACCTTTTCAACAAGTGGGTCTACGAGACATCCAACGCCACTTAACTATCCCAACATCATGCTAGCATATGAAGTAACTAACGTAGGAGCCATGGCACAAGCCATCCTAAGGCAATTACTAAACTAAACATTGTCGAACCAATGTCAAGACATAGCATAAGGTATTCATATTAACATGTTCATATCATAACTAATTAGACTATAGTGGGGGTTTATAGTGGTTATGATGATAATATAATGACATTAATGCATGATCATAAAGACTATTCCTACTATTGTCAGCTACTAAGAAATATTAACAAGTCATCCCCGGTAATGGCACCAGAAATGCTTGTTGACGTTTCTTACGTCATAGATAAAAATCCGCAAGCACACAGAAATTGTCGTGTAGCATTTCACCCAAAAGTATTCCCAAGGGTATCGTATTTACCCCAAAGAAAGGTGGTGAAGTAAAGTAGCACTATTCTAATGATAAAGGTATAGGGTACTAAGTGTTTATTAGAACATGGGTAAGATGACAATAAGGGTAGTATGACACACACCTAAGCAATCTACTCTAAGGGTAAGGTTGTCCTAGTGAGGGTTAGACTACGAGATGGAGCTACTCCTACTATGCTCTAATTACTCATATACATAGTCTAATAAAGTACACATGACTATGCTAATGGTGAATACTAGGGCTTAATAGTCCAACATATCGGGAACGGGCTTACCCTGGTCTGCCAGGCGACTCCCGCCAAGAGCCAACGTCATAGCCGAACATGGAGGATTACAACGAACAGATAGGGTTGTCACCACATACCGCCTACCTCTACAACCCATGGACTATGTGACATTCAACGCTACTTAACTACCCAAGCACCACACTTGCATGCTAAGTAAATACCTTAAGTGTTGCAACGTAATATTCATCCTAAGGCAATGACTAACCTAAACATCATTGAACCAATGTCGGGACCAAGCACTAACATTTTCTATTAACATAATAATATTATTACATAATTAGTCTATAGTGGTGGTGTATGATGTTTATGATAACATGATAATGGCATTATGTTACATCATAACAACATCTACACCTAGCACATACATGGACTCCACAACCAAACAAGGAATGTTGCGCCCAAGTATATAAGTAAATAGGGACTTATAATATTATTATTATAAAGCACAAAGTCACAAAAGTAAACATAGATACATGAGCAATACCTTTCCCAATTTGGACTTGGGACTAGAGGCTCCTCTCTACAACCTAACCTCCACTAAGGACTTGGATAACTAATGTATATAGGAGAGTGAATGCTCAAGTGGTGTGTGTTGAAGTGAGGGGTCCTATTTATAGCTTGGAGAAGGGTTGGTTCCCCCGAGTGAATCAGTCACCACTTTCTTCTTTAAGCCGGGAGGAGCCAACACGTGGAGGCTCACCGAGTTTGGAGGAAAGACCAGGTCAGCCGACTAGGGGGGTCGGCCGACCTAGTAAGTCCTCCAAACAGTATGTGCTTTGTCTGGGTCACTTCTAGGTGGGTCCCATCCCTTGATATGGGTGCTACACCGTCGGATGGCCTCAAATTCTTCTATTTGTGGGCCATTTGATCCATGTGGTGCCACATGACAGAGCTTGATTGGTTGAGATGATATTTGTAGGATCCATCCCCTTGTTTCACTTCAATTCTATACAAAGTACCTGCATGCACCAATTTCTCAAAGTACAAGTGGAAATATGTTAAATAGAAAGGTGATGTGTGCAAGAAATGATATTTCCTTCACATAATTGAGCTATATTGACGGGTGAAATTGGTATATAACATCTTTCAACAAAATCCCCCAAGCTTATCCTTTGCTCGTCCCGAGCAAAGTTAAGACTTTAGGTTGATGATCAGGAGTTGCTACTATGTTCTATTTCTCAAAAGTACCTTGTGCACAACAAAATACTCTACCTAGTATTGCAAAAATTGGCATGGTACTTAATTCATCTTAAGTCATTATGGGGCTTATGCCATCTCCTATTCATAGGTGGCTGAAAGATAGAACAGCAAATGGAGCACACATACCCCAGAATTCAAGTTCCACTCAAATTCTAGGGAGTTCAATTCAGATTTTAAGTATCTCAATTTGATTCTCTCAAGTCTCTCATTTTTGTGTAGTGGAAATATATCCTCACAAGGAATTTTTCCTAAATTCATCCTACCTCTACATAAGGCTTGTATGTGGAGCTTGGTAGGGAATATAGTAGGCATATTTGTAACACATGATATTGCTAAGTCAAAAGAGTAAGCCTTAGGAGAAATCAATTCAAAACAATTTGATTCGAGACTTGTGCATGTGTGATGAAATGGAGTGGATGTGGATATTTTTGAGATGACTCCTTTTTGAGTGGACTCTCTTATTTTTGCAGGGATGAAACATGGCTACTTTTTTCTTCTTCTTTTTTTCTCATGCTTATGTTGTAAGCATGCATTTTTTTAATAGCCATGTCTTCTACTCCCTTTTTATGCAACAAATTTTGGAGAGAGAACTTAAGCATGAAAGATATGGAGTTTCTCTTTTTATTGTGGAATGGTGGTATGATGGAAATTTTTCTTACTTCTAGTGTAGAAGTATAGCATGTGCAAGTGAAGTCTTGAATTCAAAATGTAATGAATGAAATCTCACATAGTTCTACACTAGTTTGACAAACTCAATGTGAAGGAAAATAGCATATGCATAAGGTCTATCAATATAATGTATCATATGGCTTTGGTGGGTATTTCCAACCAAATGAGGATAACTTCAATCTTTTTAGAATTTCTACAAAAATCTAAGTTTTACTTTCAAACTAGAAATAGCAGCCCTATCACTATATCATATCTCATAACAACTTAGAATTGGATTAAGCTTTTGCTACCCACAAATTCTAAATCAAGGCAAAAGTAATTCTAGCCAATGAAAGCAATATTTTGGAGAGTAGTAAGTTGTAAAGTAGGGACTTAGGAAAATTAAAACAGAGCAACTATTCATCATTTCATCTATGTGAATTCCAAATCATTCTCACCGCACATCTTTTATTTTATTTTGAAAGCAAATCTAATCTTCTTAGTTTTAAGTTTTTTTATATGCAAGGTGAATGATAGGTGAATGGAAAATAAATACGCAAGGGGTGTGATACAATTTACCTCAAGTGGATGTCCTCCCCCAAGCTTGTTCTTGTTCATGGTCCGCGATAGGGGTTGACACCCTAACGACAGATGTAGGCCATGAGGTTGGCCTAACCTTGTTGCAGCATAGCTTTGACATTGAAGGGGTTGAGTGTCGATGTTGGGTTGCCTTCCATGGATTCCACGAGTGTGGTCGAGGAGAGTGTTGTCGATGTCGCTCATCTACACCTCACAGTTCCCATATGTTTGATGTACCTTGTTATTGCTTAACTAAGATAGTGATAACCCTTCGCACAAAGGCATGAGCGCACTCAACATACGTTGGTTGTGTTCCGTCATTGTTTGGCTAAGGTGTATCATACCTTCTTTCCATAAAGGAATAACTTGTACCCCTCATGCATTGGGTCGATCCGTCATTCCTTGGCTAAGGTAATGATAACCTTTAGACACAAAGGAGTGACTTGTACCCAACATGTGTTGAGTACGATCCGTTTTTCCTTGGCTAAGGTACAACATACCTATAACGACAATGGGATGTCTTGCACTCAATAGGGGTTGAATGTGATTCGTTGTTCCTTGGCTAAGGTACAAAATACCTTCTGGCCACATAGGAACAACTTGCACCCAATACACATTGGATGTGATCTTGTCATTCCTTGATTAAGGTACATCACTTTTAGCCACAAAGGAATAACTTACACCCAATGATGGTGGAAATTCTCTTGAGCTTGAATAAGTGCTTAGAATATTTGAGAGCATAATGCTCTCACATATTTCTAGTAGCCGATTGGTCGCTCATGGAGGGTTTCCATGTCAAATCTTCGGCCTCATATAGTTGTGGTTGTCCTCCAGGCTTAATTTCCGATAGGTAGCAACCATCCTAATTTACTCCTTGGCCCAAAGGTATTGAAATGGAATCCTCTTAGGATTTCCAACAATTGGATCTTTGAGTGCCTGCATAGTTATTTTACTCCTACAAACTTCCACTCTATGATAGAGAGGGACGGTTAGCTTCTGATACTTGTACAAATGAATTTGCGGGTTAAGTAACCGAATCTTCATTTCTACGTATGGGGAAAAACAAAATCAAAGATGTGGTGGGTCCAATTTCAAGTGCATTCATGAAAAATGTATGAATCATTGATAAGAGTGGGGCTTTATGGATAAAGCGATTTGCACATTTTCTAAAGCTCCTGCTCTTAGCAATGCAAGTCATATAAATACAGTACATGGATACCTTTATCTTGTAAATTTTCTAACCATCATAGCTATTTACAAGGCAAATATTTATCATTCGGATCATTGCAAACAAGATACTCGATTTTTATCCTCTTAAACTTTTTTTTATTTCCTTGCCTAGGAATTTGAAATTTAGTGATCCATGCATGAATGATTTTCAAAACAAAATTATGGCATCACTATTCCTAGGTTGTTCATACCAATTCAACCATTAAGTTAGTCCATAAGCATTGCCTAGGAAGAAAATGTCTATGTCAATTTTAGCAATTCTAATGAAATTCTAGGTACTTGTTTAAATTCATTCCCAAGTATGGTGACATTCCTTTTTAAAGAATCAAAGAGAGTAATGTCAACACTTACTCTCGTGAGGATGCATAAGAATTGAATGATGAGAAGGTGTAAACCTTCCTTACCAATATAAGCAAAAATCGTTCAATCTTGATGTAATTCTAACGACGGAGAATGTTAAACTTGTACCTCAATTGAAGAGTAGTATTGGTTGAAGGTCGTTGTGTGAGAAACTCATGACCATGGATTTTGGTGTAGCCTTCATGTTCAATGTCTCTTGCCAAGTTGAGGTTGGAGTTGAATGGGCTTCATCTTGTTCCTCCATTGGACCACCATCTTGAGCATTTCTCCACCCTGAACTCAAATTGAGATCGATGGGGGATATGCGCTTGATGGGGCCTTCCAACCTCTTTAAAGATTTTGTATTGGCTGCACTAGAATCAAGAAAAAACAAAACAACTCAAAAATGGGTTACATTAGCTCAAAAGAATGTTGTACCATTTGTCAAATTGTTTAGCCCAATCTTGAAACAACTTGCAAATGCACCGAATATTTAAGGGAAATATTTTTGGGTTGAATTAGGAAGATGAATTCAAGTGGTTACGGCCAAGGTTCATATCCAAATAAATTTACTTCCCAATCCAAAATTTTAGTTTTATGTTGGTTGGAAATTTTACTTTCCAACATGCAAGTGTGAAAATTCAAACATGCTAAATGCAAATGCAAATATTCTATGGGAATTTCAAATATGCAATTCAAAAAGCAAATATGAGATAACTACCAATTAAGCTATTGGCAAGGACTCACCAAATTTTTGAAGTCCGATGAGTGGGACTTACCTCCGTCCTGTTTAATGCAATGATTTGTTGTCCAATCCTGGAGTTGAATATGTGGACAACTTCTCTTGATTGATATGCCAAAACTCCTTTGGCATGTCGGTTGGACATGTGGACCACATGATGGCACTAGCCTCTCCGTCATTTTGATTAAGACTTGTTGATGTAGTGACAGCTTCTCACTTTTGAAGATATTCTTTCTTGAACATGGTGAGGCTTTTCCTTGTTTAGGGGTGTCACTTCGACCTTCTTGATATTCCTTAAGGTCAACCCATACTTTGATCATGGATCAAAAGCTTCCTTGGGCATGATGACATGTGGACTCCCACTTGCCGTAGGTTGCATGGGCTTGGTCGAAGGGTAGGGATCCCGACAAGTGATCGTGGGATATTTTGGATCTTGAATGCTCTTTAAGTTTGTTTTCCTTGGCCAAAAGGTTCATGTAAATGTTGCCTTGATTTCTTGCTTGGCCATGGACAAGATACTTCAAGGTAGGCTAGTTTAACTTAAGTCTCTTGAAATCCTCATAGCCTCTTTGATTACAAGGGTGATATTGATTACACCCTTGACCTCCTTGTAGGTGATAGCCTTTGGAGTTGTGTTTTGGAAGGAAAATTCCTCATGGGTCCTAGGGAAATAATTCTCCAAGTGTCCCATGTTGACATGGATTTTCACAAATCATATGAGTATCCAGGGCTTGTATCATCCAAACACTTCTCCATTGGCTTGATCTTTATGTTACTCAATGGGAGGTGTAGTTCCATAACTAGCATATCCACCTTGTTAAGAGGTGTGCATGCCAAGCTAAGGGAACTAGATCATTCTTCAATCCACCCCTTGTGTGGAGACCATATTCTCATCCATGATGAATGATAATAGGACTCCTTTAGCTCTAGCACAAATGTGGTCATGTATTGGTGGATCCAACCCATGACATAAGTATTGGATGAAGAGCCAACTATCCATCCCACGATGAAGGCAAACCAAGAAGTATTCTTGGAGCCTCCCCCAGGCTTGGGGATGGATGACTTTGGCTTCTACTGGAAGCTAAAATTCTTCCACGAATGGTAATGGTGTTGCCTAGTGAACATTTGTTGAGGTACGCCTTGAATCATCTTGCAATTGAGTACTAGCGTCCTCGTTGGCCATCCCATAAAATAGGTCAGACAACACTACCCTGTTTTAACACAAAAGAAGAAAACCAACAAGGGTAATCCTATCTAATAACTACTAGTACATATAGCTTAATCACAAGTGATAACTATCCTATACTTCCTTTGCCTTCTCAGGCAACTGCGCCAAAAATGCATGTAGATAGCTATTAAGAAACATTAACAAATCATCACTGGCAACATCGCCAGAAATGCTTGTTGACAGTTACTGAGAAACATTAACAAATCATCCCCGGAAACGGCGTCAGAAATGCTTGTTGATGTTTCTTAAGTCACAGATAAAAATCGGCAAGCGCACGGGAACTGTCGTGTAGCATTTCACCCAAAAGTATTCCAATGGTATCGTATTTATCCCAAAGGAGGGCGGTGAAGTAAAGTAGCACTATTCTTATGATCAAGGTATAGGGTACTAAGTGTTTATTAGAACAGGGATAAGATGACAATAAGGATAGTGTAACACACACCTAAGCAATCTACTCTAAGGGTAAGGTTGTCCTAGTGAGGGTTAGACTACGAGATGGAGCTACTCCTACTATGCTCTAATTACTCATATACATAGCCTAATAAAATACACATGACTATGCTAATGGTGAATACTAGGGCTTAGTTGTCCAACATATCGGGCACGGGCTTACCCTGGTGTGCCAGTCAAATCCCGCCAAGAGCCTACGCCGTAGCCAAACGTGGAGGATTACAATGGACGAATAGCGCTATCATCACCAACCACCTACCTCTACAACCCATGGACTACGAGGAATCCAACGCTAATTAACTACCCAAGAACCACGCTTGAATGCTATGTAAATACTTTAAGAGTTGCAACGTAATATTCATCCTAAGGCAATGACTAACCTAAACAACGTTGAACCAGTGTTGGGATCAAGCACTAACATATTCATATTAACATAATCATATTGTTACCTAATTAGACTATAGTGGTGGTGTATGATGTTTATGATAACATGATAATGGCATTATGTCTAGATCATAACAACATCTACACCTAGAACATACATGGACTCCACGACAAAACAAGGAATTCTTTGCCCAAGTATATAAGTAAATAGAGACTAATAATATTATTATTATAAAGCACAAAGTCACAAAAGTACAGAAAGATATATGAGCCATACCTTTCCCAATTTGAACTTGGGACTAGAGGCTCCTCTCTACAGCCTAACCTCCACTAAGGACTTGGAGAACTAATGTGTACAAGAGAGTGAATGCTCAAGTGGTGTGTGTTGAAGTGAGGGGTGAGGGGTCCGATTGATAGCTTGGAGAAGGGTCAGTTCCCACCACCAAAAGCGCGCGAATCAGTCACCACTTACTTCTTCAAGCCGGGAGGAGCCAACACGTGGAAGTTGACTGAGTTTGGAGGAAAGACCAGGTCGGCCGACTAGGGGGGTCGACCGACCTGGTAAGTCCTCCAAACAGTATGTGCTTTCTCTGGGTGACTTCCAGGTGGGTCCCATCCCTTGATATGGGTGCTACACCGTTGGATATCCTCGGATACTTCTGTTTGTGGGCCATTTGATCCATGTGGTGCCACATGTTGGCGCTTGATTGGTTGGTATGATATTTTATAGGATCCATCCCCTTGTTTCACTTCAATTCTGTACAAAATATTTGCATGCACCAATTTCTCAAAGTACAAGTGGAAATAGATTAAATATAAAGGTTATGTGTGCAAGAAATGATATTTCCTTCACATAATTGAGTTATATTGATGGGTCAAATTGGCATATAATAGCCGTCAACAACTACCACATATATTGAATCCACAATCAAACCAGAAACATTTCACTCAAGTATATGAATAAAAGAAGACTAAAGATAATATCTTTATTAAGAACAAAGTCAAAAATAAAAATAGGAATATGAGAGCCATACCTTTCCAAATTTAGAAATGCGAAGAGAGAGACTCATTCTACCCCTTCATAACTTGGACTATGCACTAGAGGTTCTCCACTCTAAAGCCTAAACTCCTCTAAACCTATGGAGAGTAGTAGATATAATAGAATGAATACTCAAGTGGTGTATGTGTCAAGTGATGGTAGGGGGTCCTATCTATAGGTGGAGAAGGGTCGGTTCTTGCCCCAAAAACGTGCAAATCAGTTATCATCATCTTCAGGAAGCCGGGAGGAGCCAACATGTGTTGATTGAGTTTGGCCCCAGGACCAGGTCAGCCGACTAGGGGGGTCGGCTGACCTGTTCAGTGCTCCGTTGGGATTGTGTTTTCTCCAGGTCACTGACGGGTGGGTGCCCTTTACTGTTATAGGTGATACACCGTTGGATGGCCTTAGATACTTCTGTTTGTGGGCCATTTGATCCATGTGGTGCCACATGTCAGCGCTTGATTGGTTGGGATGATATTTTATAGGATTGCTCCCCCTCTTTTACGTCAATTCTGCATAAAATTCCTGCATGCACTATTTCTCTAAGGACAAGTGGAAATAAGTTAAATAAAAAGGGGATGTGTGCAAGAAATGGTATTTCTTTCACATAATTGAGTTATATTGATGGTGAAATTGGTATATAACAACCGTCAACACTCGCCTGATGTGATACGTCAGGGCCGAGAGGAACTAGCGATGGAGTGGAGGTTCACCAATACAACTAGTGCAAACTCCTAAGGGAAAAAGCTCCCTACCTGGCACGCCAAATGTCGAAGTGTATGAACGAAACATCCTCGGACCTGCTAAGGAGCAGCCCATGGACGTTCTTTGATTTGGGGAGCTAGTCCCTAAAGCTTGCCAGAGTTGCAAAGATGGTGAACACAGGGAGTTTACGTGGTTCGGGCCATCGGAGTGTAATACTCTACGTCCACTGGTGCGTGTTGTATTGCTTGAGCTTGTGAGTTCAGTGAGCTTGTGTCTTGGAGCGTTGTCCAAAGTCATTTGTTGTACGATTCTTTTATAGTCCAAGGTGAGGAAGTTACAAGTGGGGCCCAAAGCCCGATAGGTGGCCCCGAGGAGATTTTAACCCTGTACAAAATCCATGGCATTATGACTACTTGCTGACAACCCTGACCGTGGCTTGAAGACTCGTCATATTGTCGCGTCGAACGCTAGAGGCTAAGCATAGATGTTTTGATGGCAGAGAATGTCCCATCCATCGTGTCGCTGCATCCTACGATGTTGCAGATTGGGGTAGCCCTGGGCGCATTCACTGCAATGTGATTGGGCATAGTACCTCCTGACACGGGCATGCGGTGCGCCCGTGCGCCTAGGGAAGGCACAACTGGGCATAGCATGTCGCTCTTAACTCCCGCAACCACCGCCCAGAGCAGGATGTTGGCCACGTGGCAGCACTGGAGCCTGCCTTTGAGGGGAAGCCAAGTCTGGGCCCGCAGGACACATGGTGGGTCCGAAGCCCATCTTTGAGGAGAGACAGAGTCCGAGCTTGCTTGACATGTGGTGGCACCAAAGCCTGTCTCTGCGGGGGAGCAACGCTTGGAGCCGCAGGACACGAGGGAGGTCCGAACCCACCTCTGAGGAGAGTCGGGGTCCGATCCTGCTAGACATATGGCAGCATCGGAGCCTTCCCCTGCTGGGTAGCCAGGTTCGGAGCTGCAAGACACGTGGCAGGTCTGGAGCCCACCTATAAGGAGAGGCGGGGTCTGAGCTATGTGGACACGTGGCAGCACCGAAGTCTGCCTCTACAAGGAGGCAAGGTCCTTAGCCATTTCCATCCTGAGCGCGGAGGTACCCGGTATGCATGGTACCGACAACAACTAAAAGATGGTACAACAAAAAATACTACGATCAATGAAAAAATAGTTTATTAAATCAAGGTGATAATGGAAGCTTTACATGATGAGTCTCAAATTGAAAAGGCAACTCCATACATAAACCTGGAAGTCTATAAAACCCTTGATTGAGGAATCCCAGTCCCCTTAAGGTTTAGAAACACGAAAGCTCCACCAATGATACATGAATAAAGCAAAGACCGACTTACATATGTAGTCAATTTGATACAACCACACAAACTTCGTGTGCGGTGTGAGCTCAAGATTCTTTGGGAAGAATTTTATTATCTACCTCTAGATGCATGGTGTTCAACAAATTCATTTCATATGTATAATACAAATAAAAATATGTGAGATTATGGCATCCTTACTATGGCTTATATCAACCCACCGATGGTAAACGAATCCACAACCAGCCTACAACTAGAAGAAACAAAGCAACACATATTTGCATTTTTAAAAATTTCCAAGCAAGATATACATCTCCTTTTTACAAACTCATGAAATTTAAAAACAGAATGGTGCAAAGAGAGCTAAGTAATTAGAATTGGATGAGGGCCATTAGAAACATGTCCACCCATGATCAACTGAGGGATGCGTCAAAATTTGGAGAATTCTACAAGGAGTAACATTAACGAAGGAAGAAGAGGACAAGATATCTTGGAGATGGACAACCACAGGAGAATATAAAGCGAAGACAGGATATGACATGCAATTTCAGGGAGCATCAAAAACCTTCCACTACTACAATAAGTCTCATCACAGGCGGCTCCAAACGTATTATCACACGCCGTTTCTAAAACCGCCTGAAATGAAGAGCCTATGATAATCTGCAATTTCACAGGCGGAGAAGAGAATCCGCCTGTGAAGACATATTATCATAGGCGGTTCTTTACTTAGGCTAGCCACCTGTGAAGACACTTTATCACAGGCACGTCGTGCAGCATATATAACTGCATGTGATAATTGTGTTATCACATGCGGATCTTTACCTACGACAAGCCGCCTGTGGAGATATTTTATCGCAACCGGTTTGTACCATAACCGTAACCGGCTGTGATAATTAGTTTATCACAGGTGGTTCTTTACCTATATCTAGCCGCCTGTGATAATGATATTTCACAGGCAGTTCTAGCCATAGGTAAATAACCGCCTGTGATAAGGTATACCCTATACAGTACTACCTGCTGTTATTTCTAATTTCTAGGTCAATTCAATATCATCACAAAAGTCAACAATATCATCACAGAAGTCAAAAATATCATCACAGAAGTCATCTCACAGAAGTCAATTTCACTTAAACAATATACATATGTACAATTTGCACACACAATTCATCTTATAGTTTACAAGTTTTCACTAAAAACTATTTCTATCGGCATAGTCGCGAAGTTCTGGCACATCAGCTATTGCACCATTCTCATTAAAGAACTCCCCTATTTTGTGCAAAATTTCACGACGCACGAATTGACACAGCTCAACAGCAATCTTGTCGGCTCCTCCACGAGGAATACTTCTACAAACCGGCCATTCTTCATTCACATTATTCGTGTGCTGCAATGAAACACATAACAAGGTTAAGAATGTGTTGGTTTGAACAATGTCAAAGTATAGATCAAAGTGAGAGTATACATGAATTTATTTGCATTTTTGGAGTAGTTGTACTATGAGCAATTGAATTTTGAAGTTGGAATCAAAATATGAAAATAATTTTTCTGCTAATATTGAATAGCAGAGAATATAAGTATTAAACTATGCTAGTTACAATGAAAATGAAAATCAAAAGTAAGAAAATAAGATATCGACATTAAGGATAACTTACATCATCACGATTCACTCTATATTCGCTGGCAGTCCGAAGATGCTCGCATACATAATACCCGCATAAGACACTCTCAGCAGGCTGCTTCGGACAAGCATAATATGTTTTAATGTCCAATGATTCGTATTAGGAGGTTTTTGACCGCTAAGCTGTTCCGCGTAAAACCACCAAGCGCTGTAATATAAGAAATGTCATATAAAACTTGTCAACACATTCTAAATGTGTGTAAATTAAAATTATTGAATAAAGGTACAGTTTCAAAATGGAAAGGAAATCTTTGTAACAATCTGATGGGTAATCGGTTGAGTCCAAGACTCTTGCCAAACCCTGTGTTGGTTTGATGAAGATCATTATGTAGTGATTACTACACACATACAAACACACGTGTTAACAATTAGCAATAATTGCTATTTCAATGTCATGTGTTGAACATTCTCGAAGTGGTACAGAACCTTTACGAGATCCTTGCCGTCTCAGACAAAGTTAAATATTGCATGTCCTATGTAAGCTGCAACTTTTGTCCTTCTATCCTTCTTAAGTTTTACGATTGATTTTTCAAATTCTTTTTTTTTCATGTGCTTGAAATGTGCTGAGTCTCGATCCACCTTGACGTCGAATAGCATCGTGTAGGGTCAAGGATACCTGTCTTGCATTTCATCTTTTCATTATCCATGCATTGCATCCTATTGAAGAAGTCCAGAATTGTTATAATCTCATGAAATGTGTATGCGTGTAGTAAGAAAAGCAAATGCAAAATATTAGAGGCACTTACAAGCACCAAATGAGTAGCAGGTTGATTTCGAGCATGCCCCGATGGAATAGGGTATACAGCTCTTCAAATAAAATGACTCGTTTATCTGCTCTAGTGCTCCAGAATGCATCTTTTGGAATATGAAATGTGATGCAAGAAAGATCATATTTTGTGCTGGCAAGGATGTAGCACTCGTGCATTCTTTTGAGCAGGGCAGGTTGTTTGCTAAGTTGTACGGATGTCATGAACGACTTCCCATTCTCAAATTTAGGAGGAACATCCTCAAGCTTGTATATTGGAACTCCTGGTTTAACTAAAGCCGTCCGCCAATTATACATGACACTGTCATCTTCCCACTCCTCGATATCTTCTAATGTTGGTTCATGAGAAGAACTAGATGCACTCAATTTTCTAATATTTTCCTTCATAGTTTCCAAATACTTTGACACTTCTGATGAAGGTTTCTTAATTTCATATGAGCTAACTTTGATAGCCACTGATGATCGAGGAGTAGTCGTCGGAAGTTGGACACTGACTTGTTGTTGAACCTGTTGTTCAACTGATTGCTCATTACTCCCAGCAGCTGGCTCTAGTACTACTTCAAGCTGTTGCTCAACTTGTTGCTCTTTACTAGCAACAGCTTGCTCTGGTACTGCTTGAAGCTGTTGTCCAACTTGTTGCTCTTGGTTATCTTTACTAGCAAGGTTACTATCATCCTTGCTGAGACATAGGGGGAGTGGATCTTCCTAGACTTTTGCCTTAGAAGACAGGGTTGCAGTATTTTGAGATGCGACGGGGCTAGAAATCGTCTCATCGTCCAACAAGGTACCACGTTGGTGCCAAATGATTAATTGGTTGAGAGCCTGCCCCAGAGTCGCAATCCCCTCAGGTGTGACGTGGTCAATTTCATAATCTTCATAATCATTATCAATGATATGAAGAACGTGCACCATATCATAATACAACGGAAGTGGATTCCCGTTGAAGTCACGATCAGGCTTTGCCATAGCAGTGGCAACCTGTTTGGTTTTGTTCCCTGCTCTGCCTATCGGGACAAGAAGACGACAAGATTTGTCGTTAGCAATATCATCGACAGGGAACTTATGGGTTGACCCTGAGCCTGGCACGGAACCAACACTGCTAGGGTAGGCAGTTGGAGATACTAATTGCTCCTTTTGCACCGGAACCATCACTGTACTCGGTGCCACTAATTGTCCCGATTGTCTAAGTTGTTCCATTATTTCTTGCATATTTTCTTTGACCTTTTGAGCAATCGTTTCATCAAGTGTTTTCGTAAACTTCTCACGTCTTCTATATGTGTCTTTATCTTTAGGGAAACCATCTAGCCTAGACATTTGAGAAGAGACCGCTCGAACCCGTCCGCTGTGTTCAGGGTTTCCTAAGATAGCGGTAAGTTGGTCATTCTCCCTCTTCGGCTTGAAGAGACCCTTCTGTTGCTTTTCAATTACTTCTTTCATTTTATCCTCTACTTCATTCAGAGAGTCGGGCTTTTCAAGTTTGCCCTCGCTGGTCAAACCTGACCGAGTAAAGACCCAACATTGAGTTCGCATATCACACCCTTCTAATGGGTGAGGATTGCCCTTACTGGTAATTTCGTCTAATATCTTATTCCATTTCTGGACTTTGGGGGCATATCCGGTAGACGCCAAGCGATGATGGTATTTGTTCTTTTTTGCAAGCTCTGACCTAGTTGCACTTAGAGCTTTAGCATCAGGTGTGCTCTTTTGACGAACAAACTCTTGCCACTGAGCTTGTGTGATTTTTCCCATCTTCCTTGAACTAGGGACCTTATCGGCCTTAACATAAGCATTCATTTCACTCTTCCAGCATCAAAACTTCTTGCCGCAAGAGACCAATGTTGCTTTCTTTAGAGCTTCTTCTATGCCTTTCGGGAACTTGAATTGTTTCTTTATCCTTTCCCACAACTCATTCATGGTCTGCTCGGGTAATTTCTTTCAATTCTCAGTTGTGATCGGCACAACCTCCCTAACAAGAAAACCGCATGCATTACTGTACTTGGTAACTGAATCCAGTGGTTCTTGGGGAAGCCCACCCGGACCGACCCTTGTTATGTACATGATGCGGTCCAATGAACCCTTATTGGGACCTCGTTGCCCTTGTCTCCGCTTGAGTGAAGTTGAGGACTCATCCATTGGAGAACCTTCTGCTTTTTTAGAAGCCGATGTCACCTCATTGTCTTTGCGATTAATCTAGGTAGAAAAAAATTATAAGACTTCGTATACTTGACAACCAACATTAACTTGAACTGCTGAAGTTAAGATTCGAGATCCATACCTCGTCGGAAGGATCATATTCCGGGTCTAGATCCACTGAAGTCTTTTAAATTTTTATATTCGGAAAAGGATCCGATGGACTGTGATATGAGCCTGAACTGCTGGAGTCAGTAAACTCCATATTGTCTTCTTTATTGTTACTACCAGGACAAGACTTCTTAGGGCTTTCCATGCTAGAACTAATAAGACAAAAAATCTAATAAATGGCATATTAACTCTACATGAAGTGTTGCATGAAGAAAAAGATGGAAGCATTCTAGAATTTGATAAGGCATTCTAGGGTTTAAGGCGACTGACCAAAAGGTTCCTATACATTGTGAGGGTGACAAGAATGTTAAAGTTGCTCACCAACAATGGCAATTTTATCTTCTTATTCTAAATAGGCTAGCTTCGTTCAGAGTGGCGACCACGTTCTTGAGGTTTACTAGGCGGCGCCTAGCTCTAGACCTATAACTGATCAAGCAAGGGACAAAAAGCAAACCCTCCAGCCTTTTTCTAGTATCAAGAATCGCAAAGTGTGGCACTTGGATTTGGATGGTGAGGTGAGGTGAGGTGAGGTAGCTGCAGGCGAGAAGAGACACTCTTTTTCAGCGATGAGGACGTACCTGGAAGTGACGAGGGAGAAGCTCGGCAGCGGCGGCGAAGCTCGGCGGCGTACCTGGAAGTGACGAGGGCGAACACTTGGCGCCAAACGAAATTTTTGCAGCCTAACGGCGTCTAAGTGTTTCGCGCGGGTTAGGTTTTTTCTATGCTGCCGAGGGGTATATATAAACTACAATTTTCTTAGACGGATTTTAAGTACCGACTGCCTGAGAAGACGGTTAGCTCAGGCGGGTTTTACTTGCCAACCACCTGAGAAGATATTTACTACATTGATATTTTTTGAATCAATGTGTGTTCATAATTTGATGAACGCCTACATAAAGACCCCTCACCAACCGTCTATGAAGACGTGTCGACGACCGTGCGCGACCTTTCTTTTCCCCGAGGCGCGACCTTTCAATGCGCGGTAAACCAACTGCTCCATCTTCCACTCCGCGCGGCCTTAAAGACGCGCTGTCACCCGTTAGTTCTCCACAAGCGTGTTGACCACTTTGAATCCTCTTCTTTTCTTCGTCTTCCTCCGCTTCGACGACCCAACACCACTATGGCCGACCTTCCGCCACCAAGCCCTCCGAGGGAGCCACCTTGCAATAAATCATGTTGCAGCTCCCCCGAGAGGATCAACACCCAACAGCGCCTCCTCATGGCGCAAGAGGCGTACACCAATACGTCTCGCGCCATGCGTGGCTTGGGGCTGGGTACCCTTCCAGAGTATCCTGGAATGGGTACCATCATCCACTACCTCTACGCCCTCACGGGGGTGGCTGATCGTCTCGGCATTCTGTTCGCGACGATGGCCCAGGTTCTTGGCCCCGAGGGCCGCAGAATGCTAGTGGAGGCGACGGCTAGCAACCTCGGGGTTGCACCGCCGGTGTAGCCAGTGCAACCGGCCAGGTCTCGTATTGCACCGGCGCCAGAGTCGCCGCCAGAGGAGGAGGAGGAGGAGGAGGAGGAGGAGGAGGAAGAGGAGTAGGAGTAGGATTTAATTAGTTTTTCTTTGTTGTTTTTAGTTGCTTCTGTTTTGTAAATATTGTTAATGAATGAAATCTATCTTTGTTCATCTATGTGATTGAATTTTACTTGTGTATCTTGTGTGTTCTTGTGTAAATATTGTGTATCTTGTGTGTTCTTTTGTGAGATGTGTGATTGAATATTGTTAATGGATGAGTATCTTGTGTGTTCTTCAACTGTGTGAATGATTGAATGTGTAGTGTGTTCATCGTGTTCCTCAGACTCGGGTATCAGACTCCAGAATATTGTTAATGAAGGATTTTTTTTATGAGATACACAAATGTGAATAATATGTGAGTAGAAATTAATTTGATATTTACCAAAACATTACAATGTCAGCTATACGAGTTTTAAAATATTTTGTTCAGGTGGTAGATGTTAATTTTATACAAATGTAGAAGAAAGAATCATTGAATTTGGACACAATTTGCAGAATCTAAACATGTTTGAGTATTTATATTGGAATCTAAATAAAAAAGAAGCAAGGGATAAGGAAACTGAAGAACAGTATCGGGCATTATCTCAGACGGTTGGTAAGTAATACCTGACTGAGATAAACATCTTCTCAGGCGGTTATTAAGTACCAACCGCCTGTGAAGATATTTACTTCTTCTTGATTAATATTCTTGATTAAATATCTTATCAGGCGGTTGGTAAGTAAAACCCGACTAAGATAGAGTTAAAAACCGCCTATGAAAAACCGACGCCTGGGGACGGGGACCCCTCACCACACGCCCGCTATTAGACGACGACCTGCTATAAAGGCTCACCCTTCTCTTGCTTCTCCGCCGCACTGCTCCTTAGATCCTAGCCTCCAAACTTCTCCCACCGCCACCGTCGACCACCTCTTGCTCTTTCTCTGCACCTTCGTCGCCACACAAATGGGTAGCCCCGCGCCGAAGCGCTCTAGGCCATCGACGTCCTCCGAACCTCCTTCTACGTTTCCATTGTCGCCGGCAATGCTGGTGGAACTGATGGCGGCGCCTGCATATCCTCAGCCCGACTGGATACAGGAGAGTGTCCACCTCTTTGCCGCCCGCATCGACGAATTAACGTGCCGAATTAAAGATGTTGATGACGACGTGTCCTCCACCGTCGAACATGCAAGAGCACTGGACACAATGTCGCGGGATGTATTTAACAATACATCTCTCATCTGTCGCTGTCTGGGTCTTGGGAGGCTTCCCTAGCTCCCCAGCATGGACTCCGCCGGCTACTACTTGTTCGGGTTAAGCTTTGTGGCCGCTCATCTCGACGCCCTCCACGAGACGATCGTGGAGGTTGCTGGGGTACAGGGCCGCTAGAAGATTCTGCACAGCTTCGCCTGTAAGCTCGGTGTGGAGACGGAAGAGGAGTCGCCGCCTCCGTCGGAGGCGGAGCCGCTGGAAGATGCGTCGGCCGCGGAGCGCGCGGCAGCGGAGGTGGACGAGGCCTCCGAGTAGAATAGGATTAGGAGTAGTTTTGTTCTTGTTTTTATGTGTTTTTCGTCCATGATTTCTTTACTCTTGTTTGTAATATATGTGTTGGTAGTATGTTAATGTAATATGTATTTTATGTTCATGAACAATGTGTCTGATGTATTATCGAAAAATTCTTCTTTTATCGAAAAACATCTCCTTTAACGACGCCAAGTTTTAACCTTTAACCCACTTCATGCGTGAATCGAAAAACATCTCGAGTCGTTATGTCGTGTTTCTCTTGTTATTTTTGATATTTTTTCTTTTCACGTTTTGTCATGTTGTTTTCCTGCAAAAATCTGAATAGTCGCGAGACTCGCGATGTTATTATTGCACGGACTGGAACAGGCCAGAAGTTACCCCTATACGCGGTGTCATATCCTTACAATGTCCATAGGACCCACATGTCAGCCCCTGCTACTGCACGTGCAGTACTGCAGGGGATGTGCGGCGGTTCCATGTCGTTTCGCTTTATAATATAGGAGTACTCCGGAGACTCCCAAGAACCCACAACCTCCAAATACTAGTAGTACACCCTTTGTTTCTCTCAGGCAGATTTGTTTCTTCGCCGCTCGTCGCTCATTAATGGCAAACTTCTCCATCGAGCCCCGTCGGTTTTGTCCGCGGCATGATCCCAGAAGATGGTGGTCCTCTAAGAAGGACCACAAGCATGTGCCACATATCTGGCAAAATCGTGAAGAAAAATGAGGAATATGCGGTTGCGGTCACAAATGAGGTACTAACTCCTGCCCAGCGTAATGAATTTATGGACCAGATAGCAGTGTACATCCAAGATCAGGCAAGAATGCACATAGTTACTTACGGTGCACATCCCCATGGGATTGGCATGTACTACAAGTTAAGAAATAAACTGAAGAAAGATTCTTTGGTCCTAGCAAATCCCCACGTGGTCAGGAATCGGGAGTTTAGATTTGAAAAACATGATGAGGCAAGTCTTAATATGCGTCGTGCTCAGTTTACTAGAAGGTGTTGGATTTTGCTACTTGGTTATCCTCTGGATCTAAAGGAGCGAAGGTTTATTGAACAAACCTGCTCTAGTTTTGGCCAGTTGCTTCATTGGGATGAAAATGATCCAAACCCAACTAGGGTCATTCTGCTGGTGATGGTGGATAATCCACTGAACATCCCTCGAAGCCTTGTTCTCAGGAGAGGCAACGAAGTCGGCGGGGAAGGACTTTCATGGACTGTACCAGTTTACGTCCTATGTCTTGATTTTGTGGACCACCTTCCGGGTGATGAGGAGGACCCTCCGCCTTTCAATGGCAACCCCCACCCTTACCATGGACCAGTCTTGCCTGGTCCTTATCCTAATGATCAAGGTCCTCCGCCTGCTGCCCAAGATGACTTGGGGCAGAATGATCCTAGCGACCAGAATTATGAAGCGTCGGATATGTTGTCCACGGCGTAGGTAGCATATAATATCCTAATCTTTCTCCTCATATATAGCATGTTAACTATTTTTTCGGCCCCAAATGATCCAGAAAAATTACTCCAGATTTGATGATGCCATAAACTAATCGCTGCTGAAAACAATGACGATGGTCCAAGCAAGGTTGTCGTGATGCAGGATGCATGGAGGTATACCCAAGCAAGGTGGTGGTGCAGGACGATGCATGGAGCTAGCTGACGGACTGAAGGTGCTGCTTGAAGAGATGTGATGCGGACTAGATGTGCTGATTAGTTTATTTTGTGTTTTTTATTACGTAAGAGCTAGTACTGTCAAATTAATTAGTTTGTTGCCTGGAATGGTACGTTGAACACTATTGTTTGGTTCCGTCGATGTTTATATCTAGTATTTAATCCTTGTTTATATCACTTTGTTCCTGGTTGAAGAGATTTTATGCGTATGCTTTATTTTAATCCTTGTTTATATCATTGTGTTTATATCTAGTAGTACTTAATTACGAACCTGTATAGAAGTAGCAATTTATACAACTTTATTATTAGTGAAGCCAAAATTTATAGAACCTAGATTTTTTAAAGCACATGTGTCACTTCCAGAGGAATCCATTCCCTTAAACTGCCCCGTGAGTTTCCTTTGATGCAAACGGGGCTAAACAAAAGACGAGCGCGCATAGGGGAAACACAACAAGTGCAACATTCATCAGAGACGAGCATGCATATATAGGAGAAACACATCAACATGCCTTATACAAGTCTATTTTATATACAGTACTCCCTTTGTTCACTTTTCATTGGCGTTGGAAGAACTAGGGGTAGCGCATCCAAAAGGGAATGGAGGGAATATAACCCATAGAGTACCACACGTTATGGCAGAACAGGTCATACTCGCCCTCAATCCTACAGTTCTTAGTACAGAAGACGGTCCACTCGTACCACGCTTGCAAGCCGCAGCGGGCAGGCCCCTGGTTCCCCCCCTGTTGGGCAGCGGCAAATGTAATCTTCAATGTCGGGCAGCGCCACCGGCGGCGGTCCCAAAGGAGGCCTACACAGTAACCTCTAGCTCACGAAAATTTCGAGCCTCTGCATGGCTTGATTCCAACACCGGCAGCACTCCGTGTTGGTCCTCTTCATCGCGACGGACCCGGCCGCGTTGTCGCCGACGTGGGACTCGCCTTGGACCTGCCGGATATACTCAAGGGCATCGCGGTCCCCGCTGTCGGCGCCGTAGCGGAGCATGGCGAGGACGTAGGTTGCCCCCTTGTGGCCGTTCGCGACCGCCCGGGAAAGGAACTGGGTGCCCCGCTGCGCCTGCGCGCGGCCGTAGTTGAAGACGAGGTCGAACCCGGTGACGTAGCACGCATGAGGGTTCCCATGTTGGCCAGGCGCTCCACAAGGGCATCGTAGCTCCCATTCCCGTGCCATTGGAACCACTCCTAGCTACTCTCCCGCTTTAGCGCCATGCGCCTACCCACGGTGGGATCACGGCACACCGCGTGCATGGCCTTGCAGGTGGCGCGCAGACTGGAGAGGTCGTCCATGGGATGGGTGGAGGTTGCGGCGACCCACCCCACGATCAGGACCGCAATATCGTGCGTCAAGGGGGACTCCATGGGCTTCGAAGGGAAGCAATGAGGGCGCGCGCGATGGAGAGGAAGAGTACGCGCGGAGAAGAGGATGGTGTGTGTGGCAGAGTAGAGGATGGTGTGTCGTCTTACTACTCTTTATCAGTACGCGCGGAGAAGACGATGAGACGCCCAGTGATTTTTAGTACGCGCGGAGAAGAGGGATGGTGGTGTGTGGGCAGTTATTTCCAGCCAATTTTTTTGTCCCAGCTCAACTGAAAGCATCTAGGCCCCCATGAGGTATGGTTTCAGTGATTAATGACAACCGTTAGATATTACTAATGAGTTTGTGGATGCAAGGTCTCACGTATATCACATCAAACGTAATGAACTATCTATTCACACCATCTACTGCTCATTGGATACAAATGGAGACCCCTCAACGAACTATTCTAAGGGGTTAATTGATTTTTATGAAGAATAAAAGAAGAACTCATACATCAATGCAATTCCATCAAAATTGACAACACAAGGAACTCAATATTCATCAGAAGAACATTCCCAACAAATGTCAAAGAGGTCACTCAAGCAAATTCCAAAAGATCAACTCAAAACAACTCGAAGCAAACATGATCAACACACCGGACCATCCGATGTTTTGTGAAATGACTACATCGGTCGAGTTGTGTCAACAGAAGAAGAAGACCTCAAAACTGAAGTACACACCAGATCATCCGATGTGTAGGAAGTGGTACATCGGTCCAATTCAACAGAAGCAATTATCTCTGGACCAATTCTCAAAATCAACTCACCGGATCATCCGATGTACACAGAAGCACACATCGGTCGATTACTCCAGTAAGGATCAAGTTTGAGTAAATTCTGGAGGAAGACCCACCGGATCATCCGATGAGAAGACAGGATCAACATCGGTCTAACAACGGTCATATCTGACACAATGACGTCAGCTAAAGTAACTTGACCGATGATAACTAAAGGGGAGACATCGGATCATCCGGTGTTCACAGTAAAGTTATGTCTGCCTACTTTTCCAACGGCTATTTCGGGGAGGCTGGCTATAAATACCCCCTAACCGTGTCATTTCGTCAAGTCTTGATCACCAGAAGCTATCCACACATCCACAAGTGTTCAAGGCCAAGAGCAATCACTTCCACACCATTTCGATCATCTCTACACCAAGGTTTAGGCTAGAACTAGCTAGAGAGAGAGCTTGTGTGCCACCATTCTGGGTGAGTGGACTCTCTAGGTTAGTGTGAGAGCCTCAAGGGTGTTTCCTTGGTGTTGTAACCGTGAAGAGACTTCCGGAGCTTGCCAAGGCGTTTGTGGAAGCCCGGAAGGTCGAAGTTGTACAAGGCTTGAGCTCCACCTTGCCAAAAAGGCGAACAAAGAAGAATAGTGAAGACCCCTCGTCTCGGTGACTTGGGTGTGGCAAAACCCTTTGGTGGGTGCCACAACGTGGATGTAGGAAGATCTTCACAATCTTGCCGAACCACGGGATAAATCCTTGTCTCCTCGGGAGTTTGCATCCCTTCTCCTTCCTTTTCTTTTATGCATTTCATATTCCGCAAAGTTTCTATCTACTAGAATGCATAGATAGTCGCGTAGGGTATTGGGCATTAGAAATTAAGTTTCATTGCTTAGAATTTTTCGAAGAAAGCCCAATTCACCCCCCCCTCTTGGCCATTCGGTCCTTACCATTGGTATCAGAGCAAGGTTGCTCATAGGATCATTCTAGCTTCACCGCTAGAGAGCTAAAATGGCCAAGGTTTGGGGTTCGGTTCCTATCTTCGAGGGCAAGAACTTTGCCTATTGGAAAGCACGCATGCGCGATTATCTAGAGGCTATTGCTCCCGAAGTTTAAGAAGCGACCCACGCGGGGTTTGGAGAACACAATTATGTTGGTGATCAAATTAAATGGGATGCTAAAGCTAGGAATGCAATCTATGAATGTATTAGTCAAGATGTATTTGCTAGAATTGCTAGTAAGGAAAAAGCTTGTGAAATTTGGGCTTGCTTAATAGAAATTCATGAGGGCTCTTCTCGTGTCAAGGAATTAAAATATCACATGCTTAAAGCCAAATATGATGAATTTAAAATGCTTCCTCATGAAAATGTCAATGAAATGTTCTCTCGCTTGAATGTGCTTATTGAAGAAATCAATGCTCTTGACATTGCTTCTCTTGGCAAGGGACTCATCAACTGCAAGATCCTCATGCTCCTCCCCAAGCCAAAGTACAACATCATCAACTCCATGCTCAAAAAAAGAGTCACTTGACCACATTGAAGTTTCGGAGCTCATTGGAGAAATACACGCTCATGAGATGAGTGTACATGGGATGATGGAGCAATCATCATCAAAGACAATTGCTCTAAAGGCCTCCACCAAGAAAACAAGCCACGAGAAGAAGAAGGTGGTTGATCCTAGCTCAAGTGAAGAAGAACAAGCATCAAGTGAAGATGATGATGATGAGCTTGCATTGATGATGAGGAAGTTCTCACGCTTGAACTCCAAGATCACTAAGAAGGGATACACATTTGATCCCAAGAAGAGAGCATTCCTACCAAGGAGAGATGATCACAAGACATGCTACAATTTTGGTGATCAAGGCCACATCTCCTATGATTGTCCAGGACCGGACAAACGAAGAGAGAACCACAAGAGCAAGCATCGCAAGCTTGAAGGAAGTGATGATGATGAAGAGGAAGCCAAACCAAAGCTAAGATCCTTTGGGAAGAAGAAACATGACAAGGGCAAGAAGGCAAGGCTCTTCCCAAAGAAGATAAATGGCCCACAAAAGGTGTTCATATGTGAGGCAAATGAATGGGTCACCGATGAAGAAACAAATGATGAATAGAGTGAAGAGGAAGAAGAAAGCTTGGACGGCCTCGCCATCGCCAACAATGATGATGCACCTCTTCATCCACCGCCCATGTGCCTCATGGCTAATGGTAACACCAAGGTATGTGATGACTCTAGCGATGATGAGCTTTCCCCCGATGATTTAACATCTTTGATAAATGAATATCATGCTATCATTAAGAGGGAAAAGAGTAAGGTTAAAGTGCTTGAAGAAACTCGTGCTAAACTTGAGAGTGCTAACCTTGATTTGCTTGACAAGTATGAAAGCATACTCAAAGAGCATGACACGCTCAAATCCCATGTCAAGCAAATTGAGGAAGAAAAGACTAAAATCAAGATAGATAATCATGAACTTGACTTAGCACACCAAACACTCTTGGAAGAGCACAACAAGTTAATACAAGAACATCAAACACTTAACCTTGCTCATGACATGCTTGATCAAGAGTTGACAAATATGAAGAAGCAAACTCTTAATGATAAGATATCCATTACTTCTCATGCCACTAATGCTTTGCACAAGTATTTGCCTTTGAAAGCTAATGCTAGGGAGAAGGACTTGTTGGAGGAGATTGAGAGTCTCCGCACTAGTGTGGCTAGACTTTCAAAAGGAGAAGTCAAGCACAAGGAAATTATCTTCCAACAAGCAAAGGCCTTCAACAAGAGAGGACTTGGATCCTTCCCGGTGCCTAACAAAGGAAAGGTGCCCTCACCGGAGCTAAGAACAAGCTTCATCAAGGAAGTTGGTTCTTATTGCCAACATTGTGAGGTTACCGGTCACCACACAAGGGAGTGTCCTCTTCCTAACCGACCTTCTCCTAAATTGCCTACTAACTATAAATCTACTTTCAATGATCATTATTATCTCTTAAGTAAAGTAGGTGGCAAGGTGAAGGCTAGATTCATTGGCAAAGACATGAAAGGCATGAAGGGGAAGCTCCCCAAGCAACATTGGGTCCCAAAAACACTTGTATCACACATACAAGGACCTAAGTTGGCTTGGGTGCCTAAAGTAAAAAATTGAATTCATGTGTGTAGGTGAACTACAAAGCCAGAGGAAAGCATTGGGTACTCAATAGCGGGTGCACTCAACATATGACTGGCAATGATGGTATGTTCACCACCATAGAAAACCCCGACAATCATGAACAAGTCACCTTTGGTGATAACTCTAAGGGAAAGGTAATTGGGTTAGGTAAAATTGCTATCTTAAATGACTTGTCTATTTCTAATGTTTTGTATGTTAAGTCACTTAGTTTCAATTTACTTTCTATTGCACAACTATGTGATCTTGGACTAACGTGAACATTTAGCAAAAATGATGTGGATTTCGGCACTTAGCAAAAACATTAGTGAAACTAGCCAAGACATAGTCTTCAAAGGATTTCGGCATGGACATCTCTACCTAGTGGACTTTGCCAACAAGAATGCTAGCTTGACCACTTGTCTTTTCACTAAGACAAGCTTGGGATGGCTATGGCACCGACGCATAGCGCACATTGGAATGAGCAAACTCAAGAAGTCATTCAAGCTTGGGATGCTGACCGGCGTGAAGGATGTCACATTTGAGAAGAACAATCTTTGTAGCGCTTGTCAAGCCAGGAAGCAAGATGCTTCACACCACCCAATGAAGACAATGGTGTCAACCTCCAAGCCACTTGAACTACTCCACATGGACCTCTTCGGACCGTCCACATATCAAAGCCTTGGTGGTAACCTCTATTGTCTCGTTATTGTTGATGACTATTCTCGCTATGCTTGGACTTTGTTTCTAGGTGAAAAGAGTGAAACTCCGGAAGTATTCAAGACCTTCGCCAACCGCACTCAAAGGGAATTTCAACTTCCCATCATCAAGGTCCGGAGTGACAACGGCACCGAATTCAAGAACTACAACATTGGGGAGTGGTGTGACCGCGAAGGCGTGAAACATGAGTTTTCGGCCACATACACTCCTCAACAAAACGGTGTCGTTGAAAGGAAGAACAAGACACTCATCACTCTTGCAAGAGCAATGCTTGATGACTACGGCACGTCGGAGAAGTTTTGGGCCGAAGCGATCAACACGGTGTGCCATGCCGCAAATAGGGTCTACCTACATCGCCTACTTCAAAAGACCCCGTACGAGCTTCTCATTGGGAGAAAGCCCAACATCTCCTACTTTCGAGTCTTGGGATGCAAGTGCTACATCTACCGCAAGAAAAGGCTCGGTAAGTTTGAAAGAAGATGTGATGTTGGTATATTTCTTGGTTATGCATCAAACTCAAAAGCATATCGAGTATTCAACCAAACATCCGGTTTAGTTGAAGAAAGTTGTGATGTTCAGTTTGATGAATCTAATGGCTCCCAAGAGGAGAGTTTTGGTCATGATGAAATAGATGATGAGCCTCTACGAGAAGCCATGAAGAACATGACCATTGGAGACATCAAGCCCGAAGTTGAGGAGAGCCATGATCAAGGGGGAGCTTCAAGTTCCAACAACAACACCTCTATGACGCCTCAAGTTGACGAAGAAGAGAAGGATGATCCATTGCCGACTCAAGACTCACAAGCACAACAACATCAAGAGGAAGAAGAAGTCCATGATCAAATCCAACCACAAGAGGAGCAACACGCATCACCTTTGCCAAGTGCTTCACAACCACTTATGAGGCATGGACGCATCTCCAAGGCGCATCCAATGGACCAAATCATTGGAAGTCCGTCAAGGGGTGTAAGTAAACGTTCTCGCCATTTTGCTTCATTTTGTGAGCACTACTCGTTTGTTTCATGTGTAGAACCCACTCATATTGAGAAAGCGCTCCAAGACCCAAATTGGGTGATGGCCATGCAAGAGGAACTCAACAACTTCATCCGCAATGAAGTTTGGGTGTTGGAGGAGCGACCCAAGGACAAGAACGTCATCGGAACAAAGTGGGTGTACCGCAACAAACAAGACGAGAATGGCGTTGTGGTCTGCAACAAGGCAAGACTTGTGGCCAAAGGGTTCTCACAAGTTGAAGGACTAGATTTTGGGGAGACATTTGCCCCGGTCGCCCGGCTAGAAGCCATCCGTATACTTCTTGCCTTTGCATCACATCATAGTATTAGACTTCATCAAATGGATGTGAAAAGTGCCTTTCTTAATGGTTACATTAACGAGCTTGTTTATGTTGAACAACCTCCCGGGTTTGAAGATCCGAGGAATACTAATCATGTGTATAGGTTGCACAAGGCGCTCTACGGGCTCAAGCAAGCACCTAGGGCGTGGTACGAACGACTACGAGATTTCCTCATCATGCAAGGATTCAAGATCGGGAGGGTGGACACTACACTCTTCACCAAGGACAGCAACGGAGATTTGTTCATTTGTCAAATTTATGTTGATGATATTATTTTTGGTTCAACTAACAAAGCTCTTAGCTATGAGTTTGGCAAAATGATGTCTAGGGAATTCGAGATGTCAATGATTGGAGAGCTCAACTTCTTCCTTGGATTTCAAATCATGCAACTTAAAGAGGGGACCTTCGTCTATCAAGAGAAGTACACCAAGGACCTCTTGAAGAATTTGAGATGGGAGATTGTAGCTCAAGAAGCACTCCAATGGCAAACAATTGTCATCTCGACGTGGATAAGGATGGTAAACCTATTGATCAATCTAACTACCATTCTATGATTGGTTCATTGCTTTACCTTACCGCATCTAGGCCCGATATCATGTTTAGTGTATGCTTGTGTGCTCGCTTTCAAGCGGCACCTAAAGAATCGCATAGGAAGGCGGTTTTTAGGATACTTAGGTATCTTGAGCATACCACTAGTGTGGGCTTGTGGTACCCTAAAGGTGCAAAATTCCATCTTGTGGGATACTCGGATTCGGACTTTGCTGGATGCCGCATGTATCGCAAGTGTACCTCCGGTGGGTGCCACTTTCTTGGGCGTTCCCTAGTTTCTTGGTCAAGCAAGAAGCAAAATTCCGTCACCTTGTCCACGGCTGAAGCGGAGTATATTGCGGCCGGTGCATGTTGTGCCCAAATTCTTTATATGAAGCAAACCCTTTTGGACTTTGGAATTAAACTTGGTTGTGTGCCTCTCCTTTGTGACAATGAAAGTGCGGTTAAGATAGCTAAAAACCCCGTTCAACACTCCCGCACTAAGCACATTGATATTCGCCATCATTTCCTAAGGGACCATGAAGCTAAGGGAGACATCTCTTTGCGAGGTGTTAGGTCCGAAGAACAATTGGCGGATATCTTCACTAAACCAATTGATGAGAAAACTTTTTCTAGGCTAAGGAGTGAACTAAATGTGCTAGATGCATCAAACGTCATGTAAGTTGCCATGATCATGTAAGAATGCATATCATGTAGGTCTTGCCTAACTCTCAAAGGATAGGGGTGAGCTAGGGTTAGCTTGGGATGGTGGTTCTTTTGGGTTTTTACAAGGCTTGGAGAGTAGCTCTCCCTGAAGAAGCCTTTGAAAGGTTCAAACTTGGCAAGATAGATTTACTTTATGTCTTGCATGATGCCTGCCATATAGACTTGCACTCATATTTAAATTTCCTGCACTATAATTTGTTTGGCATTGCATACGGTAGATTGTCACAAAGGGGAACCCACCTCATGAGAAAGAGACTTCTTTGAAATGCAATATCTCAACTCATATAAGGTGGAAAGAACAAAATGTTAGGTGCGTTAATGACTAGAGGAACATGCTCTAAAGAGATAGAAGTCTTCATACTCTACCTCACAAAGCATGGGCCTTACATTTTATTTGGATAATTTCCTCCTATTTTTCTCGGTGTTCCATTTGCCTTAAGTCCTAGCCAAGTTATTGGCATATTAGTATCTTTGAGGGGTAAGGGGTTGCCCAAAAAGTCCTAAGACATGTGTTTTCTCTTTGCTTGTTTGTTTGGTCAAAGGACATATATGGGATGTTGTTGTTTAGTAGTCATTGGATTATCCGATGCATAGGCCAGACCTTCATCGGATCAATTGGTGTTCAATCTCCAAGAGCCAGATCAGTCAGAATCAGAAATCAACCGGTGAGTTCAATCTGAGAAACATCGGAGCATCTGGTGTTCAATTTTCTAAAGTCCTGCAGAATTCAACCGATGATCGACCCTTCAACGTCGGATCATCCGGTTCTTAAGAGGTTTTTGGAACATCTTCTCTGTTGAACTAGACCGATGCTCCGCCCAGGTGTGCATCGGATCATCCGATGTTCTTGTCGCGGCTAGGGTTTGCCCGTACCTATTTAAAAGTTTCAGCCGCCGCCTCGTTTTTCTTTTCCTCTCTCCCCGATGCCCTCACTTCTTCTCCGCCGCCGGTCGCCGCCGCCGTCTTTCGGCCCGCCGCTGCCGTCCGCCATCACCGTCCCAAGGCCGCGCCGCCCTCTCCCTCGCCGCGCCGCCCTCTCTCTCGCCGCGCCGCCCTCACCCTCGCCGCACCGCAGCCTCTCCTCTCCACCACAGTCGCCGCCGCCCTCTTCCTCGCAGCACCGTCATCTCCTGGCGCCGCCGCCACCCTCGTCGTGCCGTCGTCTCACCTTCACCGCATCACCTCATCTCGCATCGATCGCCACCATCGCCATTAGGGTTTCATCGCCCTTGCGGATTTGTTGTCGTTGTCAACCCTAGCTGGCAATCTCATCGCGATGGGCCGCGACAGGAAGGGCAAAGGCAAGGCTATTGAGGAGCCCGCCGCGAAGAAGCAGAAATTGTCGAAGGAGGCTCGGCGTGCAGTGTTGGCCGCTCGCACCGCGGAGGAGCGTGAGCACGGCCATCGCGGATCCCTTCGGATTCGCGAGTCTCGGCAGAGGCAGCAGCAGCCTCAGATTCAGCCTGTGCCGCCCGAGGACTCAGACGAGGAGGAGCCTGAGGTGCCGCCACTTGTTCGCCAACGCACCGTTAGGACCCGTGGAGGAGGTCAGACCCCAGCCGCGAGTCAGCGCCGCACTGCAGCTGACCGTGAGGAGGACAGAGCGGCCGAGAGAGCCGTGTACGAGATGGACACAGCAGTCCGAGTTGCCGAGGATGTCCGATTGACAGATTACAGAAAACTGAAGGCAAAGCAGCTTTGGAAGCTCAGATGGACAGTCTTGCCTGAGGAGTGGTTCCCGCAGCCCAGGGACACTCGAGTGGATCCTCGCTTTTGGACCCTGACACAGGCATCGTTGTACGAGACTTACAGACGTCGGGGCCATAAGCTATTTCAGCACACTTACATCGACTGGAATCAGTTAGCAGCAGCAATTGGCCACGGGATCAGACCTTACTTCGAGAGATAAAGAGGACTCGTGGAGCTGTTGTCTCACCAGAGGAGTGCTTACATGGAGGAGTGGGTCAGAGTGTTCTACGCCACACTCTACGTCTCAGAGGGCCGCAGGTCGATCCACTTCATGTTCTTGGGGCAGCGTCACGACTTGACGCGAGCGAGACTGGCTTAGCTGCTAGGTGTGGACCTTCACACCACCTGTCTGCACGAGGTTGTCTACGGAGGGGCTGACCCACCGAGGAGGCCACTGACTGGAGGAGTGGCACCGCCTTTTGAGGAGATCAGGGGACTGTTCGCTCCACCGTTCACACCTGACCAGCCGAGGGTCGCTGCCTTGCTCACTCCAGCTGCTCGCACCGTTCACCACATCCTTCGGCGTACCCTTCTGCCCAGATCAGGATACTTATCCTGCAGCAGACTCTCCTATTCTACGTCATGAACGGGATGGAGTTCGATATCGTGGATATCCTTATCTGTGAGATGGAGGACGTGATCACTGACGGAGTCGGGATGCTAAGGCAGTTAGTGTTTGGACACTGGATCAGTCGTCTGCTCTACATGCTAGCTCCAGAGGATTCTCCATCTACTGCTCCCCTGACTGAGCTGCACGTCACTCGGTTCAACCACTACCGAGTTCCCGCTCCTGGAGACCGTCGCCTTGGTCGTCCAGTTGAGCATTAGTTCTGAGCACGACTTTCCGAGGAGGACTAGACAGAGTTGGCTCAGGAGGACGAGGCGCTTGCACAGGCAGAGGCTCAGGGAGGAGACCTTCAGCACGTCTGGTCGGACAGCGACACGAGTGACAGCGCCGAGGAGTACTTCCCACCTCCTCCTCCCTCACCGAGGCAGCACGACGCGGAGGCGGGAGGTTCAGCTGCTGCACCACCTACACCACCACCGGTGTCCGAGGCGCAGATATCTCAGCCGTCTGAGCTCACTTCGTTACTTCAGCAGATGATTGAGCAGCAGCGCCAGGACAGGCTTGCAGCTGAGCAGGCCAGAGCAGAGCAGGCTGCACGACTTGCAGAGCTTCAGCGGCAGCAGCAGGAGTTGCATCTAGAGATAGCCCGTCAGAGGCGAGAGGACACTGACAGGCTCACCAACCTCGTTGATCAGATGCACCAGCGCACTCTCGACTAGCAGCAGCAGACTCAGCAGGCGATCATGGGCATCCTGGGGTTGATCACCATCCTCTACACTCAGACCCGGATCGCCCTTCCCCCTCAGCAGACGGGACTTGGTCAGGCTCCAGGTGCACCTTCTCTGGCACCCGTCACAGCTCCAGTGCCGACTTTGCCGATACCGAGTTTTAGCATGTCCCCGCTGCTTGCTCAGAGCACACCGATTCTCTCCTTAGTGCTGGCACCGACTACCTTCATGCAGTCTCCGACTTCGGTAGCCAGTACACCTCATCCAACTGCTCCAGCTCCACCGCCGCCCCTAGCACCGTCAGCGGATCCCCCAACTTCCTCCACTCCAGCACCAGCGACCGCCGACTCCAGCTCCGACGACAGCACCCCTGACGGCGATCACTTCACCATCGCCCCGAGCGCTCCGGAGTCTTAGGCACTCGACCTCCCTTTTTGGTGTCTTGATGCCAAAGGGGGAGAAGAGTTAGAGTCAGGGGGAGGTTAGCTCAGTCATAGGGGGAGTCTTAGTTGCAGGGGGGTTCTATCTTTTTTGGTCTTATTGTTGTATTTACTATCTTTTGCTATTTTTGTGTATCCGTGTGTGCTACTTTATGCTCTTATGATTTATTGATCTTTGTTTGAGCCTTCGAGCTTCTTGTGTTGAATTTTGTACTTGTTACATTCTTTTATGAGCATTGCGTTCTTAATTTCATTACCTCTATGCTCTACTTGTTGTGTTGTCATCAATCACCAAAAAGGGGGAGATTGAAAGCATCTAGGCCCCCATGAGGTATGGTTTCGGTGATTAATGACAACCGTTAGATATTACTAATGAGTTTGTGGATGCAAGGTCTCACGTATATCACATCAAACGTCATCAACTATCTATTCACACCATCTACTGCTCATTGGATACAAATGGAGACCCCTCAACGAACTATTCTAAGGGGTTAATTGATTTTTATGAAGAATAAAAGAAGAACTCATACGTCAATGCAATTCCATCAAAATTGGCAACACAAGGAACTCAATATTCATCAGAAGAACATTCCCAACAAATGTCAAAGAGGCCACTCAAGCAAATTCCAAAAGATCAACTCAAAACAACTCGAAGCAAACAAGATCAACACACCGGACCATCCGATGTTTTGTGAAATGACTACATCGGTCGAGTTGTGTCAACAGAAGAAGAAGACCTCAAAACTGAAGTACACACCGGATCATCTGATGTGTAGGAAGTGGTGCATCGGTCCAATTCAACAGAAGCAATTATCTCTGGACCAATTCTCAAAATCAACTCACCGGATCATCCGATGTACACAGAAGCACACATCGGTCGATTACTCCAGTAAGGATCAAGTTTGAGTAAATTCTAGAGGAAGACCCACCGGATCATCCGATGAGAAGACAGGATCAACATCGGTCTAACAACGGTCATATCTGACACAATGACGTCAGCTAAAGTAACTTGACCGATGATAACTAAATGGTAGACATCGGATCATCCGGTGTTCACAGTAAAGTTCTGTCAGCCTACTTTTCCAACGGCTATTTCGGGGAGGCTAGCTATAAATACCCCCTAACCCTGTCATTTCGTCAAGTCTTGATCACCAGAAGCTATCCACACATCCACAAGTGTTCAAGGCCAAGAGAAATCACTTCCACACCATTTTGATCATCTCTACACCAAGGTTTAGGCTAGAACTAGCTAGAGAGAGAGCTTGTGTGCCACCATTCTGGGTGATTGGACTCCCTAGGTTAGTGTGAGAGCCTCAAGGGTGTGTCCTTGGTGTTGTAACCGTGAAGAGACTTCCGGAGCTTGCCAAGGCATTTTTGGAAGCCCGGAAGGTCGAAGTTGTACAAGGCTTGAGCTCCACCTTGCCAAGGAGGCGAACGGAGAAGAATAGTGAAGACCCCTCGTCTTGGTGACTTGGGTGTGGCAAAACCCTTTGGTGGGTGCCACAACGTGGATGTAGGAAGATCTTCACGATCTTGCCGAATCACGGGATAAATCCTTGTCTCCTCGGGAGTTTGCATCCCTTCGCCTTCCTTTTCTTTTATGCATTTCATATTCCGCAAAGTTTCTATCTACTAGAATGCATAGATAGTCACATAGGGAATTGGGCTTTAGAAATTAAGTTTCATTGCTTAGAATTTTTCGAAGAAAGCCCAATTCACCCCCCCCTCTTGGGTATTCGGTCCTTACATCAGCTTTACTTTCACTGTATGGTCATGTCAGCTGTGTGCTCTGCACATTTTCAGCTACTATCCTTTGTTGCCGTAGAAACTTGCTGGCATTGAATGGAAAGTGGGAGGATATGTATTGATGAAGGGTGTTAGGGTAATTTTATGTGTTTACTAATGTGCGGTTTGAATCCTAAAAATAGAGTTCACTTGGGATAGAGGGAGTATAAGATGGTCACCCGCACCATCGTCTTTTCCGCACAACCGTTCCAACATCTTCTCTTCTCTCCACAAAACCTAGCCACGGCTAGTATACAACAAATGCTTTCGAGCTCGAGCAACCATCCGCCACCGAGCCCGCCGAGGGACCCGGCCACCGGTAAGCGGCCGCGGCTGGACCCCCCCTCACCGCCGCGCGTGAAGGATACCCTCCTGTTCAACATGGCCCGAGATGTATTTACGGATACATCTCACTCCATGGAACTCCTTGGGCTTGGTACCCTTCCACAAAGTACTGGAATGGACACCACGGGCCACTACATCTTTGGCCTCTCGCACGTGGCCTCTCCTCTCGACTCCCTCTAGGAGACAATGGCGGCCGAGCTCGGCGTCGCGGGTCGTTGCAACCTCATCGTGGAGGCGGCCTTGAGACTGGGACATCTTCTGCCGCCGGAGCCCGAGGCGCTAGAGGAGGGTTAGGAGCCCGAGGACCCACCTGAGGTGGAGGAGGTGGAGGCTGAGTAGAGTAGTATTTAGGTGTTTTCTTTTCATGTTTTTAGTTGTAGTTTTTCTTTTCATATTTTTAGTTGTAGTTTATCTTTTCATGGTTTTAGTTGTAGTTTATCTTTTCTTGTGTTTGTAACATACTCCCTCCATCCAAAGCAACAAGTATTTTGGGACGGAGATACTCCCTCCATCGAAAGGGACAAGCATTTTGGGACGGAGGGAGTAATGTTTTTAAGTTAAATGTACTTGGTGTTCTTGTTCATGGATGTACTATCTGTGCAAAATTAGTTCGAATTTTCCGATCGCCAAACCCTCCTTGTCCCCAAACCGGTGAACTTGCCAGGAGATCGCCCACAGCAGGGCCCGCAAAGCGGTCTGTAAAGTAGTAGTAACAGGAAAATGCAACAGGACGGTAGCTAGGACTGGAAAGAAAAAATTGAAGACAATACGAGGAAGAAAGTGTTTGAAAAAAGGAAGGACAACCGAAATGTTAAATAGGAAATCTTTTCACAGAAATTAATCCAGTCGTAATCCTCTCAAACATAGGCTTCCTTTGAAGGATAGGATTTGTAAAGGATTTTTAGTTTCCATAGGAAACGTAACACATGAGCTAGGACACTTTGGTATCCATACTAAAAGAGCTGCTTATCCGCCTCATGCACTTCCCCACGCCGCCAGTAGAATCTCTTCGGCCGCAGGAAGGTGTCCGCCGAAGAGTTCGAGGACACCAAGGAGTGTCCGTCAGAAGAGTCGCCTGATGACGAGGAGGTCGGGGAGTTGGGTTGAACCGGCGGCGTATATTCGAGGTAGTGATCCAGGTGGATGATGAGCTCCATCGTGAGGCCTCCAGGCCGGACCACTGCGACATGGTTGAAAGGTTCCGCCAGTGGCCCACCGTCACTCCCAGTCCGGCCATCACTTCATGCAAAGAAGGTGGCCATTTTGGCCCGAGGTAGGAGGCTTGAGTCTTTCATCCACCAAACGACCGTGCACAGGTCAGCATGCTCTCGGTGGTAAGTGGAAGCATCGAAGTGATCAAAAAGGAAGACGTCATCCAGAACCTGTCTGATGCCCTCCGTAGACCAGACATGCAGAGGGAGGTTCTCGATGACAACCTGGACGTGGAAGAACCACACGACGATCGGCACACCGACACCAAAGATCCATGGCCGGAAGTAGTGGTTATCATCCGGCATGGAGATGATTGTCGTCTCGATGGCGAGCTCCTGATAGTCATCAGTGAACTGCACCAGGAACACACCATCCCCAAACGTGGACACGATGAAAGCCCAATGCGGGATTTCAAGTTGGTGATGGTTGGCCAGGGTGATCTCCATGGGCGTCACCTCGCTGCGACCTCCTCTGGGTCCCAGAACAGCTGCTTGTCGGAGCAAACGGATAAACTCCGTCGTCATGAGGCGGTTGTTGACCACTGTGCATTGCCCCTCACGAGGGCGCAGGTACGGTGATCCTGCAGGTACCTGCTCGCGTCTAACATGGTTGCAAGGCATGGCACTGCGATAACAGAGGCAAAGGACTTCTCAGGCAACACACGGGAGCATGGATGGGAATCAGTCGGGAACTTGAGCCTGGAAGCAATAGGGGGGAGTGGTTTAAGAAGGCGAGGATGAAGAGGCCAAACATCGGAAGCAGCGTCACCTGAGGATCTCACGAAAATCCAGTGATAGGACCGGACCTTTCGAGGCCTTCGGCTCCGTGCAAGCGTCATGAATGCTTGAAGGCCCAGCTTGAATATAAAGTGAATCAGCGCAGTTTCAGCCCACAAATAACAAGCGGCCCAGCTTTTTCGTCCTGCTTGCCTGCCTGCCCGCGGCGAGAAATTTTTGTCACGCCAAATGAAGAAGGAAAATAAGAAACAAAAATAATATTTTATTACGGTACCCTTCGACCCGCAACTCCGGCCCCCTCTCCGCATGCGCTTGTAGGAGCATCCGTCGGCCGCCACGATTGTAGGAGCATCCGCCGGCTGCCACGCTTGTAGGAGCATCCGCCGGCCGCCACGCTTGGAGGAGCATTCGCCGGCTGCCACGCTTGGAGGAGCATCCGCCGGCCGCCAAGCTTGGAGGAGCATCTGCCGGCCGCCACGCTTGGAGGAGCATTCGCCGGCCGCCACGCTTGGAGGAGCATATGCCGACCGCCACGCTTGGAGGAGCATCCGCCGGCCGCTACGCTTGGAGGAGCATCCGCCGGCCACCAAGCTTGGAGGAGCATCCGCCGGCCGCCACGCTTGTAGGAGCATCCGCCGGCCGCCACTCTTGTAGGAGCATCCGCCGTCCGCCAAGCTTGGAGGACCAACCGCCGGCCGCGACGCTTGGAGGAGCTTCCACCGGCCGCCACGCTTGTAGGAGAATCCACCGGCCGCAGCGCGTGGAGTAACAACAGCTAGGTACAATTGCTCACATAATGTGTTCTTGTACATCTATCCTCTTACGGATAGGATGATGGCTGATTGAATTGTAGGAAGCAATGTCAGAATATAAGACATGGATGGGAAAAAATAGGCATACGAGGGAGTGGCAGGATGGAATGAAGTCATTTTTAAATTTTGCATTTCAGGGCACTCGTGAAGGAGGAACTATGCCTTGTCCTTGCACGAGATGTCGTAATATTTTCCACGAGACACGCAAGGGAGTTCATTTACACCTGCTCAGAAATGGGATGTTATTGGATTATACTTGTTGGATACACCATGGAGAAATACGAGTTCAGGAAAATATCGCTGAGGAATCAGCAAATAATGAGGAGATAATTTCTGATGATGGTGCTATGCAAAATATGTTGTCCAGTCTACTTAGAGGCACTGATCATGGTGGTACTTCAGCAGATGTTGATGATCAAGAAAATGCTATAAACCAGCAGGAGCCAACTGGAGATGCAAAGAAATTCTATGACTAATTAACTGATGCCAAAAAGGAGTTGTATCCAGGTTGTTCGCAGCTGACCCAATTATCCTACATTGTTAGGTTCTACCAGATAAAGTGTTTAACTGTTATGAGCAAAGTAGCTTGTGAGATGTTACTTGAACTATTCTCATTTGCGCTTCCAAAGGGCCACTGCATTCCTAATACACATGATAAACATCAGAAGGTTGTTCGTGACCTCGGGCTGGACTACCAAAAGATTGATGCATGTGTTAATGACTGTGTGTTATTCCGAAAGGACTATTCTCTGCTGAATAGTTGCCCAAAATGTGGTAAATTAAGATGGAAAAATAGTACTACTGGGGATGCAAGAGAGGATTTACCTTGTGGAAAATCCAAGAAGCTTGTAGCAAGCAAGATTCTACGTTACTTCCCTCTTATTCCCCGTCTACAAAGGTTTTATATGGGAGAATCAACGGCATCAAACATGCGCTGGAACAAAGAAGGTCGTGCTGATGATGGAATATTACGCCATGCTACCGATTCGAAAGCATGGAAGCATTTTGATAGCATTCACCCAAATTTCTCATCTGATCCTCGCAACATAAGACTTGGGCTAGCATCTGATGGTTTCAATCCTTTTGGAGTAATGAATGTTTCTTACAGTACATGGCGTGTGATTCTAATCCCTTATAATCTACCACCTTGGTTGTGTATGAAGCAGTCTTAATGGGTGATGTCAATGATAATTCCTGGGCCAAAGTCACCTGGAAACAACATTGATGTGTATCTGCAGCCTTTGATTCATGAGCTACTGAAATTATGGTCTGATGGTGTTGAAACATATGACAGTTTAAAGAAAGAGACATTTGTCATGCGAGCTTCTTTATTGTGGACAATAAATGATTTTCCAGCATATGCAATGCTATGTGGATGGAGTACAAAAGGGAAGCTAGCATGTCCATACTGCCATATAAACGCTGACGCCTTCTCGTTGAAATATGGACAAAAGCATTGTTACATGGGTCATCGTCGTTTCCTACCTTAGGATCACAGATGGCGTCGAAACAAAGGTTCTTTCAACAACAAGGCAGAGAATAGAGAGGCTCCAACATCACTCTCTGGTGACGAAGTACTCCAACAATACGAGTGTTTTGACCAAGTGAGTTTTGGACCGACGAATAATAAGAGAAAGCACACCGAGGAAAATAGATGGCATAATTGGAAGAAGAAAAGTATATTTTTCGACCTCCCTTATTGGAAGACATTGCTAATAAGGCATAACTTGGATGTCATGCACATTGAGAAAAACATTTGTGATAGCATATTGGGGACATTGCTTGCTATGCATGGTAAAACAAAAGATAGTCTACAAGCTCGTCTTGATATGAAGGATATGGGTATACAGCCAGATCAACATCTGAAGTTCATAAAGAGCAAGTACACATTCCCACCAGCATTATATACTTTGGGCAAAGATGAGAAGACCACCTTGTGCATGTTTTTGGGGAATGTGAAGGTGCCTGATGGTTTTGCCTCAAACATCAAGAGATGCGTGGACATAAAAGCATGTAAGGTATCGGGTCTAAAAACTCATGACTGCCATATTATATTTCAGAAGCTCCTTCCTATTACAATACGTAACATATTGCCTGAAAAGGTTGTTGCACCTTTAATTGAGATTAGAACATTCTTTTCTGAAATTTGTTCTAAAGAATTGGCAGAACCAGATTTGGACTAGATGAGCAAACAAATTCCTGAAACAATTTGTAAGCTTGAGCTGTTGTTTCCTCCCGCTTTCTTTGATATCATGGTACATCTTCCAACCCATCTTGCCGAAGAAGCACGGTTGGGTGGGCCTGTTTCTTATAGATGGATGTATCCAATTGAGAGGTACCTTGGTACATTGAAGAGGTATGTACGTAACAAAGCTCACCCCGAGGGTTCTATAGCTGAGGGATATATTGCCGAAGAGTGTATGACTTTTTGTAGTCAGTTTTTGGATAACATCAGCACCAAGCATAATAGGCCAGAACATCATGAAGCTACAGCTACAAATGAACCTTCTGTTGATAATTCTAACATATTTACATAAGTTGATAATTCTACAAAAAGGTATAAATGGGACCAACTTACTATGGTGGAACTACATAACATCAGGCATTATCTTATTACTAACGTTGAAGAGGCCGCTCCATTGATCAAGTAATAACGTATAACTCAGATGTTGTATACTATATATATATGGCTTATTGTAGATGGCTAATTTAATTTTGTACCCTTTTCAGTGAGCATATTGAAGAACTGAAAAAGATCCATTCTCGTGATGTTGATAAACGCCATAGAGATGAGTTTGTTTATTGGTTTCAGAAATGAGTAAGTACATGCAAGTTTGCACCTTGATGAAATATTGAACAAATATGTGTTCTGAAATTGGTTTGTCGTCGATAACCCCTGTTATACTAATGTGTACAGATTACGACATTACACAAAGAAGGCAAAGCAACCGATTATCCGTATGCATTATCAAGAGGACCTGATCGTCTGGCATGTTTTTTTAGTCGGTTATTCATCAATGGCTTCTTCTTTCGAACTGCAGATGTGGAAAAAGATTTACGGACCCAAAACAGTGGTATTGTTGTTCGGGGCACTGATCATGATTGGTTGGGAGTAATCAAGAAAATCATTGTTGTTGATTTTGAAAAAAATCAAGAGGTTCCGCTATTTCAGTGTGAATGGTTTGATCGGCTTTTTGGAAGGAGTCAGAACCAAAGCAGAGGCTACAAAAAGGATTAATACGGAATGATAGATGTTGACACTACTCTGTTTCGATTCCAGTATGAGCCTTACATTCTAGCCACCCAAGCAGAACAAGTTTTTTATGTTCCAAGTGTGAAGCATCCTAAATGGGCTACAGTTGTTAAAGCGAAGACACGAAACCTTTTTGCCATGCCCCCTAGAGACAGTGAAAATAATGTGACTGAGACGATGGAGGCTGAGACATTTCATGATGATCTACTTACTGATAATATCAATAATGAGGATACGACCGCATGGGCTAGGAATGACATTAAGGAAGCCAGCGGCGATGCTTCCACTCTTATAATGACAACGTCAGGTGATCGGTTTGAGGTAGATGGAGTTGCATCAGAAAATGAAGACGACGACGACGACAATACATATACCAATGATGGTCATGTAGCTCCATTGTGGGGGGACGACAGCGAAGATGATGATTTTTAGTATAATTAAGTATGTGACATGTAGCTCCACATTAATATAATTCATCCGTCCGAACCCGACATTTATTTTTTAGTTATTTATATTTGCTACCCGAAAAGTACCCGATACCCGATATTTCGTTCTTTTCAGTTCCGGTCTCGGTTTTATCGGTTTCGGTTTTTCGGTCTCTGTTTATTTTGCCCACCCCTAATTTACGTAGTAGTAGCTTATATATGGGATATACATATTTCTCCTACATGTTTTTTTTTTGCAAAACTATTTACTGATATATCCTATGTGCATATTACATATGTAAAACTAATGTAAAGTATAAAACTTTTTCAAAGCGAAGTATTAGATTTTGTCAAGTCTATCTTTCAGATTTACGCAATTTTGATCTGTTTTAACAATACAAGAATTGTACTTTTAGATTCACCATGAAAATATTTCCATAATATACAATCTAGTACTACATGTTATTGAAGTTAATAAATTCCATATAAATCATTTTTTAAAGGTAATTAGTTTGACCAAAACAGAAATAGAGTTGAGTTGGGGCGGAGGAAGTATTATACGTTGCTGTTTGCCGCATAAAAGGTTTCGTCCTTCGTTCAAGCCATAGCCATTTGTACATTCGGCTGGTGCGACCGGGCGCACCGAGCTTACGTGCGCGCCAGTCACCGAGGCGCCTTAGACACGCGCAGCGCATGCGTTGAAATCACATGCGGTACTGCTGGAACAGTAACAGTCACTGACATGTGGGTCCGGCTATCTGTGGGGCCCACATGTCAGTGACTGTTACTGCATTTGCAGTACTGCAGAGGTTATGCGTCCCGCATGCGCATCTTTGAATTCAATTGGAGCCGCTCCACGTCCCGTCACCGTTTTACCGTGAACCACTGCGGATGGTATTAAAGGCAGGCCCAACTCTGGGCCTAGGTGGGCGGAAATAAATTTTCTGCGGCCCTGCCGCACAACGTCGCCTGCCGTGCCCCCGCTGCCGCGCCCCCGGCTCCACCGCCGGCCCGCCGCCCCTGCGCCCCCACCGCCGGCCCGCCACTCGAGAACAAATCGAGGGGAAGCTCATCGCCCATAGCGGTCGTGTAGCTTCCGTCCCCTCGATCCGTTGGTGATGAGCCTTCTCCTCATCCGTTCTCGAGTTCGCGGCGGCCACGGCGCCGCCTCTACCCTGCTTCTGGACTGAGGACGCTGATGATCCACAACATACTTTTAGATCTGCTTGCTACTAGCTGTTGTTGATGTGTTAATACCTGATGTTTTACATCGTTGAGTATATTGTGGATCATCAGCGTTGTTAGTCCAGCACTGAGTCGTCAGGAGGCAAAAAGTAATGAACATCATTGATCAGCACTGCGCCGAGGAGAACGCGGAAATTGTAGTTGGCTGCGTCAAGTCGGTTTTACGATTTTATTCACGTTCCATTTGACTTCAAGTACCACGCCTATGCTTTGAAATATATGATTATACTAATCAAGCTCCGATCTTTTACTGATTGATACTTAACCTCGTTTGTTGCATTTGCTAAGGTCAGAGGCAAACAAGGGCTACTGCTTTGTCAACGTCACATCGCCAGATGCGGCGTTCTGGCTGTGGACGAAGCACATGCAAGGCTTCCGTTGGAAGGTGAACAACTCGCGGAAGATGTGCGAGGTCGACTACGCCAACATCCAGGTACATTGCCGTCAGCTGCCACTGTTTTCCATTGCGCCGCCGCTGCATGGTGTTCACCTGCCGCTGCTCTTCATCCTTTCGCAGGGTTAGGATGAGTTGGTGGACCATTTCTCCAAGTCATGCTTCGACTGCGAAACTGAGGAGTTCCTGCCAGTGTGGTTCAGCTCACCGCGGAAGGTGAACGACTCGCGGAAGATGTGCGAGGTCGACTACGCCAACATCCAGGTACGTCACCATCCGCTGCCGCCATTTTCCATTGCGCCGCCGCTGCAACGTGTTCACCTGCTGCTGCTCGTCATCCTTTCGCAGGGTCGGGATGCGTTCGTGGATGCGGCCAGATGGTTGCTCTTGCAGGTGTATGGTAATTACGTGAGTGTTTGGTCGGGTCATGTGGTTAGTCCACGATGCACCCTAAACCCGGTGTTGAGGCCGTGTATTTGTCATTTGTGCGTACACTCTAGTGACATGTGACAAAGTGCTCAGTCATCAATTGCGTTTGGTTTGACGTCGAAGTTCGATTGGAGATAGATCATCCATTTCTTTATGTCTTGGATCATCCAAATTAACGTTTGGTTGGATGGACTGGACGATCCAATTTTTCGTTGGTAGGTTGGATGAAACTTGATTGAGATTATTGAATCATCAAAGTTGATATTTTCATAATATTATTCGTGCGCTTGATGATCGATCGTGCACGTCGAGCGCTGAGTTATTCGGATCGCTGAGCAAAGTTCGGATGTGGAGTTCATGTGTGCCCATGCGCCCTGCAAGATTCGGTGCGCTCGCTTACGTGGCAATCATCAAGGCAGGGTGATACAGTTGCGGGAACTGTGCAGTGCGCCCTTGGCTGTAAGATTTGGAGCGTGAACGTACGTGGCAACCATCTCGGAATACAACTTCGGAGCTCCCGTTTGTGCTTCCATGCGTACTCCGCGCTTATGTGTCATCATCTAATTGGTTGAAGTTAAATCAGACATTATGTTAGGTAAATGCAAGGGGTCCTAACGCCACGAAAAAGTGAATCGTGGCCACACATCCTAATTCCTACGATTGGGGTCCATGGCCATTGATACTAACGCCACAAACCAGAGTATCGTGGCAACACATCCTAATGAAACGATTGTGTTCCGTGGCGATAGATCCTGTAACGCCACGAACAGGTAATTCGTGGCAACAGATCCTAATGCAACGATTGTGGTCCCGTGGTGATAGATCCTAACGCCATGAACCAGTGAATCGTGGCAAGACATCCTAATGCAATGATTGTGTTTTGTTGCATTAGTATCCTGACGCCACGAAAAAGTTTATCATGGCCACACATCCTAATTGCTACGATTGGGGTCCATGGCAATTGATACTAACGCCACAAACCAGAGTATCGTGGCAACACATCCTAATGCAACGATTGTGTTTAGTGGCGATAGATCCTGTAATGCCACGAACCAGTAATTTGTGGCAATAGATCCTAATGCAACAATTGTGGTCTGTTGCATTAGCATCCTGATGCCACGAACCAGTGAATCGTTGCAAGACATCCTAATGCAACGATTGTGTTTCATTGCATTAGTATCCTGACGCCGCGAAAAAGTGAATCGTGGCCACACATCCTAATTGCTACAATTGGGGTCTGTGGCCATTGATACTAACGCCACGAACCACAGTATCGTGGCAACACATCCTAATGCAACGATTCGGTTTCGTTGTATTACGGTCCAAATGCAACTGTTTGCTGATTCGTGGCAACAGATCTTAATGCAATGACTGTGTTCCATGGCAATAAAGCTGTAATGCCACGAACCAGTAATTCATGGCAATAGATCCTAATGCAACGATTGTGTTCCGTGGCAATAAAGCTGTAATGCCATGAACCAGAGTATCGTGGCAACACATCCTAATGCAACGATTCTGTTTCGTTGCATTACGGTCCAAATGCAACTGTTTGCTGATTCATGGCAACAGATCCTAATGCAACGGATGTGTTCCGTGGCAATAAAGTTGTAACGCCACGAACCAGTAATTCGTGGCAACAGATCCTAATGCAACGATTGTGTTCCGTGGCAATAAAGCTGTAACGCCACAAAATAGTAATTCGTAGAAATAGATCCTAATGCAACGATTGTGGTCCGTGGCGATAGATCCTGTAACGCCACGAACCAGTAATTCGTGGCAACAGATCCTAATGCAATGATTTTGGTCTGTTGCATTAGCATCCTGACGCCACGAACTAGTGATTCGTGGCAACAGATCCTAACGCAACGATTGTTTTTCGTTGCATTAGAATCCTGACGTCACAAAAAAGTGAATCGTGGCCACACATCCTAATTGCTACGATTGGGGTCCGTGGCCATTGATACTAACGCCACGAACCAAAGTATCGTGGCAACACATCCTAATGCAACGATTCTGTTTCGTTGCATTACGGTCCAAATGCAACTGTTTGCTGATTCATGGCAACAGATCCTAATGCAACGACTGTGTTCCGTGGCAATAAAGCTGTAACGCCACAAACCAATAATTCGTGGAAACAGATCCTAATGCAACGATTGTGTTCCGTGACAATAAAGCTGTAACGCCACGAACCAGTAATTCGTGGCAACAGATCCTAATGCAACGATTGTGGTCCGTGGCGATAGATCCTGTAACGCCACGAACCAGTAATTCGTGGCAATAGATACTAAGGCAACGATTGTGGTCCGTGACAATAGATCATGTAACGCCACAAACCAGTAATTCATGGCAACAGATCCTAATGCAACGACTGTGTTCCGTGGCATTAGCATCCTGACGCCACGAACTAGTGATTTGTGGCAACAGATCCTAATGCAACGATTATGGTTCGTTGCATTAGCATCCTGATGCCACGAACTAGTGATTCATGGCAACAGATCCTAATGCAACGATTGTGTTCTGTGGCGATAGATCCTAGTGCCACAAACTAGTGAATCGTGCCAAAAAAGCCAAGCTTACTGCAACGATTTAGTATTCATTGCAGTACAATAGTTGGAATAGGTTGGAATCCTTGTAGTGAAGAAGACGACAAGATTTGTCCTTAGCAATATCGTCGACAACGAACTTATGGGTTGACCCTGAGCCTGGCACAGAACCTACACTGCTAGGTAGGCAGTTGGAGATACCAATTGCTCCTTTGGGAAGGGAACCATCGCTGTACTCGGTGCCACTAATTGTCCAAATTGTCTAAGTTGTTCCATTATTTCTTGCACATTTTCTTTGACCTTTTGAGCAATCGTTTCATCAAGTGTTTTTTTGAACTTCTCACATCTTCTATATGTGTCTTTATCTTTAGGGAAACCATCTAGCCAAGACATTTGAGAAGAGACTGCTCGAACCCGTCCACTGTGTTCAGGTTTTCCTAGGATAGCGGTAAGTTGGTCATTCACCCTCTTCGGCTTGAAGAGACCCTTCTTTTGCATTTCAATTATTTCTTTCATTTTTTCCTCTACTTCATTAACAGAGTCGGGCTTTTCAAGTTTGCCTTTGCTGGTCAAACCTGATGAGTAGGTTTAGGCCCGATCTTCCGAAAGGTAAGTCGATTGGGGTGGAGAACTCGACGTAGATAATCCGCGGCACTCGAGCAGATTGAATACCCCTGCCATCACTACACCACTGCTCCGTTGGTTATCAACCGTGCGACACACGCTTGACCTTGCCAAGAAGGCTAATCCTCGCAAGTGAACCGAGAACACAAGCAAGAACATAGAAGACACGATCTGAAATTGAGATGTTGGGGTCTCACAAACCGTAGAACGGTGAAATTGTTATTCTAAGCAAAACCCACCGAATATGACCAGCGGCTGCAGTATTTAAAGGCTAGGGTTTGGCCAAAAAACGATTAGACGCGTCCCTAATGGACTCTTATAGGATACAAGGCCCAAAGGCCCGATTCGGTGGCGCAGCACCGGACAGAAATCTGGACTCGAATTGTTTTGACGATTCCCAATGACTCCAGAGGAATTTCTAGGTGGGACTAGAATCATTGGAAAGTTTATCTTCTCCTCTTTTCGTGAATATGTAGAATGTTGAAAACAGAGTCCCTATGCCTCCTGGGTGTCCGTTTTAAGGTGGACTGCTCCTGGACTCCGAGTTGAACTCGAGTCCGAGTTGTAAACTGTTTCCATAAACTTGTGGATGTCCCAGCTGGTTTTCCACGCTCCCAAGGCCTCTTTCCTTCACTTTTTGTTCTACTCCATTATTCCTAATAACACTTAAATCATCACATAGCAATCTATTCTCAAACTCACATGCAAAAGAAGTTAGGAACGAATTCACCTGCTGATTTATTAACCATGCTCGTGCTCTTGTGATTGGTCCTTGCAGTTCAATGTGCGTCTCCGCTGTTGTGATGTCCTCATCATCCTCCCCCTCTTAAATTGGAGTCGTCCTGGACTCAAGTTCATCTTCTTCTCCCAAGTACGGTCGCAAATCTGAAATGTTAAATATAGGACTAACCCCAAAATCAGGAGGCAATTCAAGCTGATATGCATTATCATTAATCTTTTCAATAATCTTAAAAGGACCAGAAGCTCGTGGCATAAGTTTAGATTTTCTCAAGTCAGAGAATCGCTCTTTTCTCAAGTGTAACCACACCAAATCACCCTGTTCAAGTATTACTTCTTTTTTACCTTTACTACCTGCAAGCCTATACTTCTCATTCATCTTTTCTATATTTTTCTTTGTAGTTTCATGCATCTTAAGAATGAATTCAGATTGTTGTGTAGCATCCAAATTTATAGTTTCAGAAGGAGGCAAATGTAGTAAATCAATAGGAGCATGGGGATTGAAACCATACACTACCTGTAATGGACTTACCTTTGTCGTGGAGTGAACGGATCTGTTGTAAGAAAATTCTATATGTGCTAAACACTCCTCCCACAACTTCAAATTTGTTTTCAAGACAGCCCGCAACATAGTGGATAAAGTACGATTAACTACCTCGGTTTGTCCATCTATTTGTGGGTGACATGTAATTGAAAACAGCAACTTGGTTCCCATTTTTTACCCCAAAGTTCTCCAAAAATGACTTAAAATTTTTTCATCATGATCATAAACAATGGTATTTGGCACACCATGTAAACAAACAATTTCCGTCATAAATAAATCAGCAATGTGTGAGGCATTATCATTCTCATGACAAGGTATAAAGTTTGCCATTTTGGAAAAACGATCAACAACTACAAAAATACTATCCCTCCACCTCTTAGTCATAGGCATACGAGGGAGTGGCAGGATGGAATGAAGTCATTTTTAAATTTTGCATTTTAGGGCACTCGTGAAGGAGGAACTATGCCTTGTCCTTGCACGAGATGTCGTAATATTTGCCACGAGACACGCAAGGGAGTTCATTTACACCTGCTCAGAAATGGGATGTTATTGGATTATACTTGTTGGATACACCATGGAAAAATACGAGTTCAGGAGAATATCGCTGAGGAATCAGCAAATAATGAGGAGATAATTTCTGATGATGGTGCTATGCAAAATATGTTGTCCAGTCTACTTAGAGGCACTGATCATGGTGGTACTTCAGCAGATGTTGATGATCAAGAAAATGCTATAAACCAGCAGGAGCCAACTGGAGATGCAAAGAAATTCTATGACTTATTAACTGATGCCAAAAAGGAGTTGTATCCAGGTTGTTCGCAGCTGACCCAATTATCCTACATTGTTAGGTTCTACCAGATAAAGTGTTTAACTGTTATGAGCAAAGTAGCTTGTGAGATGTTACTTGAACTATTCTCATTTGCGCTTCCAAAGGGCCACTGCATTCCTAATACACATGATAAACATCAGAAGGTTGTTCGTGACCTCGGGCTGGACTACCAAAAGATTGATGCATGTGTTAATGACTGTGTGTTATTCCGGAAGGACTATTCTCTGCTGAATAGTTGCCCAAAATGTGGTAAATTAAGATGGAAAAATAGTACTACTGGGGATGCAAGAGAGGATTTACCTTGTGGAAAATCCAAGAAGCTTGTAGCAAGCAAGATTCTATGTTACTTCCCTCTTATTCCCCGTCTACAAAGGTTTTATATGGGAGAATCAACGGCATCAAACATGCGCTGGAACAAAGAAGGTCGTGCTAATGATGGAATATTACGCCATGCTACCGATTCGAAAGCATGGAAGCATTTTGATAGCATTCACCCAAATTTCTCATTGATCCTCGCAACATAAGACTTGGGCTAGCATCTGATGGTTTCAATCCTTTTGGAGTAATGAATGTTTCTTACAGTACATGGCGTGTGATTCTAATCCCTTATAATCTACCGCCTTGGTTGTGTATGAAGCAGTCTTAATGGGTGATGTCAATGATAATTCCTGGGCCAAAGTCACCTGGAAACAACATTGATGTGTATTTGTAGCCTTTGATTGATGAGCTACTGAGATTATGGTCTGATGGTGTTGAAACATATGACAGTTTAAAGAAAGAGACATTTGTCATGCGAGCTTCTTTATTGTGGACAATAAATGATTTTCCAGCATATGCAATGCTATGTGGATGGAGTACAAAAGGAAAACTAGCATGTCCATACTGCCATATAAACGCTGACGCCTTCTCGTTGAAATATGGACAAAAGCATTGTTACATGGGTCATCGTCGTTTCCTACCTTAGGATCACAGATGGCGTCGAAACAAAGGTTCTTTCAACAACAAGGCAGAGAATAGAGAGGCTCCAACATCACTCTCTGGTGACGAAGTACTCCAACAATACGAGTGTTTTGACCAAGTGAGTTTTGGACCGACGAATAATAAGAGAAAGCACACCGAGGAAAATAGATGGCATAATTGGAAGAAGAAAAGTATATTTTTTGACCTCCCTTATTGGAAGACATTGCTAATAAGGCATAACTTGGATGTCATGCACATTGAGAAAAACATTTGTGATAGCATATTGGGGACATTGCTTGCTATGCATGGTAAAACAAAAGATAGTCTACAAGCTCGTCTTGATATGAAGGATATGGGTATACGGCCAGATCAACATCTGAAGTTCATAAAGAGCAAGTACACATTCCCACCAGCATTATATACTTTGGGCAAAGATGATAAGACCACCTTGTGCAAGTTTTTGGGGAATGTGAAGGTGCCTGATGGTTTTGCCTCAAACATCAAGAGATGTGTGGACATAAAAGCATGTAAGGTATCGGGTCTAAAAACTCATGACTGCCATATTATATTTCAGAAGCTCCTTCCTATTACAATACGCAACATATTGCCTGAAAAGGTTGTTGCACCTTTAATTTAGATTAGCACATTCTTTTCTGGAATTTGTTCTAAAGAATTGGCGGATCCAGATTTGGACAAGATGAGCAAACAAATTTCTGAAACAATTTGTAAGCTTGAGCTGTTGTTTCCTCCCGCTTTCTTTGATATCATGGTACATCTTCCAACCCATCTTGCCGAAGAAGCACGGTTGGATGGGCCTGTTTCTTATAGATGGATGTATCCAATTGAGAGGTACCTTGGTACATTGAAGAGGTATGTACGTAACAAAGCTCACCCCGAGGGTTCTATAGCTGAGGGATATATTGCCGAAGAGTGTATGAATTTTTGTAGTCAGTTTTTGGATAACATCAACACCAAGCATAATAGGCCAGAACGTCATGAAGCTACAACTACAAATGAACCTTCTGTTGATAATTCTAACATATTTACAGAATTTGATAATTCTAAAAAAAGGTATAAATGGGACCAACTTACTATGGTGGAACTACATAACATCAGGCATTATCTTATTACTAACGTTGAAGAGGCCGCTCCATGGATCAAGTAATAACGTATAACTCAGATGTTGTATACTATATATATGGCTTATTGTAGATGGCTAATTTAATTTTGTACCCTTTTCAGTGACCATATTGAAGAACTAAAAAAGATCCATTCTCGTGATGTTGATAAACGCCATAGAGATGAGTTTGTTTATTGGTTTCAGAAACGAGTAAGTACATGCAAGTTTGCACCTTGATGAAATATTGAACAAATATGTGTTCTGAAATTGGTTTGTCGTCGATAACCCCTGTTATACTAATGTGTACAGATTACGACATTACACAAAGAAGGCAAAGCAACCGATTATCCGTATGCATTATCAAGAGGACCTGATCGTCGGGCATGTTTTTTTAGTAGGTTATTCATCAATGGCTTCTTCTTTCGAACTGCAGATGTGGAAAAAGATTTACGGACCCAAAACAGTGGTATTGTTGTTCGGGGCACTGATCATGATTGGTTGGGAGTAATCAAGAAAATCATTGCTGTTGATTTTGAAAAAAATCAAGAGGTTCCGCTATTTTAGTGTGAATGGTTTGATCGGCTTTTTGGAAGCAGTCAGAACCAAAGCAGAGGCTACAAAAAGGATCAATACGGAATGATAGATGTTGACACTACTCTGTTTCGATTCCAGCATGAGCCTTACATTCTAGCCACCCAAGCAGAACAAGTTTTTTATGTTCCAAGTGTGACGCATCCTAAATGGGCTACAGTTGTTAAAGCGAAGACACGGAACCTTTTTGCCATGCCCCCTAGAGACAGTGAAAATAATGTGACTGAGACGATGGAGGCTGAGACATTTCATGATGATCTACTTACTGATAATATCAATAATGAGGATACGACCGCATGGGCTAGGAATGACATTGAGGAAGCCAGCGGCGATGCTTCCACTCTTATAATGACAACGTCAGGTGATCGGTTTGAGGTAGATGGAGTTGCATCAGAAAATGAAGACGACGACGACGACAATACATATACCAATGATGGTCATGTAGCTCCATTGTGGGGGGACGACAGCGAAGATGATGATTTTTAGTATAATTAAGTATGTGACATGTAGCTCCACATTAATATAATTCATCCGTCCGAACCCGACATTTATTTTTTAGTTATTTATATTTGCTACCCGAAAAGTACCCGATACCCGATATTTCGTTCTTTTTAGTTCCGGTCTCGGTTTTATCGGTTTCGGTTTTTCGGTCTCTGTTTATTTTGCCCACCCCTAATTTACGTAGTAGTAGCTTATATATGGGATATACATATTTCTCCTACATGTTTTTTTTGCAAAACTATTTACTGATATATCCTATGTGCATATTACATATGTAAAACTAATGTAAAGTATAAAACTTTTTCAAAGCGAAGTCTTAGATTTTGTCAAGTCTATCTTTCAGATTTACGCAATTTTGATCTGTTTTAACAATACAAGAATTGTACTTTTAGATTCACCATGAAAATATTTCCATAATATACAATCTAGTACTACATGTTATTGAAGTTAATAAATTCCATATAAATCATTTTTTAAAGGTAATTAGTTTGACCAAAACAGAAATAGAGTTGAGTTGGGGCGGAGGAAGTATTATACGTTGCTGTTTGCCGCATAAAAGGTTTCGTCCTTCGTTCAAGCCATAGCCATTTGTACATTCGGCTGGTGCGACCGGGCGCACCGAGCTTACGTGCGCGCCAGTCACCGAGGCGCCTTAGACACGCGCAGCGCATGCGTTGAAATCACCTGCGGTACTGCAGGAACAGTAACAATCACTGACATGTGGGTCCAGCTATCCGTGGGGCCCACATGTCAGTGACTGTTACTGCATTTGCAGTACTGTAGAGGTTATGCGTCCCGCATGCGCATCTTTGAATTCAATTGGAACCGCTCCGCGTCCCGTCACCGTTTTACCATGAACCACTGCGGATGGTATTAAAGGCAGGCCCAACTCTGGGCCTAGGTGGGCGGAAGTAAATTTTCTGCAGCCCTGCCGCACAACGTCGCTTGCCGTGCCCCCGCTGCCGCGCCCCCGGCTCCACCGCCGGCCCGCCGCCCCTGCGCCCCCACCGCCGGCCCGCCACTCGAGAACAGATCGAGGGGAAGCTCATCGCCCATAGCGGCCGTGTAGCTTCCGTCCCCTCGATCCGTTGGTGATGAGCCTTCTCCTCATCCGTTCTCGAGTTCGCAGTGGCCACGGCGCCGCTTCTACCCTGCTTCTGGACTGAGGACGCTAATGATCCACAACATACTTTTAGATCTGCTTGCTACTAGCTGTTGTTGATGTGTTAATACCTGATGTTTTACATCGTTGAGTATATTGTGGATCATCAGCGTCGTTAGTCCAGCACTGAGTCGTCAGGAGGCAAAAAGTAATGAACATCATTGATCAGCACTGCGCCGAGGAGAACGCGGAAATTGTAGTTGGCTGCGTCAAGTCGGTTTTACGATTTTATTCACGTTCCATTTGACTTCAAGTACCACGCCTATGCTTTGAAATATATGATTATACTAATCAAGCTCCGGTCTTTTACTGATTGATACTTAACCTCGTTTGTTGCATTTGCTAAGGTCAGAGGCAAACAAGGGCTACTGCTTTGTCAACGTCACATCGCCAGATGCGGCGTTCTGGCTGTGGACGAAGAACATGCAAGGCTTCCATTGGAAGGTGAACAACTCGCGGAAGATGTGCGAGGTCGACTACGCCAACATCCATGTACATTGCCGTCAGCTGCCACTATTTTCCATTGCGCCGCCGCTGCATGGTGTTCACCTTCCGCTGCTCTTCATCCTTTCGCAGGGTCGGGATGAGTTGGTGGACCATTTCTCCAAGTCATGCTTCGACTGCGAAACTGAGGAGTTCCTGCCAGTGTGGTTCAGCTCACCGCAGAAGGTGAACGACTCGTGGAAGATGTGCGAGGTCGACTACGCCAACATCCAGGTACGTCACCATCCGCTGCCACCATTTTCCATTGCGCCGCCGCTGCAACGTGTTCACCTGCTGCTGCTCGTCATCCTTTCGCAGGGTCGGGATGCGTTGGTGGATGCGGCCAGATGGTTGCTCTTGCACGTGTATGGTAATTACGTGAGTGTTTGGTCGGGTCATGTGGTTAGTCCACGATGCACCCTAAACCCGGTGTTGAGGCCGTGTATTTGTCATTTGTGCGTACACTCTAGTGACATGTGACAAAGTGCTCAGTCATCAATTGCGTTTGGTTTGACGTCGAAGTTCGATTGTAGATAGATCATCCATTTCTTTATGTCTTGGATCATCCAAATTAATGTTTGGTTGGATGGACTGGACGATCCAATTTTTTGTTGGTAGGTTGGATGAAACTTGATTGAGATTATTGAATCATCAAAGTTGATATTTTCATAATATTATTCGTGCGCATGATGATTGATCGTGCACGTCGAGCGCCGAGTTATTCGGATCGCTGAGCAAAGTTCGGATGTGGAGTTCATGTGTGCCCATGCGCCCTGCAAGATTCGGTGCGCTCGCTTACGTGGCAATCATCAAGGCAGGGTGGTACAGTTGCGGGAACTGTGCAGTGTGCCCTTGGCTGTAAGATTTGGAGCGTGAACGTACGTGGCAGCCATCTCGGAATGCAACTTCGGTGCTCCCGTTTGTGCTTCCATGCGTACTCCGCGCTTATGTGTCATCATCTAATTGGTTGAAGTTAAATCAGACATTATGTTAGGTAAATGAAGGGGGTCCTAACGCCACGAAAAAGTGAATCGTGGCCACACATCCTAATTCCTACGATTGGGGTCCATGGCCATTGATACTAACGCCACAAACCAGAGTATCGTGGCAACACATCCTAATGAAACGATTGTGTTCCGTGGCGATAGATCCTGTAACGCCACGAACCAGTAATTCGTGGCAACAGATCCTAATGCAACGATTGTGGTCCCGTGGTGATAGATCCTAACGCCACGAACCAGTGAATCGTGACAAGACATCCTAATGCAATGATTGTGTTTTGTTGCATTAGTATCCTGACGCCACGAAAAAGTTTATCATGGCCACACATCCTAATTGCTACGATTGGGGTCCATGGCAATTGATACTAACGCCACAAACCAGAGTATCATGGCAACACATCCTAATGCAACGATTGTGTTTAGTGGCGATAGATCCTGTAACGCCACGAACCAGTAATTCGTGGCAACAGATCCTAATGCAACAATTGTGGTCTGTTGCATTAGCATCCTGGCGCCACGAACCAGTGAATCGTTGCAAGACATCCTAATGCAACGATTGTGTTTCATTGCATTAGTATCCTGACGCCGCAAAAAAGTGAATCGTGGCTACACATCCTAATTGCTACAATTGGGGTTTGTGGCCATTGATACTAACGCCACGAACCAGAGTATCGTGGCAACACATCCTAATGCAACGATTCGGTTTCGTTGTATTACGGTCCAAATGCAACTGTTTGCTGATTCATGGCAACAGATCCTAATGCAATGACTGTGTTCCATGGCAATAAAGCTGTAATGCCACGAACTAGTAATTCATGACAATAGATCCTAATGCAATGATTGTGTTCCGTGACAATAAAGCTGTAACGCCATGAACCAGAGTATCGTGGCAACACATCCTAATGCAACGATTCTGTTTCGTTGCATTACGGTCCAAATGCAACTGTTTGCTGATTCATGGCAACAGATCCTAATGCAACAGATGTGTTCCGTGGCAATAAAGTTGTAACGCCACGAACCAGTAATTCGTGGCAACAGATCCTAATGCAACGATTATGTTCCGTGGCAATAAAGCTGTAACGCCACAAACCAGTAATTCGTGGAAACAGATCCTAATGCAACGATTGTGGTCCGTGGCGATAGATCCTGTAACGCCACGAACCAATAATTCGTGGCAACAGATCCTAATGCAATGATTTTGGTCTGTTGCATTAGCATCCTGACGCCACGAACTAGTGATTCGTGGCAACAGATCCTAACGCAACGATTGTTTTTCGTTGCATTAGAATCCTGACGTCACAAAAAAGTGAATCGTGGCCACACATCCTAATTGCTATGATTGGGGTCCGTGGCCATTGATACTAGCACCACGAACCAAAGTATCGTGGCAACACATCCTAATGCAATGATTCTGTTTCGTTGCATTACGGTCCAAATGCAACTGTTTGCTGATTCATGGCAACAGATCCTAATGCAACGACTGTGTTCCGTGGCAATAAAGCTGTAACGCCACGAACCAATAATTCATGGAAACAGATCCTAATGCAACGATTGTGTTCCATGACAATAAAGATGTAACGCCACGAACCAGTAATTCGTGGCAACAGATCCTGATGCAACGATTGTGGTCCGTGGCGATAGATCCTGTAACGCCACGAACCAGTAATTCGTGGCAACAGATCCTAAGGCAACGATTGTGGTCCGTGACAATAGATCATGTAACGCCACGAACCAGTAATTCATGGCAACAGATCCTAATGCAACGACTGTGTTCCGTGGCATTAGCATCCTGACGCCACGAACTAGTGATTTGTGGCAACAGATCCTAATGCAACGATTGTGGTTCGTTGCATTAGAATCCTGATGCCACGAACTAGTGATTCATGGCAACAGATCCTAATGCAACGATTATGTTATGTGGCGATAGATCCTAGTGCCACAAACTAGTGAATCGTGCCAAAAAGCCAAGCTTACTGCAACGATTTAGTATTCATTGCAGTACAATAGTTGGAATAGGTCAGAATCCTTGTAGTGAAGAAGACGACAAGATTTGTCCTTAGCAATATCGTCGACAACGAACTTATGGGTTGACCCTGAGCCTGGCACAGAACCTACGCTGCTAGGTAGGCAGTTGGAGATACCAATTGCTCCTTTGGCAAGGGAACCATCGCTGTACTCGGTGCCACTAATTGTCCAGATTGTCTAAGTTGTTCCATTATTTCTTGCACATTTTCTTTGACCTTTTGAGCAATCGTTTCATCAAGTGTTTTTTGAACTTCTCACATCTTCTATATGTGTCTTTATCTTTAGGGAAACCATCTAGCCAAGACATTTGAGAATAGATTGCTCGAACCCGTCCACTGTGTTCAGGTTTTCCTAGGATAGCGGTAAGTTGGTCATTCACCCTCTTCGGCTTGAAGAGACCCTTCTTTTGCATTTCAATTATTTCTTTCATTTTTTCCTCTACTTCATTAACAGAGTCGGGCTTTTCAAGTTTGCCTTTGCTGGTCAAACCTGATGAGTAGGTTTAGGCCCGATCTTCCGAAAGGTAAGTCGATTGGGGTGGAGAACTCGACGTAGATAATCCGCGGCACTCGAGCAGATTGAATACCCTTGCCATCACTACACCACTGCTCCGTTGGTTATCAACCGTGCGACACACGCTTGACCTTGCCAAGAAGGCTAATCCTCGCAAGTGAACCGAGAACACAAGCAAGAACATAGAAGACACGATCTGAAATTGAGATGTTGGGGTCTCACAAACCGTAGAACGGTGAAATTGTTATTCTAAGCAAAACCCATCGAATATGACCAGCGGCTGCAGTATTTAAAGGCTAGGGTTTGGCCAAAAAACGATTAGACGCGTCCCTAATGGACTCTTATAGGATACAAGGCCCAAAGGCCCGATTCGGTGGCGCAACACCGGACAGAAATCTGGACTCGAATTGTTTCGACGATTCCCAATGACTCCAGAGGAATTTCTAGGTGGGACTAGAATCATTGGAAAGTTTATCTTCTCCTCTTTTCGTGAATATGTAGAATGTTGAAAACAGAGTCCCTATGCCTCCTGGGCGTCCGTTTTAAGGTGGACTGCTCCTGGACTCCGAGTTGAACTCGAGTCCTAGTTGTAAACTGTTTCCATAAACTTGTGGATGTCCCAGCTGGTTCTCCATGCTCCCAAGGCCTCTTTCATTCACTTTTTGATCTACTCCATTATTCCTCATAACACTTAAATCATCACATAGCAATCTATTCTCAAACTCACATGCAAAAGAAGTTAGGAACGAATTCACCTGCTGATTTATTAACCATGCTCGTGCTCTTGTGATTGGTCCTTGCAGTTCAATGTGCGTCTCCACTGTTGTGATGTCCTCATCATCCTCCCCCTCTTAATTTGGAGTCGTCCTGGACTCAAGTTCATCTTCTTCTCCCAAGTACTGTCGCAAATCTGAAATGTTAAATATAGGACTAACCCCAAAATCAGTAGGCAATTCAAGCTGATATGCATTATCATTAATCTTTTCAACAATCTTAAAAGGACCAGAAGCTCGTGGCATAAGTTTAGATTTTCTCAAGTCAGAGAATCGCTCTTTTCTCAAGTGTAACCACACCAAATCACCCTGTTCAAGTATTACTTCTTTTTTACCTTTACTACCTGCAAGCCTATACTTCTCATTCATCTTTTCTATATTTTTCTTTGTAGTTTCATGCATCTTAAGAATGAATTCAGATTGTTGTGTAGCATCCAAATTTATAGTTTCAGAAGGAGGCAAATGTAGTAAATCAATAGGAGCACGGGGATTGAAACCATACACTACCTGGAATGGACTTACCTTTGTCGTGGAGTGAATGGATCTGTTGTAAGAAAATTCTATATGTGCTAAACACTCCTCCCACAACTTCAAATTTGTTTTCAAGACAGCCCGCAACATAGTGGATAAAGTACGATTAACTATCTCGGTTTGTCCATCCATTTGTGGGTGACATGTAATTGAAAACAGCAACTTGGTTCCCATTTTTTACCCCAAAGTTCTCCAAAAATGACTTAAAATTTTTTCATCATGATCATAAACAATGGTATTTGGCACACCATGTAAACGAACAATTTCCGTCATAAATAAATCAGCAATGTGTGAGGCATTATCATTCTTATGACAAGGTATAAAGTGTGCCATTTTGGAAAAACGATCAACAACTACAAAAATACTATCCCTCCACCTCTTAGTCCTAGGCAATCCCAAAACATGGTTCATAGAAATATCCTCCCAAGGTACACTAGGAACAAGAAGAGGCATATAAAGACCATGTGGGTTAAGGCGAGACTTAGCTTTGTTGGAAGTAGTGCATCATGACACGTAGAGCTCGACATCACGCGTCATATTTGGCCAAAAGAAGTGTGTGGACAGCACGTCTTCAGTTTTCTTCACTCTAAAATGTCCCATCGAACCTCCTCCATGTGTTTCCTGCAAAAGTAATAGACGAACAGAGCTAGCTGGAACGCATAGCTTGTTAGCACGATAGAGGAGACCCTCTCAGAGCACATATTTATTCCAAGTTCTCCCTTCTCTACAATTTTCAAAAGCATCTTTGAAGTCCAAATCAGTAGGGTATAATGTTTTTATTGTTTCCAAACCAAAGATTTTATGATCAAGTTGGGACAACATGGTATAACGCCTAGATAATGCATCGGCAATGATATTTTCCTTCCCTTTCTTATGCTTAATGATGTATGGAAACGACTCTATGAACTCAATCCATTTAGCATGTCGTTTATTCAAATTGGTTTGACACTTAAGATACTTCAATGATTCATAATTGGAATGTATGACAAACTCCTTAGACCAAAGATAATGTTGCCAAGTTTGTAATACTCGCACTAAGGCATACAATTCCTTATCATAAGTGGAATAATTCAGAGAAAGATCATGAAGTTTTTCACTAAAGAAAGCAACGGGTTTACCTCCTTTTATGAGAACGCCTCCAATACCAATGCCGCTTGCATCGCATTCTAGCTCAAAGGTCTTGTCAAAATTAGGAAGTTGTAGCAATGGCGCTTGTGTAAGCTTCGATTTCAGAGCATCAAAAGCTTGTTGCTGCTGTTTGCCCCATCGAAACAGCACTCCCGTCTTCGTTAGCTCATGTAGAGGTGCTTCAATGGTGCTAAAATACCGCACAAAACGCCGATAAAAACCTGCAAGACCAAGAAAACTACGAACCTGCGTGACCGATGTTAGGGCTGGCCAGCTGGAGATTGCTTCAATTTTTGCTTCATCCATCTCAATTCCATGCGAGGAAACGATATAGCCAAGAAACGAGACTCGATTGGTGCAAAAGATGCACTTTTCGAGGTTACCAAACAAACATGGATCTCTCAAAACAGTAAAAACAGCACGTAAATGATCAAGATGTTCATCTTATGACTTGCTGTAAATGAGGATATCATCGACGTAAACCACCACAAATTGTCCAATGAAAGCATGTAAAACCTCGTTCATTAAACGCATAAAGGTGTTGGGTGCATTAGTTAAACCAAAAGGCATGACTAACCACTCATAAAGTCCAAACTTGGTTTTAAATGCAGTTTTCCATTCATCTCCTAGTGCCATTCTAATTTGGTGGTAACCACTACGCAAGTCAATTTCTGTGAGGATGATAGCACCACTCAACTCATCAAGCATGACATCTAAGCGAGGAATAGGATAACGATATCGAATGGTGATGTTATTAATCGCTCGACAATCAACACACATGCGCCAAGTACCATCTTTCTTAGGAATCAAAAGAACAGGGACGGAACAAGGGCTAAGGCTTTCACGAATGTATCCTAGGTCCAAAAGATCTTGGACTTATCGTTGAATTTCCTTAGTTTCCTGTGGATTCGCCCTGTATGCTGCACGATTTGGCAAACTTGCTCCTGGAATCAAATTGATCTTGTGTTCAATGCCTCTCATCGGTGGTAAACCAGGGGGTATCTCGGAGGGAAACACATCCTCAAACTCCTGCAAAAGGTTAGCAACAGCAGGGGCAATGCAATAGACAATTCATGAAGTGAAAACATGGCTTCTTTGCAAACTAAAGCATAGCATCCCCTTAGCATCGAATAAATCAGCAAGGTCGGATTTAGTTGCGAGCAACGATGGTGATTTTAACTTAATGACTTGCTGTTTTTAAGATTCTAATTTTGTTGCTTTGCCATCACGAATTTTACTTTTCTCATAATGCACAATTTCAGCATGAGTCATGGGGAGCAAAGTGATTTTTGTTCCCTTATGCATGAGAGTATATTTATTGGTTCTACCATGATGAATAGCATCTGTATCAAATTCCCCAGGATGACCCAATAAAAGAGAACAAGCATCCATAGGAACAACATCAAAATCAGCAAAATCATGGTAAGAACCAATTGAAAAATGTATTCTCGCTGTTTGTGTTACCCGAACCTAACCGCTGTTGTTGAACCATTGAACGTGGTACGGATGAGGGTGTGATCTTGTTGTGAAACCAAGTTTCTTGAGGACTTCCGTGTTCACCATGTTATTGTATCTACCTCCATCAATTATAGTGTGAAACATGTGGAAGAGGTTGTGTCATTGTAGCTTGTCGTCGGTCAACACTTTGGAGCTCAAGACATGCTGCAAAATGATGCTCCTATAGTTCTTCGTCGCCGCTGTACCAAGTACCTCTTCTTCGGTGTGTTCGTCATTTGGATCTGTAAAGTCAGTAGTAAGAGAATATTCATCTTCAACATCCGAAGTACTATCATACCCGCCATCATCGCATGCTATGTATGCTCGTTTGCTCGGAAAATTTCGCGTAGATGAATTCGAAAAAAATTTGCCCGATTTCGAGTTCGTATGCAAAAGTTATGGCCGTTTTAAGGTAGGTTGTCCGAGTTACGATTTTTTGATGTTGATTCCAACTCGGTTTGAGAACAGAACTCGCAATCGGATATGAAAACGATCGGGAATTTGCACAACAACTAATAGGGTGTTGTGTGATGATTCAAGGATGAGTGGCACAAGAGTTTGTCACCTAATCTAGGGCTGGCGATGCGGGAGTTCACGCAAGGCGGCTAGCTAGGGCAAACCGATGAACGTGGTGGATCGGTTTGTTATTTAGGGATTGTGGAATAGGTGTCGAACAGCAAGAAAACAAGGACGAAACACAATAACTAGGACCCAAAACACAAAGCTAAACCAGCAACAAGACTTGACCACACGAATGCAAACTCAACAATGCAAACTGAAAAACGAAACTGCAGGCACTATAGTCTAGGAAGCTGGAAAAATGATCTAATTTTTTTGTGGCTTTTCTGTGGAGTCTAGGTACAAAACAAAACCGATCTAATGGAAGGAAATCAAAGATACCTCATGGGCAACCTGGAAATCTGATACCAATTGATGAGTAGGTTTAGGCTCGATCTTCCGAAAGGTAAGTCGATTGGGGTGGAGAACTCGACGTTGATGATCCGCAGCACTCGATCAGATCGAATACCCCTGCAATCACTACACCACTGCTCTGTTGGTTATCAACCGTGTGGCACACGCTTGACCTTGCCAAGAAGGCTAATCCCTGCAAGTGAACCGAGAACACAAGCAAGAATGTAGAAGACACGATCTGAAATCGAGAAGGTGGGGTCTCACAAACCGTAGAATGCCGAAATTGTTATTCTAAGCAAAACCCACCGAATATGACCGGCATATACAGTATTTGAAGGCTAGGGTTTGTCCAAAACACGATTAGACGCGTCCCTAATGGACTCTTATGGGATACAAGGCCCAAAGGCCCGATTTGGTGGCGTAGCACCGGACTGAAATCTGGACTCGACTTGTTTCGATGATTTCCAATGAGTTCGGAGGAATTTTGAGGTGGGACCAGAACCATTGGAATTTTTATCTTCTTCTCTTGCCGTGAATATGTAGAACATCGAAAACGGAGTCGGTATGCCTCCTGGACGTCCATTTTAAGGTGGACTTCTCCTAGACTCTGAGTTGAACTCGAGTCTGAGTTGTAAACTGTTTCCATCAACTTTTGGACGTCCCAGCTGGTTCTCCATGCTCCCAAGGCCTCTTTCCTTCACTTGTTGATCTTATCCATTATTCATAATAACAATTAAATAATCACATAGCAGTCTATTCTCAAACTCACACTCAATAGAAGTTAGGAACGAATTCACCTGCTGATTTATTAACCGTGCTTGTGCTCTTGTGATTGGTCCTTGCAGTTCAATGTGCGTCTCCGCTGTTGTGATGTCCTCATCAAAACCTGACTGAGCAAATACCCACCACTGAGTTCTCTCATCGCAGCCTTCTAACGGTGTGGCATAAAACTTACTGTTAATTTTGTCTAATATCTTATTCCATTTCTGTACTTTGGGAGCATATCCGGCAGACCCCAAGCGATGATGCTATTTGTTCTTTTTGGCAAGCTCTGACCTAGTTGCACTTAGGGCTTTAGCATCAGGTGTGGTCTTTTGACGAACAAACTTTCCGCTGAGCTTGTGTGATTTTTCCCATCTTCCTCGGGCTAGGGACCTTATCGGCCTTAACATAAGCATTCATTTCACTCTTCCAGCCACGAAACTTCTTGTCGCAAGAGACCAATGTTGCTTTCTTTACAGCTTCTTCCGTGCCTTTCGGGAACTTGAATTGTTTCTTTATGCTTTCCCACAAGTCATTCTTGGTCTCCTTAGGTAATTTTCTCCAATTCTCGATTGTGATCGGCATGAGCCCTCTAACAAGAAAACCACATGCATTTCGGTATTTGGTAACTGAATCCAGTGGTTCTTTGGGAAGCCCACCTGGACCGACCCTTTTTATGTACATGATGTGGTCCAATGGACCCTTATAGGGACCTCGTTGCCCTCGTTTCCGCTTGAGTGAAGCTGAGGATTCATCCATTGGAGAACCTTCTGCAGTTTTGGGAGTCGAAGTCACCTTGTTGTCTTCGCGACTAATCTAGGTAGAAAAGAATTATAAGACTTCATATATTGGATAACCAACATTAATTGGAACTGCTGAAGTTAAGATTCGTGATCCATACCTCGTCGGCAGGATCATATTCCCTGTCAAGATCCTCTGAAGTCTTTTTTATTTTTATATACGGAAAATGATCTGATGGACTGTGAAAGGAGCATCAACTGTTGGATTCAGTAAACTTTATATTGTCTTCTTTATTGTTACTACCAGCACCAGTCTTCTTAGGGCTTTCCATGCTAGAACTAATAAGACAAAAAATATAATGAATGGCATATTAACTCTACATGAAGTGTCCTGCAGAACCATCAACCACTTGTGCGTGTCAAACAATTTATGAAGTCATGGCCAAAACACGAGTACAAGGTGAGATATTCGACTTGATATGCCATTACATCCAGCATGTGGTTAGAATGGATGGTGCTTAGGATAAAAAGAACAAGACACATTCCTTAATTGACCGAGAGGGACTACAATCCAAATCGCCTCTCATTACACAAGTTCATCTTCTTTTAGATTTTATCCCAAATATAAGTATATTATGCCCTAATCTTGTTAACAATGGTGGCCTTGCCACACAATTCAACTTTTACCGGTATAAGCATGTCTAATCTTGACATTTCACAAAATAAAAACTAACCCAGACCTTCTTGGGACGGCTAGGGTTCAAAAACTTTAAAAAATCTATGCACGGTGGCAACGAGAGGGTATCACATGATTATAAGGCCATGTACCGTGCAAAGTGCTTAGTCCATATATGCTTAAAGTGAGAGATCCATGTCCATATATGAGAGGGTATCATTTGTAAAAAATAAATAGGGGGAGTGGTGGGCTGGGGGTTAAGGACCTTAGTAAGATGAATATCAGTCTGCTGACCAAATGGTAGTGGAGATTGGAAAAGGAACAAGGGCTTTGGTAGGACATTGTCAGAGTTAAATACATTAGGGATTCTCCTGTTGGGACATTGAGACATAAAATGTCTAACTCTCCCATACGGAGATACCTTTGAAAAGTCAGGAATATATATATAAGAGCAGCAAATTTACTTTAGGGAATGGTGAAACAAGTTTTTGGCTATAAATTTGGTTAGAGGTAAAACCTCCAGGCAGCCTATACATCATTCTCTTTGAACTTTGTGTGGACAAATACATCTCTGTTGCCCAGTGCTTTGTGCAAAACTGGGTTGTTTAGTTCAATTATTCTTTGCCAGCACCTTTATATAGCATGTGGTGTGGAAATGATGATACTGTGGTGTGGAAATGGAACAAAACATGAGCCTTTTCAGTTAACTCGATTTATACTAAGATGACTAGGTCATATTTTGGACCTGGTTATAAACAATTTTGGAAAGCTAGAATCCCTCCCGAAATCAAAATCTTTATGTGGTTGATTGAAAATGATGCTATATTAGTGAAAGAAAACATGCTCAAAAGCAATTGATCTGGTGATGCCTCATGTAGCTTTTGCCATGAATTTGAAATAGTGAATCATTTTGCTTTTTGGCTGCTGCATAAGTTTGGACAGCCTGCTCAAAACCTGCATATGGTTCATAGCATCATGAGGTTAATGCCTAACCGTCAAAGCCTACCGAACACTAACCAAGGAAATCTATGCAGGGCACCATTTGACTCGGCCGGCGGCGAGGGCGAGGAGGGAGGAAGCACGGGGACAAAGGAGGGAAGGTCGAAGGGTTTAGAGTTTGCCGTGAAGCTCGGCGGCGACGGCAATGGCTTCGCTTGGCGTACCTGGAAGTCACGAGGGCGAAGCAAATGGACAACGGCGAAGCTCAGCAGCGACAGAAATGCCAACCGCCTGAGAAGATCTTTATGTCAGGCGGGTGGTAATTACCAACCACCTAAGGAGATGCACTTATCTCAGGCGGTTGGTAAGTAATACCCGTTTGAGATAATCTTTTTCTCAGGCGGTTATTCAGTACCAACCGCCTGAGAAGATATTTATGTAAGCTTAATTAATATTCTTGATTAAATGTGGGGCCTTTCAAAAGCCCAAATTCCACTTTCTTGTAATATTATTGAGTATTAAAGGTTACCAATAAATTTCACTTCATAAATCCTTTCAAATTGTTCAAAACATAAAAAACATATAACAATTGCTATTTGTCATTTTTCTATCTTTATGAATATAATGATTTTTTCATTTATTTTTCAATGGACATTTTTAGTCATCATACCAATATCTATGAATTTTTTCAGATTTTTTTCAATTTTTTTGAATCAATGTGTGATCAAAATTTGATGAATGCCTCATATGTATATGAGCATTTGGTTAGAATGATGGATAATTTGAATTTTGACATGTTGGAATCCTTTAAAAAAATAACAAAATTCATACATGTATAAATAATACAAATATGTTCATACGAACCAATTTCAGTGAAGGATCCTTTTTTTAGAAGATACACAAATGTGAATAATATGTGAGTATAAAATAATTTGATATTTACCAAAACATTATAATGTTAGCTATACAAGTTTTAAAATATTTGGTCCAGTTGGTAGATGTTAATTTTTGAAAAATATAGAAGAAAGAATCATCGAATTTGGACTCAATTTGCAGAATCTATACATGTTTGAGTATTTATATTGGAATATAAATAAAAAAGATTATCTCAGATGGTTGGTAAGTAACACCTGCCTGAGATAATCTTTTTCTCAGACGGTTATTCAGTACCAACCGCCTGAGAAGATCTTTATGTAAGCTTAATTAATATTCTTGATTAAATGTTGGGCCATTGAAAAGCCCAAATTCTACTTTCTTGTAATATTATTGGGTTTTAAAGGTTACCATTAAATTCCACTTCATAGAGCCTTTGAAATTGGTCAGAACATAAAACACATATAACAATTGCTATTTGTCATTTTTCTATCTTGATGAATATCATGATTTTTTCATTTATTTTTTCAATGGACATTTTTAGTCATCATACCAACATCTATAAATTTTTTCAGATGTTTTTCAATTTTTTTGAATCAATGTGTGTTCAAAATATGATGAATGCCTAATATGTATATGAGCATTTGGTTAGAATGATGAATAATTTGAATTTTGACATGTTGGAATACTTTAAAAATTAATAAAATTCATACATGTATAAATAATACAAACATGTTCATACAAACCAATTTCAGTGAAGGGTCCTTTTTTTAGAAGATACACAAATGTGAATAATATGTGAGTATAAAATAATTTGATATGTACCAAAACATTACAATGTTAGATACAAGTTTTAAAATATTTGGTCCACGTGGTACATGTTAATTTTTAAAAAATATAGAAGAAAAAATCATCGAATTGGACTCAATTTGCAGAATCTATACATGTTTGAGTATTTATATTGGAATCTAAATAAAAAAGAAGCAAGGGAAAAGAAAACTGAAGAACATGCTCGAGCAATTATCCTAGGTGGTTGGTAAGTAATAGCCGCTTGAGATAATCTTTTTCTCAGGCGGTTATTCATTACCAACTGCCTGAGAAGCATTTAAAATTCACCTGAAAAACCTTCTGAACTTTTTTAATTTTTATCACAGGCGGTTGTTTTGTTAAAAACCTAACCCTGGAGATTTTTCGTCGACGCCGCCAGGCTGGCAAAATTTTCCACTGTGCGCCGGCCAATACTGCATTCATCAGTTGATCAACCTTCGAATAGAGAGGAGGTTAGAAAAGACTTCTTCTTCACTATCATGTTTTTAATTTGTTCTATTTTCATAGTTTCATTTTGTTGTGTTTGCATATGCCTCGAGCCCCCCCCCCCAACCACTTGAGATTTGTAGTAGATTTGAATGATTAAAGGTTGAAAGATGTAGTTTAGTCTCCCCTTGAGCTTACCCGTGAATTTTACAGAACAAGAAGTAGATTTGAAGGATTAAAGGTTGAAGATGAATACAAGCACATCACGTGTTTGATGAAATGTTTCAATGAATAAGCCTAAATTCAAAAATCCATTATGGCCACCAGGAAGCTAAGAAAATTATGAAACACATTTTCTTGGAACCCTTATGAATAGACCTACATGATACCAGTATTCACTCATATGATACAGTCTTGTTATGTCTCTGTAAATTCATTTTAGGGGATATTTGTGGCAAAATTTTGTAAATCTTACAAAAAATCTGTTATTAAAGCATGGACCGTCGTGCGTTGATGTATAACATGCCAAGACCCGATCCTATGTACATTCATAATGTTGCAATTTTATTGAAGCATCCAAGAGACATGCAAAGTTGCAAAAGATAGATGACATATTATGTCTATTTATCGAATGTGAAAATAAGATTGCTTGGATAGATACTATAGTAATCCAATCTCATTTGGTGAAAAGAGGTTTCAAAAAACTACACAATATGGACAGAACATGGTGAGTTAGATACACATGAAGTGATAAAGATGATGAGAGTGGTTCACATGACGATAATGTTCATATTGATGATGGTAGTGACAATCAAGATGGTGATCATGATGATGAGTTCGTTTGTAAGGAGATGTTGTGTCACATTGAACCATATGTATTGACTTCTATGGGATCAAGTAAAGTTTTAAGTAAAACGATGACATTGCAGAATGCGACGACAGAGCTTTTATATGATGACCAAAACAATTTTGATAAAGAGTTTACTACATTGCGTGCACTCTTAGAACTAATAAAGTTGAAAGCCACACACGAATGGTCCGATTGTAGTTTCTCTGATCTTTTGAATCTTATGATAGAAATTCTTCCAAATCCAAATAAATTGCCCAGAAGCACTTATAAAGCGAAGAAACTTCTTTGCCCAATAGCACTAGGTGTGACAAAAATACACGCTTGTGTGAACCATTGTATTCTGTATCGCAAAGAGCATGAGCTTGTAACTAGATGCCCCATCTGTGGTGTTAGTAGATATAAGAAGGACTACGGTCACTAGTATGTTACCAACATAAAAAAGTCTCAGAAGAATAAGAAGTTTATTATTGGTCCTAAAGGTGACGATTACGATACATTTGGAGATGTAGACGGGAAGAATAAGAAAAAAATTCCTGCCTTGGTGATGTGGTACCTTCTAGTAATTGATCGCTTGAAGCGTTTGTTCTCAAACCCTAGGGAGGATGAACTTATGCGTTGGCATTTCGTAGAGCGCAAGAAGAACGAAAAACATATTCAACACCCTGGTGATGTAACGCAGTGGAAAAAATTTGATATTCAGTATCCAGAATTTGCAAAAGAAATCAGAAATCTAAGGTTTGCCTTAGGTACAGACGGAATGAATCCATTTGGTGAAAAAAGGAGCATACACAGCACATGGCCCGTGGTCTTAACGATGTACAACCTACCGATGTGGTTGTGTCACAAAAGGAAATATATCTTGTTATTTGTTCTTATCCAAGGTTCAAAACAACCCAACATCAAAATCGATGTGTTCTTGGAACCTTTAATGGAAGATATGGCGAAATTGTGGAATGAAGGGGTACGTACATGGGATGAGTACAATCCGGAGCATTTCACGCTAAGAGAAATGATATTCGTTACCGTGCATGATTACCCCGGACTATTTACATTATCGGGACAAGTGAAAGGGAAGAAAGGTTGTGTAAGGTGCGTGGATGGAAGCGGATTTCTATACCTCACTTCATCCAGAAAGACGGTGTACATGAGACACCGGTAGTTCTTGACAGATGCACACAAGTATAGGAAGATGAAAGAACAATTTGATAACAAAATCAAAAAAAGATACTGCACCAAAACCTTACAGTGGAAAACTTGTGTTCAAAATGGTCAAGAACATTCATATTGCTTTCGGTAAGGGCAAAGAATGTAAAGGAATCAATTGAAAGAAAAGTACATCTTCGGGTAATACAATTGACATGGCTTTCAAGAAACAATCAATTTTTTCAAGTATCTTCCGTATTGGAAGAATCTGGAATTTTGCCATAGTATTGATTTGATGCACGTTACAAAGAATGTATTTGACAGCATCATTGGGACCTTGCTAGACATGCCGAGGAAAACAAAGGACGGATTAAATTCACGTATGGACCTAGTAAATCTTGATTTGAGACCAGAGCTTCATCCAGTAGAAAAGGCAAACGGGAAGCATTACCTTCACCCAGCCAGCTACAACTTGACACTAGAAGAGAAAAAAGCAAGTTGTGAATGCTTGCGTGGGATCAAAGTGCCCACGAGTTTCTCATCCAATATCTGCAAACTAGTCTCGATGAAATACTTGTCTTTATTCGGTTATAATTCTCAAGATTGTCACAAGATGATGAAAGTGTTCCTTGCCATTGCAATAAGAGTCATCAAACCTGAGCATATAAAAGTTGTCATCACACGTTTGTGTTACTTCTTCAATGAAGTATCGCAAAAGGTGATAGCACGTGAAGATTTTGACTATCTGAAAACATACCTCGTTGAGATTATGTGCAAGCTTGAGATGTGTTTCCCACCATCCTTTTTTGATTTGCAAGTACACCTTATCATACATCTTGTTGATCAGATAAAAGCATTGGGGCCACTATGTTTACATCATATGTTTTCGTTGGAGATATTAGGAGTATTAAAAGGTTATGTGCAGAACTGTGCTCACCCAGAGGGTTCAATTATGAAAGGATAAACCACTGAAGAAGTGATTGAGGGTCGCGCTGATTACATCAAAGAAGGAAAACCGATAGGTGTGCCTATACCAGTACATGAGGGTTGACTACGTAGGAGAGGCAAAGTGGGTAACAAAACTATTATCGTTCAAGATGACAATAATGTACACCGTGCACATTTTGGTGTACTACAACAGCTCGCAATAGCTGAGTCGTACATCGAGGAATACCAAATTGAGATTCGTGAAAAAAAACCAAGACCGCAGAGAGGACTGGAGAGCACAGAAGATGTTTCACTGAATGGTTAATCGACAAAATATACCATACGGAAACTCTATAGAAGAGGAAACAATGAAGAAGTTAGATTCTGCCCCATCTACTTTGGTGACATCATGAGAAGCATATTACATCAATGGTTACACATTTTACACTAAAGAAAAAGACGGTAAGAGTATTGCGCAAAATAGTGGTGTTCGTATTGAGGCTTATGATTCACAAGGGCCAAAGACCACATACTTCGGATTCATAGAGGAAATATGAGAAATAGATTATGGCGAAAGAATGGTAATGCCCGTATTTAAGTGCCAATGGGTCAAACATCTTGATGGTGTGAAAGTGGACAATTACGGACTGGCACTGGTAGACTTGAATAAAGTGGGTTATAAAGATGACCTGTGGGTTCTCGCCGATAGTGTTGCACAAGTTTTTTATGTTCAAGATCCAGAAATTGAGAAGATACACGTAGTTGTTTCTGGAAAGCAAAATATTGTTGGGGTTGAGAATGTGGGGGATAATGAAGAGGAATATAATCAGTATGAAGAGTTGTACCTTTTCACCGAACGAGAAAACATCAAGCGCATAGAGAGAAGCATTAAAAAGGATTTGAAACCCTATATGCAAGAAGATGTCAATGCTGGAAAAATGTATGATATGTATTGTATATATTTGTATCCTCTGAAATCAACTTAGAACAAAGCTCTATTTCAGATTTAGATAGCATGTTTCAAACATTATTAAATTTAGCTTTTGTTTTGAACATTATTAAATTATTATATTTATCACCTTCACCTGTTCCATAAGTTATCAAATTGTATGTGTATATAAATTTCTTCTGACATATGATGATCAGGCTTGCCTTCTAACAGCTTGGTTTCAAACAACATCTAGAAGCACAACCCTTGAAGTTCCTGTCAAGCTAATCCCTTCACAGAAAGCTCTTGTAGATGCAAGTAACATCCGAGACTCATCATTTGGATTGTAAAATATTTAATTGAAGTCTAACGATACTTGCCATCCATTTTAGGGCTTGTTTGAATAGGAGTGGATCCACTTCAATATAAGTGGATTGAGATGGATTTAGGAGAAAATTAGTTCATTCTTCACTCCAATCCATTTCAATCTAATTAGATTGAGTACACTCAAACAAGCCCTGAAAGATTTCTTTCTCTTCTCTCCATTTTAAAAACTTACGAAGATGCTACGGTATCAGTTCTAATGGCTGAATATATTGACTACAAATCAATACCATCTCTCTTAGTGCTTCACACAAGCGACAAAGCGAACAAATTCAATCACAAATCTTGTTTTTACTCTTTTCATAGGAATTTGACCTTAATCTTTCATGCATAGATTTATCAATAAGTGAATCTTCCACATCGGACATGTTAATGGCAGTTACATGTGAAGGGTGTGTTGAAGCTAACGAAATCTTAACAGGACTGAAGACAAAGAGATGTTGCATATGAGTGATAATGTCCAGGTTAGACAACATGAAGCTATGATGATAGCCTTCAACAACATAAAAAGTGATGTCAAGGTTATGCTTGCATCAATCAAGGCATGTTGTGAGAGCATAACACTTGTTAGAGCATCATAGTTATGCTTGCCCCAACAAGTGTTATACCCTCACAACATGCCTTGGTTGATGCAAGCATAACCTTAACATCACTTTTCATGTTGTTGAAGGTTGCCATCATAGCTTCACGCTAACCTGGACATTGTCACTCATATGCAGGATCTCTTTATCTTCATTCCAGTTCATATTTCGTTAGCTTCAGCACATCCTTCGGATATAATTGTCATTAACATGTATGATAAGGAAGCTTCACTTATTGATAAATCTATGCTTGAAATATTAAGGTGAAATCCCTGTGAAAGGGTGAAAACAAGATTTGTGATTGAAGGTGTTCGCTTCCTTGTGTGAAGCACTAAGAGGGTAGGTACTGATTTTCAGTCAATATATTTAGGCATTAAAATTGAGAAATGAGCATCTTCCTATGTTTTCAAATGGACAGGAGGGAAAGAAATCATTCAAATGGATGGGAAAATCCTTTCAAGGATCGTCAGGCTTCAATTGATGCTTTCAACAATCCAAATGATGAGCCACGGGTGTTACTTGCATCTTCAAGAGCTTGCTGTGCAGGGATTAGCTTGACAGGAGCTTATCAACATCACAGACAGTTCTTAATTAACAAATAGCCTGTGAATAAAATGACTTTCCACAGGCAGTTCTTGAATACAAATAGCTTATGATGATTGACCCAGTACATACGGTTCTTAAACAATGACCTCCCGTGAAAAAATCATGTATTTACCTAGGCGTTGGTTAATTAAGAACCGTCTGTGAAGTTGTTACATCACAGACGGTTCTTAATTGATAACTGTCTGAGAAGATCATGTATTTACCCAAACGTTTGTTTTTTAAAATCTGTCTGTGATGTGTCATCACAGGTGATTATTATTTCATTCGTCATCACAAGTCGCATTTTTTTTACGGACCGCTTGTGTTTGAAAAATTGAGACGCTTGTGAAAATGCTTTTTGTAGTAGTGTTGCAAGCAAAATACTTATGGGCGGCTGAGGCAGAGCCAAAAGTCACTTTTTTGGGATGGACTGATTTACATGAGAGGATACTGACGGCTGATAATATGGAGAGAAGATGGGAAAATAATGTTATATGTCCACTATGTCACCGAGAGATGGAGACTACCCCTCACATGTTCATGCATTGTGTGTACACTGAAGAAATGATGATGAAAATTGCAGAATGGTTTCATTTCTCAACTGAGCTGAATGCTGTTCAAGGCAATATACAGATAACTGCAGACTGGATCATAGATGTAGCCAAGGTAACCACTAAAGAAAGAAGAAAGGTAGTGACCGGATCTATACACTGTATGCATGTTGGAGTGTGTTGATGGAGAGGAACAGACGCATTTTTCAAGGGCAAGAGAAGCAACCTTTTCAGGTTGCGGTGTTGGCAAAAGAGGAGATCGACCATCTTCGCTTCGTCAGGGGAGAAGGCCTCTTGCTACTGCGGGCACTTCTAGACTGAAGTGAGGCTATAAATACTAGTCTTTGATTATGTTTTTCCTGTGCACTTGTATGTATCTAAACTTATATTTTAGACTTTTTATTCCTCCTTTAATGAAAAAGCAGAACACCTGCCGCTTAATCATAAAAAACCATTTTGTTACCTTACAGATTCAAGTATGTGTACCTTTAAGATGGATTGTTCTATATTTGAGTAACATGTTGTTATAAGTTATGAGAACGTAAGTGCTTGCAGTAAATTTTTTGTAAGTTTCAGTGGGCCCTCTTTACCATTGAATTAGAGGCCGACAACATGTTTGTCCTAGACCCCAAAACAAAACCAAGGGAGCAATGGAAAAAGGTTAAGGATATTATACAAAAGTGAGTGATTGTTTTATTATTACCGTGTAGTTACACATTAAAATGATTTAGACCAATTCAAGTTATAATTTATATGCAGTGCATATAAGTGTTATACAAAACAGCAGCGGGCGTTCCCTACCATTCAAAAGAGAATTAAGGATGAAAACTAGCATATATTCTCGAAGGCAACCAGACGGAAATAACTTGTATGGATTATATACATATTTGATCTCATGCTTACATTAACTAACATGTCGACCGTTTTTGTCTCAGAACGAAGAGTTCAGACACTAATCTTCATTTGTGTATGTTACAATTTCAGTTTCTACATGCTTTTAAATGATTTGGGTTTTTAATTATTTAAATTGCAACAATATGATCTCAACAAAGGTCGTCTCATACCAGACAACGTCCACACACTACAAAACAGACTTCTAGGTTTTGTCAATGAGCATATTATTAAAGATTTAGATAAGTATCGTGTGTTCCAAAATGTTCCAGGTGATCAAGCTCTTTCACCACTACACGAAACTCGGCGATAAATGACGGTCAGAAACCGTCGTTACTAAGAAACTTACCGTCGTTTATAACTTGTTAACGCGAGTACCAGCTTATCGATAACGGTTTCTAGCCGTCTCTGATTATTTGTCGTCTATAAGCTTATTGACGACGGTCAGATGAGCCTATCGCCAATTAGCCCACTATGCCACGTGGCAGCAAGTGGGGTAATTGACTACGGCCAGAGGCAGATCGTCGTCTATAAGTTAGCTTATAGACGACGGCCAGACAAACCATAGTCTTTTGTTATGGCTTATTGACGACGGTGTGCTTGGCCATTGTCAGTTATTGTGGCTTATTGACGAAGATCAAGTAGCAGAAACCGTTGTCAATAAGGAAGGTAATTTAAAAAAAAAACAGATAATGTTGTTCTGACTTCGAGGTCAAACCTAGCTCGATGGCCAGCTCACACAGGCATATCAAAGCATCACAACAATCATCGCAAAACACTAATTCATAAATAATATACACGCGACGCACGCCACGCTACATGCTACGGGGCCCCGTTCGCTGCCTCCGTAGCCTGGGAAGTCGTCCTCGAGCCGTTGTCCATGCGGTGGAAGCTACATAGTGGAGTTTCAGCCTCCGTCGCCGATCTCTGTGATGTGCAAGTGTAGTTAGACAAGTTATAAGTTTAAAAATACATATTTGACTAAAGTTACTTACTACAAGCTAGAATTAAGCAAGTTAACTAGATTTGGCTATGTTTTAGTAAGTTTGATCATATTTTACTAGGTTTGAGCAAGATCGACTACTTTTGTTTATGTTTGAGCAAGTTCAACTAGTTTTGTCTATGTTTGAGTAAGTTTAATCATATTTTAGTAAGGTTCAGCAATTTTAACTAGTTTTGGCTATAGTTGCGTAAGTTTGATCAATTTTTACTAAATTTGAGCAAGTTTGACTAGTTTCATCTATTTTGAGTAAATTTTGTACCTGTTCTCCTGTTGTCAGCACCCGTGGCAGCTCCATCAGTGGCGGCTCCCACTAGGGAAAGACCGCCTGCTGTCCTGCGGTCATAGCTTGCAAATACAAAGCAAAGCATTATCATATACATGTCATTTATATATTAGAAATATTAAGTACACCAGTCTGAACTTACCTGCATGGCAGCTTGCCACTGTAGCATGCACGAGTTATGATACTCTGTCCCTAGCTCTAAGAGCCATTGCATGCCTCTTGTTCGTCCGTCGTAGCTCTTCCTGCGTCCTCTACAGCTCCTCCCGGACACTCTGGAGCTCCAGATCTCGGCTATGGCTGTTGGACCCAGCCTGCTATGTTTAAGAGGCTCTCGAGGAAGGCCGCACCTCTCTGAGTCGACTACTCCATCGAAGATGGCTAACCTACAATAAGAAGCAAGATTATCAAATTTGTGTATCTCAAAGTTCGTGATAGTAAATTAAAAATAACAAAACTCACCGTCCGCGAGGCTTCCTGCCACCTCTTGCATATGCGGCTTGGACAATGATTGGCATGCTCTGCCAATCGTACTCCTCGTCTCGAAGCCTCTATGCCCCCACCCGTATCTTACCTGGAAATACACAAAATGACATCATCAAAACTATTAAAGATAATTCAATTAAGTTAATAAAATAACTCACCAACGCCTCCGACGCCGCATGAGAACATAGTTGGTCAGGCTACAACGGGTCACTTCCCAAGTGACCCCTCTTCCACACCTGAATAGGTGTCGGCTTCTGACCGCTCTCCCGCTCCTATCAATAAGTGTTAGCACAATGAATATTATAAACTTACTTAAATAGAATTCGAGTCACACTTACCATCCGTTTAGCGAGATGTAAGTAGCCGTCCGCTCCAAACTGGTGTTTCCCCGTTTGTCCTTCTACTCTATCGATGGGTGACTGACATGCCCTGGAAGCACTCGCTCGCCCATGGGGCACACAGGGCATGCTACGCGTAGTGACAGCAGTGAAGCCTCACTATGCCAACCAGCACACATTTATTATTGGATGAAAACATTGTTAATGGAGCGTATTGCGCCTCTGTCAGGTACTTGTCGGCCAAGTCCCTGTATTGCCCCGACTCACTCTCGTCCAGATGCAACTTGAATTACAACTTAATAGCTTGAATACGATTGTTCGATATTGACTGAGTCACGAGCTTCCTCGCATTCTTATGGAAAATGGAACGGGCATGATTCAACTATTGGACCTTGTCCTCCAAACGATATTGTGCCTGGAAGAAGAAATATACAAGTAAATGTCTTTAACATATAATAGATTTGTATTGAACAAATATTCTTCACATTTACCATGAAGTCATGTCACACAACCTCCTGGTGGTTGCCGTGAGCAAGGTCCTGGGCTGTAGCGTAGTCATCCCAAGACGTAGCAGAGAGTCCGTTCACTACACCGGGGTAGTGCAAATGGACCAGATGGCCCAGGACACCATTCACCTGCTTGTGGTGTCCCTGACCCGTGAATGAGGCATAGTACCAAGACCTAATAGATGACTCTCAATTAGTACATATATAAGTCTAAAAATATACAAATTTAATTGTTAGAGATTTACTTACCGATCGCCAACCGAACGAATAACGATCTAATTAGTATTTTGGTAATCAAATTATCAGTGCCGGTTCTTTTCAGGAACCAGTTTTTATTAATTAATCATCAATACTGTTTTGTATATGGATGCGACTCTGATAACACTACAGAAAAATGACTAATATACGAGGGCCATATTTATTTACGACAGCCTTGTCATAAATAAATTAGTTTACGACGACTTACCTAGGCCCCATAAATAAAACTATTTACGATGTCCTAGGCCAGCCGTAGTAAAAAAATACACTATTTACGATGTTATTTACTGCGGCCGTCGTAAAAGACCTAGCCGTCATAAATTGATCCTATATAGATAGCCCTGCAGGCAATGCGGCGGATCATGCCGAAATGTCCCCTCGCCTATGGAGCTCTGCTGCCTGGTACGTGAGCTTCCCTCCCTCCCTCCTCTCGCTGGTGCCTCCCCACACCGCCTCCCTCACCGCCGCCACCCCACATCGCGTCCCTCACTGCTGCCTCCCCGCGGCGCCTCCCTCACCGCCACCCCTTCCTCCCTCCCTCCTCTCTGTGCCGCCTCCCCGACACCCCCTTGTCCCTTCATCGCCCCCTCCCATTCCCCCCATTGCCTCCCCTGACCACCCCCATGCGCCCCCTCTCACCACCTCCCACCATGCCGCCAGCCCCACCACCAGCCATCAGGGGATTTGTTGCCGATGTTGCGTTGGCTACCTCGCAGAGGAGCATAAGGTGTTACATAAGAATCACCCTCACGTATGTGTTGTACCCTCTTTTCAATTTTATTCATAATTGTATACATGCACACGTCAAGTTGCTAATATGATGTAGGTCTTGATGGTGCAGGGTTTCACTGCGAAGCCAGAGATGTTTGATATCATGATCTGGCAGTGCATCATCACCGATAAAGAAGGGGTAAGTTGTGAATAAGCACATTCTGCTATTTGATCATTTTTTACTTGTTATTGATTTTTTTTTGCAGACTGACTAGGATGGTGGATACTACTCTCTTACAATTTACTTCAACGAGGACTATTCCTACGGTGTCTCGAAGATGCAACTTTCCACTAGGTTTCTTTCACCCGAACGCCAATCCCACAGGAGGAGTCTGCCTTGGGATTGTTGATGAAGAGATTGTAAGATCGACAACCTCATATTATGTCCTTATGATGCATCACTTTGGAATTCTTATGTTGTCGCAATTAAAATTTTTCTAGGGGTGGTCTTCATATATTACAATGAAAGTGATATTACGTAAAGTTCAGCGCTTGCTTCATCAGCCAAATGCACATGATATTGAAAATGAGAGGATACTGACGGCTGATAATATGGAGAGAAGAGGATGGGAAAATAATGTTATATGTCCACTATGTCACCGAGAGATGGAGACTACCCCTCACATGTTCATGCATTGTGTGTACACTGAAGAAATGATGATGAAAATTGCAGAATGGTTTCATTTCTCAACTGAGCTGAATGCTGTTCAAGGCAATATACAGATAACTGCAGACTGGATCATAGATGTAGCCAAGGTAACCACTAAAGAAAGAAGAAAGGTAGTGACCGGATGTATACACTGTATGCATGTTGGAGTGTGTTGATGGAGAGGAACAGACGCATTTTTCAAGGGCAAGAGAAGCAACCTTTTCAGGTTGCGGTGTTGGCAAAAGAGGAGATCGACCATCTTCGCTTCGTCAGGGGAGAAGGCCTCTTGCTACTGCGGGCACTTCTAGACTGAAGTGAGGCTATAAATACTAGTCTTTGATTATGTTTTTCCTGTGCACTTGTATGTATCTAAACTTATATTTTAGACTTTTTATTCCTCCTTTAATGAAAAAGCAGAACACCTGCCGCTTAATCATAAAAAACCATTTTGTTACCTTACAGATTCAAGTATGTGTACCTTTAAGATGGATTGTTCTATATTTGAGTAACATGTTGTTATAAGTTATGAGAACGTAAGTGCTTGCAGTAATTTTTTTGTAAGTTTCAGTGGGCCCTCTTTACCATTGAATTAGAGGCCGACAACATGTTTGTCCTAGACCCCAAAACAAAACCAAGGGAGCAATGGAAAAAGGTTAAGGATATTATACAAAAGTGAGTGATTGTTTTATTATTACCGTGTAGTTACACATTAAAATGATTTAGACCAATTCAAGTTATAATTTAAATGCAGTGCATATAAGTGTTATACAAAACAGCAGCGGGCGTTCCCTACCATTCAAAAGAGAATTAAGGATGAAAACTAGCATATATTCTCGAAGGCAACCAGACGGAAATAACTTGTATGGATTATATACATATTTGATCTCATGCTTACATTAACTAACATGTCGACCGTTTTTGTCTCAGAACGAAGAGTTCAGACACTAATCTTCATTTGTGTATGTTACAATTTCAATTTCTACATGCTTTTAAATGATTTGGGTTTTTAATTATTTAAATTGCAACAATATGATCTCAACAAAGGTCGTCTCATACCAGACAACGTCCACACACTACAAAACAGACTTCTAGGTTTTGTCAATGAGCATATTATTAAAGATTTAGATAAGTATCGTGTGTTCCAAAATGTTCCAGGTGATCAAGCTCTTTCACCACTACACAAAACTCGGCGATAAATGACGGTCAGAAACCGTCGTTACTAAGAAACTTACCGTCGTTTATAACTTGTTAACGCGAGTACCAGGTTATCGATAACGGTTTCTAGCCGTCTCTGATTATTTGTCGTCTATAAGCTTATTGACGACGGTCAGATGAGCCTATCACCAATTAGCCCACTACGCCACGTGGCAGCAAGTGGGGTAATTGACTACGACCAGAGGCAGATCCTCGTCTATAAGTTAGCTTATAGACGACGGCCAAACAAACCATAGTCTTTTGTTATGGCTTATTGACGACGGTGTGCTTGGCCATTGTCAGTTATTGTGGCTTATTGACGAAGATCAAGTAGCAGAAACCGTTGTCAATAAGGAAGGTAATTTAAAAAAAAAACAGATAATGTTGTCCTGACTTCGAGGTCAAACCTAGCTCGATGGCCAGCTCACACAGGCATATCAAAGCATCACAACAATCATCGCAAAACACTAATTCATAAATAATATACACACGACGCATGCCACGCTACATGCTACGGGGCCCCGTTCGCTGCCTCCGTAGCCTGGGAAGTCGTCCTCGAGCCGTTGTCCATGCGGTGGAAGCTACATAGTGGAGTTTCAGCCTCCGTCGCCGATCTCTATGATGTGCAAGTGTAGTTAGACAAGTTATAAGTTTAAAAATACATATTTGACTAAAGTTACTTACTACAAGCTAGAATTGAGCAAGTTAACTAGATTTGGCTATGTTTTAGTAAGTTTGCTCATATTTTACTAGGTTTGAGCAAGATCGACTAGTTTTGTTTATGTTTGAGCAAGTTCAACTAGTTTTGTCTATGTTTGAGTAAGTTTAATCATATTTTAGTAAGGTTCAGCAATTTTAACTAGTTTTGGCTATAGTTGCGTAAGTTTGATCAATTTTTACTAAATTTGAGCAAGTTTGACTAGTTTCATCTATTTTGAGTAAATTTTGTACCTGTTCTCCTGTTGTCAGCACCCGTGGCAGCTCCATCAGTGGCGGCTCCCACTAGGGAAAGACCGCCTGCTGTCCTGCGGTCATAGCTTGCAAATACAAAGCAAAGCATTATCATATACATGTCATTTATATATTAGAAATATTAAGTACACCAGTCTGAACTTACCTGCATGGCAGCTTGCCACTGTAGCATGCACGAGTTATGATACTCTGTCCCTAGCTCTAAGAGCCATCACATGCCTCTTGTTCGTCCGTCGTAGCTCTTCCTGCGTCCTCTACAGCTCCTCCCGGACACTCTGGAGCTCCAGATCTCGGCTATGGCTGTTGGACCCAGCCTGCTATGGTTAAGAGGCTCTCGAGGAAGGCCGCACCTCTCTGAGTCGACTACTCCATCGAAGATGGCTAACCTACAATAAGAAGCAAGATTATCAAATTTGTGTATCTCAAAGTTCGTGATAGTAAATTAAAAATAACAAAACTCACCGTCCGCGAGGCTTCCTGCCACCTCTTGCATATGCGGCTTGGACAATGATTGGCATGCTCTGCCAATCGTACTGCTCGTCTCGAAGCCTCTATGCCCCCACCCGTATCTTACCAGGAAATACACAAAATGACATCGTCAAAACTATTAAAGATAATTCAATTAAGTTAATAAAATAACTCACCAACGCCTCCGACGCCGCATGAGAACATAGTTGGTCAGGCTACAACGGGTCACTTCCCAAGTGACCCCTCTTCCACACCTGAATAGGTGTCGGCTTCTGACCGCTCTCCCGCTCCTATCAATAAGTGTTAGCACAATGAATATTATAAACTTACTTAAATAGAATTCGAGTCACACTTACCATCCGTTTAGCGAGATGTAAGTAGCCGTCCGCTCCAAACTGGTGTTTCCCCGTTTGTCCTTCTACTCTCTCGATGGGTGACTGACATGCCCTGGAAGCACTCGCTCGCCCATGGGGCACACAGGGCATGCTACGTGTAGTGACAGCAGTGAAGCCTCACTATGCCAACCAGCACACATTTATTATTGGATGAAAACATTGTTAATGGAGCGTATTGCGCCTCTGTCAGGTACTTGTCGGCCAAGTCCCTGTATTGCCCCGACTCACTCTCGTCCAGATGCAACTTGAATTACAACTTAATAGCTTGAATACGATTGTTCGATATTGACTGAGTCACGAGCTTCCTCGCATTCTTATGGAAAATGGAACGGGCATGATTCAACTATTGGGCCTTGTCCTCCAAATGATATCGTGCCTGGAATAAGAAATATACAAGTAAATGTATTTAACATATAATAGATTTGTATTGAACAAATATTCTTCACATTTACCATGAAGTCATGTCACACAACCTCCTGGTGGTTGCCGTGAGCAAGGTCCTGGGTTGTAGCGTAGTCATCCCAAGACGTAGCAGAGAGTCCGTTCACTACACCGGGGTAGTGCAAATGGACCAGATGGCCCAGGACACCATTCACCTGCTTGTGGTGTCCCTGACCCGTGAATGAGGCATAGTACCAAGACCTAATAGATGACTCTCAATTAGTACATATATAAGTCTAAAAATATACAAATTTAATTGTTAGAGATTTACTTACCGATCGCCAACCGAACAAATAACGATCTAATTAGTATTTTGGTAATCAAATTATCAGTGCCGGTTCTTTTCAGGAACCAGTTTTTATTAATTAATCATCAATACTGTTTTGTATATGGATGCCACTCTGATAACACTACAGGAAAATGACTAATATACGAGGGCCATATTTATTTACGACAGCCTTGTCATAAATAAATTAGTTTACGACGACTTACCTAGGCCCCATAAATAAAACTATTTACGATGTCCTAGGCCAGCCGTAGTAAAAAAAATACACTATTTACGATGTTATTTACTGCGGCCGTCGTAAACGACATAGCCGTCATAAATTGATCCTATATAGATAGCCCTGCGGGCAATGCGGCGGATCATGCCGAAATGTCCCCTCGCCTATGGAGCTCTGCTGCCTGGTACGTGAGCTTCCCTCCCTCCCTCCTCTCGCTGGTGCCTCCCCACACCGCCTCCCTCACCGCCGCCGCCCCACATCGCCTCCCTCACTGCTGCCTCCCCGCGGCGCCTCCCTCACCGCCACCCCTTCCTCCCTCCCTCCCTCCCTCCTCTCTGTGCCGCCTCCCCGACACCCCCTTGTCCCTTCATTGCCCCCTCCCATTCCCCCCATTGCCTCCCCTGACCACCCCCATGCGCCCCCTCTGACCACCTCCCACCATGCCGCCAGCCCCACCACCAGCCATCAGGGGATTTGTTGCCGATGTTGCGTTGGCTACCTCGCAGAGGAGCATAAGGTGTGACATAAGAATCACCCTCACGTATGTGTTGTACCCTCTTTTCAATTTTATTCATAATTGTATACATGCACACGTCAAGTTGCTAATATGATGTAGGTCTTGATGGTGCAGGGTTTCACTGCGAAGCCAGAGATGTTTGATATCATGATCTGGCAGTGCATCATCACCGATAAAGAAGGGGTAAGTTGTGAATAAGCACATTCCGCTATTTGATCATTTTTTACTTGTTATTGATTTTTTTTTGCAGACTGACTAGGATGGTGGATACTACTCTCTTACAATTTACTTCAACGAGGACTATTCCTACGGTGCCTCGAAGATGCAACTTTCCACTAGGTTTCTTTCACCCGAACGCCAATCCCACAGGAGGAGTCTGCCTTGGGATTGTTGATGAAGAGATTGTAAGATCGACAACCTCATATTATGTCCTTATGATGCATCACTTTGGAATTCTTATGTTGTCGCAATTAAAATTTTTCTAGGGGTGGTCTTCATATATTACAATGAAAGTGATACTACGTAAAGTTCAGCGCTTGCTTCATCAGCCAAATGCACATGATATTGAAAATGATTGCTATAATCTACTTATGAAGGTTAGTAACTTTGCTAGATATCATTCATCATTATGATTTGGTTAGTCTCAATAATCTGTATGTTTCAGGATTTAGAGGAATATAAGAGACGTGTAGAGAGCAAGCTCGATATTATAGGGAATTAATGTGATGCGAATAATACTGCCTGTGGTATATGATTGCTTGTGATATATTGAAAGTGAATCTAGGCATTCCCTTGTGGGTTTTGGATGATTGATGACAAACAAATGAGATCCTAATGAATTCGTTGAGATGAATGCAGGTCTACAAAGACTAGAACATATGGTGCACTCAAAAAGGTGAAAAATGAGGAGTGACAAAAGGAAAAGCCCAAATGATCAAGGAAGTGCGAAGTAGATATCAATATATAGGATGTGTGTGAGAGACACATCCCAAGAGCTTATATCTTTGCATAGAGGGTAACGGCTAAAATCAATTAAGTAAGCAATACACTGAAGCACCGCACAAGTTAGTTCACTGGCGGACTAGTGCGATCAACTCTCTGTCCTCACTCAAACAAGTCCAGAACAGCATCGGACTAGTCCGTTTAACTCACTGACCTCACTTGCACAAGTCCGTACACGTGTCAAACAAGTCCATTCAACTTTCTGTTATTCACTAAACACATATCGCCATGAACCGGGCAAGTCCCTCCAGTTGCGGACTAGTCCGATTGGGTCTCTAGACTCATCATGTACTAGTCCGGTCAACTTTCTGTTTGAATACATACAAGTCCGGTATACCTCACACAAATTAGGGTTTCAGGTGTGCTGCACAATTCACGCAAAATTTACACAGCACACCGGACTAGTCCAGTCCCCAAAGCGGACTAGTCCAACCGTTGGGATACCTAATGGTATCTTTTTTTGAAACTCTATAAATAGGTGATCCATGACCCCACACCAGATATACCGTACACCACATTGAAAACATAAGAACCTTAGTGCCGCCACTCATTTCAAGAGCACATAAACACCTCTCTCCACACATCTAAAGCCTTTAAAAAAGTTAAATCTTTTAGGAATCCAGATTTGGGATAGGGAGATCGTCTTTTATGCATTGCTAAGATCTTGAGGTTTGATCTCTTATACACTCTTGCATCTCTTGTAAATCTTTTGATTGTATTAGATCAGTTTTCTCTCTATAATCTTGTGGGAGCCCTCAGCATGTGAGGTTGCCCCGTTAACTCGGTGATTACCTATGGATAGTGGAACTCAACTCGGCCTTTTCTGGTGACTTTACGAGGCAAAGGGTTTGAAGAGACCCGGCTCTGTGTGAGCTTCCTCAACGAGGAAGTAGATCTCTTTGGTGAGATTGAACCTCAGTAAAAATCTTTGTCCCACGTGTTCTTGTTATTTACTTTTACAATCATCATCATCGTCATCTAGGGCATAGGGTTGATTAAACAAGTAACTTGTGTCATTTTGTATTCCACGTACAAATCAATCAGTCTAATCACTTACTTAAGTTATTAGAATAACTTATTACATTTTGTTGCTATATCGTTTGTGAAATCTGCATAAACACTTTATCTTTTTGTAGTACATCTAGCACAACGAAATAGTATGTACACTTCCCCGAACAAGTCTGGTTCCTCCTGTATTTGACGAATTTGTTAAGTGTTGCAGAAAAAGATTTCAACTCCTATTCAACTCCCCTCTAGGCCACATTCAATTGGTATTAGAGCAGGGCTCTCCTTTTACGAGACTCACCGCTCAGAGAGACAAATGACCACCAACAAGAACAACAAGATCCCAGAAATGCCCATCATTGGCTACGAACATGACTCCAAGGCGTTCGATGTGCTCAAGGAGCACGGACACGTTGATGAAGAAGTGTGTGAACACAAGGCGCTTCTCAAGAAGAAGCTTCTAGGCCAGAAGGACAAGAAGGAGGATGAAAAGTCAAAAGGGGGTAGTCATCAAGACTACTCCCAATATCCTTTTAATTATGATAAACTTAACAACTACAATCATTATCTTTCTATTCCCATGGTAAGACCTCCACAGTTTGACAACAATGATTACTCAATGTGGAAATATAATATGAAGATGCATCTAATCTCTCTTAATCATAGTCTTTGGCATATAGTGTGTACAGGTATAGGTATTCCAGACATCGACGATGAACTCACCCCGGAGCATGAACAAGCAATTCACTGCAATGCACAAGCCGTTACGGTGATCACTTCATCCTTGAACCGAGAATATTTCACCAAGGTGGATGGACTTGAAGTTGTCAAAGACATTTGGGATACACTCAAGACTGCTCATGAAGGGAACCGCTCTGTCCGCGAAGCAAAGATTGAGATGCTTGAAGGAGAATTGGAGAAATTTGCCATAGAAGATGGTGAAACTCCTCAAGAGATGTATTATTGCTTGAAGACACTGATCAACAGGATCAATGCTTATGGAAGCAAGAAGTGGATTGATCATGAGGTTGTGAAGAGAATGATAAGAGACTCTATGCCTCGGAATGACACCTTGTGTTCCATGATAAGAGAAAGCTTGGGGTTTCACAAAATGACCCCTGATGAAGTCCTTGGTAAAATTATCAATCATGGAATGATGGAGAAAGAACTTAAATATGTCAAAGACTTAGCTGAACTTACCTCATCCAAGAAGAAGGAGGTTGCACTCAAGGCAACTTGCAAGCCCAAAGGAAAGGAGACTCGTGAAACACATGAAGAAGAAGACACTTACGATGTAAGCACATATATGGATGATGAAGAGAGGGTACTCTTCATGAAAAGATTCAAGTGCATGATGAGAAGAAGAACATGCAACAACTCAATTAAAGGAAGGAACAAGGAAAAAGGAAAAATCCAAGGCTCAATGTACTTTCTACAACTACGGCGAATACAGACACTTTAAGGTTGATCGTCCGTATGAGGAAAACAACAAGAAGAAAGAAGCGAAGGCGCAAGAGAAGAGAACTTTCAAGAAAAAGAAGCAAGCACATCAAGCGCGCATCAGCAAGGAGTGGGACTCAAATGATGAGTCCTCCTCAAATGAGGAAGATGAGATGGCAACAATTGCCATCAAGAAGCCAACCAAAAAGTCTACACTCTTCCCAAGCATGGGAGGAAGGGAGAACCACAACCACACTTGCCTCATGGCTAAGGAAGGCAAGAAGAAGGTTCAACTTACACCCCCTCCTTACATTTCTCTAATGATGATTTTGATAGTTATAGTGAAAATGAGAAATTGCTTAAAGGATTGAGAAAAACTGCACTAAGAAAAATGAAGATGTTGTTGGATGAAATCTTTGAGAAGGAGGAGCTTATCAACTGCTAAGAAGATATGCTCATCCGTGAAAGGAAGAGATATCAAGAGGTTGAACGGCTTCTTGAGCTTGAAAATGAGAAAAGTAAGGCACTTGAGCTCAAGCTAGCTTTGAGTAAGGAAACTTACTCAAAACTAGAAGACTCACACATTGCAGTCAAGAACGAAATTGCTAATTTGACAAAAGTTGACAAAATCTTTGAAGTGCAAGTGGAGTCACGCAAGCAAAGTGGCGCCTCCTCCTCTAAAAACTCACAATCTCAAGATGTCAAGTTGACAACTATTAAAACTTGCACATGCTCTTGTAAGAAGGCTAATGTAAAAGATGAATCCAATGTTTCACATGTTAAACATCCATCCCAAAGTGGCATCTTTGACAAGGAAAAGATTAAGTATGCACGTAGTGCATATATGGTCACAAGACCTCCTAATGTCAAAGATAGTCTTGGGTATACAAAAGGTAAAAAGCTGTCCAGTAATGCTAAACATAAAGATCATATTGCTTTTGTTAAAGAAAATCATATGAACATGAACAGCAATCCTTATCTCATACATTTGATGCATCTTATGTTCTAATGAAAAATAAATTTGGATACATTTATGCTAAATATGTAGGGCCACGCCACAATAGATCCAAATCTTGTGTGTGGGTGCCTAAAACACTTGTGACTAACCTTCGACGATCCAAGCAAACTTGGCTACCTAAAATCAAGACATAAATCTATTTTGCAGGCCTACTCCTCCGATGGATCAAAATGGGTGCTAGACAGTGGATGCACCAATCACATGACTGGAGAGAGGGAAATGTTCGTAGAGTATGAGCTAAATGTGGATCCAAGAGAAGGAATTTATTTCGGAGACAACAACCAAGGAAAAGTACTTGTTAGCGGAAAATTGAAATTTCCTCTCAACACACTCTTTCCAATATTTTACATGTTGATTCTTTAGGTTATAATATTTTTTCTATATCTCAGCTATGTGACAAAGGATACAATTTTTTATTCGCTAATGAGGGTGATAAGGAGTTTAGACTCGATCCTCCAAAAGGTAATGGATAAGTCGATTGATGGAGATCTTGACGTTAATGATCCGAGACTCTCGAGTAGAACACGAAAAACTCCTGCAATCACTACACCACCGCTCCGTTGGTTATCAACCGTACTGCACACAATTGACGTCGCCAAGAATGCTAGTCTTTGCAAGTTCAACCGAGAACACAAGCAAGAACGTAGAAGACACGATCTGAAATCGTGAAGTTGGGGTTTCACAAACCGTAGAACGGCGATATTATTAATGTAAGCAAAACTCCATTGTTTATGGCTGCCACCATGTAGTATATATAGGTGGGAGGACGTCCAAGGGGGTGTTGGAGTCTTGACCTAACCCTAATACATGAAAATAAGAGATGTAGACTTGATACAAGGCCCAATGGCCCAATACGGTGGCGCAGCACCCTGACTGATTCTGAAGTCGATTTTGTTTTTATGATTCCCGCCGACTCCAAAAGAAATTTGACACGGGACCAGCGCCATTGGAAAGTTTATCCTCTCCCCTTTCGGTGCATATGTAGAACATCCAAAACGGAGATCGTATGCGTCCTGGACGTCCGTTTTAGTGCAAACTGTTCCTAGACTCAAAGTTGGATACGATTTTAAGTTGGGCTCAGTTTCCATCTTCTTCGAACGTACTCTCTGGTCCTCCACGTCCCTAATACTTCCTCCAAGTACTCTTTCAACCTCTCCATGGATCGTAATCACAATTAAATCATTAGGTAGCAATCTATGGTCAAAAATATACAAGGAAACATATAAGAACGAGCTCACCTCTAAAATTAATTGTTGTGTATGAACTCTATTGATTGCATCTTGTATGTCCAATGGAGTGTTGTTTGTATCCATATAAGTGATATCCTCATCATCCTCCCCTTCTTGAATTGGAGTCGTCCTCGACTCAAGTTTATCTTCTCTCATGTGTTGGCCCAAATGTGCAACGCCATCAAATCTTCTTGTATGCATGAAAGGAGGAGGCCAAGGTGGTGGACGACATAGTGCACCATCTTGATCTTGTACATCAACTAAGGGCGCACATTCACTTGAGTCAGGATCCCAAACAAACAAACATTGTGCCATGTTTGTAGGTGCAATCATAATGTGCATGATCTCGTCATTCTCCCCTTCTTTCTGACAAGCCGTCCTCGGCTTGCTCGTATATCCAACAAAGAGTCTTGCTTTTGGAGTAGAATGAGCGCTATCTATATGACACAACCGCAGCGAACAATGCTCCTCTATTATATGTTACCCCCGCTGCAAGAAAAAAATACTAGAAAAACTTGACAAAGAATTATTAGTGTTAGTGCATCCATTCATTTCACCATGTTGTTTCAGCACAAAATGGGATTTCTCATTTGAGCATATGTAAATTTTATGCACCATAAATTCACCATTATCTTCATAGTTTCCTATAGCATGAAAAATATTTGTACTTAACAAAGGCAATTCAGATTGGGAAAATATTCTCTTCTCTACGATATCTAGATCACAAAGAGTGTCAAATTCAATATATCCCAAGGTATTTAGAGAAGATAACAATTTCAGTTCTTCATTTTCACAAGTAATGGGAATCAAATGCTTAATTTCACGACATCTGGGTGATAACATATCAAGCTCATTCACTTGTTGTAGCATAGGTACAACAAAATTATCAACACCGAACTTCTCTTTATTACAAAGACTAGTAGGAAAATTAACTTGTGACAAAGGTAAATCTATAAAAGCTTTCATAAGTTGTTGCTCTACAACAGTATGATTGGTCGAAAAATTGAGCACATCCAAAAATTTCTCACCTTCTGTATTAGTAGAATGTTGTGCCTTACCTTTATCCTTATTTTTAGCAGTGATTTCAAGTGCATTATGAGTTGATCCATCTAAAATTTACAAGTGTTGTCGAAAACCTCATCCTGTTTTGCATCAACATTTATTTGTTCATGTTCCTGCAAAAGGTTAGGCATAGGAAGAGGTACAACATGGAAATTCTTCTCGAGTTCATGTCTTTTATCTTTGCAATTAGATACATTAGCAAAAGTTTCTTGCATAAGAATTTTCATATCCTTCCATGTTCAAGGTTTTTCTAAATTGCTTAAGTTGTCCCACCAAGTTAATGCACAATCAACTAGTGCACTAGCAATATTTCTAATCTTTCTCCTCTCACACATATGTCATTGTCCAAAAATTTTATCCAACACTATTTCCCAAGCAATATATTCATCGTAACCAAAACCATCATAAGAAGGAAGAGATGGGAGAATGTAATTACTTCTTGTGGAAGGTGTTGTAAAGGTGGTCTGAATGTCATGTGAAACATTGGTTGATGTTTGATTTTGAGTCAGCAACTCCATCGTCGTCTTCATCATGTAAATCATCTCAGCATATAATGCATGATTCTTGCTTTTACCTGACATTGTTAGTAGCAAACAAAAGACAACAAAAAAATATGTTATCCATATCAACTACAAAGGATAATGGCAAAGTGGAAGTGGAATCACACACTCTCAAGCGTCTTACCACGCTCTTACAAGTGTTCTTACCGACACTGCAAGTGGCAAACGGTGGACGGTATGAAGAAACCAATGAAGCGTGAGATGATTGCAAAGGTGTATCGATTCTGCTCAAGAGTAAGGTGTAGATGGCACTTTATATGTAGCAAGGATTAGCAACAATGAAATCAGATAGTAAAGTTGAATAAGTGTCCAAACTGCTTGTCAAAGTTGCTGGCCTAAATGTGTTCCTAGTAGTTCAAGCAAGCAAGACATGAGACAAAACTAGATAACATAAAGGATGCAAGCACTTCTGTTTTTTTGTTTTTTTTCTCCTATTTTTTTGTGCGGCTTTTGTATCTTGTTTTGCACTTGTCTTTTTCTTTTGTCTTCCTTTTCTCGGAATGTGCTGCAAAAGAAGAACACGATAAAAACCTATCAAAGATATCTCGTGTGTCTATCGCAGATTTTCTGTTCAATATTCCAAGGACAAATAGGCATACATAGAGGCTCTAAATAGAAAAACTTACAACAGAAATATTGTAGATGTATCTCTCTCCTTATTTTAATATATGGAAGACCTATTTTGGACAAGAACAATAGGATATATTGTCCCCGAAATACAAACTGTTCAAAAATTCTAGGTCGAGAACAGATTCAGATGTAATGCACTTTTGACCATGATAGTTCGGTTTTCTGGGAAACCTATGAATACAAAAGTTGTATAGAACTTCTTAAGATTTCCAGAAAGTACAAGAACTCCAAAATCCGAGTTCGTATGAGAGAGATATGATGAAAATACCAAACTGGGCAGAGATGAATCTAATCTGGATGTGATGACGTGATTCAAAAGGATGAATCAACACAATGCAAAACTCAAACTAAGGCCAAAAACACTTTCTAAACCAGCAATATGACTCCACCACGGACACAAACTCAACAAAACCAAACTAAATAACGAAGTTGCAAAGGCTCAATGGTGGTTTGGACAAAGTGATGAATAGATCTACGAAACTACAAGTTTTTTTGTGGCCTTTTTGTGCACTCTAGGTATGAAAAACAAACAAATTGAAAGGATAGATGAATTACCTGACGGGCAACCTGAAAATGTGATACCAATTGATAAGGGGATGACTCCCGATCTTCCGAAAGGTAATGGATAAGTCGATTGAGGTGGAGAACTCGACATTGATGATCCGAGGCTCTCGAGTAGTGCACGAAAAACTCCTGTAATCACTATACCACTGCTCCGTTGGTTATCAACCGTGCTGCACACGATTGACCTCGCCAAGAAGCCTAATCCCTGCAAGTGCAACTGAGAACACAAGCAAGACACATAGAAGACACGATCCGAAATCGCGAAGTTGGGGTTTCACAAACCGTAGAAAGGCGATATTATTAATCTCAGCAAAAACTCCATTGTTTATGGCGGGCACCATGGATTATATATAGGTGGGAGGACGTCCAAGGGGGTGTTGGAGTCGTGACCTAATCATAAGACACGAAAATAAGAGATGTAGACTTGATACAAGACCCAATGGCCCAATAAGGTGGCGCAGCACCCTGACTTTGTATCTTGTTGTGCGGCTTTTGTATCTTGTTTTGTACTTCCCTCTTTCTTTTGTCTTTTTTTCTAGAATATGCTGCAAAAGAAGAACACACTGCAAGGCAATCAAAGATATCTCGTAGGTCTGTCACAGATTTTCTGCTCAATCTTCCAATGAGAATTAGGCACACTTAGAGGCTCAAAATAGAAAAACATACAACATAAAGATTGTAGATATATATCTCCTCTTTAATTTCGTTGTATGGAAGACCTATTTTGGACAAGAAAAATAGGATATATGGACCCTGAAATACAGATTGTTGTGAAATTCTATGTCGAGAACAGATTCAGATGTCATGCACTTTTGACCATGATAACTATATTTTATGGGAAACATATATATACTAAAGTTGTAGAGAACTTCTTATGCTTTCCAGAAAGTACAAGAAGTCCAAAATCCGAGTTGGTTTTAGTGAGATATGAAGAAAATACCGACCTGGATAAAGATGAAACTAATCTTGACGTGATGACGTGATTCAAATGAATGAATCAACACAATGCAAAACTCAAACTAAGACAAAAAACACTTTCTAAACCAGCAATATGACTCAACCACGGACACAAACTCAACAAATCTAAACCTGAAAACAAAAGTTGCAAAAGGCTCAATAAGGTTTGGACAAAGTAATGAACAGATCTACTAAATTGCAAAAAAAAAAAAATTGTTGCTTTTTTGTGGACTCTAGGTTTGAAAAACAAAATTAATGTAATGGATATATGAATTACCAAACGGGTAACCTGGAAATCTGATACCAATTGATAAGAAGTTTAGGCCCGATCTTCCAAAAGGTAATGGATAAGTCGATTGATGGAGATCTCGACGTTGATGATCCGAGGCTCTCAAGTAGAACATGAAAAACCCCTACAATCACTAAACCACCGCTCCGTTAGTTATCAACCGTGCATGCACACGATTGACCTCGCCAAGAATGCTAGTCTCTGCAAGTTCAACCGAGAACACAAGCAAGAACATAGGAGACACGATCTGAAATCGCGAAGTTGGGGTTTCACAAACCGTAGCACGGCGATATTATTAATCCAAGCAAAACCCCATTCTTTATGTCGGCCACCATGGAGTATATATAAGTGGGAGTACGTCCAAGGGGGTGTTGGAGTCGTGACCTAACCCTGAGACACGAAAATAAGAGATGTTGACTTGATATAAGGCCCAATGGCCCAATACGATGGTGCAGCACCCTGACTGATTCTGAAGTCGATTTGTTTCGATGATTTTCGTCGACTCCAGAAGAATTTTGACACAGGACCGGTGCCATTGGAAAGTTTATCCTCTCCCCTTTTGGTGCATATGTAGAACGTCCAAAACGGGGATGGTATGCGTCCTGGACGTCCGTTTTAGTGCGAACTGCTCCTAGACTCCGAGTTGGATACGATTTTAAGTTGGGCTCGGTTTCCATCTTCTTCGAACATATTCTCTGGTCCTCCACGTCCCTAAGACTTCCTCCAAGTACTCCTTCGACCTCTCCATGGATCCTAATCACAATTAAATTATTAGGTAGCAATCTATGCTCAAAAACATATAAGGAAACATATAAGAACGCGCTCACCTCTGAAATTAATTGTTGTGTGTGAACTCTATTGATTGCATCTTGTGTGTCCAATGGAGTGTTGTTTGTTTCCATATAAGTGATTTCCTCATCAGAGGGTGTGATAGTCTTTACAAGAAATGATAACTCAATTGTATTCAAGGGAATGTTGAAGGGAAAACTTTACCTTATTGATTTCAACAAAGATCAAGCTGAATACAACACTTGCTTGATCGTGAAAACTGACATGGATTGTTGTGGCATAGAATGCTAGCTTCTATTGGGATGAGAAATCTGCAAAAACATCTAAAGGGTGCTCACATCCGAGGTTCCAAAGATGTCGTGTTTTAAAAAGACAGATCATGTAGCGCATGCCAGGCGGGAAAACAAGTTGGAGCACCACAGCCTGCAAAGAACATGCCGGACCTTCTTCATCTGAACCTCTTTTGTCCAATTGCTTATATAAGCATCGGCGGTAACAAATTGGTTTAGTTATTTTTGATGATTTTTCTAGATTTACCTGGGTATTTTTCTTGTATGATAAATCAGAGACCTAGGGGATTCTCAAGAAGTTTTTGAAGAGAGCGCAAATATGAATTCTCCTCAACCGTCAAGAATATTAGAAGTGACAACGGAACGGAGTTCAAAAATACTCATGTTGAGGAGTACCTAGATGAAGAAGGAATAAAACATGAGTTTTTGGCACTCTAACTACCTCAACAAAATGGGGTGGCCAAAAGGAAGAACATGAGGCTCATTGAAATGGCAAGGACAATGCTATATGAATACAAGACTTCAGACAAGTTTTGGGCTGAAGCAGTAAATACCGCTTGCCATGCCACGAACCGGCTATATTTTCCCCAACTTTTGAAGAAAACACCGTATGAGCTCCTCACTGGTAACAAACCAAATGTTTCATATTTTAGAGTTTTTGGAAGTAAATGTTTTTTTTTAAAACAAGAAACTGAGGACTTCAAACTTCGCTTAAAAATCTGATGAAGGGTTCTTGCTTTGTTACAATTCGAACTCCTACGCCTATCGTGTTTTCAACAAAGTCTCTAGCATTGTTGATGTAGCACGTGGCGTAGTGTTCGAAGAGACTAATGGCTCCCAAGTAGAGCAAGTTGATAAGTGTGTGCGAGATCAAGAAAATGCCCCATATCAAGCGTTGACGAGGATGGCACTTGGTTATATTCGACCACAAGAGCAATAACAAGACTCAAGTGCTCAATATGTACCTCATTCACTACAAGGATTCCACCCTGTTGCAATGATTGTACTGCAACGAATACTAAATCGTTGCAGTATACTTGGTCGTGTGCCACGATTCACTAGTTCGTGGCATTAGCATCTATCGCCATGGAACATGATCGTTGCATTAGGATCTGTTTCCACGATTCTCTAGTTCGTGGCATTAGGGTCTATCGCCACGAATCTGTTGCCACGATTCATTAGTTCGTGCCATTAGCATCTATCGCCACAGAACACAATCGTTGCATTAGGATCTGTTGCCACGATTCACTAGTTTGTGGCATTAGGATCTATTGCCACGAATCTGTTGCCACGATTCACTAGTTCGTGGCATTAGCATCTATCGCCACGGAACACGATCGTTGCATTAGGATATGTTGCCACGATTCTCTAGTTCGTGGCATTAGATCTATCGCCACAAATCTGTTGCCATGATTCACTAGTTCGTGGCATTAGCATCTATCACCATAGAACACGATTGTTGCATTAGGATCTGTTGCCACGATTCGCTAGTTCATGGCATTAGGATCTATCACCACGAATCTGTTGCCACGATTCACTAGTTTGTGGCATTAGCATCTATCGCCACAGAACACGATCGTTGCATTAGGATCTGTTGCCACGATTCAATAGTTTGTGGCACTAGGATCTATCGCCACTAATCTATTGCCACGATTCACTAGTTCGTGGCATTAGTATCGCCATGGAACACGATTGTTGCACTAGGATTTGTTGTCACGATTCACTAGTTCGTGGCCTTAGGATCTATCGCCACGAATTTGTTGCCACGATTCACTAGTTCGTGGCATTAGCATCTATCGCCACGGAACACGATCGTTGCAATAGAATTTGTTGCCACGATTCACTAGTTCATGGCGTTAGCATCTATCGCCACGAATTTGTTGCCACGATTCACTAGTCGTGGCATTAGCATCAATCGCCACGTTACACGATCGTTGCACTAGGATATGTTGCCACGATTCACTAGTTCGTGGCATTAGTATCTATCGCCACGAATATATTGCCACGATTCACTAGTTCGTGGCATTAGCATCTATCGCCACGGAACACGATCGTTGTATTACAATTTGTTGTCACGATTCACTAGTTCGTGGCGTTAGCATCTATCACCACGAATATGTTGCCACGATTCACTAGTTGTGGCATTAGCATCTATCGCCACATTACACGATCGTTGCACTAGGATCTGTTGCCACGATTCACTAGTTCGTGGCGTTAACATCTATCGCCATGGAACCCGATCGTTGTATTAGAATCTGTTGCCACGATTTACTAGTTCATGGCATTAGCATCTATCGCCACGGAACGCGGTCATTGCATTAGTATCTGTTGCCACGATTCAATAGTTTGTGGCGTTAGCATATATCACCGTGGAACACAATCGTTGCATTAGGATCTATTGCCACAATTCACTAGTTTGTGGCATTAGCATCTATCGCCACGGAACACAAACTGCATTACATATAGTGTTCATGTACAGCTAGCTCACACAGTACCTATATGAAAAAATCATCATCTTCGCTGTCCTCCGTCAATATTGGAGGTACAATACCATCATTGATATATGTATCATTATCGTTGTGGTCGTCTTCGTCATCTTCATTTGAAAGAGTGGAAGCATCACCGGTTGCTCCGTCAATGTCATTCCTATCCCATGTGGTCATATCCTCATTTATATCAGTAAGTCGTCGATCATCAAATAATGTCTCGGCCTCCATCGACGTCTCAGTGACATTATTTTCACTGTCTCCAGGGGGCATGGAAAAAAGGTTTCTTGACATCGTTTTAACAATTGTAGCCCATTTAGGTTGCTTTACACTTCTAACGTAAAAAACTTATTCTGCTTGGGTGGCTAGAATGTAAGGCTCATACTTAAATTGAGAAATACTAGTGTCCACATCTATCATTTCCTATCGATCCATTTTGTAGCCTCTGCTTTGGCTCTCACTGGAACGACGCCGATCAAACCATTCACATTCAAATGACAGAACCTCTTGATTTTTTTTGAAATCAACAGAAATCATTTTCTTGATTACTCCATACCACTCATGATCACCATCCCGAACAACAACACCACTGTTTTGCGTCCGTAAATCTTTTTCCACCTCTGCTATTCGAAAGAAGAAGCCATTTATGAATGATTGACTAAAAAAATGTGACCGACGATCAGGTCCTCTAGATAATGCATACAAATAATTGGTTATTGTGCCTTCTTTGTGTAATGTCGTAATCTGTACACATTAATTAGTATAAAAGGGGTCATCGATAAACCAACTTCAGAATAGATATTTATTAAATATTTTATCAAAGTAAAAACTTGCATGTACTTACTCGTTTCTGAAACCAATAAACAAACTCATCTCTATGGCGTTTTTCAACATCACGAGAATGAATCTTTTTCAGCTCTTCAAAATGCTCACGGAAAAGGGTACAAAATTAAATTAGCCATCTAAAATAAGCATGATCCATTAATATAGTATATAACATCTGAGTGTTATACGTACTTGATCCATGGAGCGGACTCTTCAACATTAGAAATAATATAATGCCTGATGTTATGTAGTTCCACCATAGTAAGTTCACCCCATTTAAACCTTTTTTTAGAATTATCAACTTCTGTAAATATATTAGACTCGAGAGAAGGTTCATTCCTAGCTGCAGCTTCGTGATGTTCTAGCCTATTAAGCTTGGTGCTGATGTTATCCAAAAACTGGTTACAAAAAGTCATACACTCTTCCATAATATATCCCTCAGCTATAGAACCCTCCGGGTGAGCTCTGTTACGTACATACCTCTTCAATGTACCAAGGTACCTCTCAATTGTATACATCCATCTATAAGAAACAGGCCCACCCAAGCGAGCTTCTTCGCCAAGATGGATTGGAAGATGTACCATGATATCAAAGAAAGCGGGAGGAAGCAACATCTCAAGCTTACAAATTGTTTTAGGAAATTGTTCAATCATGTTATCCAAATCTGGTTACGCCAATTCTTTAGAACAAATTCCAAAAAAGAATCTGCTAAACTCAATTAAAGGTTCAACAACCTTTTCAGGCAATATGTCACGTATTGCAATTGGAAGGAGCTTCTGAAATATAATATGACAGTCATGAGTTTTTAGACCTGATACCTTACGTGTTGTTATGTCCATACTTCTCTTGATGTTTGAGGCATAACCATCGGGCATCTTCACATCCGCCAAAAACTTGCACAAGGTGGTCTTCTGATCTTTTTGCAAAGTATATGATGCTGATGGACAATCATACTTCCCTTTCATACCCACCGGATGTTGCTTTGGCCGTATACCCATTTCCTACATATCAAAATGAGCTTGTAGACTATCTTTTTTTACCATCCATATTAAGCAATGTACCCAATATGCTATCACAAATGTTTTTCTCAATGTGCATGACATCCAAGTTATGCCTTATTAGCAATGTCTTCCAATACGGGAGGTGAAAAAATATACTTTTCTTCTTCCAACTATGCCACCTATCTTCCTCAGTGCGCTTTCTCTTATTATTCGTCTTTACGAAACTCACTTGATCAAAAGTCTTGTATTGTTGGAGTACTTCGTGACCAGAGAGTGATGTTGGAGCCTCTCTATTCTCCATTTGTTGTTGAAAGAAGCTGTCCCGACGCCACCGGTGATCCTGAGGTAGGAAACGACGATGACCCATGTAGCAATACTTTCGTCCATGATTCAACCACAAGGCGTCAGTGTTTACATGGCAGTATGGACATGCTAGCCTACCTTTTGTGCTCCATCCACATAGCATTGCATATGCTGGAAAATCATTTATTGTCCACAATATAGAAGCTCGCATGAGAAATGTCTCTTTCTTTGAACTGTCGTATGTTTCAACACCATCAGACCAAAATTTCAGTAGCTCATCAATCAAAGGCTGCAGATACACATCAATGTTGTTTCTAGGTGACTTTGGCCCAGGAATTATCATTGACATCAACCAATAAGGCTGCTTCATACACAAGCAAGGTGGTAGATTATAAGGGATTAGAATCACAGGCCATGTACTGTAAGAAACATTCATTACTCCAAAAGGATTGAAACCATCAGACGCTAGCCCTAGTCTTATGTTGCGAGGATCAGATGAGAAATTTGGGTGAATGCTATCAAAATGCTTACATGCTTTTGAATTTGCAAGATGGCGTAATATTCCATCATCAATACGTTCTTCTCTGTGCCAACGCATGTTTGATGCCGTTGATTCTGCCATATAAAACCTTTGAAGATGGGGATAAGAGGGAAGTATCGTAGAATCTTGCATGCTACAAGCTTCTTGGCTTTTCCACAAGGTAAAGCCTCTCTTGCATCCCCACCAGTACTATTTTTCCATCTTAAGTCACCACATTTTGGGCATCGATCCAGCAAAGAATAGACCTTCTGAAATAACACACAGTCATTGACACATGCATCGATCTTTTCGTAGCTCAGACCGAGGTCACGAACAACCTTCTGAACATTATCAAGTGTATTAGGAATGCAATGGCCCTCTGGAAGCACATATGAGAATAGTTCAAGGATGAACTCACACGCTTTTTTGCTCAAACCAGTTAAACACTTTATCTGGTACAACCTGAAAATGAAGAATAATTGGGTCACTTTTTCACAACCTGGATACAACTCCTTTTTGGCATCATTTAATAAGTCACAGAATGCTTTTGCACACCCAGTTGGCTCCTGTTGGTTTATAGCATTTTCTGGATCATCAACACCTGCTGAAGTACCACCATGATCACCAGTGCCTCTAAAAAGGCTGGACAACATATTTTCCACAGCAGCATCATCAGAAATTATCTCCTCATTATTTGCTGATTGCTCAACAATTTTTTTCTCAACAAGTTTTTCTCCATGGTGTACCCAACAAATATAATCAAATGACATCCCACTACGAAGCAAGTGAAGATGAACCTCCTTGCATCTCCCGTTGCAAATATTACGACATTTTGTGCAAGGACAAGGCTTAGTTTCTTCTTCACGAGTGCACTGGAATGCTAAATTTAAAAATGACTTCATTCCATCCTGCCACTCCTTCGTACGCCTGTCTTTTCCCATCCATGTCTTATCTTCTGACATCGCTTCCTACAATTCAATCAGCGTATCCGTAAGAGGATTGAACTACAATAACATTATGTGAGCAATTGTACCTAGCATTGTTGCTCCTCTACGTGCGGCGGCCGGCGGATGCTCCTCCACGCCGATGGATGACGGATGCTCTTCCAAGAGCGTGGCGGCCGGCGGATGCTCCACCAAGAGCGTGGCGGCCGGCGGATGCTCCTCCAAGAGTGTGGTGGTCGGCGGATGCTCCTCCAGGCGCATTTTGTGCAATCGGGAGAGGGGGCCGTTGTGGATCGAAGGGTCCGGCGGGGAGGCAGCCAGTACAAAGTGTCCGTGAAGCTATCAGAGTAGGCCCAACACTGCGCTGGGCCGCTTGTTATTCGTGGGCTGAAACTATGCTGAGTCACTTTGTATTCCTAGGCCAAAACAGCTTGAATGCTTGGTGTTCGTCCCCATGTATGCGTGAGCCCATGTACCGAAATTTGGCGTCGTTAAAGGAGTTGTTTTTCAAAAGGTTTCGTCAAATCTATCTTTGAGATTTACGTAATTTTGATCTGTTTTAACAATACAATAATTGTACTTTTAGATTCACCATGAAAATATTTCCATAGTATACAATCTAGTACTACATGTTATTGAAGTTAATAAATTGCATATAAATCATTGGTCAAAGGTAATTAGTTCGACCAAGAAATAGAGTTGAGTTGCTGCGGAGGAAGTATTATACGTTGCTGTTTGCCGCAGCAGGTTTGGTCCTTCATTCAAGCCGTAGCCATTTGTATAGGCGGCTGATGCGTCCGGGCGCACCGAGCTTACGTGCACGCCAGTCACCGAGGCGTTTTAAACGCGTGCAGCGCATGCGCATCTTTGAATTCAATTGGAACCGCTCCGCATCCCATCACCACTACTGCGCGCGCCCGTTAATGTGGACACATGTCACAAATGTGGAATGGTATGCACAGCCTTGGATATTCATACTGTATCCATAAATTTTTTTCCTCGTTTGGGTAGGAGTGGTTCCACTTCAATCTATGTGGATTGGAGAGTGTCCGGCCATCATACGACCTGGCGTAATGAAGATTTTTGAATCTGATATACTCATCTTTTTAATTATTATCGTTATGACCACAAGTTGCATTGTCTCAACCAAACACCACGTACAACAACAATGACTCAGCGGAATCAGGAACTGGCCAATTAAACTATTAAGTAAATGAAAGGGCCAATAAAATCATGACACTTAAGTAGGAGCACACATGGAAGCATTGAATGAGAGTATACAAGCCGTGTCCACACTCTAGTGACATGTGACAAAGTGCTCAGTCATCAATTGCGTTTAGTTTAACGTCGAAGTTTGATTGGAGATAGATCATCCATTTCTTTATGTCTTGGATCATCCAAATTAACGTTTGGTTGGATGGACTGGACGATCCAATTTTTTGTTGGTAGGTTGGATGAAACCTGATTGGATTATTGAATCATCAAAGTTGATAATTTGATAATATTATTCGTGCGCATTATGATGGATCGTGCACGCCAAGCGCCAAGTTTTTCGGATTTCTGAGCAAAGTTCGGACGTGGAGTTCGTGTGCTCATGCGTGCTGCAAGATTCGGTGCGCTCGCGTACGTGGAAATCATCATGGCAGGGTGGTACAGTCGCGGGAACCGTGCAGTGCGTCCTTGGCTATAAGATTTGGAGCGTGAACGTACGTGGCAACCATCTGGGCAGGGTTGCACGGAGACGGCTGTGTGGAAGGGCCACAGATATTTCGGTTTTGATGTTTGGGAACACGGTATTTTTGGAGTTTTAGAGCAATTAGCAATACCTTGGTATTTGAGATTACTATGGTATTTTTTAGAGAATGGTGTTTGTCAACCAAACAGTCCTATGTATTGCAAAATCGTGGTATTACAAAATTGTGTTACTGAAATACGTACTTTGGTATTGCCATGTCATTTTAAAAACTGTGGTTTCCAAAACTTTAGTATTGAAAAACTGTGCTCCCAAACACAGCCTAAAGCTTCACCGTGAACCACTGCGGATGGTCTTAAAGGCAGGCCCGACTCTGGGCCTAGCAGGTGGATAAAAATTTTCTGCGGCCCTGCCGCGCAATGTCGCTCGTGCGCCCCTGCCCCGCACGCCGTGCCATGGAAATCACGCTGAGATCCTTCGCTTTGCGCTGGGTTTGTTGTCTAGACACCGAAGGCTGGAAATCCCGCATGTCCCGCTGCCACGATTATGCGATTTTGATCGGACGGCGTGCGAGGCGAGGGCGCACGCGCGATGCTGTGCGGCAAGGTCGCAGAAATTTTGTGGGCTACTGCCTAGGGCGAAGCCGATGGGCGGGGATGGTCACGTCCTACTAATGTTTGTTCACTGCTTTGTCCAAAACATCAAATAAAAGAATAAGGAGGGAGTATTTATTAGATACAGTATAATATTACTAATGTTTTAATTTTCCATATGTGATGTTTTCCGATAAAAGGAGGAGTTTTTCATTAGTGCATGTACTGGAGTAGGACACATTGTTCATGAACATAAAATAAAAACATTTTTCATTAACATAAAAACAACACATATATTAAAAAACAAGAAAAAACACATAGAAAACAAAAGAAAAAACTACTACTCATCCTACTCTACTCGGAGGAGGACTTGTCCACCTCCGCCGCCGCCTCTGCCTCCGCCTCCGCCGCAACCGCCGGCGGAGCATCCTCCAACACCAGATCGAACTTCTTCCGGCTGACGGCCTCCACGAGTTGCTCGCGAAACCCCTCCCGGCCTCCTCACCGATCGTCTCATAGAGGCAGTCGAGACGAGCGGCAACAAAGCCTAACCCGAAGATGTAGTAGCTGATGGAGTCCATGCTGGCGTGGTGGGGAAGGACACCAAGTCCCAGTCGGCGACGCGAGTGAGATGTATTGTGAAATACATCCTGCGCCATTTTGTCGAGCGCTTTTGCTTGCACGTCGGCGGCGAACAGGCTGCCGGTGACCTCCTTAAGCTTGCCGTCGAGTTTGTCGATGCTTTCCTCCATGAGGCGGACAGTCTCATCATAGTCAGACAGTAGAGGTGCAGGTGCCGTGGGCGGAGACGGGAGTGGAGGAGGTGCGGGCGCCGCGGGCGGAGACGGGAGTGGAGGAGGTGTGGGCGCCGCCTCCAGTTCCACCGGCCTTGGCGGCAACGGAAATAGAGAAGGATGTTCAGAGGACTTCGATGACCTGGAGCGCTTCGGTGCTGGGCTACCCATTTGTGCGGCGACGGAGGTGCGAACTAAGAGAGAGTGGTGGTCAACGGTGGTGCGGCGGAGAAGCAAGAGGAGAAGTTTGGAGGCTAAAATCGATCGAGAGGTGCGGCAGAGAAGAAGAGGAAGGTGTGCCTTTATAGCGGCTCGTCGTCTAAGCGCGTGAGTGGAGATGATCGGACGCTTCGAAAGTTGTGATTTTCAATCGTTGGTCAGAGTTACTCCAAACTGCAGTTTGCCTCCTCTCGGTTATCACAAGTGTGTTCATTTGTTCCTAAACTTAGAACACGTAGTGACTAGCGCCTACGCCTGTTGTTTGTTCAAAATACGAGTACAACGATACATAATGGCAGCATATGATCGATTAATTTGATGAACAACGTACGTACGTAGTGAGAGCTCTGTGCTTATTAGGCGATGGTAGTCCACATTCCATCCTCCTACCGTCGAGGGAACATCCTTGTGTCGAATTGGTTATCTCTATTGATGACAGGATAATATTCTTCATTAGTGTGGTAGTTAAACTGCCATATACTGTAGGTTGAGAGCATACACACATGCATGGTAGAGAATATGATAAATATCGAAATATATATACATGGTAGGAAATATTATTCTATTCTTGGAATACATGTTTGGGACGTAGCATATGTACGTCTAACATACATGTGAAAGACCTCGATCATGTTTGCTGACGTTATGTGTGTTCTCTTTTTTGTTAAGAGATCGTCATGTTTGAGGCTCGTTGATCATGTTTGGGGTGTAGCATGAATGGAAAACTAACATGCATGTGAAAGACCTCGATGCATGTGAAATAACATGCATGTTTTTAAAAGCAAGATACAGTGTTTCCTCAAGAAAAAATAATGTTTCCTCAAGAAAAAAATAATTTTATGAGAGATTGGGCACACAAGAACAAAAGCTAGAACTTGAGCGATGGACCTACGAATTCCATATGCCGGGATGATCAACAGCAGCCTATCCGCAAACTCGATGGTAAGATCAGTAGTCGCCGGAGAGCAGCTTGCGACCGACCTTGAAGGAGACGAAGGCGTCGATGCACGCATAGCTGATCTGCTCGTCGGAGAGATTGTACGCGTCCCAGATGCTCATCCTCACCCCGTAAGGCTTCTCCATGTCGGCGCTCATCACGGCGTTCGCGATGTGCTTCAGCCCCGCGCTGCGGAGGCTCGGGCGATCCATCTCCTCCACCTCGAGCTCGGTCAGGTCCACCGTTTTGGCCGCCTTCAGCTGCCAGTCCTTCCAAAGTCTGTCGACGTCACCCTCCACGCCGACGCCGACGAAGCGGTAGTCGGAATCGCCGAGGAAATCTTCCAGCTCATCGGGGAAGTAGTCATCATGGATGACCTGGAAGATGAGGCATCGGTGGCCGACGCAGAGCTGCAGAACGGTGATGGGGTTCTGGTCGGTGGAGTAGCTGGGGCGCCACTCGACGTCGTGCCCGACGATGAGCTTGTTAACGCTTGGTTCATTGCTTTATCTTACCGCATCTAGGCCCGATATCATGTTTAGTGTATGCTTGTGTGCTCGCTTTCAAGTGGCACCTAAAGAATCGCATCGGAAAGCAGTCTTTAGGATACTTCGGTATCTCAAGCATACCCCAAGTGTAGGCCTGTGGTATCCTAAAGGTGCTAAATTCCATCTCTTGGGTTACTCGGATTCGGACTTTGCCGGATGCCGTGTGTATCGCAAGAGTACCTCCGGTGGGTGCCACCTGCTTGGGCGTTCCCTAGTATCTTGGTCTAGCATGAAGCAAAATTTCGTTGCTTTGTCCACGGCGAAACCGGAATATATAGTGGTCGGTGCATGTTGTTCCCAAATTCTCTATATGAAGCAAACCCTTTTGGACTTTGGTATTAAACTTGGTTGTGTGCCTCTCCTTTGTGACAATGAAAGTGCGGTTAAGATTGCTAAAAACCCCGTTCAACACTCCTGCACTAAGCACATTGATATACGCCATCATTTCTTGCGGGGCCATGAAGCTAAGGGAGACATCTCCTTGTGAGGTGTTAGGTCCGAAGAACAATTGGCGAATATCTTCACTAAACCACTTGATGAGAAAACTTTTTCTAGACTAAGAAGTGAATTAAATGTGCTAGATGCATCGAACGTCACGTAAGTTGCCATGATCATGTAAGAATGCATCACATATAGGTCTTGTCTAACTTTCAAAGGATAGGGGTGAGCAAGGGTTAGCTTGGGATGGAGGTTCTTTTGGGTTCCCCAAGGCTTGGAGAGTGAAACTCCTTGAAGAAGCCTTTGAAAGGTTCAAATTTGGCAAGATAGATTTGCTTTATGTCTTGCATGATGCCTGCCATATAGAATTGCACTCACGTTTAATTTCTTGCATTATAAATTGTTTGGCATTGCATACGGTAGATTGTCACAAAGAGGAACCCACTTCATGAGAAAGAGACTTGTTTGAAATGCAATATGTCAACTCATATGATGTGGAAAGAACAATGTGTTCGGTGCGTTAATGCCTAAAGGAACATGCTTTAAAGAGATAGAAGTATTCATCCTCTAGCTCACAAAGCATGGGCCTTACATTTTATTTGGATTTTTCTTCCTTTATTTTTCGGTGTTCTATTTGATTTAGGGCTTAGGCAAGTTATTGGCAACTAGTCTTTTTGAGGAGTAAGGGGTTGCCCTAAAAGTCCTAAGACATGTGTTTCCCATTGTTTGTTTGTTTGAGTCAAAGGACATATATGGGATGTTGCTGTCTTGTAGTCATCGGATTATCCGATCCTTAGGGCAGAACCTTCATCGGATCAGTTTGTGCTTAAATTCAAGGGTCAGCTCAGTCATAAAGTCAAATCCACCGATGAGTTCATTCTGAGAAACATCGGAGCATCCGATGTGCACATTTCTTGAGTTGTGCCAAAATCAACTGATGCTAATCCTTTCATCGTCGGAGCATCCAATGTCAATGGTGCTTCTGGAATACCCTTACTATACCATTCGATCGATGCTCCTCTCATCTTACATCGGTTCATCCGATGTGAAATTTTGAGCTAGGGTTCGGGCCCCACCTATTTAGCGCACCGCTTCATTTTCTCTCTCTCTGACCTGACACCTCCTCTCCGCCACCAACGCTCCGCCACCTCACCTCCGTTGCCGCCGCTCCGCTCTCTGGCCGCCACCACCCTGCCACCATCCTCCGGCCGCCGCACTCCTCGCTGCACTTCTGCCCACCAGCCGCCACCACTCCACTCCACGCGCACAGCCACCGCTTCATCTTCGCCGCTAGGGTTCGCCCAGCCGCGACGATCTTTGCGTCGCCGTCTCGTGCGCCCGAGCTCGTTGTCCCGCGTGCTCATCTTCACCGTCATCATGGGCCCTGACAAGAAGGGAAAAGGCAAGGCCATTGAGGAGCCAGCAGCTAAAAGCAGAAGCTGTCGAAGGAGGAGAAGAAAGCTCTGATGGTCGCTCGCGCTGCTGAGAAGCAAGAGTGTGGCCGAGAAGTATCGCTGAGGATCCAGGAGGCCCGACAGAGGCAGCCTTCGGTGCCTGAGGAGCCAGAGGAGGAAGAGGAGCCTGTAGTGCCACTTGTTCGCCGACGCTAAGTCAGGACCCGTGGGAGTCATCCAGCTGCAGCCCCAAGACCGAGACCCTCTACTGCTGACCTTCGGGAGGACAGGGTGGCCCAAAGAGCCGTCTATGAGATGGACACCAACGTCAGTGTTGGTGAGGGTGCCCGCCTGACAGACTACAGGAAGTTGAAGGCCAAGCAGCTCAGGAAGCTCAGATGGAGCATTTTACTTGAGGAGTGGTTCCCGCAGCCCACAGAGTCACTTGTGGACAGCCGCTTCTGGACCCTGACACAGGCATCGCTGTACGAGACTTACAGACGTCGGGGCCATAAGCTCTTCCAGCATAACTTTCTTGACTGGGATCAGATTGCACTTGCAGCTGGGACAGAGATTCGCCCTTACTTTGAGAGGTACAGAGGGCTTGTGGAGCTGATGTCTTACCAACGGGGTGCCTATGTGGAGGACTGGGTCCGAGTGTTCTATGCCACACTCTACATTTTCGAGAGTCGCATATCCATTGACTTCATGTTTATGCGCCAGCATCACCATCTGACCAGGCAGACATTGGGACAGCTACTAGGAGTGGATCTCCATGACACCTGCCTGCATGAGAGAGTATATGGACAGGCTGACCCACCGAGGAGGCAACTCACTGGAGGTGTGGCACCACCATTTGAGGATATACAATTACTATTCGCTCAGCCCTTCTCTCCAGACTAGCCGAGGGTACTGGCTCCACTCACTCCAGCTGCACGCACTGTGCACCCTGCCTTGCACCGCACACTTCTGCCGAGGTTCAGATAACTTGAGGGGTTTACCAGTCTGTAGCAGACACTCCTGTTCTATGTCATGAACGGGATTGAGTTCGACATTGTGGATATCCTTATCTGTGAGATGGAGGATGTGATCACTGATGGAGTTGGGATGATGAGGCAGCTTGTGTTTGGTCACTAGATCAGTCACTTGCTATACTTGATAGCTCCAGAGGGGTCCGCCGTGCGTGATAGTCTCACCGACGAGAGCGTCACACGGTTCGGGCACTACCGTGCTCCCGCTTCTGGAGACTGCCGCCTTGGCCGTCCAGTTGAGTGTCAGGTTTGTGCTCGTCTATCTGAGGAAGATTGGTCAGACCTGGAGAAGGAAGTTGAGATACTAGCACAGGCTGAGGCTCAGGATGGGGATTTGTAGCACATCTGGTCCGAGAGTGACACTAGTGACAGTGCCGAGGAGTACTTCCCACCTCCTCCCTCACCCAGGAAGCACGACGCGGAGGCTGGAGGCTCGACTGCACCACCACCTACTCAACCTCCGGTGTCCGAGGCACATGTCTCTCAGCCATCTGAGCTCAGTTCTCTACTTCGGCAGATGGTTGAGCAGCAGCGCCTGGACCAGCTTGCAGCTGAGCAGGCTAGAGCTAAGCATTCTGCGCGTCTCTTGGAGCTCCAACAACAGCAGCAGGAGATGCAGCGACAGATTGCACACGAGAGGCGAGAGGACACTGACAGGCTCACTGGGCTGATTCATCAGATGCACCAGCGTTCTCTTGACCAGAAGCAGCAGACGCAATAGACGATGATGGGCATCCTGGGGTTGATCACCAACCTCTACACTCAGACCGGGATTGCCCTACCGTCTCAGCTTCCGAGTCTAGCTCCAGGTCCGCCTGTCCTGGCTCCAGCTTCAGCACCAGTGCCGACTATGCCGATTCCGATGATCAGCATGTCACCACTGCTTGCTCCAGGCGCACCTATCCACTCTTCCCTGCCGGCTGCGACACTCTTCCAGCAGACTCCGGCGTCCGTTGTTAGTGCCCCGTTACCAGCAGTCCAGACTCAGCGGGCACTGACAGCAGCTCCCGCAGCACCGGTCTCCTCCACTCCAGCTTCGGCAGCAGAAGGCAGCAGCTCTGACGACAGCACCCCTGACGGCGACCAGTTCGTCATCGCCCCGAGAGCTCAGGATCCTTGGGCACTCGGCTTCCCTTTTTTGGTGTCTTGATGCCAAAGGGGGAGAAGAGTCAGGAGGAGGGATAGCTTTGTCCTAGGGGGAGTCCTAGTTTTAGGGGAAGTTTATCTTTTTGGGAGTCTTTTGTAATTTGGGAGATTTGCTGCTCTTTTGCTATTCTTGAGTATTCGTGTGCCTCTTAATTCTCTTTTGTGTTATTGATTACTTTTTGAGACTTCGAGTTTCGTATGATGGTTTTTGTACTTATTGCATATCCTCTTGAGTATCGTATTCTTAAATTCATTACTATTATGCTTTACTTGTTGTGTTGTCATCAATTACCGAAAAGGGGGAGATTGAAAGCATCTAGGCCCCCATGAGGTATGGTTTCGGTGATTAATCACAACCGTTGGATATTACTAATGAGTTTGTGGATGCAAGGTTTTTCATATCACTCATCACACTTAATGAAATCTATATGAATATCATCTACTGCTCGTTGGATATAATTGGAGACCCCTAAACAATCATTCTATAAGGTCAATCGATTTTTATGAAGATTAGAAGAAAAAGCTCATATGTCAAAATTATTCAACCAAAATTGACAGCACTCAAGACTTGGTAATCATCAGAAGAACATTTCAAACCAATGTCTAAGAGGTCACTCGAGCAAATTCCAAAAGAATTACTTAGAACAACATGAAGCAGGCAAAATCAACTCACCGGATCAATCGATGTATCCAAAAAACACTACATCGGTCGAGTTGGCTCTGAGCAGAAGAAAAAGACCTCAGAACTAACAACTCACTACATCATCCGATGATTAAGAAAGTGTTATGTCAGTCGATCAACACAGTAAGCAATTACCCTGGACCAAGTGTGACACCAGATCATCCGATGTACATCTAAAACACATCGGTCAATCACTCCAGTAAGCATTATTTCTGGACCAATTCTGGATGAAGTATCACTGGATCATCCGATGATGAGGCAAGTATTACATCGGTCGAACAACGGTCATATCTGACACAGTGACATCAGCTAATTTGGATTCGACCGATGACAACTAAAGGGGAAACATCGGATCATCCGGTGTTCGCAGAACAGTGATGTCAGCCTACTTTTCCAACGGCTATTTCGTGGAGGCTGGCTATTTATACCCCTTCAACCAGTCATTTCGATAAGTCTTGACAACCAGAGCTACTCTACACATTCTCAAGCATTCAAGACATTGAGCTACCACTTCCAAATCATTTACACCACTTATACACCAAGAGATAGGCTAGAACTTGCTAGAGATAGTGCTTGTGTGCTTCCATTCTTGGTGATTGGAGTCTCTAGTATAGTGAGAGATGTAAGGGAGTGTCTCTTGGTGATTGCATTCACCGTGTAAGAGTCGGTGATTGGAGAGAGTCTTCCGGAGCTTGCCAGGATGGTTGTGGAAGCCCGGAGGATCCAACTTGTACAAGGCTTGAGCTCCACCTTACCGAGGTTGGCGAACGGAGAAGTTTAGTGAAGATCCCTGGTCTCGGTGACTTGGGAGTGGCTATACCCTTTGGTGGGTGCAACAACGTGGATGTAGGAAGGTCTTGATGATCTTGCCGAACCACGAGATAAATCTTCGTGTCTTCGTGTCTCCTCGCGATTTTGCGCTTTCTTCCTCTTCCCTTGCACTTATGCATTTCATATACCGCAAAATTACTATTCACTTGAATGCATAGGTTGTTTGCATAGGGAATTGGGTTTTTAGTAATTAATTTTTTATTGCTCTAATTTTTGAAAAGAAGCCCAATTCACCCCCCCTCTTGGGCATTCGATCCTTACAGATGTATTGTCAAATACATCTCGCGCCATCTTTCGGAGAGCCCACTCCATGTCCGGGGGGGGGGAGTCCGGTCGGGGACGCTTCCCCTTGGCGTCCTTCGGCGGGCTTGGCGGCGGCGTTGTCTTGTCAGCCATGGTGTTCTTGGCGCGGTTTTGGAAAGAGAGGAAGAGTGGCTATGCGGAGAAGATGATGGCGTGCCTGGGTGATCTTATAGCGTAGACGAAATCCCATGCAGTAACTGCACTACGGTTACTGCAACTAAGTGGTGGGGCCTCTGCAGTACTACAGGTGCAGTAGAGGTGGCTGACATGTGGGTCCCACACCATGTGGGGCCCTCATGTCAGCCATCTCTACTGCACCTGCAGTACTGCAGGGGATTTGAACCCACTTGGGTGTTTGTCTCTCGACGCGCGCAGTAGTGGTGATGCGACGCGGAGCGGTTTCAATTGAATTCAAAGATGTGCATGCGATGCGCGCGTTTAAGGCGCCTCGGTGACTGGCACACACGTAAGCTCGATGCGCCCGGTCGCATCAGCCGCCTGTACAAATGGCTACGGCTTGAACGAAGGACCAAACCTTATGCGGCAAACAGCAACGTATAATACTTCCTCCGCCCCAACTCAACTCTTTTTTTTTTGGTCGAACTAATTACCTTTGACCAATGATTTATATGCAATTTATTAACTTCAATAACATGTAGTACTAGATTGTATATTATGGAAATATTTTCATGGTGAATCTAAAAGTACAATTCTTGTATTGTTAAAACAGATCAAAATTGCGTAAGTCTCAAAGATAGATTAGACAAAACCTAAGACTTCCCTTTGAAAAAGTTTTATACTTTACATTAGTTTTACATATGTAATATGCACATAGGATATATCACTAAATAGTTTTGTAAAAAAACATGGAGGAGAAATATGTATATCCCATATGCTACTACTACGTAAATTAGGGGTGGGCAAATAAACTGAGACCGAAAAACCGAAACCGATAAAACCGAGACCAGAACAGAAAAGACCGAAATATCGGGTATCGGGTACTTTTCGGGTAGCAAATATTAATAACTGAAAAATAAATGTCGGGTTCGGGTACCACTCTCGGGTAACTAAAATAACCGAATAGTTGGTCCATCAAATAATAAGTTAAATTATGCGTGCTAAACTATGAACAATTCAAATTTAGATATTTTATTGTCAAGTTGTGACGTGTGAAGTTGTTGGATTTAAACTTTTATTTTTTATTTTTCATTTGTCAATTTATAATAAATCACCTCGTGGGATTAAGTTTATCAATCATATTAAATTTGTGCAAACATGACATGTATATAATGTATAATTCGGATATATCAGGTAGGACCGAAGACCGAACTGGAATTTTGGTAACAAAAATGTTCGGGTACCTAATATTATTACAACAATTCGGGTAGTGATTTCAATAAATCGAATTTTGAAAAAGATCAAAATACCCGAACCAAAATATCGGGTAGATCGAATGCACACCCCTTAACGTAAATCTATCCGAAATAATAAGCTAGTTTGAGGATGAATGAAGTTGAGCTTGCGAGCTTGATGAGCACCGTCGTTGTTTTGAGCAGCGATTAATTTAAGGCATCATTAAATCTGGAGTAATTTTTCTAGATCATTTGGGGCCGCAAAATTAGTTAACACACGATATATGAGGAGAAAGATTAGGATATGCTACCTATTACTTGTGTTAAATAATCCCACGCCGTGGAAAACATATATCCGACACTTCATTCTGGTCGCCAGGATCATTCTGCCCTAGGGATGAAAACGGTACGGCAAATTCCCGAACCGTCCGAGGCCGTTTTCAAAAATTTCCTATGAGATTACAATTTTTGACAATTTCTGAAATTTTTGATCCGATTACCATTTTTATCGGACATTGAAATTTGGTAAACGCATTGGAAACGATTTGGACTGATTTCCGACCGAATTGTCGGAATACCATATTTTAATGGAAAATTTCTAAACAATAACCGAATACTTTCCAAATAGTAGGTTGGGTCTAATGGGCTGACATGTACTCTCTCCGTCCCTTGGAATAGAGGATTTTTAAAGGAAACTTCAAAGGAATTCATTCCTACATTGTGCTTATGTCACATGTGTTTGGAACACAGGAATCATATTTCATTTCCTGTAGAAAGACTTCCTTTCCTATGCAAAATGGAGGAATCAAATAATCCAATCCAGGTTCTTTGTGGTCTGCTGGTTGGCTATGGAGGGAATATATAGGGTCCTAAAAGTCAAATTAACTAACCTAATGATTTGCATGGAATAATTATTTCTTTTTTTGAAACAAGGGAATAATTATTTCTGAGCTACTGCAATTCAATAGACGTTTTGATGTTAGAAATATAGGAATGAAGTTGTTTATGAAGCAATCTGGTAGTTTATTTTGGCAAGAATTTATGACTTTGATTTATGTATTACAAATAATGATAGTTAAGATTCTAAAGAATGTTGTTTATAGTTGCTCACTTTCTTCGTTCCTGCATTTTGTCTATTCCTATGTTTTTTCCAATTCCTGTGATTTGGATTCCTACGTTCCAAACGGGGCCGTAGTAAATATCGCTTTGTAGTTTATTTTTGAACTACAAAGCGACAAGTATTTAGAGACGGAGGGAGTAATAAGCTCAGTTCTTTAAATTTTCTATTCAGACACCAGTTTGAATAAGGAGTTGTCAAAGGTAATAAGCTCAATTCCGACCGTTTTCATCCCTATTCTGCCGCAAGTCATCTGGGGCAGCAGGCAGAGGACCTTGATGATCCAGATAAGGACCAGGCAAGAAATCATTGGTCAAAGGTATGTTTGACCAAAGCTAAAAACAGAGTTGAGTTGGGGCAGAGGGAGGAGTACTTTTTACAGACCGCTTTGCAGGCCTCGCTGGGGGCGATCTCCTGCCTGCTGACAACTCCAGCTGCTAAAGTAGAGTATAGTTGCACTTTAGAAGTCGTAACCCTAGTTTCGCAAGTAGCGTTCCAAACGGTGCACTTTAGAAGCCATAACCATCACTGCGCGCGTCTCATCGTCTTCTCCGTGCGTACTAATAAAGACACACCATCCACTTCTCCGCAACACACACAGGCCATCCTCTTCTCTGCGCGTAATCTTCCTCTTCGTCTCCGTCGCGCGCGCCCTCACTGGTTCCCTTCGAAACCCATGGAGTTCCCCTTGCCGCACGATATTGCGGTCCTGATCGTGGGGTGGGTCACTGCAACCTCCCCGCAGCCCATGGACGACCTCTCTAGTCTGCGCGCCACCTGCAAGGCCATGCACGCGGATTGCGCCGTGGGCAGGCGCGTGGCGCTGGAGCGGGTGAGCATCTGGAAGTATAACAGGAGCTACGACCGCCTCATGGAGCGCCTGGCAATCATTGACAACCCTCATGCATGCTACGTCACCGGGTTTGACCTCGTCTTCCTGCACGGTCGCGCGCAGCCGGGCACCCAGTTCTTTGCCCGGGCGGCCACATGGTGGCGGCCTACGTCCTCGCCATGCTCCGCTACGACGCCGACCGTGGGGCCAGCGACACCTTCGAGTATATGCGGCAGGTCGAAGGTGAGGCCCACGTCGGCTACAACGCGGCCGGGTTCGTCGCCATGAAGTGGACCAACAAGGAGTGCTGTCGGTGTCGGCGTGAAGCCATGAATAGTATCGATGATGTCGCCTGGAGGTTCCTGGGCAGGCCTCATCCAGAAGCGCGCCGGTGGCGGTGCCCAACATTGATGATGACGCTTGGGACTGCTTAATAGGGGGGAATCAGGGAAATGCCCACTGCGGCACACCTACGTGGGAGGAGTGGAGAGTCTTCTGTATAGAGAACTGTAGGATTAAGCACGAGCATGACCTGTTCTGCCGGATGGCATTGTACTATATGGGTTATATTCCCTCCATTCTCGTTTGGATGCAGCGCTAGTTCTCCCAACACCAATTAAAAGAGAACAGAGGGAGTATATAAAATAGACTTGTACTAGTATATGTGTTTCCCCTATGCCCGCTCGTCTCTGATGAATGTTGCACTTGTTATGTTTCCCTTATGCGCGCTCATCTTATGTTTAGCCCCGTTTGCATCAAAGGAAACTCACGGGACAGTTTAAAGAAATGGATTCTTTCGGAAATGGATACATTCAATCATACAGTAGTTTTTTTTAACGAAGGAAATCAGTGTTCCCTTCTCTTTGTTCATTGTCTCCACTTTTCATTCCAGTCATCGCTAATCGACAGAACTAGCTGTTACATAATCCCCAATAAAGACAAAATAAACTAATTGGCACATCTAGTCCGCAGCACTTCCCTTGAAGCAGTGGTAATAACTTCTGGCTGCGTATAGGAGTAGTGGTAATGATTACACCGCGTATAGGGGCATAGGGCCAGTGGTACGTTGGAGTTCTACCTATCTTTTTCTAACATTTTTCTCGTCCTTTATTTTCTTTTCTCTCTTTTGATTGTCTTCACTTTTCTTTCCAGTCGTCGCTACCTGTTAGTACTGTATACTACTTTACATACCGCTTTGCAGGCCTCGCTGCGGGCGATCTCCTGGCACCTCTGGCGTATAAAGTATCGTACATGCAACTTTACAAATGGGCTTACTCGAACTTTTCGAGCTTGAGCTCATCAAGCTGGAAGTACTCAACTTCATCCTCAAACTTTCAATCAAAACTAAGTTTGGTCCTTCAACTTTCAAATGGGTCAATTATTTAGTCCATCAACTTCAAAAAACCGTTTCACTTTCATCCTTACTCTGAGTTGGACATCCACACAATGGCATGCCACATAAGATAGTTAATGTGTTTTTAACCCTGTTAATTTGTGATAGAAGTTTGTTTTATTTAAATGTTTAAAGTATGCATCATTATATGCATGTAAACTCTTTCTCATGTTGAAGCAAGCAGGCAAGAGTTTAAGAAACAATTTGAATGGATCCTATAGTTGGATAGCTGGGAAGTACAACCGTCGCATCAAAACAAACGGTGGATGCAACCTTTACTGCACGCATGCAGCAAAATATCGCTACGTTAGGCGATCCTGGTCCAGGCAGGTGTATGCTCTGATTCCTGTCCTCCAACTCCATCTAGGCTTCCGATGATGCAGGCGGTTCACCACCAGACTGTAGAAAGGATAAGCACGCACACATGTAACAGTCATTGTTGACTACGTTGGTCTAACGTCATTGTTTGACTGCTTAGGCCTACGTTTAGTCATTAACGCTAGCTTTTGAATCTGTGCAGTACAAAGGGTTTTGATTTCGTTTCACACTACACTAGCTAGCCTATATAAAGTGTATCTGTGTTCAATGATGAATACACAACAAACATTCTCCATACAGAATGAAACTTGCATGCCGCTTTCTTCTGCCGGAGGTTCGAAGGAAACTACACGGCTGGTCGGGTACACGTACGGTACGGGTGTGCACTGGTGTACCTTAACCCCCCGTACGTCATCCGTCCCCGATGGTTGTTGGGAAGAGCTTTACAGGTATGCTCTGATTCCATACCTCTTACTCCATATCTAGGTTTCCAATGACGCAGGCGGTTCACCACCAGGCAAACCAAAAAAGGTTGAGCGGCATGCATGTTTTTTGATGAAAAACTGACTGCGGCCCGCTGATTGCGGCCAGCTGACGCATCCATCTCTAGTTTTTTTTTTGACACTCTCGCTGACGTGTAATCATATTATTTGTTGTTAAGGTATGGTAGTTAAACTAAGCATTAATAAAGGGACCAATAACATTTTGACACATCAGCGGGATGACGCATGGGAGGACAGAACGGGAGGGACACGGCTTGCAGCCAGTTTGTCATCAAGGAATTTGCATGCCGCACTCATCACCGAGGCTTTGCTGGTTTGGCTGGTGGTGAACCGCATGCGTCATTGGAAACCTAGATGTAGTCAGAGGACAGGAATCAGAACATACCTGCAGGGGTCTTCCAAGCACCACCGGGGACGCACGATAGGGGTTAAAGTACACACCAGCACACCCGAACTGTACATATGTGCCGGTGTAGATGAACGGCGTTCTGACTGTGGAAGCACCTGCATGGCTTCCGTTGGAAGGTGACCGACTCGTGGAAGATGTGCGAGGTTGACTACGCCAACATTATTTGTGTGAAGGTATGGTAGTTAAAATAAGCATTAATAAAGGGACCAATAACATTTTGACACATCAGCGAGATGATGCATGGGAGGAAAGAACGGGAGGGACACGACTTGTATACTCCCATTCAGGGACACGGCTTGTATACTCCCATTCAGTGCTTCCATGGGTGCTCCTACTACTTAAGTGTCATGATTTTATTGGCCCTTTCATTTACCTAACATAATGCATGATTTAACTTCAACCAATTAGATGATGACACATATACGGGAGTACGCATGGAAGCACAAACGGGAGCACCAAAGTTGCATCCAAACGGGAGGACACGACTTGTAAACTCCCATTCAGTGCTTCCATCCGTGCTCCTACTTAAGTGTCATGATTTTATTTGCCCTTTCATTTACCTAACATAATACCTGATTTAACTTCAGCCAATTAGATGATGACACATAAGCGGGAGTACGCATGGAAGCACAAACGGGAGCACCGAAGTTGCATTCGAACGGGAGGACACAGATTGTATACTCCCGTTCAGTGCTTTCATGTGTGCTCCTACTTAAGTCTCATGATTTTATTGGCCCTTTCATTTACCTAACATAATGCCTGATTTAACTTCAACCTATTAGATGATGACACATAAGCTGGAGTACGCATGGAAGCACAAACGGGAGCACCGAAATTGCATCCGAACGGGAGTACACAACTTGTATACTCCCATTCAGTGCTTTCATGCGTGCTCCTACTTAAGTCTCATGATTTTATTGGCCCTTTCATTTACCTACCATAATGTCTGATTTAACTTCAACCAATTAGATGATGACACATAAGCGGGAGTACGCATGGAAGCACAAACTGGAGCACCGAAGTTGCATCCCTAGAGTGTACGCACAAATGACAAATGCACGGCCTCAACACCGGGTTTTGGGTGCATCGGGGACTAACCACATGACCCGACCAAACACTCACGTAATTACCATACACCTGCAAGAGCAACCATCTGGCCGCATCCACCAATGCATCCCGACCCTGCGAAAGGATGACGAGCAGCGGCAGGTGAACACGTTGCAGCAGCGGCGCAATGGAAAACGGTGGCAGCGGAGGCGGAGGCTACGGCGGAGGTGGACAAGTCCTCCTCCAAGTAGAGTAGGATGAGTAGTAGTTTTTTCTTTTGTTTAAAATGTGTTTTTTTCTTGTTTGTAATATATGTGTTGTTTTTATGTTAATAAAAAATGTTTTTTATTTTATGTTCATGAACAATGTGTCCTACTCCAGTACATGCACTAACGAAAAACTCCTCCTTTTATCGAAAAACATCACATATGGAAAATTAACACATTAGTAATATTATAATGCATCTAATAAATACTCCCTCCTTATTCTTTTATTTGACGTTTTGGACAAAGCATTGAACTAACATTAGTAGGACGTGACCACCCTCACCCACCGGCCTGGCCCTATGCAGTAGCCCATAATTTTTTTGTGACCCTGCCGCACAGCATCGCGTGTTCGCCACCGCCTCGCACGCCGTCCAATCAAAATCGCATAATCGTGGCACCGGGACACGCGGGATTGCCATCCTTCAGTGTCCAGACAACAAACCCAGCGCGAAGCGAGGGATCTCAACGGGATTTCCATGGGACGGTGTGCAGGGCGGGGGCGCACGCGCGACGTTGTGTGGCAGGGCCGCAGAAAATTTATTTCCGTTCAGCTTGCCGCGGAAGGTGAACGACTCGCGAAAGCTGTGCGAGGTCGACTACGCCAACTTCCAGGTATGTCGCCAACCGCTGCCATCGTTTTCCATTGCGCCGCCGCTGCATGGTGTTCACATGCCGCTGCTCGTCATCCTTTTGCAGGGTTGGGATGCGTTGGTGGCCCATTTCTCCAAGTCATGCTTCGACTGCGAAACCGAGGAGTTCCCGCCAGTGTGGTTTAGCTCGCTGCAGAAGGTGAACGACTCGGGGAATATGTGCGAGGTCGACTACGCCAACATCCAGGTACGTCGCTGTCCGCTGCCACCATTTTCCATTGCACCGCCACTGCATGGTGTTCACCTGCCGCTACTCATCATCCTTTTGCATGGTCGGGATGCGTTGGTGGGCCATTTCTCCAAGTCATGCTTCGACTGCGAAACCGAGGATTTCCTGCCAGTGTGGTTCAGCTCGCCGCGGAAGGTGAACGACTCACGGAAGATGTGTGAGGATGACTACGCCAAAATCCAGGTACGTTGCCGTCCGCTGCCACCGTTTTCCATTGCACCGCCGCTGCATGGTGTTCACCTATCGTTCCTCGTCATCCTTTTGCAGGGTCGGGATGCGTTGGTGGCCCATTTCTCCAAGTCATGCTTCGACTGCGAAACTGAGGAGTTCCTGCCAGTGTGGTTCAGCTCGCCGCGGAAGGTGAACGACTCGCGGAAGATGTGCGAGGTTGACTACGCCAACATCCAGGTACGTTGCCGTCTGCTGCCACCGTTTTCCATTGCGCCGCCGCTGCATGTTGTTCACCTGCCGCTGCTCGTCATCCTTTCGCAGGGTCGGGATGCGTTGGTGGCCCATTTCTCCAAGTCATGCTTCGACTGCGAAACCGAGGAGTTCCTGCTAGTGTGGTTCAGCTCGCCACGGAAGGTGAACAACTCATGGAAGATGTGCGAGGTCGACTACGCCAACATCCAGGTACGTCGCCGTCCACTGCCACCGTTTTCCATTGCGCCATAGCTGCATGGTGTTCACTTGCCGCTGATCGTCATCCTTTCGCAGGGTCGAGATGCGTTGGTGGCCCATTTCTCCAAGTCATGCTTCGACTGTGAAACCGAAGAGTTCCTGCCAGTGTGGTTCAGCTTGCCGCGGAAGGTGAAGGACTCGCGGAAGATGTGCGATGTCGACTACGCCAACATCCAGGTACGTCGCCGTCTGCTACCACCGTTTTCCATTGTGCCGCCGCTGCATGGTGTTCACCTACCGCTGCTCGTCATCCTTTCGCAGGGTCCGAATGCGTTGGTGGCCCATTTCTCAGAGTCAAGCTTTGACTGCGAAACCGAGGAGTTCCTACCAGTGTGGTTCAGCTCGCCGCAGAAGGAGAACGACTCGCGGAAAATGCGCGAGGTCGACTACGCCAACATCCAGGTACGTCACCGTCCGCTGCCACCATTTTCCATTGTGCCGCCGCTGCATGGTGTTCACCTGCCGCTGCTCGTCATCCTTTCACAGGGTCGAGATGCGTTGGTGGCCCATTTCTCCAAGTCATTCCTCGACTGCGAAACCGAGGAGTTCCTGCCAGTGTGGTTCAGCTTGCCGCGGAAGGTGAACGACTCGCGGAAGATGAGCGAGGTCAACTACACCAACATGCAGGTATGTCGCCGTCCGCTGCCACCGTTTTCCATTGTGCCGCCACTGCATGGTGTTCACCTACCGCTGCTCGTCATCCTTTCGTAGGGTCGGGATGCGTTGGTGTCCCATTTCTCCAAGTCATTCTTCGACTGCGAAACCGAGGAGTTCCTGCCAGTGTGGTTCAGCTCGCCGCGGAAGGTGAACGACTCGTGGAAGATGTGCAGGGTCGACTACGCCAACATCCTGGTACGTCACCGTCCGCTGCCACCGTTTTCCATTGCGCCGCTGCTGCATGGTGCTCACCTGCCGCTGCTCGTCCTCCTTTCGCAGGGTCGGGATGCATTGGTGGCCGAAAGAAGTTCGATCTGGTGTCGGAGGATGCTCCGCCGGCGGTTGCAGCGGAGGCGGAGGCGGAGGCGCCGTCGGTGGATGCGGAGGCGCCGCCGGCGGAGGTGGACAAGTCCTCCTCCGAGTAGAGTAGGATGAGTAGTAGTTTTTTCTTTTGTTTTCTATGTGTTTTTTCTTTTTTGTAATATATGTGTTTTTTATGTTAATGAAAAATGTTTTTTATTTTATGTTCATGAACAATGTGTCCTACTCCAGTACATGCACTAACGAAAAACTCCTCCTTTTATCAAAAAACATCGCATCTGGAAAATTAACACATTAGTAATATTATACTGTATCTAATAAATACTCCCTGCTTATTTTTTTTTATTTGACGTTTTGGACAGAGCATTGAACTAACATTAGTAGGACGTGACCACCCCACTCACCGGCCTGGCCCTAGGCAGTAGCCCACAAAATTTTTGCAACCCTGCCGCACCGCATCGGGCGTGCGCCCCCGCCTTGCACGCCGTCCGATCAAAATCGCATAATCGTTGCAGCGGGACACGCGGGATTTCCATCCTCTGGTGTCCAGACAACAAACCCAGCGCGAAGCGAAAGATCTCAGCGGGATTTCCATGGGACGGTGTGCGGGGCAGGGGCGCATGCGCGATGTTGTGCGGCAGGGCCGCAGAAATTTATTTCCGCCCGCCTAGGCCCAGAGACGGGCCTACCTTTAAGACCATCCGCAGTGGTTCATGGTAAAGCTTTAGGCTGTGTTTGGTAGCATAGTTCTTCAATACTGAAGTTTTGGAAGCCAAAGTTTTTAAAATGACATGGCAATACCAAAGTACATTTTTCAGTAACACAATTTTGTAATACCACGATTTTGCAATACATAGGACCGTTTGGTTGACAAACACCATTCTGTAAAAAATACCATGGTAATCTCAAATACCAAGGTATGGCTAATTGCTCTAAAACTCCAAAAATATTGTGTTCCCAAACACCAAAATCGGATTCTCTGCGGCCCTTCCGCATAGTCGTCTCTGTGCGACCCTGCCCAGATGGTTGCCACGTACGTTCACACTCCAAATCTTACAGCCAAGGGCGCACTGCATGGTTCCCGCGACTGTACCACCCTACCCTGATGATTGCCATGTACGCGAGCGCACCGAATCTTGCAGCGCGCACGGGCACACGAACTCCACGTCTGAACTTTGCTCGGCGATCTGAAAAACTCGGCGCTCAGCGTGCACGATCCATCATCATGCACACGAATAATATTATGAAATTGTCAACTTTGATGATTCAATAATCCAATCAAGTTTCATCCAACCTACCAACAAAAAATTTGATCGTCCAGTCCATCCAACCAAACGTTAATTTGGATGATCCAAGACATAAAGAAATGGTTGATCTATCTCCAATCGAACTTCGACGTCAAACCAAACGCAATTGATAACTGAGCACCTTGTCACATGTCACTAACCACATGACCCGACCAAACACTCACGTAATTACCATACACCTGCAAGAGCAACTACCTGGTTGCATCCTTCGCGTACGAATGGCAATGCCGACCAACTTATACTTTTTGTTCTAGGTACAAATAATTTTCCTTGTCCATGAGCCAATAAACAAGCTCTTCTCATGCGGCTTTTGTAGTTAAAAAATGAACTACGACAAAGCGACAAGTTCATGGAGACGGGAGGAGTACATATGATCATCGACGTCTATATATATATATATATATATATATATATATATATATATATATATATATATATATATATATATATATATATATATATATATATATATATATATATATATATAACATGTTACTTGTCACACGCCAAACATGATGGACGAGCCTCAAACTATATATGACGATATTTCAACAAAAAACAGAGAAAACACGTAATAATGTTGTCATCAAACATGATCGTCGCGAGGTTTTCAAGTGCATATGTTACTTGTCCATGCATGCTTGCTACACCCCAAACATGATCAACGAGTCTCAAATATAACGATCTTTCAACAAAATTAGAAAACACCTAATGTCATCAAACATGCATGATCGAGGTCTTTTGCATGTCAAACTGAGAAAACATGAACGAGGGTTTGTGATATATATATATATATATATATATATATATATATATATATATATATATATATATATATATATATATATATATATATATATATATATATATATGTGTGTGTGTGTGTGTGTGTGTGTGTGTGTGTGTGTGTGTGTGTGTGTGTGTGTGTGTGTTAATGAATGCATGAATGTGTGGTGTGTTCATCGTCTTGTACTTTTTTCTTGTGTTTTCTGACAATCTTTCAGCTATATATATATATATATATATATATATATGTCGGTACCCTGAGTACCGTATACCCCTTGAGATTGCAAAGATCTCAAGGAAATGACATCTACTTGATTTGAAGACCTTCGGAGGCCCACATGTCAGACATAACCGGACCCGCTTCCCCAACATGGTTAGTCCCAGGGTCGCCACGTGTACCATCAAACCGGAGCTACTGACCACAAGGGGGAAGCTCCAGGATATGTACCATAACGGCACCCCAGGACCTAACCCCAGATCGAGGGAAGCTCCGGAACTGACACGTGTCTGGTGGCACTGGACCTATCTGTTCCCCACAGTATGCTCCGGAGCTGCCACGTGTCCAACCGTCGGATCTTCAGCCTCAAACCACCAGTAGACTCCACAACAGTTCCGGATCTTCAAAGGGGAATCAAGGACTCCAAGAACCGATTAAGTGTCATTAATACTATGTTAATGACACACGATCGAACGACCATTATTACCAGTAACGGCGTTGTCAAAGCCCGTAACTCGGTCATTAAAAGTAATTAAGTGCATCAAATGTGTATTAATATTAGTAGCCGCCGGGGCCACATGTCGGGCCAGGCCAACTTGTAACGGCCTGTCTTTGTACTATAAACTGACAGGCCGATGATACATAGAGAAGATCTGATATCATCTGAGCGGATCTGATCTGGTCTGATCGGCTCACACGCGCTCTCAACTCACGTCACCTGAGTTGAGTTTATACATCCAATACAACACCAACACACCCTGTGAAGTAGGGTATTACGCTCAGGCGACCCGAACAACGTAAATCTTTGTGTCTCCTGTGTCATTTTACATTTCACCTTCTTGAATCTCCGCGCGCCCACACCGAACTTCGAACTCCGCAAACACTTTTAGTAGTGTCGAGAGATCTGCCGGATCAAAACCACCGACAGTTGGCGCGCCAGGTAGGGGCGCCTAATATTTCAAGAATGGTGAACTCAGCTGCTGAATCATCCAATGGTCATCCCGCTGTTCAAGCTGCTGGGGGCAATCCCTCCAATATGCAGCCACCAGCAGGAACCTTAGTCCCAGCAGGAGTCACACTTCCACCACCGCCGCCTCCACCAGCAAATCAAGCTGGGCAGCGCGATGGTGCACCGGCGTCAATCAATGCGTCGGCGAATCATGACAACCTGGAACACGTGCTCCATGCAGCACGTGCTCTCCTTCAGTGCCCACCACCTCTGGATGCATCCCGGGATGCAATGGAGCAGTGGAGGGCCGATGTGGAACACTTGGTTGCAGCAGCAGCCGACCGCATCAGTAACCAGGGTCCTCCTCCTTCAGGACGGGCCCCGTCGCAGCGACGGACCTTGTCTGGCAGACTTGGTCCGCACGTTTCCAACAACAAGAGATGTGCTGCGCGACAGCAAGTGACGTCGTTGCCCTCCGGGGCGCGACGCACTCACACGGTATCAAGGCTTTCAACTCATGACCTCCGGGTGGAGCTTGATCGCCGATACCGTCAACAAGACGGCCGAGTCCATATCGAGAGTGCTCGTGAAAGACGAGAAGCTCAGGACATTCCTGCTCCTGAAGGAGTAGGAGGAGGCTGTTCAGCCCTGGCCATGCATCTGCGTATGGTCAGGTGGCCACAGAAATTCCAGCCTCACCTGCCGGAGAAGTTTGACAGGACCGTTAATCCCATCGAATTTCTTCAGATTTACTCCACTGCTATCATGGCAGCTAGAGGAAATGAGGCCGTAATGGCCAACTATTTTCCAGTGGCTTTAACTGGGACCGCCCGGTCCTGGTTTATGGGCCTTCCACCCAACTCCATCAACAGTTTGGAGGAGTTGTGCCGACAGCTCACCGCCAACTTCGGGAGTTCATACACCTAACCAGGCACTGAAATGGACCTTTTTGCAGTCGTGCAAAAAGGGGGAGAATCCCTGCGATCATTCATCCAGAGATTCTCTCAGGTACGAAACACTATCCCTTCTATCTCTAGCGCTTTTGTCATTGTAGCATTTAGACAGGGCGTGCGGGATAAGAAGATGTTGGAGAAACTGGCGATCAAGGAGATCACCAGTGTCACAGAACTCTTCAGCTTGGCCGACAAATGTGCCAGAGCTGCGGAGGGCCGTGAAATGCACTCCAAACCACCTCCGAAGGATCGCAAGAAATCCTCCAAAGGAGAAGCCACTACCTCCGGGAGTGGCAAAAAGAAGAAAAAGACCAACGGCAAGAAGAAGTCGTCGGCCGGCGCATCTAATGGTGCAGCTGCTGTAGCTCCGGGTGGCCGGGGGCACGCCCCGAGAAGCGACCTCGACCGTCTTCTGAAGACGGTGGCAAACCCAAGGTGTGGTGTCCAATTCATAAGACGGACAGCCACAGTTTGGAAGACTGTCGGGAGGTCCAAAACCTTGCCGAGCGCTACAACAAGTGCCGGGAAGAAGTTCCTTTCCGACTGAGGGAAGGAAAACAAAAAGTTGACGAAGCTCCGGCTGAAGAGGACTTAGGTTTTCAGGATCCTAAAAAGGTCCTAAAGGCCGTCTACACCTCCGTCGATGAAGATTCTGACGTCTCTGACAACGAGCGTCGGAAGACCATGAACACCATTTTTGGTGGATCATGGGACATCACCTCCCGCCGCGTCCTCAAGACAATGCGTCGGGACATGGCCGTTGTAGCCCCTACAGCCAAGGCGGAGCCTCATCGGAAGTGGATGGACACAGCCATCACTTTTGATGCTTCGGACTGCCCTCGAAGCATGGTTGGAGCAGGCCAGTTACATTTGATGGTATCTCCTACCCTCAATAACATTCAGCTCCACCATATTATGGTAGACGAAGGTTTGGGGCTGAACCTCATAAGCTTCGAAGCTTTTACCAAGCTTCAGCTCAGACCATCGGATCTTCACCCCTCTCGACCTTTCTCCGGAGTAGGTCCGGGAGCCATTACCCCACTCGGTGCTATTACTCTCCTTGTTACCTTCGGGACCCGGGAGAAGTATCGCACTGAGAAGCTGGTCTTTGACGTTGCTCAGATCAACTTACCTTTCAACGCCATCTTGGGTAGGCCTGCCTTGTACAAATTCATGGCAACTGCTCATTATGGCTACCTGGTGTTAAAGATGCCAACACCAGTACGCGTTCTCCGAATCCGTGGAGATCGCACTGCCAGAGTAACCGCTCTGGAAGAACTTCATGCACTTACTACGGCACAAGAGGAGGACTCCAGGAAGGAGCAAGCTCCAAAACCCCCGAGCATTGGTCAACGAGGCTCGACTTCTGCACCTCGTGTGCAGCCAAGGAGCGACACCGACATTCCCGTCAAAGTCATCCAAATCGGTTCCGATGCCGCTCAGACCACCCGTATATCGGGGGGACTGAATGACAAATAGGAACTCGCGCTCATCGCTTTCCTCCAGGCTAATTTCGACGTGTTTGCCTGGCAACCGTCACAAATGCCAGGGATCCCCAGGGAAGTGATTGAGCACAATTTGAAGATCTACCCTGACGCCCGGCCCGTGCATCAGAAACCTTGGAAGCAATCCGTGGAGCGACAGAACTTCATTCGACAAGAAGTGAAGAAGTTGCTCGAAGCTGGATTCCTCCGAGAAGTCTTCCATCCAAAATGGCTGGCAAACCCAGTCGTTGTGCCCAAGGTCGGTGGGAAGCTTCGGGTGTGTATTGACTACACAACACTAAATAAGGCGTGTCCAAAAGATCCATTCCCACTACCTAGAATAGATCAGATGGTGGATTCCACCTCCGGGTGTGAATTATTGTGTTTCCTATACGCATATTCTGGGTATCATCAAATCAGAATGTCTAGGGAAGATGAAGAGCATACCTCTTTCGTCACAGTAGATGGATTGTACTGTTATACAGCCATGCCATTTGGTCTCAAGAATGCAGCTTCAACCTTTGTACGAGCTATGTACAAAACTTTTGAAGAACTCATTAGAGACATAGTGGAAGTGTACGTCGATAACATCATGGTCAAGGTCAAGAACAAGGAGTCACTCCTTGACACCTTACAGGCTGTCTTCGACAAGCTGTGGGTCACCCGCACAAAGCTAAACACAGACAAGTGTGTCTTCGGGGTTAGCTCCGGAAAACTTCTTGGTTTCCTGGTAAATCACCGGGGCATAGAGGCTAATCCGGCGAAGATCAAAGCCATTGAAGACATGCGGCCACCAGCCCGCATCAAGGATGTCCAAAAGCTGACTGGATGTCTAGCAGCCCTCAGCCGGTTCATTTCAAGATTGGCGGAACGGGCACTTCCCTTCTTCAAGTTATTGAGGAAGTCCGGACCATTCCAATGGTCTAAAGAAGCAAAAAAGGAGTTCCAGGAGCTAAAACAACTCCTCACCACCCTACCAACTCTGGTAGCTCCGAACCCTGGTGAGCCTTTGCTGCTTTACATTTCAGCAACAGACGAAGTCGTCAGTATGGTCCTGGTTGCGGAGAGACAAGAACCATCCCATGCTCAGGAATCCAAACCCCTCCGGGAGGGTCCGGAGGTTCTTGAAAGCGAGTCTGAGTCCCAGTTCCCAGACTTGAGTCCATAGGAAGTTACTTCAGAAGACCTAGACCCCTCCGGGAGGGTCCAGGTCGCCTCTGAAGAAGCTTTGGGTCCCTCCGGCAAGGACCCGGAGGTCCCCGAAGAAGGTCCGGATCCCTCCGGGAGGATCCGGGTCCATGAAGAGGAAGCTCCAGGCCCCTCCGGGAGGGTCCGGACCATCCAGCGCCCAGTGTACTTCATCAGTGAAGTACTTCATGATGCCAAGACTCGATACCTAGAGGTGCATAAGCTGCTCTATGCAGTTCTTATCGCCTCCAGGAAGCTTCGCCATTACTTCCAAGCTCACAAGATTTCAGTGGTGACTTCTTACCCACTTTGAGCAATCTTGCATAATACCAATTCAACTGGGAATATTGCAAAGTGGGCAGCGGAATTGGCCGAATTTGATCTCGAATTCATTCCAAGACAAGCAATCAAGAGTCAAGCATTGGCAGATTTTGTGGCGGAATGGACTCCCTCTCCATCAAACCCTGGGGGCCCCAGTGAGCAAAAGCCGGAACACAAGGCTCCGGTCTTCACCGAGCCTCACTGGACCCTCTACTTCGACGGATCCATGCAAAAACATGGGGCCGGAGCTGGAATCCTTCTCCTCGCACCAACCGGGGAGAAGGTAAAATACATGGTACACCTTCACTTCAAGGCGACCAACAACATGGCGGAGTACGAAGCACTCATCTACAGACTAAAGGTGGCACTGTCATACGGTATCAAGCAGCTGCTGGTCAAGGGAGATTCACAACTCATCATTAAACAAGTGAAGGGTGAATGCTCCTGCAACAATCTCCAGCTAGCTGCTTACCTCCTTGAAGTCCAGAGGCTTCAGAAGGACTTCGAAGTCCTAGACCTCCACCACGTCCAGTGTGTCCACAACGCTGAAGCCGACGAACTCTCGACGAAAGCGTCATCCAAAGCTCCAGTTCCTGACGGAACTTTTGTCCGGAGGTTGTCAAAACCCACAGCTCAGCCTGCCGAACTGAGCGAAGGGGGCGAGATCAACATCCCGAAGCTGACGGTCCCGATGGCCCTGTTACCATGGCAGCCATCAAGGGTCGTAGGTGCTGCTGGAAGCTCCGAGCAACCCAGCACGCAAGACTCAAATGCTCAAGTTAGCTCCGATGCATGGATCTCGGAGATCCGGAGCTACTTGAAAGACAACATCCTTCTTGACGATGATGTATCCGCTGACCGGATAGTCAGATTGGCTAAAAGATACACGTTGGTAGAAGGGGATCTCTACTGGCACGGTGCCAACAGCGTCCTAATGCGGTGCATCACAAGGGAAGAAGGCTGCGAGCTCCTTGTAGGAATCCATGGAGGCGAGTGTGGGAACCACGCGTCTTCCCGCACGATGGTCGGTAAAGCCTTCCGGCATGGCTTCTACTGGCCTACAGCACTCCAGGATGCAACTGAGCTGGTGAAGAAATGCGAAGCATGCCAATTTCATGAAAAGCAATTTCACACACCGGCTCAGCCTCTACAAATGATACCTCCTACATGGCCCTTCGCTGTGTGGGGGATGGACATCCTGGGACCTTTCCCAAGAGTCGTCGGAGGTTACAAGTTCCTGTATGTCGCCATTGACAAGTTCACCAAGTGGCCGGAAGCAACTCCAGTTGTGACAATAAACAAGCAATCTGCTATCAAATTTTTGCAGTCCATTGTATGCAGATTTGGAGTCCCAAACAAAATCATTACTGATAACGGGACCCAATTCACAAGCTCTGCATTTCAAGGATATTGCGAAGACCTCGGCATTCAAGTTTGCTACGCCTCCATAGCTCACCCGGCAAGCAATGGCCAGGCCGAGAGAGCAAATGCTGAAATCCTGAAAGGATTCAAAACGCACACCTATGAGAGCTTGAAAAAACATGGAGCCAACTGGATTGAAGAGCTTCCGCCCACTCTATGGGCCAACAGGACAACTCTAAACTGGTCAACTGGAGAGACACTCTTCTTCCTGGTGTACGGAGCTGAAGCAATCCTTCCTCCAGAAATCACCTTGGGGTCACTCCGGGTCCGGACCTTCGACGAAGCCACGCAGGACCAGCTCCGGCGTGAAGACCTAGACCTCCTTGAGGAGGGAAGGTGCCAAGCAGTTATTCGGAATGCCCGATACCGCCAAGCCCTTCGGCGCTATCATCAGCGGCATGTACACAACTGACAGCTCGAGGAAGGCGATCTTGTGCTACGGAGAATACAATCCAGAGAAGGGTTAAATAAACTCTCCCCCAGCTGGGAGGGACCCTTCTGAGTGATTAAAGTATCCCGTCCCGGAAGCGTTCGCTTGGCTACCGAGGATGGGACACCTCTCCCAAATCCTTGGAATATTGAGCACCTCCATAAGTTCTACACTTAATATCACGGAGGTGATTCTGTACTAACTTGAGGTGTATGTTATAGAGTCATTGTACAGAGTCGGGTAGTTCCTCCGGGAGAACAGCTGGACCTTTCCCGGAAGGTCCGCAAAGTTCATGCAACACTTGTCACAGTCTCAGAACTAAAAGTGTGGCTAGCTACCCTGGGTCAAACAAGAAATGAAACACGCTTAGCTTGGTTTTGTACCCTAAGAGTGTACTTGTTTCCCCTGTACCCCGGACCTATAATGAAAGACATCTTCATGTGAAACAGACTCCACGTGCATTTATTTTGTACAGGCTCAACATTTTTTATTTTTCTCTTTCTTGTCTATAACAAAGTTGTGCAATTCTTAAGAAATTTTAGTTCGACCAGTTCATGTACAATTCGAGCTGTATTGTCAATTCTTTTGGATTCAAATATTGTTCATGGCCCACTCGCCTGAATGCCGCCAAGCCAATCTAGGGCCGGAGTGTGCTATCGACTTAGCCTGGTCAAGAACCCTAAGTACGCCACTCTACCTACACCCCTGCAGGCCGAAGTAAGGCAGGTCCAAGTACAATTGGATCTGGAAGAAAGAAGGCAACACAATCGGTTGTATTCAGAATTGTGTTTGACCTAAAACTTTCTTGGGAATCGTAAGCCGCGATGAATTTATAGGCAAGGAGCGAATTTTACTATTTTTCTTGGCTTCAGTGTGTAGGAAAAATAAAGAATCAATGTTGATGGAGAAAAGTCGGAGCTAACAAAGCTCCGACTCCCCCTAGGTGGCTTGTGACCGATGTTAAACATTGAAAACAAGCATTATCGAAGCAACCAAGCTCCAGCAAAGCTAGGGGGGCCAGCCGTCGACGCAGAATAAAAGTTGGTGAGAAGACCCCACAAGCGGAGTCTGCTGCCGACAAGTTACGCGTTAGCAAAGGTCACTGCCGGAGCTACTAAGCTCCGACACCCCGGAGGGCTAACTATCGATGCTCTACGCATTGATATGGACTATTTCCGGAGCTACTAAGCTCCGACGGTAGTCAATGCCAGAGCTTCTGAGCTCTGACAACCTCAGGGGGCCTTCACTATCGAAGACTTCGGACCTACACTCTACAAGTTCGAAGCAAACGAGTCTTCAACAAAATACAATATCCTCTTGGTACATGTTCAAAATCAAATTGTGTACATCTACCAGGGGGCCAAGTGAAGACAGAAGTGTTGAAGACAAAAAATCAAATTCATTAACAAAATGTGGATTTCATTCATCTGGAGACAAGGGATTACAAAATTGGGGAAGAAAAAGAGAGAATACAAGTGGGAGCTACAGAGATGGTCCTAGACCCTATGGAAGAACTGGGCGACCTTCTGAGCAACATCCGACACGTTGGCTCGGGTGGCTTCACCTTCTCCTTCGATGGGACCTTCAAGCACCAAGTCCAGAGGAAAGTGGGGATCCCGGCTGGTGTAGCACGTCAGCACATACTCTGCGACGTTCTTTGCCAGGGACTGCCCCTCAGCCTCCAACTGGTCCGCGATGGCATCACCTACCTTGGAGAGTTTGTCACCCGCCGAGCTCAACGCTTGCAACGCCAGGTCCGGCTCCGGCTCCGGATCATCCGGACGCACGGGACTGAAGCCCATTGGTGTCAGCACGTCGTTGGCTTTGCTCAGGAACTCCCACACCTGTAGGGAGTCCGCAGTCCTCAATCCCTTCAGTTCCTCCAAGGATCTTTTGGCCGCCGCCGGTTCATAATTCTCACGAGCAAGGCGCTCAACCTCTTTGGCATTTTGCTGAATCTTTTCAGCAACTTGCTTCTCGAGTTTTCTGAGCTCCTCCTCCCGGAGGTGGATCTTGTTCCGGCGGTCGACCAGGTCCTTCTCCCGGCACCTAACTTTCTTCTCCCTGGCAGCGATGGCACACTCTTGCTTGTAGAGTTCCTGCCCTCACACCGAGGCCTTCTCCTCCTCCTCAACGCGACGCTCCTCCAACTTCTTGGTGCGTTCCTCAAGGCCCTTGTCAGCCAGAGCCACCTTTTCGGCGAGCTCCTCCTCCCTCTTCAAGACATCATCCCGCAGCTCTAGGAGTTTTTGCTCTTCGTCTTCGAGCTTCTTCTCCATCTCCTCAAGTGCCTCCCAGCTCTTGATGAGGCTAGTGTTAATGGCTTCAAGCCTTTCTTGGCGATCATCAGCCGCACTATTAGCTGCTTGGTCTGCTCATAAATGGCCTGGGATTGAGTGTCGAGGGCACGAGTCAAGCTCTCCCTATCATCCAATAATTTGCCCCAGTATTCCAGGCAGACCTTCTCCTGTTTGATCCACTCCTTGTCATCTGCCAGCCTCGACTGCGCCAGCCTGGTCTCGAAGTAGAGCTGATTATGCCACCGCCTAAGGGTTTGGCCCTCCTCTTCATGAGCCTTGCTGTCGTGGTAGAACGCAAGCTGGACTTGATGCAGACTGGAGTAAGCGTTGTCAATGGACAACAACAGGGGAATAGGATCCGGACCTACTGTGGTCTCCTCCGCTGGTTCCAGCGGGTTCTCGCTTACAAAAATTGGGTCCCACTCCACAAGAGTGGTCCCCTGAGCCTCCACGGCACTAGGGCCGTCCTTTGGGATAGACTCAGTCGCCACCGAGGATGGTCCCACAGAAGAAGTTCCGACCTCCGGAAGTGGTTCCGAAGGCCCTGCCGCCAGGTCTTCATTCGCCCCCTCAGGCAGGGGGCCAGCGACTTCATCAGGGCACCCTGGCTCAGCAGTAGGCACCTCCGCCGTCATCGCTTCCGGAGCAGGGGCTACTTCCGGCTCCGGCCTGGGCTCCTCCTCCGCTGGTGGCTCAGATGTTGGCACCTCGACCATCATTGGTTCGAGTGCTGATGCCTCCGCAACGACTGGCTCGGGCACCGGAAGGTCAACAACAACCGGCCCTGAGGCCGGAGCTTCAACCTCAACCGGCTCAGGCGCCCGAAGGTCTTCAACTGCAACTGGCTCTGCAGCCGGAGCTTCAGTGGCAACTGGCTCTAATGCCGGTGCTTTGGAGGTAGCTGGCTCAACCGCCGGGACTTCAATAACCTTCGGCTCAACCGCCGGGGCTTCGACAATTTCCAGCTCTTGGGCCAGAATCACTGCTTCCTCCGGCTCAGCGGCAAAAGCTTCCAACATCTCAGCATCAAGACCTTGGGCTTCAACCTCCGGGGCAGGTGCCACTGAGTACCGTATACCCCTTGAGATTGCAAAGATCTCAAGGAAATGTCATCTACTTGATTTGAAGACCTTCGGAGGCCCACATGTCATACATAACCGGACCCGCTTCCCCAACATGGTTAGTCCTAGGGTCGCCATGTGTACCATCAAACTGGAGCCACCGCCCACAAGGGGGAAGCTCCGGGCTATGTACCATAACGGCACCGCCGGACCTAACCCCAGACCGAGGGAAGCTCCAGAACTAAGACGTGTCTGGTGGCACCGGACCTATCTGTTCCCCACAGTATGCTCCAGAGCTGCCACGTGTCCAACCGTCGGATCTTCAGCATCAAACCTCCGGTAGACTCCACAACAGCTCCGGATCTTCAAAGGGGAATCAAGGACTTCAAGACCCGATTAAGTGTCATTAATACTATGTTAATGACACACGATCGGACGACCCTTATTACCAGTAACGACGATGTCAAAGCCCGTAACTCTGTCATTAAGAGTAATTAAGCGCATCAAATGTGTATCAATATTAGTAGTCACCGGGGCCACATGTCGCGCCAGGCCAACTTGTAACAGCCTGTCCTAGTACTATAAAAGGACAGGCCGACGATACATAGAGAAGATCTGATATCATCTGAGCGGATCTGATCTGGTCTGATCGGCTCACACGTGCTCTCAACTCACGTCACCTGAGTTGAGTTTATACATCCAATACAACACCAACACACCCTGTGGAGTAGGGTATTACGCTCAGGCGGCCCGAACCACGTAAATCTTTGTGTCTCCTGTGTTATTTTACATTTCACCTTCTTGTATCTCCGCGCGCCCACACCGAACTTCGAACTCCGCAAACACTTTTAGTAGTGTCGGGAGATCTGCCAGATCAAAACCACCGACAATATATATACCTTGGGCCGGTGGGCCCTTTGCATGTCAAAATTAAAAAATGGAACTGAAAAACAGAAACATATATATATATATATATATATATATATATATATATATATATATATATATATATATATAACGTGTAACGTCTTGAAACATGATCAAGGTATTTTGCGTGACAAACTGAAAAAACTGGAACATTGCATATACCTTGGGCCGGTGGGCCCTTTGCATGTCAAAATTAAAAAATGGAACTGAAAAACTGAAACACTGCCGAACGGACCTACAAAGTATGCCAGGTTGGCTACTGCATACCCTGGACCCTTTGCATGTGAAATTAAAAAACTGCATGTGAAGCAGAGATGGAAGCCAACTGCGGTTTGGATTAATTTGAAAGCGCAATTTTCAAAGCGTCTAATCATCTCCACTCGCACGGGACGAGGACCCGCTATAAAGGCACACCCGTCCTCTTGCGTCTCCGCCGCACCACTCCATATCCATCGATCGTAGCCTCCAAACTTCTCTTCCTTCACCGCCGCACCATTACCGACCACCTCTCGCTCTTTCTCCGCAACTTCGTCGCCGCACAAATGGGTAGCCCCGCACCGAAGCGCTCCAAGCCATCGATGTCCTCTGAACCTCCTTCTCCGTTTCCGTCGCAGCCAATGCTAGTGTAACTGGAGGCGGCGCCCGAACCTCCTCTGTCCCCTTCTCCGCCCGCGGCGCCCGCACCTCCTTATCCCGTTTGGGTTCAGGAGACTGTTTGTCTTGTCGAACACCGCTTCGATGAACTCGATCAGCGCCTGAAGGAGGCCACCGAGCACCTTTCCGCCACCGCCGGGCGAGCAAAAAAGCTTGACCTATTCGCGCGGGATGTATTTTCTGATACATCTCGCTCGTGTGAGCGTCTGGGTCTTGGGAAACTTCCTGTCTGCACCAGCATGGACACCGCCAGCCACTACTGCTTCATGTCAGGGTTTGTGGTCGGTCGTCTCAACGTCCTCTACAAGACAATCGGGGAGGTGGCTAGGGTGGAGGGCCGCCAGCATCTTCTGCGGACCGTCGCCAGGAAGTTTCGGACTCAATTCCCGGAGGAGGAGAGAGCAGCGGCGGCGGCGGCAGCGGCAGCAGCGGCAGAGGAGGAGGTGGAGGAGATCTCCTCCGACTCCGAGTAGAGTAGTATTTGTAGTTTTTCTTTTTCTTGTCTTCTATGTGCTTTCGTAGTTCTTGTTTGTAATATATGTGTTGTTTCTATTTTAATGATAAATGTCTTTTCTGTTCATGAACAATGTGTCCTATGCAGTATCGAAAAAATATCCTTTCTGAAAAAAGGGCGAGATAACTATTATTCAATGTATAGCCAAGAATTCGTTGTGTTGCGACAATCAACGACTCTTGGTTGAAACTCCATTGAGATCGTGGTTGAGGCTGCGTTTCTCCTCTTTTGTGTTCTTTCACTCAATTTTTTCATTTGTAAACGGCGAATTAGAAAATGTATTTTTAGTATGTAGTAGTATATACTAGTACATGTTATCGTTTTATTGTGATTAATGTTACAAAATGCTGATTGTTTACCATCGTTTCATGCACTTGGCTGTATTTGCATATCGTTTGCATTAGCACATACGTATACATTTGGCAATTCATATATTTTTTTCGTATTTTTTTTGAATGTCCCACTAGCTAGCAGATGACTGCCTTTAGATTTTGATCTCCATGCATGGCAACAAAGATGAATTAAGAAGCGAGCAAGTTGTCCTAAGACGAAGTCTATCCCTCTAGCTACACGCATCAGTCATGTGCAAGAATCGATGCGACATGAGATGTAATTAATCACGATTGGATGCGTGCACAAGGGCACGACTTGCGTCAAATTCTCCACTCTCGCAAAAATTTTATCGTTCTACTTGGCGCACTACATTTGAGATTTTGACAATTCAATTTTCACTACCTGCGCCTCCAATTTCAGTCCCGCCTATTATTGTAACCCTATTTCAGCCACGATGAGTATAAATGGAAACACTGGCCTCCATTCCCGACACACCGCTGCCCCGCCCTTCCGGTGATCTCGCAGTACTCCAAATGTGTTGTCTCTCTGTCCTGTGTTCCATACTTGTATTCCTAAGAAATTCTCGTGTTTTCATTTCCCGTAGTTTTTACAATTTTTCCCCCATGGATCTCGCAGTGACGCATCGAAGCTCTTGGTGGTGTTGACTCCTGGGTACAACGCCGGGTGACCAAGTTTGACGGGCTCTACCAAACCTCTTCGTCGCTGACACCTCCCTGCGACATCGCATCCCGGACTCCAGTTTTGTGCTAGGTAAACTACACGATCCATGCCGTCTTTTTATAGAGCTATATTGGCTTGGTTCTACACGATCCATGCAGTTTTGGCCTACTTAAGTTATACACGATCCATCCTGATATACGAAGATTAAATAAATTAACATAGAAGAAATGTGGTCTTCTATTTCACGAATTTAGTTACATATATGTATATATATATATATATATATACACACACACCACATCTGTCCCTAAATAAATGTTGCTCCGACAGCTTATTACGGTAGTGTATTTCTAGTTCAATTCCTGGCCGGGAACGACAAATACTAAAAACCAGAGGTAGTAGTATGTAATTTCTGGATTTAGAAGTAAATGACACACGGGTTATCTGATCAACCACTCCAAATGTTTTACTCTCATTCCTGTTTTATAAATTTGTATTCCTAAGATTTTTTGTTCCCTTGGTTTTCACTTTTTTCTTTCCTGTGGCTTTCTCGGATCGTACATTTTTTCTATTCTTTCTTTTCTAGTTCCTCCATTAGTAACAAACACTGCAGTTTATAGAAAGCACACCGTCCGATCCAAAATCTACGTCGGTCATGTAATCTAACGTTATCAGTGTTATTTGGAATGACTACTTACAATACTCTTTACATTAGGAACAAGACATCAAACCGTGATGTCGTCTACAAGCATTCATGGTGGCCAACAAGCACCTGGTATAACTATAAATGTGTTTACTATCAAAATTAAACAAATTTAGACAGCATTAAATCATTTGCATGGTACGCAGAGAATATTGCAGCACATGATGGTCACGAACCCCGAGGTTCTTCACTCCTTGGTATTACTACGATGCATGAACCAACAGTAGGTATAGATATACAAACCAAAAATACTCCTTCCACCCCAGCGTAATTTTACTTTTGGAGCTTAAAAAATGTCCCACTCCAACTCTATCCTCGGTAGTAGCTTCCAACTACCCATATCACATCACATTACTACCTGCCTCTCTACCGTTCCATTTGTTTTGGCAGAGCGTGTTAGTTTTTTACTCTACTCCTTTGGCATTGAATTTGGAGCATTTTGAGAGACTACGTTTTGTCCTTTAGATGTATTGATGATGGTGTATCATGGTCATTTGCATTCTTTCCTAGGCTCTACTAATTGTTTTAGCATGCCTTGGGATTCTACTTTCTTATTAGTACTTAGTCTTTATAGTTAACAGTTCATCAGCCTGTGTGATGGCGTGATTTTTTTATGCCTCCACGCTGTGCTCTCTCGCCGCCGGCCACTCCAGCCGGCACCGGAGCCCACGCCCACGCCCTGCTGCTGGTCACTTCAGTGTCCTCCCCGACGCGTCTCCCTCGCCCATCGCCATGTCCCATCCTTCGTGTGCCATGATTACCCCGCCGTCTGCAAATCCCTGGCCATTACTCGCCCTGCCACCAATCCTCCTCGAGAGTTTCAGCGAGACCGAACCCTCGCTTTGTTGAGTGTCGCAAGCTGGCACTATGTAGTACTGCACCTACAGTAGCCGCCATTGACAAGTAAACCCGATGTCTCATGGGCCCACATGTAAGTGGTAGCTAATGCAGGTGCAGCACTGCGGAGGATTTCAATCCCGCAAGCTGCCTACCTTATTTGCCTTGCATTCGCCACCTGCTACCGGTGTCGTTCATTACTTGTCCTGCAACTAATAATTCTCTTCGAGACGCACTCCGGCTGATGTCAGTCAGACCGAACCGGCGAACCCAATCTGTGTCTAGTCTAGCATTGCCAGCTGCATGCCCCCTCACAGTCTTGCCTGCTTTGCTCATGGACTGAAAATCCTCTGCAGTACTATGAGTGCGTACCACCACTGACATGTGTACCTGATGGCTCATTTTAGGGTATGAACAGCAACAAAGAAGTCAATAATGTAACCCCCCATCAAAATAGGTGTCGTTAGGACAGCCCTAACTATTGTAGTAGTTCATTTTTAATTCATTTGTGGGTGATAATTAATATAAACCAGGAGGGAGTACTACAGACCAAAATGGTGCTGCCACGACGCGGTCCTTCCACGCTCGTATTTGCCGCACTCGTCCTGAAGATGGTATAAACATCAAACTTTTCTTCTTTTCACACTATTTGTACATGATACTAAACTTTTTCAGGCGGTAATTTGCTTTAATCATTCACCGTTTGAATCAATGTAACAGAAGGAAGGAAGCTAGGAAGAAGTGTGGCTAAAGGACTTAAGGTTGCCAGAATACTCTATGCATCCCAAGTCAGTAGAACGCAGCATGTGAAGCTACCAATTAAGTTCTCCGCTAGGTTGGGTGTTGCGGTTGGTATTAATCAGTGTCACTTTGTCGATCATGTGGATGCATCCCTCACCGATGCAACAAAGTGGGCAGAGGTTGGCCATAGTAACAAGAGAGATATAGTACGAGACATTCTGGTTAGTGTTGTCACACCCCCACACAAGTATTTTTTTCTTGCAATCTCCATCCTGTACGTTTACAACAACTTGTTATACAATGTACAGGATTCCTGGGACATGGAGGACACACCGGAGAGTGCAAGAAAAATTTTGAAAATTGCTGGTGAGCGCTACAAGGGGTGGCGCTCGACTTTGCATGCCACCTATAAGAGTTACTCTATCGATGAATAACGCATACGAAACCAGCCTGCTCACGTAATGACGCCCGAGTGGCTCCAAATCCTACGCCCAACTTAGTTACGAGAAGGTATGAAAAATAAATCACGCTTTTATTTTGTGCTGCAAACAATATGTATACCGACATGTTAAAGTTTACTTGTATTTTATGTAGCGAGACCCAGACCGGAGAAGAACCCGATGACATACAACTGTGGGAGGCAAGCCATTTGTTGAACGGTAACTGGACAAACAAGCTGGTAGAAGCGGTACATGTGAGTAACACTTCAAACAATCCCCAATTAAATAAATATTTTCAAATTACCTGTGACTTTTATTTTCGTATATAGATCCAGGCACGTGCCCAAGTGGACGACATGGAAGTTGAGTAGGGAGGCCCAATTCCAAATGAGGAGAGAAACCACATCTTCCAGCATTGTTATAGATCCTCAATCGGTTGTGCGGGATCACAGGTTCGGGGCCGTGGTTATATGGCTAACCCAACTGGTCCCAACGTGAACGTATGCGTATCCAGATGTCTGAACACCTCAACGACCAAGTTCGAAACTTAGAAGTTAGAAATGCAGGCCTCAATGAAATAGTGCAGGACTTAGAAGGAAGAAATGATAGCTTAAACACCCAGATGGACTGCATAAACCAGAAGAATGAAGAGTTAATCGTTGATTTCCAGAACTTACAAGGTCAGATAGTAGCTGATCGTGAACAGACAGCTAAGGACATGCAGGACATGCGCGCCTCATTGGCTGAATTGCACAAAATGATAATGGCGACCACTCCACAGAAGGTCCAACAAATAAGGAACCACCAAAAGCCAATTGCTCCAACAATTAGTCCCGGTCAGCTTAGGAAAACTCTTAGCATGCAAACATGTTGCTTAAGTAATCATTGAGTGTTGTTATGCGTGTTGTAAAATTGATGGATGTTTATTGTTAAACTCGTGATTCTGTTGCCACTAATTTTCAAACCTGGTGCATTCGGGTTCTACTGCCGCTAATTATAAAACGTGGCATTACGAATTTCTTGTCACGAATGATAAATTGTTGCAATGGGAATCTATTTCCAATACAGATGATAAAATGTGGCAATGAATGACAAAACATTGCAGTATAAACATTTGGCAATGACTCAAAAAACATTGCATTAAAACACTATTGCCACAGATAAGAAATCGTTGCAATACCAAATTATTCGCCACGGATGCGAAATCGTTGCAGTACCATACTAGTTCCAAAGGATCTGAAATCGTTGCAATACGGTCCTATTCGCCACGTTTGTGGACTCGTTGCAATACCCAACTATTCGCCACGGATACGAAATCGTTGCAGTACCAGACTAGTTCCCACTGATCTGAAATCGTTGAAATACGATACTATTCGCCACGTTTGTTGACTCGTTGCACTAACCTACTATTTGCCACGGATATTAAACCATCGTAGTATCATACTATTTGCCAAGGATGTGAAATCGTTGCAATACCGTGATATTCGTTGCAATATGGTGAATCGTCGCTACACCATAACTCGTTGCAATATGTTACTATTTGCCACGGCTGTGAAAATTGTTGCAATACTGTAGTATATGCCACGAATGTGAAAATTGTTGCAATCACGTACTATTAACACGAACGCGAAATCGTTGCAATACAATGCTATTCGTTGCAATACGTTAAATCATCGCAATACGGTAAACCATTGCAATAACATACTATTTGCCACGAATGTGAAATTGTTACAATACCGTACTATTGCCACGCCTGCAAAATCGTTGCAATACAATGCTATTCGTTGCAATACGTTAAATCGTCGCAATACACTAAACCGTTGCAATAACATACTATTTGCCACGAATGTGAAATCGTTACAATACCATACTATTGCCACGCCTGTGAAATCGTTGCAACCACATACAATTACCACGAATGAGAAATCGTTGCAATACCATGTTGTTTGTTGCAATACGTTAAATCGTCGCAATAGGCTAAATCGTTGTAACAACATAATATTTGCCACGAATATGAAATCGTTGCAATTCCAAACTATTGCCACGATCGTGAACCCGTTGCAATACCGTATAATTCGTTGCGATATGTTAAATCGTTGCAATACATGAAACTGTTGCAATAGCGTCCTATTTGCCACCGATGTAAAATTGTTGCAATAGCGTCCTATTCACCACGGATGCCAAGGCGTCGCAAATAACCTATCGCCGCGGGAATTATTACGACGATTCGTAAAAAATATCGTTGCGCTCTTTTTTGTTGCAACAGCGACCTATTGCGATGAAAAACAACCTATTGCGACGAATTTTTTCATTGCGATAAACCGGAATCCTTGCAGTGAATAAGAGAGCAATGATCAAGGGGGGGGGGGGGGGGGGGCTTCGGCACAAGATCAACATCAGCAGAATCAAGAAGATAAATATATGCATGGAAGCAATGATCTAGGGAGATACATTGCCAATGAAGATAATGAAGAGCAAATAACCTCACAAATGCCTCACCTAAGAGTACATCTGAGTATATAAAGAGATCATCCAGTCGACAACATCATTGGAGATATCTCAAATGGAGTAACTACTAGATCTCGTATTGCTAAGTTTTGTGAACATTACTCTTTTGTCTCGTTTTTGGAACCATACAGGGTTGATGAAGCATTAAAAGATCCAGATTGGATGACCACCATGCAAGAGGAGCTGAACAACTTCAAAAGAAACGAAGTGTGGGAGCTTGTGGAAAGACCAAAAGCTAACATCGTGGGCACCAAATAGGTCCTTCGGAAAAAGCAAGATGAACACAAAGTCGTAACGAGAAACAAGGCACGAGTTGTGGAAAAAGGTTACTCAGAAGTCGAAGGTTTGGATTTCGATGAAACATTTGCTCCCGTAGCTAGCCTTGAGTTCATTCATATTTTATTAGCCTATGCTCTTCACCATAATTTTAAGTTGTATCAAATGGATGTCAAAAGTACATTCCTCAACAGTCCTATCAAGGAAGAGGTGTACGTGGAGCAACCACCAAGATTTGAAGATCATGAGTACCCCAACCATGTGTAGAAACTGCCTAAGGCTCTCTATGGCCTTAAACAAGCTCCCTAAGCTTGGTATGAGTGCTTTAGGGACTTTCTCACTTGAAATGGTTTTAAAATAGGAAAAGCTGATTATGCTTTGTTTACAAAGCATTTTGATGGTCATCTATTCATATGTCAGATTTATGTTGATGACATCATTTCTGGTTCTATCTTTTTGTGAATAATTTAGTAAAATTATGACAGACCGATTCGAGATGTCAATGATGGGCGAATTGAAGTTCTTTTTGGAATTCCAAGTAAAGCACCTAAAAGAGGGCACTTTCATTTCCCAAACTAAGTACACTCATGACATCCTCAAAAAGTTCAATATGGACAAAGCGAAGCCCATCAAGACCCCCATGGCAACTAATGGACAAGTCGACCTCAATGAAGATGGTCCAGATGTGGATAAAAAGGTATATCGGTCTATGATTGGTTCACTACTTTATTTATATGCATATAGGATTGATATTATGCTTAGTGTGTGTATGTGTGCAAGGTTTCAAGCTGCACCTAAAGAGTGTCATTTAATAGTTTTAAAAAGAATTTTAAGATACCGTGTGCACAAACCTTACTTGGGCCTTTGGTATCCTAAAAGATCCAAGTTCGACCTTATAGGATATTCCAATGTCTATTATGTTGGCTACAAAGTCGATAGGAAGAACACCTCAGGAATCTGCCAATTTCTTGGCATGTACTTAGTTTCATGGTCCTCAAAGAAACAAATTTTCATTGGTCTTTCCACAATCGAAGCAGAGTATGTTGCAGCCGGTAGTTGTTGCGCACAGCTACTTTGGATGCGACAAACTCTAAGGGATTATGGTTACAATCTGAACCATATTCCACTCCTATGTGATAATGAAAGCACCATAAAAATTGCACACAATCCAGTAGAGCACTCAAGAATCAAGCGACATACGTAATCATTTTCTATGAGATCATTCATGAAAAGGTGACATAGTAATCTCACATTTTTGGGCTCAAAAACAACTAGCAAACATATTCACCAAGCCACTAGATAAAAACATATTTCGCGAGCTAAGAAATGAATTAAATATACTTGATGCTCGAAATGTGACTTGAAACATCGCATACCTGATTGATTCTTCAAAGTTTGCTCAATTTTGTGAAAATTCATCCCCTATCTCAATTTTCTCTCAAAAACTAGTTTAATTATTGAATCTTGGTGAATTATGGCCATTGTATGATTGTTGATTGCTTACTGGTCATGTTCATCAATATTATTTGTGAATTGTTGTCCTTTATATCACTATTAGTTCAGATTCCAAAAAATCTCCTTGTTCTAATCCTCAATTGTCCAGCTTAACCGGACTAGTCTGTGGTCAGCACCGGACTAGTCTGTTGCTAGTGAATAGTCCGGCTCTGGTCCGGTGTAGCGGACTAGTTTGGTCCCTATGCGGACTAGTCCATTACTATCGGGTTAACTCGTCAGCCGCCAAGATCTCCCTTCTTCATCCTCACAATCGCCTTCACACTCTCTCTCCTCAAGCTCGAGCTCCCAAGGCGATTTCCACTTTGAGCCTCCAAAATTGAAGGTTTCTCCATGGTAATCCTTCCCCTCGGCACGAAGCACCTCCTCCTCCAGACTAATCCGTACTCTACTACTATCCTCAATCTCAAATCTTCGAATTTCAGTAAAACTCAAACCCTAACCCTAGTTCTCATCTTTCCTTAAATATTGCTTACTTTTCTTGATATCTAGGGTATACATTGCATTGTTGTATGTATTCCTATTGTCCTCCTACCTTTTTGCATCACTCTCAATTAGATTTGTTGGAATAAGAAGTTAGGGTTCATAGGTAAAACTAGAATAGTCCAGTGCTTTGTGCAGACAAGTCTGGTTAATCAGACAAGTCTGCACCCTGAAATTGGACAAGTCCGACCCCTTGAAAGATTGAACCTCTAAATTCTTGTCTCCACAAAGTCTAATTCCCATTCTTAACACACCTTGTCACCCTGTGTCAGGCACGATGTCGTCCACATCAGATCACAACATGTTTGATTATGAAGTTAAGTGTGATCGCGAGAGAGTGGCCAGGGCAAAAGAGCTAAGGAGCAAAAAGTGCCATGACCATGACACAAATGATTCTCACCCTGATGATGTGCTCCGAAGAAATAGGAAGATGGTAGTCAAGAATCCATCTAGCAAGGATAGTGCAGGTGCCAGCTCAACAGCACCAAGGAGGAGCACTAGCAAGGGAAAAGGACTTGCAAGTGGACCCATTAGTACGGGTTTTTGGGCAGTCATTGCTCAAATGCCCCATGTTGCCATAGACTTCATAGGAGATGTGAGAATTTAGGGCATAGGCATTGCCACATATGTGACCACTGGCTTGTCCATCAATCTTCTTCATGAGGAGGTCCAATTTGGCAGCAATCATGTCTACCTCCTTCAAGGTGTGCATGCCTTGCTCACGGGTATGGAGACGGTCATCACTCCAACCCATGTTTGACACCATCTTCTCAATCAAGTCCTTGGCTTTGGGCACCGTCAATGAGAAGAAGGCACCTCCAGCGGCAACATCCACATGGTCACAGGCAGAAGGGATCAGCCTATTGTAGAAGTTTTGGATAATCAGCCAGTCATTCATCACATGATGGGGACAGACCAGGATGTACTCCTGAAACCTTTCCCAAGCCTCGAGAACATACTCCTAGGAATCTTGTTCGAAGATGGAAATACTTCACGTAGGGCATTGGTCCTGCCCAACGAAAAGTGGCGAGGAATGTTGTAGAACATTTCTCCCAAATGTCTACATCACTTCGGTTCATGTAGAACCACTGCTTAGCTCTCCCAAGAATAGAGAACGGAAATAGCCTAAGACAGATAGCATCAGGAGATACATCCTTGATCTTAAAAGTGTTGCAGATCTCAAGAAATTGTTGCAGGTGAGCACTTCATCCTCGTTAGCCTTCCCACAAAATGGGTGGGCTTGCACCATAGTGATCAGGTCAGTTTTGATTTTTGAAGTTCATGTCTCTCATGTTAACAGTGGCCCAACAGGCACATTGTTAGCAGAGGGAGCCAAAAACTCATGAAGGGTCTTCTGGGCCATTGGCGTTTCAGTTGTTGGTGCATTTACACTGGCTTGCTTTGCCGCACGAAGCTTCTGAGGAGTAATGACACGAGGTCGATCTCTCAAAAGGGATTCAGGATCTTCAACAAATTTTTCCGGCAAGCGTAAACCAGACATGCACTACCTTGTTTTCACGTAAAATGCAAAAACAAAAAGGCTTATCCTACTAAAACCTACCCAAGGTCCTATCCTATTCACTCAATCATGCAATACTTCAGCTGCCTTCCCCAGCAACGGCACCAGAAATGCTTGCTGACTTTACTTACATCATAGATAAAAATTCGCAAGCGCACGGAAACTATTGAAGTAGCATTTCCCCTTAAAGAGTATTACCAAAGGGTGTCATTTAAATTTTCCCAAAGTATGGCTAAGTGGAAGTAAAGCAATCATAAAATGAAGAGGGTAGATTGGTCTAGGTAGGGTTCTATTGAGGAAGGGTAATAGACATGTGGAGGTATGTGACACACACAAGAGCATCCTATTCTAAGGGGGATAAATGGGTCAAAGAGGGATTAGACTAAGAGTTAGGGAGTTACTCCTACAATGCTTCTAGTATACACACATAGCCTATGTTAGATACTAATGAACATGTCAATGGTGAATTCTTATGCTAAGTTGTTCAACACATCGGGCACGTGTTTACCCCTAGCAATACTAGGATGAATCCCGCAAAGATCCTGTGGCAAAGACGAACGTGGAGGATTACAAGGACAGATAGGACTGTCACCACCTACTGCTTATCTCTTCAATCCGTGGGTCTACAAGACATCCAACGCTATTTAATTATCCTAGCACCATGCTAGCATATTAAGTAAGTACCTTAGGAGACATGGCACAAGCCATCCTAAGCAATGACTAACCTAAACATCGCTGAACCAATGTTGAGACATAGCATAAGTTATTCATATTAACATGATCATATCATAACTAATTAGACAATAGTGGGGGTTTATAGTGTTTATGATGATAGTATAATGACATTAACGCATGATCATAAAGACTATTCCTACCACATACATGGAATCCACAATCAAACAAGAAAGACTTCATCCAAGTATATGAATAAAAGAAGACTAAAGATAACATCTTTATTAAGAACAAAGTCACAAATACAAATAGGAATATGAGAGCCATACCTTTCCCAATTTAGAATTGGGAAGAAAGACTCCTTCTACTCCTTCCTAACATAGACTATGGCCTATAGGCTCTCCTCTCTACAGCCTAAACTCCTCTAAACCTATAGAGAGTAGTGGATACAATAGAATGAATACTCAAGTGGTGTGTGAAGTGAGGGTAGATGGTCCTATTTATAGGTGGAGAAGGGTCGGTTCCCGCCACCAAAAGTGTGTGAATCAGTCATCATCATCTTCGGGAAGCCGGGAGGAGCCAACACGTGTTGATTGACCGAGTTTGGTGCCTAGACCAGGTCGGCCGACTAGCAGGGTCAGCCAACCTGGTTAGTGCGCTGTTGGGGTTGTGTTTTCTCCAGGTCACTGACAGGTGGGTCCCCTTTACTGATATAGGTGATACACCGTTGGATGGCCTCAGATACTTCTGTTTGTGGGCCATTTGATCCATGTGGTGCCACATGTTGACGCTTGATTGGCTAGGATGAAATTTTTTAGGATTGTTCCCCCTCTTTTACCTCATTTCCTCCATAAAATGTCTGCATGCACTATTTCTCCAAGGACAAGCGGAAATGGGTTAAATATAAAGGTGATGTTTGCAAGAAATGATAATTCCTTCACATAATTGAGTTATATTGGTGGGTGAAATTTGTATATAACAGCCGTCAACACCTACTACCTCTCCTACTATATAAACACCCCACCACATACCTTTTATCCTTTTGCCTCACGATAGAAAACCCGTAGCCCTATCACGTCGTTTTCCGCCGTTCCTCAAGAAGGAAGGAGTATCCATCGCAATGATACATGGAGGAAGACAAAGAGGAGGAGAAGGAAGAAGGAGGAACAGGCGAGATCGTCAGCGCTGTTGTGATCTTCTTCATCAATACTTCGATGTCAACGCTCTTCTTCGCCAAATCTTCGTCTTCATCATCTAGCCGTCAAGTTCTTGCGTTTCACATATTCTTCGACTTGTGAACCCTTAAATTCATGATAAATACCATAGATCCATCTTTCGTATGTCAATCTTGGTCCCATATCTACATCAAACCATGCTCTAGCTTGGAAATTTGCAAAACCCAAGAGTTAGTGGACTTGACCGGTCCAGTTCGTACTGGTCCGTTAAACTTTCTGGTCCATTGCAGACATGGCTAACCCATAGTGCGGACTAGTCCGGTCCTTCAATTCTGGAATTCCTGGAACTTCTTTAGTTTTGTTCGTAATGACTCGAAATTTGCTCCAGCATGTAAAAATTAATTGTAACTAGATAGTAAGCAACAATAGCAACCTAATAACATGTGTTACATCATAATTGCACCATTCTTGCATGTCATGTAATATTGAGTACTATATGAGCATTTATTGATTGTAATGATTGTTTCACATGTTTGTCGCACGGAATAGAAGGTAGCGCTCAAGAGGGTGCTTACGAGGACCTTTAGCACCAAAACTTTGAAGCTATTGATCCAAACCAGCCGTCGGAGCAAGGCAAGTGTCTTTGAACATTTTGATCTTGTTTTCAAATGTTTTGTTTGCAAAGTTGCATGCTTGTGTAAAATTGATGGGAAAACCATGAATAGGTGTTTACTAGACTTGTATGCCCATCCTAGTCGCTCGATGATGTAGAGAGTTGGGAAGGGTTTTTTACACTTTTGCTCCGCTTACTAAATTGGGACTGGGAATAACAAAACAGCTTAATTGTCAACCATTGAACACTTGAATTATGTGGGTTAATGATGATGGAATAATGGTGAATCATATTTGTAACATGGGACTTGGGTGATCTAGGCAAGCATTGGTTGTGGACTGGGTTGGATGAGATGGTGGTGTTGCTTGCCTTAGATATTAGGATGGATTCATGCGAGAATAAGCCAGGACAAGAGTGCCACCGACAAGGTCAATTATGGGTGCGGCTTAGCCAATTAATTAGGTGCATTACCAACATTGTTCGAATCATTTGAGAGGCTCGGGGAATGGATGTCGGTTGGGTTTGTATTAGTGGCGAGACTGCACTGGGATCCGAACAGCACAAGGGGGGGCTCTTGGATGGATGTGCTCAGTTGTGAATCATCACCATCAGTGAATCCTTAGTGGGTCTAAACATGCTGGTACCTTTGTAAAGGCTATTTTGTGATCTCTTGGCCACACACCATTGGAAGTGCGTAATGTGACCGACGGGTCATGGGCATGATGGAGGTTCCTTAGTCACAGAAAGGTGATGAAATCACGAACATGTGGTTAAAGTGGTACAACTTCTGCAGAGTGTTAAGAACTATCATGATAGTTGTGCTCCCGGTTATGAGCACATGGACAACATCCATGATTAGAGTTGGACTTGGGATTTTGGATTGTTCTGTGAGATCTATGTGTGTTGAATACATTGGCTTGTACTGAATACATTGGCTTTGATGATATAAGTTCTAATATTCTGACAAAACACCCTTTTTAGCAAGGTCCGACTGTAGGTTCGAGCTCTGGCAAGGTCTGACAATAGGTCCTGCTTGTTTTGTCAAGGTCCAACATGTTTTTGGGTAACTCCAGTGAGTTTTGTCTTTAGCTCCGGCATGTCTTTGTTAAGCTCCGATATGTTTTGCTAGGTCCGACTTATGTTGGTTAGCTCCAACATGCTTTTCTAGCTCCGGCGCTAGGTTGTACTAGCTTTGGTAAGCTCCGGTCCAAGGTCCGGTTAGCTTTAGCAAGGTTCGGAGCTTGATTGCCGTGGTTCTGCTTTTATCTTGCAATGTTTCGAACTTGCTTTACACTTATGGAAAGATTGCTTAGTATTCATTTGCTAAGTTTTTGGTATGTTTTTGTGGTTATGGTTGAGATCATTTTGCTATGGTTTGCAACATGCTTATGTGAGGTGCTCACGTAAGATGTTGTAATTTTGGAACTAATGAGAGTCAAGTCCTGAACTTGTGCTCGAAAGTATTGGTTATTTATTCATGTGCAGATGTTGCTTGAGTTCAAGACATGGCTGGTGAGGGGATCCATTGAACTAATCATAGGGAGACGATGAGGTTCAACAACCAAGTTCGGGATGAATTGTGGTTGAGTTGATGGGGAGGTTGCGCGGCATGTTTGAATCAAGAACAATGCATATGAAGGTATCATGGACGTCGTTGGAAGATGTTTGCACGTGTGCAAGGAGTGCATGGACGTGGCTACATGGTTCCAAGGCGTGATGAAGAGATGTGGACGTAAAGCATTGGTCGGAAAGGTCCAACCGACTAGGTTATGGACTCAAGCTGCAGCTGAGTCGTGTTTGACTCAAATATGGAAAGTTTTGAGTTGGTTATGATAGGATTTCGAGTGGGTCACGAATTTGAGGTTTTTTAGGAATGTGGGATACGTTCCTAAGATGTTTGGAAGTCTTGAGATTGCTTCTATATGCGTATAGAAGAGTCCTAAGCAGTTATGGAAAGTTTTGATTTGTGATTTGAGTAGGATTAGAGTCCTAGTTGAGATTGGTTTGGTCTAATGGCTGGTTATATAAGCAAGGGAGGCCAGAGCTCATGTTAGACGACTTTGGGGGATGTTCCTCTTGTGTTCTATTGAATAAAATTCATAGTTGAAAGGAACTTTTGTGCCTTGTTCGTCCAACTTGTTCCAGACAAGTTTTTCTCATCGAGTTTCTGAACAGCACTACCTTTCTTTGGTGCTTTTATCATAACTCAAGTTTTACAAATCCAATTGACGTGATTCTTTTTGGGTTGTCTTCACAACTTGATTATCTATCATCTGTCAAAAGTTCACTATCATTGGATTTTTGGTTTCTGATCTACACGAGTTTCTTTGCAGCGCTCCAGAACTGTTTTTCTCGGGTAGGACAGATTGACCTTTGTTTGATCTTTCAATCTTAACTTAAGTTTCTCTCGACAGATTTGAGTGATTCTTCTTGTGTTGTCTTCGTGACTTGATTTAAGGTTTTAAGATTTATCAAATGGATGTTAAAAGTGCTTTTATTAATGGCTACATAGATGAGGAGGTTTATGTCAACCAACCACTGGGTTTTGAAAATCCAGATTTTCCTAATCATGTTTACAAACTGTCCAAAGCCTTGTACGGTCTCAAACAAGCCCCTAGAGCATGGTATGATAGGTAAAATCATTCTTACATGAAAAGGGGTTTACCATGGCAAGGTTGATAAAACTCTTTTTGTTCTTAAGCATGGCACTGACACATTATTCGTTCAAGTGTATGTGCATGATATTATCTTTGGTTGTGCTTCTCATGATTTTGTATCCAAGTTTTCAGCTATGATGAGTTCAGAAGTTGAGATGAGTATGATGGGAGAACTCACGTACTTTTTGGGGCTGCAAATCAAGCAAACCAAGGAGGGTACCTTTGTGCATCAAACGAAGTATACAAAAGACCTTCTAAAGCGCTTCAACATGGACAAAAGCAGGCCTCTTCAGACACCAATGGGAACAGCAACAACACTTGAACTTGATTAAGATGGTGAACCCATGGATCAAAAAGAATATAGAGGCATGATCGGATCACTTTTGTACCTCACAGCAACAGGACCGGACATACAATTCAGTGTATCTCTTTGTGCACGGTTTCAATCCTCTCCACGTGCTTCACATCGTCAAGCCCTCAAAAGTATTCACAGGTACATACAAGGAACTTAAGAACTTGGCATTTTCTTCCTTCTTCCTTATCTGTTACTTTGAAAGCTTTTTCCGATGCTGATTTTGGAGGTTGTAGGATTGATAGTAAAAGTACTTCCGGTGCTTGTCATTTTCTTGGTAATTCACTAGTTGCTTGGTCCTCTAGAAAACAAAACTCAGTTGCACAATCCACAGTCCAATCTGAATATTGCTTCGCACCCTTTTTCTTTTCTTCTTTTCGTGCTTAAAATAATATCTTTCAGACGTAGCAGCTGCTAGTGCTTGCTCACAAATTCTTTGGATCGTTCAAACACTGAAGGACTATGGGGTTGACCTAGATAGTGTTCCACTGTTTTGTGATAATACTAGTGCCATTTGCATTGCTAAAAACCCTATGCAACATTCTATAACTAAGCACATTGATATTAGATATCACTTTCTCCGTGATAATGTTGAAAAAGGAAACATTGTGCTTCACCATGTAGATACCGAACAACAATTGGCTGACATTTTTGCAAAACCTTTGGATTTCACTCGTTTTTGTTTCATTCGTTGTGAAATAGGGATTATGCATCCTCATGGCTTACATTGAGGGGGAGTTTTGAAACTTGAGAAGTCTATGTGTGAACCTGAAATTAAAATAATATCAACATAGTATTTCATACATATATGACTTTGTGATTCCTTTTACATGCTAAAAGTTCTTACTACATTACTCGTGTCATACATTTTGTAGTTTTTGCCATGTCTAGTAATTGGAATAATTACTTACACTAAATCTGGTCATGGTTAAACTTTCTTGCTATTTTGCACTTGTGGCATGCTCACAAGTGCTTTTAATCATAAAGAATTAATCAAGTAATCAACTCACATGTTTATTTTTTATGATCAAATAAAAGTGAGAAAAGATCAAGAGAATATGCATGCATCGCACTTATTCTTTTGAGATGGCTTATCATTGCACTTAGATATGAACTTAGAAGAAGTTGTGTATGACTAAAACCATATCCTTAAGCTTCTGATTGTCAAATAACATAGGCTTGGCTTGGTAGGTTAGAATAAGGCAGATGCGCATATAATCTCTTGAAACATCATATGATCTAAATTTGTAATTTGAAAAATAATATAATGCTACAACAAGTGTCATGCTTTAAGGTTTTGAAATAGTTAAGTTTGTGAGATCATGACTTGCTAAATTGGAAATTACATTTGATATCTAGCATGGCTTAAACTACTTTATGTATTTCATTGATGTGGTAGTGTAAGTTACTTGATAATATGACTTTGATGAGCTTTATTTTATATGTATATGTTATAATATGCTCATAACAATTAAAATTTGTCTTATAAACCTTGTTGAATACATTGTCAAAGGGGGAGAGATAATATTTTGAATTTTTAAAGATAGGTATGCAACGGGGAGAAATTGATTACACATAACATATTCACAATTGTTTTGGCATGATTCTTCTCAGCGGAAGAATTTGTTTTTCTTCTCATTTTATTTCTGTTTTACAAAGGGGGGGAATTGTTTTCAAAATTTTTAATGTGAATAAGTCAATGTTCAGATTTTAAATGATGTTGCCAATGCATTCATCAAGGGGGAGATTGTGAGACCTATGTGTGTTGAATACATTGGCTTGTACTGAATACATTGGCTTTGATGATATAAGTTCTAAAATTCTACCAAAACACCCTTTTTAGCAAGGTCCGACTCTAGGTCTGAGTCCGGCAAGGTCCGACAATAGGTCCGACTTGTCTTGTCAAGGTCCAACATGTTTTTGGGTAACTCCGGTGTGTTTTGTCTCTAGCTCCGGCATGTCTTTGATAGCTCTGGCATGTCTTTGTTAAGCTCTGATATGTTTTGCTAGGTCCGACTTATGTTGGTTAGCTCCGACATGTTTTTCTAGCTCCAGCGCTAGGTTGTACTAGCTTTGTTAAGCTCCGGTTCAAGGTCCGGTTAACTTTGGCAAGGTTCGGAGCTTGATCGCAGTGGTTCTGCTTTTATCTTGTAGTGTTTCAAACTTGCTTTACACTAATGGAAAGATTGCTTAGTATTCATTTGCTAATTTTTTGGTATATTTTGGCTGTTATGGTTGAGATTATTTTGCTATGGTTTGCAACATGCTTATGTGAGGTGCTCATGTAAGATGTTCTAGTTCCGGAACTAACAAGAGTCAAGTCGTGGACTTGTGCTCGAAAGAATTGGTTGTTTATTCATGTGCAGATGTTGCTTGAGTTCAAGACATGGCTGGTGACGGGATCCATTGAACTAGTCTTAGGGAGAAGATGAGGTTCAACAACCAAGTTCGGGAGGAATTGTGGTTGAGTTGATCGGGAGGTTGCGCAACATGTTTGAATCAAGAACAATGCATATGAAGGTATTGTGGATGTCGTTGGAAGATGTTTGCACATGTGCAAGGAGTGCATGGACGTGGCTGCATGGTTCCAAGGCGTGATGAAGAGATGTGGATGTAAAGAATTGGTCGGAAAGGTCCAACCGACTAGGTTATGGACTCAAGATGCGGCTGAGTCGTGTTTGACTCAAATATGGAAAATTTTGACTTGGTTATGATAGGCTTTCGTGTGGGTCATGAATTTGAGTTGCTTTAGGAATGTGTGATACATTCCTAAGGTGTTTGGAAGTCTTGGGATTGCTTCTATCTGCGTATAGAAGAGTCCTAAGCAGTTATGGATAGTTTCAATTTGTGATTTGAGTAGGATTAGAGTCCTAGTTGAGATTGGGTTGGCCTAATGGCTGGTTATATAAGCATGGGAGGCTAGAGCTCGTGTTAGACAATTTTGAGTCTGTTCCTCTTGTGTTCTATTGAATAAAATTCGTAGTTGAAAGAAACTTTTGTGCCTTGTTCGTCCGACTTGTTCCAGACAAGTTTTTCTCGCCGAGTTTCTGCACAACACTACCTTTCTTCGGTGTTTTTATCATAACTCGAGTTTTACAGATCCAATTGATGTGATTATTTTTTATTTGTCTTCACAACTTTATTATCTATCATCTATCAAAATTTCACGGTCATTGGATTTGTGGTTTCTGATCTACACGAGTTTCTTTGCAGCGTTCCAGAACTGTTTTTCTCGGGTAGGACAGATTGACCTTTGTTCGATCTTTCAATCGTAACTTGAGTTTCTCTCGACGGATTTGAGTGATTCTTCTTGTGATGTCTTCGTGACTTTATTCTCTCTGATATATATCACTTTTGTCACGGTGAAACGCGTTTAGATTATTCTCACACACGATTTCTTTAACAGATTGTTTTTCTACCGAATGGGTTTTGGGATTTAATTGTTTCCACTGCGTAAGATTTTTTTAATCTACCATTCACCCCCCCCCCCTCTAGTAGCTTTTCACGTGCTCTTTGATCCTACAGGTTCAGATATGGTTATGAGTTGGGTTATGTTATGTGAGTATGGATGGTTATGAAGGTATGAAATTGCCATACGGATGGTTATTAAATTGATGGATGAGGTATGGTGGTAATTGAGAATGTTGGATACGTGTTATGATAATTTCTTGGGTTATGATGGGATTAAATTTCACATAGACATTGCATGATGCTTTTTACATGTTTATGAAATGTACTTTTCTGCAATTAGCCATTTATTATCATCCTTGTGTTTAGCTACATGTCATACTTTCCCACACTTGCCCTTGCAATTCCCACACCAACGGTTTAGGTGATGCTTGGGAGTACCATAAGGATCATGTGGAGTATTAGGTTGTGTGCTATCATAAACTGCTTGTGGAGTCGTGTCGCGCTATTTAGTTTAGTTTATTTTTCTGCTGCAATAGTAATAATTAGAGATTTGTAATTTGTGAACCATTGGGATATTGTAATAAGATACTTATATATTATTTGAGATGTGGTTATTTTATGTATATCATTTGTGGTTTTGTCGTGTATGTGTGTTCAACATCTTGGGCATAAATATGCATTCACTTGGTTCATTTTTAAAATTGGGTGTCACAAAAGGTTGTGTGTGCAAGAAATGACTTTTCCTTCACATAATTGAGTTATATTGATGAGTGAAATTATGATATAATAGCCAGGGGCACATAGGTGCGCGAAGACTGCCGCTAGAGTGAAGGAGATTGGTGACAGGTGGTGGAGCTGGAGGTCGAAGATCTCCAGTAGGGTGGCGAAGAAGGAAGACAACGGGGGTAAGAACCCGACCAACACATACAATGTGAAGAGCACAATCTCTTCGTGCTGCAAGATGAGCAGGAGGGACCCATGATGGATCCACCGCTTCTGCTTCTCCGTGCTCCAGCAGAGAAACCGCCTCACCGGCTCTAGGTCCTTGGTCCTCTCGATATGAGGGGGAGGCAGCTTGATGCCATTTGAGCAGATGAGAAGCAAGATCTTGGCAAAAGATGAGGGCTCAAGCGGTAAGAAGGAAGATGGAAGGCTCGGCACAAGGCAGTGAATGGGGCAGGACTGACTTTGGGCGTAAAGGTTTCCCTTTACCCACTTTTGTGATCCTTGTGAGCACATAGTATGAGCCGTTCGTGCCCGATACGCACTGCGCGACCCAGAGAGCCAATGGTAGGGGAACCCAGGTCGCCTGCCAAAAGGCGCGGGTCAAGCAGTCGACCAATCTAGACGGCAACTCCATAGATCCTGAGAGAGTAGTGCGGCGGAAGTACATAGGCCGCATCGGGAACCACCATGGTTAAAGCCCCGCATCAAGCAAGTGCCACGTCCCGTCATGTAGGTATGGATGCGTGTCCGCGGCGTTAGTGGCGTGTTGCTCCTACAACTATCAAAAACTAGATCAAAAAGGTCGCGCAAGTAGTATAGGGAAAGGCCCCATCTGCAGGATCGTTGTCTCCCTCGAGGTGGGCTCAGGGGCTATTGTCGGTATCCTGCATGTCGGGTACCCCGCGCACAGGACGGAAATGGCTAAGGGCTTTGTCTCCCTGCAGAGGCAGACTCTAGTGCTGCCACATGTCCAGCAAGCTCGGATCGTATCTCTCCACAGAGGTGGGCTCTCGATCCGCCACGTGTCTTGCGGCTCCGAACCTGGCTCCACCAAAGAGGCAGGCTCTAGTGCTGCCATGTGTCCATCAGGCTCGGACCCCGCCTTTCCTCAGAGGTGGGCTCCGGACACACCACGTGTCTTGCGGCTCCAGGCCTAGCTCCTCACGCAGAGGCATGTTCTGGTAGCGCCACATGTCCAACACGCTCGGAACATACCTCTCCTCAGAGGTGGACTCTGGACCCGCCATGTGTCCTGCGGCCCCGGACCTGGCTCCCACGAAAAGGCAGGCTCCGGTGGTGCCACGTGGCCAGTGACCTGCTCTGGGCGATCGATCATGGGAATTAAGAGTGATGTGCTCTGCCTAACGCAGGCACACTCCTTCCCTAAGCACATGGGCACGGCCCTGTCAGGAGGTACTGTGCCCAATTACATCGCAGTGAAGGCGCACGGAGCTACCCCACGCTGCAACAGGGTAAGATGCGGCTACTTAACAGATGAGACATTTCCTTCCATCATCAACATCTATGCTTAGCCTCTGGCGTTTGACGCAGCAGGACGACGATTCTTCAAGCCATGGTCAGGGGGGTCAGCAAGTAGCTATAATGCCCTAAATTTTGTATAGGGCTAGGATCTCCTCGGGGCAACCTGTCAAGCCCCGGCCTGCACTTGTAACTGCCCGGCCTTGGACTGTAAAAGGATCAGGCAGCCAACGACTTAGGACAATGCTCTTAGACACAAGCTCACTCAACTCACACGCTCAAGAAATACAACAGGCACCTGTGGATGTAGGATATTACGTTGTGGCGGCTCGAACCACGTAAACTCACTGTGTTCATAATCTTTGTGACTCTTGCAAGCTTTAGGGACTAGCCTCCCAAATCAGAGAACCTATGCATTCTGCTCCTTAGAAGGTTTGGGGCAAGTGTTGTTCAAACACTTTGACTGCATCCGACAAAAAACGAGAGCACTATGAAGAGCCGGCATACACATCTACATTTAGGGCCTTTGTATACGATGAATCTTCATCGCTAGATACAGATGTAGTGAACAAATGTGGAATCTTTCGTACACATTGCAAACTCTAAAAATATGTTGGTCAACAGTTTGTTTTGAGTGTTGACACGATAGAAGTTATGAAAAAAATACTAGGTCAATAATTTGTACAGATTGCTGTGTCAATATTTGATCACTGAAAAGTGTTGCTTCAACAAATTTGTACAGTCACCATTTTTTTGAATTTTTCGTACCACGACCACTGATAAAATTTAGCTCAAATTCAGTGAACTTCACTTGTTTTCGGTTGTATGGGTCACCACCGGTTGTTGGCCCTGCCAGTCAATATCATCCGGTTTTTTAATAGTTTATTAATATTTACATTTTGACCTAATTTTAAGATATTTTTCAACTGAAATTGATCAAAATTCATGAATTTTCAGCCTTGCTTATTTTATCAGTCTGTGCAGGTATTTTTTTAAACCAAAATTCTTCTTTATTGACCACGATTGCCTTGTGAAGTAGTGGTAAAATCAGCATAATGTTTCTAGTAAATTTTGTTAAATAGAAAATGCAACAGTAGCGATTTCTGGCCAAATGAACACTACATCTTGTGCCACTGAAATGTTAGCGTGGAAGAGCCCGGAACACAACTCTATTTTTTTCTTATGGAAAATAGGTTATTTTAGAATCTTAATTTATAAAAATGTTGTAAGAATTCAAATAATTACGAAAAGAGCCACCGATTACCTCACCATATAGGTGACCAATGGGCCACGACAGGTCGGTCTGGCACGAGCCCGCCTGCTCCTGAATACCTCCGGCCTAGCCCGGTACGTTTATTAAACGGGTCAACGGGCCAAACTCTAAGCCCAGTCACGAGACTCTTTCTTAGAGATGCTGAGCCGTGCCTCATCCGGTTCAGGCCAATCATGCTGGACCAGCCCGAGCCCATTAAAAAATTAATTTTAGACATAATTGAATCTTTCAATTTTAATTCACATTTGAACAGAATTTTATATTTAAACCGCATGCACTACACCTGATATTATCAAGAAGGTCGAGACACGTGCACTTCACATTGCCTGGATGCCACATTATGTAGCTGAATGCCGTCTCCCTCTCATCTGGTTGAGCCATGTGGAACTAAAACAACACCATGCTCCTGGCAGTTGAAGCCTGAAGCACTAGTTGCTGCCGGCTACGTCACTTGTTGGGCTTCTTTCTTCTTTTGGCCCAGTTGGAGTGCAAGAGCAAAAGACCCGGTGCTCTGAGTCAATAGGAAAAAGAAATCGGTTCAGGTCCCAGTGCAACAAAAGACAGAATCGGGAAGCAAAATGGACCGCTGTGTAATGGCAGATCGGGCCGCGTTGTGTCGGGCCGAGCCATGCCGACCACCATCGGGCCTGTCGGGCCAAGTATCGAGCCTGTCGGGCCGCCGATTAATTGGACCATGTCGGCCTGGCCCAACAGGCCAAAGGTTGAGCCCAAGCACGGCCCGAGTCGGGCTTCAGGCCGGTCCGGCTCGGTCTATCTTCGTCACGGGTCGTGCTCGTGCGGGTCAAAATGACAGTTGTGGTCTGTGACAATTGAACATTTGTAATAGACCTTCCATATCTATTGAAACGCATGCACCCGCTAAGAGTAACCATTCTTGACACACCTTACTTCATACAGATACTTCTTGCATGACACTACCTTGAGCTCTCTCTGCATACACTATAGGAATGCTGGTGATTTGCGACGGCCGTAGCTATCGCAAATAAGCTATTTGCGACGGTTTTCTTTATTTGTGATGGTTTTCAACCTTTGTCAAAGTTTTGTCATAAATAACATTATTTGTGATGGCCGGCACCGCGAATTAATTAATTTACGATGGTGGCCCGCGATCGTTGCAACACCAGGCTTTGAGGATCAGAGTCTCGACATTCCAGGATTCGCAATTGGGTTGTGCCGTGCGATGCGGCAGCCAACAGCACACGGAAAAAGATACATCATATTATATAAAACAACATAGTGTTATACAAGCTTTGTCGTCTCCCTCTGAAGCTCTGTCTTTTACAAGCTCTGTCTTTTACAAATAATATATATTAAAATACACTAAAGCAAAAGATAAGTTCATAGCTCTTGACACACAAGCCTAAGCTTTGCAAAACTGATCCATTCAGCCCTAGAATGGAATCTCACTAGCAGCACACAGAACACATCACGGCGGCATGTAGGGTTCCCATTGAGCCATGTACCCCGACGGGGGCAACGCCTCAGCGGTGAACCCTTCATCATAGACGTCATCATATACAACAAAAACTCTAAATAGCAACCGTGGACACGAATGTTGAACAAGACTTAACCATCTCCACTAAGCATGGAACTCTATGTGTAGGATATACATAATATAGGACACCAATTTGCAATAAAAGACTCTCCTAAATGTATCAACCTGTTCTAAACAGGGCCGCACACGGACCGGTCTGAAATTTAGCAGCAAATTAAGGCTTCACAAATCTGAAATTGAGGGAGCAACCTGTTCTAAACATACAAGTATCACCACAAGATTAATTCATAAAGCATGATTCCATAATATTCCAACTACAATAATTAACTACGTCCCGACGCAGTGAAAAAGTGGTACTCAATAACTACAAGGGACAGTGACTCGAATCGATCTACACCTACAGGGATACCCGAATAGCACGACACATACACACACACTCAGAGTTGCGAAGGCACACTCCACTGATGTTTTATGCGGCAACCTTTCACCCACGACCTACACGCCAAACCAGTCCCACCGCTACGAGCAAGAGCCCCCATGAATGTAGCCTAGAGGGCGGGTGAATAGGTTTTTTGAACTTTTGTCGAATCTTGAAACACTTAACAAATCAATCAAACACAGAGAGATCGGACTAGTCCGGTACTGTGCGGACTAGTCCGGTATACGTGGACTAGAACGATCAACTTTGACTGATGATTTAACTTCTGATACTCTATATAGCTTAAAAATATTTTGTAACCTGGAAGTATTACGTCAATGAAACAAGGTGTGGCAAAGATTAACTTTAATATCAATGTTTCAACGTAAGTTACACAAGTTTAAGTAAACCCTAGAATGTGATGAACGATAAGAACAAAAGTTTGCGACACAAGATTTTATCCCGTGGTTTGATTCCCATGAAGGAAACCTACATCCACGTTGAGGAGTCCATGAAGGATCGGGTCTTCACCAACCCTACCCTCGTCGAATCGCCACGGAGGCCTATTCTCTTCCACTAACCACAAAGGGGCAAATAACCATGTTCAAGGGGCCTTCTCACAAGTTGAGGGCTCCCCAAGATTTAAATGAAAAACACCACCAAACACACTCGAAAGATATGCAATAAACAACAAGAGTGTGCGAGAGATTCAAAACCAAGAGCTCAAGATCATGTGGAACAAGTCTCTCCTTTTGATCAATGCTAATCCTCAAAGATTTGATCTTTCTAGGGTTAGAATGTGTGGAGAGATGTGTATTTTGGGCTCTTGGAAGGTGTGATGGCGCAGGGGGTCGAGAGATTTTGTTTGTAGGGCCGTACACCTCTATTTATACTAGGATTTCCAAAAGTTACTGTTAGGGTTTGCGATGTCCTAACTAGTCCGGTGTGCGGCGTGTGGGAAACCCTAAGTATTGTGATATATCGGACTTGTCCGAGAATCTACGGACTAGTCCGATTTAGGCTCTGGAAATGTTCGGACTAGTCCGGCACACATCGGGCTAGTCCGGTGTGGTGAAACTCATATAGAATGGAGGATAAGTCCACACTTGGAGGGCTTGTCCAATTTTAGTCAGAGAGTTTTCAGACTAGTCCGTGATGATATCAGAGTTGTCTGTTTTTGTGTAAAGTGTGAGGTCCTGAGCAGAAGTCTGCCCTGGGGCGGACTTGTCCGTTTTTAGTCAGGAAGATATCGGACTAGTCTGTGGTGTTATCAGACTAGTCCGGTCCTGTGAATATTGGAGTACTTGTGGACAAGTCCGCACTGGAGAGACTTGTCCGTTTCTAGTAAGAGACATATCGGACTAGTCCGGTGTATATCGGACTAGTTCGATTTTCCTATTAATTGTGCAGTGAGTTAAATTGTTTGTTAACTTGAGCTCTTGGGGTGTGTTTCTCCAACACACTCCATACACAATGATCTAATCTTTTCAGCTCTTGAGCTCTTTTTCCTTTAGATCCTCATTCTCCTTCCTTTTTGCACTTTTTTCCTAATTTCTTTAAAGACTTGCGCTCATCTCAACAATTTTGTTAGGATCTCATTTGTTTGTCATAAATCAACCAAAACCCACAAGGGATGCCTAGATGCACTTTCAATCTCCCCTTTCTTGGTGATTGATGACAACCAATTAAAATTTACACAAATATGATAAAAATTCAGATTTTCATAAAGTGTGCACATATGAACTTTGAGCAAAATAGGCAATGTAGACATAAGACATATGTGCACTCTCTATGGTGGGGTGCAAAACTACATGTGTGTGAGCAATAATATTGATGTGAATAAGATGAAAGCATAATCATAATGACATCAAGAATCTCAAGAATACATAGCAGTTTCAAACATAGACCATTGAACATAAGCATAACATAGTCATCATTTCACAGCACATGTCCATAAGCATAATGAGAACATAATCAAAGTTTACAACACCAAAAGAAATACAAATAGAGCTCTCATATTTCAACCTACTGCTAGGACCTAAGACTCCCCCTCAATCTCTCCCCCTTTGGCATCAAGGCACCAAAAAGAAGGAGAAGAGGGAACTAAACATCGTCGCAGGATCACCCCGCGTTGTCGGTCCTTTCGTCGTCTTCATCTTCAGGCTGAGAAGGATGAGGGTGAGAGCCACTCGTCGTGCCCCCAATGCCAAATTAGGCAAGCTCGGAAGGTGAGTAGCATATGCATGTAATATACGAATCGATTCAAGCCTAGCTACGGGAGCAAAAGTCTCGTCGAAATCCAAACCTTTGACTTGCGAATACCCTTTGGCCACAAGTCGTGCCTTGATCCTTGTCACCACCCCGTGTTCGTCTTGCTTGTTGCGGAAGACCGATTTAGTGTCGACGACATTGAACTTGGGTCTTTCGACAAGTTCCCACACTTCATTCCTTTTGAAGTTGTTCAGTTCTTCTTGCATTGCCACCACCAAATCTGGATCCTTTAGTGCATCATCAACCCTGTGTGGTTCAAAAGAGGATACAAACGAGTAATGTTCACAAAAATTAGCTATACGAGCTCGAGTTGTTACTCACTTTTGGATGTCACTGATTATGTTGTCGACAGGGTGATCTCTTTGGATGCATTGGTGTACTCTTGGATGTGGCACTTGTGATCTTGAATCTTCATGGTCATCATCTTCTTCTCCCCCTGGATGGTCGCCTTCATTAATGTGTTGATCATCTTGGTCTTCTTGAGGTTGATCTTGTGTCTCCTTGTCAAATATGCCACTTCGGGAAGGATGGTTGTCCTTTGTCAAGTTTGACTTGTCCTTCAAGTTAGTGTCATTTTTAGCACAGATACAAGCAATAACAGTTTCAGATTTTATATGTTCAGAAGGTGAGCTTGAAGAGGATGAAGAACCACTTGGCTTGAGTGACTCAACTTGTACCTCAAGAATCTTGTTAACTTTGGTCAAGTTAGCAAGTTCATTCTTGATGGTGGCGTTTGAGTCTTTTAACTTCAAGCAAGCTTCCTTGCTTGAAGCTAACTCAAGTTCTAGTGATTTGCTTCACTCCTTTTCAAGTTCAAGGAGCTTTTTGATCTTAAGATATTCTTCCTTTTGGAGGATGATCATATCTTCTTGACGATCAACTAGCTCCTCCTTATCAACAAGCTTATCCATTAAAAATTTCATCTTAGCCGCAGTTTTCTTATCTAAACCAACAAGCATATCTTCATCATCAATAGAGTTATCACTATCACTGTTAAAAGAATGCGAGCAGGAAGATTTAGTCGTTACCTTTCTTTTACCTTCCTTGGCCATTATACACGTATCATCGGTGTCCTTCCATGCGCCGATGGTTGGGAAGAGGGTGGATTTCTTGGTAGGCTTCATGATGGCTATGGTAGCCATCTGTTCTTCTTCTTCGGATGAGGACCCATCATTAAAGTCCCACTCCTTCCCCAAGTGTGCTTGACCATATTGTTTACTTTTCTTGAAGTTTTCTTAGGTTGAGGCTTGTTGTCCTTCGTCTTCCTCTTATTTTCTTCATGTGGGCAATCTACTATGAAGTGGTCATATTCTCCGCAATTCTAGCATGACCGTCTCATCTTGGGTCTTTGCTTGTCCCTTTTTTTTCCTTCCTTTGCGCTACCACCTTGTCTTCTTCTCATCATTTTCTTGAATTTCTTCATGAATAAAATCATATCTTCTTCATCTATATCACTGCTTTTATTGTTGTTGTCGTCTTATCCGTTTGTTTCCCTAGCTTCTTTTGATATGGGTTTGCAAGTTGACTTCAAAGCAACTCCTTTCTTCTTTGCCGAGGTAAGGTCGGCAATCTCCTTAACATGCTTGGCTTGCTTTTTCATCATTTCAAATTGATAATCTTCCCAAGAAGCTCGTCTGGGGTCATTTTCTAATACCCGGGACATTCTCTAATCATGGAGCAAAGGGTTACGTTGCGAGGCATGAAATCTCTAAGTATCAGCTTTACGACCTCATGATCACTCCACTTCTTGTTGCCATATGCTCAGACTTTGTTGATGAGATTCTTCAATCAGTTGTACATATCTTGTGGTGATTCATCTTCTTTTATAGTGAATCTTTCCAATTCGCCTTCAATCATTTCAATCTTGGCTTCGCGTACATGACAAACACCTTCATGAACAGTTTGTAGAGTGTCCCATATCTCCTTGGCAATTTCGAGTCCATTCACCATGGTGAACTCGTCTCAGCTCAGTGGCGATGTGATAACAGCTGCAGCTTGAGCGTTCCGATTAATAGCTTGTTCTTGGCTTGGAGTCAGCTCTTCATCATCATCCGGGATATCTATACATGTACAGACTATGTGCCACAAACTGGGGTTAAGAGATATGAGATGCATTTTCATATTTTGTCGCCACATAGAATAATCATTGCCATCGAAGAAAGGTGCTTTCCCTAGAGGAATTGATAAGTAATGATTATTGTTATAATTTAACTGATCATAATTAAAAGGATATTGGGAGTAGTCAGTGTGACTACTCTCCTTCTTCTTTTCGTCCTCGATCTTCTTCTTCCATTTTGGGGAGAGTTCCTTCTTCATTAGGAGTGCCTTGAGTTCAAGCATCTCCTCATCATCGTCCTCACTATCCTAGATGGCGTCGAGGAGCTTCTCTAGTTTTTTAGTTCTTTCTTCATCACCCTTCTCGTTGTTGAAGTTCTTGTGTACATACTTGACATCCGACATCTTCTCTTCGAGCGGTGAGTCTCTTTTGAAGAGTCCTGCTTTGATACCAATTGAATGTAGCCTAGAGGGGGGTGAATAGGCTTTCTGAACTTTTGTCGAATCTTAAAACACTTCACAAATCGATCAAACACAGAGAGATTGGGCTAGTCTGGTACTGTGCAGACTAGTCCCATATACGTGGACTAGAACGATCAACTTTGATCGATGATTTAACTTCTGATACTCTATAGAGCAGAATTAATTTGTAACTTGGAAGTATTACGTCAATGAAACAAGGTGTGTCAAAGATTAACTTAAATATCAATGTTTCAATGTAAGTTACACGGGATTAAGTAAACCCTAGAATGTGATGAATGATAAGAACAAAATTTTGCGACACAAGATTTCATCCCGTGGTTCGATTCCCACGAAGGAAACCTACATCCACATCTAGGAGTCCACGGAGGACTGGGTCTTCACCAACCCTACCCTCGTTGAATCGCCACAGAGGCGGATTCTCTTACACTAACCACACAGGGGCAAATAACCGTGTTCAAGGGGCCTTCTCACAATTTGAGGGCTCCCCAAGATTTACAATGAAAAACACCACCAACCACACTCGAAAGATATGCAATAAACAACAAGAGTGTGCGAGAGATTCAAACCCAAGAGCTCAAGATCGTGTGGAACAAGTCTCTTTTTTTGATCAATGCTAATCCTTAAAGATTTGATCTTTTTAGGGTTAGAATGTGTGGAGAGATGTGTATTTTGGGCTCTTGGAAGGTGTGACGGTGCTAAGGGTCGAGAGATTTTGGTTGTAGGGTCGTACACCTCTATTTATACAAGGATTTCCAAAATTTACCGTTAGGGTTTGCGATATCCGAACTAGTCCGTGGTGGACTCCAGACTAGTCCGGTGTGCGGCGTGTGGGAAATCCTAAGTGTTCTGATATATCAAACTTGTCCAAGAATCTAGGGACTAGTCTGATTTAGGCTCTGGAAGTGTTCATACTAGTCTGGCAGATATCAGAATAGTCCGGTGTGGTGAAACTCATGTAGAATTGAGGACAAGTCCGCACTTTGAGGGCTTGTACGATTTTAGTTAGAGAGTTTTCGGACTAGTCCGTGGTGATATCGGACTTGTCCATTTCTGTGTAAAGTGTGAGGTCCTGAGAACAAGTCTGCACTGGGGCAGACTTGTCCGTTTTTAGTCAGAAAGATATCGTACTAGTCCGTGGTGTTATCGGACTAGTCCGATGCTGTGAAAACTGTAGTACTTGCGGACAAGTCTGCGCTGGGGAGACTTGTCCGTTTCTTGTCAGAGACATATCGGACTAGTCTGGTGTATATCGGAGTAGTCCAGTTTTCCTGTGAATTGTGCAATGAGTTAAATTGTTTGTTAACTTGAGCTCTTGGGGTGTGTTTCTCCAACACACTCCATACACAATGATCTAATCTTTTCAGCTCTTGAGCCCTTTTTCCTTTAGAAACTCATTCTCCTCCATTTTTGCACTTTCTTCTTAATTTCTTTAAAGACCTGCGCTCATCTCGACAATTTTGTTAGGATCTAATTTGTTTGTCATAAATCAACCAAAACCCACAAGGGATGCCTAGATGCACTTTCACCCCACAAGGAGTACGATGTACCCGCTGGCAGGTTTACACCTTGCTCTCAACCCCCACCTATAAGGTGGTGAGTTATGTCTCGACGCTAAGGTGGACATGTTACATCGGTTTACTGGGTCCCATATATCTAGTATGCCTTCGGTACATTCAAACTTGCTCAATAGGGCCGCACACAAATTGGTCCTTGACCGACACAGGCACGGCTACAACTCACAGGCCCCTATGTTCTGCTGCTCCTACTCCATGTCCGGTCTCATATTTAACCAAATGGTGAATCTCTCACCCGACCAATCTCGTGTGAACCCAATTCCTGAACTCGCAAGTAGATTCCAACTACTCGACTTCTATCGAAACAACTATAACATTAAGCATAGCCTGGACACATCAAGGACTTAACATCTATCCCGCTCTCATGGGTGCTCTGGTCATGCAAGTAGAAAACTCCAAGAAAACCTAGACCAAATGCACAATACATTCTAACCCATATAGTTTGATACAAATAAAATTTCAAAACGCTGTTAAATGCAAATCGGGGCTTGCCTGGCTGCGGGACGGGGTTAAAGTTAGTCTACGGGTTGATGACTTCTAGTGGCTCCGGAGTCTCCTCGAACTCGGCAACTATTCGATATGCAAAGAATATGCAAAGTGATTCAATAGTGATAATATAACATAGCTGAATGGAAATACAGTTAAGTATATTAAATAACGACCACTTGTTCTGGAAATTTTACAGTGGACACTAGGTGCTTTTAGTGGGATTCTGGCCAAAATTGGGCTAATTTCCTAGAAGTCTCTGTTGTCTAAAATTCAATGTAACTAAACCCTTCTCAGAATTTTCATGGGAAATCTGGGACATTAACATGACCAATAGTTAGTGTTCTGTTGAGGAGGTCAAGAGTGACTCAACAAAATTGTTTTCATAATTTTATAAGCATTCTAGTGTGAGATATTGACTTTACAAGTTTGGACAATTTGCTGAAAAAGTTTCTGGACATTTTAGAATTTTTAGGTACATACGGATTGGAAACACTATTTGGTTATTCAAATCAACTCAAATGGACCTGAAACTTTTACTGTAACTTAACGTAGTTATTTCGAATGATCTGGTCAAGTTTGGGAATTTTCGAATGAATGGAGCACCAGAAATTAATTCCAATGGCATTTTGGTTCATGGAATTATTGAGGAAAAATTATTGATTTTATGCATATCCAAGTGCACCAATCTAAAGTATAGCTCACCTTGTTCTAAAAAAATTATTTTAGAATTTTTGGGCAACAATCCTAGGAGATATTGAATTTCCAAGTTTGCATCAAATCTTGAATTAAAACTGAATTGGAAAAGTTTGAATAATCACTGGGGCCCACGGGTTTAAAATAACCAGTAGCATTCAAGCCACACGGTGGCAACAACCTTTCCAGGTGTGGCCACACCCGATCTCCTGGCCTCAGGGGATCCCGAACTAGCAGCGCAGAGGCTGACAAGCCGGGCCTGTAAGGCTTTCTTCAACCTCAGGTCCGGTAGCGCCTGGGCGGCGGCGGCGCCTCGCTGCAGCGCGTGCTAGTGCATGGAGGGCCGTGTAACTGGCCTCCACGGCATAAAATCGGACGGGGAACAACTTGATGTAGGTGGCGCCGGCGATAGATGGCCCGAGAGGAGTCTCTCACGCCGGCGGCAGAACCTAGGGTTCCGGCCATGTCGGACAGGCCCTACGGTGCTCTATTTTGTACTGGAAGACCTCCAAAATGTTTCTGGGAAGTTGAGGAAGGTGGGAGAGAGGGTCAATGATGGTGAAATGCTTTGGGAAACCAAAGTCGACAGCAAACTAGCCCATTTTCGCCGCCGGCCACAAGAATTTGATTTCCCGAATCAAACCTCAATGGTTTTCGATGGATTCATTTCAAACAGATGTGCCTGGACCTAAGGACGATAAAATATCATGACCACAATGATTACTCTCACGTAGAAAACAAATTCAGTTCATGACCTAACATATTATATATCAAGAACTCGTCGGGGAAACTTGAAATACGGTTGCTACAGTCCATGGAATGGGCTCAAATTCTACCAGCAGCTAGTATATGCATAGGCGAACCTTTATGCTTCAAGGAGGTGGGTGAGATAAGGCTTGTATCGTCAGTTCCGCGGTGGAGCAGAGAGGCGGCAAAACAGGAGAGCTCTCCGGCGGCCACGGTGTCAAGATGAACAGCTTCAGGGGGCTCGAGCTGGGCACCAAACTTTGTCATAAAGCTACGCAAAGGGTTCATGAGTAACCAAGTGCAAAGGAAATGATTAATACCGATGGTCCTTGCTGGATTTCGAGTAGAAATGAAGAACTCTGGTGGTTGCAAGTTTGCTGCGCCAGAAACTGAACAGAGAGTGATCGACTTTGGGACTTATAGGAGAATAAGGAGGAGCCCTGGACGTGCTGTATGCAGCTGGAGGCGACTTCATGCAAGCAGGCAGCTCGGTGTCCATTTTTGCATGCATGTGGTGTCACTCTGGAATGGAACAGAGTTGGTTGAGCTGTGTTTGAGTGTATGACAGTGGGTCCCACCTTCTCCCCTCTAGTAAGTCTTTTCTGGTCAGTAAATTCTCCACCATATTTCTGTACAAACTTACTAGATATTTACAGGGAGAGCAAACCAAACATGGGAAATTTGACTTTGCAGGTCAAATTCATATTTGGCCACATTTCATTCGAATTCCAATTTGAATTCGAATTTGACTGGAAATCAATGTCCTTATTGAATTAAATAGTAAACGGTCTTCAAAAATTATTAAATTTGGCATAAAGGCTATTTGGAATATATGGAAGTTTGTGGTGAACTCAGGTTTTTATTTTGACATAATTTGAACGTGAGCTTTCTTTGAATTTTTATTTCTTAATTGCCATTTTGATTTCTCTATTCATGCTTGATTATTATTTCTCCTAACATAATTTTATACTATGAACTTTGGGGCTTTTACACCCCCCCCTTAAGAGTTTGTTTGGATAGGAGTGGATCCACTTCAATCTAAGTAGATTGAGGTAGATTTAGGATAAAATTAGTTCATTTTCCACTCCAATCCACTTCAATTCACTTACGTTGAGTGCATCCAAACAAGCCCTAAAGGAATCTCATCCCGAGATTACAAACGAAGAAGGAAACGGTGAAGGATTACCGGATATGAGATGATAAGAAATCCGGATAGTTAGAACAGAGAAAATCTTTAGTTTCCCATGTCGCTTCCTCAGCGGTATGGTTGCTCCATAGGACTTTATAGAACCACAGTGTGCGGTTCCGCATTGTTCGAATCTTCTCATCGAGAATCTGAACCAAATGTTCATTGTAGGTGAGATCCTGTTGCAACTCGCCGATTTCATCCGTGTGGACTGCCGCCATAAACTTGAGACATTTTTGGAGCTAAGATACATGGAAAATGTCGTATATACCAGCGAGATATGCCGGCAATTCCAATCGATAAGCCACATGTCTGCATTTCTCCGTGATTGCGAACGGACTGATAAATCGGGGAGAGAGCATTCCTTTTACACCAAACCGGTGAATTCCTTTCATCGGAGACACGCGGAGGTACGTGTGATCTCCAATGTCTAAGTGCAGCGGGCGACACCACTGGTCTGCATAAATCTTTTGTTGAGATTGAGCCGCTCTAAAGTTTGCTTGTATGACCCGGACTTGTTCTTCGGCTTCATTGACTAGATCAATCCCGAATGTCACCCTCTCACCAGACTCGCACCAATTCAGTGGTGTGCGACATTTTCATCCGTAGAGAGCTTCATATGGTGTCATCTTGATACTTGTTTGATAACCATTGTTGTACGATAATTTTACTAACGGTAAATGATCATCCCAATTTTTACCATGATGGATGGCACACACGCGTAACATGTCTTCAAGTACCTGATTCACCCGCTCGGTTTGTCCATCGCTATGCGGGTGATGTGCGGAGCTTCTAATCAGTATAGTACCCAGTGATGCATGCAGCTGCTCTCAGAAACAAGCAACGAATAGTGAGCCTTGATCTGAAATAATTGTGCGAGGAATTCCGTGTAGACATACGATTCTTGATATGTACAACTCTGCACACTTTTTGGCATTAAATCTGTCATTTATCGAAATGAAATGTGCTGATTTGGTTAGTCGACCGACTATCACCCAAATCGAATCATGCTTCCGGAATGTGAGTGGCATCCGACGATGAAATCTATACTCACATCCTCCCATGTCCATGTCGGAATATTCAGCGGTTGCAGTTGTCCTGCTTTCTTCATATGGTCTGTCTTCACTCGCCGACACGTATCACACTCGGATACATACTTAGCAATCTCACACTTCATTCGTGTCCATCAAAACTAAGTCTTCAATTCTTTATACATTTTATTGTTGCATGGATGAATGGAAAATTTGTAGAAGTGATCTTCGTTCAAGATTTTCTTCCGAAGGTCCATGTCACGTGGCACTACGATTCGAGTTTTCAACCATAGAGCACCATGCTTATCTCTCTGAAAGCACTTCATCTCACCGCTGTCCATTCTCTGAGTATATGCGACATACCCTTGTCCTTCTTTTGAGCTTCAATAATCTCCTCATGGATTGTGGGAATGAGGGCAAGATTGTATAAAGCTCCATATGGAACCAAGTGTAGACTTGGTTCATCCTCTTCCATAGGCGTGATGGTCAAGTTATTTACACGAGACTTGCAACTAAGCACATTGGCAACCACATTAGCCTTGCCGGGATGATAATGAATCTCAATCTCATAATCCTTGATCAATTGTAACCCCCTTCATTGCCTCATGTTGAGCTCCTTCTGAGTGAATATATACTTCAAACTTTTATAGTCGGTGTAGAGGTGCAAAAATTTTCCAAGTAGATAATGCCTCCACATTTTTAGAGCAAGTACCACGGCAGCGAGCTCCAAGTCATGTGTAGGTTCATGATTGCGGAGCTGCCGTGATTCATATGCGCTCTGGTATCAGATCCGCATTGGGAATAGCACGCTTAAAAAGTATCGTATGACACGATAACTTTAGGTTTACAGTGAGGAATCGATAGTAGCCCACGTAAGGACTATTATTAGCATAGTTACTTAAGGTGGCGAAGCTAACATATGCATTATTATATTTTGTAACAACGCTCTGACGTCAGGTAAGAGGTAAGGTAAGCCACTACAAGCGGATCAATTGCGGTAAGCTCTCTGTAAGAGAGGTAGTACAATGATTGTCCTCCATAGCTTGGCACGGGAGTTAATATGAGTCTCTAAACCTTCTCATGGTGCTAAGAACATATGAAAACAATGTTCCCCGGCATGCTTCAGGCAAAAGCGTGGATACCCCGTCGTGTGGTCTAAAACACGAAGTATGCAACTCTTGAACATTCAATGTTCTTAGGGCCATACGCAGTGTTGATCCCTAGCGCAAGAGATAAATTATATGTCCACCTATCGTGCGGTTGAAAAGAACGTAGTGTGTTTTTTAAGAAACACGCGAAAGCGCCTCCTACCGGTGCAGCATTAGGCAAATACGTGGGACCCCGTCGGGTGGTAGATAACCCGATGCGCCTCCTACTGGTGCCGCATTATGCAAAGACGTGGGACCCCCATCTGTAATCCTTGTTTTATGTATTACAAATTTGTAATCTGTGGCTTTTGTAAATTCTGCTGTTTTATATCTGGAAATGTTGGCCCCAAATTTGCATAAACAAAGGAGGTGCTGTCAAAATTTCTAGAAAAACTGCCAGGTTCACAATGCCATATCTCCTCAACCAGGAATGATCAGGAGGCAAACCAATACTTTGGAAAGGTCATGAAGTGTGCTTCAAGTTTGTAGTTCACATCAAGATCTGATTCTACCATTTACTGGGCTAAATTGGTGTTTGAGTACAGACTGGTCAGGTTGCACCATAAACTTGATCAGTTTGAATTATTTGGTTCTGTTTTGAATTTGAGTCTCGATTACAATTCAAGAAGCTCCGTAACAGACCAGGTGTTGTTACCCAACCATTTGCCAGTGGAATTGAGGGTTTGACCCATTCGAACCTCTTTTCCTTTTAATGACCATGTTTGTGTCATATTGAAGATTAGAGAGCGTATTCGCATGATAACTCACATAACGTTCTGTCATGATCAAAGATAGTCGAAATGGACTTCAATCCCTGAAGTTCATTATTTTGGAACTCGCTATTGTAATGTTGGTACAGGGATGTCATGGTTACATCACCACGATGCTGTTCTTGACATCAATTCTCACACCGTTCATCTCGACTCTCCACTACACAGTCCACATACTCTCATTCTTAACCAACCGGTAAAAGAAATCGCAGCAGCGTACCACTCTGAATCTATAAAGTTGGAAGACATTCTTGTAGTCCGTGAATACCCTGATGTGTTTCCTGATGATCTACCGGGCATGCCACCCGAACATCACGTCGAGCTGAAGATTGAACTTGCGCTGGGAACCACACCGATCTCTTGACGACCGTATCGAATGGCGCCCAACGAGCTGGCTGAATTAAAGAGCATTCGAAGGACCTGCTGGACAAAGGTTTTATTCACCCAAGCTCCTCACCTTGGGGCTGCTCTACGTTGTTCATCAAGAATAAGGATAAAACATTGCGGTTGTGTGTGGACTATCGACCGCTAAATGTCGAACGATCAAGAACAAGTATCCACTACCTCGCATCGACATTTTCTTCGATCAATTAGTGGGCTCTAAGGTATTCTCCAAGATGGATCTTCGGTCCGGATATCATCAAATCAAAATCGGATGGAAGATATACCGAAGATGGCATTCTCGACGCGATATGGACTATATGAATATCTCGTCATGTCATTTGGTCTCACCAACGCTCCGGGCCACTTTATGTATCTTATGAACTCGGTGTTCATGCCGGAGTTGGACAAGTTCGTCATGGTCTTCATTGACAACATCTTGGTTTATTCCAAATCGGAGTAAGAACACACCGAACACTTACATATCGTGCTTCAACGATTGTGAGACCATAAGCTCTATGCAAAATTCAGCATGTGTGAATTTCGGATCAGTCAAGTAACATTCTTGGGGCACATTATTTCAGCTGAAGGCATCACTGTGGACCCAAGTAAAATTGTTCAAATGCTGAAATGGAAGTTTCCTAAGTGCGTACATGAAGTCTGAAGCTTCCTTGGTTTAGCGGGTTATTATTGAAGGTTCATTCTGAACTTCTCGAAAATTGCTAAACCTATGTCAGAGATTTTGAAGAAAGGTACCAAATATATTTAGAGTGAAGCACGTGAGAAGGCAATTCCAAGGGCCCGGGCCTGCTGGATGGGTTGAGCCCATTATTTGTGATGGTTTTCCCTAACCGTCGCAAATAAGGCCTTAATTTGCGACGGTCTTCCTTGGCCTTCACAAATTATTATGGTTAATTTGCGATGGTTAGAGCAGCTGTCTCAAATTGTAGATGTCTTTTTTGTGATGATACTGTATAAAAACAGTCGCAAATAGGATTTTTAATTATTTGAAAAAACAAAAAATGCTGCGCGGGTCGATTACCAGAAACACAAAACATCACATATGACACATATATGCACACAACAACATCTCATGTAGCATCCATACAACACAACCAACATATACATAGCATAACGTGCTCACATCACAAAGTCAAAAAACGAACAAGAGGGGCTATACACTAGCTCCTCTACTACCTCCGGAGCCATAGACGCCATCGCCGCGTGTCACTCGAGGTTCCAGTAGTGGCGGCGACGTAGTTTAAGTCTCTATCGCTGATCTCTGCAATACATGTAAGTAGTTTGGCATGTTTATTAGTTTCAAACTTCATTTTTGACTAGAATTTATTAAATAAGTTAGAATTGATCATATTTAGCTTAATTTAGCTAAGTTGAGTTTGATTTTATTATGTTAGATGAAGTAAAACTAGAATAACTAAGTTGAGTTAGATTTGGCTATGTTTGACTAGAGTAAGTACAGTTTTTGTTACCTGAACCGTTGCAGATGGTGCCTCTGGCATGGTCTGCAGCTGCGGTGCTGGCTACATCAGTGGCGGTGGCAGCGGCGATAGTTGGATCTGCACCCCTAGGCTCGAACTCATGTTTGTCATTGCAAACATTAGAGGTTATATCTTATTAAGCATGCGATGAATTAATTACTTAAGATTTTATTTCTTACCTCTATCGCCTCTCGCATCTGCGCCATGCAGGCTTGCTGATACGAGATCGTGGCCTCCATCGTGATCCTTTGCGCCTCCTGTTGCTCACACTTCTCTTCAAAACAATGGGTGGGGACCTGGATCTCTATGTCTCTCTTCGAGACACGGCGACTCGACGGTCCCATCGGTGAAGCCTGCGTGGAGCTGCCTCTTGAAGGTCGCGCGTCCCTCGAGTCGACAACTCCGTCGAATATGGAAAGCCTACAAAAAAATCAATCATATAAAATTGAAATATCTTTAATTGAGAAAGATAAAAAAGAAGTACTAACTCACCTTCCATGGGCTTTGACGCCTCCGCTTGCATACGTGGCTTGAGGATTTATTGTTTCATTTTCCCAAACAAAATCTTCACCGTGTATCCTCCTAGCCTCCTCCCCATACTTAGCCTGAAAAATAAGAAAACTCTGTAAGTTCAACAATTGATATAGTTTGAAATAATTTTGAATATTTTTTAAGCTTACTAGTCGCAAGGCTGCGACCTGACTGCAGTGCTTTGTCTAAGAAGGCTTATGACCTTTTTTTCAGACCCAAGTAGTGTCACCCTCGTCTCGTGCTCCTGCTAATATGTGTTAGTACAGACAATATATTATGAATATATAAAAATAAGTTACACACACTTACCATGCGTTTAGCGAAAAACTAGTGGTTATTTTGGTTGTAGTTGTGTTTCCCGTCGACCCTTCTGCACCCCCGAGCCCTGTTGGACTTAGCAAGGAAACCAGCATTAGCCCAATACCTACCAAGGCCATGGTATGCATCGGATCGATCCTGCAACCAGCTCATGTGATCCTGCACATATTTGTAGGTCATTAAGATACCGTTACAAAAATTATCATTAATAATATTTACTACGCCCAACGTACCTGTGTGTACTCTCTTCCGTCAGGTGCCTGTCGCTCTCCTGTCGGAAGTGTCACACGTCATGCTGGTTTTATCGCAAGTCATCATTGATCACTTGAGTGTGAGCGTTTGACAAAGCTTGCCGAACCATCTTTTGAGTGTTGAACTGGAACATGTTCCTCTCGTGCTCGAACATGCGAGGATCGTCCGGGCCCTCTAGACAATATCTTTCCTATAGTAAATTAGATATTGAAGAGCCGTATATTAATAATTTAAAAGAGTTTAAGAGTTGAAACTTACAAATTTTATTTAACGTACTTACCGTAACAGCCCATACAATGTCCTGAAAGTTGTCATGTTCCTTGTGAGGGGTGCGAGCATAGTCGTCCGACAAAGTAGCGGGCACCCGTCGATGACCCCCGGATAGTGCATACACGCTAAGGACCTGAGGACACCGTTCTCTGGTCAGTGGTGTGTAGCACCTGTAAAAGACGAGTCGTACCAAGAGTTACAAGATATTTTTTTTAATTATTACTTAAGTAACCAAAAGAAACCACAATGGAACACTACGATTTTATTACATGTCTCCAGTCAGCCGAATCAAGATCTTCTGTGTAGGAACCGGGGGAGGAATGACAAAGTGAGTCCTCCTCGTCCACCGCCTCTACTGCGGCACCATGTCTGGTGATCCACAAGGCTCGTCACTAGTTGAGCCAGAGGGCTGGTCAGCCGACGGCTGACTACCCGAGGGCTGCCTACACGAGGGCTGGAGGGCTAGCTACTTGAAGGTTGACCAAGATCAACTAGCCCTTAGCCTCTGAGTCAGATGCTGAGTCAAACTGCAACATTAAATGATTCATAAGTAAGTTTAATTGGAAATTGGATTCTAAGAATTTACCTTTGTGCGCTATTGTGAAGGCACAACTCTGCTCGACAGGTGACTCATCAGCTGTGAGCATTTGCTCCCGGCCGACGAGGTACCCTGGAAAGCGTCCACTGCCTTGGCAAGGAACCCCTTGCGCTCGCCACCTTCTTAACCTTGTTCGAGATGTCCTGTTTTAAGCGATAACTAGTAAATACTAAATATGCAAAGAAGATAAACAAATTCAAGTTACTATCATGAGGAAAATGTTACTTGTAATAACTTTCAAAATTCATCAACATCACTATCATGTTCCCTACTCCCTAAAACACCCAAGAGTGATCGAGGAGACTTGCTTATGACGAGGCGTGTGATCTAGATTCAGACGAAATTTTGGCAGCATAACACCACTGTTCTCCAACTGCACACCCAAAAATAGTGTAGCAGATAACATAAGGGTTATACTGTCAAAATCTCATCCGGATCCAGACCATGTCTCGTCACAAGCCACACCCCCTTAGTCACTCTCAGGCTATCCAAAAATAGGGACAATTCCGAACCTACACACCTCACATGCGTAACGCATGTGAGACGGGCCGATTCAAAGCGGGTAACGCAAATTTTATGGGACACGTTAATCTTTCATTTTTGAGTCATTTATGAGAGAGAGGAAACAACGAGAGAGAGAATGAGGAAAGAACGAGAGAGGAGGAAAGAACGATAGGAAATCGCCCCGTCGGGGCCCACCGTCCACGTGTGGGAGCTTGTCGTCATCACCGTCGCGTTTTAACTTCGTGCCCATCTCGACGAATACGTTACCACTAAATATGCCGTGACGGGCCCTAAACGGGCCGGGTCGGGCCGGACCGGGCCGAAGCCCGTTTAATTACATATAATAATTAAGCACTCAATCAATCAAAATAATAATTAAACAATAATTAATTAAATTACCAAACTAAATTAATATGCATTACTCATAAAACAATTAAAAAAGTAATCAACAAACTTAATCACAATCAACTAAAAATTGACCTACGCATAATAAACAAACCTAATAACCATAATAAAACCTAGGCATAACTAAAATAAAAATGACACAAACATAATAAATAAATAATAAACATAATTAAACCTAGGATAATTAAAAAAATTGACATGGGCATAATAACCAAACTTAATAAACTCAACCTAGGCATAATTAACAAAATAGACTTAGGCATAGTAAACATTCCTAATAAACATAATTCAACCTAAAAATAATTAAACCTAAGAATGATTAACCTAGCTAAACAACCATGATTAACCTAAGCATGATTAACATATCAATTTATCTAAACAACCATGATTAAACCTAGCTAATAAAAAAAATTAACCTAAGCTCTTGAGTTGTAGGGCGTCAGTCGGTGGGTTGGCGGTGGGGTGGAGGGCATCGGTGCCAGATTAGGGGTGGGTGCGCTCGGGCAGGGACATGGGTGGCAGCACCAGAGTTGGGGTGGGGGCGCCGGAGTGCCAGGGCGGCAGCGCCGGGCGGCACCAGGTTGGGGACGGGAGGCGGCGGCGTCGGGCGGCACTGAGCTACGGGAGGTGACAATAGGGCGGCCAGCGTCGAGTGCGGCCAATGTCCAGTGGCGTTGAGCGGCAAGGCGTCCGACGGTGTCGAGCGGCAAGGCGGCGGCGGGAGCGAGGGAGGCGGCGGCGTCAGGAGCGGGCAAGTGTGTGTGTGTGTGTGTGAGAGAGAGAGAGAGAGGAGTGGCAGGCCGCGTGAGCCGAGGGTATATCGCCTTAAATTGCGACAGCCCTAGGCTTGGCTGTCCCAAAATACTTCATTTGCGACGGCTTTAGATTGAGCCGTCGCAATTTAAGCTTCAATTTGCGACGTCCTCGTAATTTTCAACGGTCTTAGGGTTTGCCGTCGCAAATTAAGCTTCATTTTTCAATGGCCCATTAATTAGCGACGGCCCAGCGTGGGCCGTCGCAAGGTAAGTTACTTGCAACGGAGGGCTGTCACAAGTTAACCAAGCTGTCGCAAATGGTCGCATTTCCCGTAGTGACATATGCTAACCAATGCTTTACCGCCTCCTTAATAGTATCAATATTTGGATACTTGGAACCCGGAACAACTTCATTTTCTCTATACCCGAGGGCACGTGTTGACCTCATTTGTGACAAGTTGTCCGAAATCTGTACTCGTGCATTCTGATGGCACGCAGTCACCCTCACCATCTAACGAACCACCATCTTCATTAATTGGTGCAACTTCCTCATTTCAAGCTGCATTTGATAAACAATACTACAAATTTTCTCCCCTTCATCAGCCATCACTTGACCTTCTACAGCATTCAACCTATGATGAGTCTCTTGTTGGCCATCGGAGCTTCCAAGTACTGACTTATCATAGCTACAAACAAGCATGGCAAATGGCCATTATTGATCAATTACACTTTTGTCATAATATTTTTAGTCTAATGTGTTGATAAAAGTGTAGGATCGAATAGCACGTGTAACGCTACAAAGGGGGGTGAATGGTAAATTAAGTCTTTTTCAGCGGAAGCAACAAAAACCCCTTAACAAAAAGTTAATCTAATTGAGAACCCGTGTGTGCGGCTAATCTTAAAGTGTTCAACCATGAAAAAACTAGAAGATATTTTAGAGGATCAAGTCACGAAGACATGTCAGCAAGAATCACAAAAATTCGTCGAGAAAAACTCAAGTTATGATCAAATGATTGAGCAAAGGTCAATATGTCCTACCCGAGTTGAAATCAGATCTGCAATGCTGCAAAGAAACTCGTGTAACTCAAAAACCATAAATCTAATGATCGTATAATTTCTATTATAAAGCATCAAGTTATGAAGACAACACAAAACGAATCAGGTCAAATGGATAAGTAAGATGCGAGTTATGATCAAAACATCGAAGAAAGGTCGGGCATCACAGAAACTCGACAAGAAAGACTTAACGAACACAAGTCGGACGAACAAGGCACAAAAGCTCCTCTAAACTACAAATTTTATTCACCGAAGACACAAGAGGAACAGCCCAAAGTCATCTTACCACGAGCTCTGGTCTCTTTTGCTTATATAACCAGACCTTAGGCTCACCCAATCCTAACAAGGACTCTAATCATACTCAGTTTCAACCGAAACTTTCCATAACTGCTCAAGAATCTTCCATACACAGATAGAAGCAATTTTAAGACTTTCAAACACCTTAGGAACATACCAACCATTCCTAAAACGGCTCAACTTCGTGCTCACCGCAAAATCTAACCAAAACAAACTCTAAACCTTCCATAAATGAACCATAATCACCTCAACCGCAGTCTGAGGCATAAACCAGCCGGTTGGACCTTTCCGGCCACATCTTCACGTCCATATCTCTTCATCACGTCTTGAAACCATATTGTCATGTCCATGTACACCTTGCAAATATGAAAACACCTTCCAATGACGTCCACAATATCTTCATATGCATTGTTCTTGACCCAAACATGTTGCGCGACCTCCCGATCAACTCAACCACAATTCCTCTCGGACTTGGTTGTTGAACCTCATCTTCTCCCTGAGAATAGTTCAATGGATCCCGTCACTAGCCATGTATTGACCTCAAGTAACACTTTCACATGAACAAACAATCAATCTTTGCGAGCCCAAGTCCTCGACTTGACTCTTGTTAGTCCGAAAAACACACCACCTTACTTGAGCACATCACATTAGCATGTTGCATACCATAGCAGTATTTAACCACCATAATCAGCCATAACACATCATAAACTTATTAACTGAATACTAAGCAAACCTTCCTGTAAGACAAAAGCAAGTTCGAAACATTGCGAGTTAGAATAGAGCAAAACAGAGTAACCGAACTCAATATGAAAACTCTGCGCAGTAACTGTTACTCCCGATAGGCATTGAGAAAGTTCGGACCGTCCTAAACCATCGAGGGTAACGTTACTCCTAAAAATACATTTGTAAAGATGGACCTGTGTCGACTCACGTGCATCTTACGTGTGTGAAAGTTCGGACAATCCTAAGTGCCGAACATGTGCAAGTCACGTGAGAAAATTTCAGACAATCTGAAGTGGGCTTTTCAGCAATGTTCAAAACTTTGCATGTGAACTCTCGTTTTTATTTAAATTGTCAATGTATTCAGCATACACAGGTCTTACAAAAAGGCATCAGCTCCCAAATAAAATCTTCAGCTGACCGATCTACAAAACTTTTCACATATCTTCGGATTGAGCCTTAATCCATGCATGCATTAACCAGCTGTTTACGGATTCAAAACTTCTTCCACGAACCTTGTCTTTGCCTCACCATATACTTAAAAGGTGATAAGTCTATCCCATTAGGCCCATGACAAACACTCCCTTATCCAAAATAAATATAGACTTTTGCCTTCTCTGACATATCTGTCTAAACCAATGAACAGAATTACTAATTATTAGAGTTAATCTCCATTTAACTCGGTCAAGTGGGCCGAGTCCAAACCCATTGCCTTGATCGAGGGCGACCAACCAATTTTGGTTATGGACCCCTGTCGAATGCAACACCATATATAAGAAAGAGAACACCCCCCTCCCCCCTCATTTCCTAATTATCAGAAAGGGACCAATCCCCTCCGGTGTTGGAGGGATGGGATGGCTCACATACCCACACACCACTCCATGATTAGGAGGCCCAACAATGAGGGGAAGGCTCCAGCTTCACAGAACGACGAGCTACCGTTGTTCTACACAGCTCTACAATGATCCACATCCGCCGATGAATGTACGTTCATCAAAGGTGTGTCACTATCATCGTCTTCCAATTTTAATCGCTTTCATTCATGTTTGTATTCATATTGTGATTATAACTGGAATCAAATGATTTATACATACACTTGGACCCACTAGATCATGCCATTAGCAATTAGCAATTCTAATAATTGCATCAGGAGTTAGGTCTAGCGGCTAATCTAGTTGCAGAAAGATAAGGTAGATCTGAATTAGCTTTCCACAGCAAGAACAATTAGAGTAAGAATTAAATATGTAATAGATGGAGATTTAGCCACGCATCAGCCGGCGCGCCACCGCACCCGCTCCGGTAAGCGCCACCCTCGGTACGTGTACCGTCGGACCAACGAATCTGCGCAGGGCCTCCGGCCATAAGTTGTTGCTGACCGCTAGCTCCCACTGCCCGACATTCGAATGCCAGCCACCTCGGTACACCCGCATCGGCTGCCTGCAGTGACTCCAACATGCCCGAATGCACCTTTGTCTCTGCTTCAGTCCATCGCCCCGCCTGCTCTCCTCAGCCATCAGATCGGCCTCAGGCCATAAGTCACTGCTCTCTGCTGGCTCTAACTGGCTGACATTTGAGTCCGCTGCACCAGCATCAGGAGTGCCGCTGCCGCCCGCCTTGGTCCACCTGCATCAGCTGCAGCTAGCCACTAGGGACGCGCCAGGTGCGCAGCTCATTACGCGCCCGTCCCGCCGAGTCGTGCGGCTGCCAGCGTGCTGTAGTGCCGGGTGAGTCATCCTAATCAAGACTGAAGATGTTGGTGCGTAAGGGTGGTGGGAGTGCTTGGGCGCGAGCCATAAATTCATTTCTGGTTAAGGGTGCTCCGGAGATGAGTAGAGCTCATTACGGGAGAGGGGTGATGGGTGATCATGTTTGACGGAAAAGGGATGAAGGGGGAGGTGGTGAGAGATCTCTTGGGAAGCTTTTGTACCCAAAATTCCATGATGAGAATCTCAATATATGGATCGACAAGTCCATTGACTATTTTCCAGCTGTTCAGAATTCAGGAGTTCTTTTGGGTGCAAGCAATGTCTCTGCATATGTAGGGCAGCGTCGCAAGATGGTTGCATGTGTATTGCGTTTGACTGAAGGCTTAGAAACATGGTAGCAGTTTGTGCTGGTGGTGAAGGTGAAGTTCGGTACATTCGTGTACCATAAGTCTATGTATGATTTGGTGCACCACAAGCAACAGGCCGGGTTGGAGGAGTACATCATCCAATTTGATGAGTTGGCATATGCTACTCCAATGCATAATCCGGATTTGGATGAAGTATTCTACATGACTCAATTTTCAAAGGGTTTAGAAAGGAGATTCAGAATCTTGTCCTAGCTCAAATGCCAGCCAAGGTGGACCGGGCAGCTCTGCTTACTCGACTGCATTTTGACATTCAGGAAAGGCAGATGCAAAAGCTACCTAAGTAACAGAGTGGTCTGAAGAATGGGGTTCTGCAGCATTTTGATAACAAGGAGGCTGTTCAGAGGGGTGAACCATCCAAGGTTTATGCTACGTGTGCGGCAACGAATATGAACCAGGTCACCTGGCCAAGTGTCCCAAAAGGGCTCAGTTACAATCAAATTCCTTATAAACTGAAGATCTAAATCTAGTACAATCTGATGAAGTGCTAATTCAGTTGGATGAGGAGGATAAACAGCTAGAAGGGGTGTAGTTGTCTCTTCACGCTATAGCGGGGACTGAAGGAAATGACCGTCTAAGGTTGAAAGCCTTAGTGAAGAATCAGGTCTTCCTTATGCTGGTGGATTCGGGAAGCTCATCTACGTTAATAAACTCAGCATTTGTGACTAGAGCCAGACTTAAGGAAGTGTCATGTGAACCTGTTACGGTGCAAGTAGCAAATGGGGAGCATATTACAAGCAACACATTTATCTATGATGTGGAATGGTGGTTGTTACGAGATGTACCGCGATACCCAACAGGGTACGTGGGGTGTTATATTTATAATATGAAGAGTGCACGGTGCGCTACAAGATAGAGTCCGGTATGGACTTGAGATACAACAGAATCAATCTACATAACAGATATGGACCCTGGACTCATTTCCTAACACACTCCCTCGATCAAAACCTAGCCACTGCATAGGTTTAGATTAACTTGAAACTTTTTGAATGCTCTTACAGCAAGAGGTTTGGTAAAGCCATCTGCAACTTGATCATGTGAAACAATTATAGCAAGAGGTTTGGTAAAGCCATCTGCAACTTGATCATGTGAAACAATGTATCGAATCTCAAGAAGTTTTTGGTGCACTCTCTCTCTCTCTCTCATACAAAATGATAACCACCTCTATATGTTTTGTTCGAGTGTGGAAAACTGGGTTTGCTGATAGATAACTAGCTCCAATGTTATCACACCATAAAATTGCTTCTTGCGGTTGTGTGGTAGAGATAATACTCGAAGTAAAGTTTGAATTCGGATAATTTCAGCAGTTGTATTTGCTAAAGCCTTATACTCAGCTTCGGTGCTAGATGGAGTCACGATCGCTTGCTTCCTTGAACTCCATGTTATCATGTTTGGACCAACAAATACTGTGAATCCTCCTGTTGAACATCTGTCACCTGGGCAACCGGCCTAGTCTGCATATGAGAAGCCACTCACAAGCAATGATTTTGATGGTGCAATAGCTACTCCGAGCCGCACATTACCACTTAAGTATCTTAGGATGCTCTTCAGTACAAACCAATGCAATGTGGTGGCAGTTTGAAAGAATTGGCATACCTTATTCACTAAAAAGGCAATGTCTGGTCGGGTTATAGTTAGATACTGAAGAGCTCCCCTATGCTTCTATATCTAGTAATATTTTCTGAACCAAGTAAAGTTCCTTCATGCTTTGATAGTTTATCTGAGGTAGACAAAGGCGCTGAGAGAGGTTTGCAATTCTTCATTCCTGCTCTTGCAATCAAATCCAAAGCATATTTTCCTTGAGACAAAGAACTAACCATTTGTTGTTTCTTGTAAATTTAATGCCCCAAAAATAGTGCAAATCTCCAAGATCTTTGAGTGCAAACTCAACTTGAAGATCAGATAATAGCATGTCTACTGACTTTGAGTCTGAGCTGACGAGAGTAATGTCATCTACATAAATAAGAAGATACATAGTTACCTTTTCCTTTGTGTAAAAGAAAATGGAGGCGTCGACCTTGGATGGTGTGAACCCCAATTGCAATAGCTTGTTGCTTAACCGAGCATACCAAACATGATGTGCTTGTTTTAATCTGTAGATCCCCTATTCAAGTTTGCACAGATGATATGAATGCTTCTTGTCAACATATCCAGGGGGCTGACGCATATAGACATCTTCTTCTAAAATGCCATGAAGGAATTTTTGACATCTAATTGTTTGATAAGCCAATTCCTTGAATCCGCCAATGATAGAATAAGTCTTATAGTTGCAACCTTGACAACCAGAGTAAATGTGTCTTCATAGTCAATACCGTATCTTTGCTCGAAGCCCTTAGCCGCTAATCTAACTTTATAGCGATCAATCGATCCAATAGCTTTCCTTCTAATCTTATAGACCCATTTAGAGTCTATCACATTTTTTCTTGATTGTTGAGGCACAAGATGTCATGTTTTGTTCTATATTAGAGCCTTGTATTCATCATCCATTACTGCACACAACTTTTCATTTGATATTGCATCTTGCCAGCATGTAGGTTCAGCCATTGTGTTCAGAATTCCATATTGTGGTTTCCCTTTCTTAACTTCGTATCTATTCGTGCAAGTGGAGATTATTGGTTGTTTGGTCCCCTAATATAAACTGGTTTGAGGTCTTGAGTGATCCACCAAGATGCCTTGATTTTGATTTTGATCAGAGGAAGAATCAGTTTGATGATTTTCAACCATCTCTGCACTAGAAGCTACACCCCCATCAGCCACAGCCGATCTTGTTGCATCGCGCATGGATGTGCCAGCTCCTAGTCCGGAGGTTGATGTGCCATATCTCCGCATGTCAGGGCAGGTTTCCCCCAGCCAGGATTATCATCGGGATCAGCAGAAGCAGTAGCGGGCAAACCTGGACCCAAATCAACCTCGTTGTCAGTGCCCAGGTTATTGTTATGCAGGTTTGAATTATGATCATTTTATTGCATATTTGACACCAAATTTTAGACTGATTCCTCTGGAACCTGTTCAACATTATCTCTAGGGAACTCATTAGCTGGGTTAGCATAAAAATCACCCACATTAGTATGATATTTCACATCCTTTCGTAATTCATTTGGACTTAGGAGAAAAGTAGGAAGAAGTAGGGTCTCTGGTTTCAAGAGTTATCTGACATTCTTAAGAAGTTTAGAGAAGGGAAAAGATGAGCACTACTACAAAAAGCATTTTTACAGGCGCCTCAAATTTTCAAACACAGGCGGTCCTTAAAAATATGCAACTGTGATGACAAATGATATAATAACCGTCTGTGATGACAGAACAACACAGTCGGATTTTAAAGAACAACCGTCTGGATAAACACATTATCTTCACAGACGGTTCTTATTTAAGAACCGTCAATAATGCAATGAACTTCACAGGCAGATTTTAGGAAACAACCGCCTGGGTAAATACATGATGTTCATAGTGGGTTCTTAATCAATAACCGTCTGTAATGCAATGAACTTCACAGACAGATTTTAAGGAACAACCGTCTGGGTAAATACATGATCTTCGTTGGCGGTTCTTAATTAATAACCGTCTGTAATGTAATGAACTTTACAAATGGATTTTAAGGAACAACCGTCTGAGTAAATACATGATCTTCGTTGGCGGTTCTTAATTAATAACCATCTATAATGCAATGAACTTCATAGACGGTTCTTGATTAACAACGGCCTGAGAAGATCATGTATTTTCAGTGGCGGTCATTGTTTAAGAACCGTATGTAGTTGTTCAATTATCATAAGTGGTTTTCATTGAAATTACAGGGATGTAGTTGCAATTATCACAATCGTATGTAGTCGTGCAGGCAAAATTGTATCAGGAAAAAAACACAGATGAGCTAGCGGATACTAGTACAGTAATGCATTATAGGAAATGCTCGATCACCAGTGAGGCTGGCTTAATTGTGATAATACACCATTAGAGGCTTTACAATTGTTCAAAGATAATTTCTTTACACAATGAACAAAAATCATGCTACATTCATTGTAGATCGACGATGAAGCTCCCATGGATCAATCTAAATTGTACCGTCCTGCTTGCTCCCGAACACGTCTCTTATATTCCGCTGGATCGTGAAAATATTGACATTATTTAAATTAACAAATGTCGAAGGAGGAATGAATAACCTACATTGGTCACTAAGTCAAAGTGTCATCTAACCTTGATAAGTAGATTATAGCAATCATTTTCAACATCAGGCACATTTGGCTGATGCAGCAAACGCTGAACTTCAAGTAGTATAGTTTTGATTGTAAAAGCACTGCACCACCCCTACGAAATATAATTTAAGCAATATAAGAAACCAGTTCAAATAAGTTCGATAACAATTATAAGTAATAATTACATGAACAAAATAGGTCTATCTTACAGTCTCTTGATCAAGAATCCCAATGCAGAGTGCTCCTGAACGATGGACATTTTGTTGGAAGAACCCAATTGGAAAGGCGCATCTTGGAGGCACCAAGGGATAGTCCTCAGAGAAGGAGATTGTCAGGGGATAGTAACCATCTTCCCATTCGGTCTGCAAAAGAAATTTATTAATAGGAGGATGATGGTTAAACTAATATTGTGCTTGTTCTTCATGACTTACCCCTTCTTTACCGGGGACGATGCACTGCCACTTTAATAAATCTCCCGATTCAGGCTTCGCAGAGAAACCCTACGCGGAGAAATTGAAAATACCAAAAACAAACAAGACGGAAAAACAAACTACAGTTAAGTTCATCAGTCCATTACAGATACATATGTATATACAACCATGTGACCGGTGTGGCATATGTACATACATGGGGATGGTTCTTGCGCCACGCCAAGCACTCCTCCTTCAATCGGCTACACACCCGAGACATCATTATCTGAAAGACCAAACTTCCAAATCATTGAGTCCAAACGCATATGTACACAAATGCAAAAGGACACAATCCATATACCAACATTGTTCTAAGTTGCTTTCAGAAGATACAAATATATACAATATATATCATCTCGCATTGCTATATACATTTTTTCCAGCATTGACATCTTCTCGCATATAGGGTTTCAAATTTTTTTTAATGCTTCTCTCTACGCGCTTGATGTTCTCTGGTTCGGTGAAAAGGTACATCTCTTCATACTGAATATATTCCTCTTCATTATCTCCCACATTGTCAACCCCAACAATATTTTGCTTTCCAGAAACAACTACGTGCAACTTCTCAGTTGCTGGATCTTGAACATAAAAAACTTGTGCAACATTATCAGCGAGAACCCACAGGTCATCTTTGTAACCCACTTTATTCAAGTCTACCAGTGTCAGCCCGTAATTGTCCACTTTCAAACCATCAGGATGTTTGACCCATTGGCACTTAAATACGGGCATTACCATTCTTTCGCCATAATCGAGTTCCCATATTTCCTCTATGAACCCGAAGTATGTGGTCTTTTGCACTTGTGAATCATAAGCCTCAATACGAACACCACTATTTTGTGCAACACTCTTACCATATTTTGTTTAGATTTTGCAAATCGTGTCCAAATTCGATGATTCTTTCTTCTACATTTGTATAAAATTAACATCTACCACCTGAACAAAATATTTTTAAAACTTGTATAGCTGACATTGTAATGTTTTGGTAAATATCAAATTAATTTCTACTCACATATTATTCACATTTGTGTATCTCATAAAAAAAGTTCCTTCACTCAAAATTGTTGGTATGAACATATTTGTATAATTTATACATGTATGAATTTTTTTAATTTTTATAAAAGCATTCCAACATGTCAAACATCAAATTATCCACCATTCTAACTAAATGCTCAAATACATATGAGGCATTCATCAAATTATGAACACACATTGATTCAAAAATACTTAAAAAAATATGAAAAAATTCGTAGAGGTTGGTATGATGAGTAAAAATGTCCACTGAAAAAAAAATGAAAAAAGCATTATATTCATCAAGATAGAAAAATGAAAAATAGCATTTGTTGTATGCTTTTTATGTTCTGACCAATTTCAAAGGATTTATGAAGTGAAATTTGATGGTAACCTTTACTTATCAATAATATTACAAGAAAGTGGATTTTTGCCTTTTAAAGTACCACATTTAATCAAGAATATTAATTAAGAAGAAGTAAATATCTTCACAGGCGATTGGTACTTAACAACCGCCTGAAAATATATTTATCTCAGGCGGTTATTACTTAACAACCGCCTGAGATAATGCCCAATACTGTTCTTCAGTTTCCTTATCCCTTGCTTCTTTTTTATTTAGATTCCAATATAAATACTCAAACATGTTTAGATTCTGCAAATTGTGTCCAAATTCGATGATTCTTTCTTCTACATTTGTATAAAATTAACATCTACCACCTGAACAAAATATTTTTAAAACTTGTATAGCTGACATTGTAATGTTTTGCTAAATATCAAATTAATTTCTACTCACATATTATTCACATTTGTGTATCTCATAAAAAAAGTTCCTTCACTCAAAATTGTTGGTATAAACATATTTGTATAATTTATACATGTATGAATTTTTTAATTTTTTTAAAAGCATTCCAACATGTCAAACTTCAAATTGTCCACCATTCTAACTAAATGCTCATATTCATATGAGGCATTCATCAAATTATGAACACACATTGATTCAAAAAAAATTAAAAAAAATATGAAAAATTCGTAGAGGTTGGCATGATGAGTAAAAATGTCCACTGAAAAAATAAATGAAAAAAGCATTATATTCATCAAGATAGAAAAATGAAAAATAGCATTTGTTGTATGTTTTTTATGTTTTGACCAAATTCAAAGGATTTATGAAGTGAAATTTAATGTTAACCTTTACTTATCAATAACATTACAAGAAAGTGGATTTTTGCCTTTTAAAGGACCACATTTAATCAAGAATATTAATTAAGAAGAAGTAAATATCTTCACAGGCGGTTGGTACTTACCAACCGCCTGAAAATATATTTATCTCAGGCGGGTATTTCTTACCAACTGATTGAGATAACCTCTTCTCAGATGTGAAATTCTAATTAACGATGAACACACTACACATTCAATCATTCACACAGTTGAAGAACACACAAGATACTCATTCATTACCAATATTCAATCACACATCTCACAAAAGAACACACAAGATGCACAATATTTAAACAAGAACACATAAGAACACACAAGATACACAAGTAATATTCAATCACATAGATGAACAAAGATAGATTTCATTCATTAATAATATTTACAAAACAGAAGCAACTAAAAACAACAAAAAGAAAAACTAATTAAATCCTACTCCTACAACAAAAAGTTTTATATGAAATTTCTTGTATTACAGCGCTTGACAGTTTTACGCGGAGCTTGGCGGTCAGAGACCTCCTAATACGAATGTATTGGACATTAAAACATATTATGCTTGTCCGAAGCAGCCTGCTGGGAGTGTCTTATGCGGGTATTATGTATGCGAGCATCTTCGGACCGGCGGCGTATATAGAGTGAATCGTAAGGATGTAAGTTATCCTTAATGTTGATACCTTATTTTCTTACTTTTGTGTTTCATTTTCATTGTAACTAGCATAGTTTAATGCTTATATTCTCTGTTGTTCAATATTACCAGAAACATTATTTTCATATTTTGATTCCAACTTCAAAATTCAATTGCTCATAGTACAGCTGCTGCAAAAATACCAACTAAATTCTTGTATACTCTCACTTTGATCTATACTTTGAGATTGTTCAAACCAACACATTCTAAACCTTGTTATGTGTTATATTGCAGCACAAGAAGAATATGAACGAAGAATGGCCGGTTTGTAGAAGTATTCCTGATGGAGGAGCCGACAGGATTGCTTCTGAACTCTGTCAGTTCATTCGTCGTGAAATTTTGCACAAAAATGGGAAGTTCTTTGATAAGAATGGTTCAGCAGCTGATGTGCCAGAACTTTGCGACTATGCCAATATAAACAGTTTTTAGTGAAAACTTGTAAACTTTGAGATGAATTGTATTTGTAACTTGTACATATGTATATTGTTTTAGTGAAATTGACTTCTATGATGATAATATTGTTGACTTTTGTTCTGTGATGATATTGTTGTTTTTTGTTCTGTGATTATATTGAATTGACCTGGAAATTAGAAATAACAGCAGTAGTACTGCACAGGTTATACCTTATCACAGGCGGTTATTAACCAACGGCTAGGCATGACTGTGAAAAACAATTATCACACTCGGCTAGATACAAGTAAAGAAACATCTATGATAACCTAATTTTCACAAGCGGTGACTGTTATGGTAGAAACCGGCTGTGTTAAAGGGTCTTCACAGATGGCTGATATAGGTAAACTCCGTCTGTGATAACACCATTATCATAGACGGTTAGTTATGCTTCAATAACCGTCTGTGAAGACACATTATCATTGACGGTTAGTTATGCTTCAATACCCGTCTGTGAAGACATATTATCATAGACGGTTAGTTATGCTTCAATACCCGTCTGTGAAGGCACATTATCATAGACGGTTAGTTATGCTTCAAAATCCGCCTGTGAAGACACATTATCATAGACGGTTAGTTATGCTTCAAAACCCACCTGTGAAGACACATTATCATTGGCAGTTAGTTATGCTTCAATACCCGTCTGTGAAGACACATTATCATAGGCGGTTAGTTATGCTTCAATAACCGTCTGTGATAAGACATTTATCACAGGCGGTTATATATGCTGCACGACCCGTCTGTGATAAAATATTTTTACAGGCGGCTAGCCTAAGTAAAGAACCGCCTATGATAATGTGTCTTCACAGGCGGCTAGCCTAAGTGAAGAACCGCCTATGATAATGTGTCTTCACAGGTGGTTTCACTTCTCCGCCTGTGAAATTGCGGATTATCACAAACTCTTCGTTTCAGACAGTTTTAAAAGCCGTCTGTGATAATAGGTTTGGAGCCGCCTGTGATGAGGCTTATTGTAGTAGTGTTCGTCGAACGTGGCATCTCTATAAATAAAGATACGTCCTGTGGAGACATCCAAACACTTGTATCCTTTATGAAGACTACTACAACCAAGCAGAACACATTGCTTGGATCTATATTGGAGTTCATGCTGATTATATAGTCTGAGATTCGGCCAGCAAGCGCAACCAAATATCTTTAGGGCAACATAGTTAGGTTGTTCTTTGTAGAGATGTTCAAGAGGAGATTCATATCCTAGAACATGAACATGATATAGAGTTTTTTTATTAAGCAGGTAGCGGTCAAGAATGAGTCATCCTATAATTTAAGGGACATGGATGCTTGGGCTAGGATAGCAAGTCCTACTTCTACTATATGTTTGTGTTTTCTCTCAATGAGCCAATTTCGCCGATGAGCATATGGAAAAGATACATAATGAGTGATTCCAACTTTCCTAAAGAAATAGTGGAGTTTCTGATATTCTCTCCCCAGTGGGTTTGCATTGTTTCTATTTTCCTGTCAAAGTATCGCTCAACAAGCTGTTGAAAAGTTAAGAATATTGGAAAACATCAGACTTATTTTTGAACAGGTAGATCCAAGTGTATCTACTATAACTATCAGCAAAGCTTACATAGTATTTGCGTCTGCCTACTAGTTTTGGAGCCAGACCCCACACATCCGAACACACAAGTTCTAAAGGAGAGCTAATAGTACTATGAGATTGTTTGTAGGGAAGCTGATAACTCTTAGCCTTTTGACATGAGTCACAGACAACAGTGGACTCTTATTGTTTATCGACCGGAATATTGTATCTAGGCAAGAATTTTTGAATTATTACTATTGTTATACTCATGCAATATCTTCCAAATCCATAAAGAATACTCTTCCACATACACATGATCTACTGTAAAAATTTCAAATTTATTTCACTTCATTTACTGATCCAAATTCCATCCGAAACATGTATGTTTATTGAAAATGCAATTAATTAACAGAGCATTTTCCAGAAATTCATAGCAACTTGTAAATTCAATATCTCACTCTAGAATGCTTAGAAAATTATGAAAACAATTTTGGTAGAACCAGTTAGACATCCTATATCAAGATCATCTACTGTTAGCCATGTCAAAGCTACAGATTGTTCCCCAAAATTATGGAAAGTGTTTAGCTTCATTGAATTTTAGACAATAGAGACTTCTATGAACATAGTTAAATTTTGGCCAGAACTCCACTCATAGTACCTATTGACCACTGAAAAATTACCAGAACCATTAGACCTGTTTAACAGGAACAATACGATGTTGATTGCTCTATGTCCTTAACACAGCACATTTCACTTCATAAAACAATTCTTCTAAGTTTCCATTTGAATTCTCCTCTGTTATTTTCTGTATACAGCAGAGACCTTTTTGTACACCATGTACAAAAGGTTCTTCATCTGGTCATTCATGTGTTTGGCTCTTTGCTTAACAACATTCTTTTATATGATGCACCCTCCCCTTAATTCCATAATCCAAAGTTGTTCCATTGTTTCTTCTCTATTTTTCTTAACCAACAGAGACACACCATGTCATTGCATCGGATTTTAGCCCTCTCTAGTTATAAATATTTTCAATTCTGAATTTACTAAGTTGAATTTATCTATGTACATCTTCATATCGATAGCAAACGCAATGACGGGGATCAACGAGGAGCACCATTTGGAGGAAATGAAACAAGCATGAACCCACTGCAAGCCCTATTCGGAGCAGCAGCCAGGGCAAAATAAGGGGGGATCTCATTCGGAAGAGCAACCATCTGACTTATTGACTTTTAGTTAGTCGCAACCTAAGGCAAGCCCCAATTTGCATTTAAGTGCCTTTCTAAAGTTGTTTTTTATCACTATGTTGACTAGTATATGAAATGTGCATTAGGTCTATTGTGTTTGAATACTCCTCATGCATGACCCACAATCTCATGTAGTGTATGGGTAGTTTTATAGCTCAACATGTAGAATTGTCATGCTAATGTTGTAGGGAATCCGGTAGAAGTCTAGTGGTTGGAATCCACTCACGAGATAGCGATATTGTCACTTGAGATTGGTATTTAAGAGAATGGTTTATGAACTGAATATGAGACCGGGCAGCGGGGTAGGTTGTGTAGCCTTGCCTATGTAGGTTAAAGACCGATCTGTGTGCGACCCTGTTGAGCAAGTTGGAACTGTACTGGAGTCATACTGGATATATGGGGTCCAGGAAACCGATGTACCTTGGGAAGCCTTTGTTGAGACTTTTTTGATCGCCTCAGGCTTTCGGCCGCAACACAGTAGACAGAAACTCGCCCACGACATATTCACAGTGGAAAGGTGCATCGTGAGTGGGAATACTGTTCTAGACGATTGAATCAATTCAACTTGCATGGAACTTGGGAAAGGTTGCTGCATACGACGTCCGTGGAGTGCAACAACGTGACTTCCAGTACGAGCGTACATGTCGTGTATTCCGGTTATATATGATTCGAATCACCGTCCCTCACGGTTATGAGTACCACTTGTTCACTACAACATGACATAGTAATAAAGAGTAGTTGGAAAAATATGAATATGCTGCTATGAATAATCTTTTATATTGTAACTTTGGCTGAAATAGAGATAGCACAATTAAAGTTATCATTTCCAAACATTTATCTTGAATGAATCTTATGAAACTTTGGGCAAGTATCATCGTGGATGAAGCGTTTCTTGTTTGATTGTGGAGTTTCTTATGATGCACGCCCACTGATCTCGCATTTGCTACTCTAAAACTAGGAACTAGGGATTTACTTTTGGCGAGTTCATTTCTGCAAATTTTAGCTTTCAATCTTTAGAGTTTCCAGCATGTAGAGTTTCATGCCTATGGTGAGACAGTTAAGTCTTGATGAGCTTTCATGCTCACGGTTGCTTTATATGTGGTTTTACATGTTTAATTGTTTTGTTTCTGTTATGGGTTGTCCATGAGGGCTCAAGCCATCGAGATGTATCTCCCACGTGACACCACGCCAATGCCTTGTTGATCTTTGTGTTACTAGTGAGAAGCGTCCACGGGTATGGACGTCTTCTCTTGTGCTTAGATAGGTCGAGAGTGTGAGTATGTACTTTTCGATGTGTGTGTACCATTGTTGTACACCATGTTGTAAACAATATCTTATTATGAAATGAAAACTTTGTAACTTACTATGTCTTTTCTTGCGTGTTGTTGAGTGCCGCATCACACGGCACCATCCAATGTGATTCCTGGAATGTCAGCACCCCGGTCCTCACAGTCTGGTATTAGAGCTGCATTGGGAATAGCACGCTCAAAAAGAGCCTATTTTTAAAAACTCCGAAGTAGTCGAGTAAGGATTAGTCTATATGCCCACATAAGGTCTATAATAGTATTAGTTACTTAAGGTGGCAAAGCTAACATATGTGTTATTATATTCTATAACGACGCTTCAACTTCAGGTAAGAGGTAAGGTACACCACCGCAAGTGGATCAAATGTCCAGAGGCACCAAATCTTAACACGTTTTTGTATGCTTCTGTCAATTGCATATAACTCTAAGAATAAAAATGCCTAAGGCTCATATGTTACATTTTTAAAAGTGATAGGGGTTATAATGCAAGTTTGTAGTTTTGAGTTTTGATGCATATGCATCAGAAATTTAAGAAACAAATAGATCAATGTGGGTACCTCCAAATGGAATGCTGCTGCAAGTATTCAGAAAACTGTCAACTTTGCAAGATCATATCTCCTCAACCACAAATGATATGGGGGCACACCAATAATTGATGGAAATATCTTGAAGTTAACTACAACTTTCTTATTCCCCTCTAGAATTGAGTCTACTGTTAGCTAGCTCAAAATATCAGTTAAGTGAAAACTGGTCAATCTAGACAGTGAGGTAGCCACCAGAACTAGTTTTGAAATTTCTACTTCATTCAACTTTGGTTTCACTTTGCTGGGTTGCACAACACCTTACCATGATAATTAATTGGAGTAAGTTTATTGAAACCATAGTTTGAAACTTTAAGAGGAAAGGAGTGCGCTCAAGTAACTTACATGATCATGTGGGATTTCATTTGCAATAGAATCCAACTTCAAGCACGAGGCTGACTAATTATAGAGGGACTGTAACTTCAACTTCACAAGAACTATCAAGGAAGATATCAATCGCTACTACATGATCGAAGAGAAGATTATGTGAAGCACCGTTAAGGACAGCTTTGGTAGTCTCAATCCTATTTCTAGTGATATTAGATTGTTGGAGTAACTTAGATAGTTAATTCTCATGTAGAACTGATCCTCCAGTGCAGCAAGGTCTTCGGGGAAGATATAGATAAGACGATTAGAACACGTACAAGTTCTGGGAAGGTCAAGATGATGTGGTATGATTCCCACATTCCTTGTCGACATTCTTAATATGAATTCCTTGACCGTGGTCGAGTCATGAAAGTAACATTCCCTATTGAGCTCCTTTCACGACCACGGTATTCAAGATTTGCAAATCAAGAGACATTCCTTATTCTTGCGTGAGTGGTTCACTCTTGCTCAAATAAAAAAATGATGCACCATACATATAAACCATTTGTACCATACATATGTACCATTTGCACCATACCATATGCATATGCATTGCACCATACCACTTGTGATGCATCATGAAGCACTATTACTAATGAAATAAGAGAAACACGATGCATGATTAAATACTAAAAAATTTGAGCATGATTGTGTACCACCATTCAATCTATTAAGTGGTGCCCAATGGCCTTGCTCATTTCACTATCTGTGTGTTATTTCATAATTTGATAATTCTTTCTTACTGAGTAATACCTGGGAAACCAATTACTCGACATTCCTTGTAGCTAAGAAAAAGCTTGAACATTCATCCTTGACTTGTTAAGTTCGAGTACCTTGACTATTGAAATTCCACCGTTCTTCGTCGTGATCATCATGAGATCATCAGCTTAATGATCAACCTCACAAAATCCGTGAAGTTTCTTTGCGCGTGAGGATACCATTTGATTGATAACCTCGCGAAGCTCCTTAAACTTGATTTAATTTCTTGATTTGATATTTGGTGACATTAATACATCAAAAACCTTATGATTACCATATAGTTGAGTCTTTGCTGTTGAGAACATATGGGTAACTGAATATTAATCCCTGTATGCCACCACAAAGCATTTCAATTTTGCGACTCGTGTGTTGAAAATATCGATTCATTGCGAGTTTATTAATCCATTACTATTCTCGTGAACAACCTCAAATCATGTCTGGGAAATACTACATTAAGGTTGTATGGACTTGTAGAAACAAAGCAAGCAAACAAGAACAGTTGCTAGAGTAGTTTGAGGATATCAAGGTGATCAAAAGAAGCGAAGAGTCAGTTATGATTTTTCAGGTCAAGATTAGGACAGTAAAGTACATCCTTTCCGTGTTAGGAAAAGTATGATTATACGCTAATGGAAGTTGGAGCACCCTGTCATACTCGAGTAATGACATCCTCGAGTACTCTACATGAAGATAAAAAGATTAGCACTAAACCTATCAGTCAAAGTTGTTATCATATCCGCTTGTTCGATTCTCTTTTACCATTGTTCCCTATTCCATTCTTCTTTCCTTCCTTAGAATCTCGGGCGAGATTCCATTAAGGGGAAAGGGTTGTAAAATCCCACATTTGAATAAAGCAAGAATTCAAAAATGTGAACTAAAATATTTTAAAGCTGAAATAGAGATTCAACTTACAGGAGCTATAGGTAAATTAGTAAATGAGGGTAAAATATGAACTCTAAAGACTTTGGGGCATTTCTCAGCTCAAGAATCAATTAGTGCAAAGAAATTGTAGGAGGAGGAAATACTGAACATAGATAATAGAAAATGAACCCTACTTGTGAGTGTCGAAATCAAATCAAACTCTCCAATGCAAATCTGTCAAACTTCAAATTTGAATTCACCAATGTCTTTCCATGGTTTCAAACATTAGTGTCAAATTCAATTTATCAAATTTTGAATATGATTGTGCAAATGGGTTCAGAATATTCTAAGTAACTCACCTGCCAAATGGTATTAATTTTAGACATCATTTAATAATTAATTGCATCTAGTTATAAGAGATAATTCAAACTCCAATTTCAAACCTATTAAATTATCAAGTTGAAGTCCATTTTAAGTTCCCAATTATTCAGATGACTTGCTCTGCAAGTATGCATTCAGTTTTGAGTTGTTATAGAGGTAAAAATCAGAGAAATGGATAAGGGGGGGGGGGGGGGGGGAAGAGTGGGACCCACCTACCAGGCCAATTGAGTTTTTTGCTATGTTCTCAGCAGGACACAGCGCCAAACCATTTGCCACCGAGATGTACATGCCCACGTGATTCCAGCTGCAGCACACTTCCCTTGATCTTTTCCCACGCTCATCCTCACCCTCCTGTGGCAGGCAAACACGAAACCTTGCTCAGTTCTTCACCCCAGCATGCAAACTCTGGCCACCAGCGTTCTTCTTTGGTCCCTGGCCGAATCCTTGCTGCAGGGGATCGTTGATCCATTGTTCTTGATGCTGGAATCTCACAAGCATCGTGCGCAGCATTCTAACTCCTTGTATGGTCAGCTCAAGCTGCAGCGAAGGAGGACTCGCCATTTCCTTGGCCGCCGGGTGCAAGCTCTCCTCTGTTCCAGACGTCGCCGCAGCGTTCCCATCAAGCCGACCCCTGCCCTGTCCCAGCATGAGCTATAGAAGGTCTGAAATACTCTTCTCTCCACGTTCCTCCATTAGTTTGTGCTCTGGTGGTTCGGTTTAGCCAGTACATCAAAATTTGTGGCCACCGTTTGTTAACCTAGGTCATCGAAGAACACCACGTTGCAGCCAATTTATTTGTAATTAGATTTCATATTCGAGTTCCTTGTAGTACAAACATGATGTATGGTCAAAAATCCTAACTTGTTCCACTATTTCCGGGCCATTCCCATGTCGTCGTGGAAGCTCCTCTGCTGTCGCCATTGCCGGTGACATTCCGGTCGCCGCCTTGTTCGACTATATTGTCCAACGTGTGTTCCTGGGCTTGGTGATCAATTATTGTTTTTTTTTGTCACTTCCTTTTGTCGCCTGTAGGCACAAAAACGGCAGATCGAAGTCACTGTGTGTTGGTGATGTGCCCAAGAGGCAATCATAACAATTCGGGTTAAGGCCTATTGGATATTTGATCCATAAGCAATTAGGGTACTAATGGGCCTGCAACCTAAAAGCCCATTAGTACGTCTATAAAAATGAGGGGTAGGGTTAGGGGCTAATCACCCCACCACATGACAGCCCTAGCCGCCACCCTTCGAAGGCCTCACGCCGAGACCCTTGTCGCGCGCACGGTGCTAGCACACCGGCGCACAGCATTCTCTCCACACGTGTGGATATCGTCGAGGCGCTGCTGCTACTGCTGTGCTGATCAGTTGTGACGAACGTGTTCGTCTACTGCTGCTGTGAAGAGGGCGGGGAGGACACGAACGAGATCGTCTACTTCCCCTACACCGACGTGCGTCCTCGTTCCACTGCGTTGCGCGTCTAGTGGTAATGATTGACATCTATAATCGTAAGTTCCCTGGGTGATGCGGTAGAGTTGCTAGAGTAGCGTACCGCCAATAACCTAACATCGGTATCAGAGCCGACTTGCATAGTTTTTGGTCTGGATCTTCTTAGTAGATGGGATCTACTGCAGACATGTTCATACGATGAATTTTTCACATAGTTTTTGGGGTTTGGAATTGGTTAGAATAGATTGCGATCGTATATGACTAAAGGGTCAGTTCGTGCTTCTTCTCTACTGTGTGCGTAACTTGTCCCTACCGGCTGGAATCACCATCAGGACTAATCGCGTAGATAGGTAACAGATTGAGCCAACAAACCACGGTCATGAGTCCCGATCTACTCATGAATAACCAGTCACATTGAAAATTGAGTCATTCTGAATGGCTCGGATTCGGGTTGATTTGATCAATCCGATGAGATTTTCATAGTGATTTCATAGATTCGGGACCGCCATTTTGCTGTCTGCTATAGCGATTACATAACATAGTTTCAAGCTAGAAATCATTCTACGCTTAACTCGTTTTTGTAGGGGATGATGTGAATGCTATGGCCTTAATGTGATGTGATGATCTGTGTGTAAATTCATGCAGCCTGCGTGTTGCAAATTTAACACAACCGGGTGTAGGTTGTCACATAATTGTATAATGAGTTGTGTGTCGACCTGTGATGCTTGATCTCTCATGTAATTTGGTAGCTATTAGTTATATTAGCTTCTTTTATGATCATGGAGATGTCTTCAAGCATGGCGGAGATGGAGGTCACCACAAGAAGGGAGGCATGGCAGCTCAGATCATGATGGAACCATGGCGATGGAGAGCATTATGATTTTAAGGGCCATACTATTCACAATGTGATATGATCATATACCTGTGATGTTTATGTATTACTATTCTTTTCATGCTTTTCATATGGTGGATGTTTTGTCATGATAGAATAGCTTCCCTCGAAAAAGTTGAGTATTTGATGCCATTTACAAATAACTGCACCTATGTTATTTTGATCCTTGTGTGGTAGGTTTGCCAAAGCAAAGTACCATCATCTATCATAATGCATAGGGTGAATGTTGGACATTCACATGCATATAGTGTTGGTTTACTCAACAAAGCTATCAAAACGGTTTTGGGCTTTGTGGCATAGAGTTGGGAGCCGGGACATTGGGTGTCACTCAACAAACAAGAGTCATATAGAGATATGATTAACAATGGTTGTTTACCTATGTCACTAATTTCCTAGCAGTGAAGCCAAAGCTCACTAGGAATTAGTGAATATGGATCTTGAACCACTATTTGTCATTAGAGGGAAGACGATGATCATATAGTGGTGATATCTTTTATTAAACTATTAATAGAAGATTGGTACATAACATAGTGCTAAACTTTGCATATTTATTTTCTATTGTAGATAATGTCTACTAGTAACAATTTCGGTTTCAATTTGCGATCTGTGCTTGAAAAGGAAAAGCTCAATGGAGCTAACTTTATCGATTGGTACCGCAACCTGAGAATATTTATTAAGCAAGAGAAAATCGAGTACGTTCTTCTGCAGCCTTACCCCGATGACCTCCCAGCCGATGCAACTAATGCAGCACGTAGAGCTTGTACGAAGCACTGCGATGATGCGCTTAATGTAAGCTGTCTCATGCTCGCCACTATGTCCCCTGATCTGCAAAAATAGTATGAGCATACAGATGCTTATTATATGATTGAGGGACTGCATGGAATGTTTGAGAATCAATCAAGGGCTGAGAGATACAACATCTCAACGTCCTTGTTCTCATGCAAGCTGGCGGAGGGTAGACCGGTCAGCCCTCATGTAATCAAGATGATTGGTTATATTGAAACTTTGGGCAAACTTGGTTCTGAACTCAAGGATGATCTGGCTATTGACATTGTTCTCCAGTCGCTCCCACCGAGCTACGAGCCATTCATATTGAATTTTCAAATGAATGGCATGGAGAAAACTTTGGCTGAATTGCATGGGATGCTTAAAACAGCCGAAGAAAGCATTAAGAAATACGCCACTCATGTGATGATGGTGCAAAAGAAGAATAAAAAGAGGAAGCATGTGACGCATCCTAAAGGTAAAGGCAAGGGAAAGGTTCCCGATGAGCCTTCAAGCTCAAAGTCTAAACCAAAGGGAAAATCTGGCCCTTCTCCTGATGATGAATGCTTTCACTGTCAGGGTAAGGGGTACTGGTCTAGGAACTGCAAGAAGTACTTGGATGATAAGAAGAAGAATGGAAGTGACTCCCGCTTCAGGTATAAATGTTATAGAAATTAACATTGCATTATCTTCTAGTGAATTATGGATATTTGATACCGGATCAATGGTTCACACTTGCAAATCGTTGCAGGGTCTAAGTGAGACTAGAAGATTTGCAAAAGGTGAGTTGGATGTTCGTGTCAGCAATGGAGCAAATGGTGCAGTCATAGCTGTCGGAACTTACCACTTGTCATTACCCTCAAGATTAGTTTTGGAATTGAATAATTGTTATTGCATTCCTACTTTGAGCATGAACATTATCTCTTCTTCGTGTTTAGAAGAAGTTGATGGTTATGAGATTGTAATAAATAACAAATGTTGTTATATTTATTACAGTAATATTTTCTATGCTCAATATCCATTGATGAATGAATTATATCTTCTTGATCTTGAGGATAAAACTGTCTGTAACATTAATACCAAAAGGGCTCGACGTAATGATCTAAATCCCACTTTTATTTGGTATTATCTCTTAGGTCATATAAATCAGAAACACATTGAAAAAATCCATAAAGATGGTTTACTAAGCTCATTTAATTTTGAATCACTTGACACAAGCGAATCTTGTTTGCTTGGGAAGATGACCAAAGCACCCTTCACTGGTCAAAGTGAGAGGATGACTGACTTGTTGGGACTTATACATACAGATGTATGTACCAATGAGTTCAATTGCCAGAGGTAGTTTTCAGTACTTCATACAATTTATCGATGATGTTAGTAGATATAGTTATGTCTACCTAATGAGGCACAAGTTTGAATCCTTTGAAAAGTTCAAAGAATTTCAGAATGAAGTACAAAATCAATTGGTCAAGACAATTAAACTTCTACGATCTGATCGTGGGGGTGAATATTTGAGCCATGAATTTTATGATCATTTAAAACAATGTGGAATTGTTCCACAGTTGACTCCACCTGGAATGCCTCAATGGAATGGGGTGTCCAAGCGGAGGAACCGAACCTTGTTGGACATGGTTAGGTCGATGATGAGCCAAGCAGATCTTCCACTATCCTTTTGGGGTTATGCTCTTAAAACTGCTGCGTTTACACTAAACAGAGTCCCAACTAAGTCTGTTGAGAAGACACCATATGAGATGTGGACCGGGAAACATCCCAGATTGTCTTTCCTCAAAGTTTGGGGATGTGATGTTTATGTCAAACGTTTGACGTCAGACAAACTCCAAAATCAGACAAATGCTTCTTTGTGGGATATCCTAGGGAAACCAAAGGATATTATTTTTATAATAAAACAGTGGGTAAAGTGTTTTCCACTCGCAATAGTGTATTCTTGGAGAAAGAGTTTCTCTCAAAAGATGTTAGTGGGAGCAAGGTGCATCTTGAAGAAATTCAAGAAATACCTAAAAATGTTTCAGCATCAACTGATCCTATACAGGACGTACAAGATGTTGTGCAACCAGTTGATGAAACATCAGCCCCACGAAGGTCTACGAGGGTACATCGTGCGACTGAAAAGTTAACGCTTCTAACCACGGAGCAGCATGACATGGTATTGTTGGACAATAATGAGCCCACGACCTATACCGAAGTAATGATGGGACCCGACTCTAAGAAGTGGCTTAGAGCCATGGAATCCGAAATTGAATCCATGCATAAAAATCAAGTTTGGAACTTGGTTGATCCAATCGGAGGTGTGAGACCTATCGATTGTAAATGGATTTTCAAGAAAAAGATTAATATGGATGGAAATGTTCACATCTATAAAGCACGATTGGTGGCGAAAGCTTTCAAACAAATTCAAGGTGTGGATTATGATGAAACTTTCTCACCCGTTGCAATGCTTAAGTCTGTTCGGATTTTTCTAGCAATTGTTGCATATTTTGATTATGAAATATGGCAGATGGATGTCAAAACAACCTTTCTTAATGGAAGTCTGATTCAGGATGTGTACATGACACAACCTGAGGGTTTTGTCGATCCTAAAAATGCTAATAAAATATGCAATCTTCAAAAGTCCATTTATGGATTAAAGAAAGCATCTTGGAGTTGGAATCTACGTTTTGATGAAGTAATCAAAGGGTTTGGTTTTATCAAGAACGTAGAAGAACCTTTTATTTACAAGAAGTTTGTAGGTGACATATTATTGATCGTAAATGACATTCCAATCTTGATGATGGTAAATCCTCATTAAGAAAAAATTTCTCAACGAAGGATTTAGGAGAGGCGGTGTACATTTTGGGAATAAAGATCTATATAGATAGATCTAAAAGGCTAATTGGATTAAGCCAAGATACATATATTGACAAGATATTGAATTGGTTCAATATGCAAGATTCCAAGAAAGGTTTCTTTCTAATGTCACATGGTATTACTCTAAGAAAGAGGCAGTGTCCTTCGACACTTGATGAGCAAAAGAGGATGAGAGCGATTCCTTATGCTTCGGCTATTGGATCCATCATGTATGCCATGCTATGTACACGCCCAAATGTATCTTATGCTCTACGCATCACGAGCAGGTATCAGTCAAATTATGGTGAGGCCCATTGGGCCGTTGTAAAAAACATCCTTAAGTACTTGAGAAGAACTAAGGATGCATTCTTAGTGTTTGGAGGTGAAGAAGAGCTCGTTGTAAAAGGTTACACCGATGCCAGCTTCCAAACTGATAAGGATGATTCTACATCACAATCCGGTTTTGTATTCTGCCTATGGAGGGGCAGTGAGCTGGAAAAGTTCCAAGCAAGATACAGTAGTAGATTCAACCACAGAGGTGGAGTATATTGCAGCTTCTGAAGCTGCAAAGGAAGCTGTTTGGATAAGAAAATTTGTTTCTGAGTTGGGTGTTGTTCCTAGCGCGTCCAGCCCTGTGGATCCCTATTGTGACAATAGTGGAGCCATCGCACATGCAAAGGAACCTAGATCACACGAACGATCCAAACACATACTACGACGCTATCACCTCATTCGAGAGATCATTGACCGAGGTAATGTGAAGATATGCAAGGTGCACGCGGATTTGAATGTTGCAAATCCGATGACAAAGCCTCTTCCACAATCAAAGCATGAGGTGCACACGAGATCTATGGGTATTAGATACTTACATTAGTGATTATAGTGTGTAGTGGGAGACTTGTGTCACAGCTATGTTTATGTACTATTAAATAAATTATTATATGAGTAATCATTATTTATATTGATCATCAAGTATGTGACTTGTTCGTGAAACTCTTTGTGAATAGTAATGCTACTCTAGATAATCCCTAGTCTATATCAGTATATGAGATAATGATTGCATACAGACTGGCACATGTATTAATTAATGATCACGTTTCACGGGTCATGATATGGAGGTATCGAATTAATAATGTGAACACATGTTAGTGAACATGGTGTTGGATTGACCCACTCCGAGACACTGCTAGGATTGTTATTTCCAAATGTGCCATCAGTTGGTCTTGACTGATACACCTGCTAGATCCTTAGACCTGAGATCGCCATTGTTTCTCACTATGTGTAGTTGTGTACTTTGAGACTACCAAACGCTACTCTGTAACTGGGTAGTCATAAAAGTAGTTTTCGGAGTCTGATTCTGGCAATTCTCTCGGCACTAGTGTTAGCAGACCACAGAGTTTCTTAGTTCGGTTAGGACGCACAGAGATTCAGGACAAGATGGCGATTTGACATGAGGATTTACGTGGTTTGGGCCGCTAGAGCGTAATACCCTACTCCACGGGTGTGTTTTGTTGTTGTATTGAGCGTCTGAGCGCTTGTGTGTGAGAGAGGCCAAAAGAGTCTCCAGCGCCTGAGTCAGCGTCTAGAGTCCCTAGCCAGGTTTGGAAGAGTCTCTTGTGTATCACTCGTCCAGTCCTTTTATAGTACAAGGGCTGGCCGTTACATCATTAGCCTGGCCCGACATGTGGCCCTGGTGGTTACTGATGCCTAATACACAGTTAAATGTGCTTAATTCCCCTTAATAGCATGGTAATGCCCCTTAATGGTGGCGTTACTGGTATTAAGAGTCATCCGATCCAGTGTCATTATGATATCATTAATGACACATAATTAGGTCTTGAAGTCTTTAATGTTCCTTGAAGGTCCAAGCCGTTGGAGGTCCACCAATCTGACTGTTGAGGTCGAAGGTCCGGCGGTTGGATGCGTGGCAGCGCCGGAGCTTACCGTCTTGGACGAGTAGGTCCGGTGTTGTTGTACACGTGTCGGTACCAGAGCTTCCCTCTGTCAGGGGTTAGGTTCGGGGGTGCCACACAGGTATCTAGCCGGAGCATTCCCATGTAGGGATTGTAGCTCCGGTTTTATGGTACACGTGGCGCCACTAGGACTAACCACAGGAGGGATGCATGTCCGGTTACGAGTGACACGTGGGGCCTTTGAAGGTCTTGACTTAGATAGGTGGATTTCCTTTGTACTCTTTGTAGTTCCAAGGGGTATCCGGTACGCAGGGTACCGATAGTGGCCCCATGCCCACCTCTGGGAGAGACCTTTTGGATCAAGTCATTCTGCCAGAGGTGGGTCCATCTTTCAATTTCTACACCGTGTATTCAAGGGTTTTTGGATGTGCCGTTGAGGTGGTGGTTCGCAGTTAAACCATCGCCGCATGGCATCTTCAGGACGTGGCAGGTGAGATCTGCGTGTGTGGATCTCAGGCAATTGAAGGTCGTCGGTTCCCAATACGAAAACTGTATCGGTTCCGCGCGCCCTGTTAGGCCGCCGCCCTCGGGTTTCCTGCCTCTCATCATGACAAATGTTCGCCTGGGGTAAGGACCTCAACTTGATCGCCAGGGTGGCCCTGGGCCCCCTTGTCATTGGCAGGGTGAAATTTTTGAATTGTATCCTTGGCCCTTTTGCGGTTTCCATCCAAGCGTTGCGGGGGCTTACTTAAGAAGGAAAGCACGCAAAGTCTGGGGATTCCTTAAGCCTTCATTTGAACTTGCGCTCGAATCCTCCAAACTTTCGCTTGCTTTTTCTCTCTCGCCTCGCCGTGCTGGGCTGGAGTTGGGTCTCAGCAAGAGCCGTCTCACGACCGATGATGATTTGAAGAAGGTCCATACCTACATGGGGTGGTCCACCGACTCCTTCAACCACCTGATTCACGCCAGCGAGCTCCCGTTCAAGAAGAAGTGTGGCGGCGACATGGTGTACTTTTTTGCGTACGCCATGATGGGACTGATCCCACCTTTCTCAACTTTCCTCTTGATGCTGTTAGACTTCTACGGTCTGCAGCTGTACCACCTTGGGCCCCACTCTATTCTTCTTGTGTCAAAATTTGTCCACTTCTGAGAGATGTGGGTGGGTATTCCCCCCTGCTTCATGCTTTTCTGTACCTTCTTCACCATCCACACCACCGGCAAGAGTAACGAGTATCTTGGCTTCTACTATTTTGTGAAGTGCAAGAAATGCCCCTACAAGTACTTGAGGTTATTCCCTTCCGGCAAGTGGGACGGCTGGAAGAAGGATTGGAGTGTCGTCACGACAGAGGAGCACGAGAAGCTGGAGCTGCCTGAAGGTCTTCCCAATGTTGACACTGACGCCTGGAGTGAGGTTCCGGTGCTGTCAGAGGCCCTCAACCCTGCCTTGACCAGGATCCGCCAATGTGTGGAAGGAGGGGTGACCCCCCAGATAGTCTTCTGCAACTTCTTGGTCAACAGGTGGGCTCTGCTGAAAAAGAGGGAGAAGCTCGTCTGGACCCTCAACAGCGTGATGGACGATGACCGGATTGAAACCGGTTTGAAGTCCAATTTGGAAGGCTCTGCCTTGGAGCTTCATCTCAAGAAGTTCCAGCATGGCATTGACATCGAGGGTAACGACTTAATTCCGCCTGCGGCTTTCATCCCTTTGAACATGGTGGAGGTGTTCAGCAGGGAGCTCCGGAGGAAGATGCCAGTGCTTGATGACCTCGGTGAGGTAGAGAGGCATCCGACCACCAAATTGGTGATTCCTGGAGCTTCTGAGGGTGGCCCCGCTCCCGCCCCGAGACCAAGAGCAGAAGTCATAGGCAAGGGCAAAGAGTTGGCGGAGCCCTCCGACCAAAAGAGGAAGTTGAAGCACTCTGACGGGAGGCTCGTCAGACCTACTCCTTCCACAACAGCTCCTTCTCCCCAGCAGGGTAGGTCTTTGACGGCGATGACAACTCCAGCATCGGCATCTCCCCAGAATGTTAGTTCTGCCCAGGTGACTCCGGCGCTGGGGCCAGCTAAAGGCTCTAGGTTCGAGGGTCCTTCCCAGTCTAAGAAGGCCCCCAACCAAGACACAGCTGATAGCGACAGCAAGCTCTGAAGAGCCTTCCGGGGTTACTACCCCAGTTGCGACTGGGTCGGGCTCTGAGCGTCCGGTGGAGAGGTTCCGCACTAGCTGAAGCGGAAGTCTTCCAAGGTAAATTTGCTTTTGTACCTCAGTTGGTTATTTTTGTTGTAATCATATTTTGAATTTATTTGTCCTTCATCTATAGGGTCTCCAAAAAAGGGGTTAAAGCTCCAGTTCATGTGATAGTAGCTGATGTTGTACAGGCGAAGGCTACGACTCCAATTCCGGCACCGCCTCAGGTGGTAGCTGAGGTCACGGCAGCTCCAGCGCCAGCTGTCGTGGTTCTCGACTCATCTCTCGAAGCTCCCATGGTAGCGCCGGACCACGGGAATGAAGATGTACCAGCGGCACCAGCTCCGAAGGCTGTAGCTCTGGTTTTGGATGCTGTGATGACGGACGCTCCGGCCTCAGAGCTAGAGGTAGCTGCAGTTCCGACCTTAGGGCCAGATGTTATTGAGGCCCCGGTGGTGGATACGGTGGTTCATGAAGTTCCGACGCTTGAGCCGGTTGTCGTGGAGGTGACGGCACCCGAACTGGTGGAGGTCGAAGCACCGGCGCATGAACCGGCAGTGGAGGAGGCACCAGCGCTGGAGCCGAAAGTGGCCTCAGCTTCGGCTGAGTCTTCAATGCCTGTCCCGAAGGTGGTAGTTCCGAAGGTACCCGCGCCTGAGCCAGGGTGTCAAGACGAAGCGACCAGTCCTCTGCTTGAGGGAGCAGTTGTTGATGACCTGGCAGCGGGACCTTCATAGCCGACTCCATAGGTAGAAGCTCCCGCTGCCGGACCTTCCTTGGCAACGACTGAGGCACTCCCGGAGGGCAGCCCTAGTGCCGCGAAAGATCAGGGGACCACTCTTGTAGAGTGGTACCGAATTTTTGTTATGGAGAATTTGTTGGAGTCAACGGAGAGGGCCCCAGCAGGTCTGGAGCCGATCCCCCTATCGTTATCCATTGACAACGCCTGCTCTAGCCTTCGTCAGGTCCAACTTGCCTTTTATCACGACAGAAAGGCCCTCGAGGAGGAGCTCCAAACCCTTAGGAGGTGGCGCAACCGGCTCCAATTCGAGACCAAGCTGGCGCAAACAAGGCTGGCCGATGACAAGAGTGGGTCAAGAGGGAGAAGGCCCGAATGGAGTACTGGGGCCAGATGCTGGATGAGAGGGAAAGCATGGTGTGATCCCTCAACAATCTATCCCAGGCTATACACGAACAAGCCATGGTGTTAATGAAGTAGCAAATGATCGCTAAGAGAAGCTCAGTACCATCCACAAAAGCCTCATCAAGCGTCGGGAGGCTCTTGAGGAGCGAGAGAAAAAGCTCGAAGATGAAGAGAAAAAACTCCTAGAGCTGAGGGATGACCTCGTGAAGAGGGAGGAGGAGCTCGCCCATAGGATGGCTCTGGGTGAAAAGAGCCTTGCCGAGCGCACCCAAAAGTTGGAGGAGCTCTGCAAGAGCGAGGAGGAGAAGGCCTGGCAGTGGGGACAGGACCTTACCAAAAGGGAGGATGAAGTCTATCGGTACCCTCCATACCGGATACCCCTTGGGATTGCAAAGATCACAAGGAAACTCCATCTACCAGATTTGAAGACTTCCGAAGGCCCCACATGTCAGGCGTAACCGGACCTGCTTCCCCGACATGGTTAGTCCCAGGTTCGCCACGTGTATCATAAGACTGGAGCTATCACCCACACATGAGAAGCTCTGGTCGGAATACCAATATGGCACACCCGGACCTAACCCCAGACAGAGAGAAGCTCCAGTACTGGCACATGTCCAGTAGCACCGGACCTACTCGTCCACGACGGTAAGCTCCGGTGCTGCCACGTGGCGACCGCCGGACCTTCAACTTCAACAATCAGGCTGGTGGACCCCCCAACAGCTCCGGACCTTCAAGGACCAATCAAAGACATCAAGACCCGATTAAGTGTCATCAATACCATATTAATGACACACGATCGGATGACCCATAATACTGGTAATAGCACTGTTAAGGCCCGTTACCAGGCTATTAAGGGTAATTAACCCCATTTATTGTGTATCAAGCATGTGTAACCGCCGGGGCCACATGTCAGGCCAGGCTAACAATGTAACGGCTAGTCCTTGTACTATAAAAGGATTGGTCGATGATACACAAGGGACGGTTCCAAACCACGGCTGAACTCCCAAAGCTAGACGAGCTTCTTCTTCTGGAGCTTCTTCTAGACTCACACTCTTAATACAACACCAACACACCCTGTGGAGTAGGGTATTATGCTCCGGCGGCCCGAACCACATAAGTCTCTGTGTACACTTGCCTTTTACCTTCTTGAATCTCTGCGCGCCCTTTACCGAACTACAACTCCTTAATCTACGGAAGGTAGTGTCAGGAGATCTGCCGGATCCAAACACCGACAGTTGGCGCGCCAGGAAGGGGGGCTCGAGATTTCGAGTATGGTGAACTCAGCTGCTGGATCATCCAACAGCAACCCAGTAGTTCAACCCGCTGGAGGCAATCCCTTCAACATGCAGCAACCAGCAGGTGTCTTGGCACCAGCAGGAGTCATGCCTCCACCGCCACCGCCTGCACCAGCACGTCAAGCTGAGCAGTGTGACGGTGCATCGGCGTCGGTCACTGCATCGACGAATAACAAAAACCCTGAAGACACGCTTCATGCAGCGCGTGCTCTCCTCCAACGTCCACCACCTCCAGGTGCATCCCAGGGTGCAATGGAGCAGTGGAGGGCTAATGTGGAACATCTGGTTGCAGCAGCAGCCGACCGCATCACCAACAAAGGTCCTCCTCCTTCAGGGCGGGCCCCATCGCAGCGCCGGACCGTGTCTGGTAGACTTGGTCCGCATGCTTCCCAGAATAGGAGGCGTGCTGCGTCATAGCAAGTTACATCACTACCTTCTGGGGCGCGACGTACTCATACGGTAACCAGGCTTTCAACTCATGACCTCCGGGCAGAGCTTGATCGCCGTTACTGTCAACAGGACGGCCGTGTCCATATCGAGCGTGCTCGTGAAAGGCGAGAGGCTCGAGACAGTCCTGCTCCCGAGGGAGTAGGAGGAGGCTGTTCTGCACTGGCCATGCATCTACGCATGGTCAGATGGCCACAAAAGTTCCGGCCTCACCTGCCAGAGAAATTTTACAAGACTGTTAATCCCGCAGAGTTTCTCCAAATTTACACCACCGTAATCCTTGCGGTCGGAGGTAACGAGGCCGTAATGGCCAACTACTTCCCAGTGGCCTTGACTGGGACCGCCAGGTCCTGGTTCATAAGCCTTCGTCACAACTCTATCAATAGTTGGGAGAAATTGTGCCAACAGTTCACCACCAATTTTGAGAGTTCATACACCCGACCAGGCACCGAACTGGACCTTTTTGCAGTTGTGCAGAAGGGAGGAGAATCCCTGCGCTCATTCATCCAGAGGTTCTCCCAGGTACGAAACACCATTCCTTCTATCTCTAGCGCTTCTATTATCATGACATTTAGATAGGGCTTACGAGATAAGAATATGTTGGAGAAGCTGGCGGTCAAGGAGATCACCAGCGTCACGGAGCTCTTCAGCTTGGCAGACAAGTGTGCCAAAGCTGCGGAGGACTGTTAAATGCACTCCAAACCACCTCCGGAGGGTGGTAAAAAATCCTCCAAAGGCGAAGCCACTACCGCCGGGAGTGGCAAAAAGAAGAAAAAGTCCAACGGCAAAAAGAAGCCGTCGGCCGACACATCCACCGCTGCAACTGCAGCAGCTCCGGGTGGTCGGGGGCCACGCCCCGAGAAACAACCTCGGCCGTCCTCTGAAGACGGTGTGAACTCCAAAGTGTGGTGTCCTATCCACAAGTCAAATAGCCACAACTTGGAGGACTGCCTGGAGGCCCAAAACCTTGCCGAGTGCTACCACAAGCGCCGGGAAGAAGTTCATTTCCGTTAGAGGGAAGGAAAACAGAAAGTCGATGAAGCTCCGACTGAAGAGGAGATGGGCTTCCAGGACCCTAAAAAGGCCCTGAAGGCTGTTTACACCTCCATCGACGACGACTCTGACGTCTCCGACAATGAGTGTTGGAAGACCATGAACACCATCTTTGGTGGTTTGTGGGACATCACCTCGCGCCGTGTCCTCAAGACCATGCGGTGGGACATGGCCTCAGTAGCTCCTACAGCCAGGGCGGAGCCTCATCGAAAGTGGATGGACACCACCATCGCTTTTGATGCTTCAGACTGCCCTCGGAACATGATCAGAGCTGGTCAGCTACCTTTGATGGTATCACCTACCATCAATAACATTCAACTCCACCATGTAATGGTGGACGGAGGTTCGGGGCTGAACCTCATAAGCTTCAAATCTTTTGTCAAGCTTTAGCTCTGACCTTCGGACATTCGCCCCTCCCGGCCTTTCTCTGGAGTAGGTCCGGGGGCCATAACACCACTCGGTGCCATCACTCTCCCTGTGACCTTTGGGACTCAGGAGAATTATCGCACTGAGAAGTTGATCTTTGACGATGCTCAGATTAACTTGCCTTTCAACGCCATTCTGGGCAGGCCCGCCTTATACAAATTCGTGGCTGCTGCTCATTATGGCTACCTGGTGTTGAAGATGCCAACACTAGCTGGCGTTTCCGGATCCGCGAAGACCGTACTGTCGGAGTAACTGCTCTGGAAGAACTTCATGCGCTTGCTACAGCGCAGGAGGAAGAATCCAGGCCGGAACAAGCTCCAAAACCCCCGAGCATTTGTCAACGAGGATCAACCTCCACACCTCGCGTGCAACCAAGTGGCAACACCGACCTCCCCGTCAAAGTCATCCAAATTGGTTCCGATGCCAATCATACAACCCGTATATCAGGAGGTCTGAATGACAAATAGGAACTCGCGCTCATCACTTTCCTCCGGGCTAATGTCGACGTGTTTGCCTAGCAACCATCACAAATGCCTGGGATCCCTAGGGAAGTGATCGAGCATAATCTGAAGATCTATCTTGACGCTCGGCCCATACATCAGAAGCCTCGGATGCAATCCGTAGAGCGACAGAACTTCATACGACAAGAAGTGAAGAAGTTGCTCGATGCTGGATTCATCCGAGAAGTCTTCCACCCAAAATGGCTGGCAAACCCAGTTGTTGTACCCAAGGCCGGTGGGAAGCTTCGGATGTGTATCGACTACAAAACACTGAATAAGGCATGCCCAAAAGATCCATTCCCACTACCTAGAATAGATCAGATAGTGGATTCCACCTCCGGGTGTGAATTATTGTGTTTCCTAGATGCATATTCTGGGTACCATCAAATCAGAATGTCTAGGGAAGATGAAGAACATACTTCTTTTATCACAGTAGATGGGTTGTACTGTTATACTGCCATGCCATTTGGTCTCAAGAATGCATCTTCAACATTTGTACGAGCTTTGTACAAAACCTTTGGAGAGCTCATCAGAGACGTAGTGGAAGTGTATGTTGATGACATCGTCGTCATGATCAAGGACAAGGAGTCACTCCTTGACACCTTGCAAGCTGTCTTCGACAAGCTGTGGGTCACCCGCACGAAGCTGAACCCAGACAAGTGCGTCATCGGGGTTAGCTCCAGAAAGCTTCTCGGTTTCCTGGTAAACCACCAAGGCATAGAGGCAAATTCGGCGAAAATTAAAGCCATAGAGGAGATGCGGCAACCAGCCCGCATCAAAGATGTCCAGAAACTGACTGGATGTCTAGCCACCCTCAGCCGGTTCATCTCAAGACTGGCGGAACGGGCGCTACCCATCTTCAAGCTATTGAGGATGTCCGGACCATTTCAATGGTCTGAAGAAGCAGAAAAGGTGTTCCAGGAGCTTAAGCAGCTCCTCACCACTCTACCAACCTTGGTAGCTCCGAACCCTGGTGAGCCCTTACTGCTTTACATTTCAGCAACCGACGAGGTTGTCAGCATGGTACTGGTCACGGAGAGACCAGAACCATCACAAGCTCAGGAATCCAGACCCCTCCGGGACGGTTCGTAGGTTCCTGAAGGTGAGTCTGGGTCCCAGCCCCCAGACTTGGATCTACAGGGAGTTATTCCAGAAGATCTGGACCCCTCTGGGAGGGTCCGGGTCACTTCAGTAGATGCTCCGTTTTCCTTTAGCAAGGACCCGAAGGTTCCCGAAGCAAGTCCGAACCCCACTGGGAGGGTCCGGGGCGATGTGGAGGAAGCTTCGGGCCCCTCCGAGAGGGTCCGGACAGTTCAACGCCCAGTGTACTTCATCAGCGAAGTACTACATGATGCCAAGAATCAATACTTAGAGGTGCACAAGCTGCTCTACGCAGTTCTCATCGCCTAGTTTCGTCATTACTTCCAAGCTCACAAGATCTCAGTGGTGACCTCTTACCCACTGCGTGCAATCTTGCATAATCCCAACTCTACTGGGAACATTGCAAAGTGGGCAGCGGAATTGGCCGGATTCGATCTTGAATTCGTCCCAAGACAAGCGATCAAGAGTCAAGCATTGGCAGATTTCGTGCGGAATGGACCCCCTCTCCATCAAACCCTGGGGGCCCTAGTGAGCAGAAGTTAGAACTTAAGGCTCCGGTCTTCACCGAACCTCACTAGACCCTCTACTTCGACGGCTCCATTCAAAAGCAGGGGGTCGGAGCTGGAGTCCTTCTCCTCACTCCAATCGTGGAGAAGGTAAAATACATGGTCCACCTTGACTTCAAAGCAACCAACAACATGGCGGAGTATGAAGCACTCATTTATGGACTAAAGGTGGCACAGTCATACGGTATCAAGCAGCTGTTGGTTAAGGGAGATTCACAGCTCATCATTAAACAGGTGAAGGGTGAATGCTCCTGTAACAATCCCCAACTAGCTTCTTATCTCCTTGAACTCCAGAGGCTTCAGAAAGACTTCGAAGTCCTGGATCTCCACCATGTCCAGCGTGTCCATAATGCTGCAGCTGATAAACTCTCGACGAAAGCGTCAACTGGAGCTCCGGCTCCTAATGGAACCTTCGTCCAGAGATTGTCAAAACCCACAGCTCATCCTGCCGAACTGAGCGAAGGGGGCGAGACCAGCATCCTGAAGCTGGCGGTCCCGATGGCCCCATTACCATGGCAGCGATCAAGGGTCGTAGGTGCTGCCGGAAGCTCCGAGCAACCCAGAACGCAAGACTCAAATGCTCAAGCAAGCTCCGATGCATGGATCTTGGAGATCCGGAGCTACTTGAAAGACAATATCCTTCCTGACGATGATGTATCCGCTGACCGGATAGTCAGATTGGCTAAAGATACATGCTAGTAGAAGGGGATTTGTACCGGCGCAGTGCCAACGGCGTCCTAATGCAATGCATCACAAGGGAAGAAGGTTGCGAGCTCCTCGTAGAAATCCATGGAGGCGAGTGTGGGAACCATGCGTCTTCCCGCACGCTGGGCGGTAAAGCCTTCCGGCATGGCTTTTACTGGCCTACAGCGCTCCAGGATGCAACTGAGCTGGTGAAGAAATGCAAAGCATGTCAGTTCCATGCAAAGAAAACTCACACACCGGCTCAGCCTCTACAAATGATACCTCCTACATGGCATTTCGCTGTGTGGGGGATGGACATCTTGGGACCTTTCCCAAGAACCGTCGGAGGTTACAAGTTCTTGTATGTTGCCATTGACAAGTTCACCAAATGGCCGGAAGCAACTCCAGTTGTGACAATAAACAAACAATCAGCTATCAACTTCTTGCAGTCCATAGTATGCAGATTTGGAGTCCCAAATAAAATCATAACGGATAATGGGACCCAATTCACAAGCTCTGCTTTCCAAGGATACTGCAAAGACCTCGGCATCCAAGTTAGCTACGCTTCCGTGGCTCACCCGGCAATTAATGGCCAAGCCGAGAGAGCAAATGCAGAAATCCTGAAAGGACTCAAGATGCGCACATATGAGCGCCTGAAAAAACATGGAGCCAACTGGATTGAAGAACTTCCGCCCACTCTATGGGCCAACAGGACAACTCCAAACCGGTCAACTGGAGAGACACCCTTCTTCCTGGTGTACAGAGCTGAAGCAGTCCTTCCTCCAGAAATCACCTTGGGGTCGCTCCGGGTCCGGACCTCCGACGAAGCCATACAGGACCAGCTCCGGTGTGAAGACCTTGACCTCCTCGAAGAGGGAAGGTGTCGAGCAGCTGTTCGGAATGCCCGATACCTCCAATCTCTTTGGCGCTATCACCAACGGCATGTTCACAGCCAACAGCTCGAGGAAGGCGATCTGGTGCTACGGAGAATACAATCCAAAGAAGGGTTAAACAAACTCTCCCCCAGCTGGGAGGGACCCTTCCGAGTGATCAAAGTATCCAGTCCCGGATGCGTTCGCTTGGCAACCGAGGATGGGACACCTCTCCCAAATCCTTGGAACATTGAGCACCTCCGTGAGTTCTACGCTTAATATCACAGAGGTGAGTCTGTAATTACATGTGATGTATGTTATAGTGTCATTGTACAGAGTCGGGTAGCTCCACCGGGAGGGCTGCCGGACCTACCCAGTTAGGTCTGCAACGTCCATGCAACACTTGTCATAGTCTCAGAACTAAAAGTGTAGCTAGCTACCTTGGGTCAAACGAGAAACGAAACACACTTATCCTGGTTCCGTACCCTAAGAGTGTACTTGTTTCCCCTGTACCCCGGACCTATAATGAAAGACATCATTGTGTGAAAACAGACTCCACGTGCATTTACTTTATACAGGGTGAATATTTTTTATTTTTCTCTTTCTTATCTGTAACAAAGTTATGCAGTTCTTAAGAAACTTTAGCTCGACCAGTTCATGTACAGATCGAGTTGCATTGTCTATCCTTCTGGGTTCAAACATTGTTGATGGCCTACTTTTCTGAATGCCGCCAAGCCAATCTAGGGCCGGAGTGTGCTATCGACTTAGCCTGGTCATGCACCCTAAGTACACCACTCTACCTACACCCCGGTAGGCCGAAGTAAGGCGAGTCCAGAAACGATCGGACTTGAAGGAAGCAAGACGGTGCTCTTGATTGTGTTTAAGATTGTGTTCGTCCTAAAACTTTCTCGGGAACAGTAAGCCGCAATGAAGTTATAGATAGGAAACGGATTTTACTATTTTTCTTGACTTCAGTGTGCAGGAAAAATAAATAAACTACAACATTCCCTAGGTGGCTCGTGGTCAATGTTTCAAACATTGACATCGAGCATTGCTGGAGCTACTCGGCTCCGGTAAAGCTAAGGGGCATACTGTCAGCATGAAGATGGTGGAAAGACTCTAAATAGGATCTTACTGTTGACACAACATGTGTTGACAGAGGTCACTGTCGGAGCTACCAAGCTCCGACACCCCAGAGGGCTAACTGTCGATGCTTTACGCATTGATAGAGACTACTGCCGGAGCTACTAAGCTCTGACGATGGTCAATGCTGGAGCCACTAAACTCCGACAACCTCAGGGGGCCTAAACTATCGAAGACTTCGAACCTACATTCTACAAGTTCGAAGCATGCAAGTCTTCAACAACTATTACATCCTCTTGGTACATGTTCACAATCAAATTGTGTACATCTACCAGGGGCCAAGGGAGACAAAGGTGTTGAAGACAAAAAATGAAATTCGAATTCACAAAAATTTGGATTTCATTCATCTAGAGACAAGAGATTACAAAATTAGAGAAGAAGAAGAGAGAATACAAGCGGGAGCTACAGAGAGACGGTCCTAGACCCTATGGAAGAACTGGGCGACCTTCTAGGCCACCTCCGACACGTTGGCTCGGGCGGCTTCACCCTCTCCTTTGATGGGACCTTCAAGCACTGGGTCCAGAGAGAATTGAGGGTCCCGGCTGGTGTAGCACGTCAACACAAACTCTGTGACGTTCTTCACCAGGGACTGACCATCTGTTTCCAGTTGGTCCACGATGACATCGCCCATCTTGGAGAGCTTGTTGCCTGCTGAACTTAGCGCCTCCAACGCCTGGTACAGCTTTGACTCCGGATCATTCGGACGCACGGGACTGAAACCCATTTGCGTCAGCGCGTCGTTGGCCTTGCCCAAGAAGTCCCAAACTTATTGAGACTCCGCGACCCTTGCACCACCCATCTCCGCCAAGGATCTTTTGGCCACAACAAGCTCCGAGCTCACCCGAGCAAGACGCTCCACCTCTTTGGCATTCTGCTGAATCATTTCAGCAACCCGCCTTTCGAGTTTGCTGAGCTCTTCTTCCCGGAGGTGGATCTCATTTCGGAGGTTGACCAGATCTTTCTCCCTGCCCCGCACTTTCTTCTCCCAGGCGGCGATGGCATTCTGCTGCTTGTAGAGTTCTTGCCCTCGCTCCCAGGCCTTCTTCTCCTCCTCCTTGCAACGCTCCTCCAATTTCTTGGTGCGTTCTTCGAGGCTCTTGTCAGCCAGAGCTGTCTTTTGGACAAGCTCTTCCTCCCTCTTCACGAGGTCGTCCTGCAGCTCCAGGAATTTCTGCTCTTCATCTTCGAGCCGTCTTTCCCGCGCTTCAAGAGCCTCCCTGCGCTTGACGAGACTATCGTGGATGGCGGCGAGCCTTTCCTGGCGTTCATCTGCTGCACTATTTGCAGCCTTGGCCTGCTCATAGATGGCCCGAGATTGGTTGTCGAGAGTACGCGTCATGCTTTCCCTCTCATCCAACAACTTACCCAAGTACTCCAAGCAGACTTTCTCCCTTTACACCCACTCCTTGTCGTCAGCCAGCCTCGACTGCACCAGCTTGGTCTCGAAATGGAGTCGGTTGCGCCACCTCCTAAGGGTTTGGCGCTCCTCCTCGAGGGCCTTGCTGTCGTGGTAGAAGGCCAGCTGGACTTGGCGAAGACTGGAGCAGGCGTTGTCGATAAACAACGATAGGGGGATCGGGTCCAGACCTGCTGGGGTCCTCTCCGCTGGCTCCAGCGTATCTTCAGCAACAAAAATTGGGTCCCACTCTACGAGAGCGGTCCCCTGAGCTTCCAAGGCACTAGGGCCGTCCTCCGGGATAGCCTCGGCCGCCGCTGAGGAAGTACTTGCAGCAGAAGTTCCGACATCTGGAATTGACTCCAGAGGCCCAGTCGTTAGGTCATCAACAGTTGGCCCCTCTGGCGGGGGGCCAGCAGCTTCATCTTGGCACCCTGGCTCAACAGAGGGCACCTTCGGCATCACCGCTTTCGGAGCGAGCGTTGAAGGTTCGGTCAGAGCTGAAGCTACTTCTGGCTCCAGCGCAGGCGCCTCCTCCGCCTCTGGCTCAAGTGCTGGTGCTTCGACCATCATGGGCTCGACCACTGAAGGCTCAGGCGCCGACACCTCCACAGCAACTGGCTCGGACGCTGGAACCTCTTCAACGACCGGCTCCACAGCTGGAACTTCTGCAGCAACCGGCTCTGCTGCCGGAGCTTTATCGACAACTGGCTCAAGTGCCAGAGCTTCATCAACACCCGGCTCCACTGCCTGGACCTCATCAACCACCGGCTCGACTGCCGGGGCTTCAACAACATTCGGCTCTAGGGTCGGAATCGCAGCTCCCCCCGGCTCTGCGACTGGAGTGTCCAACATCTCGACATCCAAGGCCAAAGCTTCAACCTCTGGAGCTGGCGCTGCTGGTACATCATCATTCTCGTGGTCTGGCGCTATCACGGGAGCTTCTGGGGATGAGTCGTCCAAAACCACAACAGCCAGCGCCGGGGCTGCCGCAGCCTCAGCCACCTCTTGGGGCGGCGCTGGGATCGGAGCTGGAGCTTCAGCCTGCACAGCCTCAACCACTGCTGCACGGACCGGAGCTTCAGCCTTTTCTTAGGCATGCTGTGGATGAAGGACGAAGAAACTCAAAATGCAGTTATAACAATAAAACAACTGATTGAGGTAAAAAATCAAAAATTATCTCGAAAGGCTTCTGCACCAGTTAACACAGAACCTCTTCTCCAGACGCTTTGGACTGGCCCCAACCGCCACTGGCGTGGTAATCCCGGAGGGTCCCCCGGAGCTTGATGCTGCTATCAGCGTTGCTCTGGTCGAGGCCCCCCTCGACCGGGAAGGACCTCCAGACCCGGAGCCCTCGGCTGGCCCTGGTACCGGAGTCACCTGGTCGGAGCTAGCACCCCGGGGAGAAGCCGCTACTGGAGTAGATGCCGTCATCGTAGACCTCCCCCTCCGGGGAGAAGGAGACGCCACGGAAGAAGTATGCCTCGCGGACCTTCTGTCGGCATGCTTCCTCTTACGGCTCGAGGGCTCGACCAATTCCTTGCCCTTGCCGACGACTTCAGTTCTTGGATTAGGGGCAGGAACGAAGCCGCCTTCGGGAGCTTCGAAGATCGCCAACTCGGTGGTCGAATGCCTCTCAACGACACCAAGGTCGTCAAGCACTGGCATCGTCCGCCAGAGCTCCCTACTGAATTCTGCCTCCATGTTCAGAGGGATGAAAGCTGCTGGCGAAGCCAATTTGTCACCCTCGACGTCGATGTCGTGCTGGAACTTCTTGAGGTGGAACTCCAAAGTTGCACCCTCCATGTTGGACTTCAAACCAGTCTTGATCCGGTCGTCGTCCTGCATACTATTGAGGGCCCAAGACAACTTCTCCCTCCTCTTCAACAGAGCCCACCTGTTGGTTAGGAAGTTGCAAAACACTGCCTGGGGAGTCACCCCTCCTTCCACGCACAGGCAGATCCTGGTCAGAGCAGGTTTGAAGGCATCCGACAATACCGGAGCGTCACTCCAAACTGCAGTGCCGATGTTGGGGAGGCCTTCCAGCAGCTCCAGCTTCTCGTGCTCCTCCACCCTGATTACAATCCAATCCTTCTTCCAGTCGTCCCACCTCCCAGAAGGGAACGACCGCAAGTACTTGTACGGGCACTTCTTGCGCTTCACAAAATAGTAGAAGCCAAGGTACCCATGGTTTGGACAGTGAAGAAGGTGCAGAAAAGCTCAATGCAGGGGGGAATGCCCACCCACATCTCGCAGAAGTGGACAAAGATTGACACTAGCAGAATGGAGTGGGGGCCAAGGTGGTACAGCTGCAGACCATAGAAGTCTAGCAGTATCAAGAAGAAAGAGGAGAAAGGTGGGATCAGTACCATCATGGCATATGCGGAGAAGTACACCATGTCGCCGGCGTGTTCCTTCTCGAACGGAAGCTTGCCCACGCGGACCAAGTGGTTGAAGAAGTTAGGGGACCATCCCATGAGGGCCCGAACCTTCTTTAAATCGTCATCGGACTTGAGTCAGCTCTGGCAGAGACCCAACTCCATCACGGCACAGCGAGGCAAGAGAAGAAAGGCAAGCAAAAGTTTGGAAGGTTTAAGCGCAAGATCGAATGAAAGGCGTAAAGAACCCCAAGCCGTGCGTGCTTTCCTTCTTAAGTAAGCCCCCGCAATGCTTGGATGGAAACCGCAGAGGAGCCGATGATACTAGTCAAAAATTTCACCTCGCCAATGACAAGCGGGCCCGGGGCCAGCCCGATGATCAAGTCGAGGTTGTTACCCCAGGCGAACAGTTGTCATCATGAAAGGCGGGAAACCCGAAGGCGGCAGCCTGATAGGGCGCGGGAATCGATATGATTTTCGTATCGGGAACCGGTGACCTTCAATTGCGTGAGATCCGCACGCTGGGATCTCACCTGCCGCCTTCTAGATATGCCAAGCGGCGGAAGTTTAACTCCGAACTATCGCCAACGGAACGACCAAAGACCCTTGAAGACACGGCTCAGAAACCGAAGAATGGACCCACCTTCGGCAAAATGACTTCATCCAAAAGGTCTCTCCCGGAGGTGAGCCCAGGGGGCCACTGTGGGTACCCTCCATACCGGATACCCCTTGGGATTGCAAAGATCACAAGGAAACTCCATCTACCAGATTTGAAGACCTCCGAAGGCCCCACATGTCAAGCGTAACTGGACCTGCTTCCCCTACATGGTTAGTCCAAGGGCCGCCACGTGTATCATAAGACTGGAGCTATCACCCACACATGGAAAGCTCCGATCGGAATACCAGTATGGCACCCCCGAACCTGACCCCAGACAGAGGAAAGCTCCGGTACTGACATGTGTCCAGTAGCACCGGACCTACTCGTCCACGACGGTAAGCTCTGGTGCTGCCACGTGGCGACCGCCGGACCTTCAACTTCAACAATCAGGCTAGTGGACCCCCCAACAGCTCCGGACCTTCAAGGAGCAATCAAAGACTTCAAGACCCGATTAAGTGTCATCAAACCATATTAATGACACACGATCGGATGGCCCTTAATACTAGTAACAGCAATGTTAAGGCCTGTTACCAGGCTATTAAGGGTAATTAACCCCATTTATTGTGTATAAAGCATGTGTAACCGCCGGGGCCACATGTCGGGCCAGGCTAACGATGTAACGGCCAGTCCTTGTACTATAAAGGACTGGTCGACGATACACAAGGGACGGTTCCAGACCACGACTGAACTCCCTGAGCTAGACGAGCTTCTTCTTCTGGAGCTTCTTCTAGACTGACACTCTTAATACAACACCAACACACCCCGTGGAGTAGGGTATTACACTCCAGTAGCCCCAACCACGTAAATCTCTGTGTACACTTGCCTTTCACCTTCTTGAATCTCAGCGCGCCCATTACTGAACTACAACTCCTTAATCTACCAAAGGTAGTGTCGGGAGATCTGCCAGATCCAAACACCGACAAAGTCGCTTCTAGGGAGAAGAAAGTGCGGGGCCGGGAGAAAGACCTCATTGACCACTGCAACAAGATCCACGTCCGAGAAAAGGAGCTTGCCAACCTTGAAAAGCAAGTTGCTGAGAGGGTTCAGCAGCACACAAATGAGGTCGAGCATCTTGCCCATGAGGGTTCGGAGCTTGCGGCAGCCAAGATGTCCTTAGAAGAGATGCAAGGCTCAAGGGTTGCGGATTCCTAACAAGTATGGGATTTCTTGGGCAAAGCCAATGACGCGCTGACGCTGCTGGGCTTTAGTCTCGTGCGTCCGGATGATCTGGAGCCGGAGGTGGACCATGCGTTGAAGGCGTTGAGCTCGGCTAGCAACAAACTCAACAAGATGGGCGATGTCATCGAGGATCAGTTGGAAACTGAAGGAAAATCCCTCGCGCAGAACATCCCAGAGTACATGCTGACGTGCTACACAAGTCGGGATCCTCATTTCCCACTAGACCCGGTGCTTGAAGGTCCCATCGACGGAGAGGGAGATGCCGCCAAGACCAGCGTGTCGGAGGTTGCCCAGAAGGTCGCCTCGTTCTTTCGTAGAATTTAGGTCTTTCTCCTTGTAGCTCTTGTATCTTCTCTTCTTTTCCTCAATTTTGTAATCTCTTGTCTTTAGATGAATGAAATCCAAGAAATTTATGAATTTCATTTTTTGTCTTCAACCTTTGTCTCACTTGGCCCCCTAGTAGATGTACACAATTTGATTGCGAACATGTACCAAAAGGATGTAGCATTTTGTTGAAGACTTGCGTGCTTCAAACTTGTAGAGTGTAGGTCTGAAGTCGTCAACAGCAGGGGCCCCCTGAGGTTCTCGGAGCTTAGTAGCTCCGGCAGTGACCATTGTCAACACGTAAAGCGTCGACAGTTGGCCCTCTGGGGTTGTCGGAGCTTAGTAGATCTGGAAGCAACCACTATCAACATGTAGAGCATAGATAGCATACCCCATAGCGGTGTCCTTCTACCATCTTTTCTTCACGTTGATGGCTAACATATGGATTTGTCGGAACTTGGTAGCTACGGCGATGCCTACTATCAATATTTAAAACATCGACAGCGGGCCACCTTAGGGGATGTCGAAGCTTGGATAGCTCCGGCATCATCCACCATCATCATGAGATTTTTATTTTTCCTGCACACTGAAGTCAAGAAAAACAGTAAAATCCATTTCTTATCTATAACTCGTTTGCGGCTTACTATTCCTGAAAGAAATTTTGTAGGTCGACCGCAATTCTATATACAATCAAGTGCATTTGTTTATCTTCTCCAGGTCCGATCGTTTTCTTGACTCACCTTACTCAGGCCTGCCGGGGTGTAGGTAGAGTGGCGTACTTAGTGTGCAAGACCAGGCTAAGTCGATAGCACACTCTAGACCTAGATTGGCTTGGCGTTCAGGCGAGTAGGCCATTCAACAAATGTTAAGACCCGAAAGAATTAACAGTGCAACTTGAATCATATATGAATTGTTTGAGCTAAAGTTTCTTGAGAATTGCACAACTTTGTTATAGCCAAGAAAGAGAAAAATAAAAAAGAATGAGCCAGTACAAAATAAATTCACGTGGAGTCTGTTTTCACATAATGATGTCTTTCATTATAGGTCCGGGGTACAGGGGAGACAAGTACACTCTTAGGGTACGGAACCAGGCTAAGTGTGTTGCATTTCTTGTTTGACCCAGGGTAACTAGCTACACTTTTAGTTCTAAGACTGTGTCAAGTGTTGCTTGAACTTTGGGACCTTCCGTGAAAGGTCCGGCTGTTCTCCCGGAGGAGTTACCCGACTCTGTACAATGAAGCTATAACATACACCATATGTAATTACAAACTCACCCCCGTGATATTAAGCGTAAAACTTACGGAGGTGCTCAATGTTCCAAGGATTAGGGAGCGGTGTCCCATCCTCGGTTGCCAAGCGAACGCATCTGGGACGGGATACTTTGATCACTCGAAAGGGTCCTTCCCAGCTGGGGGGGGGGGAGTTTGTTTAACCCTTCTCGAGTTTGTATTCTCCGTAGCACCAGATCGCCTTCCTCGAGCTGTCGTTTATGCACATGCCTTTGGTGATAGCACCAGAGCGCTTGGCAGTATCGTGCATTTCAAACAGCTGCTCGACACCTTTCCTCTTCAATGAGGTCAAGGTCTTCACGCCGGAGCTGGTCCTGTGTGGCTTCTTTGAAGGTCCGGACCCGAAGTGACCCCAAGGTGATTTCCGGAGGAAGGACTGCTTCACCTCCGTACACCAGGAAGAAGGGTGTCTCTCCAGTTGACCGGTTTGGAGTTGTCCTGTTTGCCCACAAGGTGGGTGGAAGCTCTTCAATCCAGTTGGCTCCATGTTTTTACAGGTGCTCATATGTGCGCGTCTTGAGTCCTTTTAGGATTTTTGCATTTGCTCTCCAGCTTGGCCATTGCTTGTCGGGTGAGCTACGGAAGCGTAGCCGACTTGAATGCCAGGGTCTTCGCAATATCCTTAGAATGCAGAACTTGTGAATTGGGTCCCATTGTCAGTTATGATCTTGTTTGGGACTCCAAATCTGCATACTATGGACTGCAAGAAATTGATAGCTGATTTCTTGTTTATTGTCACAACTAGAGTTGCTTCCGACCACTTGGTGAACTTGTCGATGGTGACATACAGGAACATAACCTCCGACGGCTCTTGGGAAAGGTCCCAATATATCCATACCCCACATGGTGAATGGCCATGTCATAGGTATCATTTGTAGAGGTTGAGCTGGTGTGTGAATTTGCTTCACATGAAACTGACATGCTTCACAATTCTTCACTAGCTCGGTTGCGTCCTGGAGTGTTGTAGGCCAGCAAAAACCATGTCAGAAGGCCTTACCAACCAACGTGTGGGAAGATGCGTGGTTCCCACACTTGCCTCCATGGATTTCCGCGAGGAGATCGCGGCCTGCTTCCCTTGTAATGCACCACATTAGGACACCATTGGCACCACGCCGGTAGAGATCCCCTTCTACTAGTGTGTATCTTTTAGCCAATCTGACTATCCGGTCAGCAGATACATTGTATTTAGGAAAAATATTGTCTTTCAAGTAGCTCCGGATCTCTGAGATCCATGCAACAGAGCTAACTTGAGCTTCTGAGTCTTGCGTGCTGGGTCGCTCGGAGCTTCCTGCAGCACCTACGACCCTTGATGGACGCCATGGTAACAGGGCCATCAGGACTGCCAGCTTCGAGGTGCTGGTCTTGCCCCCTTCACTCAGTTCGGTAGGCTGAGCTGTTGGTCTTGACAATCTCTGTATGAAGGTTCCCTCGCGATCCAGAGCTCTGGTTGAAGCTTTCGTCGAGAGTTCGTCAGCTTCAGCGTTGTTGAGATGCTGGAGATGGTAAAGATCTTGGACTTTGAAATCCTTCTGAAGCTTCTGGACCTGAAGTAAATATGCAGCTAGTTGAGGGTTGTTGCAGCAGCATTCACCTTCGACTTGTTTTATTATGAGCTGCAAATCACCCTTTACCAACAGCTGCTTGACACCATATGATAGCGCCACCTTGAGCCCATAGATTAATGCTTCATACTCCGCCATGTTGTTGGTCGCCTTGAAGTCAATGTAAACCATGTATTTGACCTTCTCCCCGGTCGGAGTGAGGAGAAGGATTCCAGCTCCGGCCCCCTGCTTCTGCACGGAGCTGTCGAAGTAGAGAGTCCAGTGAGGTCTAGTGAAGACCAGAGCCTTAGGTTCCGGTTTCTGCTCACTGGGGCCCCCGAGGTTTGATGGAGAGGGGGTGCATTCCGTTACAAAGTCTGCCAATGCTTGACTCTTGATTGCTTCAAGATCAAACTCGGCCAATTCCGCTACCCACTTTGCAATGTTCCCAATAGAGTTGGGGTTATGCAAGATTACACGCAGTGGATAAGAGGTTACCACTGAAATCTTGTGAGCATGGAAGTAGTGATGAAGCTTCCTAGAGGCGATAAGAACTGCGTAAAGCAGCTTATGCACCTCTAGGTACCGAGTCTTGGCTTCATGGAGTACTTCACTGATGAAGTATACTGGGCGGTGGACTGTTCGGACCCTCCCGGAGGGGCTCGGAACTTCCTCCTTATCAACCCGGACCCTCCCAGAGGGGTCCGAACCTTTTTCGGGGACCTCGAGGTTCTTTCTAGAGGAACCCGGAGCTTCTTTTGGAGTGACTCGAACCCTCCCAGAAGGACCCGGATCTCCTTGTTCAGCAACAGTAACTCCTTCATTTGAAGGAGGTTGATCCTCTGACTTCTCGCCTTGAGGATCTGGGTCTGGGGGCTAGGACCCAGACTCGCCTTCAAGTAGCTCCGGACCTTCCCGGAGGGGTCTGGTTTGCTTAACTGGAGATGGTTCTGGTCTTTCCGCAACCAAGACCATGCTGACAACTTCGTTAGTTGCTAAAATGTAAAGCAATAGTGGCTCACCAGGATTCAGAGCTACCAAAGTTGGTAAAGTTGTGAGGAGCTGCTTTAGCATTTGGAAAGCCTTTTCTTCTTCTTCAGGCCATTGGAATGGTCCAAACTTCCTCAATAATTTGAAGAAGGGTAGCGCCCATTTCGCCAGTCTTGAGATGAATCGGCTGAGGGTTGCTAGACACCCGGTCAGCTTCTGGACATCCTTGATGCGGGCTGGTGGCCGCATGTCTTCAATAGCTTTAATCTTCACCGTATTTGCTTCTATTGCTCGGTGGTTCACCAAGAATCCAAGAAGCTTTCTGGAGCTAACCCCAAAGACACACTTGTCTGGGTTCAACTTTGTGCGTGTGATTTGCAACTTGTCGAAGACAGCTTGCAAGGTGTCAAGAAATGACTCCTGGTTCTTGATCTTGATGACGATTTCATCGACGTACACTTCCACTACATCTCTGAGGAGCTCTCCAAAAGTTTTGTACATAGCTCGCACAAACGTTGAAGCAGGATTTTTGAGACCAAATGGCATGGCAGTGTAACAGTACAATCCATCTACTGTGATGAAGGCGGTATGCTCTTCATCTAACCTAGACATTCTGATTTGATGATACCCAGAATATGCGTCTTGGAAACACAGTAATTCACACCTGGAGGTGGAGTCCACTATCTGATCTATTCTAGGTAGTGGGAATGGATCCTTTGGACATGCCTTAATCAGTGTTGTGTAGTCGATACACATCCGAAGCTTCCTGCCGGCCTTAGGTACAAGACTGGGTTTGCCAGCCATTTTGGGTGGAAGACTTCTCGGATGAATCCAGCTTCGAGCAACTTCTTCACTTCTTGATGTATGAAGTTTTGTCTCTCTACTGATTTCTTCTGAGGCTTTTGATGTACAGGCCGAGCGTCGGGATAAATCTTCAGATTGTGCTCAATCACTTCCCTAGGGATCCCAGGCATTTGCGACGGTTGCTAGGCAAATACATCGACATTAGCCCGGAGGAAAGTGATGAGCACGAGTTCCTATTTGTCGTTCAGACCTCCAGATATACGAGTGGTCTGAGCAGCGTCGGAACCAATTTGGACGACTTTGACGGGAATGCCGGTGACGCCGCTTGGTTGCACACGAGGTGCGGAGGTTGAGCCTCGATGACGAATGATCGGGGGCTTCGGAGCTTGTTCCTTTTCGAATTCTTCCTCCTACGCTGTAGCAAGCGTGTGGAGTTCTTCCAGAGCAGTAACTTCGGCGGTGCGATCTCCGCGGATCCGGAGAGCGCCTGAAGGTGTTGGCATCTTCAACACCAAGTAGCCATAATGAGAAGCAGCCATGAATTTGTATAAAGTTGGCCTGCCCAAGATGGCGTTGAATGGCAAGTTGATCTGTGCCACGTCGAAGACCAACTTCTCGGTCCTGTAATTCTCCCGAGTTCCCAAGGTCACCGGGAGAGTAATGGCACCGAGTGGATTTATGGCCCCCGGACCAACTCTGTAGAAAGGTCGACAGGGGCGAAGATTCGAAGGTTGAAGCTGAAGCTTGACGAAGGCTTTGAATCTTATGAGGTTCAACCTCGAACCTCCGGCCACCATTACGTGGTGGAGCTGGATGTTATTGATGGTCGGAGATACCATCAGTGGAAGTTGGCCAGCTCCGATCATGTTCCGAGGGCAGTCCGAAGCATCAAAGGTGATGGCAGTATACATCCACTTCCGATGAGGTTCTGCCCTGGCGGTGGGAGCTACAGAGGCCATGTCCCACTGCATTGTCTTGAGGACACGGCGGGAGGTGATGTCCCATGAACCACCAAAGATGGTGTTCATGGTCTTCCGACGCTCGTTGTCAGAGACGTCGGAGTCGTCGTCAACGGAGGTGTAAATAGCCTTCAAGACCTCTTTGGGGTCCTGAAAGCCTAACTCCTCTTCAGCCGGAGCTTCGTTGACTTTTTGTTTTCCTTCCCTTTGACGGAAAGGAGCTTCTTCCCGACGCTTGTTGTAGCGCTTGGTTAGGTTCTGGACCTCTTGGCAGTTTTCCAGGTTGTGCCTGTCCATCTTGTGTATGGGGCACCACATCTTGGAGCTGCCACCGTCTTTAGACGACAGTCGAGGTCGTTTCTTGGGGCATGGCCCTCGACCACCCAGAGTTGCGGCAGCAGCGGCAGTAGGTGTGCCGGCCGACGACTTCTTCTTGCTATTGGACTTTTTCTTCTTCTTTCCACCCCCGGAGGTAGTGGCTTCACCCTTGAAGGACTTTTTGTTGGCCTCCAGAGGTGGTTGGGAGTGCATTTCACGGCCCTCCGCAGCCTTGGCACACTTGTCTGCCGAGCTGAAGAGTTCCGTGACGCTGGTGACTTCCTTAGTCGCCAACTTCTCCAGCATTTTCTTGTCTTGAACACCCTGTGTAAATGCTACAATAACAGAAGCACTTGGATAGAAGGAACGGTATTTCGTACCTAGGAGAACCTCTAGATGAAAGATCGCAAGGACTCTCCCCATTTTTCCTTGACAGCAAAAAGATCCAGTTATGTGCCTGGTCGGGTGTATGAGCTCCCAAAATTGGCGGTGGACTGTTGGCACAACTCCGCCCAACTGTTGATGGAGTCAGGCGGAAGGCTCATGAACCATGAACTGGCGGTCCCAGTCAAAGCCACAAGGAAATAATTGGCCATTACAGCCTCATTTCCCCCAGCCGTAAGGATAGCAGTAGAGTAGATTTGGAGAAATTCAGTGGGGTTAACAGTCCCGTCAAATTTCTCCTGCAAATGAGGTTGGAACTTCTGCGGCCATCTGACCATGCGTAGGTGCATGGCCCAGGCAGAACAGCCTCCTCCTGCTCCCTCAGGAGCAGGGCTGTCCCGAGCCTCTCGCCTCTCACGAGCACGCTCGATGCAGACGCGGCCGTCCTATTGACGGTAACGACGATCGAGCTCCGCCCGGAGGTCATGAGTCAAAAGCCTCGTTATCGTGTGAGTACGTCGCGCCCTGGAAGGCAGTGACGTCGCCTGTTGAGATGCAGCAGGCCTCCCATGTTGCGAAGCTTGCGGACTGAGTCTACCCGACAAGGTCCGATGCTGTGATGGGGCCCGCCCCGAGGGAGGAGGACCTTGATTACTGATGCGATCGGCTGCTGCTGTCACTAGATGATCTACATCAGATCTCCAGTGCTCCATCGCACCCTGGGTGCCCATGGAGGCGGTGGATGTTGGAGAAGAGCACGCGCAGCATTAAGCGCATGTTCAGTGTTGTTGTTCGCCGATGCAGTGATCGATGCAGACGGCCCATCTCGCTGTCCAGCTTGATTCACCGGAGCGGACGGTGGCGGTGGTGGCATGACTCCTACTGGAGCCACAGCTCCAGCTGGCTGCTGCATGTTGGAGGGATTACCTCCAGCAGGTCGCTCAATGTGGTAATCGTTGGATGATCCAGCAGCAGAATTCACCATCTTTGAAACTCAGGCGCCCCCCTTCCTGGCGCGCCAACTGACGGAGTATGATTCCGGCAATTCTCCCGGCACTACTGTTAGTAGACCGCGGAGTTTCTTAGTTAGGTTAGGGTGCGCGGAGATTCAGGACAAGATGGCAATTTGACACGAGGATTAACATGGTTTGGGCCGCCGGAGCGTAATACCCTACTCCACGGGTGTGTTTTGTTGTTGTATTGAGCGTCTGAGCGCTTGTGTGTGAGAGAGGCCAAAAGAGTCTCCAGTGCCTGAGTCAACATCTAGAGTCCCTAGCTGGTCTGGAGGAGTCTCTTGTGTATCGCTCGACCAGTCCTTTTATAGTACAAGGGCTGCCCGTTACATCATTAGCCTGGCCCGACATGTGGCCCTGGCGGTTACTGATGCCTAATACAAAGTTAAATGTGCTTAATTATCTTTAATAGTGTGGTAACGCCCCTTAATGGTGGCGTTACTGGTATTAAGAGTCATCCGATTGTGTGTCATTAAGATAGAATTAATGACACATAATTAGGTCTTGAAGTTTTTAATATTCCTTGAAGGTCCGAGCCGTTGGAGGTCCACCAATCTGCCTGTTGAGGTTGAAGGTCCGGCGGTTGGACGCGTGGCAGCTCTAGAGCTTACCGTCTTGGACGAGTAGGTCCGGTGCTGTTGTACACTTGTCGGTACCGGAGCTTTCCTCTGTCGGGGGTTAGGTTCGGGGGTGCCACACAGGTGTCTAGCCCGAGCATTCCCATGTAGGGATTGTAGCTCCAGTTTTATGGTACACGTGGCTGCACTGGGACTAACCATAGGAGGGATGCAGGTCGGGTTACAAGTGACACGTGGGGCCTTCGAAGGTCTTGACTCAGATAGGTGGAGTTACTTTGTACTCTTTGCAGTTCCAAGGGGTATCCGGTACGCAGGGTACCGACAGTAGTCTTCGGGTATATAATGAAATATAGAATGGGATGTGTGCGGATCAGGTTAGGGTTTGCCCCTCCTTAATAATAGGGGAGATATCTCTGGGTCCCTCGAGATAGTTGGATTTGAAAGTGCATGGCCATGCCAAAGTGATTAAAGGTTAATCACAGTGACTAAAAGTTAGTCATGGAATGAACGCACTATTTGATCGAGTGAAAGGTCGAGCTATCACAAGGGTGGCATGCATCTTGCCATGAGCTTGACTGGTATCGTGAGGCAAAAGGATTAGCATGTTGAATGTATCTAGGTTCGGCCGATATGATCTTTATGTACATTCGGGAGTCAATATGTCCTGCTAGGTACCTCTAATGACTTGTGGTTGGAAACAGTTTCCATACACAACTGACTGCACATGAACCTAACGGGTCACACACTTAAGGAGTTGGAATATCAAAAATCTTGGTTAGATGATTGTCTCTAGTGCAAGTGGGAGATTGTTGGTGATGTGCCCAAGAGGCAATCATAATAATTTGGGTTAAAGCCTATTAGATATTTGATACATAAGCAATTAGGGTACTAATAGGCCTGCAACCAAAAATGCCATTAGTACGCCTATAAAAATGAGGAGTAGATTAGGGGCTAATTACCCCACCACGTGACATCCCTAGCCGCCACCCTTCGAAGGCCTCACGCCGAGACCCATGCCGCGCGCGGGTGCTAGCACACCGACGCACGGTGTTCCTCTCTGCACGTATGGATACCGTGGAGGCGCTGCCGCTACTGCTGTGCTGATTGCTGCGACGAACGTGTTCGTCTACTGCTGCTGTGAAGTGGGCGAGGAGGAGACGAACGAGATCGTCTACTTCCCCTACACCGACGTGCATCTTCGTTCCGTTGCGCTGCGCGTCTAGTGGTAATGATCCATGACCTCTATACTCGCATGTTTCCTGGGTGATGCGGTATAGTTGCTAGAGCAGCGTACCGCCGATAATCTAACACTGTGATGCCACAGATCGACATGTCTAGAGGTAGAAGAAGAACCTGAACCGTGGGCCCCACTGTCAGCCACTGCATTTTGTTTTTCCTTTCCAGAAAACATGCCCAACTTCAAAATTCGATATCTCCTGGTAGGAATGTCCACAAATCACCAAACAATTTTTTTTTGGGGAAGGTCTTGACCTGTAGTTGGCAGTAGTTCAAGTGGTTTTGTATGAAAACCTGTTTTCATTTCTGCATATTTCATTTTCTCCAAACACTCCTAGTGTTATTACAGAAGATTCTTTCACTGGAAATTCACCAAAATATACCAGAACCTCAAGTTAGATGTTCCTCACAATCTATAAAATTTTGATAGTCATTGGACTTGTATAACATTCCCAGATCTCATTTTTCTTACTGCTGTTTAATATTGACAGAACAATATTTCTAGATTTTGATTCCAACTTCAAAAATCAGTTCCTCCTAGTAGAACTACTCTGAAAATACCAGACTAATTTATGCATACTCACCTTCATATATAGTTTTCTGTAGTTCAAACCAAATCATGAGGAAGTCCCAGAACCTGTATAATTAATTCTGTTAAGCTCTTTACTTCATAAGATTATTACTACTGTTATACTCATGCAATATCTTCCAAATCCATACAGAATACCCTTCCACATACACATGATCGACTGCAAAAGTTTCAAATTTATTTCACTTCATTTATGGATCCAAATTCCATTATCAAGCTGTATGTTTATTGAAAATGCAATTAATTAACAGAACAATTTCCAGAAATTCATAGCAACTTGTAAATTCAATATCTCACTCTAGATTGCTTATAAAATTATGAAACAAATTTTGCTAGAACCGGTGAGACATCATACATAAAGATCATGTACTGTTAGCCATGTCAAAGATACAGATTGTTCCCCAAATTTATGGAATGTGTTTAACTTCATTAAATTCAAACAACAGAGACTTCTATGAACATAGCTCAATTTTGGTCAGAACTCCACTCATAGTACTTATTGACCACTGAAAAATTACCAGAACCATTATACCTGTTTAACAGGAACAATTCCATGTTGATTGCTCTATGTCCTTAACATAGCACATTTCACTTCATAAACCAATTCTTCTAAGTTTCCATTTGAATTCTCCTCTGTTGTTTTGTGTATACACCAGAGACCATTTGGTACACCATGTGCAGAAGGTTCTTCATCTGTTCATTTATGTTTTTGGCTCTTTGCTAAACTACATTCTTTTATATGATGCACCCTTCCCTTAATTCCATAATCCAAAGTTGTTCCATTGTTTCTTCTCTGTTTTTTCTTAACCAACAGAGACACACCATGTCATTGTATCGGAGTTTAGCCCTCTCTAGTCACAAACATTTTCAATTTTGAATTTACTAAGTTGCATTTATCTATGTACATCGTCATATTGATAGCAAACACAGTGACGGGGATCGAGGAGGAGCACCATTTGGATGAAATGAAACAAGCATAAACCTGCTGCAAGCCAAGCTATTCGGAGCATCAGATATTCGGAGCAGCGGCCAGGGCAAAAGAAGGAGGGGTATCATTTGGAAGAGCAACCATCTGACTTATTGACTTTTAATTAGTAGCAACCCAAGACAAGCTCCGATTTGTATTAAAGTGTCTTTCTAAAGTTTTTCTTTTATCACTATGTTGACTAGTATATGAAATGTGCATTAGGTCTATTGTATTTGAATACTCTTCATGCATGACCCACAATCCCATAGAGTGTATGGGTAGTTTTATAGCTCAACGTGTAGAATTGCCATGCTAATGTTGTAGAGAATCCGGTAGAAGTCGAGTGGTTGGAATCCACTCGCAAGATAGCACTATTATCACCCGCGATTGGTTATTTTAGAGAATGGTTTATGAAGTGAATATGAGACCGGGCAGCAGGCTAGGATGTGTTGGCTTTCCTGTGTCGGTTAAAGACCGATCTGTGTGTAGTCCTGTTGGGAAAGTTTGAACTGTACCGGAGTCATAATGGATATATGGGATCCAGTAAACCGATGTACCTTGGGAAGCCTTTGTTGAGACTTTTTCGACCGTCTCAAGCTTTCGGTCCAAGCACAGTAGACGGAAACTCGCCCACGACATATTCACAATGGAAAGGTGCACCGTACGTGGGAATGCTGTCCTAGACGATTGAATCAATTCAACTTGGGCAGAACTTGGGAAAGGTTGCTGAATACGACGTTCGTGGCGTGCACCTACGTGACTTCCAGTACGGACGTACGTGTCGTGTATTCCTGGTATATTTGATTCAAATCACCGTCCCCTGCAGTTATGAGTACCACTTGTTTACTACAATGTGACGTAGTAATAAAGAGTAGTTGGAAGAATATGAATATGCTGCTATCAATAATCTTTTGTATTGTAACTTTGGCTGAAATTGAGATAGCATAATTAAAGTTATCATTTCCAAACATTTAACTTGAATGAAGCTTAGGCAGCTTTGGGAAAGTATCATCGTGGATGAAGCATTTCTTGTTTGATTGTGGAGTTCCTTATGATGCATGCCCATTGATCTCGCATTTTTACTCTAAAACCGGTAACTGAGGATTTACTTTTGGTGAGTTCATTTCTGCAAATTTCAGCTTCTGATCTTAAGAGTTTCCAGCATGTAGAGTTTCATGCCTTAGGTGAGACGGTTAAGTCTTGATGAGCCTTCGTGCTCACAGTTGCTTTATATGTGGTTTTGTAGGTTTAATTGTTTGTTGCTGATATGGATTGTCCATGAGACCTCAAGCTGTCGAGATGTATCTCACACGTGACACCATGTCGCTAACTTATTGATCTTTGTATTGCTAGTGAGAAGCGTCCGCGGGCATGGACATCTTCTCTTGTGCTTAGATAGGTCGAGAGTTTGAGTATGTACTTTCCGATGCGTGTGTACCGCTATTGTACACTATATTGTAAACAATATCTTATTATGAAATGAAAACTTTGTAACTTTACCATGTCTTTTCTTGTGTGCTGTTAGGTGCAACATCGCACGGAACCACCCAATGTGATTCTTGTAATGTCTGGACTCCGGTCCTCACATGCTGCTACGAACAAGTGGCCTAAACCCCAATCAATGACTGACTTGAGAGCATTTCTAGGCCTCACGGGCTATTATAGAAGATTTGTAAAAGGGTATGACATATTGATAAAGCCCCTAACCTCACTACTGAAGAAAAAAGCTTTTCACCTGATTGAGGCAGCTCAGATAGCTTTTGATAATTTGAAGAAGGCTCTGTCCTCCACTCCTGTCTTAGCTCTCCTTAATTTTGATGAGACTTTTGTTGTGGAGACTGATGCAAGTGACTAAGGTTTGAGAGTTGTGTTAATGCAGAAAGGAAAACCTATAGCTTTCTTGAGCAAGGCACTAAATGAAAAGACCAGAGAGTTATCCATCTATGATAAAGAATGCTTTGATTATGGTTGTTGAGAAGTCGCGACATTATCTTCAAAGAAATAGGGTTTTAATCAAAAATGACCACAAGAGTTTAAGTTTTCTGGATGCTTAACAGCTGCATACTGATCCGCAAAAGAGGGCTATGACTAAACTGATGGGACTGAAATTTAAGGTTGTCTACCATCAAGGAAAGTAGAACAAAGCAGCTGATACATTGTCCCATATGAATCAAGTTTGTCAGATATCTGCAGTCATTGAGATAACACCTTTGTGGATTCAAGATATTTTGAACATATACATCACTGATGTCGAGCCTCAGCAACTCTTATGTCAGTTAGTTGAACATAGTCCAAATGAGCATGGGTTTTCCTTGCATCAGGGAATTATATGGAAGGGTGCCCAGAAATGGGTTAGGAATAATTCTGCCATTCGGACAAAGCTCATTTCTGCCCTACATGATTCTTCTTTGGGGGGTTGTTCGGGTGTGCAAGCTACTTACAAAGAGTTAAAAGGTTATTTGCTTGGGAGGGGATTCGACAAAAAGTGGAAGAATATGTTAAGAAATGCATCACCGGTCACCAGGCTAAAACTGAGCGAGCGCATCCAGCTAGGTTGTTACAGCATCTCCCTATTGCAAAAGGGGCTTGACAAGACTTGACCATGGATTTTATTGAAGCACTGCTAAAGTCTGATAGGTTCAATGAAATTCTTGTGGTGGTGGATGTTTCTCTAAGTATGCTCATTTCTTTCCTCTAAAACACCCTTTCACGATTACTCAAGTTGCTCAAATTATATTTGATAATATCATCAAGCTTCATGGTGTTCCCAAGAGCACGCTGTCTGATAATGACCGTGTTTTTACACGTTTGGTGTGGAAACAACTATTTCCCTGTTGAACACTACTTTGCTTCTTAGTACCACCTACACCAGCAGACTGATGGTTAAAGTGAGAGGGTCAACCAATGTCTTGATATGTACTTGCGTTGTGCAGTACATGATGTGCCTCACCAGTGGAAAAGATGGCTCCCTTGGCTGATTTTTGGTACAATAGCTCTCATCACTCTGCATGGGGGCGTTCTCCCTTTCATACTCTGTATGGCTATGACCCGGATATATTGGCTGCTCCACTTTTTCTTCTGATCTGGATGTTCCAGTGGCTGAGTTGTTACAAGATCGCACAGCTCAACTGTAAGTGCTGAAATATCAGTTAGCTTCAGCTCAGAATGGTATGAAACATAAAGCAAATAAGGGCATAACAAAGCATTTGTTTTCAGGTGGACCAGCAGGTGCTTCTTAAACTCAATCCATATGCTCAACGGCCGGTGATCAACAGATCCTGTCCCAAATTGACTTTTTGGTTCTTTGGTCCATATAAAATTCTTTGATGTGTCGGTGAAGTCGCTTATCAATTGGAGTTACCTGCAAATGCTCAAGTGCAACCAATTCTTCATGTCTCTCAGCTTAAACCCTATACTCCGGACCACGGTCCAGTATTTTCTAAACTGCCCATGGTTATCAATTTGGACCATAATCAACTGAAATCGGTGGAGATCCTCGATCGGCGGCTGGTGAAGAAGGGAAATGGTGATGTGCCACAGGTCAAAAGTTCCTTGGTCTAGTCTTGCACCGTAGGATTCTACATGCGTGGATTGGTACATTCTGCTGGAGTATTTTCCAGAGATTGGTGCTTGAAGACAAGCACATTTTGGCAGATGGAGAGGTGTGATGCCGGGCGAGTCGACCTGATCAAGACTGATCATGTTGGCGCTTAAGGGTGGCGGTAGTGCTTGGGCACGAGCCATAGTTTCAGTTCAATTCGAATGTGACTCGGCGAGTAGCCAATGGACCGGTGTGGTCGTGTGAGTGGGCCGACGGGCCGAGGCCGGTGTTGTACATTGTAACCGTATAAGACCCTGAGTTATGGACCCATGAAGAAATCGAAAAACCGAAATCAGTTAACACCGAACACCTATCTTCTTCCTCCTCATGTCACGGTTGTGCTGACAAACTTTTCTCGCACTCACATCCCGGCTCCTTCATGCCGGCGATCATGAGTCATTACATGTGCCCACTCCTCTGAGGAAAACGGATCGAAGGCGGACACCACGCACTACGAGCCGGGTCTGAGCCACCTCTAGGACATTCGGTGGAAGACTGGAAGGAAAGTGGAGGGGCAAATGTAGAATAAGGGGCTGGGGTTCCAGACCCGATTTTACTCCCCGCAAATTAGATTGCGGCCATCCATTTTTATCAGCACTTCAGATCAAATTAAGTTTTAAGATGGGCTGCAGGGACTAAAGGGCTATCGGGTAAGGCCAACACCTTGTAGGCCTTAGTGGACCAGTGGGCTGCCATAAGTAGGCTGTTTTTATGTATCGGGCGAAAAATGCAAGCAAAAAGGTCATGGGCCATTGTTCGCTATTGGGCCAATCTTCAGTAGCTGGACTTTGTTATTTTTTAAGAATTTTTGCTGTGGCGGTTGTGCCAAATTTCAGATGCGGGTCTTCTCATTTTAAGAGATCTTTCAGTTATTTTTTAGTCTTGGGCTGAATTACAAATTAGGCCACACATAATTTCAGTGGGCTGAGAAAATGATATGTTTTTCCTTTAATTCTGTTTTAGACTTTTTTACATCATATTATTTATTTTGCTAGTTTTAAAGCTATATATTATTGTATTTAGTATTGAAGTAGCAGAATTAATTTTCTTGGGCCCCAATAACTGTGTATTTTAAGTAAGCTATCATTGTATGCTTATGTAATTTGTTATATTTTAAAACATTAGTTATGATTTTAGGTAATTAGTTATTATTTAAAGTTATTTCAGTATTTTAAGAATGAACACTTAGTATGAAGCATCTTTCTAAAGTTAGTAAGACTTAAGTTTTGCTTATTTTAGATATATTATTCCCTAATCTATTTTAGAACCATCGTGAAAATTTGATTAGGATAATAATTATCATAGCTTTTACATAGTAACTTTATCTTGCGACATACGCCATTGATAAAATAATAAGTTAATTAACCATTTTCTACTTTTGCACAACAATGACATAGAATTAATGTTTAACCTAAGTTATTTTTTTGATATTGTCTCATAAGTTTATTTCTAATTAAACAGGCATCAATGGGAAGATTTAATTGGAAAAGTCAATTAAGTAGCAGGATGATCTAATCATTATGATTAAGTTTAGTAAGTTTTCATTAAGTTTCAGATGTATATGGTGCGCATATACATGTAAGTTTAATGAGTTTTTCAGCTTCCATTGCTTTTATAAGATAAGTTAGTTTAAGTATTCTTCTAATTTATTGGATCCAACGTGAAATTGTTTTTGAAGAATAATATGAGAACATGATAATCAATATTATTATATGTTTAATAAGATTGATTATGACCAAACAAGTAAGTAATAAATCATTAAGTTGTCTTGTTAATTTAACTAAATTCTGAATAATTAGTTATTCTAAGAATTAAGCTTCCGTGGTTAATTCTATGATAGTAAATTTATGAGTAACCAACCCGAATAATAAGTTTACCAAGTTGTGAGTTTGTTTAAGATTATTTGTTTAGTACATGAAAACTTTATTGAGCAACCATGCGAAAAATAAAATTCCCATATTTTAAGTTCAGAAAGAATTATGTTGAGTAACCAACGCAAAAACGAAATTTGCTATGTTTTAAATGATGTGTTTTTTCAAGTAACCAAGGCGAAAGACAAAACATAGCATTTTTGCTTGATTAAGTTTTTTAAGTCATAGTAAATTGTCGAGTAGCCAACGTGAAAGACAAAAAATTCTTCACTTTTAAGATATATCGAGTACTATATTTTGTCGAGTAAGCAATGTGAAAGAGAAAAGGTAATAGTTCTACTTACTTACGTATGCTTCATTTATTTATATCTAAATATTGCATGCATTTAATCTAATAGGATTAACATTGACTGAGTAATTAAGTTTAAGATGATTCAGATTTATTTCTAATTTTGATTTCTCAAATATTAAAAGTATCTCTCATGCCTTAAAATTAGTTTCAGCGACTAAGTCCCTTCCTAGGTAACTATCTTGCATGGCGGGAGAAGTTTGAATAGCTTTTGTGCTATTTCACATATATTATACTTTCTTATTAAGTATCTAATAACTTTAAAATTTAAGTTGGTCATTGTCGAAGCATTTTTGTGACACTTCCCCCGGACATGCTAAGGATTAGCCTGTAGAGGTTCGTATTTAGGCGGGACGAATTCTATGGATCCACGAGCAAGGGTGAACACGCAGGATTTTTACTTGGTTCTGGCCGCCGGGAGGTGCAATACCCTACTCCACGGGATCCATGTGTTGTATTGGATGTCACTAACCCTGAGTCAGTGTGCGAGCGTATCATCAGGACACGTTAATACACCATCAAGATCCATTAATGTGTCATCAAGGCACATTATCATGACTAATTAACACGGGGCCACCTGTTGGGCCCCGATCATAATGTAAGTTGTTGGCCCTTTGCATATAAAAGGATCGGGCGACCACCAACTTAGACAGGGCCAAAAAAACTCTCTCACACCACGTTAATAGGTCTTGATGGGTCTTCATAGTGCACTAAGGTGTCTTGATGATACATTAATGGTATATTGAAGCCGCGTTATTGATGATGCAGTAACATTGTCTTGAGTGCATACGTCGTCTTCATGAATCGTGGGACGCATGGGAGCACTGGACCTCTCCTCAGCGGGGAGGTTAGGTTCGGAGCCACGGGTCATGTTGCAGCACTGAAGGTCCGGAGCTGCGGAGCACGTGGCAGAACCGGAGCGTCCCATGGCAGGGAGGCAGGTCCGGAGCTACGGGACACATGGCAGCACTGGAGTTACCCTTGGTAGGGAGGCAGGTCCGGAGCTACGGGTCAAGTGGCAGCACCAGAGCCACCCTTAGTAGGGAGGCAAGTCTGGAGCTACGAGACATGTGGTAGCTTCTGGGTACTACCCCTCTTGGGAGGTGGAAACCATCATCTTGTCTTTGTTGCATACGAGGGCACGCGATCTGCAGGGTACCAATAGTGGCCCCCGGGCCCACCTCAGGAGAGGCGATGATCTCAGAGGTGGAGCTACCATCATCAACATCGACGAAAGGCTTCCTCGGAGGTGCCAGAACTTGGTGAAGGCGTGGGAGCGTCTACCATTGACGCTAAGAACGTTGAAAGTGGCCCCCCTGGAAGGTGCCGGTGTTGGAGCTTGAGGTCCGACAGCGGAGCTTGGTGAAGGTGTAGGAGCGTCCACCATCGATGCTAAGAACATCGATGGCGGGCCCCCTTGGAAGGTGCCAGTGCTGGAGGTTGAGGTCCAACGGCAGAGCTTGGTGAAGGTGCAGGAGCGTCCAACATCAATGCTAAGAATGTTGACGACAGGCCCCCGTGAAAGGTGCCGATGCCGGAGGTTTAGGTCTGATGGCCGAGCCCAAAGAAGGGTGAATTCCTGCACAAGGGTGACAGCCGAAAGAGTAATAATGCTCATTGGTTACAATCTTCCCGCCCTCGGTTTTGTTGTGGCTTATGGTCCTTAGCCAGTCTAACGGGCCTGAGTAATTCAGTGTGATAGTATCCAGGTACTGGTTGCCACCTCACCCAGGAACATGTGTTGTCTGTACCTGCCTTACTTTGATGCAATACCAGAATAGGTAGAGTGGCGTACTTAGGGTGCTGGACAAGATTAAGTCTATAGCTGACTCCGGACCTCACGTTGGCATTGATTTTCATGCAAGTAGGCCATTCAGCGGGCACAAGATCCCAAATGAGAAAACTTTGAGAAATACCCAAACACATCACATGTACTACAGGTTGTCTGTTTGCAGTAGGATAGCACAACTCCCACTATGGGCAAACAGAAAGATGTAGCAGAGAGAAAAAGGGAACAACATGCATAATATTTAAGAATAATTAAGTGAACATGGTGACATTATCTAGATTTAGTTATTGCTTTGTTCAGGAGCATGTGCCTTTCAGTCCCCGGTACTGAACCACAGTGCTAAAAAGGAAGAGTGTGCTGGCTTAGGGTCACAGGGCACGACTTGGGGTGCAAGACCAGGCTAAGCAGGCTGGACACTCTTGACCTCCCATAGACATTGGTCTTTCAGTGGATGTCGGCCCCCAGTACACAGACCCATCATTAGAATGGTACAGTGTGGATACTTAGGATGCAGGACCATGCTAAGCAGCTAGCACACTCCGGACCCCCAGTATTCAGCCGCAAGAATGGTAGAGTGCGCATACTTAGGATGCAGGACCAGGCTAAGAAGACAACACACTTCGGACCCTCTATTGGCGTTAGCTTTTCATGGGAGTGACCGTTCAGTGCCATGGGACTCCGAGAAAGAAAATAAACAAGGACATCAGATATGTCATAGGTACTTGGTGGCGTCATTGTTGTCGTGGTCCCATGTAGTCGTCGTGTGGTGATGGAAGTATCCATGAGGCAATGTGTACAGGCTTAGGGTCACAGGGCACATGCTTAGAGTGCAAGACCAAGCTAAGCAGGTTGCACACTTTGGACCTCCCACTCGAGGCGGCGGCGGTAGAAAGCTGTCGTGTGGTGATAGCAGTAGCCACCAGAACACAGAGCATGTGTTCGCCGGGGCAGCCCGCTATGGAGCAGGAAGTGGCACCATCCTCCCTGCTCTCTTCATGGTGGTAGGGTCGAAAGAATCTACCAATGGACTAAGGGTTCACCATCGTGGTGAGGCTCGTCGATCCAAAAAAGTGCCCCCGACCTGGCATGCCAAATGTCAAAGCATTTATGTGACACTTCCCACGGACCAGCTAAGGAGCAGCCCGCGAAGGTTTGTATTTAGGCGGGGCGTATTCCCTGTATCTACGAGCAAGGGTGAACACAGAGGATTTTTATGGTGTTTGGGCCGCCAGGAGGCATAATACCCTACTCCACGGGGTTCTTTTGTTGTATTGGATGTCACTGAACCTGAGTTAGTGTGCGAGCGTATGAGCGAGATGTGAGAGAGTTTTTATCCCTATCTAAGTTGGTGGTTGCCCAGTCCTTTTATATGCCAAGGGCCAACAACATACATTAGGACTGGAGCGCGACAGGTGGCCCAGGTTAATTAGTCATCAAAGCACATTAACGTGCCTTGATGACACATTAATGGATCTTGATGGTGTACTAACGTGTCCTGATGACACGTTAATAGGTCTTGATGGGTATTCATGGTGCACTAAGGTGTCTTGTTGATACATTAATGGTTTCTTGAAGTCGAGTTCTTGATGATGCACTAATGTTGTCTTGAGTGCACAAATCGTCTTCATGAATTGCGGGACGCATGGTAGCACTAGACCTCTCCTCAGCTAGGAGGTTAGGTCCGGTGCCGCGGGTCGTGTGGCAGCACCGAAGGTCCAGAGCTGCAGAGCACATGGCAGCACCGGAGCCACCCTTCGTAGGGAGGCGGGTCGGGAGCTACAGGACACGTGGCAGCACCATAGCCTCCCTTAGTAGGGAGGCAGGTCCTGATCTGTTGGACACGTGGGAGCATCGAAGACACCCTTAGTAGGGAGGCAGGTCTAGAGCTGCGGGACACGTGGTAGCTTCTGGGTACTTCCTCTCTTGGGAGGTGGAACCCAACGTCTTGTCTTCCTTGTATGCGAGGGTACTAGGTGTGCAGGGTACTGACTGTCATGGTCACAAAGGTAGCAATCCAATAGTAGCACCGCTACTAAGAAAACAATTACAAGCTGTTGAGTCAGTTCACTAATTCTTTCACATGCTACACAAGGACTCTTTTAAGATTAGCTAGTCGTGGAAAGTCTTAGTGGTTTTAAATTGTAAGTGCACATTTTTGGAATGTGCAATACGGTCTAAGCTTAAGTTATCAGACATTAAACTCAAAAGAAGGAAAACATTAAGACTTAACATTTTGACATCATCAAGTGTATTAAACACATGAATAAGAAAAGAATCATTTCATAATAATTCTAATTCATCCTTCAAGCATCATGTCAACTATTAAATAATAGCATAGGGAAGGCTATAGTCTGAGAAATAATGAGAAGAGCATACGTACTCCCATTAGTTTTGAGAGGTGTTTTTATAATATGAACTAAGTAATGTGATTATCCCCTCATATGAAAGTATTCTAAATTTTCTTCAAAATTATGATGCTATCGTATATGCCAGACTTTGAGGAGGACGATTGTAAGATAACTAACATAAAATGGGTGTGAGATCATTAAATAAGATATTCTCACCTCTTAGACTTTTAAGATTCTAAACAATGCATTGTATGCATTCTAATAAAAATAATCTATAAGGTAAATGTGAGTACTATTATCGTCTAATACGCCAATTTATTAAATTTATAACTATTTTTGAACGTTTTGCTAAGTTCCTAAAGGAATATATCATAATTACTGGAGTGAATGTGGTAAGGTGTGTATTAAGTGTTTTCACTCCACCTTTTAAATTCTTTTCTTAATGAGACATTATTAAGTTGGTGTTTAAAACACTTATGGAATTAATAAAACCCATACTTAATTGTTTAAGAAGTGTAGGATCCTTTACTAAGACCGAGACATTAAGGAAGTGAGTTATGATTTGTTGGCTTTTGGTAAGAGTAAGTATTTTCATTTGTATTGTTTTGAAATGAGAGAAGACAGTCTTCTCAGAGAGACGACCAAATCATGGGGATTTTGTCATCGAAGGACACTAATCTCGAAGAAAAAGTGGTGCATTTAACCAATCCAATGTTCAAGAGTCATTCTTTATGAGGAGTTACTGATGTTGTATCAACAATACAAGATATTGTTGTCACAATATCTGTAATTGATTGTTTATCATTAGTTGAAAGCATCTAGGCCCCCACGAGGTACGGTTTCGGTGATTAATGACAACCGTTATTTACTACTAATGAGTTTGTGGATGCGAGGTTTCATGTACAATGAATCAAACGTCGATCAATCAATCATAAATGTCATCTACTGCTCATTGGATGCAAAAGGAGACCCCTCAACGAACTAACCTAAGGGGTTAATCGGAAACAAATGAGGAACTCGTACAACGACGCAACCTTATCAAAATTGGCAACACAAGAAGCTTCATATCCATCAGAAGAGCCATACAAACAAGTGTTCAAGAGGTCACAAGTCCAAAATCCAAAAGATCAGTCCAACTCAACTCGAAGGAAACAAATGGTACACACCGGATCATCCGGTGATCTGAAGAATGACTGCATCGGTCGATTTGGACTCAACAGAAGAAGAAGACCTCAGAATGAAGTACACACCGGATCATCCGATGTGTATCAAGTGAACATCGGATGAATACAACAGTAAGCAAATTTTCTGAAGTGTTCTGAAGGACTGAACACCGGATCATCCGATGTTGAAGGCAGATGCACATCGGTCGATTACAACAGAAGCAAATTATCAACTCAACCAGACTGGAGATCTATTCATCGGATCCTCCGATGATGAAGGAGGTGAAGCATCGGTCTAATAACGGTCATTTCTGACAGAATGACGTCAGCCAATCAAATTAGACCGATGCTCATAAAAGGGGGTCATCGGATCATCCGATGTACACAGAAAAAGTAATCAGCCCACTTTTCCAACGGCTAATTCGGTTGGGCTGAGTATTTAACCCCCTCCTACCAGTCATTTCGTAGTGGCTGAACAACAAGAGCACCACTACACATTCCCCAAGTGTCCAAGACTTAGAATACTCATTTTCACACTCTTGTAACCCTTTCACACCTCAAGATATAGGCTAGTTCCTCTTAGAGTTAAGCTTGTGTGCGTCCTCTCTGGGTGAGTGGAGACTCTAGAGTAGGGAGAGCCGTGAGAAAGTGCATTCTTGGTGATTGCACTCACCTTGTATCAAGAGGAGAGTGAAGAGATCGCTCCGGAGCTTGCCGAGACCATTGTGGAAGCCCGGAGGATCGAAATTGTACAAGGCTTGAGCTCCACCTTGCCAAGGATGGCGAACGGAGGAAGATAGTGGATTCCCTCGTCTCGGTGACTTGGGAGTGGCGATGCCCTTAGGTGGGTGCCACAACGTGGACGTAGGTGGATCCTAGTGATCTCACCGAACCACGGGAAAAATCGACGTGTCCCCGTGTCCTCGAGCGTTTGCATTCCTCCTCCCTACTCCTTTACGATTACGCAATTCTCAATTCCGCACTTATTTCTCTTAATTGCACTGTTGGCTTGCTTAGAGAACTAGATTTCACTTAAGCTTTAAATTGACTTAAAATTTGAAGTAGCCCAATTCACCCCCCCCCCCCCTCTTGGGCATTCGATCCCTACAATTGGTATCAGAGCAAGGTTGCTCATTGGATCATTCTAGCTTCACCGCTAGAGAGCAAAAATGGCCAAGAATGGGGGTTCGGTTCCTACCTTCGAGGGCAAGAATTTTGCTTATTGGAAAGCACGCATGCGCGCTTACCTTGAGGCAATTTCTCCCGAAGTGTGGGAAGCGACCCATGCGGGGTTTGGCAACCATGAATATATTGGTGATCAACTAAAATGGGATGCTAAGGCTAGGAATGCTATTTATGAGTGCATTAGTCAAGATGTATTTGCTAGAATTGCTAGTAAGGAGAAAGCTTGTGAAATTTGGGCTTGCTTGATTGAGATACATGAGGGTTCCTCTCGTGTCAAAGAGCTCAAATATCACTTGCTTAAATCCAAGTATGATGATTTTAAAATGCTTCCTCATGAGAATGTTAATCAAATGTTTTCTCGCTTAAATGTACTCATTGAGGAAATTAATGCTCTTGACATTGCTTCTCTTGGCAAGGGACTCATCAACCGCAAGATCCTCATGCTACTGCCCAAGCCCAAGTACAACATCATCAACTCAATGCTCCAAAAGGAGTCACTTGACAACATTGAGGTTTCGGAGCTCATTGGAGAGATACATGCTCATGAGATGAGTGTGCTTGGAATGATGGAGGAGTCATCATCATCAAAGACCATTGCTCTCAAGGCCTCAACCAAGAAGACACATACCAAGAAGAAGAAAGTGGTTGAGCCTAGCTCAAGTGAGGAAGAACAAGCTACAAGTGAAGATGATGATGGTGATGAGCTTGCATTGATGATGAGGAAGTTTTCACGTCTCAACTCAAAGATTGCCAAGAAGGGATACTCGTTTGATCCCAAGAAGAAAGCCTTCTTGCCAAGGAAAGATGAAAACAAGACGTGCTACAATTGTGGAAATCAAGGCCACATATCATATGATTGTCCAAGACCGGACAAGAGGAAGGACAAGGGCAAGCATCGCAAGCTAGAAGAGAGTGATGATGATGAAGATGCAAAGCCCAAGCGCACCTTTGGAAAGAAGAAACTTGACAAAGGCAAGAAGACCAAGCTCTTTCCAAAGAAGAGAAGAGGACCTCAAAAGGTCTTCATGTGCGAAGCAAATGAGTGGGTCACCGATGAAGAAACAAGTGATGATAGTGAAGATGAGGAAGAAAACTTGGCAAGCCTCGCTATCGTCAACAAGGATGACTCACACCTTCCTCCACCGCCTATGTGCCTCATGGCGAAAGGTAACACAAAGGTATGTGATGACTCAAGTGATGATGAACTTTCTCCCGATGAACTAGCATCTATGATTAATGAATATCATGCCATTATCAAAAGGGAAAAGGCTAAGGTTAAGGCACTTGAGCTAACTCGCGCTAAGCTAGAGGGTGCAAACCTCGATTTGCAAGACAAGTATGTCACCATACTTAATGAGCATGAAACGCTCAAGTCACATGTCAAGCAAATCGAGGAGGAGAAGGCTCAAATCAAGCTTGAGTTCCATGAGCTTGACTTAGCTAACTCGGCACTATTGGCTAAGCATAACGAGTTAGTTCAAGAGCATGAGACACTTAGTCTTTCCTATGAAGCAATGGAACTAAAATTGAATAACTTGAAGAAAGAAACTTTTGATGGCAAAACACCCGCTAGTTCACATGCCACTAACAATTTGCATGAGTCTTTGCCATTGAAAGCTAATAGGGAGAAGGAGCTAATGGACGAGATCGAAAGTCTCCGCACTAGTGTGGCTAGACTTTCCAAGGGAGAGGACAAGCACAAGGAGATCCTCTTCCAACAAGCTAAAGGCTTCAACAAGAGGGGACTTGGGACCTTCCCTACGCCCAACAAATGGAAGGTGCCCTCACCGGAGCTTAGGACAAGCTTCATCAAGGAAGTGGGATCCTATTGCCAACATTGTGAGGTCACCGGACATCACACTAGGGAGTGCCCTCTTCCCACTCGTCCTTCTCCAAAATTACCTCCTAACTATTCATCTACTTTCAATGATTGTCACTATCTATTGAGCAAAGTAGGTGGAAAGGTGAAGGCGAAGTTCATTGGCAAAAACATCAAGGGCATGAAGGGGAAGCTCCCCAAGCAACTTTGGGTCCCAAAATCACTTGTATCACACATACAAGGACCTAGGTTGGCTTGGGTCCCTAAACTCAAAAACTAACTTCATGTGTGTAGGTGAACTACAAAGCCGGAGGAAAACATTGGGTACTCGATAGTGGGTGCACTCAACACATGACCGGCAATGATGGTATGTTCACCTCCATAGAAGACCCCGGCAATCATGAACAAGTCACCTTTGGTGATAACTCAAAGGGGAAGGTAATTGGTTTAGGTAAAATTGCAATTTCTAATGACTTGTCCATTTCGAATGTGCTTTACGTTAAGTCTCTTAGCTTTAATTTGCTCTCTATTGCTCAACTTTGTGATCTTGGACTAACGTGCACATTTGACAAAGATGGTGTTGTGGTGTCTAGTGTAGCTAGCAAAGAACTAATATTCAAGGGCTTTAGGCATGGTCATCTATATTTGGTGGACTTCTCCAACAAGAGCGCAAGCCTAACCACTTGTCTTTTCACCAAGACAAGTTTGGGGTGGCTATGGCATCGGAGGATTGCTCACATAGGAATGAGCAAGCTCAAGAAGTCCTTCAAGCTAGGGATGGTGACCGGCGTAAAGGACGTGACGTTTGAAAAGAACAAGCTATGTAGCGCATGTCAAGCCGGGAAGCAAGTGGCTTCGCACCATCCGATGAAGACAATGGTGTCTACCTCCAAGCCGCTCGAACTACTTCACATGGACCTCTTCGGACCGTCCACATACCAAAGCCTTGGTGGTAATCTCTATTGTCTCGTTATTGTTGATGATTACTCTCGCTATGCTTGGACTTTGTTTTTAGGTGACAAGGGTGAAACTCCGGAAGTCTTCAAGACCTTTGCAAAACGAGCTCAACGGGAATTCCAACTTCCCATCATCAAGGTCCGGAGTGACAACGGCACCGAGTTCAAGAACTACAATATTGGGGAGTGGTGTGACCGTGAAGGAGTCAAGCACGAATTTTCGGCTACATACACCCCTCAACAAAACGGTGTTGTTGAGAGAAAGAACAAGACACTAATCACCCTCGCGAGAGCCATGCTTGATGATTATGGGACGTCGGAGAAGTTTTGGGCGGAAGCGATCAACACGGCATGCCATGCCGCAAATAGAGTCTACCTTCATCGACTTCTCCAGAAGACTCCCTACGAGCTCCTCATTGGGAGAAAGCCCAACATCTCCTACTTCCGGGTCTTCGGATGCAAGTGCTACATCTACCGCAAGAAAAGACTTGGTAAGTTTGAAAGAAGGTGCGATGTTGGTATTTTCCTTGGTTATGCGTCAAACTCAAAGGCATATCGAGTATTCAACCAAACCTCCGGGTTAGTTGAAGAAAGTTGTGACGTTGAGTTTGATGAGACTAATGGCTCCCAAGAGGAAAGTTTTGGTCATGATGATATAGATGATGAGCCTCTACGAGAAGCTATGAAGAACATGACCATAGGAGACATCAAGCCCGAAGTTGAGGAGAGCCATGATCAAGGGGGAGCTTCAAGTCCGAACATCAACACCTCCATGGCGCCTCAAGTGGATGAAGAAGAAGACAAAGATGATCCATTGCCTATGCAAGACCAACAAGCCACACAACACCAAGAAGAAGATGAAGTCCAAGATGAAGTCCAACCACAAGACGAGCAAGATGCTTCATCACCACCAAGTGACTCACAACCGTTGATGAGACATGGGCGCATCTCCAAGGCACATCCAATGGATCAAATCATTGGAAGTCCTTCACGGGGAGTAAGTACTCGTTCACGTCATGTTGCATCTTTTTGTGAGCACTACTCTTTTGTGTCGTGTGTAGAACCTAAAAGCATTGAGGAAGCTCTCCAAGACTCCAATTGGGTGATGGCTATGCAAGAGGAACTCAACAACTTCACCCGCAATGAAGTTTGGGTGTTGGAGGAGCGACCCAAGGACAAGAATGTGATTGGAACGAAGTGGGTCTACCGCAACAAGCAAGATGAGAATGGCGTGGTGGTCCGCAACAAAGCTAGGCTTGTGGCAAAGGGATTTGCTCAAGTTGAAGGTTTGGATTTTGGGGAGACATTCGCCCCGGTAGCACGGTTAGAAGCTATCCGCATACTCCTTGCTTTTGCTTCTCATCATAATATCATGCTTTATCAAATGGATGTTAAGAGTGCATTTCTCAATGGCTTTATTAATGAACTTGTGTTTGTTGAGCAACCTCCCGGGTTTGTGGACCCAAGAAACCCTAACCATGTCTATAGGCTAAACAAAGCACTCTATGGACTCAAGCAAGCTCCAAGGGCATGGTACGAGCGCTTAAGGGACTTCCTCGTCATGCAAGGTTTCAAGATTGGGAGGGTGGACACTACACTCTTCACCAAGGACATCGACGGAGACTTATTTCTTTGTCAAATTTATGTCGATGATATTATTTTTGGCTCAACTAACAAAGCTCTTAGCCATGAGTTTGGCAAAATGATGTCTAGGGAATTCGAGATGTCAATGATTGGAGAGCTCAACTTCTTCCTAGGATTTCAAATCAAGCAACTTCAAGAGGGGACCTTCATCCATCAAGAGAAGTACACTAAGGACCTCTTGAAGAAATTTGAGATGGGAGATTGTAGCTCAAGAAGCACTCCAATGGCGACAAATTGTCATCTCGACGCGGACATGGACGGTAAATCTATTGATCAATCTCATTACCGTTCCATGATTGGTTCATTGCTATATCTTATCGCATCTAGGCCCGATATTATGTTTAGTGTGTGCTTGTGTGCCCGCTTTCAAGCGGCACCTAAAGAATCGCACAAGAAGGCGGTCTTTAGGATACTTCGGTATCTCAAGCATACCCCAAGTGTAGGTTTGTGGTACCCCAAGAACGCTAGTTTTCATCTCTTAGGTTACTCGGATTCGGACTTTGCCGGATGCCGTGTAGACCGCAAGAGTACCTCCGGGGGTTGCCACTTACTTGGGCGTTCCCTAGTTTCTTGGTCGAGCAAGAAGCAAAATTCCGTGGCTTTGTCCACCGCGGAGGCGGAGTATATAGCGGCCGGTGCATGTTGTGCCCAAATCCTATATATGAAGCAAACCCTCTTGGACTTTGGAATTAAGTTTGGTTGTGTGCCTCTCCTTTGTGACAATGAAAGTGCGGTTAAGATAGCTAGAAACCCCGTTCAACACTCCCGCACTAAGCACATTGATATTCGCCATCATTTCTTGCGGGACCATGAGGCTAAGGGAGAAATCTCTTTGCAAGGTGTTAGGTCCGAAGAACAATTGGCGGATATCTTCACCAAACCACTTGATGAGAAAACTTTTTCTAGGCTTAGAAGTGAGTTAAATGTGCTAGATGCATCTAACGTCATGTAAATTGCCCTGTTCATGTAAGGTTGCATGTCATATAGGTCTTGCCTAACTCCCAAAGGATAGGGGCGAGCTAGAAATAGTTTTTCCCTGAGTAAGCCTTTGGCAGGTTTAAACTTGGCAAGATAGATTTATTTTATGCCTTGCATGATTCCTGTCATATAGACTTGCATTCATCTAATATTTTGCATTATCTTGTTTGACATTGCATACGGTAGATTGTCACAAAGGGGAACCCACATCATGAGAAGGAGACTTGTTTGAAATGCAATATCTCAACTCATATGATGTGGAAAGAGCAAAATTCTAAAGGAACATGCTTTAATGAGATAGAAGTTTCCATACTCTACCTCACAAAGCATGGGCCTTACAATTTTTTTTTGGATATTTTTTCCTCCATTTTTCTTGGTGTTCCGTTTGTGTTAAGGTCTAGCCAAGCTATCGGCATATTAGCTTCTTGAGGGGTAAGGGGTTGCCCAAAAAGTCCTAAGACATGTGTTTCTCCTCAAATTGTTTGTTCGGTCGAAGGACATATATGGGATGTTTTCGTTCTGTTGTCATCGGATTATCCGATGCCCCGTCAAATCCCTCATCGGTCAAATAGGTGTTCAATCCTCAAAGCCCAACTCTGTCAGAACCTCAAATGATCCGACGCGTTCATCCTGGAAAACATCGGTCCATCCGATGTTCACTCTTCTGGAGCTGTGATCCATTCAACCGATGTCTTCCTCCCTCTAACGTCGGATCATCCGGTGTCAATATCACTCGGTTGAACACCCTTACTGTGCTATTCGACCGATGTTCAAAACCCTAATCATCGGTTCATCCGATGGCAACAGCAATTCTTGAATATCCTTACTGTTGCAATTGACCGATGTTCACTGCATATATCATCGGTCCATCCGGTGTTTGAAAAACGGCTAGGGTTTGGGCCCCACTATTTAAACCCGCGCGCCGGCCCAACCCTTCCTCTCCCCGACACCCCGTGCTCCCGCCGCCGCCGACCACCGCCTCTCCACGCGCCGCCGCCTCTCCCTCGCCTGCAGCGCCGCCGCCGGCCGCCGCCGCCGTCCCCTGCTCGCGCCACCGCCGCCGGCCACCTCTCCCGCGCGCCGCCGCCCTTCCCTCGCGCCGCCACCGCCGTGCTCCACCCGCAGCACCGCCGCCGCTGCCTCCCCACGCGCCGCCGCCGCCGCCCCTCCAGGGCGCCGCCGCCGCTTCTCCTCTAGTCGCCGCCACCACCTCCTTCACCAGCCTCCACCGCCGGCAGTTCTCCCTGCTAGGGTTTCTCGCCCGAGCCATCCATCGTCGCCGTTCGTCGCCCTTCATCGATCTCGTGTCTTTTCGTCGACGAGGTTTGTTCCGTGCAGCGCGACGTCCTTCATTGTTCCCGTCATCTTTTCGCTAACCCTTGCTCTCGAATTTCTTGAAGATGGCCCGTGATCGCAAAGGCAAAGGCAAGGCTATCGCGGAGCCCGCCGCGAAAAAGCGGAAACTTTCGAAGGATGAGAAGAAGGCCTTGATGGCCGCTCGCGCCGCCGAGGAGCGTGAGCGTGGCCGCGGGGGTTCCTTGAGGATCCGTGAGGCCCGTCCGAGGCCGCCTCCAGTGGTCGACGACTCCGACGCCGAAGAGGAGCCCGTTGAGCCTCTCGTCCGCCGGCGCTCAGCCCGGACTCGAGGAGGTCATGTCGAGGCTGCTCCTCGTCCGAGACCGACGGCCGCCGACCGTCGTGAGGACAGGGAGGCTGAGAGGGATATCCATGAGATGGACACGGCCGTCCTGGTCCGTGAAGGAGTCCGTCTTGTGGACTACCGGAAGATGAAGGCGAAGCAACTCCGGAAGCTCAGATGGAGTGTTCTTCTTGAGGAGTGGTTCCCACAGCCCCGAGAGCTGCTTGTTGACAGTCGCTTCTGGACTGTCACCCAGGCGTCTCTCTATGAGACCTACAAGCGCTGGGGGCACAAGCTCTTTCAGCACAACCACCTGGACTGGAGGCAGCTTGCAGTGGCCGCGGAAACTGATGTCCGCCCCTTCTTTGAGCGTTACAGAGGCTTGGTGGAGCTACTGGACTATGAGCGGAGTGCCTATGTGGAAGAGTGGGTCCGTGTCTTCTACGCGACCCTATACATCTCAGAGGGCAGAAGATCCATTGCATTCATGTTCAATGGTCAGCACTACCATCTCACGAGGCAGACTTTGGGGCACATCCTTGGCTTGGACCTGCACGACACTAGCATACACGAGAAGGTCTATGGGCAGGCAGATCCACCGAGGAGGCCACTTACTGGAGGGGTAGCACCTCAGCTGGACGAGATCCGCTCCTTGTTTGGCCCCACGTTCTCTCCAGATCAGCCAAGAGTCCCAGCTCTCCTGACCCCAGCTGCGCGCATTGTGCACCTCGCCTTGCGCCGCACGCTCCTGCCGAGGTCAGGATACTTGGAGGGGTTCACGAGTCTCCAGCAGACCCTCCTGTTCTACATAATGAACGGGATGGATTTTGATATCATAGACATACTTCTCTGCGAGATGGAGGACGTTATTACAGATGGAGTGGGCATGATGAGGCAGATGGTCTATGGGCACTGGATTAGCTTCATTTGCTCTATGGTGGTGCCAGAGGGACATTCAGCACAGGCCCGACTTGCTGACGAGAGCGTGACCCGCTTCGGCCACTACCGTGCGTCCGCTCCTGGAGACCGCCGTCTTGGTCATCCAGTTGAGCGCCAGGTCAGGGCGCGCTTGACTGAGGAGGATTGGTCTGACCTCGAGAAGGAAGATGAGCGTCTGGCTGAGGCAGAAGCTCAAGGTGGAGACTTACAGCACGTCTGGTCCGAGAGCGACACAGACGACAGTGTCGAGGAGTACTTCCCTCCTCCTCCACCTTCACCGAGGCAGCACGACGCCGAGGCCGGAGGATCAGCTGCTCCGCCACCGACACCACCTCCTGTGTCCGAGGCGCAGGTGACGCAGCCGTCTGAGCTGACGTCGCTTCTTCAGCAGATGATCGAGCAGCAGCGCCAGGACAGGCTTGCTGCTGAGCAGGCCAGGGCAGAGCAGGCTGCGCGGCTCGCAGAGCTTCAGAGGCAGCAGACAGAGATGCAGCTAGAGATGGCCCGCCAGAGGCGCGAGGACACGGACCGGTTCACGAGTCTGGTGGACCAGATGCACCGGAGGACACTGGACCAGCAGCAGACCCAGCAGGCGATGATGGGTATCCTGGGGTTGATCACCAACCTCTTCCAGCAGACCGGGATAGCCCTTCCGCCACAGCACACCGGTCTTAGTCAGCCTCCAGCAGCACCTCCTCTGGCTCCAGCTTCAGTTCCAGCACCGGCGTCGCCGATCCCGAGCTACAGCATGTCTCCACTGCTGGCTTCGACGGTGCCGTTCCAGTTCTCGCCTCTCCCGGCCGTGCTTTCTCCACCAGCAGTTCCAGCTCCAGCTGACCCTCCAGCAGCTCCAGCTCCAGCCACGTCAGCACCTCCGGCTCCTCCCGCTCCAGCACCAGCTCCGGCGACGTCTACCTCGAGCAGCTCCGACACCGCCGACGTCGTCCGCTTCACCGTCGCCCCGAGAGCTCCGGAGTCCTAGGTTCTCCTCTTCTCTTTTTGGTGTCTTGATGCCAAAGGGGGAGAAGAGTTAGAGTTAGGGGGAGTGTCTTGGGCTTAGGGGGAGTGCTAGTTATCTATTTGCTTTCAGTCTTGTTATTTGCTTCTATTTGAGACTTGATTGTTATCATTTGCTACTATTTGTAATTCAGTATGCTACTTTCCTCTTATGATTTATATTTGATCACTGTTTGAGCCTTCGAGCTCCTTGTGTTGCATGTTGTTCCGATTACATTTCTTTATGAGCATTGCGTTTGCGTTTCAAATTCCATTACTTTTATGCTCTACTCGTTGTGTTGTCATCAATCACCAAAAAGGGGGAGATTGAAAGCATCTAGGCCCCCACGAGGTACGGTTTCGGTGATTAATGACAACCGTTATTTACTACTAATGAGTTTGTGGATGCGAGGTTTCATGTACAATGAATCAAACGTCGATCAATCAATCATAAATGTCATCTACTGCTCATTGGATGCAAAAGGAGACCCCTCAACGAACTAACCTAAGGGGTTAATCGGAAACAAATGAGGAACTCGTACAACAACGCAACCTTATCAAAATTGGCAACACAAGAAGCTTCATATCCATCAGAAGAGCCATACAAACAAGTGTTCAAGAGGTCACAAGTCCAAAATCCAAAAGATCAGTCCAACTCAACTCGAAGGAAACAAATGGTACACACCGGATCATCCGGTGATCTGAAGAATGACTGCATCGGTCGATTTGGACTCAACAGAAGAAGAAGACCTCAGAATGAAGTACACACCGGATCATCCGATGTGTATCAAGTGAACATCGGATGAATACAACAGTAAGCAAATTTTCTGAAGTGTTCTGAAGGACTGAACACCGGATCATCCGATGTTGAAGGCAGATGCACATCGGTCGATTACAACAGAAGCAAATTATCAACTCAACCAGACTGGAGATCTATTCATCGGATCCTCCGATGATGAAGGAGGTGAAGCATCGGTCTAATAACGGTCATTTCTGACAGAATGACGTCAGCCAATCAAATTAGACCGATGCTCATAAAAGGGGGTCATCGGATCATCCGATGTACACAGAAAAAGTAATCAGCCCACTTTTCCAACGGCTAATTCGGTTGGGCTGAGTATTTAACCCCCTCCCACCAGTCATTTCGTAGTGGCTGAACAACAAGAGCACCACTACACATTCCCCAAGTGTCCAAGACTTAGAATACTCATTTTCACACTCTTGTAACCCTTTCACACCTCAAGATATAGGCTAGTTCCTCTTAGAGTTAAGCTTGTGTGCGTCCTCTCTGGGTGAGTGGAGACTCTAGAGTAGGGAGAGCCGTGAGAAAGTGCATTCTTGGTGATTGCACTCACCTTGTATCAAGAGGAGAGTGAAGAGATCGCTCCGGAGCTTGCCGAGACCATTGTGGAAGCCCGGAGGATCGAAATTGTACAAGGCTTGAGCTCCACCTTGCCAAGGATGGCGAACGGAGGAAGATAGTGGATTCCCTCGTCTCGGTGACTTGGGAGTGGCGATACCATTAGGTGGGTGCCACAACGTGGACGTAGGTGGATCCTAGTGATCTCACCGAACCACGGGAAAAATCGACGTGTCCCCGTGTCTTCGAGCGTTTGCATTCCTCCTCCCTACTCCTTTACGATTACGCAATTCTCAATTCCGCACTTATTTCTCTTAATTGCACTGTTGGCTTGCTTAGAGAACTAGATTTCACTTAAGCTTTAAATTGACTTAAAATTTGAAGTAGCCCAATTCACCCCCCCCTCTTGGGCATTCGATCCCTACATTAGTGACCAATAATAATAAAGAATGTGTGAGATCTATGAGTGTTGAATACATTGGCAAATATTTTAAAAGTGATGTTTTACATGTAAAGTTTTGGACCTACCCACAGCGAACAGCTCGGGGTATTGGAACTAGTCGATTTCTATTGCGGGAGTGTAGTTTGGGGTGCCCAAACTTAACGGCATGAGAGCTGCACATGAAACGGCAAATTTGACTATCTGACCTGAATGGTTTGAACAGCGGCACAATTGATTGGACTGTCCGATCTGATCATTTTGGGCGGACGTGCTATAGTGATGACATAGATGTTCTAATCGTGTCTTTCACATTTGGGATAGTTTGCTTAGTATTTTTATACTATGTTTTGATGTGCTTTGATAGTTATGGTGGATAATATTTTGTTATTTTGTGGAACATGCTTATGTGAAGTGCTCACATAAGGTGTTGTTTTTATCAGACTAACAAGAGTCAAGTTGATGACTTGAGCTTGCAAGAATTGGTTGCTTTCTCATATTCAAGTGTTGCTTGAGGTCAAGATATTGCTGGTGATGGCTATCCTTGAATTATTCTTGGGGAGAAGATGAAGTTCAATAACCAGGCTCCATAGGATTTGTGGTTGATGTGATTAAGGAGGTCATGCAACATGTTTGAGTCAAGAACAATGTACATGGTGGTATCATGGACGTTCTGGAAAGTGTATGCACATGTGCATGAGGTACATGGATGTGGCAGCATTGTTCCGAGACATGGTCAAGATATTTGGATGACAAGATATGGCCGAAAAGGTCCAACCGGCTAGTTCGTGCGCTTAGGGTGAAAATGAGGTGGTTATGGAAAATTTGAGTTGGTTATGGTTTTATTTCATGTGAGGCATGAAATATAGTTGTTTTAAGATTGTGTGAGATGTTCCTAAGGTATTTGGAAGTCTTAGGATTGCTTCTATCTACATATGGAATAGCCTTAAGTAGTTATGAAAAGATTTAATTGAATACAAGTAGGAGTAGGAGTTCGAGTCCGATTGAAGTTGCCTAAGGGTTTGTTATATAAGGGTGTTAGGGCTTCATGGTAAGCACGACAAAAATCTTCCTCTCTTGTGCTTTGATTAATAAAATCCGTGGTTTGTGAGAAACTTTAGAGTCTTTATCATCCAACTTGTTTTCGTCATGCTTTGCTCATCGAGTTTCTGCACAAATCAACGTTGCTTTGCTATTTTTAACATTCTCATTATTTAGTGATCCAGCTGCTATGATTCGTTTTCAGTTGGCTTCAAAACTCAATGCCCTACCATCTATGAAGTATTGACGGTCATTAGAGTTAGAGTTCGCAAGGTACATGAATTTCCTTGCAGCATAACTGATATGTTTTTTGATCGGGTATAATAGATTAACCTTAGCTCAGTCTTCTGATGTGAGTTCTACCTAACATTTTTACGTGATTCTTGTTGCATTGTCTTCGTGATTTATTCTCTACAATCTCTGATGTTTTTGTCATGGTTGAACACGTTGAACACAATCGCACATAGGTATTATTCCATGTGATTGATTTTCTATCGAGGGTTTTTTGAGGCTTCTGCATAAAAGTTTAAAATCTACCATTGACCCCTTTTCTGGTAGCTTTTCAGTGCTCTTCGATCTTACAATTGGTATCAGAGCCACGATGCTCTAATTTATAATATTTGCATGTGTTTTGCTAATCATTATGGAGAAATACTCCAAAAAACCTGGGGTGTTCGATGGCATTGATTTTCAGGTTTGGAAGGCTCATATGGAGGCTTACATTGAGGCACAAGGCTCTCATCACTCTGCATGGGGGCGTTCTCCCTTTCATACTCTGTATGGCTATGACCCGGATATATTGGCTGCTCCACTTTTTCTTCTGATCTGGATGTTCCAGTGGCTGAGTTGTTACAAGATCGCACAGCTCAACTGTAAGTGCTGAAATATCAGTTAGCTTCAGCTCAGAATGGTATGAAACATAAAGCAAATAAGGGCATAACAAAGCATTTGTTTTCAGGTGGACCAGCAGGTGCTTCTTAAACTCAATCCATATGCTCAACGGCCGGTGATCAACAGATCCTGTCCCAAATTGACTTTTTGGTTCTTTGGTCCATATAAAATTCTTTGATGTGTCGGTGAAGTCGCTTATCAGTTGGACTTACCTGCAAATGCTCAAGTGCAACCAATTCTTCATGTCTCTCAGCTTAAACCCTATACTCCGGACCACGGTCCAGTATTTTCTAAACTGCCCATGGTTATCAATTTGGACCATAATCAACTGAAACCGGTGGAGATCCTCGATTGGCGGCTGGTGAAGAAGGGCAATGGTGATGTGCCACAGGTCAAAAGTTCCTTGGTCTAGACTTGCACCGTAGGATTCTACATGCGTGGATTGGTACATTCTGCTGGAGTATTTTCCAGAGATTGGTGTTTGAAGACAAGCACATTTTGGCAGCTGGAGAGGTGTGATGCCGGGCGAGTCGACCTGATCAAGACTGATCATGTTGGCGCTTAAGGGTGGCGGTAGTGCTTGGGCACGAGCCATAGTTTCATTTCAATTCGAATGTGACTCGGCGAGTAGCCAATGGACCGGTGTGGTCGTGTGAGTGGGCCGACGGGCCGAGGCCGGTGTTGTACATTGTAACCGTACAAGACCCTGAGTTATGGACCCATGAAGAAATCGAAAAACAGAAATCAGTTAACACCGAACACCTATCTTCTTCCTCCTCATGTCATGGTTGTGCTGACAAACTTGTCTCGCACTCACATCCCGGCTCCTTCATGTCGGCGATCATGAGTCATTACATGCACCCACTCCTCTGAGGAAAACGGATCGAAGGCGGACACCACGCCCTACGAGCCGGGTCTGAGCCACCTCTAGGACATTCGGTGGAAGACTGGAAGGAAAGTGGAGGGGCAAATGTAGAATAAGGGGCTGGGGTTCCAGACCCGATTTTACTCCCCGCAAATTAGATTGCGGCCATCCATTTTTATCAGCACTTCAGATCAAATTAAGTTTTAAGATGGGCTGCAGGGACTAAAGGGCTATCGGGTAAGGCCAACACCTTGTAGGCCTTAGTGGACCAGTGGGCTGCCATAAGTAGGCTGTTTTTATGTATCGGGCGAAAAATGCAAGCAAAAAGGTCATGGGGCATTGTTCGCTATTGGGCCAATCTTCAGTAGCTGGACTTTGTTATTTTTTAAGAATTTTTTCTGTGGCGGTTGTGCCAAATTTCAGCTGCGGGTCTTCTCATTTTAAGTTATCTTTCAGTTATTTTTTAGTCTTGGGCTGAATTACAAATTAGGCCACACATAATTTCAGTGGGCTGAGAAAATGATATGTTTTTCCTTTAATTCTGTTTTAGACTTTTTTACATCATATTATTTATTTTGCTAGTTTTAAAGCTATATATTATTGTATTTAGTATTGAAGTAGCAGAATTAATTTTCTTGGGCCCCAATAACTGAGTATTTTAAGTAAGCTATCATTGTATGCTTATGTAATTTGTTATATTTTAAAACATTAGTTATGATTTTAGGTAATTAGTTATTATTTAAAGTTATTTCAGTATTTTAAGAATGAACACTTAGTATGAAGCATCTTTCTAAAGTTAGTAAGACTTAAGTTTTGCTTATTTTAGATATATTATTCCCTAATCTATTTTAGAACCATCGTGAAAATTTGATTAGGATAATAATTAGCATAGCGTTTACATAGTAACTTTATCTTGCGACATACGCCATTGATAAAATAATAAGTTAATTAACCATTTTCTACTTTTGCACAACAATGACATAGAATTAATGTTTAACCTAAGTTATTTTTTTGATATTGTCTCATAAGTTTATTTCTAATTAAACAGGCATCAATGGGAAGATTTAATTGGAAAAGTCAATTAAGTAGCAGGATGATCTAATCATTATGATTAAGTTTAGTAAGTTTTCATTAAGTTTCAGATGTATATGGTGCGCATATACATGTAAGTTTAATGAGTTTTTCAGCTTCCATTGCTTTTATAAGATAAGTTAGTTTAAGTATTCTTCTAATTTATTGGATCCAACGTGAAATTGTTTTTGAAGAATAATATGAGAACATGATAATCAATATTATTATATGTTTAATAAGATTGATTATGACCAAACAATTAAGTAATAAATCATTAAGTTGTCTTGTTAATTTAACTAAATTCTGAATAATTAGTTATTCTAAGAATTAAGCTTCCGTGGTTAATTCTATCATAGTAAATTTATTGAGTAACCAACCCGAATAATAAGTTTACCGAGTTGTGATATGTTTAAGATTATTTGTGTAGTACATGAAAACTTTATTGAGCAACCATGCGAAAAATAAAATTCCCATATTTTAAGTTTAGAAAGAATTTCGTTGAGTAACCAACGCAAAAACGAAATTTGCTATGTTTTAAATGATGTGTTTTTTCAAGTAACCAAGGCGAAAGACAAAACATAGCATTTTTGTTTGATTAAGTTTTTTAAGTCATAGTAAATTGTCGAGTAGCCAACGTGAAAGACAAAAAATTCTTCACTTTTAAGATATATCGAGTACTGTATTTTGTCGAGTAAGCAATGTGAAAGAGAAAAGGTAATAGTTCTACTTACTTACGTATGCTTCATTTATTTATATCTAAATATTGCATGCATTTAATCTAATAGGATTAACATTGACTGAGTAATTAAGTTTAAGATGATTCAGATTTATTTCTAAATTTGATTTCTCAAATATAAAAAGTATCTCTCATGCCTTAAAATTAGTTTCAGCGACTATGTCCCTTCCTAGGTAACTATCTTGCATGGCGGGAGAAGTTTGAATAGCTTTTGTGCTATTTCACATATATTATACTTTCTTATTAAGTATCTAATAACTTTAAAATTTAAGTTGGTCATTGTCGAAGCATTTTTGTGACACTTCCCCCGGACTTGCTAAGGAGCAGCCTGTAGAGGTTCGTATTTAGGCGGGACGAATTCTCTGGATCTACGAGCAAGGGTGAACACGAAGGATTTTTACTTGGTTCTGGCCGCCAGGAGGTGCAATACCCTACTCCACGGGATCCATGTATTGTATTGGATGTCACTAACCCTGAGTCAGTGTGCGAGCGTATCATCAGGACACGTTAATACACCATCAAGATCCATTAATGTGTCATCAAGGCACATTATCATGACTAATTAACACGGGACCACCTGTTGGGCCCCGATCATAATGTAAGTTGTTGGCCCTTGGCATATAAAAGGATCGGGCGACCACCAACTTAGACAGGGCCAAAAAAACTCTCTCACACCACGTTAATAGGTCTTGATGGGTCTTCATAGTGCACTAAGGTGTCTTGATGATACATTAATGGTATATTGAAGCCGCGTTATTGATGATGCACTAACATTGTCTTGAGTGCGTACGTCGTCTTCATGAATCGTGGGACGCATGGGAGCACTGGACCTCTCCTCAGCGGGGAGGTTAGGTTCGGAGCCACGGGTCATGTGGCAGCACTGAAGGTCCGGAGCTGCAGAGCACGTGGCAGAACCGGAGCGTCCCATGGCAGGGAGGCAGGTCCGGAGCTACGGGACACGTGGCAGCACTGGAGTTACCCTTGGTAGGGAGGCAGGTCCGGAGCTACGGGTCAAGTGGCAGCACCAGAGCCACCCTTAGTAGGGAGGCAAGTCTGGAGCTACGAGACATGTGGTAGCTTCTGGGTACTACCCCTCTTGGGAGGTGGAAACCATCATCTTGTCTTCATTGCATACGAGGGCACGCGATCTGCAGGGTACCGATAGTGGCACCCGGGCCCACCTCAGGAGAGGCGATGATCTCAGAGGTGGAGCTACCATCATCAACATCGACGAAAGGCTTCCTCGGAGGTGCCAGAACTTGGTGAAGGCGTGGGAGCGTCTACCATTGACGCTAAGAACGTTGAAAGTGGCCCCCCTGGAAGGTGCCGGTGTTGGAGCTTGAGGTCCGACAGCGGAGCTTGTTGAAGGTGTGGGAGCGTCCACCATCGATGCTAAGAACATCGATGGCGGGCCCCCTTGGAAGGTGCCAGTGCTGGAGGTTGAGGTCCGACGGCAGAGCTTGGTGAAGGTGCGGGAGCGTCCAACATCAATGCTAAGAACGTTGACGACGGGCCATCGTGAAAGGTGCCGATGCCGGAGGTTTAGGTCTGATGGCCGAGCCCAAAGAAGGGTGAATTCCTGCACAAGGGTGACAGCCGAAAGAGTAATAATGCTCATTGGTTACAATCTTGCCGCCCTCGGTTTTTTTGTGGCTTATGGTCCTTAGCCAGTCTAACGGGCCTGAGTAATTCAGTGTGATAGTATCCAGGTACTGGTTGCCACCTCACCCAGGAACATGTGTTGTCTGGACCTGCCTTACTTTGATGCAATACCAGAATAGGTAGAGTGGCGTACTTAGGGTGCTGGACAAGACTAAGTCTATAGCTGACTCCGGACCTCACGTTGGCATTGATTTTCATGCAAGTAGGCCATTCAGCAGGCACGAGATCCCAAATGAGAAAACTTTGAGAAATATCCAAACACATCACATGTACTACAAGTTGTCTGTTTGCAGTAGGATAGCACAACTCCCACTATGGGCAAACAGAAAGATGTAGCAGAGAGAAAAAGGGAACAACATGCATAATATTTAAGCATAATTAAGTGAACATGGTGACATTATCTAGATTTAGTTATTGCTTTGTTCAGGAGCATGTGCCTTTCAGTCCCCGGTACTGAACCACAGTGCTAAAAAGGAAGAGTGTGCTGGCTTAGGGTCACAGGGCACGACTTGGGGTGCAAGACCAGGCTAAGCAGGCTGGACACTCTTGACCTCCCATAGACATTGGTATTTCAGTGGATGTCGCCCCCCAGTACACAGCCCCATCATTAGAATGGTATAGTGTGGATACTTAGGATGCAGGACCATGCTAAGCAGCTAGCACACTCCGGACCCCCAGTATTCAGCCGCAAGAATAGTAGAGTGCGCATACTTAGGATGCAGGACCAGGCTAAGAAGACAACACACTTCGGACCCTCTATTGGCGTTAGCTTTTCATGGGAGTGACCGTTCAGCGCCATTGGACTCCGAGAAAGAAAATAAACAAGGACATCAGATACGTCATAGGTACTTGGTGGCATCATTGTTGTCGTGGTCCCATGTAGTCGTCGTGTGGTGATGGAAGTATCCATGAGGCAAAGTGTAGAGGCTTAGGGTCACAGGGCACATGCTTAGAGTGCAAGACCAAGCTAAGCAGGTTGCACACTTTGGACCTCCCACTCGAGGCGGCGGCGGCAGAAAGCTATCGTGTGGTGATAGCAGTAGCCACCAGAACACAGAGCGTATGTTCGCCGGGGCAGCCCGCTATGGAGCAGGAAGTGGCACCATCCTCCCTGCTCTCTTCATGGTGGTAGGGTCGAGAGAAGCTAGCAATGGACTAAGGGTTCACCATCGTGGTGAGGCCGTCGATCCAAAAAAGTGCCCCCGACCTGGCATGCCAAATGTCAAAGCATTTATGTGACACTTCCCACGGACCAGCTAAGGAGCAGCCCGCGAAGGTTTGTATTTAGGCGGGGCGTATTCTCTGTATCTACGAGCAAGGGTGAACACAGAGGATTTTTACGGTGTTTGGGCCACCAGGAGGCATAATACCCTACTCCACGGGGTTCTTTTGTTGTATTGGATGTCACTGAACCTGAGTTAGTGTGCGAGCGTATGAGCGAGATGTGAGAGAGTTTTTATCCCTATCTAAGTTGGTGGTTGCCCAGTCCTTTTATATGCCAAGGGCCAACAACTTACATTAGGACTGGAGCACGACAGGTGGCCCGGGTTAATTAGTCATCAAAGCACATTAACGTGCCTTGATGACACATTAATGGATCTTGATGGTGTACTAACGTGTCCTGATGACATGTTAATAGGTCTTGATGGGTATTCATGGTGCACTAAGGTGTCTTGTTGGCACATTAATGGTTTCTTGAAGCCGAGTTCTTGATGATGGACTAATGTTGTCTTGAGTGCACAAATCGTCTTCATGAACCGCGGGACGCATGGTAGCACTAGACCTCTCCTCAGCTAGGAGGTTAGGTCCGGTGTCGCGGGTCGTGTGGCAGCACCGAAGGTCCAGAGCTGCGGAGCACATGGCAGCATCGGAGCCACCCTTCGTAGGGAGGCGGGTTGGGAGCTACAGGACACGTGGCCGCACCGTAGCCGCCCTTAGTAGGGAGGCAGGTCCGGATCTATTGGACACGTGGGAGCATCGAAGACACCCTTAGTAGGGAGGCAGGTCTAGAGCTGCGGGACACGTGGTAGCTTCTGGGTACTTCCTCTCTTGGGAGGTGGAACCCAATGTCTTGTCTTCCTTGTATGCGAGGGTACTAGGTGTGCAGGGTACTGACTGTCACGGTCACAAAGGTAGCAATCCAATAGTAGCACCGCTACTAAGAAAACAATTACAAGCTGTTGAGTCAGTTCACTAATTCTTTCACATGCTACACAAGGACTGTTTTAAGATTAGCTAGTCGTGGAAAGTCTTAGTGGTTTTAAATTGTAAGTGCACATTTTTGGAATGTGCAATACGGTCTAAGCTTAAGTTATCAGACATTTTTGAAACTCAAAAGAAGGAAAACATTAAGACTTAACATTTTGACATCATCAAGTGTATTAAACACATGAATAAGAAAAGAATCATTTCATAATAATTCTAATTCATCCTTCAAGCATCATGTCAACTATTAAATAATAGCATAGGGAAGGCTATAGTCTGAGAAATAATGAGAAGAGCATACGTACTCCCATTAGTTTTGAGAGGTGTTTTTATAATATGAACTAAGTAATGTGATTATCCCCTCATATGAAAGTATTCTAAATTGTCTTCAAAATTATGATGCTATCGTATATGCCAGACTTTGAGGAGGACGATTGTAAGATAATTAACATAAAATGGTTGTGAGATCATTAAATAAGATATTCTCACCTCTTAGACTTTTAAGATTCTAAACAATGCATTGTATGCATTCTAATAAAAATAATCTATAAGGTAAATGTGAGTACTATTATCGTCTAATACGCCAATTTATTAAATTTATAACTATTTTTGAACATTTTGCTAAGTTCCTAAAGGAATATATCATAATTACTGGAGTGAATGTGGTAAGGTGTGTATTAAGTGTTTTCACTCCACCTTTTAAATTCTTTTCTTAATGAGACTTTATTAAGTTGGTGTTTAAAACACTTATGGAATTAATAAAACCCATACTTAATTGCTTAAGAAGTGTAGGATCCTTTACTAAGACCGAGACATTAAGGAAGTGAGTTATGATTTGTTGGCTTTTGGTAAGAGTAAGTATTTTCATTTGTATTGTTTTGAAATGAGAGAAGACAGTCTTCTCAGAGAGACGACCAAATCATGGGGATTTTGTCATCGAAGGACACTAATCTCGAAGAAAAAGTGGTGCATTTAACCAATCCAATGTTCAAGAGTCATTCTCTATGAGGAGTTACTGATGTTGTATCAACAATACAAGATATTGTTGTCACAATATCTATAATTGATTGTTTATCATTAGTGACCAATAATAATAAAGAATGTGTGAGATCTATGAGTGTTGAATACATTGGCAAATATTTTTAAAGTGATGTTTTACATGTAAAGTTTTGAACCTACCCGCAGCGAACAGCTCGGGGTATTGGAACTAGTCGATTTCTATTGCGGGAGTGTAGTTTGGGGTGCCCAAACTTAACGGCATGAGAGCTGCACATGAAACGGCAAATTTGACTATCTGACCTGAATGGTTTGAACAGCGGCACAATTGATTGGACTGTCCGATCTGATCATTTTGGGCGGACGTGCTATAGTGATGACATAGATGTTCTAATCGTGTCTTTCACATTTGGGATAGTTTGCTTAGTATTTTTATACTATGTTTTGATGTGCTTTGATAGTTATGGTGGATAATATTTTGTTATTTTGTGGAACATGCTTATGTGAAGTGCTCACATAAGGTGTTGTTTTTATCAGACTAACAAGAGTCAAGTTGATGACTTGAGCTTGCAAGAATTAGTTGCTTTCTCATATTCAAGTGTTGCTTGAGGTCAAGATATTGCTGGTGATGGCTATCCTTGAATTAATCTTGGGGAGAAGATGAAGTTCAATAACCAGGCTCCATAGGATTTGTGGTTGATGTGATTAAGGTGGTCATGCAACATGTTTGAGTCAAGAACAATGTACATGGTGGTATCATGGACGTTCTGGAAAGTGTATGCACATGTGCATGAGGTACATGGATGTGGCAGCATTGTTCCGAGACATGGTCAAGATATTTGGATGACAAGATATGGCCAAAAAGGTCCAACCGGCTAGTTCGTGCGCTTAGGGTGAAAATGAGGCGGTTATGGAAAATTTGAGTTGGTTATGGTTTTATTTCATGTGAGGCATGAAATATAGTTGTTTTAAGATTGTGTGAGATGTTCCTAAGGTATTTTGAAGTCTTAGGATTGCTTCTATCTACATATGGAATAGCCTTAAGTAGTTATGAAAAGATTTAATTGAATACAAGTAGGAGTAGGAGTTCGAGTCCGATTGAAGTTGCCTAAGGGTTTGTTATATAAGGGTGTTAGGGCTTCATGGTAAGCACGACAAAAATCTTCCTCTCTTGTGCTTTGATTAATAAAATCCGTGGTTTGTGAGAAACTTTTGAGTCTTTATCATCCAACTTGTTTTCGTCATGCTTTGCTCATCGAGTTTCTGCACAAATCAACGTTGCTTTGCTATTTTTAACATTCTCATTATTTAGTGATCCAGCTGCTATGATTCTTTTTCAGTTGGCTTCAAAACTCAATGCCCTACCATCTATGAAGTATTGACGGTCATTAGAGTTAGAGTTTGCATGGTACATGAATTTCCTTGCAGCATAACTGATATGTTTTTTGATCGGGTATAATAGATTAACCATAGCTCAGTCTTCTGATGTGAGTTCTACCTAACATTTTTATGTGATTCTTGTTGCATTGTCTTCGTGATTTATTCTCTACAATCTCTGATGTTTTTGTCATGGTTGAACACGTTGAACACAATCGCACATAGGTATTATTCCATGTGATTGATTTTCTATCGAGGGTTTTTTGAGGCTTCTGCATAAAAGTTTAAAATCTACCATTGACCCCTTTTCTGGTAGCTTTTCAGTGCTCTTCGATCTTACAATTGGTATCAGAGCCACGATGCTCTAATTTATAATATTTGCACGTGTTTTGCTAATCATTATGGAGAAATACTCCAAAAAACCTAGGGTGTTCGATGGCATTGATTTTCAGGTTTGGAAGGCTCATATGGAGGCTTACATTGAGGCACAAGGCTTTGCCATATGAGAAAAAGTTTACAAAAGTTACGGCCCTGAACATGGAAGACATCGAGAACAATGAGGCGCGCAACTTGATTATTCAAGGATTACACCTCTGATATGCATATGATGTGTGGAAAATACTACTTGACTATCATGAAGGATCCAACAAACCAAAGATGTATGAAAAAATATGTTCAAGAAGTACATTTGTTTTAAGATGCAACCCGGTGAATCGACTGATGACTTCTTTGCTTATTTTAATAAAATTCTCAGCAACTTGCGTATACAGTGTTACTGTTAATTATTTAGATGTTAATAATGATAGGCAATTGTTAAGTGCATTAGACTGCCAATTTTTGGAGATGAAAGTTACATCTATACGTGAATCCACTATCCTAAGTACACTTACTTTAGACATGTTGTATTCTAAGTTAAAAACTCATGAACTTAACACAATCTCACGTATAAACCTCAACAAAATCTCTTACATTTGTTTCACAACATGACATGCCTAGCTCTAGTCAATCTTCATCATGTGGTACACTTGCTTTGTTGTCATCTCTAACCCTTGAACAGATTAAGGAGTTTTCAGAGGAGGAGCTAGAACTTCTCTCTTATTCGTTGCAAAATGTGAGAACTAGGAGGGGAGGAAGTTGTGGCTCTCAAAGATTCTTCGAATGCGATGAGTTAGGACATTTTCATACAAATTTCCCTAACTTGTCAGGTTCTACTCCCTGTGATGAAAACAAACAAGGTTCAAGTTCTTCTCTGCCAACAACAAGAAAAAAGGAGGGTTTATAAACCGCAAAGGTAGGCACCATCTCCTCTCCACACTCCAAGCAGTCAACTTGAGCTATGTGGATAGAGGGAGTAAAGAAGATGAAGAAACTTTAGCAAATACATGCCTCATAACGAGCAACACAAGCTCAATATAGGAGGAAGCTGAACGGAACAACCACAATGACAAGGCCACATACTTAAGAAAGGAGAACATTTGGCTTGTGGATTCAGGATGCTCACACCACATGACTAGTATCAATGAATGTTTCCTCCCTCTCTTATGTGTCACGTGTAGAAGATGTCACCTTTGCTGATAATTCGTCCACTCTTATGATTGCTAATGGCTCAGTTAGGGTTAATTATTAGAAAAGTTTTAAGAATGTTGAACTTGTTAAGAATTTGAAACATAACTTACTTTCTGTTTCACAATTTCTAAATGAAAATCTAGAAGGTAGCTTCACTAAAAATTGTAGCAATGTTGTAGATACAAAAGGTTAGCTTATGTTTGACATGTCTCGATTTGGGTAGAGTTTTTAAAACTGGTTTTGATATGTCATCCTCTAACCGTAGGTGTCTAGTTGCTATTGATTCAAAGGACTTATATTTTTGGCATCGTGGACTTGGTCACATAGGCTTTGATCACCTCACACGTGTTAGCGGTCTTGATCACATGCGTGGGTTGCCTAAGCTTAAACGAGAGATCAATGTTGTGTGCTCTCTTGTAGACATGCTAAAATGATTGCATGTACACATGCTCCACTCATAATGACCATGGCAGCAGAACTGGGATAGCTTTTACACCTTGACACGGTTCGTCCTTCACGAGTTCAATCATTTGGAGGAAAATGGTATGTGTTTCTGATTGTTGATGAATATTCTATATACTCTTGGGTTTTCTTTATGACATCTAGGAATGAAGCTTTTAGTCACTTTAGAAGTCTATTTCTTAGATTATCACTTAACCACCCAACATTTTAAAAGGCAATAAGAAGTGACTATGGAACCGAATTTAAAATCAAACATTTGCAACAACTTGTTATGTTTCTGTCGGTACCCTAAAAACCATACACCCCCTGAGGTTACAAAGATCTCAAGGGAAGGACATCAACTCAAATTGAAGACCCTCGGGGGCCCACTCGCCAGACGTGACCGGACCCGCTTCTCCAACATGGTTAACCTCTAGGTTGCCACGTGTACTGTCAGCCCAGAGCTATTACCCGCAAGGGTGAAGCTCCGGGCCAAGTACTGAAACGGCACCTCCGGAGGTAGCCCCCGACCGAGAGAAGCTCCGGACATGACACGTGCCAGGTCACCCCGGAGCTTCCCGCTTCTCCCAAGCAAGCTCCGGAGCTGCCACGTGTCCACACGACGGAGCTAGATGCTTAAAGCCCCCGGGAGACGTTGTAACGACTCCGGATCTCCAAAGGACAGCCGCAGACTTCAAGATCCGATTAATTACCATTAATTCCACGTTAATGATAATTAATCGGACAGCCTTAACACCTGTAACGGCACTGTCGGAGCCGTTACAGGGTTATTAACAACAATTAATCTCGTGTATCAATACTAATAACCGCCAGGGCCACATGTCGGGCCAGGCTGACTTGTAACGGTTGGTCCTTGTACTATAAAAGGACAAACCGACGATACACAGAGGGGGGCGAACACTCTGAAGCTCACAAGTTAATACAACAGACACACACCCGTGGAGTAGGGTATTACGCTCAGGCGACCCGAACCACGTAAACCACCGTGTCACTCGTGTCCAAATCGCATTTCACTTTCTTAGATCTCCGCGCGCCCAGACCGAACCACAAACTCCTTCAAACACTTTTCATAGTGTTAGGGGATCTGCCGACTCCAACAGTCGACAGTTGGCGCGCCAGGTAGGGGCGCCTGAGATCTTCAAGAATGGTGAATTCTGCAGCTGGATCATCCAACGGGCAACCTGCTGCTCAGACTGTCGGAGGCAATCCCTCCAACATGCAACCACCGGCAGGAGCCTCAGTTCCAGCGGGAGTCACACTCCCACCACCACCATCTTCTCCGGCAAGACATGCCGAACGACATGATGGTGCACCGGCGTCACATTCTGCGCCGGCAAGTCGTGACAACCCAGAACACGCGCTCCATGCAGCGCGTGCTCTCCTTCAGCGACCACCACCTCCGGATGCATCTCAAGGTGCCATGGAGCAATGGAGAGCTGATATTGAGCATTTGGTCGCAGCAGCGGCCGAACGCCTCAACAATCAGGGTCCACCTCCTTCAGGGCGGGCCCCGTCGCAGCGACGAACGTTGTCTGGAAGACTTGGTCCACATGTCTCCAACAACCGGAGAAGAGCTGCGTCACAGCAAGTGACGTCGTTGCCCTCTGGGGCACGACGTGCCCATACTGCATCTCGGCTTTCGACACACGACCTCCGAGCGGAGCTTGATCGCCGATACCGCCAACAGGATGGCCGTGTCCACATCGAGCGAGCTCGAGAAAGACGAGATGCTCAAGATCTTTCTACTCTGGAAGGAGTAGGAGGAGGCTGTTCCGCTCTAGCCATGCACCTGCGTATGGTTAGATGGCCACAGAAGTTCCGGCCACACTTGCCGGAAAAATTCGACGGGACTGTCAATCCCGTAGAATTTCTACAGATATACTCCACTGCGATCCTAGCAGCTGGAGGAAATGAGGCTGTAATGGCCAATTACTTTCCAGTGGCCTTAACTGGGACTGCTAGGTCCTGGTTTATGAGCCTTCCACCCAACTCTATCGACAGTTGGGAGGAGCTATGCCGCCAGTTCACCGCCAATTTCGGGAGTTCATACACCCGTCCGGGCACCGAACTGGACCTTTTTGCGGTCGTGCAAAAAGGAGGGGAATCTTTGCGGTCATTCATCCAGAGATTCTCTCAGGTACGTAACACAATCCCTTCTATCTCAAGCGCTTCTGTCATTGTAGCATTCAGACAGGGTGTACGAGACAAGAAGATGTTGGAGAAACTGGCGATCAAAGAGATCACCAGTGTCACGGAGCTCTTCAGCCTGGCTGACAAATGTGCCAGAGCTGCGGAGGGCCGTGAAATGCACTCCAAACCAGCCTTGGAGGATCATAAAAAATCCTCCAAAGAAGAAGTCGCTACCTTCGGGAGTGGCAAGAAGAAAAAGAAGACCAACGGCAAGAAGAAGCCGTCGGCCGGCACATCCAACGTTGCAGCCACTGCAACTCCTGGTGGCCGGGGGCCACGCCCCGAGAAGCGACCTCGACCGTCTTCCGAAGACGGTGGCAAATCCAAGATGTGGTGCCCCATTCACAAAACGGGCAGCCACAGGCTGGAGGATTGCCGGGAGGTCCAAAACCTTGCCGAGCGCTACCACAAGCGCCGGGAAGGGTCTCCCTTCCGCCAGAGGGAGGGAAAACAAAAGGTCGATGAAGCTCCGGCTGAAGAGGAGTTAGGGTTTCAAGACCCCAAAAAGGTATTGAAAGCCGTCTACACCTCCGTCGACGATGATTCCGACGTCTCCGACAACGAACGTCGAAAAACCATGAACACCATCTTTGGTGGATCATGGGACATCACCTCTCGTCGCGTCATTAAGACCATGCGACGGGATATGGCTGCTGTAGCTCCTACAGCTAGACCGGAGCCACATCGAAAGTGGATGGACACACCCATCACTTTCGATGCTTCGGATTGTCCTCAAAGCATGGTCGGAGCTGGCCAGCTGCCCTTGATGGTATCCCCCACCATCAACAACATCCAGCTCCATCATGTCCTGGTAGATGGAGGTTCGGGGCTTAATCTCATCAGCTTCGAAGCTTTCACTAAGCTTCAGCTTCGACCTTCAGACCTCCAGCCCTCTCGACCTTTCTCCGGAGTAGGTCCGGGGGCCATAACCCCACTCGGAGCTATCACTCTCCCTGTTACCTTCGGGACCCGGGAGAAGTATCGCACCGAAAAGTTGGTCTTCGACGTCGCTCAGATCAACTTACCATTCAACGCCATTTTGGGTAGACCTGCCCTGTACAAATTCATGGCAGCTGCTCATTATGGATACCTGGTGTTGAAGATGCCGACACCAGTAGGCGTTCTCCGGATCCGTGGAGATCGCACTGCCGGAGTAACTGCTCTGGAAGAACTCCATGCACTCACCACAGCGCAAGAGGAGGATTCCAGACAGAAGCAAGCTCCACAACCTCCGAGCATTCGTCAACGAGGCTCGACCTCTGCACCCCGTGTGCAGCCAAGCGGCGACACCGACATTCCCGTCAAAGTCGTCCAAATTGGTTCCGATGTCACTCAAACTACTCGCATATCGGGTGGCTTGAACGACAAATAGGAACTCGCGCTCATCACTTTCCTCCGGGCTAATGTTGACGTGTTTGCCTGGCAACCGTCACAAATGCCTGGGATCCCCAGGGAAGTGATTGAGCACAATCTGAAGATTTACCCCAACGCTCGACCTGTACACCAGAAACCTCGGAAGCAATCTGTAGAGCGACAGAACTTCATCCGACAAGAAGTGAAGAAGTTGCTCGAAGCCGGATTCATCCGAGAAGTCTACCATCCAAAATGGCTGGCAAACCCAGTCGTTGTGCCTAAGGCCGGCGGGAAACTTCGGATGTGCATCGACTACACCACACTGAATAAGGCATGTCCAAAAGATCCATTCCCACTACCTAGAATAGACCAGATAGTGGATTCCACCTCTGGGTGTGAGTTACTGTGTTTTCTAGACGCATATTCAGGATATCATCAAATCCGGATGTCTAGGGAAGATGAAGAACATACTTCATTCATCACAGTGGATGGATTGTATTGTTACACAGCCATGCCTTTTGGTCTCAAGAATGCAGCTTCAACTTTTGTACGAGCAATGTACAAAACTTTCGAAGAACTCATCAGAGACATAGTGGAGGTGTACGTTGATGACATTGTGGTCAAAGTCAAAAACAAGGAGTCCCTCTTGGATACCTTGCAGGCTGTCTTCGACAAGCTGCGGGCCACCCGCACGAAGCTAAACCCAGACAAGTGCGTCTTCGGGGTTAGTTCCGGAAAGCTTCTTGGTTTCCTGGTAAGTCACCGGGGTATAGAGGTTAATCCGGCGAAGATAAAAGCCATCGAAGACATGCGGCCACCAACCCGCATCAAAGACGTCCAAAAATTAACTGGATGTCTAGCAGCCCTCAGTCGATTCATTTCAAGACTGGCGGAAAGGGCACTTCCCTTCTTCAAGTTACTGAGGAAGTCCGGACCATTCCAATGGTCTGAAGAGGCAGAGAAGGCATTCCAGGAGCTGAAACATTTCCTCACCACTCTACCAGTCTTGGTAGCTCCGAACCCTGGTGAGCCTTTATTGCTTTATATTTCAGCAGCTGACGAAGTCGTCAGTATGGTTCTGGTTGCGGAGAGACCGGAACTACCCAATACTCAGGAATCCAGATCCCTTCGGGAGGATCCGGAGGTTCCCGAAAGCAGGTCTGGGTCCCAGCTCCCAGACTTGAATCCTCAAGAAGCCACTTCAGAGGACACGGATCCTTCTGATAGGATCCAAGTCATTCCTGAAGAAGCTCCGGGTTCCTCCACCCAGAACCCGGAGGTCCTCGAATATAGTTTGGACCCCTCCGACAGGGTCCGGATCAATGGAGAGGAAGCTCCGGACCCCTCCGGGAGGGTCCGGACCGTTCAACGCCCAGTATACTTCATCAGTGAAGTGTTACATGATGCCAAGACTCGATACCTAGAGGTACATAAGATGCTCTACGCAGTTCTTATTGCCTCAAGGAAGCTTCGACACTATTTCCAAGCTCACAAAGTCTCGGTGGTAACCTCATATCCACTTCGAGCGATTCTGCATAATCCCAATTCAACTGGGAATATAGCGAAGTGGGCAGCGGAACTGGCTGAATTCGACCTCGAATTCATTCCAAGACAAGCAATCAAGAGTCAAGCGTTGGCAGATTTTGTGGCAGAATGGACTCCCTCTCCATTAAACCCTGGGGGCCCCAGCGAGCAGAAGAAGGAACCGCAAGTTCCGGCCTTCACTAAGCCTCACTGGACCCTTTACTTCGACGGCTCCATGCAGAAGCAGGGAGCCGGAGCTGGAGTCCTTCTCCTCACACCAACCGGGGAGAAGGTAAGATACATGGTGCACCTTGATTTCAAGGCAACCAACAACATGGCGGAGTACGAAGCACTCATATATGGATTAAAGGTGGCACTATCCTTTGGTGTCAAGCAGTTGCTGGTCAAAGGAGATTCACAACTTGTTATCAAACAGGTGAAGGGTGAATGCTCCTGCAATAATCTCCAGCTGGCTGCTTATCTCCTTGAAGTCCAGAGGCTTCAGAAGGACTTCGAAGTCCTAGACCTTCACCATGTTCAGCGTGCTCACAACGTTGAAGCTGACGAACTCTCGACCAAGGCGTCAACCGGAGCTCCGGCTCCAGACGGAACCTTTGTCCGGAGGATGTCAAAACCCACAGTTCAGCCTGCCGAGCTGAACGAAGGGGGCGAGATCAGCATCCCGAAGCTGACGGTCCCGATGGCCCTGTTACCATGGCAGCCATCAAGGGTCGTAGGTGCTGCCGGAAGCTCCGAGCAACCCATCACGCAAGACTCAAATGCTCAAGTCAGTTCCGATGCATGGATCTCGGAGATCCGGAACTACTTGAAAGACAACATCCTTCCTGACGACGATGTATCCGCTGACCGGGTAGTCAGATTGGCTAAAAGATACACGTTGGTAGAAGGGGATCTCTACCGGCGCGGTGCCAACGGCATCCTAATGCGGTGCATCACAAGGGAAGAAGGCTGCGAGCTCCTCGCAGAAATCCATGGAGGCGAGTGTGGGAACCACGCGTCTTCCCGCACGCTGGTCGGAAAAGCCTTTCGGCACGGCTTCTACTGGCCAACAGCGCTCCAGGATGCTACTGAGCTAGTGAAGAAATGCAAAGCATGCCAATTTCATGCAAAGCAAATTCATACACCTGCTCAGCCCTTACAAATGATACCTCCTACGTGGCCTTTCGCCGTGTGGGGGATAGACATCTTGGGACCCTTCCCAAGAGCCGTCGGAGGTTACAAGTTCCTGTATGTCGCCATCGACAAGTTCACCAAGTGGCCGGAAGCTACTCCTGTTGTGACGATCAACAAACAATCTGCAATCAATTTTCTACAATCTATCGTGAGCAGATTCGGAGTCCCAAACAAGATCATCACTGATAATGGGACTCAGTTCACAAGCTCCTCATTTCAAGGATATTGCGAAGACCTCGGCATACAAGTTTGCTACGCTTCCGTAGCTCATCCTGCCAGCAATGGGCAAGCCGAGAGAGCAAACGCAGAGATCCTTAAAGGACTCAAAACGCGCACTTATGAGCGTTTGAAAAAGCACGGAGCTAATTGGATCGAAGAGCTTCCGCCCACTCTATGGGCTAACAGGACTTCTCCAAGTCGGGCAACCGGAGAAACCCCCTTTTTCCTGGTGTATGGAGCAGAAGCGATCCTTCCTCCGGAAATCACCTTGGGTTCCCTCCGAGTCCGGACCTTCGACGAAGCCGCGCAGGACCAGCTCCGGCGTGAAGACCTAGACCTCCTCGAGGAGGGAAGGTGCCAAGCAGCTGTTCGGAATGCCCGATACCGCCAAGCTCTACGGCGCTATCATCAGCGGCATGTACACAACCGACAGCTCGAGGAAGGCGATCTGGTGCTACGGAGAATACTATCCAGAGAAGGGCAAAACAAACTCTCCCCCGGCTGGGAAGGACCCTTCCGAGTGATCAAAGTATCCCGTCCCGGAAGCGTTCGCTTGGCTACTGAGGATGGGACACCTCTCCCAAATCCTTGGAACATCGAGCACCTCCGTAAGTTCTACACTTAATTCCACGGAGGTGAGTCTTAAGTAACTTGAAGTGTATGTTATAGAGTCATTGTACAGAGTCGGGTAGTTCCTCCGGGAGAGCAGCCGGACCTTTCCCGAAAGGTTTGAAGAGCTCATGCAACACTTGATACAGTCTCCGGACTAGAAGTGTGGCTAACTACCCAGGGTCAAACGAGAAACCAAACACACTTAGCCTGGTTCCGTACCCTAAGAGTGTACTTGTTTCCCCTGTACCTCGGACCTATAATGAAAGACATCTTCATGTGAAATAGACTCCACGTGCATTCATTTTTGCATAAGGCTCGACATTTTTATTTTTCTCTTTCTTGTCTATAACAGAAATGTGCAATTCTTAAGAAGTTCTAGTTTAACCGGTTTATGTACGATTTGGGTTGAATTGTCAGATTTTTTAGATTTAAATATCGTCTGTGGCCAACTCGCCTGAAAGCCGCCAAGCCATTCTAGGGCTGGAGTGCGCTATCGACTTAGCCTGGTCAAGCACCCTAAGTACGCCACTCTACCTACACCCCGGCAGGCCAAAGTAAGGTGGGTCCATGGACAATTAGATCTAAAAGAAAAGACAATTCATCCAATCATACTAAAAATCGTGTTCGACTTGAAATTCTCTTGAGAACCGTAAGCCGCAACGAAGTTATAGATAAGGAACGAATTTTACTGTTTTTCTTGGCCTAAGTGTGCAGGAAGAATAAACCCAACATTGATGGAGAAAAATCGGAGTTAACCAAGCTCCGACTCCCACCGGCGTTAACTTGAAGATGGTGAGAAGACTCTATCACTAGAGTCTGTTGCCAGCAAGCCAGGCGTGGCAAGGGTCATTGCCGGAGCTACTAAGCTCCGACACCTTGAAGTATTAACTATCGACACTCAACGTGTTGGTAGAGGCTATTGCCGGAGCTACTAAGCTCCGACGATGGGCAATGCCGGAGCTTCTAAGCTCCGACGACTTCAAGGGACCTTCACTATCGAAGACTTCGGACCTAAACTATACGAGTTCGAAGCAAATTTGTCTTCAACAAAACTCAACATCCTTTTGGTACATGTCCACAATCACATTGTGCACATCTACCAGGGGGCCAAGTGAAGACAAAGATGTTGAAGGCAAAAAATGAAATTCACGAAAAATTGGGGATTTCATTTCATTTGAAGACCAGAGATTACATCTGGGGACAAAGGATTACAAAATTGAGGAAGAAGAGAAGATACAAATAAAGGCTAAGAAAGATAGTCCTAGACCCTATGGAAGAACTCAGCGACCTTCTGGGCGACCTCCGACACGCTGGCTCGGGTAGCTTCGCCTTCTCCTTCAACGGGGCCTTCAAGCACCGGGTCCAGAGGGAATCGGGGGTTCCGGCTAGTGTAGCACGTCAACACATATTCTGTGACGTTCCTAGCCAGGGATTGCCCCTCGACCTCCAACTGGTCCGCGATGACGTCGCCCACCTTGGAGAGCTTGCTGCCCGCAGCGCCCAACGCTTGCAGCGCAAGGTCCGGCTCCGGCTCCGGATCATCCGGAAGCACGGGGCTGAAACCCATAGGCGCCAGCGCATCGTCGGCCTTGCTCAGGAACTCCCAAATTTGCAGGGAGTCCGTCTTCCTCAGGCCCTTCATTTCTTCCAGGGACCTCCGGGTCGCCGCCAGTTCTGAGTTCTCGCGGGAGAGGCGCTCAACTTCTTTGGCGTTTTGCTGAATTTTCGCAGCAACCCGCTTTTCGAGTCTCCCGAGCTCCTCCTCCCGGAGGTGGATCTTGTTCCGACGGTCGACCAGGTCTTTCTCCCTAGCCTCTATTTTCTTCTCCCGGGCGATGAGGGCACACTCATACTCGTAGAGTTCCTGCCCTCGCACCCAGGTCTTTTCCTCCTCTTCGAGGCAGCGCTCTTCCAATTTTTTAGCGCGCTCCTCGAGGCCCTTGTCCGCCAGAGCTGTCTTCTCGGCGAGCTCTTCTTCACGTCGCAAGACGTCATCCCGTAGCTCCAGGAGTTTTTGCTCCTCATCCTCGAGCCGCTTTTCCCTTCCCTCAAGCGCCTCTCGGCGCTTGATGAGTGCGGTACTGATGGCTTCGAGTTGATCGAACCGGGCGTTGGCCGCATCATTGGCAGCTTTAGCTTGGTCGTGGTACTCCCGGGATTGGGCGTCGAGGTTGTGAGTCATGCTCTCCTTCTCGTCCAGCATCTCACCCCAGAGCTCCAAGCGGACCTTCTCCCGCTTGATCCATTCCTTGTCCGCAGCGATCCTCGACTGCGCCAGCTTGGTTTCGAATTGGAGTCTATTACGCCACCTCCTAAGGGTTTGGCGCTCCTCTTCAAGAACCTTGCTGTCGTGGAAGAAGGCTAGTTGGACTTGGCGCAGACTGGAGCAAGCGTTGTCGATAGACATCGACAGCGAGATGGGCTCCGGACCTTCTGGGGTCTCCTCCGCTGGTTCCAGCGGGTCTTCATTTACAAAAATTGGGTCCCACTCTGCGAGAGCGGAACCCCGAGCTTCCAAGGCACTAGGGCCCTCCTCCGGGATGGCCTCAGTCGCCACCGAAGAAGGTCCCGCCACCAAATCTTCATTCGCCCCCTCAGGCTGGGGGCCGGCGACTTCGTTCAGGCACTCTGGCTCCGCCACGGGTACCATCGACGTCGTCGCCTCCAATGGCTCCGGCCGGGACGCTTCTTCTGAGGGGAGCTCAAGCTCCCCCGCCTCCACCACCACCGGCTCTGCAGCCGACGCTCCAATAACTACCGGCCTTGCGACCGGAGCTTCAGAAGTAACCGGCTCAATTGCCGGAACCACTTCAACTTCCGGCTCGCACGCCGGGGCTTCAGCTGCCTCCGGCTCGACCGCCGAAGCTCCAGCATTTTCCGGCTCTGAAGCCGGGACCGCTACTTCCTCCGGCTCGACAGCCGGAGCATCTACTTCTGCAGCACCAGGGCCCGGAGCTTCAACCTCCGGAGCGGGTGCCGCTGGCGCATCTTCAATCCCGTGGTCCGGCGCTACCACGGGAACTTCTGGAGACGAGTCGAGGTCCATGACCACGACAGCCGGCGCCGGAGCTGTCGCAGCCTCCGCCTGGGGCGGCACCGGGGCTGGAGCAGAAGCCCTCGCAGCCTCAGACACTGTGGCTGAGGGCGGAGCTTCACTCCCCTTCTTGGGAACGCTGCAGATGAAGAATGAAGAAATTGAGCAAACAGATGCTATAATTAAAAGTTAATTGAGGTAAGCAAGAAAAATTACCTTGGGAGGCTCACGCACCAGCTTGCGCGGAACCTCTTTCCCGGACGTTCCGGGCTGGCCACGGTCGGCGTAGGAGCTCCGGGAGGACTCCCAGGACTTGCCGTAGCCACGGGCGTTTCCCGGGTCGGAGCTCTCCTTGACCGAGAGGAACTCCTAGACCTGGAGGCCCTCATCGCTTCTCGAACCGGAGTCGCCCGTCCGGAACTGGCACCACCGGAGTGACCCGTCACAGGAACAGCTGCACTCCGGGAGGATCCCACCGCCGGAACAGTAGCGCTTCGAAAAGACCCCACCACGGGGACAGATGCTACAGCGGCGGAGGATCTTCCTTCCTGAGGACGGGGAACTGGCGGTGAAGTAGCAAGCTCGACGGACCTTCCGTCAGCATGTCGCAGTTTCCTCTTCCGGTTCTCCGGCTCCTCCGCCAGCTCCTTGCCCTTGCCGGTGACCTCAGCTCTTGGCTGAGAGACAGGGGCGGAGCCGCCTTCCGACAACCCGGGGATCGCCAACGGGGCGGTCGATCTTCTCTCGACGACGCCAAGGTCGTCAAGCGCGGGCATCTTCCGCCGGAGCTCCCTGCTGAACTCAACTTCCTCGTTCAGGGGGAGGAAAGCCGGTGGCGGAGTCAAGTACGCTCCGTCTACATCGATGCCGTGCTGGAATTTCTTGAGGTGAAACTCCAAGGACTTCCCCACCATGCTGGACTTCAACCCGGTTTCAACCCGGTCTTCGTCCATCACGCTGTTGAGGGCCCAGGCGAGCTTCTCCCTCCTCTTCAGCGGTGCCCACCTGTTGAACAGGAAGTTGCAGAACACCGCCTGGGGAGTCAATCCTCCCTCCACACATTGGCGGATCCTTGATAGGACGGGATCGAAGGCTGCCGCCAGCACCGGAACTTCGCTCCACACCGACGTGTCAATGCCAGGCAGACCTTCTGGCAGCTCCAACCGCTCGTGCTCCTCCACCCAGACAACTACCCAATCTTTCTTCCAGTCATCCCACTTCCCGGAAGGGAACGACCGGAGGTACTTGAACGGGCACTTCTTGCGCTTCACAAAGTAGTAGAAGCCAAGGTACTCGTCACTTCGGCCGGTGGTTTGGACGGTGAAGAAAGTGCGGAAGAGCTCGATGCAGGGAGGAATGCCCACCCACATCTCGCAGAAGTGGACAAAGATGGACACAAGGAGAAGGGAGTGAGGGCCAAGGTGGTATAGCTGCAGACCATAGAAGTCCAGCAGCATCAAAAAGAAGGAAGAAAATGGTGGGATCAGCCCCACCATGGCATACGATGAAAAGTATACCATTTCGCCGGAGTGCTCCTTTTTAAAGGGAAGCTCTCCTCCGGTGCGGATTGAACGGTTGAAGAAGTCCGACGACCACCCCATGAGGGTTCGGACCTTCTTCAGATCGCTCTCCGTCTTCAAACGACTCTCACGCAGACCCAACTCCATCGCAGCACAGCTAGGCGAGAGAAGAAAAGCAAAGCACGAGTTGGGAGTTTGAGCGCAAGAACAGATGGAAAGCGTAAAGAACTCCCGACGGTGCGCTTTCCTTCTTAAGTAAGCCCTCACGACGCTTGGATGGAAACTGCAGGGGAATCAAGCATACTACGCAAGAATTCAACCCAGCCGATGACAAGAGGGCCCGGGACCACCCCGACGACCAAGTCGAGGCTCTTACCCAGGCAAACAGTTGTCATCACGAGGCGGGAAACCCAAAGGCGGCGGACTGACAAGGCGCGCGGAACCGATACGGTTTTCGTATCGGGAACCGACGACCTTCAATTGCGAGAGATCCGCACGTCAAAGATCTTATCTGCCGCCTGAGGTGCGCCACGCGTCGGGACTCAACCATAAAGCCCCGCCAAAGGCACCTCCGAAGACTCTTGAAGACCCAGTTCAAGAGTCACAGGTATGGACCCACCTCCGGCGGAACGACTTCATCCCGTTGGCCTTCCCCGGAGGTAGGTCCAGGGGGCCACTGTCGGTACCCTAAAAACCATACACCCCCTGAGGTTACAAAGATCTCAAGGGAAGGACATCAACTCAAATTGAAGACCCTCGGGGGCCCACTCGCCAGACGTGACCGGACCCGCTTCTCCAACATGGTTAACCTCTAGGTTGCCACGTGTACTGTCAGCCCAGAGCTATTACCCGCAAGGGTGAAGCTCCGGGCCAAGTACTGAAACGGCACCTCCGGAGGTAGCCCCCGACCGAGAGAAGCTCCGGACATGACACGTGCCAGGTCACCCCGGAGCTTCCCGCTTCTCCCAAGCAAGCTCCGGAGCTGCCACGTGTCCACACGACGGAGCTAGATGCTTAAAGCCCCCGGGAGACGTTGTAACGACTCCGGATCTCCAAAGGACAGCCGCAGACTTCAAGATCCGATTAATTACCATTAATTCCACGTTAATGATAATTAATCGGACAGCCTTAACACCTGTAACGGCACTGTCGGAGCCGTTACAGGGTTATTAACAACAATTAATCTCGTGTATCAATACTAATAACCGCCAGGGCCACATGTCGGGCCAGGCTGACTTGTAACGGTTGGTCCTTGTACTATAAAAGGACAAACCGACGATACACAGAGGGGGGCGAACACTCTGAAGCTCACAAGTTAATACAACAGACACACACCCGTGGAGTAGGGTATTACGCTCAGGCGACCCGAACCACGTAAACCACCGTGTCACTCGTGTCCAAATCGCATTTCACTTTCTTAGATCTCCGCGCGCCCAGACCGAACCACAAACTCCTTCAAACACTTTTCATAGTGTTAGGGGATCTGCCGACTCCAACAGTCGACAGTTTCAAACCAAGATTTCTTAAGAGCTAATATAGGAAAAACACCACATGAGCTTTGGTTTGGACATACACCTGGTGTGACACATTTTGTAGTGTTTGGTTGTAAGTGCTTCGTCAAGAAACATTGTAATCTTATAAAAATTGAAGCTAGATCTGTTATGGCGTGTTACTTAGTTATCCATCTCATACTAGAGGTTACCATGTGCTTTTGCTTGAAAATAACTAAATTGTGGAGACATGTGAGGCATCTTTTAATGAAGCTTGCCCAGGTACTAGCCCTAACATTGCAGGTCGAGAAGCATATCTGTAGGCGGGGAGTATTTTCATTGAAGATGAGGAAGAAGTGGTGTTGCAACCCAAAAATTCAGAAGCTAATGATGTCATTCCAGCTCCTTATATTGCTCCACATGTATTTCTAATGTTTAATATTGATGTTCCTGATTATGCTCAAGACACAAGCTCATCGATTTGTGATGAACATGAAGAATAAGGAGCTTGTGAAATGTCTACTCCCCTCTACACCCGCAAAAGTCACCCTCCACAACTGATAAATGGAAGCTTTCATGAAAGAGTCACACAGTCCAGGTTTTGTGATCCAATCTCTCATGCCCATTCTGCTTTTGTTGCTTCTTTTGAGACCAAAGATGTATCACACGCACTCACTAATGATTCTTGGATCATTACCATGCAAGAAGAGTTAGAAAATTTTGAAAGAAATGAAGTTTGGAAACCTATACCTTCACCTCATTGTCACACTTTGATAAGAACTAATTGGTGTTTAAAAACAAACAAAGTGAGGATGGGGTTGTGGTTAGAAACAAAGCTAGGTTTGTTTGCTCGAAATTTCACATAACTGGAGGGTCTAGATTTCGATAAAACTTTTGCTCTTGTTGCCAGATTAGAAGCCGTAAGAATTTTATTAGCATTTGTTGCATCCAAAGTTTTCAAATTATATCAAATAGATGTTTAAAGTGCTTTTCTTAGTGGATACATCGATGAGGAGGTTTATGTCAACCAACCTCCAAGATTTGAAAACTCATATTTTTTCTAATTATGTTTACAAACCGTCCAAGGGGTTTACCATGGGTAAAGTATATAGAACACTTTTTGTACTTAAGCATGACAATAACTCACTATATGTTCTAGTGTTTGTGGAAGATATATTTTTGGTTGTGCATCTCATGAACTTGTATCCAAATTTTTAGCTATGATGAGTTTAGAATTTGATATGAGTATCATCAGAGAACTCACATACTTTTTGAGACTACAAATCAAGGAAACCAAGGAGGAAACCTTTGCGCATAAAACGAAGTATACCAAAAACCTCCTTAGGCATTTCAACATGGAAAACAACAAGCCTAGTCAAACACCAATGACAACAGTAGCAACTTTACCGGACATACAATTCAGCTATCTCTTTGTGCATGATTCCATGCTTCCCCACATCGTCAAGCCGTCAGAAGGATACTAAGGTACTTACATTGAACTCAAAAATTTGGCATTTTTATTTCTTAATCCTCAGCCGTCACTTTGAAGATGAAAGTTACATCTATACGTGAATCCACTATCTTAAGTACACTTACTTTAGACATGTTGTATTCTAAGTTAAAAACTCATGAACTTAACACAATCTCACGTATAAACCTCAACAAAATCTCTTACATTTGTTTCACAACATGACATGCCTAGCTCTAGTCAATCTTCATGATGTGGTACACTTGCTTTGTTGTCCTCTCTAACCCTTGAACAGATTAAGGAGTTTTTAGAGGAGGAGCTAGAACTTCTCTCTTATTCGTCGCAAAATTTGAGAACTAGGAAGGGAGGAAGTTGTGGCTCTCAAAGATGCTATGAGTTAGGACATTTTCATACAAATTTCCATAACCTGTCAGGTTCTACTCCCTGTGATGAAAACAAACAAGGTTCAAGTTCTTCTCTGCCAACAACAAGAAAAAAGGAGGGTTTATAAATTGCAAAGGTAGGCACCATCTCCTCTCCACACTCCAAGCAGTCAACTTGAGCTATGTGGATAGAGGGAGTGAAGAATATGAAGAAACTTTAGCAAATACATGCCTCATAGCGAGCAACACAAGCTCAAGATAGGAGGAAGTTGAACAGAACAACCACAATGACAAGGCCACATACTTAAGAAATGAGAACATTTGGCTTGTGGATTCAGGATGCTCACACCACATGACTAGTAACAACGAATGTTTCCTCCCTCTCTTATGTGTCACGTGTAGAAGATGTCACCTTTGCTGATAATTCGTCCACTCTTATGATTGCTAATGGCTTGGTTAGGGTTAATTATCAGAAAAGTTTTAAGAATGTGGAACTTGTTAAGAATTTGAAACATAACTTACTTTCTGTTTCACAATTGCTAAATGAAAATCTAGAAGGTAGCTTCACTAAAAATTGTAGCAAAGTTGTAGATACAAAAGGATAGCTTATGTTTGACATGTCTCGATTTGGGTAGAGTTTTTAAAATTGGTTTTGATGTGTCATCCTCTAACCGTAGGTGTCTAGTTGCTATTGATTCAAAGGACTTATATTTTTGGCATCGTGGACTTGGTCACGTAGGCTTTGATCACCTCACACGTGTTAGCGGTCTTGATCACATGCGTGGGTTGCCTAAGCTTAAACGAGACAACAATGTTGTGTGCTCTCTTGTAGACATGCTAAAATGATTGCATGTACACATGCTCCACTCATAATGACCATGGCAGCAGAACTGGGATAGCTTTTACACCTTGACACGGTTCGTCCTTCACGAGTTCAATCATTTGGAGGAAAATGGTATGTGTTTCTGATTGTTGATGAATATTCTATATACTCTTGGGTTTTCTTTATGACATCTAGGAATGAAGCTTTTAGTCACTTTAGAAGTCTATTTCTTAGATTATCACTTAACCACCCAACATTTTAAAAGGCAATAAGAAGTGACTATGGAACCGAATTTAAAATCAAACATTTGCAACAACTTGTTATGTTTCAAACCAAGTTTTCTTAATAGCTAATATAGGAAAAACACCACATGAGCTTTGGTTTGGACATACACCTGGTGTGACACATTTTGTAGTGTTTGGTTGTAAGTGCTTCGTCAAGAAACATTGTAATCTTATAAAAATTGAAGCTAGATCTGTTATGGCGTGTTACTTAGTTATCCATCTCATACTAGAGGTTACCATGTGCTTTTGCTTGAAAATAACTAAATTGTGGAGACATGTGAGGCATCTTTTCATGAAGCTTGCCCAGGTACTAGCCCTAACATTGCAGGTCGAGAAGCATATCTGTAGGCGGAGAGTATTTTCATTGAAGATGAGGAAGAAGTGGTGTTGCAACCCAAAAATTCAGAAGCTAATGATGTCATTCCAGCTCCTTATATTGCTCCACATGTAGTTCTAATGTTCAATATTGATGTTCCTGATTATGCTTAAGACACAAGCTCATCGATTTGTGATGAACATGAAGAATAAGGAGCTTGTGAAATGTCTACTCCCCTCTACACCCGCAAAAGTCACCCTCCACAACTGATAAATGGAAGCTTTCATGAAAGAGTCACACAGTCCAGGTTTTGTGATCCAATCTCTCATGCCCATTCTGCTTTTGTTGCTTCTTTTGAGACCAAAGATGTATCACACGCACTCACTAATGATTCTTGGATCATTACCATGCAAGAAGAGTTAGAAAATTTTGAAAGAAATGAAGTTTGGAAACCTATACCTTCACCTCATTGTCACACTTTGATAAGAACTAATTGGTGTTTAAAAACAAACAAAGTGAGGATGGGGTTGTGGTTAGGAACAAAGCTAGGTTTGTTTGCTCGAAATTTCACATAACTGGAGGGTCTAGATTTCGATAAAACTTTTGCTCTTGTTGCCAGATTAGAAGCCGTAAGAATTTTATTAGCATTTGTTGCATCCAAAGTTTTCAAATTATATCAAATAGATGTTTAAAGTGCTTTTCTTAGTGGATACATTGATGAGGAGGCTTATGTCAACCAACCTCCAAGATTTGAAAACTCATATTTTTTCGAATTATGTTTACAAAACGTCCAAGGGGTTTACCATGGGTAAAGTATATAGAACACTTTTTGTACTTAAGCATGACAATAACTCACTATATGTTCTAGTGTTTGTGGAAGATATATTTTTGGTTGTGCATCTCATGAACTTGTATCCAAATTTTCGGCTATGATGAGTTTAGAATTTGATATGAGTATCATCAGAGAACTCACATACTTTTTGAGACTATAAATCAAGCAAACCAAGGAGGAAACCTTTGCGCATCAAACGAAGTATACTAAAAACCTCCTTAGGCATTTCAACATGGAAAACATCAAGCCTATTCAAACACCAATGACAACAGTAGCAACATTACCGGACATACAATTCAGCTATCTCTTTGTGCATGATTCCATGTTTCCCCACATCGTCAAGCCGTCAGAAGGATACTAAGGTACTTACATTGAACTCAAAAATTTGACATTTTTATTTCTTAATCCTCAGTCGTCACTTTGAGAGCTTTTTCGGATGTCGATTTTGGTGGTTTTAGGATTGATAGGAAAAGTACTTCGGGTGCTTGTTATTTTCTTGGTAACTCACTTGTTGCTTGGTCATCGAGAAAACAAGGTTAAGTTGCACGATCCACGGTCGAATCTGAATATTTAGCTGCTACTAGCACTTGTTCTCAAATTTTATGGATTGTACAAAAAATGAAGGACTATAGGATCGTTTTTTATCTAGATAGTGTTTCATTGTTTTGTGACAACACTAGTGCCGTTTGCATTTGTAAAAACCCCTGCAAGACTCTAGAACTAAGCACAATAATATTAGGTATCACTTTCTTCAAAACGATGTTGAGAAAGGAAAGATTGTTCTTCACCATGTACACATCGAACATCAATTGGCTGATATTTTTGCTAAACCTTTGGATCTCACTCTTTTTTTTTTCATTCGTAGTGAAATAAGGGTTATGCACCCTCATGGCTTAAATTAAGGGGTAGTTTTGAAACTTGGTAAGTCTATGTGTGAATTTGGACATAAAATAATATAAGTATAAGTGTTTCATACATATATGACTTTGTGATTTCTTTTACATGCTAAAAGTTTCTGACTACATTGCTCATGTTTATACATTTTGTATTTTTTACAATTACTAGTAATTAGAGTAATTACTTACATTAAATCTAATCATGATCGAACTTTCTTGCTGTTTAGAACTTGTTACATGCTTAGAAGTGCTTTCAATCATAAAAATAATAAAACAAGAACCCAAAAAATTGAGTTTTTATGATCAAATGAAAAAATCTAGAAAGGTCAAGAGAATATGTATGCATCACAGTTCTTCTTTTGAGACTGCTTATTATTGTACTTATATATGAACATGGAAGAAGTTGTGTCTCACCAAAAACCATGTACTTAAGATTCTAATTGTCAAATGACATAGGCTTGACTTGATTGATTAGAATAGGACTGATTATGCATATAATCTCCTTCAAAATTATATAATTTTCATTTTTGTCTTGAAAGATAAAAAAAATATAGCAACAAGTGTCATGCTTCCCAGTTTTTAAATAGTTGAGTTAGTGTAACGCTCCAGGTGTGAACGCTCCTAGACGCTACTAAAAACATCTAAAATTTTCTAGTACATAAGAAAATATTAAAAATTTCAGCAGAGTCTCCCCTGAAAACTCTATCATTCGCAGACAGCAAAACACAATAACAGACATAATATTATACAGGAACACTATTAAACTCACATTCATTCCCACGAGTGAATTAAAAACTCAAATAACCACACCGCAGTCTCAACCACACGAAAAGTATGTATTTAACTTAGAATATTAATAAACTAAGCTTATTAAATGATTTGTGTGCTCAAGTGCAGATGCTACCCTGTTCCCAATGCATGCTTGATCAACGGGTACCTAAAAACCAAATAATTACAGGGGTGAGTAAAAACACTCAGCAAGTACATTTAGAGCTTGAGGAACATTAGAATCAACCGGGATGAAACATATCGATACTTGAACTTGAAATCAAGAACAATTAAATAGTAGTTTCCATCTGAAACGGACGACACTTGAATTCTCCTTAGCATTTACCGGTAAAGTCGAGCAAGTGGGGTCAGCACTTACTCACAGGAACTTGAATATAAAAACATCTCCGGACTTAATCGGTACTTGAATAATAATTAACGAATAACTTGAATCTTGAAGTTCGAATAAACAGAACAATGTAGCAAATAAATCTTGAAAACTCAATTAACGAATCAACAACACAAGGAAGCTTAGTCACAAGCAATTCACAACATTAGAACAAACTCGTCATGCATTTTCCTTAACCGCGATAAGAATTTGAAGATGCTCTTTCGATACCGGAACTCTCAACACCTGTTAAATTTATATGACACTTAAAAATGCTCCTTTGACGCAGAAAAGACTACAAAAACTGGTTACCCTTTGTTATACCCGTAATTTTAATCTAGTTAACGAATTACTATAAACACGCATTACCAACATAAAAATTCCCATGCCTTTGCTTATAGAATGATTTGTTAATTAGATATGGCAGTCACAATGGACAATTAAAATTGTGTCAGAGCTGTAACAAGCAACCCAACGTGCAACTAATTAAAAAAATATAGCAGTGTATTTCCTAGCTATTAGCAGCAGGTGCTATGAAACTAGAATCAAACATGCTAGCAGCATCAGGGACAAGGAAGTGATCCACTTCTTTTCTCTATTTTAAACAAAAGCAGCAGCATCCGTACAACAAAGTTGGCTCTGTACAATAGCAGCAGCGGGATGCACTTACCAGCCAAAATCAATAGGGAGATCAAGCTGTGATAGCAGGTAGAAGATTAAGCGGTGGCAAAGAAATCCATCGACAGCAGCAAGCTTCCAGGCTGCCGCAGTCAAAACCGACGGCAGCAGAACACGAAGTCTAGCTCCTAGACTTACGGCAGCAGAATCAAGGATGAACAGCTCGATTCTTCTCTGACCATGTGAGGATCCAAATCAATAGAGAGGCGGCGACGCTTAAGCAAAAGAAAAGAGCAGATGCGGCGCTGGTGGAGTAGGGCAGGGAAAATAATTCTGGTTTATATATATATAGTTGACCTAGGGTACTATCCGACGGTTGAAATTAAATCGGCTCATAACCGATACATCTGGTCTCCGAATCAAGAGTATGAGTAGTCAAACAGAATCGTCTCGATGAGCTCTACACATCTACGGTCTCGGATCGTCCATCGGACCGAAGATTCAATAAGTCAAAATTTGGTCAACCGTATGTGTTTCTCACCGCAAAATTATAATTTTTTTCCTAAAATATTCAGGGTATTACAGTTAGGGAGATCATGGTCTGCTTAAATTGAAGTTATATTTGATCTCTAGTCTGGCTTACACTAATTTATGTTCTTCATTGATGTAATAGTATAAGGTATTTGATAATATGACTTGGATGAGCTTTGTTCTATATGTATATTCCAGATTATGCTCATAACAGAACCAAATTTCTCTTTTATACCTTGCTGAATACATTGTCAAAGGGGGAGAAATGTGGTCATACATTGCACATTCACAAGTGCTTTACATGTTCTTCTCTGGGGGAGTTCATCCTTAAGGCAAGATTTTTTTAATTAAGGGGGAGGTTTCTTTCTCATTTGATATTCAAAGGGGGGGATATTCTTTTGTCAAAACTTTTCATGAACTTTAAATGTGCCAATGTTCGATTCTCAGTGGTGTTGCCAATGCATTCATGAAGGAGAGATTGTGAGACCTATGATTGTTGAATATATTAGCATATATGTTAAAAGTAAGGTTTTACATGTAAAGTTGTGGACCTACCCACAAAGAACAGTTCGGAGCGTCCGAACTAGTCGATTTCCATTGCATGAGTGCAGTTCGGGCTGTACAAACTGAACACAATGAGAACTGCACGTGAGATGGCAAATCATATTGTTGAAATTGAACAGTTTGAACAGCGGCGCGATAGATTGGACTGTCCGACCTGATCATTTTGGGGTGATGTGCTATAGTAATGGGATAGTGTTCTAATCATGTAATTCACTATTGAGAGTGTTGTCTTAGTATTTTTATACTGAGTTTTGATGTGCTTTGGGGGTTATGGCAGATAATAATTTGCTCACATAAGGTGTTATGTTTATCGAACGCACGAGCGTCAAGTTGATGACTTGAGCTCGCAAGAATTGGTTGTTTTTTCATATGCAGGCTTGCTTGAGATCAATACATAACTGATGATGGTGACCCTTGAACTAATCTTAGTGAGAAGATGAGGTTCAACAACCAAGTTCAGGAGGAATTGTGATTCAAGCGATCCAGAAAGATATTTGGACACAAGGTGCATGGAAATGGAAACACAAGACATGGTGAAGATATTTGTACAAGAGGACATGGCTAGAAAGGTCCAACTGGTTGTGTGCTCAGGATGAAGCTGAGGCGGTTATGGTATGTTGATGGAAATATTTGAGTTGGCCATGGCTTCATTTCGTGTGAGGCAAGAAATATAGTTGTTTTAGAAATGCGTGAGACATTCCTAAGGTATTTGGATGTCTTAAGATTACTTCTATCTACCTAGAATAGTCTTAAGCATTTATGAAAATTTAAGCTGAATTGAAGTAGGAGTAGGAGTCCTAGTTTGATTGGAGTTGTCTGAGGGCTGGTTATATAAGCAAGGTGGTCCGGGATTCATTGTAAGGAAGAAAAGAAGCTGCCTCTCATGTTCTTTGATGAATAAAATTAATGGTTTGTGAGAAGCTTTTGAGTCTTGATCATCCAACTTGTTTTCATCAAGCTTTTCTTGCCGAGTTTCTGTGCAGATCGATGTTGTTGTGCTCTTTTGATCATAACTCGTATTTTACCGATCCAATTGCCATGATTTTTTTTTGTGTTGCCTTCAAAACTCAATTGCCCATCGTCTGTGAAGTTTTGACAGTCGTTGGTGTTAGAGTTTGCATGGTACGCAAGTTTCTTTGCGGCATAACCGATCTGTTTATTGATCAGGTATAACAAATTGACCTTAGCTCAGTCTTCTTATCATAATGTGAGTTATACAAAATATTTTTACATGATTCTTGTTGCATTCGCTTATTGACTTGATTCATAAAATATATTCTGGTTTGGTCATGGTTGAACACGTTTAACACAGTCGCACATAGGTTTCTCCATGGGATTGATTTTCTAATAGGGGGTTTTTAGGCGTCCATGTAAAAGTTTAAAATCTACCATTCACTCACCCCTCTAGTAGCGTTTCACATGCTTTTCGATCCTACATAATGACTACAACCTCCTGATTATAATGAGCCACCGAAGGTGACAAGAAATTAAAATGGAGGGTGATCTCACCTCATTTCAATAAGCTATGAGTTACTCTCACTCATACGAGTGATCTAAGAATTATGAGTTTCCGAATGGAGCCAAATAAGTAGTGTTATGGGTCTATAGGAGTAGGTGTGACTTCAAAGGAAATATTGAATGATTTGAGGTAAGAATCATGGCATTAGAGACACATCATGTTAGATGTGCATAAGAAAGACATTTCTCAACGGGGATTTATTTGAGAATATCTACATGACTCAAACCACAACATATCCATGAATAAAATCCATTTATGGATTAAAGTAAGAGTATCCAAGTAACGATATCTCATATTCAACGAAAGTATAAGCATATATGGGTTTGTGAGATAGTAAGCAGGACAATTGTATGTACATTGAGTTTAAGAGAAGAAATTTTACTTTCATTATTTCACGAGGATGACATCCTGTAGTAAGCAATAATGTTGATCAAACATTACAGAGTAAGAATTTTATCCTCATAATTGTAAAATTAGGATCTTGATGGTCTTTCCTGTGTGTTTAGTAATTTAGTTTCACTAAGATATAATAGAGGGGTATTTAGACCATCACACAATGCAGATCTACTAAAGGTTGTAAGAGGTGTAGTATTGAAAGTGCAGGCCCCATGTGGCTTTTGGTGATTTATGACAAACAATTAAAGATCTAATGAAGTGGTTGAGATTGTTGTAGTTTTATTCAACAAAAATGCATTTTGTGCCTCTCAAGGAAAATGGAGAAAAAGGCGTCAAGAGACTCTTAGAATATATGAATTTTACAATACTTGAGTCTTGGAATGTCATACTACTAAGAGGGACATGACTCATGCAAACTTAATAAATTTGGAGAAGCTCAACCCTAGAGATCTTATTTACAAGTTTTTCATTGAGTTGGTCGGACTTATCTAATAGTGTGGCTCGCAATGGAGACCAAAATTCCTTGTCTGGTGATTAGACTTAATATAGGTTGGACATGTCCGATCCTACAACATCTCCCTGCTCAATCTAGGTCGAACATGTCTGAGGTCACCCAAATAGAGACTAAAATTTCCCTAGTGACGATCAGACTTCTCCGGTTGGGTCAGATTTTTCGACTCAGTCACTTTAAATTTTGTTGGCCATCGGACTTATCTAAGCGTGTCAGACATGTCCGACATTGCCAATACATATAAAAATTTCCAATTATCTGGATCTCGGACTTGTCTGGAGTATATCAGACTTGTTCGACCTAATCTTGTCCGAGCCATGGGCTCCAACGTGTCATCTAAGCCAAAACCCTCCTTTGGTCACGAACTTGTACAACACGTATTCGACATGTTTGGAGAGGCTCTTTCGCACTAAGTCAAACCAAAGCACGATTCATACCCCATACGGGACCCAAAGGCTCGGACAAGTCTAAGAACTTTTCAGACATGTTCAAGGTTCAGTTGGTAACTACTGTCAAAATTCGCATCAGGGTATAAAAAGGCGTCTAGACCCCTCTAACCATACACCTGGACCTCAAGAATCACACTTGCACTGTTACAAGCCCTTAAGAGCCCTTTTAACCCTATTCCTCACCTTGTTTGAGCAAAATCTTGGATTTTTGGGAAAAGTGTGTGAGTGGAAGTGATATTTTAGAAGAAGGGGCTTTGGAGTTGAGCTTTGATTCGATTTGCTGAGTTTGCATCGAGTTTTTTTTTTGTGTTTGATAAACTTGGGTTAAAACGCAAGATGGTTAGGTGTTATTTCAATGTTTGGGAAGTGTGTATTACCCTTTGAGAATAGTGGAAGAACCAAGGTTTGACCTTTGTGATCACTTGGTTATGGAAGGGCTAGAGAAAGCCTGGTCCTCTGTGGAATCCATAACGGGGATGTAGGTGCCTTTTTGTTCGTGAACCTCGATGAAAAATTCTCGTGTCTACTTGTCTCTATTTACATTTTACATTGTATTTACTTTCATATACTTCCTTGTGATTAATATTGTCATATCTTGTACTCTACATTTTCTAGGGCTTTGATTTAGTCTTCTTACTCATACACTTGCTTCTAGACTTCTTAGGTTACAATTTAGCCTTATTAGATTGCTTAAATTTCAACCTTTTATTCTCCATTGCATAGTGAATCATACATATCCAACTTATTATCAGCCTTGTCTGAAGTTAATCAGACAAGTCCAACCCAGGCTCATACATATTTGAAGTTCAAGGATTAGAGCATTTAAACTTAAGTTTAAATATTCATATTTGCCAATTCACCCCCTCCAGGTAACTTTCAATTAATATAAACACCTAACTCTCCATCTAGGGTATAACAACTCAAAGAGGACATCGAGGACACAGAAAGAAATGTCGATGACCTTCTGGTGATCATCAAGGTTAACAACAAGCAAATGGGATCCAACAACTCACAATCAAGCAGAAGTAGCATCGAGGAAAGCTCCAAGACTTCTAAGGGATTCACAAGCACAAAGTCCAATGACAAGCGAGACAAGCCCAATAAGACGATGGGAGATACAAGTGAAGAAGATGAGGAGATCACACACCTCAATAAGGTACTCAACTTGAAGAAAGAAGAAAAGGAGAGGAAGAGGAAGATGGAAAGCAGTCCAAGGGACTACTTCTGATATCTTTTTAACTATGATAAAATAAAATCTTACTCTAACTATTTTTCTATTCCAATTGGCAAAGCTCCCTACTTTTATGGCACAAACTACATTAAGCACACACATAACATGAAGATGCACTTAATCTCACTTAATCCAAGTATTTGGCATGTTGTTTGTATAGGTGTAGATATTTATGAGGGTGATGATGATCTCACACGGAACAAGAATAACTACTTCACAGAAATGCACAAGCCTCAAGTGTGCTACTCTCATCCTTGAGTTAGAATAACATCAACAAGGTGGATGGCTTTGAGATATCCAAAGAGATATGGGAGACTCTCAAAGTCGTCCATGATGGGTCTAAGTCCATAAGGGAAGCAAAGATTGAGAAGATTGACGGGGGGGGGGGGGGGGGGGCTTGGAAGATTTTCCATGGAACACATTGAGACTCCTTAAGAGATGTACAACTGGTTCAAGATTCTCATCGACAAGAGTCGGGCATACGGATGCAAGAAATGGACGGACCATGAGGTGGTCAAGAGGATGATAAGAGCGCTCATCGTCCACAATCTCACCCTTTGCATTGTGATACGTAGAGTCCTAACTTCCACATTATGACTCCTGATGAATCATTGGGAAGCGTGTGAATCATGAGATGATGGAGGTAGAATCTTAACATGTCAAGGTACTTGTGAAGAGCTCCTCATCCAAGAATCAAGGCATTCCACTCAAGGCCGCTAAGAAGTGCAAGAGCAAAGAAGTGCAAGACTCAAGTGAGTAAGAAGAAAGTGATAATGAAAGCTCTGTAGGATCGAAGAGCACGTGAAAATATACCAGAGGGGGGGGGTGAATGGTAGGTCAAAACTTTTTTATGCAAAAGCTACAAAAACCCCTCGGTAGAAAATGTATCTGATACGGAACCCGTGTGTGTGACTTTTTTTCAACGTATTCAACCATGACAAAGCTATATAGATTGTAGAGAATAAAGTTAGAAACTAATGCAACATGAGTCGCATGAAAACAATGAGTAGAACTCAAGTTATGATCCAAAGACTGAGCAAATGTCAACCTGTGAAAGTGCATCTAGGCATACCTTGTGGGTTTCGATTGGTTAATGAAAAACAAATGACATCGTAACAAAATTGTTGAGATGAGCACAGGTTTAAAGAGATTAGAAGGAAATCACAAAAAGAAAGGACAATGAGGATCCAAAAGGAAAAGAGCTCAAGACTTGAAAAGAATAGATTTATTTTGTAAGGAGTGTGTTGGAGGAACACACCCCAAGAGCTCAAGTAAAAAATATTGCACTCACTGCACAAATATCAGGGAGAGCGGACTAGTCCGATACCCACCGGACTGGTCCAATTTATCTCCGGACAGAAAACGGACAAGTCCTTCAAGTGCGGGCTTGTCCACAGCTCTTCACATTTGCACCACACCAGACAAGTCCGATATCCACCGGACTAGTCCGAAAACCTCCTGAGTAAAAATCGTACAAGTCCTCCAAGTGTGGACTTGTCCTCAATTCTACACTTTTTCACCACACCGGACATGTCCGATGTCTACGGGACTAGACCAAAAACTTTCTGAGCCAGGACCGGACTAGTCCGGTATCCATCAACACTTAGAGTTTTTCAGACACGCACATTGGACTAGTCCGGTGTCCACCACGGTCAAGTCCGGACCTTGCAAACCCTAATGGTAACTTTTGGAAACCCTTGTATAAAAAGAGGTGCACGACCACACAACAAACACTCTCGACTCCTTGCGCTTCCACACCTCCCAAGATCCCAAAAATACTTCTCTACACTCATTCTAAACCTAAAAGGATCAAATCTTTGAGGATTAGGGATTGGACAAAGGAGAGAACTTGTTCTACACGATCTTGAGCTCTTGGGTTTGATCTCTTGCACACTCTCATTGTTTATTGTACATCTTTTGAGTGTGTTTGGTGGTGTTCGTTCATCGTAATCTTTGGGGATCCCTCAACTTGTGAGAAGGCCCCATTGAACAAAGTTAGTGAGTGAAAATCGACCTCTTTGGCGATTACCCCGAGGGAAGGGTTAGGGAAGACACGGTCCTCTGTGGACTCCTCAACGAGGACGTAGATGCCTGTGTGGAGTTGAACCTCAGGATAAATCTTGTCTCGCGTGTTCTTGCTTTACTTATGTCATATTCTAGGGTTTTCATAGTCTTGTGTAATTCACATTGAAACATTAGATTAAACTTTATAATTGCAATATCTTATTGCATTGTCATAATACACTTAAATCATCAATTGCTTTTTGCTGCATAGACTACTAGAAGTAAAATTAAAGATCTACTTTGATTTTCAAGTCCGCATATACCGGACTAGTCCGCACCATAACGGACTAGTCCGGCCTCCCTGTATTTTATCTCTTTGTTAAGTGTTTCAGGGATCGACAAAAGTTAAAAAAGCCTATTCACCCCCCCCCCTCTAGGCTGCATTCAACCTGTTCTTCCTGGGTAAAAAACAGATTTGCTACGTCACAAAGAAACTCGTGTAGATCAAAATCAAAATATAAACCAATGACCTTGAATTTTTTACAGATGATAGAGCATCAAGTTGTAAAGACAACAAAAAAATCACAACTATTGGATTAGTAAAATGCGAGTTATGATTGAAACACCAAAGCAACGTTAGGTTACACAGAAACTCACCAAGAAAACATGCCAAAAACAAGTCGGATGAACAAGGCACAAAAGCTCCTCCAAAACTATGAATTTTCTCCAATGAAACACCAGAGGAACAACCACAAGTCATGCTCTCCATGAGCCCTGACCTCCTTGATTATATAACCAGCCCTAAGGCCAAACAGTCCAAGCTACTACTCCTACTCCTACTTAGATTCAACCGAGACTTTCCATAACTGCTCAAGACTCATCCATACGCGGATAAAAACAATCTTAAGACTTCCAAAAACATTAGGAACATCACACACATTCCTAAAACAATCAACATCATACCCAACACAAAATCTAACCAATACAAACTCGAAACTTTCCATAAATGAATCATAACCGCCTCGTTTCAGCCTGAGGGCATAATCCAGCCAGTTGGAGCGTTCCGACCATATAATCTCGTACATAACCATTCGACATGCCTTGGAACAACGTTGCCACATCCATGCACTCCTTGAACACATGCAAACACTTTCCAAAATGTCCAAAATACCTTCATATGCATTGTTATTGACCCAAACATGCTGCACGACCTTCTGATCAACTCAACCACAATTCTTCCTGAACTTAGTTATTGAACCTCATCTTCTCCCTAAGACTAGTTCTATGGATCACCATCCATGTATTGACCTCAAGCAACACCTGCACATGAACAAACAACCAATTCTTCCAAGCACAAATCCTCGACTTCACTCACATTAGTCCGAAAACCACAACACCTTATGTGAGCACCTCACATAAGAGTGTTGCAAAACATAGCAATATATTGTCCACCATGATCAGTCAAAATGCATCAAAAAAACTTAGTACAAAAGTACTAAGCAAACTTCTCATAATCAAAAAAGCAAGATTAAAACATTGCAAGTTAAAAACAGAGCAATTGCACGGTTATTTCAGCAAATAGAGAGATCGGACGGTCAAAAAAGATGTGTTGCAGTATACAAGGAAAATTACGAATTGTCTAAAGCATCGACTCACATGCAGATCATGTGCCACTAAGTTAGAACAGTCCAAACTATGTCCCGCGGTTTATTTTAAAAAGTTTGGACATTCCGAACTAGGTGTCTTGGCTATACTCAAAACTTTGCATGTAAACCCTCGTTTTTAGCCTATTTGCCAATGTATTCAGCACCTAGGTCTCACAAACTTTGACATGGATGAAGAAGAGTTGGCTCTTTTTGTTAGAAGATTCAAAAGAGTCATGAAAAAGAAGAGGGTACAACAACAACTATGAGAGAAATGGCAAAGAGAAGATAAAGTCAAGGTCAGAGAGGGCTTGCTACAATTGTGGAAAGTATGGGAATATTAATGTGAATTGCCCATATGAGAAGCAAGATGTGGATGAAGGCAAGGAGAAGAAGAAGACGAAAGAAGTCAAACCACAAGACCAGAAAGGCCTTAAGAAGAAGAAGGTTTTTGTGGCGGATCACATTGGAAAAGAATGGGACTCCAATGATGAGAGCTCCATTGATGACAATGAATAAGTGGCAAACATTGAAATCCATAAGCCAACAATGAAGAAGTCACTCTTACCCAACAAGGGTGATTGGAGAAGATCAAGTCATACTTGCTGTGAGACCTATGTGTTATGAATACATTGGCTTTGACAATAAAAGTTTTGAATGCTGCCAAAACACCTTTTTAACAAGGTCTGACTCTAGGTTCGAGCTCCTGCAAGGACCAACGATAGGTCCAGCTTGTTTTGGGTAGCTCCGGCAAGGTCTGACGTAAGATCCGACTTGCTTTGGCTAGGTCCGACTTCTTTGTCTAGGTTTGACTAGCTTTGGTTAGCTCCAGCGCTAGGTCTGACTAGCTTTGGTAAGCTTCGGCGCTAGGTCCGACTAGCTTTGGTTAGCTCCGGCGCTAGGTCCTGCTAGCTTTGGTAATCTCAGGTTCAAGGTCCTGTTAGCTTTTGGCAAGGTCCGGTGCTTGATCGCAGTGGTTCTGCTTTTACCTTGTAATGTTTCGAACTTGCTTTACATCTATGGAAATTTGTCTTAGTATTCGTTTACTAAGTTTTTGGTGTGTTTTGGTGGTTATGGTTCATATCGTTTTGCTATGGATTGCAACATGTTATGGACTCAGACTGCGGTTGAGTCGTGTTTGATTCAAATATGGAAAGATCTGAGTTGATTATGATAGGATTTTGTGTGGTCCACAAAGTTGAGTTGTTTTAGGAATGTGGGATACGTTCCTAAGGTGTTTGAAAGTCTTAAAATTGCTTCTATCTACGTATAGAATAGTCTTGAGCAGTTATAGAAAGTTTCGGTTGAATCTGAGTAGGATTTGAGTCCTAGTTAGAATTAGGTTGGCCTAAGGGCTGGTTATAAAAGCAAGGGAGGGTAGAGCTCATGGTGCACAACTTTGGGGCTGTTCCTTTTGTGTTTTGACCAATAAAATTCGTAGTCTAGATGAGCTTTTGTGTCTTGTTCGTCCGACTTGTTTCTGTCAAGTCTTTCTCATCGAGTTTCTGAACAGCACTACCTTGCTTAAGTGGTTATATCATAACTCGAGTTTTACAGATCCAATCGACGTGATTATTTTTGGGTTGTATTTACAACTTGATTATTTATCATCTGTGAAAATTTCACGGTCATTAGACTTGTGGTTTTGGATCTACACGAGTTTCATTACAGTGTTGCAGATCTGGTTTTTCTCGGGTAGAACAGATTGACCTTTGTTCGATCTTTCGATCGTAACTTGAGTTTTTCTCAACGGATTTCAGTGATTCTTGTTGTCGTGTCTTCGTGACTTGATCCTCTATAATATCTACCACTTTTGTCATAGTTGAACATGTTTATATTAGTCGCACACATGATTTCTTTAATAGATCAATTTTATGCCGAGGGGTTTTTGTTGCTTCCGCTGAAAAAGTTATAATCTACCATTCACCCCCCTCTGGTAGCTTTTCATGTGCTCTTCGATCCTACACTGATCTAATGGCAATGGAGGGAAAACACAAAAGGTTAAATCTTAACCCTCCTCCAAGTCAATTCCTTTTGATGGTGACTTTGATAGAAATGATGAAAATAAATTTATGTTTGAGGGTATGAGCAGGAAGTATATTGCTAAATTGAAAATTTTAATGGATCATGTGCTAGAGAAAGAGGAACTTCTCAATGAACAAGAATAATTGCTCATCCTTGAAAAGGAGAGAAACCTTGACCTTAAGAAGCTTCTTAAGATTGAAAGGGAGAAGAGCAAGAAGCTTGAACTTGTTAAATGCAAGGAGATTTTCTCAAGTCTCAAGAGTTCAAATGTTGCTCTTCAAGATGAAATTGTGATTTTGTCAAAAACTCACAAAAATCTTGAAGTGCAATTTGACACTCTCAAGTCAATCGCCTCCTCTTCCACAAAAAGCCCACCAATTTCAAACACTAGTTGCTCAACTAAAACTTGCGATTGTGCAAAATTGATTATTAACTTGAGATATGAACTTAAGGTGGACCAAGGAAAATGCTCACAAAAGAGTGAAATCTTTGAACGGGAGAAGATGGAATATGCTCGAAGTGCAAATAAGGTCTCAAGATCTCCTATGATCAAATATAACCTTGGTTATTCTGGGGATGACAAGCAGAATACTAGAGTCATCAAGAATAACAAGGAGTGTCTTGCTTTAGTCAAGGAGGACTCCTAAAAAACATAAATTCATGATAACCCAATGCTTGAAAATTGAAATCCTAAAAGTGCCTCTACGATGTGTTTTCATGATTTTTTATGCCTTCTATGCGCTTATGAGAACTAAATTTCGTAAAGTTTATGCTAAATGTGTTGTGTCACTCTACAAGAAACTGAAATATTGTGTGTGGGTGTGCAAATCTCTCGTGACTAACCTTAAAGGACCCAAACAAGTTTAGGTACCTAAAACCGAAGCATAATTTTTTTGCAGACATACTTCATCGGTGATTCAACATAGATGTTTGATATTGGGTGCACCAATCACATGACCAAAGAGAAGAATATGTTCATTGTACATGAAGAAAATGATGATCCAAGTGAAAGCATATTTTTTGTGACAATAAACAAGGAAGGGTACTTGGGATCGGTAAAATTTCCATTTCCTCACAACACTCAATTCCTCATTTTTTTCATGTTGAATCTCTTCACTATAACTTGTCCATCTCTCAACTTTGTGAGAAGAAATATAATTGCTATTTCACTAATGAGAGTGTGACCGTTCTTACAAAAAGTGATAACTCAGTTGCTTTTATGTGTGTGTTGAAGGGAAATATTTATCTAGTTGGCTTCAATTTGGATAAGTCTCAACTGGACACATGCTTAATTGCAAAGACCAACATGGAATGGTTGTGGCATAGGAGACTAGCACATGTTGGTATGAGGAATTTGCAGAAGCTTCTAAAAGGGGATCACATCCTATGACTAACCAATATTGTACTTGAGAATGATAAACCTTGTAGTGCATTCCAAGACGAAAAGAAAATTGGAGCTCCTTACCCAGCAAAGAATGTTATGACTACAACAAGGTTGTTGGAGATGCTGCGCATGGATCGCTTTATTCCTATTGCCTAAATAAGCATTGGCAGCGACAAATATGGCTTAGTTATTATTGATGATTTTTCTCATGTCACTTGGGTGTTCTTTTTGCATGACAAGAGTGAAACCCAAGAAGTACTCGAGATTCTTGATGAGAGATCAAAATCAGTTCTCCTTGAAAGTTAAGAAAACAAAAAGCGGCAACGATATTGAGTTTAAGAATACTCAAGAAGAGGAGTATTTAAATGAAGAGGGCATCAAGCATGAGTTTTCAGCATCCTACTCCCCAAAAAAGGGGGTTGCTGAAAGGAAGAATTGCACACTCATTGAGATGGCAAGAACCATGCTTAATGAGTACAAGACTTCAGATCGATTTTGGGTGGGAGCAGTCAACACCGCTTGGCACGCCACAAAATGTCTCTACCTTCATTGACTCTTAAAGAAAACTTCATATGAGCTCCTAACCAATAACAAGCCAACCATTTCATATTTTAGAGTCTTTAGTAGCAAATGCTACATTCCTAATAAGAAGCCTAGAACATTGAAATTTCCATCTAAGTCAGATGGAGGTTTCTTGCTTGGTTATGACTCAAACACCAACGCCTATCGTGTTTCCAACAAATCCTCCGCTTGTGTTAAAGTTGCACGTGACATAGTGTTCGATGAGACTAGTGTATCCTAAGTGGAGCAAGTTGATCAATGTGTGCTAGATGAAGAGGAGGCTCTTTGTGTGGAACTAAGGAGGATGGCACTTTGTGATATTCGACCACAATAGAAGATTTAGGGCACAAGTGATCCATCCCCACCTCAAGCGGTGTCTGGAGCTTAAGCTCAAGGTCAAAGTAAAGAAGACCAAGCACACACACACACACACACACACACCAAGATCAAGTCCATCAAAATCGAAATCCTCAAGTATAAGATGATCAAGATCAAGAGGATCAAGGTCCAGCTGTTCAAGAGAAGGAAGATGACAATGATCAAGGGGGAGCAAATGATGAAGAGGAAGTTGATTCAAGACCATAAGTGCCTCACCCAAGAGTACATCAAAGTGTTCAATGGGACCACCCTGTTGACAATATCTTTGGAGACTATGCAAGGGGGTAACTAGGTGATCACATGTTCAAATTTTTTTTGTGAGCATTACTCCTTTGTTTCCTCTTTGGAACCATATAAGGTTGAAGAAGTACACACAATATATACTCAATAAATTTGACATTGACAAGGTCAAAATCATTAAGACACCCATGGGGACAAATGGGCACCTCGACCTCAACGAAAATGAACCTATAGTGGATAAAAAGGTATATTGTTCTACGATTACCTCATTACTTTACCTTTGTATATGTAGGCCCGCTAATATACTTAGTGTGTGTATGTGTGCAAGATTTCAAGCCACACCCAAAGAATGACATTTAAAGATTGTTAAAAGAATATTGTGATATTTAGTTCATACAACAAACCTTGGTCTATGGTATCCAAAAGGTCGAAGTTTAATCTCATTGGATATTCCAACGTCGATTATGCCGGGTGTAATGTATATAGAAAAAGCACCTCTAGGACTTGCGAATTCTTGAGGAGTTCCCAGTGGCATGGTCATCTAAGAAACAAAATTTCATTGCCCGTTCCATAGCTGAAGCGGAGTATGGTTGCATCTAGAAGTTATTGTGCACAACTTCTTTGGATGTGACAAACTCTAAGGGATTATGGTTATAATGTGGACCATATTCCACTCCAATGCGATAATCAGAGGGCCACTAAGATTGCCCATAACCCCCATTGAACATTTTAGGATCAAACAAATAGACATTTGACATCACTTCTTGATAGACCATTCCATCAAGGGGGATATAATCATTTCTCATGTTAGAACAAAAAACAACTAGCCGATATATTTACCAAGCCACTAGATGAAATACAGTTTTGTGAACTTAGGAATAAGCTCAATATTGTTAATTCTTGGAATGTGGCTTGAAGTGTTGCACATATGCTATATAAAGCATTAAAATAAATTGTTTTGAAAAATATGATTATTTTGCTTTCAAAAATGTTTTTGAGCTCCTAAAGCCTTTGGAGCACATATGGTCATATTTTTGCTTGTTGAGTGTTGTCTGACCATATGAGGTAAAATATTTGTGAAAACATGTCCACAAAATTGACGGAGTCCTGCAATCGGGGTGTCACAGGATACAATTCATGCTCGCCGATCCCAGGACAGCAGGATCAGGTGAACCGAGGACCCATCAGCGAAGCTGACCCTGACCCAAACAGTTGGGAAGACAAACTTCCAACCTCGACTCGACGGCAACCACCTCTGTCCTGCTGATCCCGATCACGGGAGACAGTATCGTGCAAATTGGGTCTTCACATGGGGAACCGCATCAATGCTACTGCCACCTTGATGTACTCCCTTTTCGGTCCTGCCGTGGACGGAATGCCAGCCTGTGTACCAAGGAGTGATAAGAGGATTGAAGTGATCTAACAGGGAAGGCGCGCAACGGAGAAGCGGAGAGGATAGGATCGAATGTGTAATCCCTGCTTCCCATATGAGGAAAGCGGGAAGTAGCAAGAAGAGAGAGGGTCTGCCTGCACCTATAAAAGGGGCCCAAACCCGTCCTGTGCAAGGACCCAAAAAAACAAAGAAGACAACTACGACAAAAGAGGGGCTTCGTCCCCTCCACAAGAGCGCTAAAACCTCTCCGGATACATGTACTCCCCTCCATGGGTAAGGAGAAGAAGAAACCCCTGGGCTGGACGTATGGCAACTTGCCCAAACTAATACATCCTCTGTTCTAGATGTTAGAATGTCTCGAGGTATAATGCGTCGTGGAAACATCACTAGTCTGTAATCAATACATAGGAAGGGGGACCATCGCGCTTTCTTTTTCCTTCCTGCCTTGACGGCAACTCCAAGCCCAACCTTCGTCCTTGTCACAAAGCTCCACTCTGAGAGATGACAGGCCAGACGCCGGCATGGGCATCCCAGCTCGATGGCTCCAAAGAGCCCAGCCTCCGTCCGCGTCATGAAGCTCCGTTTTGAGCGCCAATGGGCTACCCAGCTCAATGGCCCCACCAAGCCCAACATTCGGCCCAGTCACCAAACTCAGCTTCGAGCGCGGACGTGTCGGACGCTAGCAAGGGCAACCCAACATCATCCAATGTGTACCAAACCAACTGCTCACGCAATTTTGTAGATGAAGCTTCTAGCGTCGAGCCTTGAACGACCGCTCAACCCTCTCTCCCAAAACCAAATGCACCATCTGTCGGTGCATCCAGGGATACGAGACAACAGTTTCTGTCACAAAGTTATATCCGATTGGCTGCCCTCCCCTCCAAATCTTTGCGAATCCACGCTCACATGATTTAGTAGATCAGGCACCTATCTCTGGCCACCAATCGCAAGCCAGATGGTCCAACTGCCTCCAGCCAAGGGTCGGCGGATTAAGGATAGGCCTCCCCATCATCCTGCTGGCCCAGGCCAACAATTGCTAGCCTGTCTATAGCCAAACGGTGCACCAAGCGAAGGTGCCTGCACCATCTGACTTAGGCCCCCCGTACCACTCATGGATTACCAGCCAGCTGCATAGCATGACACAAAGACTTGGAGGACCACAGCCAAATTGTCGGCATGCCCCTACCTACGGCGTGACAAGCGGGTTGAACTACTTGTCCCATGGCACTCGAGGGCTACCGATCAACAAGGAAACCTAGCATGAAGGACTGAGAAACTGGCACCAAATGACCAAACCACCCCCCCCCCCACGGCATGGCGCTATGAGTGGACTGAACCACCCATCCTGCATCTCTCAAGGGTTACCAACCGACGAAAAGGCTTGATATGCGGGGACTGGGAACCCGAGAAAGCAAGAGCTACGTGACCAGAAAACCCCTCAGGCATGGCTTGACGAGTGGGTCGAACTGCTCGTCCCGCGCCACTTGGCGGATAACGACCAAAACGTCTGTGTACATACTTGTAAACTGGAAACATCTCGATATATCATTTATAAGTCTATGATCATGAAATGATGCAGTCTGTTACAAACCAAAGATCACACCCCCTCCCGGTCGCTCGTTCCATAAACGCACTCCAAAATCAAAAAGATTATGTAATCATTCATCTTTGCCAGCCCCTCCCCCCCCCCCCCGCCCCCCCCCCCCCCGGAGCTCTCGTCAATGCGAGTGCAAAGGCAAGCTAGTTTGACACGACATTGCACGGACAGGATCGTGGAGGAGATGATGGCAGCAAGCATGCAGTCTACATCATCTCATAACCAGCACCACTGCAAAGACTGGCGATTGGGGCCTCCCACCCCCAACCGTTGCTGTCGTGAAGGCGGACGACTACCAAGGACAGCTGTAGCACTCGAGACCTACCTTGCGAACAGAGCTTTCCTATATGACAACAAACACTAGGAACAATCGCGGTAGACCGGCCCTCCAACCCAAGGTAAGACCGCTAAATGTCTTATTAGGGCTCGGCAGATTGCGGGGCGCCTCCACCACACCTACGACCTTGAGCCATCGACTAAGGTAAGGAAGGTTAGAAAACCGACCTAATCTTGGACATGATCAATTCCTAGGTTTGAGGTCGGTCCTTCGAGGTTTAGAGACCGCTCCAGACGAACCAGACTGAGTGATGGATGACTGCAAGACAACCTCTCATGAGGTGCCATCTTGGTAGCGGATACCCTTGACATATCTGATATTCTATAGGATCGAAGAGAATGTGAAAAGCTACCAGAAGAGGGGTGAATGGCAGATTTAAACTTTTTCAGCGGAAGCAACAAAAACCCCCAAGCAGAAAATCAATCTGTTAAGAAATCGTGCGTGCAGCTTATCTAAATGTGTTCAACTATGACAAAAGTAGTATATATTATAGCGAATCAAGTCACGAAGGCACGACAACAATAATCATAAAAAATCGTCGAGAAAAACTCAAGTTATGATTGAAAGATTGAACAAAGGTCAATCTATTCTACCCGAGTAAAAAACCAGATCTGCAACACTGTGAAGAAACTCGTGTAGATCAAAAACCACAAATACAATGACCACGAAATTTTCACAGATGAAAGATAAACATGTTGTGAAGACAACCCAAAAAAATCACGTCAATTGGATCTATAAAACTTGAGTTATGATAAAACACCGAAGCAACGTAGTGCTGCGCAGAAACTCGATGAGAAAAACTTGTCTGAAACAAGTCGGACGAACAAGGCACAAAAGCTCCTCTAAAGTACGAATTTATTGATGAAAATACAAGAGGAACAGTCCAAAGTCATCTTATAATGAGCTCTGGCCTCCCTTGCTTTTATAACCAGCCCTAAGGCCAACCCAATCCAAACTTGGACTCTAATCCTACTCAGTTTCAACCGAAACTATCCATAACTGCTCAAGATTCTTCTATACGCAAATAGAAGCAATCTTAAGACTTCCAAACACTTTAGGAACGTATCAAACATTCCTAAAAAGACTCAACTTCGTGAACCACACGAAATCTAACGAGGACCAACTTAAATCTTTCCATATTTGAGCAATAACTGACTCAGCCGCAGCCATGTCTTGACCTAAAGCAACACCTGCACATGAACAAACAAACAATTCTTCTGAGCACAACTTCTCGACTTGACTCTCGTTAGTTCAAAAACCACAACACCTTACGTGAACACTTCACATAAGCATGTTGCAAACATAGCAAGATAATGTCCACCATAATCAGCCAAAACACATCAAAAACTTAGTAATACTAAGAAAATCATCCCACAAGTGTAAAGTAAGTTTGAAACATTGCAAATGAAAAACATAGCAGCAACACGATTATTTCGGCACGTAGAAAGACCAGACAGTCCAAAACAGAATCTATGCATTGTACAATAAAAGTCCGGATTGTGCAAAGTGTGTTTCTCAAGTATATTCAAAACTTTGCATGTAAATCTTCACGTTTAACATAATTGTCAATGTATTCGACACATTGATCTAACAATCTCCCCCTTGATGAATGCATTGGCAACACTACTTAAAATCCGAACATTGGCTTGTTGACATGAAAAGTTTTGAAAACAATTTTCTCCCCCTTTTGAAAATCAAATAACTAAGAAATTTCATAAACATATATTTCTCCCCCTAACATATCCCCCCTTTGACAACGTATTCAACAAGGTTCAGAAGAGAAATTTCAATAGTTATAAGCATATTATGACATATACATATAAAACAAAGCTCATCCAATTCATATTATCAAGTAACTTACACTATCGCATCAATGAGATACATAAAGTAGTGTAAGCCATGTACAGATCAAGTGAATTTTCAATTTAAGCAAGTCATGATCTCACAAATTTTACTATTTCAAGACTTGAAAGCATGACACTTGTTGCTGCATTTTTCATTATCATTTAAAGCACAAACTTTGATCATATGACATTTGCAAGAGATTATATGCCGCTTCAGCCTTATTTTAACCAACCAAGCCAAGTCTATGTCATTTGACAATCAGAAGCTTAAGGACATAGTTTTATTCATATACAACTTCTTCCAAGTTCATATCTAAGTGCAACGATAAGCCATCTCAAAACAAGAAGTGCGATGCATGCATATTCTCTTCATCTTTTCTCATTTTTTATTTGATCATAAAAGCTCAACATGTGAATAGTTGATTGAGCAATTTTTCATTATTAAAAGCACTTGCGAGCATGCAACAAGTTCAAAACAACAAGTAAGTTGGATCATGACCAGATTTAGTTTAAGTAATTATTCCAATTACTAGTCATGGCAAAAACTACAAAAATGTATAACACGAGTAATGTAGTAAGAAATTTCAGCATGTAAAAGGAATCACAAAGTCATATATGTATGAAATACTTATGCTCATATTATTTTAAATTCATATTCACACATAGACTTCCTGAGTTTCAAAAAACTCCCCCTCTATTTAAGACATGACGGTGCATAACCCCTATTTCACTACGAATGAAAAAAAAAAAGCGAGTGAAATCCAAAGGTTTTGTAAAAATGTCAGCCAATTGTTGTTCGGTATCTACAAAGCAAGCACAATGTTTCCTTTTTCAACATTATTACGGAGAAAGTGATACTAATGTGAATGTGCTTTGTTGTCAAATGTTGCACAGGATTTTTAGCAATGCAAATGGCACTAGTGTTATCACAAAATAGTGGAATGCTATCTAGATCAACCCATAGTCCTTAAGTGTTTGAGCAATCCAAAGAATTTGTGAGCAAGCGCTAGCATCAGCTACATATTCAGATTCGGCCGTAGATTGTGCAACTGAATTTTGTTTTCTAGGGGACCAAGCAACAAGTGATTTACCAAGAAAATGACAAGCACTTGAAGCACTTTTCCTATCAATCCTACAACCCCCAAAATCAGCATCTTAAAAAGCATTCAAAGTAACGTTGAGGAAGAAAGAATAAAAATGCCAAATTCTTGATTTCCATTTAAGTACCTGAGAATCCTTTTGACGGCTTGACGATGTGAAGCATGTGGGGAAGCTTGAAATCGTGCACAAAGACATATGCTGAATTGTATGTCTGGTCTTGATGCCGTGAGGTACAAAAGTAACATGATCATGCTTCTATGTTCTTTTTGATCCACGAGTTCACCATCTTCATCAAGTTCAATTGTCGTTGTTGTACCCATTGGTGTCCAAAGAGGCTTGTTTTTATCCATGTTGAAGCACTTAATGTCTTTTGTATACTTCATTTGATGCACAAACGTACCCTCTGGTTTGCTTTATTTGCAGCCCTAAAAAGTACATGAGTTCTCCCATCATACTCATCTCAAATTCTGAACTCATCATATTTGTACCGTGTGACTCATTCATGCAAGTTTCCAATGATTTGATGTGGAGGGTGACTTTTGAGGATGCGGAGGAGAGTAGACACTTCACAAGCTCCTTCTTCTTCATGTTCATCACGTATTGAAAAACTTGTGGCTTGAGGACTATTTGTACCAGCAGCAGTAGTTGTTGGTGCTGGTAGTGGTGCAAAATCAGCATTGTGGTCAACGTCATTCGCTTCTGAATTTTTGGGCAGCAGCACTACTTCTTTGTCTTCTTCAATGAAAATACTCTCCCCCTACGGATATGGATCTGAACCTGCAATATTAGAGCTAGTACATGGGCTAGTTTCATCAAAATAAACCTCACAAGTCTCCACAATTTTGTTAGTATCAAGGAAAAGCACATGGTCGCCTCTACTATGAGATGGATAACCAAGAAACATGCTATCAATGGATCTATGTTCAAATTTATCAAGACTACCATGTTTATTAACAAAGCATCTACAACCAAAGACCCGAAAGTGTGTGACACTAGGCCTATGTCCAAACCAAAGTTTATGTGGTGTTTTTCCTAGCTTAGCACGCAATAAAACACGATCTGAGACATAACAAGCGGTTTCCATTGCATCAACCCAACATTTCCTAGGAGTTTGATATCCATCAAGAATAGTCCTAGCCATCTCAACTAAGGTTTTGTTCTTTCTCTCTACGACACCATTTTATTGAGGTACATAGCGTGAAGAAAATTGATGATCTATTACATTTTCAGCACAAAATTGATCAAATGATTGATTTTTAAATTCGGTTCCGTTATTACTTCTAATTGCTTTGAAAGATCCTGGGTGATCAATTGATAATCTAAGAAATAAAGTTCTAAAGTGACTAAAAGCTTCATTCTTAGATGCCATAAAGTAAACCCAAGAGTATCTAGAATAATAATCAATAATCACAAGAACATACCATTTACCTCCAAAAGATTGAACACGTGAAGGACCTATGGTGTCAAGGTGCAAAAGTTATCCCAGTTCAGTTGTCATGGTTATTGTGAGAGGAGCGTGTGAACCTGCAACCATCTTAGCATGTCTACAAGAAGAGCACACAACTTTTTTGTCCCCTTTAAGCTTTGGCAGCCCACGTATGCGATCAAGAGCACTAACACGCGTGAGATGATCAAAGCCGACGTGACCAAGTCTATGATGCCAAAAATATAAGTCTTTTGAATCATTAGCAACTAGACACCTGTGCTTAGAAGATGACATATCAAAATCAGCTTTACAAACTCGTCCGAATTGAGACATGTTAAAAATGAGCTAACTATTTGAATCTACAACCTTGCAGCAGTTTTTAGTGAAAATAATTTCCAAATTTTCATCTAGCAATAGTTAAACAGAAAGCAAGTTGTATTTCAATTTTTTAATAAGTGTCACATACTTCAAAGTGTAGTGATTATTTACTCTAACCAATCTCGTAGCTATTATATGAGTTGAAGAATTATCACCAAAGGTAACATTCTCTACACGTGACACAAAAGAGGGGGGGGGGGGGGGGGGGTGGGGGGGGGAGAACCATTCTTTGTTACCGGTCATGTGGCGTGAGCAACCTGAATCCACAATCCAATTGTTCTCATTCCTCAAGCATGTAATCTACATAGGAGTAAAATACGTCGATGACTCAATCCTGGGGTTAGTCAAAAGGCATTTAGGAAACTAGTAGTAGGTCACACGATGTCCAGCAGGAATAACACTTGAAAGCTGAAGATAAAACAGGAGGTTTATGAGCCAAAGTTTGTGGGTTTTTGTACCCAACTACTAACCTACGAGGGGTTACATGTGTAGCACGAAAAGCAGTAGGTTTGGGAGCAAACTTTGCATGTTTTTGTCTCATTACAGCAGGTTGCATGTCTCTAACTTTCGATTCAGCATGTGCAGCAAATTTTGCATGAGAATTATGAGATCTAGCTTGCATTCTTTCCTTTTTCTATTGTTTAGCTAGTCTATAACAAAAATCTATCACATGGTCATCTCTACCACAGTAGGTTCAGTGAAATTTAACATTATGTTCATTTATAGATGAGCAAGCAACATGTTTATTAGAAACTTAATGAGACAGCATCCCTGTTGAAAACCACTTCTTTATGTTTAGGAACTGTTCAAATCAGACCACTTCCTAATGACTTTTCAATTCTAGGTGGATGTGCCTTGGCATGAGCATGATAATCAAAACCTAAACCAGTTTTATCATTGCATGACATGGAAGAATTCAGCAGCAAGTTTAGATTCTTATTCCTATTACAAAACGGCTCCAATGTCCTTTTCATTTCATCAAGTTTCTTAGACAAGTCTTTGCAGCTTTCACATGAAGTTTTTCCTTTTTATTTGCAATTAGAACAATATTTAACTTCATGAGAATGTAAAGCATTGTTCAAAACAGAAATCTCATCCATAGCATCATATAGTTTCCTATCAAGATCATTACAAGTAGAACAATGCAAATAAATTGTAGAACAACTAGCATCTTTTATGTTTTATCATTAAGTGCAGCAAGCTTTTTGTTCTTTTTAATTTCAAGTTCAAGTTTATCAAGTGTGGAGGTGTACACACTTCTTAAAGAGGACAATTGTTCATATATCAGCTCACATGAAGAATAAGAATCATCACTAGGAATCAAATTTTTAAACGATTAATTTCGGATTCTAGTGATTCAATTTTAGTAGCATTGTCTTTAAGTTTTTTATCCTCTTTCTTAAGTATAACAGTGGCACGAGAAATGACATCACACATTTCTTCACAAGTGGGACATACCTCTTCATCATCGCTGTTGTGTTCTGCTTCCTCCATACTTGATCTTGAGTTGCCCACAATGAAGCATATATTCACCAAATTCTCTTCATCTTCGTCACTTCCAATGTCCACATCGCTCAAGTTGTTGTCTAGTAGAGCGGAGAGGATATGGTCCACCACTTGGCATTTTGTAACAGTCTTCTTTTTCTTGTTGTTGTTGCTAGAAGAGGACTTGAACATATTCTGTTTTTCATCACAAATAGAAGGACCTGAAAGGTTAGGGCAATCTGTACAAAAATGTCATGAATTACCAATTGAAAGGCATCATTGAGAACCACCACTTCCCCTCCTTCCAGTTCTCACATTTGCAATGCTTTTGAGAACCGGGTGGAGAGAAGTGCCAACTCCTCTTCCGAAAACTGTTCAATCTGTTCAAGGGATGGAGAAGATGGCAAAGCAAGTGTACCACATGATGAAGATTAGCTAGAACTAGTCATGTCATGTTGAGAAACAAATGCAAGAGACTTGTGTGGGTTCTTATGTGAGATTATACCAATTTCATGAGTTTTTAGCTTAGAATATAGCACATCCAAAGTAAGTGTACTCATGATAGTAGATTGACGAATAGATGTTGGGAGACATGCCTAATACACTTAGTAATTGCCTAGCATTCTCAACATATGAAGAATTAACATTGATGCTACACAAGTTGCTGAGAATTTTATTAAAGCGAGCAAATAAGTCATTGATGGACTCACCTGGTTGCATCTCAAAGCGCATATATTATTTCTTGAACATATCTTGCCTTACCTCCATGATCATGATGGATTCTTCATGGTAGTCTCAAAGTGCCTTCCACACATCGTACGCTGATCGGAGCTGTGCAACAAGATCGAAGTCGCTATGAGTTAATCATTGTATGATCAAGTTGCGAGCCTTGTTATTGTTGTGGACATCTCTCATGTTCGTAGTTGTGACTTGTTCATTTGGCAGCACATAATAATGCTTGTACACCTTTTCCCATACCTTGAAGCCTTGCGCTTGGATGGAAGCCTCCATACATGCCTTCCAAACCTAAAAATCAATGTCACTAAACAAAAAAGGTTTTGTGGAGTATTTCTCTGTGATGGTTAGTAAAACACGTGCAAATCACAAATCTTAGAGCATGGTGTCTATGATACTAATTGTACGATAGAAGAGCACATTAAAATATACCAGAGGGGGGGTGAATGGTAGATTTAAAACTTTTTCAGCGGAAGCAACAAAAACCCCTCAGCAGACAATCAATCTGTTAATAAACCATGTGCGCAACTTATCTAAACGTGTTCAACCATGACAAAAGTAGTAGATATTATAGCGAATCGAGTCACGAAGACAAGACAACAATAATCATGAAAAAACATCTAGAAAAACTCAAGTTATGATCGAAAGATCGAACAAAGGTCAATCTGTTCTACCCGAGTAAAAAACCAGATCTACAACACTGTAAAGAAACTCGTGTAGATCAGAAACCACAAATACACTAACCATGAAATTTTCATAGCTTCCGCTCAAAAGTTTTAAATCAACCATTCACCCCCCCCCCCCACTTCTGGTAGCTTTTCCACGTGCTCTTCGATCCTACACTCACCCCCTCCGAGCCATCGCTAGCTCACGGATAGGGTGCCAATACTAATTACATAGAAGGTGAATCACCCAAGGCAGTGGCATCCACCACCGCAGCTCTGACAAAAGATACGACGAATGCTTGAAGTTCCCCGACTTTTGAGCTTTCAAGCTCCAACGCAATGCTTGGGGGAGACTCCACCATTTGCAGGGTCCGAGCCCCGAGCTCACCATCCTCACCTTGGGGGTGGACGTGCAAGCCTCTGGCTCTCCCATCCCCGATCTGCTCGGAGGATCGAAATGGACTTCATCGTGGTAGACGGCTCCAAAGGGGGAGCACGCTCGGCTCACCGGGTTGAAGCAGCCCGACCACAGGAAGCCTCTCACTTTGGGGCACATAGAAGCGTCCGGACAAATTACAAAAGAGATGAGTAACTAGTATCCCCTCACCTAAAAACTTCAACTCCCATCGGGAAAGAAGACTTTGATCCCGAGCCTAGGCTTGGACAAATTCTCGATCCGGACCCTGAAAGTCAGACTCAGGGGCTGTCGCCCGACCCCGCCCGATCAGTGTTTTAGGATCCCTTCCATTGGTAAGGTCTTCCCTGTCTAAATATCATGTCCTATTTCTACAACCTATGGTCTACGAGCGGTGAAAACTCGAAGGCTACAGTTCGGGCAGGATCGATGGGACGAAAATTAGACGAAAGTGGCAAGCACTCTTAAATCATTAAAAAGATTCCATATTACACGATGGATTGGATATTTACATGATGAAATGCATACTACATTTCCTAAAGAATATCCCTATACGGGTACTACTCTTCGAGGTCGGCGACTTCGACCCCTCCAAACCCCACCAGCCCACGGGGTTGGAAACTCCAAAAGCTTCGCGCCCTTCCCGTACATATCATTTCCTCATCAGCGACTAGGCTTGACTCCCTAACTGTAGTTTCTTCAAAATCTAAGAAGACCACAAAGCTCGAGTGACCGATGTATCCTTCTCCATCAGGGACGCGGCAACTCATTGGTAGAAGAGCTAATAATCTCCAAACTGAGAGGTTGTGGCTCCCCATCGCCCATCGAGGTGGTTCGGGATGCCAAAGAAGGCTGAGGGGTGCTGGGGTGCCAAAGGGCCCAACATATTTCTCGACCACCCTGAGATCGTGAGGGAAGGATTGATATAGGCTTGAAGATGCTTTGCATACAAATCAACTCAGCCTCCCCATCGAGTCTCCAGACGTTCCTCCTATTGTCGAGCCTCCAAGAGGTTCTGACCTTTTTCGAACTTCCAGGTAGCATGTCCTCTCCCTCCGCATCTCTGACTGGGACCTCTCCAATTGAGTCGATGGACCCAGCCAGCCGGGAGCGAAGTCCAGGCCGCCGCACTCTCATTGTAAGGTGAGGCACTTGGGCTACAATGAGGAAGATTGGAGGGAAAGGGGGGACTTTGGCCACCGTCGACTGAAGAGAAGGGTGTGGGCGATGGATGAGAGAACCCTCCTGATGGGGCTATTTATATTCCCACTAGGGGAGTCAAAGGGGTAAACACGGTGGTGATTGTCGATACCCTGTGTACCGTATACCACTTGGGACTACAAAAAGACCAAAGATACTTCACCTAACTGAGTTGAAGACCTGCGAAGGCCCCACTTGTCATACGGGACCGGACATGCCTCCCATATATGGTTAGCTCTGGTACTGCCACGTATACACTGCAGCTGGAGCTATACCCCACACATGGGATAGCTCCAGGCTAAACACTTGTACGGCACCCCCGGACCTAACCTACGATAGAGGGAAGCTCCAGTATCGACACGTGTACATCTACACGTGACCTACCCGTCCAAGACGGATAGCTCCGGAGCTGCCACGTGTCCAAACCGCCGGACCTTCAACCTTGGCAATCAAGTTGGTGAACCCCCAACGGCTCAGACCTCAAAGGGGCAATCAAAGACCTCAAGACCTGATTAAGTGTCATTAATACCATATTAATGACACACGATCAGTAGGCCCTGAATACTAGTAACAACACTGTCAGGTCCCGTTACCACGCTATTAAGGGTAATTAATCTCATTGATTATGTATTAAACATTAGTAACCTCCGGGGCCACATGTCGGGCCATGCTAACTTGTACCAACCAGTCCTTGTACTATAAAAGGATTAGTCGACGGAGACTCTCGAGGACGCCCTCAGACACACTGAAAGCTCTTAGACACTCAATACAACAGCTACACATCCCGTGGAGTAGGGTATTATGCTCAGGCGGCCCGAACCACGTAAATCTGTGTGTCCATTTGCCCTATTCTTCGAAATCTCTGCGCACCCAATACCGAACTATAAACTCCCGAGCTACCAATGGTAGTATCGGGAGAATTGCAGGAAAAACACTCCGACAGTTGGCGCGCCAGGTAGGGGGGCAGTGCCCGAGATTTTAGGAATGGTGAACTCAGCTGTTGGATCGTCCAACGGCAACCCCGCTGCGCAAGCTACTGGAGGCAATCCCTCGAATATACAACAATTAGCAGGTGTCGCGGCTCCAGCAGGAGTCATGCCTCCACCGCCACCGTCTGCACCAGCAAATCAAGCTGGACAACGGGACGGGGCATCTGCGTCGGTCACAGTGTCGGCGAATAACAACAATCCTGAACACGCGCTCCATGCAGAACGTGCTCATCTCCAACGCCCACCACCTCCGGGTGCATCTCAGGGTGCAATGGAGCAGTGGAGGGCTGATGTGGAACATTTGGTTGCAGCAACAGCCGATCACATCAGCAACCAAGGTCCTCCCCTCTCGGGGCAGGCCCCATTGCAGCATCGGACTTTGTCTGGCAGATTTGGTCCGCACGCTTCCCAGAATAGGAGGTGTGCTGTGTCTCAACAAACGACATCGCTACCTGCCGGGGCGCGGCACACCCATACAGTAACCAGGCTTTCAACTCATGACCTCCGGGCGGAGCTTGATCGCCGTTACCGTCAGCAGGACGGCCGCGTCCATATCGAGCGTGCTCGTGAAAGGCGAGAGGTTAGAGACAGTCCTGCTCCCAAGGGAGTAGGAGGAGTTTGTTCTGCCCTGGCCATGCTACTACACATGGTCAGATGGCCACAAAAGTTCCAGCCTCACCTGCCAGAGAAATTTGATGGGACTGTCAATCTCGCTGAGTTTCTCCAGATTTACTCCACTGCAATCCTTGCGGCCGGAGGTAACGAGGACGTAATGGCCAACTACTTCCCAGTGTCTTTAATTGGGACCACCATGTCCTGGTTCATGAGCCTTCCGCCCAATTCCATCAACAGTTGGGCAGAACTGTGCCAACAGTTCACCGCCAATTTCGGGAGTTCATACACCCGACAAGGCACCGAACTAGACCTTTTTGCTGTCATGCAGAAGGGGGGAGAATCCCTACGTTCCTTCATCTAGAGGTTCTCCCAGGTACAAACACCATTCCTTCTATCTCCAGCGCCTCTGTTATTGTGGCATTTAGACAGCGCGTACGAGACAAGAAGATGCTGGAGAAGCCGGCGATCAAGGAGATCACCAGCGTCTCGGAGCTCTTCAGTTTGGCAGACAGGTGTGCCAAAGCTGCGGAGAACCGTGAAATGCACTCCAAACCACCTCCGGAGGATAATAAAAAATCCTCCAAGGGCGAAGCCACTACCTCCGGGAGTGGCAAAAAGAAGAAAAATTCCAACGGCAAGAAAAAGTCATCGGCCGGCACACCTATTGTTGCAGCTACCGCAGCTCCGGGTGGCCGGGGGCCACCGCCCGAGAAACGACCTCGGCCGTCATCAGAAGACGGTGGCAACTCCAAGATGTGGTGTCCTATACATAAGTCGAATAGCCACAACCTGGAAGACTACCGAGAGGTCCAGAACCTTGCCGAGTGCTACAACAAGCGCCGGGAAGAAGTTTCATTCCGATAAAGGGAAGGAAAACAGAAAGTCGACGAAGCTCCGGCTGAAGAGGAGTTAGGCTTTCAGGACCCTAAAAAAGTCTTGAAGGTTGTTTACGCCTCCATTGACAACGACTCCGACGTCTCCGACAATGAACATCGGAAAACCATGAACACCATCTTTGGTGGTTCGTGGGACATCCGCGTCCTCAAGACCATGCGGCGGGACATGGCCTCAGTAGCTCCCACCGCTAGGGTGGAACTGCACTGTAAGTGGTTGGATACTTCCATTACTTTCGACACATCAGACTACCCTCAGAATATGATCGGAGCTGGTCAACTCCCATAGATGGTATCTCCGACCATCAACAACATCCAACTCCACCACGTAATGGTGGACGGAGGTTCGGGGCTGAACCTCATAAGCTTCGAAGCTTTTGTCAAGCTTCAGCTCCGACCTTCAGATCTACGCCCCTCTCGACCTTTCTCCAGAGTAGGTCCGGGGGCCATAACCCCACTTGGTGCCATTACTCTCCCTGTGACCTTCGGGACTCGGGAGAACTATCGCACTGAGAAGTTGGTCTTTGACGTTGCTCAGATCAACTTACCCTTTAACACCATTCTGGGCAGGTCAGCCTTGTACAAGTTCATGGCTGCCGCTCATTGCGGCTACTTGGTGTTGAAGATGCCAACACCAGCTGGTGTTCTACAGATCTGTGGAGACCGCACTGTCAGGGTGATTGCACTGGAAGAACTTCACGCGCTTGCTACAGCGCAGGAGGAAGAGTCCAGGCAGAAGCAAGCTCCAAAACCCCCGAGCATTTGTCATCGAGGCTCAACCTCCGCACCTCGCGTGCAACCAAGTGGCGACACCAACATTACAGTCAAAGTCGTCCAAATCGGTTCCGGTGCCACTCGGACCACCCGTATATCGGGAGGTCTGAATGACAAATAGGAACTCGCGCTCATCACTTTCCTCTGGGCTAATGTCGATGTGTTTGCTTGGCAACCGTCACAAATGCCTGGGATCCCTAGGGAAGTGATCGGCCTGTACACCAGAAGCCTCGGAGGCAATCAGTAGAGCGACAAAACTTCATACGGTAAGAAGTGAAGAAGTGGCTCGAAGCTGGATTCATCCGAGAAGTCTTCCACCCAAAATGGCTGGCAAACCCAGTCGTTGTACCCAAGGCCGGAGGGAAGCTTTGGATGTGTATCGACTACACAACACTGAATAAGGCATGTCCAAGATCCTTTCCCACTACCTAGAATAGATCAGATAGTGGATTCCACCTCCGGGTGTGAATTATAGTGTTTCCTTGATGCATATTCTGGGTACCATCAAATCAGAATGTCTAAGGAAGATGAAGAGCATACCTCTTTCATCACAGTAGATGGATTGTATTATTATACTGCCATGCCATTTGGTCTCAAGAATGCAGCTTCAACATTTGTACGTGCTATGTACAAAACCTTTGGAGAGCTCATCAGAGACGTAGTGGAAGTGTATGTCGATGACATCATCGTCAATATTAAGGACAAGGAGTCACTTCTTGACACCTTGCAAGCTATCCGTGACAAGTTGCGAGTCACTCGCACGAAGCTGAACCTGGACAAATGTGTCTTCGGGGTTAGCTACGGAAAACTTCTTGGTTTCCTAGTAAACCACCGAGGTATAAAGGCAAATCTGGCAAAGATTAAAGCCATTGAAGATATGCGGCCACCAGCCCACATCAAGGATGTCCAGAAGCTAACTGGATGTCTGGCCGCCCTCAGATGGTTCATCTCAAGACTGGCAGAACGAGCACTACCCTCCTTCAAGCTATTGAGGAAGTCCGGACCATTCCAGTGGTCTGAAGAAGCAGAAAAGGCCTTCCAGGAGCTGAAGCAGCTCCTCACCACTCTACCAACCTTGGTAGCTCAGAACCCTGATGAGCCTTTACTTCTTTACATTTCGGCAACTGACGAAGTTGTCAGCATGGTCCTGGTTGCGGAGAGACCAGAACCGTTACAAGCTCAGGAATCCAGACCGCTCTAGGAGAGTTAGGAGGTTCCTGAAGGCGAGTCTTGGTCCCAGCCCCCAGACATGAGTCACAAGGAGTTACTCTTGCTGAGCAAGAAGAGCCAGACCCCCCTGGGAGGGTCCAAGTCACTCCTAAAAAAGCTCCGGGTTCCTCTAACAAGGACCCAACGATCCCTGAAGAAGGTCCAGACCCCTTCGGGTAGGCCCGGGTCGATGAGGAGGAAGCTCCAGGCCCCTCCGGGAGGGTCCAGACAGTCCAACGCCCAGTGTACTTCATCAGTGAAGTACTCCACGATGCTGAAACACGGTACCTAGAAGTACATAAACTGCTATATGCAGTTCTTATTGCTTCCAGGAAGCTCCAACACTATTTCCAAGCTCACAAGATCTCGGTGGTGACTTCATATCCACTGCGAGCGATTTTGCATAATCCCAACTCCACTGGGAACATTGCAAAGTGGGCAGCGGAATTGGCCGAGTTTGACCTTGAATTTGTCCCAAGACAAGCAATCAAAATTCAAGCATTGGCGGACTTTGTGGCGGAATGGACCCCCTCTCCATCAAACCTTGGGGGCCCTAGTGAGTAGAAGCCGGAACTCAAGGCTTCGGTCTTCACCGAGCCTCACTGGACTCTCTAAATCGACGGCTCCATGCAGAAGTAGGGGGCCAGAGCTGGAGTCCTTCTCCTCGCTCCGACCGGGGAGAAGGTTAAATACATGGTACACCTTGACTTCAAGGCGACCAACAACATGGCGGGGTATGAAGCACTCATCTACGGTCTAAAGGTGACACTATCATATGGTGTCAAGCAGCTGTTGGTCAAGGGAGATTCGCAACTCATCATTAAACAGGTGAAGGGTGAATGCTCCTGCAACAATCCCCAACTAGCTGCTTATCTCCTTGAAGTCCAGAGGCTTCAGAAGGACTTCGAAGTCCTGGACCTCCACCATGTACAGCGTCTCCATAACGCTGAAGCTGACGAACTCTCGACGAAAGCGTCAACCAGAGCTTCGGCTCCCGACGGAACCTTCGTCCGGAGGTTGTCTAAACCGACAGCTCAGCCTGCCAAACTGAGCGAAGTGGGCGGGACCAGCACCTCAAAGCTGGTGGTCCCGATGGCCCTGTTACCATGGCAGCCATCAAGGGTCGTAGGTGCTGCCGGAAGCTCTGAGCAACCCAGCACGCAAGACTCAAATGCTCAAGCTAGATCCGATGCATGGATCTCAAAGATTCGAAGCTACTTGAAAGACAATTTCCTTCCTGACAATGATGTATCCGCTGACCGGATAGTCAGATTGGCTAAGAGATACACGTTGGTAGAAGGGGATCTCTACCAGCGCGGTGCCAAGGGCGTCCTAATGCGGTGCATCACAAAGGAAGAAGGCCGCGAGGTCCTCGCAGAAATCCATGGAGGCGAGTGTGGGAACCACGCGTCTTCCCGCACGCTGGTCGGTAAAGCCTTTCGGCATGGCTTTTACTGGCCTACAGCGCTCCAGGATGCAACTGAGCTGGTGAAGAAATGTGAAGCATGCCAGTTTCATGCAAAACAAATTCACACACCGGCTCAGCCTCTACAAATGATACCTCCTACATGGCCTTTCGCTGTGTGGTGGATGGATATCTTGGGACCTTTCCCAAGAGCCGTCGGAGGTTACAAGTTCCTATACGTCGCCATTGACAAATTCACCAAATCGCCAGAAGCAACTCCAGTTGTGACAATAAACAAGCAATCAGCTATCAACTTTTTACAGTCCATCGTATGCAGATTTGGAGTCCCAAACAAAATCATAACCGATAATGGGGCCCAATTTACAAGCTCTGCATTCCAAGGATATTGCGAAGACCTCGACATTCAAGTCAGCTACACTTCCGTAGCTCACCGGCAAGCAATGGCCAAGCCGAGAGAGCAAATGCAGAAATCCTAAAAGGACTCAAGACGCGCACATATGAGCGTCTGAAAAAACATGGAGCCAACTGGATCGAAGAGCTTCCGCCCACTCTATGGGCCAATAGGACAACTCCAAACCGGTCAACTGCAGAGACCCCCTTTTTCCTGGTGTATGGAGCTGAAGCAGTCCTTCCTCCAGAAATCACCTTGGGGTCGCTCCGGGTCCGGACCTTCGACGATGCCACGTAGGACCAGCTCCAGCGTGAAGACCTTGACCTCCTTGAAGAGGGAAGGTGTCGAGCAGCTGTTCGTAATGCCCGATACCGCCAAGCTCTCCGGCGCTATCACCAAAGGCATGTTCACAGCCGACAGCTCGAGGAAGGTGATCTGGTGCTACGAAGAATACAGTCCAGAGAAGGGTTAAATAAACTCTCCCCCAACAGGGAAGTCCTTTCCTAGTGATTAAAGTATCCCGTCCCGGATGCATTCGCTTGGCAACCAAGGATGGGACACCTCTCCCTAATCCTTGGAACATTGAGCACCTCTGTAAGTTTTACGCTTAATATCACGGAGGTGAGTCTATAGTTACACGAGATGTATGTTATAGTGTCATTGTACAGAGTTGGGTAGCTCCTCCGGGAGACAGTTGTACCTTCCCCAGAAGGTCCGCAGAGTTCAGGCAACACTTGTCACAGTCTCAGAACTAAAAGTGTAGCTAGATACCTTGGGTTCAACAAGAAACAAAACACACTTAGCCTGGTTCCGTACCCTATGGGTGTATTGGTTTCCCCTGTACCTCGGACCTATAATGAAAGACATCTTTGTGTGAAAATAGACTCCACGTGCATTTACTTTGTACAAGCTCAATATTTTTTATTTTTCTCTTTCTTGTCTATAACAAAGTTGTGCGATTCTCAAGAATTTTTTAGATCGACTAATTCATGTACAACTCGAGTCGCATTGTTAATTGCTTCGGGTTTTCACGTTGTTGAATGGCTCACTTGCCTGAATGCTGCCAGCCAATCTAGGCCTGGAGTGTGCTATCGACTTAGCCTGGTCCTGCACCCTAAGTATGCCACTCTACCTACACCCCGACAGGCCAAAGTAAGGCGGGTCCTGAAAACAATTGGACTTGGAGAAAACAACTCAGTACACTTGGTTGTATGAAGAATTGCGCTCGACCTAAAATTTTTACTTAAGTCGCAACTGAGTTATAGATAGGAAATGAATTTTACTATTTATCTTGACTTTAGTGCGCAGGAAAAATAAGGATCTCATGATGATGGTGAATTAAGCCAGAGCTATTAAAGCTCCGACATCCCCTAGATGGCTTGTAATCGATGTTTCAAACATTGATAGCAAGTATCGATGGAGATACTTAGCTTCGGTAAAGCCAGGGGGCTAGCCGTCAAAGTGAACAAAAGATGGTGGGAAGATTTCGGGAGACTAACTTTCGACGCTCTACGCGTTGATGGGGACCACTGCTGCAGCTACCAAGCTCCGATGATGGTCAAAGCCAGAGCCCTTAAGCTCCGACAACCTCAGGAAGCCTTCACTACTGAAGACTTCGGACCTACGCTCTACAAGTCTGAAGCACGCAAGTCTTCAACAGCAGTTATATCCTCTTGGTACATGTTCACAATCAAATTGTGTGCATCTACCAGGGGGCCAAGTGGGACAAAAGTGTTGAAGACAAAAAATGAAATTCATAAAAAACTTGGATTTCATTCATCTTGAGACAAAAGATTACAAAATTGGAGAAGAAGAAGAGATAATACAAGCGGGAGCTACAAAGAGATGGTCCTAGACCCTATGGAAGAACGAGGCGACCTTCTGGGCAACCTCAAAAACGCTGGCTTGGGCAGCTTCTCCCTCTCCGTTGATGGGACCTTGGAGCACCGGGTCCAGGGGAATTTGGGGTCCTGGCTTGTGTAGCACGACAGAATAAATTCTACGACGCTCTTGGCCAGGGATTGTCCCTCGGTTTTCAGCTGGTCCGCAATGACATCACCCATCTTGGTGAGCTTGTTTCCTGCCGAACTCAACGCCTGCAACGCCTGGTCCAGCTCCGGTTCCGGATCATCCGGACGCATGTGGCTAAAACCCATTGGCGTCAGCGCGTCGTTGGCTTTGCCCAGGAAGTCCCAAACTTGTTGGGATTCCGCAACCGTGCCATTTCGCATCTCCTCCAAGGATCTTCTGACCGCTGCAAGCTCTGAGTTCTCCCGAGCAAGACGCTCCACCTCTTTGGCGTTCTGCTGAGTCTTTTCAGCAACCTGCCTTTCGAGTTTATTGAGCTCTTCCTCCAGGAGGTGGATCTCGTTCCGGCGGTTGACCAGGTCCTTCTCTCGACCCCGCACCTTCTTCTCCTTGACAGTAACGTCAGTTTCCCTCCTGTGGAGTTCTTGTCCTCCCTGCCAGGCCTTCTTCTCCTCTTTCTCGCAGCGCTCATCCAATTTCTTGGTGCGCTCCTCGATACTCTTGTCACCCAGAGTTAGCCTCTGAGTAAGCTCTTCTTCCCTCTTCACGACGTCATCCCGCAGCTCCAGGAGTTTTTGCTCTTCATCCTCGAGCTTTCTCTCCCGTACCTCAAGAGCCTCCCAGCGCTTGACGAGACTGGTGTGGATGGCGTCGAGCCTCTCTTGGCGATCATCTGCTGTGCTATTAGCAGCTTTGGCCTGTTAGTAAATGGACCGGGACGGGTTGTCAAGGGATCGCGTCATGCTTTCCCTCTCATCCAGTAGCTTACCCCAGTACTCCAGGCGGATCTTCTCCTTCCTCACCCATTCCTTGTCGTCAGCCAACCTCGACTGCGCCAGCTTGGTCTCGAATTGGAGCCGGTTGCGCCACCTCCTAAGTGTTTGACGCTCCACCTCAAGATCCTTGCTGTCGTGGTAAAAAGCCAGCTTAACCTGGCAAAGACTGGAGCAGGCGTTGTCAATAGACAATGACAGAGGTATCGAGTCCGGACCTGCCGGGGTCATCTCCGCCGGTTCCATTGGGTTCTTTGTGACAAAAATTGTGTCCAACTCTACAAGAGCGGATCCCTAAGCTTCCGCGGCACTAGGGCCGCCCTCCAGAGTAGCCTCGACCGCCGTCGAGGAAGGTCCTGCAATCGAAGTTTCAACCTCCAGAGTTGGCTCTGAAGACCCTGCCGCCAGGTCGTCAACAACTGGTCCCTCAAGCGGGGGGCCAGCAACTTCATCTCGGCACTCTGGCTCGGGCACGGGCACCTCTGGGATCACCACCTCCGAGGTAGGTGTTGAAGGTTCGGTCAGAGCTAAAGCCACTTCTGGCTCCGACGCTGGCGCCTTCTCCACTATCGGCCCAGGCGCTGAAGCTTCGACCATCATGGGCTTGAGTGCTGGCACCTCTGCAGCGATTGGTTCAGGTGCCGAAACCTCTACGAAGACCGGCTCTACCGCCAGAACTTCTGCAACAACCAGCTCGACTGCCGGAACTTCTTTGATAACTAGCTCAGGTGTCAGAGCATCATCAACCACCGGCTCTACAGTCGGGGCCTCATCAAACACCGGCTCCATCGCCAGGGTTTCAATGACATCCGGCTCAAGGGCCGGAGTCACAGATATCTCCGGTTTTGAAGCTGGAACGTCCACCATTTCAGCGTCCAAACCCAGAGCTTCAACCTCCGGGGCAGGTGTCGCTGGTACATCTTCATTCCCATGGTCTGGCGCTACCACGGGAGCTTCTGGGGATGAGTCAAGGTCCAAGACCACGACAGACGGTGCCGAAGCTGTCGCACCTTCAGCCACTCCTTGGGGCAGCGCTGGGATTGGAGCCGGAGCCTCCACCTGCATAGCTTTAGATGTTGTGGCAGGAACAGGAGCTTCAGCCCCTCTCTTGGGTACCCTGTGAATGGAGGAAAAAGACACTTAAAATGCAGTTACAATACAAAACAACCAATTGAGGTAAAAAAACAAAAATTACCTCAGAAGGCTTCCGCACCAGTTAGCACGGAACCTCTTCTCCGGACACTCAGGACTGGACCCTGGTGCCACTGGCATGTCTATTCCGGAAGGTTCCCGGAGCTTGCCGCAACTGTCGGTGCTGCTTTGGCCGAGGTCCCCCTCGATTGGGAAGAACTTCCAGATCCAGAGCCTTCAGCTGGTGCCATAGCCACACGGCCAGAACTAGCACCCCGGGGAGGTGCCGATGCTGGAGTTGCTGCTGCCTTTGAAGACCTCCCCCTCCGGGGAGAAGGAGATGTTGGGGAAGGAGTAGGCCTGACGGACCTCCCATCAGAATGCTTCAACTTCCTTTTCCGGCTCGAGGGCTCGGCCAATTCTTTGCCCTTGCCCGAGACTTCAACTCTCTGTTCTGAGACAGAGGGGGGACCACCCTTGGAGGTCCCGGAGATCACCAACCCGGTGGTCGAACGCCTCTCGATGACACCAAGGTCATCAAGCACCGACATCTTACGCCGAAGCTCCCTGCTGAACTCTGCCTCCATGTTCAGAGGGAGGAAAGTCGCCAGTGGAGACAAATAGTCACCCATAACGTTGATGCCGTGTTGGAACTTCTTGAGGTGAAGCTCCAAAGTTGCGCCTTCCAGGTTGGACTTCAAACCGGTTTCGATCCGGTCATCGTCCATCACGCTGCTGAGGGCCAAAGCAAGCTTCTCCCTCTTCTTCAGCGGAGCCCACCTGTTAGCCAGGAAGTTGCAAAATACCGCCTGAGGAGTCACCCCTCCTTCCACGCACTGGCAGATCCTGGTCAGAGCAGGGTTGAAGGCGTCTGACAACACCGGAACTTCGCTCCAAGCTTCAGTGTTGATGTTGGGGAGGCCTACACGCAACTCCAGCCTCTCATGCTCCTCTGCCCTAATGATGATCCAATCGTTCTTCCAGTCGTCCCACTTGCTAGAAGGGAACAACCGCAAGTACTTGTGCGGGCACTTTTGCGCTTCACAAAGTAATAGAAGCCAAGGTACTCGTCCCTCTTGTTGGTAGTGTGGATGGTGAAGAAGGTGCGGAAGAGCTCGACGCAGGGAGGAATACCCACCCACATCTCACAGAAGTGGACAAAGATCGACACCAAAAGAATGGAGTGGGGGCCAAAGTGGTACAGCTGCAGACCATGGAAGTCTAGCAGCATCAAGAGAAAAGAAGAAAAGGGTGGGATCAGTCCCACCATGGCGTACGCGGAGAAGTACACCATTTCACAGGCGTGCTCCTTCTCGAACGGAAGTTTGTCGGCACGAACCTAGTGATTAAATAATTCACTGGACCATCTTCAAGTTGCCGTCAGTCTTAAGTCGGCAGTCGCGGATACCCAACTCCATCGCAGCACAAGCGGGGCTAGGGACGAAAAGCAAGCGAAAGTTTGGAAGGTTTGAGCACAAGATCGAATGAAGGCATAAAGAACCCCCAAACGGTGCACACTTTCCTTCTTAAGTAAGCCCCCACAATGCTTGGATGGAAACCACAGAGGAGCCGACATTACAAGTTAAAAACTTCACCCTGCTAATGACAAGGGGGCCCGGGGCCACCCCGACGATCAAGTCGAGGTCCTTACCCAGGCGAATGGTTGTCATCATGAAAGGCGGGAAACCCGAAGGCGGCGGCCTGACAAGGCGCGCGGAACTGATACGATTTTCGTATCGGGAACCGGCGACCTTCAATTGCATGAGATCCGCACACTAAGATCTCACCTGCCGCATCAGGATATGCCATGCGGCGGTAGTTCAACTACGAACTACTGCCAACAGCACATCTGAAGATCCTTTAAGAAATGACACAAAAATCGAAGGATGGACCCACCTCCGGCAAAACAACTCCTTCCAAAAGGTCTCTCCCGGAGGTGGGCCCAGGGGGCCACTGTCGGTAGCCTACGTACCGTATACCCCTTGGGACTACAAAAAGACCAAAGAGACTTCACTTGACCGAGTTGAAGACCTGCGAAGGCCCCACTTGTCATACGGGACCGGACATGCCTCCCATCTATGGTTAGCTCCGGTACTGCCACGTGTACACTGCAGTCGGAGCTATACCCCACACATGGGATAGCTCCGGGCTAAACACTTGTACGGCACCCTCGGACCTAACCTCCGACACAGGGAAGCTCCAGTATCGACACGTGTACATCTACTCCTGACCTAACCGTCCCAGACAGATAGTTCTAGAGCTGCCACGTGTCCAAACCGCCGGACCTTCAACCTTGGCAATCAAGCTGGTGAACCTCCAACTGCTCAGACCTCCAAGGGGCAATCAAAGACCTCAAGACCTGATTAAGTGTCATTAATACTATATTAATGACACATGATCAGTAGGCCCTTAATACTAGTAACGACACTGTTAGGTCCCGTTACCACGCTATTAAGGGTAGTTAATCTCATTGATTATGTATTAAACATTAGTAACTGCCGGGGCCACATGTCGGGCTAGGCTAACTGTGTAACGACCGGTCCTTGTACTATGAAAGGACTGGTCAACGGAGACTCTCGAGGACGCCCTCAGACACACATATAGTCCCTGACTGAAAGCTCTTAGACGCTCAATACAACAGCTACACATCCCGTGGAGTAGGGTATTATGCTCAAGCGGCCCGAACCACGTAAATCCATGTGTCCATTTGCCCTATTCATCAAAATCTCTGCGCAACCAATACCGAACTATAAACTCCGCGAGCCACCAATGGTAGTATCGGGAGAATTGCCAGAAAAACACTCCGACAGTGATGGTGCACCAAACTGCTTCGTAAAAGGCAATACGAATAAAGGATAGTGGTGGCCAAAAACTCCCTCTGCACGCTGCATTGCCTCCTCAAAAGTCACGCCATAATAAAGACGGGTAGATACCACAAACACCCATGACCCGCTTCGCCTCCATCCTCCTCAGAACACGCGCCTGCTTGGTGGGACACACCACTCAACAAATGATGATCTCGTGATATGGAAGGGGCCAGAGGTGAACTAGTTCGCCTCTACAGCTTCAACCTGCCGAGCCAGAATAAGAAAGCTAGGATCTCGGCCAACCTGCGGGGTCCGACCAAGTTTCGGGTTTGAAGATCGGCGCACTAGGTCTCGAGACCTCCCGGAATGGACCTAAGCTAGGGATAGACAACCAATAGATGGTCCCAGGTGGGATGACATCGGAGGTAGAGGATATCGTTGACATCTCTAACATGTCGTATTGGCGATTCTATAATAACCCCAAGACGGGTCAGCACCGAGCCGTTCGGACCCCCAGAAGGTCCGGGATCTATGTGAATGTACCGAACCAGATCTTACGAAATGTAGGCACCAGGCCACAACCTCGATTACCCATCCAAACTGGGTGTTGGGTTTCGTTCGCCTTCACAGTTGAAGGCGATCGGGTTTCACTCGAATCTCCCCGATAGGCAGCTTAAATAAGCTCGAGGTAAGTTCCCTGGGCCCATCCCCTTCGAGCCATGAATGGCTCGCAGATGAGGGGCAACATGATTCTACCACCATTCACGACGCTCTACCCCTTTGAGCCACGAACGGCTGCGGACATGGCAAGACACGATTCTACCATCATCTACGACATTAATATGCCTTCGAGCCACAAATGGACCATCGATGGAGCACGATACAATCCTACCACCGGCCACGATTCCATCAGGCCAATGTAAGTTTGCAAGTTATGACTTATGCATAATGTCCAGGTTCGAAGGTTGGCCCGCTGGGTTTCAAGACCGCCCGGAACGAACTAGAGCGAGGGGTGGTCGACCTTGAGGTGGTCCCATAGGGGAAAATTTCAAATTTATCGCATACCTCCGACATATCCAATGCTTTGTATCCGAGCCCTTGGTCGATGATTCAGTGGTATCCCCATGAAGTGTCTGTACGAAGCTGCTCGGGCCCCAGAAAAATTCGGGATCTACGTGAATGTACCAGACAGGATCTCATGAAATGCGAGCATCGAGCCCCAACCTCGATTACCCATCAAAATTAGGTGTTGGGTTCTATTCGCCTTCACAACTGAAGGTGATCGAGTGTTGGATTCCCCTCCAAGCCTCGAATATCTCGCATACAGAGCCCGACAGACCCGCAACCTAACTTCCACGAAAAAAGAATGGGAAGTACGGCGCAGAAGCTGGAATGAGGTCAGCCCGATCCTTGGCAAATCCTGAGGTCAGCGAACGATTCTGTCAATCCTTATGAAATTTCCCAATCGCAAGCAATCGCTCCATGCTTGTGACGACAAGGTCATCACGCACCCGCCTCCGGACGAGCGAGTCGCTCGGCCGGAGACTCATGGGCTACTAATGGAGTCCTGTAATCAGGGTGTCAAAGGACACATTTCTGGCTCGGCGATCCCAGGACAGCGAGATCAGGCAAACTCGGTCCCTATTGGTGAAGCTGACCTCGACCCGGTTGGTTAAGGAGACCGGATCGCGCCAACCGGGTCTCCGCATGGGGGAACTGCATCAATGCTACTGCCACCTCCCTCCACACCATGTCTGGTCCTGCCGTAGACAACACGATGGCCAGGGTACCAAGGCATCATAGGGGGCTTGAAGTGATCGAAAAGGGAAGTTGTGCAACGCCTGTAGCCTCTAGTGTTTGACCCCACCCCGAGGACCGAAGAGGGTAGGGTCGATTTGTAAGCCCCGCTTCCCATATGAGGAAAGTGGGAAGTAGCTAGAAGAGAGAGGGTCCGCCTCCGCCCATAACAGGAGCCTGAAGCCGTCGTGTGCAAGGACACAAAAAAATTAAGAAGACAACTACGACAAAAGAGGGGCTTCGTCCCCATCACGAGAGCCCTAAAACCTCTCCTCATACATGTACTCCCCAGCTATTGGTAATGAGAAGAAGAAACCCCCAGACTAGACAAAGGGCGCCTTGCCCGAACAAGTTGGTAATCAATATGCTAACAATAATATTATATATATTCAGTTCCCTTAAAAATCACATTATAGTTTTATCACGGAATCTCGGACAAGTCCGAACCTTGAGTTCATACATGTTTGACTTGGAGGGCATAAAAAGCTCTTTTTCCCGTGCGTCAGAAATGTTCGAAACTTTGGATAGGACATGTCTGACGTAATGGCAAAAACTGCTCTCTGCTGAGTACATGTCATATATGTCCAAACCTCTACATCGTACATGTCTGATGTGGGGGGATAAGAACTCCTCAACTGCCTGCATCTCTCTTTTCTTCGTTCTTTAGCTCTTCCACCGAGCGCTCCTCATCCGAGACTAGTGACTCAAGGGCGAGTCCTTTGATATCCATCATTTTTTTGGGCGCTCAAGAAGGAACATCCTCATCCAAGTCCTGGAATCATGTTCCCATTTGATTCACCTCAGATTTGTCCGAGATCCACCCTTGTTTCCTTTCTCCTCAAGGTATTCTTTTTCTTCCTTTGAAATTGCTTCAATCTACTAGAAAGTTTTAGTACCATGGTCTTGGAATACCATCTAGGCACTAAGATACACCTTGCTCTATGTGTCATATCGATTCAAATAGTTTTGATCAAAATGTGTCAAAGTAGGGTTGAAACTATGTAACTTCGACATGTCCAACATATGCATATGCATATCGAAGAAGTGAATATCTCGGATATATCCGACTAACATCGGATATATCCGAGGTAAACTTCGAACATGTCCAATCATGTACAGTTTCAAACTCTAAGTTTGTGCGGTAATCATCTAATTGTCTCCATTTCCTTGTATTCACTCCAATCTCTATCTCTCTCAGGCATCATGTCAAGAGGTCCTCAACATGAAGCAAGGTCAAAGAAAAGAATTGCATGTCCAACATATGCATATGCATATCGAAGAAGTGAATATCTCGGATATATCCAACTAACATCGGATATATCCGAGGTAAACTTCGGACATGTCCAATCATGTACAGTTTCAAACTCTAAGTTTGTGCAGTAATCATCTAATTGTCTCCATTTCCTTGTATTCACTCCAATCTCTATCTCTCTCAGGCATCATGTCAAGAGGTCCTCAACATGAAGCAAGGTCAAAGAAAAGAATTGCATGCGATAATCCCTCACAAGCAGCTCAACTATCAAAAAGGAGCACCCGTGGCACATCTGGTACTGCCATGAGTCGTTCTCTCATCATTAGAGATCTAGTATAGCTAAGTAGACCAGCGGCAACCCAAGTTTAGGAGATTGGACCACTTGTTGTCACCGCCTGAATTCATGACACTAGGCGGCCCAATAACCATGTTGACTACGTGAGGAACTTGAAAGAAACTCAAGAGCAGAGAGACATAATATGCTACAACAACCCCGCGGTTGGCAATGATCTTAGGTTCTAAAGCTATATCACATGGACTACTACCGCTCTGTCTTGATGACCAAGAAGCATCCAGTTTCTGAAATGCAATGTATTGATTGGGGTGCTCTGTAGAAGAAGTCGAACCCACTTTTCCAGGAGGTCATTTCTGCTTGTGAGTACCACAATATCAAGGATTTGATGGCCATAGTATCTCTAGAATTTTGATGATATTTTCCAGTTCTTTGACACTATTTTCTACCATGCTGACAAGAAGGCAGTGACTTGGACTATAAATCAAGAGAAGTACACAATCTCTTATGAGGACTTTGCTTAGATCCTTGGATTCCACCAGACTCTCTGCTATGAGGAAAAATTCATAAATAAGACATTGTTGGTGTGGATGAGCTAGATTTTCTCTATGATCAGAGTATACCTTATAATCCTCCATTAACTCATGTGATGCTCACGTTCTTCCAAGTGATGAACCACATCACAGGGAAGACAGTGGCTCCCAAAGCTGGAGATGCCAACAAAATCAACAACAACTCCAAAAATCTACTGAAGTGGCTTAGAGGTGATAATAAGTTCAAGATTTTGAACTATATCTTTTAGGAGATCTAGCCGTCTTTGGAGAATGCAGCTCGCTCCAACTGCTTTGCTTCATACCTGATGAAGATTGTTGAGCATGTGAGTAGGAAGAAGTTTGTCAAGGAAGTGCCTCACATAAAGTTAGTGTCTCGAATGCCTTCAGAGCCCCTTTGTCCTTCCGACGGCTCTCACCCTAGTTCCTCAAGGGCTCCTTAACGGCCAGCTAGGCCAATATCTTTGTCGCCTCAACCTCCATCACAGCAGCAGTCGAGCTGCTTTTTTGGCCTTCTCAAGATCCTGTTCACTGTGTGGGGCTCCGCATAACTGAACTCTCAGTAAACCAAGAGGCTTGGGAAGAGAAACCAACAGAACTTGGAGGAGATTCGCACCAAGATGGATCCTCCTCCATCTAGTCATCAAGTCTCTAACAACAGTGAGGACAAGGCACCTGTGGAGATTCCTGAGCTCTCCGACGCTGAGTTCGCATTCTTCACCAACCCTGGCATGAGCTTGAGTGCTCCTCCTCCAAAAGCACCAAGCACCAACGACGAGGAGAGTGAGTACAAGGCCGAAGACGATGACAACAACAACAACAACGACAACGAGTATGAGGACCCCATGGAGGCAAATGATTAGATTCTTAGGTCCTTGTAATCCTTTTTCTTCCTTTTTGGTGCCTCAATGCCAAAGAGGGAGAATTGTTTAGTGTGTTTTGAGACTGTGGACTCGTAATATTATTTTTTTCTTTTATTATAATGTTATCTATGTGCAATTAAATGATAATATTTATTATGATGTGATAATGCTTATTATGATGCAACACTATATTTTGCTTCAATTTGATAATCATGATGCAATGTTTCTCTAAATGTCATGTTTGCATCACAAATTTATCACTTTTTTCACACATTGCATACAGGCACCCCACAAGTATCATGTGTATATGATATTGATTTTCATGTCATTATACATATGCTCATATACACATTATACTCAAAACATCACTTTTTGTATGGTAATTAAAAACTTTAATTGGTTGTCATCAATCACCAAGAAGGGGGAGATTGAAAGTGCATCTAGGCTTTGTGTTGGTTTTGATGATTTATGACAAACAATTAAAGATGTAATGAAGTGGTTGAGATTGTTGCAGTTTTATTCAACAAAAATGCATTTTGTGCTTCTTAAGGAAAAAAAGAGAAAAAGGTTTTGAGAGGCTCTTAGAATATAGGAATTTTACAAAAATTGGGTCTAGGAACATTGTACTATTAAAAGGGAAACAACTCATGCAAACTTAGAAAATTTGGGGAAGCTCATCTCTGGAGATATTGTTTAGAGAAAGCCTGATTCTTTATGGACTCCTCAATGGGGACGTAGGATCCTTTTTGGAACCGAAACTCAATGAAAAATTCTCGTGCCTACTTGTCTCTATTTATATTTTTGCATCTTATTTACTTTCATATACTTGCTTGTGATCAATATTGCCATATCTAGTACTCTACCTGTTCTATAAATTTCCTTTTCTTTCTACTCATACACTTGCTTCTAGAACTGTTAGGTTACAATTTCACCTTATTAGGTTGCTTACAGTTTAACCTTTTATTCTCTGTTGCATAGTGAATCAGACATATTGGACATCCTGTCAGACTTGTTCGTAGTCAGTCGCATAGTTCCAACCCAGACTCGGACATATCATAAGTTCAGGGATGAGGTCATTTTGAATTTAAGTTTAAAAATTCATATTTGCCTATTCATCCCCTATAGGCAGATTTCAAGTATGCATGCGTGTAAGTTCTTGCCCGCTCTAAGGATCCAGGGTGATAAGTATGGGAACCAATAGTAGATTATTCAAATAAAATCTATTTCATATGCTTCAAAGCTTAAAGTTTTCTCAAATAATAACTCACCTAGATGTAATTTAAGTAGCCAGGATGTTTTTGGCATAAGTCCAATCTAGATATCGATCACTAGAATGGAGATAATACAGTTTTGCAAGTGACTACGACCTCATGATAAGTTGAGTAATTGTATATTCCCTTGAGATTGTTGGCTACTAAGACTAAGTTTTCGCGAGGTGTGTAGCAAAACCAAAATCAGTTAAAACACTCGTAATTGGAGCTATATTGTGGAAGATCTCCAATCAAGCGATCACTTTATCGTGAGTGATACATACCGAATTTGCATTATGTATGAGGCCGTCGAGCATGTACACAATTATTTTATATGGTCTAAGAGTTGTCGACAGCATTAAACGATTTAAATCATTTTACTTCTATAACAACAAGTCAAGTGTGTTACCAAAAAGATTTAAATTAGGTTGTGAAGGAATAAATCTAGGATCATAATGTTGGTTTTGAGCATCGCAGTACAAAGTGATTACTTGTGGGTCCACTTATTATAGGTCTTCTATCCAAGTGTTCAGTGAACATGTAGTCGACGTGGGTTTAAGGAAGAGCCTATGATCATTTGGATACTTAGGGTCAATTGAGAGTAAGGTTGTTTCTAAATGCGAGATGTATTTTGGTCATTCGAATCAGGTAGTACGTAATTGGCTATTCTTGATACGGCGTGCTCTATATGTCAAATATAAAGAAGCTAACACTATGTGTTTTTTAAAAAAAGATCTTGATCCTTGGAGATCAAGGGGGAGAATGTTGAAGTTGATCTCCAATTGGACCCGGTCGAGTGGGTTGAGTCCAACCCCCAATTACCTTGATCTGAGGTAACCAACCAGTTTCCCTTGTCGCACAACACCATACATAAGAAAGGGAACCTCCCTCACCAAGTGGTCTTCTGATTTCCTCATTCTCTGAAAGGGACCGATCTCCTTCAATGCTGGAACGATGGGATGGCTCACGTACCTACACACCACTCCATGATCAGAAGGGCGTAGAAGTGAGGGGAAGGCTTCAACCTCACAGGTCGACGAGCTACCACTGTTCTACACCACGCTACAATGATCTACATCTCCAACGAAGGTACATTTATCAAAGGTGCACCACCGTTGTCATCTTCAAATTTTAATCGATTTCATTCATGTATGTATCCATATTGTGATTAGACTAGAATCAAATGATTTATCCATACACTTGAACCCACTAGATCATCGTTATCAATTAGCAATTCTAATACTAGTAAATTAATCTACTTCTTTAACCAAAAAAGTCAATATAAAGATCAAAATGGCATAGTTATCTGCGAGCATATCTTCGAACTGCCAGAGCATTGCTGTTTTCCTTCCACCTCCTCCTCCTCCTCTCTCTCTCTCTCTTTCTCTCTCTATCTCTCTTTTCTTAATTCGTGGTGATTTTTGTTCCATTGTTTGAATACGTACCCTATTTTTGTATATTTTGTTTTAAAATAGCCTAATTAAAAAAAACACCACTTTGCACTTCTCTTCATGATTCCTGGTCAGTCATATTCATTTGTAGGGACACCACAAACAATAACAAAATGAAACACCTTATCCCGGAACGCCAGCAGCTATTTCAGGCATTCAGCGTTCATGCTAGAGTTTTTTTAGGGAAATCCTTCTTTTCAGATGCCTGAAAACTCCCTAAATTACAGGCAACACTGTAGACCGTTCGGTTTGCTTTTAGATTCGTGTCAGTTTCCTTTTACCCTTCTCAACCCTAACTCCGGCAAACTCCATAAATTTCAAGCGACACTGTAGACCGTTCATTTTTCTTTTAGATTCGCGCCAGTTTCCTTTTACCCTTACCAATCGTAACTCTTGCTACCTGACCGCTCGTCCACTCCCACACTTGCAGCGGCGTGGCACCCTGCGGCCCGGCGGCGCGACATCTCCGCGACCCCGCAACGTGGCATCTAGCGGCCTAGCGGTGCGGCACCCCTGAGTCACAGCGACGAGGCGACGTCTAGGCGCGGTGGCACGACATCTCGACGGCGTGGAGACGTAGTGGCCGCGCAAGCGCGCCCGTGCAGCAGTCCAACGGCGGGATGCGCGGCGGCCGGCGGCACAGAGGCGCAGGTCGCGACACCGCCGCCGCCGGAGGCGAGGAAGAGGAGGAGTGAGTAATTTTGTTAATTGTTAATCAGTTAATCCGTAATTTGTAATTGTTAATTCGTAATTTGTAGTATTATGTCAATTGTAAAATAATCAAATAAAATATTATTATTGATTAACCTATAGTATTAATGGTTAATCACTACTACAATAAGCCTTATCGCAGGCGGCTCCAAACCTATTATCACACGTGGTTTTTAAAACCGCCTGAAACGAAGAGCCTGTGATAATCCGCAATTTCACGGGTGGAGAAGTGATACTGCCTGTGAAGAAACATTATCACAGGCGGTTTTTACTTATGCTAGCCGCCTGTGAAGATAAGTTATCACAGGCGGGTTGTGCAGCATATATATCCGCCTATGATAATTGTCTTATCACAGGCGGGTCTTGTAGCATAACTAACCGCCTGTGATAATGGTGTTATCACAGGCGGACATTGACCTACATCAAGCCGCCTGTGAAGACCTTTTACCACAGCCGATTTCTACTTTAACAGTAACCGCCTGTGATAATTAGGTTATCACAGGTGGTTCTTTACCCGTATCTAGCCGCCTGTGATAATTGTTTTTCACAGACATGCCTAGCCCTTGGTTAATAACCGCATGTGATAAGGTATAATCTATGCAGTACTACTGCTGTTATTTCTAATTTCCAGATCAATTCAATATAATCACAGAACAAACATCAACAATATCATCACAGAACAAAAGTCAACAATATTATCATCACAGAAGTCAATTTCACTAAAACAATATACATATGTACCAATTACACATACAATTCATCTCATAGTTTACAAGTTTTCACTAAAAAATGTTTCTATTGGCATAGTCGCAATGTTCTGGCACATCGGCTGCTGCACCATTCTCATCAAAGAACTTCCCTTTTTTGTGCAAAATTTCGCGACGAATGAACTGACAGAGTTCAGAAGCAATCATGTCGGCTCCTCCATCAGGAATACTTCTACAAACTGGCCATTCTTCATTAAGATTCTTCGTGTGCTACAATATAACACATAACAGGTTTAGAATGTGTTGGTTTGAACAATCTCAAAGTATAGATCAAAGTGAGAGTATACAGAAATTTAGTTGGTATTTTTGGAGCAGTTGTACTATGAGCAATTGAATTTTGAATTGGAATCAAAATATGAAAATAATGTTTCTGGTAATATTGAACAGCAGAGAATATAAGTATTAAACTATGCTAGTTACAATGAAAATGAAACTCAAAAGTAAGAAAATAAGGTATTGACATTAAGGATAACTTACATCCACACGATTCACTCTATATACGCTGGCGGTCCGAAGATGCTCGCATACATAATATCCGCATAAGACACTCCCAGCAGGCTGCTTCGGACAAGCATAATATGTTTTAATGTCCAATGCATTCGTATTGGAAGGTCTCTCACCGCCAAGCTGTTCTGCGTAAAACCGTCAAGCGCTGTAATACAAGAAATGTCATATAAAACTTGTCAACACATTCTAAATGTGTGTAAATTAAAATTATTGAATAAACGTACAGTTTCAAAATGGAAAGGAAATTTTTGTAACGATCTGGTGCGATATCGGCCGAGTCCAAGACTGTTGCCTTTTCCTGCGTTGGCTTGATGAAGATCATTATGTAGTGATCACTGCAAACACACAAACACACGTGTTAACAATTACCAATAACTGCTATTTCAATGTCATGTGTCGAACTTACTCGAAGTTGTACGGAGCCTTTACGAGGTCCTTGCCTTCTTTGACAAAGTTAAACATTGCATGTCCTATGTGAGCTGCAACTTTTGTCCTTTTATCCTTCTTAAGTTTTGTGATTGCTTTTTCAAAATCTTTTTTTTCATGTGCTTGAACTGTTCTGAGTTTCGATCCGCCTGGACGTCGAATAGCGCCTTTCTAATCCTAGTAGGTCAAGGATACCTGTCTTGCGCGCCAACTTTTCATTATCCATGTATTGCATCCTATTGAAGAAGTCCAGAATTGTTATAATATCATGAAATGCGTATGCGTGTAGTAAGAAAAGCAAATACAAAATATTAGAGCACTTACAAGCACCAAACGAGCAGCAGGTTGATTTCGAGCATGCCCCGATGCAAAAGGGGACGCAGCTCTTCAAATAAAATGACTCGTCTATCTTCTCCAGTGCTCCAGAATGCTTCTTTTGGAATACGAAATGTGATGCAATTAAGACCATATCTTGTGCTGGCAAGGATGTACCATTCATGCATTCTTCTGAGCGGGACGGGTTGTTTGCTAAGTTGTACGGATGTCATGAGCGGCTTCCCATTCTCAAATTTAGGAGGAACATCCTCAAGCTTGTATATTGGAACTCCTGGTTTAACTAAAGCCATCCTCCGATTATACATGACACTGTCTTCTTCCCACTCCTCGATATTTCCTAATTCTGGCTCATGAGAAGAATGAGATGCACTCGATTTTATAATATTTTCCTTCATAGTTTCCAAATACTTTGACACTTCTGATGAAGGTTTCTTATTTTCGTATGGGCTAACTTTGATAGGCAATAATGATCGAGGAGTAGTCGTCGGAAGTTGGACACTGGCTTGTTGAACCTGTTGTTCAACTGATTGCTCTTTACTCCCAGCAGCTGGCTCTAGTACTACTTCAAGTTGTTGCTCAACTGGGTGCTCTTTACTAGCAACAGCTTGCTTGGTACTTCTTGAAGTTGTTGTCCAACTTGTTACTCTTGGATATCTTTACTAGCAAGGTTACTATCATCCTTGCCGAGACATAGGGGGAGTGGATCTTCATGGACTGGGAGTGGATCTTCATGCAATTTCGCCTTAGAAGATGGGGTTGCAGTATTTGGAGATGCGACGGGGCTAGAAATTGGCTCATCGTCCAACACGATATCGCGTTGGTGCCAAAGGATTAATCGGTTGACAGCCTGCCCCAGAGTCGCGATCCCCTCAGGTGTGACGTGGTCTATTTCATAATCTTCATAATCATTATCAATGATCTGAAGAACTTGCACCACAACATAATACAACGGAAGTGGATTCCCGTTGAAGTCACGATCAGGCTTGCCATAGCAGTGGCAACCTGTTTGGTTTTGTTCCCTGCTCTGCCTATCGGAACAAGAAGACGACAAGATTTGTCGTTAGCAATATCATTGACATGGAACTTATGGGCTGACCTTGAGCCTGGCACAGAACCAACGCTGCTAGGGTAGGCAGTTGGAGATACTAATTGCTCCTTTTGCACTGGAACCATCACTGTACTTGGTGCCACTAATTGTCCTGATTGTCTAAGTTGTTCCATTATTTCTTGCATATTTTCTTTGACCTTTTGAGCAATCATTTCATCAAGTGTTTTCTTAAACTTCTCACATCTTCTATATGTGTATTTATCTTTAGGGAAACCATCTAGCCAAGACATTTGAGAAGAGACCGCTCGAACTCGTCCGCTGTGTTCAGGGTTTCCTAAGATAGCGGTAAGTTGGTCATTCTCCCTCTTCGGCTTGAAGAGACCCTTCTGTTGCTTTTCAATTACTTCTTTCATTTTATCCTCTACTTCATTCAGAGAGTCAGGCTTTTCAAGTTTGCCCTCATCGGTCAAACCTAACCGAGCAAAGACCCACCGTTGAGTTCGCTCATCGCACCCTTCTAATTGGTGAGGATTGCCCTTACTGGTAATTTCGTCTAATATCTTATTCCATTTCTGGACTTTGGGGCCATATCTGGCAGACCCCAAGCGATGATGGTATTTGTTCTTTTTTGCACGCTCTGACCTAGTTGCACATAGAGCTTTAGCATCAGGTGTGCTCTTTTGACGAACAAACTCTTGCCACTGAGCTTGTGTGATTTTTCCCATCTTCCTCGGGCTAGGGACCTTATCGGCCTTAACGAAATCATTCATTTCACTCTTCCAGCCGTGAAACTTCTTGCCGCAAGAGATCAATGTTGCTTTCTTTACAGGTTCTTCTGTGCCTTTCGGGAACTTGAATTGTTTCATTACCCTTTCCCACAACTCATTCTTGGTCTGCTCGGGTAATTTCCTCCAATTCTCGGTTGTGATCGGCACAACCTCCCTAACAAGAAAACCGCATGCATTACGGTACTTGGTAACTGAATCCAGTGGTTCTTGGGGAAGCCCACCTGGACCGACCCTTGTTATGTACATGGTGCAGTCCAATGGACCCTTATTGGGACCTCGTTGCCCTCGTTTCCGCTTGAGTGAAGCTGAGGATTCATCCATTGGATAGCCTTCTGCGGCTTTAGGAGCCGATGTCACCTCATTGTCTTCGCGATTAATCTAGGTAGAAAAAAATTATAAGACTTTGTATACTTGACAACCAACATTAACTTGAACTGCTGAAGTTAAGATTTGTGATCCATACCTCGTCGGCAAGATCATATTCCGGGTCTATATCCACTAAAGTCTTTTTAATTTTTATATTCGGAAAAGGATCCAATGGACTGTGATAGGAGCCTGAACTGCTGGAGTCAGTAAACTCCATATTGTCTTCTTTATTGTTACTACCAGGACCAGTCTTCTTAGGGATTTCCATGCTAGATCTAATAAGACAAAAAATCTAATAAATGGCATATTAACTCTACATGAAGTGTTGTATGAAGAAAAAGATGGAAGCCTTCTAGGATTTGATAAGGCATTCTAGGGTTTAAGGCGACTGACCAAAAGGTTCCTATACATTGCGAGGGTGACAAGCATGTTAAAGTTGCTCACCAGCAATGGAAATTTTAACTTCTTATTCTAAATAGGCTAGCTTCGTTCAGAGTGGCGACCACATTCTTGAGGTTTACTAGGCGGCGCCTAGCTCCGGACCTATAACTGATCAAGCAAGAGACTGATAGCAGCAGCAGCAACTAGAAAGCTCACTTTACACCAACAACCCAAGGCATTCTTGTATCATAGAGATCGGCTGCATATGCTCACACTCCATCGCCACACCTAGTGGTACCTAGATATGGGCATGAGGATGCTCCTGGCATCACAAATGAGTTGGCCAGCAACTTGTTTGGCTTCAGAGCTAAATATAGCATAACTTTGGTAGCACAGATTAGCTACAATTGCTCAAATGAATCTGATGGAGCCACAAGTGCAGATATCTTTGGTAGCATAGATTAGCTACAATTGCTCAAATGAAGCTAACTTAGAGAAATAAAAGAAAACTTATCCAAACTTAGTCTAGCATAGCTAACTCTAAGCAAAAGTAGCCAAATATAGCATAACTTAGTCAAAATTAGTCAAGTATAACTATATCTAATGTAACTTAGCCAAAATTAGCCAAATTTGCTCAACTTAACCAAATATAGCTAAATCTTGCCCCTAATAGAGAATTATGTGGCATATGCAAGGCTGATGATAGAAATAGGGAATATACTCTGTTACTAACTACCAATTTCACAGTTTCAGACACACAGAACCAACTACCAATTTATCATGATATAACCATCCACATAAATCTTGCCCAACCGAACCCTTACCAAAGATGCCACTGAACTTGACAGTTTTTCGAATTCCACCGAACCCTAACCAAGGATGCCTACCATTTTCAAATTCCCGAACCCTAACCAAGGATATGCAAGGCGGCGGCGAGGGCGGTGAGGGAGGCGGCACGGCGAAGGAAGATGGAAGGTCGAAGGGTTTAGGGTTTACCTTGAAGCTCAGTGGTGACAGCAATGGCTTCGCTCAGCGTACCTGGAAGTGATAAGGCGGCGATGGCGAAGCTCGGCGGCGACGGTAGTGACGGCGGTGAACACTTGGCGGCAAACGAAATTTTGGCAGCCTAACAGCATCTAAGTGTTTCGCCCGGGTGAGGTTTTCCTAACGCTACCGAGGGGTATATATAGACTCCCATTTTCTCAGGCGGATTTTAAGTACCAAGTGCCAGAGAAGATGGTTACCTCAGGCGGGTTTTACTTACCAACCGCCTGAGAAGATAGGATTATCTCAGGCGGTTGGTAAGTAACACCCGCCTGAGATAAACTTCTTCTCAGGCGGTTATTAAGTACCAACCGCCTGTGAAGATATTTACTTCTTTTTAATTAATATTCTTGATTAAATGTGGGTCCTTTAAAAAGGCAAAATTCCACTTTGTTGTAATAATATTGATAAGTAAAGGTTACCATTAAATTTCACTTCATAAATCCTTTCAAATTGGTCACACATAAAAAACATACAACAAATGCTATTTTTCATTTTTCTATCTTGATGAATATAATAATTTTTTCATTTATTTTTTCAGTAAACATTTTTACTCATCATACCAACCTCTATGAATTTTTTTAGATTTTTTTAAATTTTTTTGAATCAATGTGTGTTCATAATTTGATGAATGCCTCATATGTATATGAGCATTTAGTTAGAATGATGGATAATTTGAAGTTTGACATGTTGGAATGCTTTTAAAAAAATAACAAAATTCATACATGTATAAATGATGCAAATATGTTCATACAAACAAATTTGAGTGAAGGATCTTTTTTTTATGAGATACACAAATGTGAATAATATGTGAGTAGAAATTAATTTGATATTTACCAAAACATTACAATGTCAGCTATACAAGTTTCAAAATATTTTGCTCAGGTGGTAGATGTTAATTTTATACAAATGTAGAAGAAAGAATCATCGAATTTGGACACAATTTGCAGAATCTAAACATGTTTGAGTATTTATATTGGAATCTAAATAAAAAAGAAGCAAGGGATAAGGAAACTGAAGAACAGTATCGGCATTATCTTTGGCGGTTGGTAAGTAACACCCGCCTGAAATAAATTCTTCTCAAGCGGTTGGTAAGTAAAACCCGCCTGAGAAAAATTTAAACACCGCCTGTGAAAAACGGACGCCTACATATAGACCGCTCACCTACGGACGTGTCGATGTCCATGTGCGACCTTTCTTTTCCCCGAGGCGCGACCTTTCATTGCGCGCACGGTAAACCCATTGCTCCATGCGGCCCTTATTAAAGACACGCCATCACCCTTTAGTTCTCCACAAGCGTGTCGCTCACTTTGAATCCTCTTCTTTTCTTCGTCTTCCTCCACTCCGACGACCCAACACCACTATGGCCGACCTTCTGCCGCCAAGCCCTCCGAGGGAGCCACCTTGTAAAAAACAATGTTGCAGCACCCCCGAGAGGATCAACACCCAGCAGTGCCTCCTCATGGAGCGAGAGGCATACAACAATACGTCTCGCGCCATGAGTGCCTTGGGTCTGGGTACCCTTCCAAAGTATCCTGGAATGGGTACTACCGTCGACCACTACCTCTACGCCCTCACGGGGGTGGCTGATCGTCTCGACATTCTGTTCGTGATTATGGCCCAGGTTCTTGGCCCCGAGGGCTGCAGAATGCTGGTGGAGGCGACGGCTAGCAACCTCGTTCTCGCGGTTGCACTGCCGGTGCAGCCGGTGCAACCAGCCCTGTCTCCTATTGCACCGGCGCCAGAGTTGCCGCCAGAGGACGAGGAGGGGGAGGAGGAGGAGGAGGAGGAGGAGGAGGAGGAGGAGGAGGAGGAGGAGGAAGAAGAAGAGGAGTAGGAGTAGGAGTAGGATTTAATTAGTTTTTCTTTATTGTTTTGAGTTGCTTCTGTTTTGTAAATATTGTTAATGAATGAAATATATCTTTGTTCATCTATGTGATTGAATATTACTTGTGTAAATATTGTGTATCTTGTGTGTTCTTGTGTAAATATTGTGTATCTTGTGTGTTCTTGTGTGAGATGTGTGATTGAATATTGTTAATGAATGAGTATCTTGTGTGTTCTTCAACTGTGTGAATGTATGAATGTGTAGTGCGTTCATCGTGTTCCTCAGACTCGGGTATCATAAGATAATTATCTCAGGCGGTGGGTAATTAAAACCCGTCTGAGAAGAAGATTATCTCAGACGGTTGGTAAGTAACACCGCCTGAGAAAAACTTCTTCTCAGGCGGTTATTAAGTACCAACCGCCTGTGAAGATATTTGCTTCTTCTTAATTAATATTCTTGATTAAATTTGGGTCCTTCAAAAAGGCAAAATTCCACTTTCTTGTAATAATATTGATAAGTAAAGGTTACCATTAAATTTCACTTCATAAATCCTTTGAAATTGGTCAGAACATAAAAAACATACAACAAATGCTATTTTTCATTTTTCTATCTTGATGAATATAATGCTTTTTTCAATTATTTTTTAGTGGACATTTTTACTCATCATACCAACCTCTATGAATTTTTTCAGAATTTTCTAAATTTTGTTGAATCATTGTGTGTTCATAATTTGATGAATGCCTCATATGTATATGAGCATTTAGTTAGAATGATGGATAATTTGAAGTTTGACATGTTGGAATGCTTTTAAAAAACATTAACAAAATCCATACATGTAAAAATGATACAAATATGTTCATACAAAAAAAAATGAGTGAAGGATCTTTTTTTTATGAGATACACAAATGTGAATAATATGTGAGTAGAAATTAATTTGATATTTACCAAAACATTACAATGTCAGCTATACAAGTTTTAAAATATTTTGCTCAGGTGGTAGATGTTAATTTTATACAAATGTAAAAGAAAGAATCATAGAATTTGAACACAATTTGTAGAATCTAAACATGTTTGAGTATTTATATTGGAATCTAAATAAAAAAGAAGGAAGGGATAAGAAAACTGAAGAATAGTATCGGGCATTATCTGAGGCAGTTGGTAAGTAACAACTACCTGAGATAAACTTCTTCTCAGGCGGTTATTAAGTATCAACCGCCTGTGAAGATATTTACTTCTTCTTAATTAATATTATTGATTAAATGTGGGTCCTTTAAAAAGGCAAAATTCCACTTTCTTGTAATATTATTGATAAGTAAAGGTTACCATTAAATTTCACTTCATAAATCCTTTGAAATTGGTCAGAACATAAAAAACATACAATAAATGCTATTTTTCATTTTTCTATCTTGATGAATATAATGTTTTTTCATTTATTTTTTCAGTGGACATTTCTACTCATCATACCAACGTCTATGAATTTTTTCAGATTTTTCTAAATTTTTTTGAATCAATGTGTGTTCATAATTTTATGAATGCCTCATATGTATATGAGCATTTAGTTAGAATGATGGATAATTTGAAGTTTGACATGTTGAAATGCTTTTAAAAAATTTTAACAAAATTCATACATGTATAAATGATACAAATATGTTCATGTAAACAAATTTAAGTGAAGGATCTTTTTTTATGAGATACACAAATTGAATAATATGTGAATAGAAATTAATTTGATATTTACCAAAACATTACAATGTCAGCTATACAAGTTTTAAAATATTTTGCTCAGGTGGTAGATGTTAATTTTATACAAATGTAGAAGAAAGAATGATCGATTTCGGACACAATTGCAGAATCTAAACATGTTTGAGTATTTATATTGGAATCTAAATAAAAAAGAAGTAAGGGATAAGGAAACTGAAGAACAGTATCGGGCATTATCTCAGGCGGTTGGTAAGTAACACCCGCCTGAGATAAACTTCTCCTCGGGCGGTTGGTAAGTACCAACCGCCTGTGAAGATATTTACTTCTTCTTAATTAATATTCTTGATTAAATATCTTCTCAAGCGGTTGGTAAGTAAAACCCGCCTGAGAAAAAGTTAAAAACCGCCTGTGAAAAATCGACGCCTATATAAGAACCCCTCACCACAGTCAAAACATAACTCTGGAGAATTTATATCGACGCCGCAAGGCTGCCGAATTTCCCCTGCGCCGCGCCGCCACTCCGCCGCTCCGCCGCCCAGCCCATATTGTCGCGCCGCCGCTCAACGCCGCACCGCCACTTCTCCACCCAGCCGGCCCACCGTGCTGACGCCTCCCCACCGTGCTGATGCCTCTGCAAGGTAAATGTAGTTTCCTTACTTTTTCTTTGTATATTTTCATTAGCTGATAAGCTGTTAGTTTTTGTGTTCTGGTATATGGATTCTGTCCTTTTGCATGTTTAAGGACTGCATGGATTGTGTTTTGGTATATTGATGTATGGACTATATGGATTGTTTCCTTTTTGTGTGTTCTGCTAGTTTGGTCTTTTATATATTGATGTATGGACTATATTGTAATAAGCTTATTGTAGATTGTACCTATTATGTGACATGAATATGATGTTTAATTAAAAGATGCTATTGTAATATATATAACATGCATGAAGTTTACCCGAACTTGTAATTGTAGTTTTATGTGTTTTCCTTTTCAATATGCTACTTGTGTGTGCGTACCTCCTGCTTGCATATATTTCGAAGGAGAGATTAGGGTTAGCTTTCTAGGGAGATGGTTTTATAACTCACCCATTTAGTTACCATCGTTGGGTGGGATCTGACGTCAAGATATAACAGACCGGATCCCACCCATACCTAGCCCATGGTGCTGGGCCTGTTTGCCCCACGACATCAATCCTTCACCCCCGATTGCTGCTCTCGACGCCTTCGTCTCCGTCCGCCTCAAGCTGCAGTAGGGTTGGGCATTGGCGACCAAACCTCCTCGTTGCTAGGTGACATCAATGGTGGCAGGATGCAGAAGCCAGCAACAGGGCCATCTGCAAGCAGCAGCGAGGTCGAGAAATGGCATCGTGGGTGGAAGGCATCACCGGGGCCAGCTGCAGGTGGCGACAAGGACGGAGACAGTGTTGGAGGCACCGGGGCCAGCTGCCGGCGGCTGCGAGACCGAAAGACAGAGGTGATGGCCGGAGCCGCGGGCGACGGCGTGCGGTGGTCGGTGGAAAGTCGGCGGCAGTCACTGAAGTGGCGAAGTGGAGCTATGCCACGCTCCAGCAGCGCGCCTCTCCATCGCGTCAGGTCGAGGGCGGCGGCAAAAATCCACCCGTACCCGCACCCGTCGGGTTCAATACCCGTCGGGTACCCATACCCGCGGGTATAATTGCCATCCCTAGATCCCACCCAGACCAAGCCCATGCCACTAGGCCTGTTTGCCCCATGACTTCAATCCTTCACCCCCGCTTGCTGCTCCTGACGCCTTCGACTCCGTCCGCCTCAAGACGTCGCCCGTCTCCTACATTAGTCGCCCTAATCATACTTGTTATGTCTCTGTAAATTCATTTTATAGAAGACCTTTAGAGAATATTTGTGGGCAAATTTTGTAAATCTGACAAAAAATCTATTATTGAAGCATGGACCGTCGAGCGTGGATGTATAACACGCCAAGATCCGATCCTATGTACATTCATAATGTTGCAAATTTTATTGAAGCATCCAGGAGACATGCGAAGTTGCAGAAGATAGATGACATATTATGTCCATGTATCGACTGCGAAAATAAGATTGCTTGGACGGATACTATAGTAATCCAATCCCATTTGGTGAAAAGAGGATTCAAAAATAACTACACAATATGGACAGAGCATGGTGAGTTAGATACACATGATGTGGATAAGGATGATGAGAGAGGTTCAGATGATGATAATGTTCATATCGATGACGGTAGTGACAATCAAGCTGGTTATGATGATGATGAGTTCGATTGTGAGGAGATGTTGCGTCACATTGAACCATATGTATTGACTTCTATGGGAGCAAGCAAAGGTTTAAGTAAAATGGAGACATTGCAGAATGCGGCGACAGAGCTATTATATGATGAATCAAACGATCGTGATAAAGAGTTTACTACATTGCGTGCAGTCTTAGAACTACTAAAGTTGAAAGCTATGCATGGTCCAATTGTAGTTTCTTTGATCTTTTGACTCTTCTGGCAGAAATTCTTTCAAATCCAAATAAACTGCCCAGAAGCACTTATAAAGCGAATAAACTTCTTTGCCCGATGGCACTAGGTGTGACAAAAATAAACGCTTGTGTGAACAATTGTATTCTGTATCGCAAAGAGCATGAGCTCGCAACTAGATGCCCCATTTGTGGTGCCAGTAGATATAAGAAGGACTACAATCACCAGTATGTTACCAACATGAAAAAGACTCAGAAGAATATGAAGTTTATTATTGGTCCTGAAGGTGACAATGACGATACTTCTGGCGATGCAGACGGGAAGAATAAGAGAAAAATTCCTGCCTTTGTGATGTGGTACCTTCCGGTAAGTGATCGCTTGAAGCATTTGTTCTCAAACCCTAGGGAGGCTGAACTTATGCATTGGCATTCCGAGCAACGCAAGAAGAATGAAAAACATATATGACACCCTGGTGATGCAACGCAGTGGAAAAATTTTAATATTCAGTATCGAGAATTTGCGAAGGAAATCAGAAATGTGAGGTCTGCCTTGGGTACAGACGGAATGAATCTGTTTGGTGAAAAAAGGAGCATACACAGCACATGGCCCGTGGTCTTAACGATGTACAACCTACCGACGTGGTTGTGTCACAAAAGGAAATATATCTTGTTATTTGTTCTTATCCAAGGTCCGGAATAACCCGGCATCGAAATTGATGTGTTCTTGGAACCTTTAATGGAAGATATGGCGAAATTGTGGAATGAAGGGGTACGTACATGGGATGAGTACAAGCGGGAGTATTTCAAACTAAGAGCAATGATATTCGTTACCGTGCATGATTATCCCGGACTGTTTACATTATCGGGAAAAATGAAAGGGAAGAAAGGTTGTGTTAGGTGCGTGGATAGAACTGGATTTATATACCCCACTTCATCCAGAAAGACGGTGTACATGAGACACCGACAGTTCTACACAGATACACACAAGTATAGGAAGATGAAAAAACAATTTGATAACAAAATCGAAAAAGATACTGTACCAAAACCTTACAGTGGAAAACTTGTGTTTGAAATGGTCAAGAACATTCATATTGCTCTCGGTAGGGGCAAAAATAGTAAAGGAATTAAGAGAAAGAAAAGTACATCTTCGGATGATACAACTGACATGGCTTTCAAGAAACAATCAATTTTTTCAAGTATCTTCCGTATTGGAAGAATCTGGAATTTTGCCATAGTATTGATTTGATGCACGTTACAAAGAATGTATTTGACAGCATCATTGGGACCTTGCTGGACATGCCGAGGAAAACAAAGGACGGATTAAAATCACATATGGACCTAGTAAATCTTGATTTGAGACCAGAGCTTCATCCAATAGAAAAAGCAAAGGGAAGCATTACCTTCCCCCAGCCAGCTACAACTTGACGCTAGAAGAGAAAAAAGAAATTTGCGAATGCTTTCATGGGATCAAAGTGCCCACGAGTTTCTCATCCAATATCCGCAAACTAGTCTCGATGAAAGACTTGTCTTTATTCGGTTATAATTCTCACGTCTGTCACATGATGATGACAGTTTTTCTTGCCATTGCAATAAGAGTCATCAAACCTGAGCATATAAAAGTTGTCATCACACGTTTGTGTTACTTCTTCAATGCAGTATCGCAAAAGGTGATAGCACATGAGGATTTAGACTATCTGAAAACATAAATCGTCGAGACAATGTGCAAGCTTGAGATGTGTTTCCCACCATCCTTTTTCGATATGCAAGTACACCTAATCATACATCTTGTTGATCAGATAAAAGCATTGGGGCCACTATATTTACATCATATGTTTTTGTTGGAGAGATATTTAGGAGTATTAAAAGGTTATGTGCGGAACCGTGCTCACCCAGAGGGTTCAATTATGGAAGGATACACCACTGAAGAAGTGATTGAGGGTTGCGCTGATTACATCAAAGATGGAAAATTGATAGGTGTGCCTATACCGGTACATGAGGGTAGACTATGTGGGAGAGGCAAAGTGGGTAAGAAAACTTTTATCATTCAAGATTATAAGAATATACACCATGCACATTTTGGTGTACTACAACAGCTCGCAATAGCTGAGTCGTACATCGAGGAACACCAAATTGAGCTTCGTGATAAAAACCAAGACCGCACAGAGGACTGGATCATAAAAGAGCACAAAAGATGTTTCACTGAATGGTTATTAGACAAAAATATACCATACAGAAACACTATAGAAGAGGCAACAATGAAGAAGTTAGCTTCTGGCCCATCTGCTTTGGTGAATCATGGCAAGCATATGACATCAATGGTTACACATTTTACACTAAAGAAAAAGACGGTAAGAGTGTTGCACAAAATAGTGATGTTCGTATTGAGGCTTATGATTCAAAAGGGCAGAAGACCACATACTTCTGGTTCGTAGAGGAAATATGGGAACTCGATTATGGCGAAAGAATGGTAATGCCGTATTTAAGTGCCAATGGGTCAAACATCCTGATGGTGTGAAAGTGGACAATTACGGGCTGACAGTGGTAGACTTGAATAATGTGGCTTATAAAGATGAATTGTGGGTTCTCGCCGATAATGTTGCACAAGTTTTTATGTTCAATATCCAGAAACTGAGAAGATGCACGTAGTTGTTTCTGGAAAGCAAAATATTGTTGGGGTAGAGAATGTGGGAGATAATGAAGAGGAATATAATCAGTATGAAGAGATGTACCTTTTCACCGAACCAGAAAACATCAAGCGCGTAGAGAGAAGCATTAAAAAGAATTTGAAACCCTATATGCGAGAAGATGTCAATGCTGGAAAAAATGTATATAGCAATGCGAGATGATATATATTGTATATATTTGTATCTTCTGAAATAAACTTAGAACAATGTTCTATTTCAGCTTTTGAACATTATTAAATTCAGCTTCTGTTTCGAGCTCCTGTCAAGCTAATCCCTTCACAGCAAGCTCTTGTAGATGCAAGTAACACCCAGGACTCATCATTTGGATTGTTAAAAGCTTCAATTGAAGTCTGACGATACTTCCCGTCCATTTGAGGGCTTGTTTGGATAGGAGTACATCCAAACAAGCCCTGCAAGATTTCTTTCTCTTCTCTCCATTTTGATAACTTACGAAGATGCTACTTTATCAGTTCTAATGACTGAATATATTGACTACAAATCAGTACAATCTCTCTTAGTGTTTTACACAAGCGACGAAACATACAACTTCAATCACAAATCTTGTTTTTACCATTTTCATAGGAAGTTGACCTTAATCTTTCAAGCATAGATTTATCAAATAATTGAAGCTTCTTCATCAGACATGTTAATAGCAATTACAAGAGAAGGGTGTGTCGAAGCTAACGAAATCTCAATGGGACTCAAGACAAAGAGATGTTGCATATGAGTGATAATGTCCAGGTTAGACATCATGAAGCTATGATGACAACCTTCACGCTGTTTAACCTGAATATTGTCACTCATATGTAGGATCTCTTTATCTTCAGTCCGATTCAGATTTCGTTAGCTTCGACACATCCTTCACTTATAACTGCCATTAACATGTGTGATAAGGAAGCTTCACTTATTTGATAAATCTATGCTTGAAAGATTAAGATTAAATCCCTATGAAAGTGTAAAAACAAGATTTGTGATTGAAGTTGTTTGCTTACTCGCTTGTGTGAAGCACTAAGAAAGTGAGTACTGATTTTTAGTCAATATATTTAAGCATTAAAACTGAGAAAGGAGCATCTTCCTAAGTTTTCAAATGGACAAGAGGGAAAGAAATCGTTCAAATGGATGGGAAAATCCTTCCAAGGATCGTCAGGCTTCAAATTGATGCTTTCAACAATTCAAATGATGGGCCACGGGTGTTACTTGCATCTACAATAGCTTGCTGTGCAGGGATTAGCTTGACAGGAGCTTAGCAGCATCAGAGGCGGTTGGTAAGTAAAACCCACCTGAGATAAACATCTTCTCAGGCAGTTATTAAGTACCAACCGCCTGTGAAAAATTTAAAAACCGCCTATGAAAAACTGACGCCTATATAAAGACCCCGCGGAGGCACGCCTCTGCCCAGTCCCACATCGCGCCACGAGGTACCTAAGTAAATTCGCATAGTTTCCTTACTATGCATTGCATGCTACCTTTTTCTTTGTATATTTTCATAAGCTGCCAATTTTGTGTGTTGGTATATGGATTGCGTCCTTTTGCATTTGTGTACATATGTGTTTGGACTCAATAATTTGGAAGTTTGGTCTTTCAGATAATGATGTCTCGGGCGTGTAGCCGATTGAAGGAGGAGCGCTTGGCGTGGCGCAAGAACCATCCCCATGTATGTACATATGACACACCAGTCGCATGGTTGTATATACATATGTATCTGTAATGGACTGATGAACTTAACTGTAGTTTGTTTTTCCGTCTTGTTTGTTTTTGGTATTTTCAATTTCTCTGCGTAGGGTTTCTCTGCGAAGCATGAATTGGGAGATTTATTGAAGTGGCAGTGCATCGTTCCTGGTAAAGAAGGGGTAAGTCATGAAGGACAAGCACAATATGAGTTTAACCATTGTCCTCCTATTAATAAATTTCTTTTGCGGACTGAATGAGAAGATGGTTACTACCCCCTGACAATGTCCCTCTCTGAGGACTATCCCTTGGTGCCTCCAAGATGCGCCTTTCCAAGTGGGTTCTTCCACCCAAATGTCCATCGTTCGGGAGCACTCTGCATCGGGATTCTCGACCAAGAGACTGTAAGATAGACCTATTTTGCTCATGTAATTATTACTTAATTGTTGTCGAACTTATTTAAACTGGTTTCTTATATTGCTTAAATTATATTTCGTAGGTGTGGTGCGGTGCTTTTACATTCAAAATTATACTACTTGAAGTTCAGCGTTTGCTGCATCAGCCAAATGTGCCCGATGTTGAAAATGATTGCTATAATCTACTTATCAAGGTTAGATGACACTTTGACTTAGTGACCAATGTAGGTTATTCATTCCTCCTTCGACATTTGTTAATTTAAATAATGTCAATATTTTCAGGATCCAGCGGAATATAAGAGACATGTTCGGGAGCAAGCAGGACGATACAATTTAGATTGATCGATGGGCACTTCATGGTCGATCTACAATGAATGTAGCATGATTTTTATTTTCTACTTGACAGGGCACTTCATCGTCGTTGTTTGCAGCTGTTACAGAGAGAGGCTCACTTAAACTTGTGCTCAGTGTGTAAAGATGTTATCTTTGAACAATTGTAAAGCCTCTAATGGTGTATTATCACAATTAAGCCAGCCTCATTGGTGATCGAGCATTTCCTATAATGCATTACTGTACTAGTATCCGCTTATCTGTGTTTTTTTTCTGATACAATTTTCCCTGCAACGACTACATACGATTGTGATAATTGCAACGACTACATCCCTGTAATTTCAATGAACACCGCTTGTGATAATTGAACAACTACATACAGTTCTTACACAATGACTGTCGGTGAAAATACATGATCTTCTCAGGCTGTTGTTAATTAAGAACCGCCTGTGAAGTTCATTACATTACAGACAGTTCTTAATTAATAACCGCCTGAGAAGATCATGTATTTACACAGGCGGTTGTTTCTTAAGATCCGCCTGTGATGTTATTTCATTGCAGGCGGTTCTTAAGTAATAACCGTCTGAGAAGATCGAGTATTTACCTAGGCGGTTGTTTTTTAAAATCCGCCTGTGTTGTTCTTTCATCACAGGCGGTTATTATTTTGGTATTGGGATGGTTAGATTATGGTTATGGGTTGGTAATGGTTAAGGATAGTTTATGGATTATGGTTATGGATATGAATTTTAGTTATGGTAAATGGACATGGATAATGATGATGTTGGCAACAAATGGATACGGTTTATATTATGTTAATATGATGGTTATGATGGGATTGTTTCACATAGACATAGTATAATGCTTTTCAAATGTTTTAATGTACTTTTCAGCACTTAGCCATTATTATATTCATCATTTGTATCAGCTACATGTCATATTTTCCCACACTTGCTGAGTACGACATGTACTCACCCTTGCAATCCCCCCCCCAATAGCTGTTAGAGATATTTTGGAGATCAACATGGCGCACTAGGTTGCGTACCGCCGTCGACTGCCTGTGGAGTTGGAGTCGCCTACGCTAGTTTATTTTCCGCTGCACTAGAATAAAGGTAATTATATTATTCGTGACATGGTTAAATTCTGATTTCCGTTTGTGATGCATTTGTGTATGTGTGATGAACATCCTGGGCACACATACACTGCACTTGGTTCGTTTTTCAGAACCGGGTGTCACATCAAAATCGGAAACTTCATTGTTTGAGCTCGACATGACCTAAGAATGAGTGGCATGATTGAGAATGAATGGTACAAGGCATAGGTGTGAAAGGATAGCAAGGAATTGCATTGAGAAATTGAAAAGTTAGGTTTTGAGTTCAGAAAAATCAGACTTGTCCGGTGTACAGGCACGGACTAGTCCGGGGGACCGGACTTGTCCGTGCATGGACCAGACTAGTCCGGTATTCATACTCAAAAACCTAAGCAACTGGACAAATATTGATTCCTAATGCACAACAAGCGTAGCATAAACGTAATACATCAAGGAGGCATATATATAGTGGAATATGCTAGGCTATTTGATCAACAATGAAGAAATTTGGGATTTCTAGGGTTAGGGGTAAATTACCAAAGAAATCTATTGGAACTTGGAGATGAGGGTGTTGAAGGCCGGACTTGTCCGAGAACTTCAATCCCGATGTGATGACGATCAAATTCCACCCAAACTTGCGAAGTTCCGATGGAGAAATCAAGGAATCGCCTTGGGAGCTCGAGTGGAAGAGAGAGAACGCGTGAGGCAAGAGTGGAGGTGAAGAAATTAGGGTTTGGCAGCGGCTAGGGTTATGGACACAAAAAATCGGACAAGTCCGAAAATGACCGGACTAGTCCGAACTTTTCCAGAGGCTATATCGGACTTGTCCGTTATCTACCGGACTAGTCCGGCCTAACCGACACTCCGCGGACTAGTCTGCATGGGCGGACTAGTCCGGGTAACCACAGACTAGTCCGTGGTCACCAGGCAAGAATTACTTAGCTCATTCATATATATTTGAAGGTACATATTTAGAAAATAAGGAGGCAAAACAAATCAAATAATCTTGATGAATATGATCATTAAGCATACAACAATCAAGCAATGATCATAATTCACCAAGATCTAGTAATTGACATAGTTTTTCGGAGAAAATTCAGAGAGATGATTTTCACAATCCAATCAACACATTTTGAGGAATTCATATAGGTATGCAACATTTCAAGCCACACTCCAAGCATCAAGGATGTTTAGCTCATTCCAGAGTTCACAAAAGTGCTTTTCATCATGTGGCTTGGTGAATATGTTGGCCAATTGCTTTTGGGTGTTGACATGGGAAATGGCTATATCTCCTTTCATGGAATGATATCTCAAAAAGTGATGTCTTATATCTATGTGTTTAGTTCTAGAGTGTTCAACTGGGTTGTGGGCAATATTAATGGCACTCTCATTGTCACAAAGGAGTGGAATACGGTTCATATTGTAACCGTAATCCCATAGAGTTTGTCGCATCCAAAGGAGTTGTGCACAACAACTCCCGGCTGCAGCATACTCCGCTTCGGCTATGGATAAGGCAATTGAATTTTGTTTCTTGGAGGACCAAGAAACTATGGATCTCCCTAGGAATTGGCATGTACCGGAGGTGCTTTTTCTATCTACTTTGCATCCGGCATAATCTGCATCGGAGTAACCAATGAGATTGAATTTTGAGCCCTTTGGATACCAAAGACCAAGGTTGGGTGTATGAACTAAATATCTCAAGATCCTTTTTACGGCTGTCAAGTGACACTCCTTAGGATTGGCTTGAAATCTTGCACACAAACATACACTCAACATAATATCTGGCCTAGATGCACATAAATAGAGTAGAGATCCAATCATGGACCGATATACCTTTTGATCGAAGCTAGGTCCATCTTCATTGAGATCCAAGTGGCCATTTGTTGCCATGGGAGTTTTAATAGGCTTCGACTTGTCCATACCAAACTTCTTGAGTATGTCTTGCGTGTACTTAGTCTGGCTTATGAACGTCCCTTCCTTTTGTTGCCGCACTTGGAATCCCAAGAAGTACTTTAGTTCTCCCATCATTGACATTTCAAACCTATCTGTCATGATTTTACTAAATTCCTCACAAAAAGATGGATTAGTTGATCCAAAGATTATATCATCAACATAAATTTGACAAATAAAAAGATCATTGTCAAAATTGTTTGTAAATAGTGTATAATCTACTTTGCCAATCTTAAAGCCATTTTCAATTAAGAAATCTCTAAGACACTCATACCAAGCTCTAGGAGCTTGTTTGAGGCCGTAGAGAGCCTTACGCAATTTGAATACGTGGTCGGGAAACTCTTCGTCTTCAAACCCGGGGGGTTGCTCCACATACACCTCCTCCTTGATTGGCCCATTGAGGAAGGCGCTTTTCACATCCATTTGATACAACTTGAAATCATGGTGAGTAGCATATGCAAGTAATATTCTAATAGATTCAAGTCTAGCTACTGGAGCAAAGGTCTCATCAAAATCCAAACCTTCGACTTCTGAATACCCATTGGCCACAAGTCGTGCCTTGTTCCTTGTCACCACCCCGCGTTCATCTTGTTTGTTTTGGAAGACCCACTTGGTGTCGACAATGTTCGCATTGGGTCTTGCCACGAGTTCCCACACCTCGTTCCGCTTGAAATTGTTCAATTCTTCTTGCATTGCCACCACCCAGTCTGGGTCCTTCAATGCATCCTCAACCTGTGCGGTTCCAAAAGGATACAAACGAATAATTTTCACAAAAGTTAGCTATACGAGATCTAGTGGTTACTCCCTTTTGGATGTCACCGATGATATTGTCGATTGGGTGATCCCTTTGGACGCATTGGTGTACTCTTGGGTGTGGCACTTGAGGCGTTGTATCTTCATGATCATCTTCTTCTCCCCCTAAATGGTTGCCTTCGTTGACTTGTTGATTATCTTCGTATTCTTGTGGTTGATCTTGCATGGGAGCTCCCCCTTGATCATTGACCTCCTCTTCTGGCTCATCGTCCTCATACACGTGTAGAGGTGACTCTTGTGGTCGAACTTCACCTAAGGCCATACTTTTCAATGCTTGACAGCGAGCTTCTTCTTTACCTAGTACACATGGATCAACTTGCTCCTTTTGGGAGCCGTTAGTCTCATCGAACACCATGTCACGTGCTACTTCGACAAGTCTGGAGGTCTGGTTGAAAACACGATAGGCGTAAGTGTTCGAATCATAACCAAGCAAGAAACCTTCATCAGACTTTGAAGTGAACTTTGAAGTCCTAGGCTTCTTGTTTAAAAAGTAGCATGGAGAACTGAAAACTCTAAAATATGAAATATTGGGTTTGTTACCGGTGAGTAGCTCATAGGATGTCTTCTTGAGTAGTCGATGAAGATAAAGTCGATTTAAGGTGTGGCAAGTGGTGTTAATCGCTTCCGCCCAAAATTGATTTGAGGTCTTGTACTCATCAAGCATTGTTTTTGGCATCTCTATGAGAGTTCCGTTCTTTCTTTCGGCAACACTATTTTGTTGTGGGGAGTACGGAGCTGAAAATTCATGCTTTATGCCTTCTTCATCAAGGTACTCCTCCACTTCTGTGTTCTTGAACTCCGTGTCGTTGTCACTTCGAATGTTCTTGATTGTCAATAAGAATTCATTTTGAGCTTGCTTGAAGAACTTTTTGAGTATTCCTTGTGTTTCTGACTTATCATGCAAAAAGAAAACCCAAGTGAAGCGAGAAAAATCATCAACAACGACTAAACCATCTTTGTTACCACCGATGCTTATGTAGGCAATTGGACCAAACAAGTCCATGTGAAGTAGCTCGAGCGGTCTTGTTGTAGTCATGACGTTCTTGGCAGGGTGAGGTGCTCCAACTTGCTTCCCAGCTTGGCACGCGCTACAAGGCCTGTCTTTCTCAAACACAACATCCTTTAAACCTCGGATGTGATCGCCCTTGAGGAGTTTTTGAAGGTTCCTCATGCCAACATGCGCTAGCCGTCTATGCCACCGCCAACCCATGTTGGTTTTTGCAATCAAGCATGTGTCAAGTTCAGCTTTATCCTTGTTGAAGTCAACAAGATAGAGCTTTCCCTTTAACATACCCTTGAATGCAATGGAACCATCACTCCTTCTAGAAACGGTCACACCCTCGTTAGTGAACAAGCAATTATAACCTTTGTCACATAATTGAGATATGGACAACAGGTTATAATCTAAGGATTCAACATGTAAAACATGATAAAGTGTGTGTTTAGAAGATATTGCAATTTTACCGGTACCGAGCACCTTTCCTTGACTATTATCTCCAAAGTAGATGCCCTCGTTTGGATCCTTATTTTCCTCATATTCAACAAACATTCTTCTTTCTCCGGTCATATAGTTGGTGCAGCCACTGTCCATTTAGATCCACTGGAGGAATAGGCCTGCAAAAATAGATTATGTTTTGGTTTTAGGTACCCAAGCTTGCTTGGGTCCTTGGAGGTTAGTTATAATACATTTGGGCACCCACACATGAGACTTGGTGTTCTCATGGTGTGGCCCAACATAATAAGCATAAACTTTTCCAAAATTATTTTTCATTAAGACATATGAGGCATCGAAGGTTCTAAATAATATCTGTTGTTGTTTATGTACAGGACAAGTCTGGGAGGCCGGACTTGTCCGGAGGACTGGACTTGTCTGGACACTGACCGGACTAGTCCGAACTTTTTCAGTTTGAGAGGGTTTTCCCTTTACAAAGGCAATCCTCTCCTTGTTATTCTTATGGCTTTTAGCATGTTGCTTTTCACCATAAGAATAACCAATGCCATATTTGACATTTGGAAGTCTTTGTACCAAGTATGCACTGCGTGCATATTTGATCTTCTCCTTGTCAAATATGCCACTTTGGGTCGGATGCTTAACCTTTGTAGAGGTCAGCTTGTCTTTCAAACTGATGTCAATTTTATTGCATGTACAAGTAGAAGAAACCTCAGTTTTGATGAGTTGAGAAGGTGAACTTGAAGAGGATGAAGGTTCACCTTGCTTGAGTGACTCAACTTGCACTTCAAGGATCTTGTTAACCTTGATCAGGTCAGTAAGTTGGTCCTTGATTGTATCATTTGAGTCGGTTAACTCCAAGCAAGTTTCCTTGCTTGAAGCTAACTCAAACTGTAGAGATTTGCTTCGTTCCTTTTCAAGTTCTAGAAGCTTGTCAATTTTGACATATACCTCCTTTTGGGAGATGATCATGTCCTCTTGACGATGTATTAACCTCTCCTTCTCAACAAGTTGATCAAGCAAAAAAATCATTTTTGTGGCTGTTTTCCTATCTAGTCCAATAAGCATATCCTCATTATCACTATTGATTTCATCATCACTAGAATAGGAATGCACGGAAGCGGTTTTAATGGTTACCTTGCATTTACCTTCCTTTGCCATAAGGCAAGTGCCATCTCCCTTCCATGCGCCTTTAGTTCTAGCGTCTCCTCATCGTCGTTCTCGAAGTCTTGAATGGCTTCGAGGAGCTTCTCCACCTTGAGATTATTTTCATCATCGACCTTTTCTTGGTTGTTGCTCTTGTGGATGTCTTTCATGTCCGACATGATCTTCTTCGAGCGATTAGTCTCTTTCTTGAAGAACCTACCTACTTTGATACCAATTGAATGTGGCCTAGAGGGGGGGGGGGGGTAAATAGGCCTTTTTGATATTTGTCGGAACCTGCAACACTTAACAACCAGTTCAAAACCCGAGATATCGGACTAGTCCGATAAAGTGCGGACTAGTCCAGGTTTGTACTGACTAGTTTGATTAAGTTTGATCAATTAATTTGATTCTTTGATGTATGCAGCGAAAATATACAATCAAATGAAGTGTTGCAAGATTATGTACTAGGGTATATCACAATTCAATCTTATATTTAATGATTTTACATAAAGTATGCAATAATAATTGAAACCCTAGATTGATATAATGTAAAGAACAATGAACACAAAACAAGAACACAAGAGATTTATCCCGTGGTTCGGTTCCCACAGAGGCAACCTACATCCACATTGAGGAGTCCACAAAAGGACCGGGTCTTCTCCAACCCTAACCTCGTCAGATCGCCACGAAGGCCAATCCTCTTCCACTTATCACAAAGGGGTGAATAACCGAATTCAAAGGGGCCTTCTCACACATTGAGAGCTCCCTTAGATTACAACACAAAATACCACCAAGAACACACTCAAAAGATTACAATGAAATCACAGGAGTGTGTTAGAGAATCAAACCAAGAGCTCAATGAGTGTTGAACGTGTCTCTCCAATGATCTAGAGTGAATCCTCAAAGGATTGATCTTGGTTGCACTTAATTTCGTGGAGAGATGTGTTTTTGGAGGCTCTTGGGAGGTGTGACTGCTAGGGTTCGATAGAGTTTAAAGTTGGCCGTGCACCTCTATTTATATGGTGTTTCTAAAAGTGACCATTTGGGTTTAGAAAGATCGGACTAGTCTGTGGTGGACACCAGACTAGTTTGGTGTGTTGTGTGTAGCAAACCCTAAGTGTCCCGAAATATCAGACTAGTCTGGCTAGGAGCGGACTTGTCCGATTTCGCTTCTGGGAATCTTCGGAATAGTCCGATAGTCATCGGACTTGTCCGGACATGTGAAACCCTAAGTGAATTGGGTGACAAGTCCGCACTTGGAGGACTTTTCCGATTTAGGTCAGAGGGTTTTTCGGTCTAGTCCGTGCTAACATCGGACTTGTCCGATTAAGATCAGAACAAATATCGGACTAGTCCGGTTGTGATCGGACTTGTCCGATTTTGTGTGACTTGTGAAGTGTTTTGAGTACTAGTCCGCACTGGGGAGGACTAGTCCGATCCTAGTCAGAGATATATCGGACTAGTCCGATGAATATCGGACTTGTCCGATTTTGTGCAGAGAGGATATCGGACTAGTCCGGTGACATTCGGACTAGTCCGGTCCTATATAACTTTGTGCAATGTGTGTGTTTAATTGTGATTGAGCTCTTGGTGTGTGTTTCCTTAATACACTCCATACACAATGATCTACTATTCTTCTTTCTTGAGCTCATTTCCACTTTGCTCCTCATTCTCCCTTCTTTTTGGCACTTTGCTTGTCTTGCTATTAAAACTTGTGCTCATCTCAACAAAGAGGTTAGGATCTCATTTTCTTGTCATAAATCATCCAAAACCCACAAGGGATTCCTAGATGCACTTTCAGTGATAGATGACAACACATTAAGTCTTCACATATAAGAGTATAAATTTTGGTTTTCATAACGTGCGGGTGTATGAGTGACTCCCCCTCAATGAATGCATCATAAAAAATTGAGAAAGTCCTTCATACATACACATGTTATGGTGGGGTGCCTACGTGTTGTGCTCAACAATTTGTGACAAGACATAATAAATATGAATATGATCAAAAGATATACATTCAAAGCATCATATTGATATTAAACATTCAAAACATAGTCTTGCACAAATTTAAAACATTCGAATGACATAAATATTACAATAAGAAGTGCGACATGTCCAAGGATCCAAAAAATAGGTGCTACTCTCCCCACATCTAACTCTCCCTACTCTCCCCCATCTAACTCTCCCCTTTTGGCACAAGACACCAAAAAGGAAAAGAAGAGGGGAACAACGAGGCCTATCCACTAGTCGTCATCCTCCTCACTATCGCCCGCCTCATCATCAGAGTCGCTCTCCGTGGCCTCCGGGTCCTCGTGGTCCTTGTCATTGTCGGAGACCCGTGTCGAGGGAGCCGCCAAGGAAGAGCTCCCATCCTGTTGGAGCTGGGCGAGCTCGTCGGCGGTGAAGTCGGGGAACGGCGTCATCTCGCCATCTCTCTCCTACGGAGGTGACATGGGGACCTCAAGCTTGTCACACACCGCCTTGAGGTACTTCTCTTGGCGCTTGTGTGCCCGTTGATTTCGGATTTCTTGCTTCCTGCAGGAGGTGAGGATAGTCTTGAAGCACCTGAAGAAAGCGCTCATCGACTGAGGCAGAGGCAGAGAAGGAGGTGCCGCGGGGTGAGGTGGTGGCATCGAAGAGTGAGAGGGAGGCTCCGCAATCTTCCGGTGCGGAGGAGGCGGCACCGAAGGAGGCGTTTGAGGATGGAGCGGGCGATGAGTCGCATCCTTGATGAAGGTCAAGCCCCACAAGCATGATTAGGGGTATGCGAGATGTTGAAGATGTCATCGAAGATGTAGTCAACTAGGTTGAACTTCTCATCACCATCAATAAGGAGGAGCAGGTGCCTTAAGCACCCTTGGATCACCCCTGCATCACCATCCTTATGTCCTATTGTCCTCCTCAGGATCCTGTTCAGGATGCTATAGAATGGTTTGATGTTGCGAGCATGCCCGACATCATATTGAACATGATTGGGATACATGTAGGCCAGCTCATCTCTGTCTACGGCCTTGAGGTTAGAGATAATGATCTCATGATCCAAATGAGCCTCAAGTCTGGGAATCGTGGAAAACTCTGCAAAGGTGACTGAGTATTGCTCCCCATGAGTCATCCAAATGATCCGTCTATCACCTTGAGTGGTGAAATAGAGGGTAGAGTAGAACTGCAGGATGACCTCAACATTCCAGTTGTACTTGAATCCCATGATTCCCTTGAGATCATGATGCTCAGGTGCCTCAATCACAGCATCAAAAGCAGAGTGTTTCTGGGCCATATACTCCCAATCTACCCATTGTGCTTCGATCACCAGCTTTTTCATGTTCTGGTAGACCAGACGGTAATAGTCACAATGAAAGTCGCACCAAAACCATGGGTCTGCGGTGCTCCTTTCATACTTGTAGACTCTTTCTGTCCGCAATTTCTTGGCCTTGTCCGCTCCCTTCCCATGAAAGACATTTGCAGCCAATTCACGCTGCCGATTAGGGTTCCTTTCAGGGGCGTGTATTTCCAGGGGACCAATAGGTTTGGCCTGCCCCTTCTCCTTTATGACCACACCCTTGGCCTTCTTTGTTGGTACCTTCACAGAGGGCTTCTTTTTCTTGGGCTCGACAGGAGTCGGGGCCTTGCCCTTCTTCGGATCTCTCTCGATCCGGCGTTCAGCAACTTCTTTTTGGGCTTGCTGCTTGCCCCTTTCTTTCTCTCCCATGGTTACAAGTCTCTTCCTTTTGGAGACTTGTGCTGCGGCAGCCTACGAGTTGTGAGCCTCGCGCTCCTCTCACTTCTTCTTGTGTAGTTCCTTGCGGGACTCCTCAATGGCACGATCCAAAGCTTCATCTTCGTTGTAGGCCGTAGCTGTGGCCCTAGCTTGTTGTTTCTTGGCTGCCTTTGCTCGCTCTTGCTGCTCGAGAAGTTTCTTGGCAGCCTCAACCTCAACTTGTGCCCTTTCATCGGCAAGGCGAAGTTGCTCGGCCTCCCACTCGGGGTTAGTGGATGGAGAAGTGGAACGGCGAGGAGCTGCCATCGCTGCTGAAACAGGAGGAAAACATGAGATAGAAGGTCAAGAAGGTGGAATATTGCGAAAGAAATCACGAGAAACAGCCAAAGTTAGGGTTTCACCTATGTACACCAGACTTGTCCGCCCCAGGGGCGGACTAGTACGCCGAGGAGACTAGTCCGCCTGGCACCGGACTAGTCTGGGTTGCACAGGATAAACCCTAACTCTAACCATTTTTTCGAGAAATCGTTGAATCAAGTCGGAATACTCCTAGGTTATGATAACAAGGAAGCTAGAAGCAACTTTTGTGAAGAGGGACCTATCAAAAACCCTATGAATCAAGAATGATGTAGGTTTTTGAAAAGAGAGGTTTACCTCTTCGAATCTTGATGAATCAACGAAATCGGGGATGGATCGCGTCGGGAGTGATTGGGAAAGGTCTCCCACACCTTCGGGGCTTCCAATGCATGGATTGGAAACGGTTTTTTGTGGATGGAATCAAAAATCACTCGAGGAGGGAGGTTGAGCGCACGTGGGAGAGAGAAAAGCAAATGAGCGGGAGAGGAGGGGTCGGGCCGCCTCCTAGGGGTTTAAGTCCCCAGGGGCCGGACTAGTATGGTATGGGGGCCGGACTAGTCCGGTCAGCGGACCAGACCCAGATTAGTCTGGATCCGGACTTGTCCGACCAAAGGGCGGACAAGTCCGATCCTAAAAGACTGAAAACATATATATTTGAGTTTCAGCCAATATAGAGAATCCTTTTGGACATATTGCCACCACAAAACTTTATGAATATGGTCAGTAAGCAATCAACAATCAAACTATGACCATAACTCACAAAGTCAATAGTTTTTCAAATATTTTGGAGAAAATCGAGAGAGAGATGAATTTCTTAAACACATGCGTTATTTTGAATAAGGTGTAAAGAAAACATTCAGATGTGCATGTTTCAAGCCACATTTCGAGAATCTAAGATATTGAGCTCACTCCTAAGCTCACAAAAACGCTTCTCATCTAGGGGCTTGGTGAATAAATCAGCTAGTTGGTTCTCAGTTCTCACATGTGAAATCACTATATCCCGCTTCAAGGAATGATCTCTCAAGAAGTGGTGTCTAATATCGATGTTCTTTGTCCTCGAATGCTCAACTGGATTATGGGCTATTTTGATGGCGCTCTCATTGTCACATAGGAGTGGAATGTGGCGCAAGTTTATACCATAATCCCTTAGAGTTTGTCGCATCCAAAGAAGTTGTGCACAACAACTTCCGGCTGTGACATACTCCGCTTCGGCTGTTGAAAGAGTAATGGAGTTTTGTTTCTTGGAGGACCAAGACACTAAGGATCTACCCAAGAATTGACATGTCCCGGATGTGCTCTTTCTATCAACTTTGCACCCTGCATAATCCGCATCGGAATAGCCAATTAGGTTAAACTTGGATCCTTTGGGGTACCAAAGTCCTAGGCTAGGTGTGTGAACTAAATATCTAAGAATTCTCTTAACGGCGGTCAAATGGCACACCTTAGGTGCAGCTTCAAAACGTGCACACATACACACACTAAGCATAATATCCGGTCTAGATGCACAAAGATATAACAAAGAACCAATCATGGAACGATATACCTTTTGGTCCACACTTGGACCATCTTCGTTGGGGTCTAGATGTCCATTAGTTGCCATTGGAGTCTTGATGGGTTTGGCCTTGTCCATGTCATACTTCTTTAATATGTCTTGAGTGTATTTTGTTTGACTTATGAATGTGCCTTCTTTGAGTTGTTTCACTTGGAAACCTAAAAGGAACTTCAACTCCCCCATCATGGACATCTCAAATCTCTCTATCATTATCTTAGAAAACTCATCACAAAACACTTTGTTAGTAGAACCAAATATGATGTCATCGACATATATTTGACACACAAAGAGATTATCATTAAAGTGCTTTGTAAAGAGAGTATGATCAGCTTTTCCTATCTTAAAACCATTTTTAATCAAAAAATATCTAAGGCACTCATACCAAGCTCTAGGAGCTTGTTTGAGGCCATAGAGAGCCTTACGCAATTTGAAGACATGGTTTGGGAAGTCTTGGTCTTCAAATCCTGGTGGTTGCTCCACATAGACTTCCTCCTTGATTGGGCCATTTAGGAACGCACTCTTGACGTCCATTTGGTAAAGCTTAAAATCATGGTGAGTAGCAAAGGCAAGTAATATATGAATTGACTCTAGCCTAGCTACGGGAGCAAAGGTTTCATCAAAATCCAAACCTTTGACTTGTGAGTACCCCTTGGCCACAAGTCGTGTCTTGTTCCTTGTCACCACGCCATGCTCATCTTGCTTCTTGCGGAACACCCACTTGGTGCCCACAACATTTGCTTGTGGACGCTTGACAAGCTCCCAAACTTTGTTCCTCCCAAAGTTGCTGAGTTCCTCTTGCATGGCCACCACCCAATCCGGGTCGCTCAATGCGTCTTCAACCTTATGGGGCTCCAAAGAAGAGACAAAAGAGTAATGTTCACAAAAGTTAGCAACATGAGAACGAGTGATTACCCCGTTTGTAATGTCTCCTAGAATGTTGTCAACGGGATGATCCCGTTGAACACTTTGATGCACACGAGGATGTGGAGGTTGAACTCTTGAGTCATCATCATCCTCTTCTTCTTCTTGGTCTCCCCCTTGATGTATGCTTCCCTCTTGACTTTCATCTTCTTTATCATGTTGAGGTGCCACTTGTCCATCCTCAACTTGATCACGTGGAAGATGACTTGCATCATCTTGTGGTTGGTCACTTGAGTTTTGAGGTTGTTCTTGTGGACGAATATCTCCAAGTGCCATCCTCCTAAGAGCATCTTGTGGAGAGTCTTCTTGATCAAACACACTTTGATCAACTTGCTCCACTTGGGAGCCATTAGTTTCATCAAACACCACGTCGCGTGATATTTCAACGATCCCGGAGGATTTGTTGAAGATACGATAGGCACGGGTGTTTGAATCATAACCAAGCAAGAAACCTTCATCGGACTTTGAAGCGAACTTCGAAGTCCTAGGCTTCTGGTTGAGAATATAGCATTTGCTCCCAAAAACACGAAAGTAAGATACATTGGGTTTCTTACCAACTAGAAGCTCCTAGGGGGTCTTCTTGAGGAGGCGGTGGAGGTACAACCGGTTGACGGCGTGGCAAGCGGTGTTAACTGCCTCTGCCCAAAACCGGTTCGATGTCTTGTACTCATCAAGCATCGTCATTGACATCTCAATGAGTGTCCTATTATTTTGTTCTGCCACCCTATTTTGTTGGTGGGAGTATGGGGCTGAAAATTCATGCTTGATGCCCTCCTCATCAAAGAATTCTTTCACTTGAGTGTTCTTGAACTCGGTGTCATTGTCGCTTCTTATAGCCTTGATTCTTCAGGCGAACTCATTTTGATCTCTTCTCAAGAACCTCTTGAGGACACCGTGAGTCTCACCCTTATCATGTAAGAAAAATACCCAAGTGAAACGAGAAAAATCATCAACAATAACAAGACCATATTTGTTACCGCCAATACTAATGTAGGTTATTGGCCCGAAAAGGTCCATGTGTAGCAGTTCCAAAGGTCTTGTCATCGTCATGATGTTCTTGGAGGGGTGTTGAGCTCCCACTTGCTTCCTTGCTTGGCAAGCACTACATGGCCTATCCTTTTCAAAGACAACATTCTTCAAACCATAGATGTACTCGCCCTTAAGAAGCTTTTGTAAGTTTCTCATCCCAACATGGGCTAGCCTTCTATGCCAAAGCCACCCCATGTTGGTTTTCGCCATTAAGCATGTGTCAAGTTGAGCTTTATCCGAGGCGAAATCCACAAGATAAAGATTTCCCTTGAGCACACCCTTAAAAGCGATTGAGTTATCACTTCTTCTAAGGACGCTCACACCCTCATTAGTAAAAACACAATTATAACCTTTGTCACATAGTTGTGATACAGACAAAAGGTTATAGTCTAAAGAATCAATATGCAAAACGCGAGAAAGAGTATGTTGGGGGGAAATGACAATTTTACCGGAGCCAAGGATTTTCCCTCGGCTATCGTCTCCAAAAGGATCCCTTCATTTGGATCATCATGTTCCTCATACTCCATGAACATTCTCCTCTCTCCGATCATGTGGTTTGTGCATCCACTATCAAGCACCCATTTGGATCCACCAGAGGGGTACGCCTACAAAACAAGATTATGCCTTCCTTTTAGGTACCCAAGCAGAGTTGGGTCCTTTGACGTTAGTAGTGAGGAATTTGGGCACCCACACGCAAGGATTTGGGCTCTTGCGAAGTGGCCCAACATATCTAGCATATACTTTGCCATACTTGTTCCACATTAAAACATAAGATGCATCAAAATCATTAAAGAGAGGATGAAGTCCAGATTTAGGCATGTTAGTGCTAGTTGAAGTATTCTTCCCAATTTTTGTTGGGGATGAACTTCCCTTGACAAATACAATCAAGTCTTTGCCATACTTGGAGGTTTTAGCGTTTTGGTTTCCACCTTTAGTATAGCCAAGACCATCCTTGACATAGGGAGATCTTGTGTTGGTGTATGCACTTCGTGCATACACCACCTTCTCTTTATCAAATATGCCACCCTTAGGTGCTTGTTTGCCTTTAGTCAATTTAAACTCATCCTTTAATTTAAGGATCAAGTTAGAACATTTCCAAGTAGATATTGCTTCTGATGCAACCTTTGAGGAGGATGAGCTTTTGGAGGAAGAGGCTACATTAGTCTTGAGAGACTCAAATTGAGTCTCAAGGATCTTGTTAACTTTGGCCAAGTTACCAAGTTCGTCCTTGAGCTCAATGGTTGTCTCCTCAAGGCTTGAGCATGTTTTCTTGCTTAGAGAAAGTTCATGCTCTAATTCCTTGCTCTTCTCTCTCTCAAGATCAAGGAGCTCAATGAGCTCTTTACATCTCTCCTTTTCATGGATAAGCATGTCCTCTTGTCTATCTATGAGCTCCTCCTTCTCAAAAATTTCATTCGAGAGTAGTTTCATTCTACACAAAGTGCTCTTACTTATGTCCTTAAGCATGTGTTCATTCTCACTAGCACTATCAAAATCATAATGAGAAGGTATGGAAGAGGATGAGTTATAAGTAACCTTTCTCCTTCCTTGTTTTTCCTTGAGGCAAGTTTGCTTGTGGTCGTAGAGGTTGGGGAAAAGCTTGCTTCCCTTGGAGCTCCTCCCGATAGCTATGGTTGCCACCTTCTCCTCGTCTTCGGAGGAGGACTCATCATTAGAGTCCCATTCCTTGCCTAAGTGAGCATGACCGGAGGGCCTCTCCTTCTTGTAGAACTTCTTTTCTTGAGGCTTGCCCTCCTTCTTCTTCTTGACCTCTTCATGTGGGCAATCCACAATGAAGTGCCCGTACTCGCCATAATTGTAGCAAGCCCTCTTTGTTTTGGGCCTTGCTTTTTCTTTGCCCTTGCACTCATGCTTGTATCCTCCTTTTCTTCTCCTCATCATCCTCTTGAAATTTTTGATGAAGAGGGCCTCTTCCTCATCGGTGTCAAGGCTCTCCTCATCATCTTCATTTTGCTCTTTTGAAGAGGATGTCGCTTTGAGTGCAAAATCCTGCATCTTCGAAGCGGTGAACCTTTGGAGGTCGTTGTAGAAGAGTGCCTCCTTCTCCATGATCTCGTGGTTGATGATCCTCCCTAGGACCTCCTCTGGGGTCATTTTGGCAAACCCCGAGCTTTCTCATATCATGGAGCAAAGAGAGACGTTTCTAGGAATGAATGCCCGAATCATCCTCTTCACCACCTTGTGGTCCATCCACTTGGTGCAGCCATAAGATCTGCTCTTGTTGATGAGCAGCTTTAGGCGGTTGTACATCTCTTGGGGAGATTTACCATACATAATGGCAAACCTCCTGAGCTCTACTTCAATGAGCTCAATCTTCGCTTCTTTCACGACTCGGTTGCCTTCATGAGCCGTCTTGAGGGTGTCCCAAATATCTTTAGCCACCTCAAGTCCATCTACTCGATTGAACTCATCTCTTGATAGAGATGAGATGATCACTCCGACCGCTTGGGCATTGCGGTGAAGGAGCACGGCTTGCTCCGGAGTGATGTCTTCCTCATTCTTCGGGATATGTACCCCGGTCAACAAAATTTGCCACAAAGAAGGGTTGAGTGACACGAGATGGATTTTCATGTTGTGCTTCCACATCCCGTAGTCAGTTCCATCGAATTGGGGAGGCTTCCCCCAATGGGATGGAAAGATAGTGGTTGTTGGAGACAAGGCGCTCATAGTTGTAGCCTTGTTGGTTGTAGTGGGTCGTGCCACTCGATGTAGAGGTTGAAGAGTCAACTTTTGGAATCTTCAACTTCTCTCGAAGTTTCGTCTTGAGCTGGCGAGTCTCTTCGTCATCCATCGACTTGTCTTGGTAGACAAGCACCTCCTCTTGGGTTGCTTGGATCTCATTGGTCGAGACCTTGTCATACCCCACTCTGGCCATCTTCTCTCTGAGTTGTTAGACTCTTTGGGAGAGTCCTGCTCTGATACCAATTGAAAGTTGCCTAGAGGGGGGTGAATAGGCAAATCGACCTAAAATGACTTAATAAAACGAGATCAGTACTCAAGGGGGCGGACTAGTCCGGTCCAGGGGCGGGGAAACCATAAAAAGAGTTTCTAACAAGTTTTAGTCCAATTCTTGTGACGCAAAGTATGTTATAATAACTTAGTGAACCTTAACAAGTTATGGAGCAAGTATGAGGCTAAGGATCACAATGAAACAAGCGTGATGAACAAAAACGGTAAAGCTAACCAAAGAAGTAATGTGCGATAAGTGAAAGCAAAGTACACAAGGGACGCAAGGATTTTATCCCGTGGTTCGATCCCACAAAGGAATCTACGTCCCCGTTGAGGAGTCCACGAAGGACCAGGTTCAACAAACATTCCCTCACCAAGTTTACCACAAGGGCCTAACTTGGTTCTCAACTATCACAAAGGGTGAATACAAGATTTGTTGGGGCTTCTCACAATCTGAGGCTCCCACCACAAATATGATTACAAATCACAAAGATTGACTCAAGCCATAGATCACAAAGATTTAACAAGTGCAAGAGATCAAACCGAGAACCTAGAGCGGTGTTCTTCCTCTTCTTCACCTCACCAAGCCCTAATCCACACAAGAATTAGTTTTAGAGGGAAGGTAGGCAAGATTGAGGCTTTTGGAAGCTCAAAATTTGATGTGGCGGCGCTAGGATTTCAAAGTACCCAAGGAATGGTTCAAATGAACCCAGAGGTCCTCTATTTATAGAGATTCCCAGTCCATACTGCTGACTTCAGCTGATGGGCGGACTAGTCCAGCCTACGGCCTGGACTAGTCCGGCCTTTGGGACCACTGACGTCCCTGACAAATGTCGCACTGCGCGGCAATCGTCACACTACCCGCTAAACTTCAAATTCAAACGGTCACTTCAAAACGGACTAGTCCGGTCCAAACCGGACTAGTCCGATCTCACACAGAACCTTTTGTTCCTTGTGAAAACGGACTAGTCTGAAGACCACGGACTAGTCCGGCCTCCCATACTTAGTTGCTGAAGCACCAACTTCTCACCAATACGGACTAGTCTGGCCCCCAGGGCAGACTAGTCCGATCTCAGTCAGGACCTCTTGGTCCGGACTAAAACAGACAAGTCCGTGGTTTTGGGACTTAGTCCCGAAATCCCACTCCATGACTACCCAGACTAGTCCGTCCAACTACAGACTTGTCCGAACTCAGTCAAACCCTTCTGGTCCGGCTGAAAACGGACTTGGCCGGCCAGGAGCGGACTAGTCCGGCCGCCTGCAAGGACTAGTCCGGCCACTCCTGCTAGACTTCTCCAACTCTCTTCTCTCAATAGGATTTGATCTCTAAACCGCTTTGATCTCCCAACTTGATCTCAATGCACTTTACACACACACCCTCACACATATTTGGCTAGTCTAAACTCGACACACTAGAAACCCTAGTTTCTTCTTTTCGAGTTAACATCGCCGTTTTCATCCTTTTACTTTTTGAGGGTTTGTGTTTCCGCTCCACACCTGTGCTTAAGAGTACTGAGCTCATTAGTTACTTAATTTTCGTCATCAATCATCCAAAACCCACGGGGATCCTAGATGCACTTTCAAAATGTCCTTCTCATTCTTCTTGAAAACCTAAACTTTCTGATAATATCATCGCTCTTGAGATAGATTTCTCAATGCTTACTTAAGTCCATAAATGGATTTCACTCAGTGGCATCTCAAGAGGTGCTTACTAATAATGACAAAACTCTACAGTTATGTCACGAAGACATGCTCGTACAGATCCCCATTAAGGAACATCAATTTTACATCCATCCGATACAAAACCAAGTCATAATGCACTACTGATGACTTAACGATTCAAAAGAATCTTTTGTTGAGTGAATCTTTTCACACCAAGTCTGATCTTAAACTTGATTGTCCCTTAGGAGTCACGCTCAATTTGGTAGACCCGTTACAGCCTACTATTTTGGCTCCTTTAGGAATTCTGACTAAATCTTAGATCTTGTTGATGTCTACAGACCTCATCTCATCATATATGGATTTACTCCATTCATATTATCAAGATCTTATAGTATTTTCAAATAAGGTGGGATCATCCTTCATTTGAACTTCATATAGATCTCATAATGTGCGCATTATATTTAGGACGAGGCTATTGTGGCTCTTCATCGTTTCCAGCAACATACTTAGTAGACTTGAAAGACCAAACTCATCTTACTTTCTGTTACCGATGAAGGACTAACAACATGTGTTGAATCATTAGCTATAGATATTGATAATTCAACAACAGCGAGTACTAAGAGGTTGTACAATCTTTTGTCCTACCATTCTCCCCCTGAACATGGCATCTTTTGAAGATGGCATGTATTAATACCTAAAACTTTGTATAATGATCTGGACAATATAAACAATACTGCTTACTCTTATCTTAATAGTCAGTAAAATGACAACTTATCATTTTACAGTCCAGCTTACCAACGTTTGGATTTTATAATCTCAGCGGGACACCCTGATACACATGAATAGTTCAAGTAAGGCTTACGTCATGTCCACATTTTACAAATGGTGTTCTACATGGTGACTTACAAAATTCTGGATTTAGCATGTAAATCGACAAGGTCTTATAACTTAACATACTTAATTAGCATACACCATTTTGCTTAGACATGCTAGATAATTATGCCATTTTCTCATAGAAACCTCGCTAAAGGTGGAGGAATATGGCTGCAGGGGTATTTCGATCTTAGCAATCCCATCTACGATCAGATCTTACCACTTTAATACTAAAAGTTATCCAATTCTTCGGAAATATCTCTGATTGGATAAAAATAGACGTGTATAATCATCTATGTTATGAACGAATAACAACAAATATGGAGACTAAGTTAACGCCTTTCATAAATGATAATTACATCTTTGTGAATTCGAAAGATGTAATGGAGAAAAAAGAATTGATGGAGAACTGATATTCAATTACCCCCCTCAAAATATGGTCTAAAAGACAATACCATAATTTCGAATATGTTTCGGAATTGATTCTTATGTGCTTGTAATATGTGTGTAAATATCAATATTCCTTACAAAATAATCATGCATGGATAATAGATGCACATCTGAATATAATTCTGACAACTTTATCATAATACTTAATAAGACACTTATTATCCAAATATGAGTATATAAATAAAATTTCCTTCATCGAGGGGCACATAATGAAGCTTAAGACAAAACTATATTTAAATAATAATGAGAAGTTATAAATGACTTCAACTCAACTTCATGACCATTCGCGGCTTCAATGGTCCTTTCCCCTCATCTTAGGATCCTCCTCGAACTTAATCCCTATTACAAACTATGCAAGATTGCATCTGAGTCAATCCGACAAGTACATTGAAAATAATCTAAAAATAGGCCTCATTAACTTATAAAATAATACTTACCTTTATTACAACATCATTTGAGGAAGCCCAAGTTGTCCTTTTGATGGTGTCCGTTATCCAAACAGAAACGGCACTGATTTTACCAACTTTCACATCCTTTTGGGGAAGATGCTGATGTGGGAACTTACCCATAATCTTACTCTTATCTTTATGAGGAACGCCGTGAACTTTATAAGATGCCATCAGAGAAATAAAAAAGTCCTTCTGTCCCTTATCTTTACCCTTTGCAAAGTTGACAAAGTCATCAAAACGATGGGTCTTAAGGTGCTCCTCTTCTTGAACGTACGTAGCGATCAATTTCTCAAGATCCCACTGCTCTGGCTGAGAATTATAATCACTGATGAACGACTAAAATTCATCTAGAAGTGAGGCAAAGATGAGATGCACAAGGAATTCATTTTTCACCCCATGTCCGTCAACTTAAGCTTAGCAGCAATGTATGTCATACTAAGAATGTGCATATGCACATCACCTCCACTGTGTTTCTCAGTGACAAGCTTCTTCACAAGAGAGCTTGGCACAACTCTATAGGAGTCAGTAAACTATCTTTCTATCTTAAGGAGGTATTCAAAAACAGTGTTGCATTCGGGAATCTCTCCCCGAATGCCCTTAGTCATTGAGCCCTTAATCACATATAAGAACTTCTTATTTAAAAATGACCACTTGGCACGAGCGACATCATACCGAAAGTAGTCCTTATCATAAGATTTCATCTTGATGGTGAAAGCCTATTCAGTTTCTCCGTCACGAATAACGGGAAGAATAGGCTAAGTAGGATGTGAGCTCGTCAGTGCCAAATCTATTTCAGAGATTGCCAAAGAAATTTCCAACTTATTTAACCAAGATCTATAGTTGTTCTTACTAAGGTAGTTATCTAGCGAAAAGAATCTCAGTACTAAAGTCAAAATAAAGAACCTCCCCAATACAACATAAATAAACATAAATAAATGCATGAACATAAAAGTCGTATTGTATCTTTCGCGTTGATTACTTGACATAATACAAAACTAAAAGCATAGCAAATTTTGCCTTTCGCGTTGATTGCTCAACGAAATTCTTTATGAACTTAAACAAACTAAGATGTCATATTTTGCCTTTTGTGTTGGTTACTCAACAAAATATAATGCTTAAAATAAGTTAAAGCATGAAAAATTTATCTTTCGCATTGGTTACTCAACAAAATTTTCATGTACTTAAATAAACAATTCTTAAATCATCTAAAGAACTTAAATGTGGCAATTTTATCTTTCGCGTTGGTTACTTAATAAATTTACCATCACTATAATCTTAAAATATGCTAAATTTATTTTTCTCATTGGTTACTCAATAAATCTACCATTACTTTATTAATAGCATAAGCTTAACTTAATTCCTAATGAGCATGCTTAATTATTGATAATTCCACAGCAAAAGAATTAAATTAAATAAGTGGAGAAGAAAATACTTAATTTCATGGTTAACCTTAAAATATTGAAAATACAAGCAAAATAATTATTAGTATATCACTAAAATACATAGTAATTTTTTGTCCATTTATTTCATTTTGTGGGCCTCAATGACATTTTAGCCCATACTAAAATGCCCCAAAAATTATTATCATTCAAAAGACTAAAACTTGAAATATAATGAAATTGGAAAGGTCCATGTTCTAACTTTGGCCCAAAGACTGAAAATACCTCAAAATTCATTGAAAGTAGAAGAGGCCCGCTGCTGATTCTACCCAAAACCCAAAAGAAAAGAAAAAATTAGAAAAAAAATTGAAAAGCATGCGGCCTAGACGGGATTGGTCGACAGCCACTTCATTGTGCGCTTCTTACTGATCTTGAGTTACTGCTGGCCCATTTGCCAGAGCTCTGGCATGGAGAGAAAAGGAGCCCGTGCAGCCTGCGTTGGGCTTATAGCACTGAAGGCCCAGAGGCAAAAACCTCGACCTGAGGAGGGGGGAATCGCGGCCCAGTTGGGACAGCTCGGCCTGGAGAGGGGGGGCGCAGGGCCCAAATGGTCCGTGGTGTGCGCTCTACAAACAAAAGGGCAGCCTGACGGCCCGTATAAGGATCCCGCCTGGGCCTCGGGCTTGCTCAGAGTCACGCGTCGCGCTCGAGCGGTAAGATCTTGATCCATACGGCCCATAGCGGTTCGACTTCATTACCCTCAGCAAATCGAAGCCATCGGTTGTTGATCTAACGGTCAGGCGTCGAAACCAGACGAACAAAACAACAACCGATGCCCTCTGAAATCCTAATCCTCATTTGATCATCTTCCTGCCTCCTCTCTCTTCCTCGAGAGCCACCACTTGAGTGAGACACGGAGAGCGCGAGGGCGCCGGGGATGGCATGGATCTAGCATCGCCGTAGGCTCCTCGCCGGTGCGTGAGTTCGCCACTGGTGGGTGGCATGCAGGCCGACCGCCGTTGAGGGAACCCCCAACCACTAGGGTTAGAGTTTGGAGAACCTTAGTCATCGGCGCCTTCGGATTCTTTTTGTCGTCGTGCACGCTTGCCAACGAGTAAGCGCATTGCCGTCGAACGGCATCCAGATGGTGCCCTTACAGTGGTGGATCCGGCAAGCCATCGGCCCGCGCTTAGGAGTGACCTCATCGGAGGCGCACATGATGGCGACACTCGTGACCCCGGCGAGTTCTAAGGTATGTACCCACCACCTTCTAATCCCCTCTGCTAATTCTTATTTAATTCGGTTTTGAATCTCTAAGTGCTCAGTTCTTTCTCAATCGATATCAAAAACGAAACTCAATTTGTTCCTATCCTTCTATATGATGTGGATTTGGGCTTAATCAAATTTCAACTAATGAAACCTGAATAGGAATGTCCTAGTTCGGCTCGTGATGCCATTGGTAGGTTGTACGTTTCATCTAGTTCTAGACATGCACTAATCGAGTAACTAATTAACATGACTTAGGCTAATCAACAAACAATCAAACAATGCATAATCATCTAGGATACTAATTACAGTAACATGATAATGAATCAAGGAGGAGGATTAGCGGCATACCTTCACGGGAGTTAGAGCCGGGGGCCACGACACTGGGTGAGGCCATGGCAAGGTGGTCGAGTCCCTAGAGGCTTCGATGATCGCGACGTGGAGTGGCAGCGGCCTTCCCCTCACTAACCCACGTGAGTTAGATTGGGTTGCCTTGAGAGATCGGGAGTGGTTATACGTGCGTCGCAGAGTCAACTAATTGACTCTCCCTCTTTTGTATGCACGACATGAGAGGGGGCCTCCAACCATTTGCTTGGTCACCGCCCCAGATCAGGGTGGTATGGGAGACTTGGACTTAGTATGGGAAAACAACCCATACCAGTCCGGGATTAACCTAACAGATGGCATGCAAGGCTTAGGTATGTCAACATGGCCGCTTGAAGAAGATGGTTCGGGAAGAGCTGGTGTGTGGCATGCCAGCAATCAGGCATCTGGAACATATATGTGAAGCCTGTGTCACTGGCAAGCAAAAAAAGAATGACGTTCACATAATAGGGGGAGTATCGTGCAAAACATGTGCTAGAACTGGTCCATAGTGATCTTTGTGACCCGATTGCACCAGATACGCCAAGTGGCAGCAAGTATTTCTTGCTGCTTGTGGATGATCGAAGCTGGTACATGTGAGTGCCTCCGATTTCCACAAAAGATTGTGCCGCTTCAACCATCAAAGAAATCAAGGCTCATGCGGAGCGCGAGTCTGGAATGAAGCTGGGTGCTCTGCGCACTGACTGGGGAGGCGAGTTTATATCACATGAATTTGCCAAGTATTGCACAAAAGGAGTGGGTCAACAACATTCAGCACCATACAGTCCGCAACAGAACATAGTTGTTGGACAAAAAAATTGGATGGTTGTAGCAATGGCACGGAGCATGCTCAAAGTGAAAAAACTGTCTTGGTGGCTCCGGGGTGAAGCAGTGGTGATCACGGTGCATATCTTGAACGATGCCCAACTAAAGGTGTAGAAGGCAGGACGCCGTTTGAAGTATGGCATGGAAGGAACCCGACAACACACCATCTAAGAGTATTCGATTATATTGTTCATGTCCGAAATACAAGACCACACCACAAGAAGCTTAAAAATCGTGGAGCAGGATGATTCTCATCGACTATGAGCAGGGATCGAAGGCGTACCATGCCTATGATCCCACCACCGAGCGTGTGCATGCAACGCGCGATGTGGCGTTTGGCGTGGAGGCGCAGTGGAACTAGGATGACAAAACAGAACAAGGAGATAGTGGTGCCGATGAGGTGTTCATGGTAGAGTATGGGACAATGTATCAAACGCCACCAGCGGGTGATGTTGCAGGCAATACTCATGGGGCCGATTTGGCAGAGGATGAAGAATTGTCACCACCACCCATGCAGCTAGACAGAGAAGTGATGTAGGCTGAAGAAGAGGTGGAATTTGTGTCGCCTTGAGTGGATATGAGGAGCAGCTTTATGCTGATCACAATGAGTAAGCTCCTCCGAGGTTCAGGAAGGTTTAGGACATTATGCCGAGAGCAGTAGTTATGTAGGAGCTCTATGCAGTAAGTCCAGAAGAGCCTACTTCGTTTGTAGAAGCAGAAATCATCCAAGTTGGAGAAGATCTATGAAGGATGAAATGGATGCTATTGAGGAAAATTGTACCTGGACTCTGGTTGATCTTCCACAAGACATAAGAGCAATTGGTTTGAAATGGGTATATAAAGTGAAGAGATATGAGAAGGGAGCTGCGGAAAAATATAAGGCACGTCTAGTGGTATTCCACCCTGTTGCCACGATTGTACTGCAACAAATATTAAATCGTTGCAGTAAGCTTGGTCTGTTGCCATGATTCATTAGTTCGTGGCATTAGCATCTATCGCCACGGAACACGATCGTTGCATTAGGATCTTTTGCAACGATTCACTAGTTCGTGGCATTAGGATCTATTGCCACGAATCTGTTGCCATGATTCACTAGTTTGTGGCATTAGCATCTATCACCACGGAACACGATCGTTGCATTAGGATCTGTTGCAATGATTCACTAGTTCGTGGCATTAGGATCTATTGCCACGAATCTGTTGCCACGATTCACTAGTTCGTGGCATTAGCATCTATCGCCACGGAACACGACTGTTGCATTAGGATCTGTTGCCATGATTCACTAGTAGCCATGCTGGATTATGTTAGATTTCTCATAGCTCTTGCTGCAAATGAGGAATGACAGTTATACTGCATGGATGTTAGATCTACCTTTGTAATTGTGATCTCCAGGAAGAGGTGTATGTAGAGCAGCCAGTTGGGTTCATCACTACTACAATAAGCCTTATCGCAGGCGGCTCCAAACCTATTATCACACGCGGTTTTTAAAACCGTCTGAAATGAAGAGCCTGTGATAATCCGCAATTTCACAGGCGGAGAAGTGATACCGCCCGTGAAGACACATTATCACAGGCGGTTTTTTACTTACGCTAGCCGCCTGTGAAGATAAGTTATCACAGGCGGGTCGTTCAGCATATATAACCGCCTGTGATAATTGTGGTATCACAGGCGGGTCGTGCAGCATATATAATCGTCTGTGATAATAGTGTTATCACAGGCAGATCTTGACCTACATCAAGCCGCCTGTGAAGACAGTTTATCGCAGCCGGTTTCTACCATAATAGTAACCGCTTGTGATAATTAGGTTATCACAGATGGTTCTTTACCTATATCTAGCCACTTGTGATAATTGTTTTTCACAGGCAGGTCTAGCCGTTGGTAAATAACCGCATGTGATAAGGTATAACCTATGTAGTACTAGCTGCTGTTATTTCTAATTTCCAGGTCAATTCAATATAATCACAGAACAGAAGTCAACAATATCATCACAGAAGTCAACAATATCATCACAGAAGTCATCTCACAGAAGTAAATTTCACTAAAACAATATGCATATGTACAAGTTACACATACAATTCATCTCATAGTTTACAAGTTTTCACTAAAAACTATTTTTATTGGCATAGTTGCAAGGTTCTGGCACATCAGCTATTGCACCATTCTCATCAAAGAACTCCCCTCTTTTGTGCAAAATTTCTCGACGAATGAATTGACAGAGTTCAGCAGCAATCTTGTCGGCTCCTCCACCAATAATAATTCTACAAACCGGCCATTCTTCATTCACATTCTTCGTGTGCTGCAATGAAACACATAACAAGGTTTAGAATGTGTTGGTTTGAACAATCTCAAAGTATAGATCAAAGTGAGAGTATACAGGAATTTATTTTGTATTTTTTGAGCAGTTGTACTATGAGCAATTGAATTTTGAAGTTGGAATCAAAATATGAATATAATTTTTCTGGTAATATTGAACAGCGGAGAATATAAGTATTAAACTATGCTAGTTACAATGAAAATGAAACTCAAAACTAAGAAAATAAGATATCGACATTAAGGATAACTTACATCCTCACGATTCACTCTATATTCGCTGGCGGTCCGAAGATGCTCGCATACATAATATCCACATAAGACACTCCCAGCAGGCTGCTTTGGACAAGCATAATACGTTTTAATGTCCAATGCATTCGTATTAGAAGGTCTCTCACCGCCAAGCTGTTCCACGTAAAACCGCCAAGCGCTGTAATACAAGAAATGTCATATAAAACTTGTCAACACATTCTAAATGTGTGTAAATTAAAATTATTGAATAAACGTACAGTTTCAAAATGGAAAGGAAATCTTTGTAATGATCTGGTGGGTAATCGGCCGAGTCCAAGACTGTTGCCATTCCCTGCGTTGGCTTGATGAAGATCATTATGTAGTGATCACTGCAAACATACAAACACACGTGTTAATAATTACCAATAATTTCTATTTCAATCTTATGTGTTGAACTTACTCAAAGTGGTACGGATCCTTTACGAGGTCCTTGTCGTCTCTGACAAAGTTAAACATTGCATGTCCTATGTAAGCTGCAACTTCTGTCCTTCTATCCTTCTTAATTTTTGTGGTTGCTTTTTCAAATTCTTTTTTTTTTCATGTGCTTGAACTTTGCTGAGTCTCGATCCGCCTTAACACCGAATAGCGTCTTTGCGATCCGTGTAGGGTCAAGGATACCTGTGTTTCATCTTTTCATTATCCATGTATTGCATCCTATTGAAGAAGTCCAGAATTGTTATAATCTCATGAAATGTGTATGCGTGTAGTAAGAAAAGCAAATGCAAAATATTAGAGGCACTTACAAGAACCAGACGAGTAGCAGGTTGATTTCGAGCATGTCCCGATGGAAAAGGGGGTGTAGCTCTTCAAATAAAATGACTCGTCTATCTGCTCCAGTGCTCCAGAATGCATCTTTTGGAATACGAAATGTGACGCAAGAAAGATCATATTTTGTGCTGGTAAGGATGTACCACTCATGCATTCTTTTTAGCGGGGCAAGTTGTTTACTAAGTTGTACGGATGTCATGAATGGCTTCCCATTCTTAAATTTAGGAGGAACATCCTCAAGCCTGTATATTGGAACTCCTGGTTTAACTAAAGTCGTCCGCCGATTATACATGACACCGTCTTCTTCCCACTCCTCGATATCTTCTAATGCTGGCTCATGAGAAGAACGAGATGCACTCGATTTTCTAATATTTTACTTCATAGTTCCAAATACTTTGACACTTCTGATGAAAGTTTCTTAAATTCGTATGAGCTAACTTTGATAGGCACTGATGATCGAGGAGTCGTCGTCGGAAGTTGGACACTGGCTTGTCGTTGAACCTGTTGTTCAACTGATTACTCTTTACTCCCAGCAGTTGGCTCTAGTACTACTTCAAGCTGTTGCTCAACTGGTTGCTCTTTACTAGCAATAGCTTGCTCTGGTACTGCTTGAAGCTGTTGTCCAACTTGTTGCTCTTGGATATCTTTACTTGCAAGGTTACTATCATCCTTTCTGAGACATAGGGGGAGTGGATCTTCCTGGACTGGGAGTGGATCTTCCTGAACTTTCGCCTTAGAAGATGGGGTTGCAGTATTTTGAGATGCGATGGAGCTAGAAATTGGCTCATCGTCCAACACGATATCGCATCGGTGCCAAAGGATTAATTGGTTGACAGCCTGCCCCAGAGTCGCGATCTCATCAGGTGTGACGTGGTCTATTTCATAATCTTCATAATCACTATCAATGATTTGAAGAACCTGCACCACATCATAATACAATGGCAGTGGATTCCCGTTGAAGTCACGATCAGGCTTTGCCATTGTAGTGGCAACCTGTTTGGTTTTGTTCCTTGCTCTACCGATCGGGACAAGAAGACGACAAGATTTGTCGTTAGTAATATCATCGACAGGGAACTTATGGGTTGACCTTGAGCCTGGCACAGAACCAACGCTGCTAGGGTAGCTAGTTGGAGATACTAATTGCTCCTTTGGCACGGAACCATCGTTGTACTCGGTGCCACTAATTGTCCCGATTGTCTAAGTTGTTCCATTATTTCTTGCATATTTTATTTGACCTTTTGAGCAATCGTTTCATCAAGTGTTTTCTTAAACTTCTCACGTCTTCTATATGTGTCTTTATCTTTAGGGAAACCATCTAGCCAAGACATTTGAGAGGAGACTGCTCGAACCCGTCCGCTGTGTTCAGGGTTTTCTAAGATAGCTGTAAGTTGGTCATTCTCCCTCTTCGGCTTGAAGAGACCCTTCTGTTGCTTTTGAATTACTTCTTTCATTTTATCCTCTACTTCATTCACAGAGTCGGGCTTTTCAAGTTTGCCCTCACTGGTCAAACCTGACCGAGCAAAGATCCATCGTTGAGTTCTCTCATCGCAGCCTTCTAATGGGTGAGGATTGCCCTTACTGGTAATTTTGTCTAATATCTTATTCTATTTCTGGACATGGGGGCATATCCAGAAGACCACAAGCGATGATGGTATTTGTTCTTTTTTGCAAGCTCTGACCTAGTTGCACTTAGAGCTTTAGCATCAGGTGTGGTCTTTTGACGAAGAAAGTCTTGCCACTGAGCTTGTGTGATTTTTTCCATCTTCCTCGGGCTAGGGACCTTATCGGCCTTAACATAAGCATTCATTTCACTCTTCCAGCCACAAAACTTCTTGCCGCAAGAGACCAATGTTGCTTTCTTTACAGCTTCTTCTGTGCCTTTCGGGAACTTGAATTGTTTCTTTATCCTTTCCCACAACTCATTTTTTGTCTACTCGGGTAATTTCCTCCAATTCTCAGTTGTGATCGGCACGAGCTCCCTAACAAGAAAACCGCATGCATTATGTTACTTGGTAACTGAATCCAGCGGTTCTTGTGGAAGCCCACCAGGACCGACCCTTGTTATGTACATGATGCGGTCCAATGGACCCTTATTGGGACCTCGTTGCCCTCATTTCCGCTTGAGTGAAGCTGAGGATTCATCCATCGGAGAACCTTCTGCGGTTTTAGGTGTTGAAGTCACCTCGTTGTCTTCGCGATTAATCTAGGTACAAAAGAATTATAAGACTTCGTATACTTGACAACCAACATTAACTTGAACTGCCAAAGTTAAGACTCGTGATCCATACCTTGTCGGCAGGATCATATTCCGGATCGAGATCCTTTGAAGTCTTTTTAATTTTTATATTAGGAAAAGGATCTGATGGACTGTGAAAGGATCCTGAACTGCTACAGTCACTAAACTCCATATTGTCTTCTTTATTGTTACTACCAGCACTAGTGTTCTTAGGGCTTTTCATGCTAGAACTAATAAGATAAAAAATATAATAAATGGCATATTAACTCTACATGAAGTGTTGCATGAAGAAAAAGATGGAAGCATTCTAGGATTTGATAAGGCATTCTAGGGTTTAAGGCGACTGAGCAAAAGGTTCCTATGCATTGTGAGGGTGACAAGCATGTTAAAGTTGCTCACCAGCAATGGCAATTTTATCTTCTTATTCTAAATAGGCAGTTACTTGTATATGTGTTCTAATCACAAGCGATGTTCAACAGCCGTATGCGAGCACATTGCTTTGTTTGGCAAAAGGATAGCGACACCGATCTCGAAGGATCACAACCCTGTGAGATGAAGTGTGGGGCGGCTACACTCTATTTTTAACTGAAATTTGGCAGAGCTTCCTTTGTATGTTGCTGATTTTGTCCACAATTTTCAAATAGAGAACATTGATATTTGCAGAAACAATATATTGAAAACTTGTTACACACATCCTCAGGATTCGATAAATGTAAATTATGAAGTCTTTTGATGATCCTACTAGAAATTATGATCCAAACAGCAACTGAATACATAACTGTCCAGATTCTGGACTGTTACGACACCTTGAACGGTACATCGATTTAGACCTGGTTATTTCGTGTTTTAGCCTTAGAGTTGAATAGGAAATTTATAGAGGACTCTTTAAGATTTCTAGACATGTATATTTATGCATAGGTTGCTTTTATAATTTAAGAATTATGGATGTTCAAAGTTCAGAAATTTTGTGGCTGTTTCAGATAGCACTGTACACAGGTACTAACTTCAACTCCAGTTTCTAATTAGTTCTGAACCGAATTTGAGGTAACAATGAATAGAAAAGTTGTAGAATAGCTCTTCCCCTTTCAAAAAATGTATCAAATAGACTAGAAGAGCTTTCTACAGATAATTATGGTAAAAATTCAAATACTTGTTCATACAGTTTCAGGACAGCAGCTGATTAAGTTAGATAAGATTTTCATCACCTTCCAACGGTCTATTGGCTTAAAGTTCAATAGAAAACGTACAGAATACTTCAAGAGCTTTCTAAAAAGTATTCATTTGACTCCATAGCCCTTCAGGTTGAAGAGATATGGATTTTTAAAGTTGGACACTTCTACCAGATTTCAGAAGTGAATTTGACAAAATTTACTTTTTTTGGCTGGTTTGATCCTTGATTTTCAAACAGATAATATCACAACTTGACAGAAAGTTACATTACAAACTTGTTATACAGGTCGCAATGTTTTTGGAAATGTATTACACGAAGCTATTCGACCATTCTACCAAGAGTTATGGTCAAAATCGTGACTGTATACAGAACTGTCCGCTAGGTGTTCAGATTTGATAAAGGTTGGAACTTCGAGTTTTTTCTCGAGTTTCATGGGGATTCTGACTTGGAGATCAATAGAAAATATGTAAGACTCGCTACAGAAGGCTAACCAAAGATACCTACCCTTTTCGAATTCCTGAACCCTAACGAAGGAAATCGATGCAAGGCATCATTTGACTCGGCCGGCGGCGAGGGCGAGGAGGGAGGCGGCACAGGGACAAAGGAGGGAAGGTCGAAGGGTTTAGCGTTTACCGTGAAGCTCGGCGGTGACAACAATGCCTTCGCTCGGCGTACCTGGAAGTGATGAGGGCGAAGCAAAAGGACAACTACGAAGATCGGTGGCGACGGCGAAGCTCGGCGACGATAGTGGCGAACACTTGGCGGCAAATGAAATTTTGGCAGCCTAACAGCGTCTAAGTGTTTCGCCCAGGTTAGGTTTTTCCAACGTGGCCGAGGGGTATATATAGACGCCTATTTTCTCAGGCGTATTTTAAGTACCGACCGCATGAGAAGATGGTTATCTCAGGCGGGTTTTACTTACCAACCGCCTGCGAAGAATCAATTATCTCAAACGGTTGGTAAGTAAAACCCGCTTGAGATAAACATATTCTCAGGCGGTTATTCAGTAACAACCGCGTGAGAAGATCCTTACTTCTTCTTAATTAAAATTCATATTAAATGTGGGGCCTTTAAAAAGGAAAAATTCCACTTTCTTGTAATATTATTGATTAGTAAAGGTTACAGTCGAGGTGTTTAAACTGACACCTCCCCCGGACCCGCTTAGGAGTAGTCCGCAGAGGTTCGATGTTTTCTCGAGGGGGGGGGGGGGGCTAGTCTAACAAGATCAAGCTCAGAGAATGATGAACACGGAGGTTTTACGTGGTTCGGGCCGCCTGAGCGTAATACCCTACTCCATGGTGTTTGTGTGTTGTATTGCTTGAGTCTGAGAGAACATTGGATCTCAGTGAACGTGTCTTAGTCGGTTGCCGCTCGGTCCTTTTATAGTCTAAGGCCGAGCGACTTAAAGTGTACACGGGGTTTCAGTGAAAACTGGTGCTCCAAACACTGTGTCCCCGCTGACTGGGCTTTCGGGATTACTAGGTGATGGGGTCCACTCAGCCAGGAAATCCGCCAGGTCCTGACTTTTGACCGCATGTCGAGGGAGGAACTTGATCTCAAATTCCGCTAACTCGACTGCCCACTTGGCGATATTGCCAGTAGCGTTAGGGCTGTGGAGCATCGTTCTCAGCGGAAATGAGGAGACCACTGAGATCTTATGGCCCTGAAAGTAGAGTCGGAGCTTCCTCGATGCTATCAACACGGCGTACAGCAGCTTATGTATCTCCTGATACCTTTTTTTTTTGCCTCATGAAGGACTTTGCTAATGTAGTAGACCTGCCTTTGAGTTGTCTAGACTCTGCCTGAGAGGTTAGGTGCTCCATGCGTCAGATCCAGGACCTGGGGTTCCTGGCTTCCGGGACCCGCATCATAGTCTGGGGGTTGGGGGCCGACGACTTCCTGGTTCCCAGAGCCCCCCAGGAGAGATCCATGGCTTGGTCCGGGACCGGAGGCTCGGTTCTTGCGTTACGGGCTCCTTCTCGCGTATGTTGCTGATGCGATTCCGATCGCTCCGCAACCAAGACCATACTAACCACTTCGGTTGTTGCACTAACATACAGCAACAGGGGCTCGCCGGGCTCCGGTGCCACCATAACTGGGAGGGACTGCAGGTGCCTCTTGAGCTCCTGAAACGCTACTTCCGCTTCTTCTGTCCAGGCAAAGGGACCTGCCTTCCGCAGAATCTTGAAGAAGGGAAGCGTCCACTCCACCAGCCATGAGATGAAGTGGCTAAGGGCCGCTAGGCAACCTGCGAGCTTTTGTACATCCTTGATACGCGCCGAGGGCCGCATCAGCTCTATCGCCTTGATCTTTTATGGATTAGCTTCGATCCCACGATGAGAAACTAGGAATCCAAGCAGCTTCCCAGAAGAGACCTCGAAGACACACTTTTCGGGGTTGAGCATCGTGCGCGTAAGGCGTAGCCTGCTGAAGACTTCCGCTAAGTTGTCCAAGAAGGACGTGCAGTCTTTTATTTTGACCATGATGTCATTGACATACACCTCTACTAGGTATCTAATGAGGTCCCCAAATGTTTTATGCATAGCACGTACAAAGGTAGGAAGAGCATTCTTAAGACCATAGGGCATGGAGACATAACAATACAGGCCATCTACTGTTACAAAAGCAGTATGTTCTTCATCACCTCTAGACATGGGTATTTGATGGAAACCAGAATACGCATCTAGGAAACACAGCAGATCACAGCCTGATGTAGAGTCTACAATTTGATCTATCCTAGGGAGTGGGAATGGATCCTTTGGACATGCCTTGTTTAGGTTGGTGTCGTCGATGCACATCCGGAGCTTCCCGCCAGCCTTGGAGACGGCAACAGAATTAGCCAACCACCGAGGGTGGTGGACCTCCCGGATGAAGCCTGCGTCGAGCAACTTCTTAATCTCGTCTCGGATGAAGTTTTGTCCCTCAACGGACTGCTTCCGGGGCTTCTTTTGTACCAGGCGGGCACCAGGGTAGATTTCCAGATGGTGCTCAATCACCTCCCTGGGGATCTCGGGCATCTGTGATGGTTGCCAATCGAACACATCGACATTGTCCCGGAGGAAGGCGACGAGCGCAAATTCCTATTTGCGGTCTAGGTTACCCGCTATGCGGGTCGTCTGGGTAGCCTCGGAGCCGATCCTGACGACCTTTACTGGGACATCGTCTTCGGCAGGCAGCACGCGCGGAGCTGCGGTGGGGGTCTATTGGGGCGGGCCTTGACTTGGTTGGCCTTCCCTCACATCATCCAGGTTCGGGGCCCGCCCCGCAGCGAGTGCTTGGACATGCTCCAAGGCTGACACCGCCATGGTGTGACCCCCCGAACCCTGAGGACCCCGGATGGTGTTGGCATCTTTAGGACCAAATAGCCGTAGTGAGCAACGGCCATGAACTGGTATAGTGTCGGCCTTCTGATGATGGCATTGAAGGGAAGCTCAACATCTGCCACGTCGAATAGGATATTCTCCGTGCGGTAGTTCTCCGGGGTACCAAAGGTAACCGGGAGGTGGATGCTACCACTGGGCACAATCTGCCCTGGGCCCACGCCTGAGAACGGGCTCGAAGGTGTGATCCGGGACATAGGTATCTACATCTTCCGGATGGCTACGGCGGAGATGAGGTTGAGGTCGGCTCCGCCATCGATCAGCATGTAATGGAGCTTCACGTTGGCGATAGTTGGGGCCATGAGCAGTGGGAGCACTCCAGCTCCTGCCATGTTCTTCGGACAGTCCGAGGCGTTGAAGCTGATAGCAGTGTTCATCCACTTGCTGTGGAGAGTCGAGCTTGGCACCGGGGCCACTACCACCACGGACCGTCGCAGGACTTTCACTGCATTTCGGGACACAGGGTCCAAGGCCCCCCCGTAGATGACATAAAGGAGCTTCCTCCGCTCCTGGTCGCTGCTAGTGTCCGAGTCATCACCCATGAACACTGCTTTCACTGCTCTATGGGGCTCCTGGTACCCCATGTCCTCGTCCTTGTCCTTTGCTGGGTCAAGCTTCTGCTTACCCTCCCTCTGGCGGGAGGGCTCACTCTCTTGACACTGTTGCTTCTGCCGCTGCTCTCGAAAATTTTCCGCGAGCTTCTTGACTTCCTGACACTCACTTGCACTTCCCGGTCCCTAAGTCAGCGTCATCCCTTTTAGACGACGGGCGTGGGCGCTTATCTTGACACGAGCTCCGGGCTCTGCTAGGTGCCGCAGATGCCACCATGGGAGCTCCAGGCCTCGGCTTACTCCTGCCACGACCACCGCTCTTCTTCTTCCTGCCACCACCCCTGGCGGTGGCCTCTGCTTTGGACTGTGAGGGTTCCCCACTTTCCGAGGAAGGTCGAGCGTGCCAATTATGTCCCTCCGCTGCCTTGGCACACCTGTCTGCCAAGGCAAACAGCTCGTAGACGTTGCGCACGTCATGCGTGGTGAGCTTCTCGAGCATATTCTTGTCCCTCACACCCTGCCTAAATGCAACTATGACGGATGCATTTGAGATGTGCGGGATGGTGTTCTGTACTTGGGAGAATCGTTGGATGAATGTTTGCAGCGGTTCTCCCGAGTGCTGTCTAACAGCGTGGAGATCATGCTTCGTGACAGGACGCTCATACGAACTTCCGAAGTTCGCCACGAACTGTCGGCACAGCTCTTCCCAGGAGGTGATAGACCCTTGGGGCAGGTTGATGAGCCATGATCGGGCTGGACCGGCGAGGACCACCACGAAGTAGTTGGCCATCATGACCTCGTCACCCCCTGTAGCTAGGATTGAAGTGGTGTAGATATACAGGAACTCACTCGGCTTGACGCTTCCATCATACTTCTCCGGCGTGTGCGGCTGGAACTTGTGGGGACACACCACCCTTCGCAAGTGGGGAGCTAAGGCTCCACACCCTCCACCTGTGCTTGCGGGAGGAGGTTCGGTGCTGCATGGTCATGATGAGCTGGCTGCACCACGTACGCCGGGTGTTGGGGTATTGCTACCGACGCATGGTGTGGCGGAGGCACATCATATGCCTGCAGTGGGGGAGGTGCAACGTACACCTGGTGCTTTGTGGGAGGCGCAGCATACGCCTGGCGCGGCGGGAGAGCGTCGTGCACCTGGGGCCTAGCGCCCGGCAGGCTGTAGTCAGCTTTGAGGTTGCGGCGCCGCTCCCGTTGTCGTTCGATGACAACTCGGTAGTCCTCGCCGGCCCTGTGGCGGCGCTGCAACCTCGTCCGCAGGTCAGCCGATGAAAGCCTAGTTGAGTGGCTATCGGCAGTCCACCAGTCGACAGTAGGTGTACGCGACAACGAAACAAATGTTGCCGCCGCTCGCCTTCCACCTTGCGAGGTCACCTGGAGTGCAGCAACGACCAGATGGTCGACATCGTTTACCCACTGCTGGGTTGCCCCTGGGCCCTGCCGTCAGTGCATTGCGGAGCAACTCATGCGCAGCAAGAAGTGCACTTTTTGGGCTTGCCGCTGGCGGTGCCGTAATAGCTGTCGTGGCAGGAGTCCGTCGTGCCACATTGTGCTGACCTGCAGTCGGTGGAATGGCTGTTCGGTGACGTGACGGCCCAGATCTTCTCGCGCTAGAGTGGGACCCATCTCTGGGGTGGGATTAAGCTTGGTCCTCATGCGCCACCTGCTGATGGGGTTGTGGCCTGGAGGAACTAGCGTTGGAATGGGTGTTCACCATACTGATGGTGAGGATTCTTGCAGGAAAAGGCCCCCCTACCTGGCGCGCCAAATGTCGAGGTGTCTAAACTGACACCTCCCCTGGACCTGCTCAGGAGCAGTCCGCGGAGGTTCGATGTGTTCTCGGAGAGGGCTATTCCTAACAAGATGAAGCTCAGAGAATGATGAACACAGAGGTTTTACGTGGTTTGGGCCGCCTGAGCGTAATACCCTACTCCACGGTGGTTTGTGTGTTGTATTGCTTGAGTCTGAGAGAACTCTGGATCTCAGTGAACGTGTCTTAGTCGGTTGTCGCTCGATCCTTTTATAGTCTAAGGCCGAGCGACTTACAAGTGGGACCCAGGCCTGACATGTGGCCCCGGGTATACCGAATCCCTCCTAAGGTTTGGGAGTGAATCCCCCCTAAGATTTGGAAGTAAATGCTATCCTATGACAATGGCTTCAATGTGCCGCCTTGCCATGCCCTGCTGCAAGGCTACACATAGCCCCTCATCATGGCAGGCGATGTCCCGTCCGTCCTGTCGCGGCCTCTCATTCGCCCGGCATACATAGTAGTTCGGCGCCAGCCTGTTACTGACGGGCTTGGAACAGGACTTTTAACTTATGAGTGCGAGCTCCTGCTTTCCTTGGGAACACGCTCTTCTTTCCTGTTTAGGTGCACTGGTTTCGTCCCACTTTATTGCCACTATCGTAGGATGATCTAGGTTCGGCGCTGCTTGCGATGTGGCGAATCCAGACCTTTCTTCTGCCGTGCGGTTGGGGCTGGAGCTTCCGGACACGTGGTTGCACCGGACCTTCTTCTTGTGGGGAGGCAAGTCCGGGGGTCCCGACCTGATGAGCACGTCGGGCCCCTCCTTAGTGGGGAGGTGGACCCTGACCCGCGGGACACGTGGCAGCGTCGACCTCCCTTCCGTGAGGGAGATACACCTGGAGTTGCAGGACACGTGGATGCATCGGGTCTCCCCCCAGTGGAGAGGCACGACTATGCCGCACGCCACGCGGCACCCTGGGACCACATCGGGCCTGCCCCCATGGGTGGTGGGACGCAGCGTGCCTCCTTTCTTGTATCTGAGGGTACCCGGTTCGCCAGGTACCGATAGTTGCCATTAAATTTCACTTCATAAATCCATTAAAATTGGTCAGAACATAAAAAACATATAACAATTGCTATTTTTCATTTTTCTATCTTCATGAATATAATGATTTTTTTCATTTATTTTTTCAGTGGACATTTTTATTCATCATACAGACCTCTATGAATTTTTTCAGATTTGTTTAAAATGTTTTGAATCAATGTGTGTTCATAATTTGATGAATGCCTCATATGTATATGAGTATGTAGTTAGAATGATGGATAATTTGAATTTTACATGTTGGAATGCTTTAAAAAATTAACAAAATTCACACATGTATAAATAATACAAATATGTTCATACAAACAATTTCATTGAACGATCCTTTTTTTAGGAGATACACAAATGTGAATAATATGTGAGTAGAAATTAATTTGATATTTACCAAAACATTACAATGTGAGCTATACAAGTTTTAAAATATTTGGTTCAAGTGGTAGATGTTAATTTTTGAAAATTATAGAAGAAAGAATCATCAAATTTGGACTCAATTTGCAGAATCTATACATGTTTGAGTATTTATATTGGAATCTAAATAAAAAAGAAGCAAGGGAAAAGGAAACTAAAGAACAGGCTCGGGCATTATCTCAGACGGTTGGTAAGAAATACCCGCCCGAGATAACATTTTCTCAGGCGGTTATTAAGTATCAACCGTCTGAGAAGATCTTTACTTCTTCTTAATTAATATTCTTGATTAAATATGGGGCCTTTAAAAGGACAAAATTCCACTTTCATGTAATATTATTGATTAGTAAAGGTTACCATTAAATTTCACTTCATAAATCCTTTGAAATTGTCAGAACATAAAAAACATATAACAATTGCTATTTTTCATTTTTCTATCTTGATGAATATAATGATTTTTTCATTTATTTTTTCAGTGGACATTTTTATTCATCATACCAACCTCTATGAATTTTTTCAGATTTTTTTTAATTTTTTTTGAATCAATGTGTGTTCATAATTTGATGAATGCCTCATATGCATTGAGCATTTAGTTAGAACGATGGATAATTTGAATTTTGACATGTTGGAATGCTTTAAAAAATTAACAAAATTCATACATGTATAAATAATATAAATTTGTTCATACAAATAAATTTCAGTGAAGGATCTTTTTTTAGGAGAAACACAAATGTGAATAATATGCGAGTAGAAATTAATTTGATATTTACCAAAACATTACAATGTCAGCTATACAAGTTTTAAAATATTTGGTTCAGGTGGTAGATGTTAATTTTTTACAAATATAGAAGAAAGAATCATCGAATTTGGACTCAATTTGCAGAATCTATACATGTCTGAGTATTTATATTGGAATCTAAATAAAAAAGAAGCAAGGGAAAAGGAAACTGAAGAACAGGCTCGGGCATTATCTCAGGCGGTTGGTGAGAAATACCCGCCTGAGATAACATTTCCTCAGACGGTTATTAAGTACCAACCTCCTGAGAAGATCTTTACTTCTTCTTAATTAATAATCTTGATTAAATGCGGGGCCTTTAAAAAGCCAAAATTCCACTTTCTTGTAATATTATTGATTAGCAAAAGTTACCATTAAATTTCACTTCATAACTCCTTTGAAATTGGCCAGAACATAAAAAACACATAAAATTGCTATTTCTCATTTTTCTATCTTGATGAATATAATGATTTTTTTCATTTATTTTTTCAGTGGACATTTTTATTCATCATACCAACCTCTATGATTTTTTTCAGATTTTTTTAAATTTTTTTGAATCAATGTGTGTTCATAATTTGATGAATGCCACATATGTATATGAGCATTTAGTTAGAATGATGGATAATTTGAATTTTGACATGTTGGAATGCTTTAAAAATATTAACTAAATTCATACATGTATAAATAATACAAATATGTTCATACAAACAAATTTCAATGAAGGATCATTTTTTTAGGAGATACACAAATGTGATTAATATGTGAGTAAAAATTAATTTGATATTTACCAAAACATTACAATGTCAGCTATATAAGTTTTAAAATATTTGGTTCAGGTGGTAGATGTTAATTTTTTACAAATATAGAAGAAAGAATCATCGAATTTGGACTCAATTTGCAGAATCTATACATGTTTGAGTATTTATATTAGAATCTAAATAAAAAAGAAGCAGGGGATAAGGAAACTGAAGAGGCTCAGGTAATTATCTCAGGCGGTTGGTAAGTAATAACCGCCTGAGATAATCTTTTTCTCAGGCGGTTATTAAGCACCAACCGCCTGAGAAATAGTTAAAAACCGCCTGTGAAAAACGGACGCCTATATAAAGACCCCTCACCACAGTTAAAACGTAACTATGGAGAATTTCCATTGACGCCTCAAGGCTGCCGAAATTTCCCACCGTCGCGCCGCCGCCCAGCCCGCACTGCCGCGCCGCCGCCCAGCCCGCATTGTCGCGTCGCCGCCCAGCCCGGCACTGCCACGTCTCCACCCAGCCCCGCGGAGGCACGCCTCTACCCAGCCCCACATCGCCGCCCCACCGTGTTGACGCCCCGCGCCACAAGGTACCTAGTAAATTCTCATAGTTTCCTTACTATGCAATGCTACCTTTATTTTTCCTTACGCATGTAATTTCCTTACTTTTTCTTTGTATATTTTCATTAGATGATAAGTTGCTAGTTTTGTGTGTTCTGGTATATGGATTTTGTCCTTTTGCATGTGTGTACATATGCATTTGGACTCAATAATTTGGAAGTTTGGTCTTTTAGATATTGATGTATGGACTATACTGTAATAAGCTTATTGTAGTTTGTACCTATTATGTGACATGAATATGATGTTTAATTAATAGATGATATTGTAATATATATAAGATGCATGAAGTTTACCCGAACATGTAATTGTAGTTTTATGTGTTTTCCTTTTCAATATGTTACTTATGTGTGTGTACCTCCTGCTTGCAAATATTTCAAAGGAGGTATTAGGGTTAGCATTCTAGGGAGATGGTTTTATAACTCACCCATTTAGTTACCATCGTTGGATGGGATCCGACATCAAGATATAACGGACCGAATCCCACCCTGACCTAGCCCATGCTACTGGGCATGTTTGCCCCACGACTTCAATCCTTCACCCCCGCTTGCTGCGCCCGACGCCTTCGACTCCGTCTGCCTCAAGACGTCGCCCGTCTCCTCCAGACTCCGCTCGATGCCGCCACCTCCTGTCCGCCACGCTTTCTGTTCCTCACCGATCTTAGAGTCTTATTTGACGTTGCCGCCACTCTCCTACGTGCCACCTCTCTCTACAACTCTGTATCGACTTGGTATTACCGTAAAAACCTTGAGGACGACCGAACATCGATTAGCTATCGGCTAGGGTCGATTAGTCGCCCTAATGAATGAACCTACATTATACTAGTATTCACTCATATGATACAGTCTTGTTATGTCTTTGTAAATTCATTTTATAGAAGACCTTTAGGGAATATTTGTGGCCAAATTTTGTAAATCTTACAAAAATTCTATTATTGAAGCATGGGTCGTCGAGCGTGGATGTATAACATGCCAAGACCCAATCCTATGTACATTCATAATGCTGCAAATTTTATTGAAGCATCCAAGAGACATGCGAAGTTGCAAAAGATAGATGACATATTATGTCCATGTATCGACTGCGAAAATAAGATTGTTTGGACGAAAATTATAGTAATCCAATCTCATTTGGTGAAAAGAGGTTTCAAAAAAACTACACAATATGGACAAAGCATGGTGAGTTAGATACACATGATGTGGATAAAGATGATGAGAGAGGTTCAGATGATGATAATGTTCATATCGATGATGGTAGTGACAATCAAGATGGTGATGATGATGATGATGATGATGAGTTCGATTGTGAGGAGATGTTGCATCACATTGAACCATATGTATTGACTTCTATGGGAGCAAGCAAAGGTTTAAGTAAAATGGAGACATTGCAGAATGCGGCGACGGAGCTTATATATGATGAATCAAACGGTTGTGATAAAGAGTTTACTACATTGCTTGCAGTCTTAGAACTACTAAAGTTGAAAGCTACACACGGATGGTCCGATTGTAGTTTCTCTGATCTTTTGAATCTTATGGCAGAAATTCTTCCAAATCCAAATAAACTGCCCAGAAGCACTTATAAAGCGAAGAAACTTCTTTGCCCGATGGCACTAGGTGTGACAAAAATACAGGCTTGTGTGAACCATTGTATTCTGTATCATAAAGAGCATGAGCTCGCAAGTAGATGCCCCATTTGTGGTGTCAGTAGATATAAGAAGGACTACAATCACCAGTATGTTACCAACATGAAAAAGTCTCAAGAGAATAAGAATTTTATTGTTGGTACTGAAGGTGACGATGACGATACTTCTGGCGATGCAGACGGGAAAAATAAGAGAAAATTTCTTGCCTTGGTGATGTGGTACCTTCCGGTAATTGATCGCTTGAAGTGTTTGTCCTAAAACCCTAGGGAGGCTGAACTTATGCGTTGGAATTCCGAGCAACGCAAGAAGAATGAAAAACATATTCGACACCCTGGTGATGCAACGCAGTGGAAAAATTTTGATATTCAGTATCCAGAATTTGCAAAGGAAATCAGAAATGTGAGATTTTCCTTGAGTACAGAAGGAATGAATCCGTTTGGTTAAAAAAGGAGCATACACAGCACATGGCCCGTGGTCTTAACGATATACAACCTACCGATGTGGTTGTGTCACAAAAGGAAATATATCTTGTTATCTGTTCTTATCCAAGGTCTGAAACAATCCGGCATCGAAATTGATGTGTTCTTGGAACCTTTAATGGAAGATATGACAAAATTGTGGAATGAAGGGGTACGTACATGGGATGAGTACAAGCGGGAGTATTTCACGCTAAGAGCAATGATATTTGTTACCGTGCATGATTATCCCGGACTGTTTACATTATCGGGACAAATGAAAGGGAAGAAAGGTTGTGTAAGGTGTGTGGATAGAACTGGATTTCTATACCTCACTTCATCCATAAAGACGGTGTACATGAGACACCGAGGGCTCTTGACAGATACACACAAGTATAGGAAGATGAAAGAACAATTTGATAACAAAACCGAAAAAGATACTGCACCAAAACCTTACAGTGGAAAACTTGTGTTCGAAATGGTCAAGAACATTCATATTGCTTTCGGTTGGGGCAAAAAATGTAAAGGAATTAGGAGAAAGAAAAGTACATCTTCAGATGCTACAACTGACATGGCTTTCAAGAAACAATCAATTTTTTTCAAGTATCTTCCGTATTGGAAGAATCTGGAATTTTGCCATAGTATTGATTTGATGCACTTTACAGAGAATGTATTTGATAGCATCATTGGTACCTTGCTGGACATGCCGAGGATAACAAAGGACATATTAAATTCACATATGGACCTAGTAAATCTTGCTTTGAGACCAGAGCTTCATCCAGTAGAAAAGGCAAACGGGAAGCATTACCTTCCGCCAGCCAGCTACAACTTGACGCTAGAAGAGAAAAAAGGAATTTGCGAATGCTTGCGTGGGATCAAAGTGCCCACGAGTTTCTCATCCAATATTCGCAAACTAGTCTCGATGAAAGACTTGTCTTTATTCGGTTATAATTCTCACGACTTTCACATGATGATGACAGTGTTCCATGCCATTGCAATAAGAGTCATCAAACCTGAGCATATAAAGTTGTCATCACACGTTTGTGTTACTTCTTCAATGCAGTATCGCAAAAGGTGATAGCACGTGAAGATTTAGACTATCTGAAAACATACATTGTCGAGACTATGTGCAAGCTTGAGATGTGTTTCCCATCATCCTTTTTGGGTATGCAAGTACACCTAATCATACATCTTGTTGATCAGATAAAAGCATTGGGGCCACTATATTTACATCATATGTTTTTGTTGGAGAGATATTTAGGAGTATTAAAAAGTTATGTGCGGAACCGTGCTCACCCAGAGGGTTCAATTATGGAAGGATACACCACTGAAGATGTGATTGAGGGTTGCGCTGATTACATCAAAGATGTAAAATCGATAGGTGTGCCTATACCAGTACATGAGGGTAGACTACGTGGGAGAGGCAAAGTGGGTAAGAAAGCTTTTATCGTTCAAGATTACAAGAATGTACATCGTGCACATTTTGGTGTACTACAATAGCTCGCAATAGCTGAGTGGTACATCGAGGAACACCAAATTGATCTTCGTGATAAAAACCAAGACCGCACAGAGGACTGGATCATGAAAGAGCACAGAAGATGTTTCAATGAATGGTTAATGGACAAAAATATACCATACGGAAACACTATAGAAGAGGCAACAATGAAGAAGTTAGCTTTTGGCCCATCTGCTTTGGTGACATCATGGCAAGCATATGACATCAATGGTTACACATTTTATACTAAAGAAAAAGACGGTAAGAGTGTTGCACAAAATAGTGTGTTCGTATGGAGGCTTATGATTCACAATGCAAAAGACCACATACTTCGGGTTCATAGAGGAAATATGGGAACTCGATTATGGCGAAAGAATGGTAATGCCCGTATTTAAGTGCCAATGGGTCAAACATCCTGATGGTGTGAAAGTGAACAATTACGGGCTGCCACTGGTAGACTTGAATAAAGTGGGTTGTAAAGATGACCTTTGGGTTCTCGCCGATAGTGTTGCACAAGTTTTTTATGTTCAAGATCCAGAAACTGAGAAGATGCACGTAGTTGTTTCTGAAAAGCAAAATATTGTTGGGGTTGAGAATGTGGGAGATAATGAAGAGGAATATAATCAGTATGAAGAGATGTACCTTTTCACTGAACCAGAAAACATCAAGCGCATAGAGAGAAGCATTAAAAAGAATTTGAAACCCTATATGCGAGAAGATGTCAACGCTGGAAAAAATGTATGATATATATTATGTATATTTGTATCTTCTGAAATCAACTTAGAACAATGATTTATTTCAGCTTTAGATAGCATGTTTTGAACATTATTAAATTCAGCTTTTGTCTCGAACATTATTAAATTCAGTATGTGTATATAAATTTCTTCTGACCTATGATGATCAGGCTTGTCTTCCAACAGCTCGATTCCAAATAACATCTAGAAGCACAACTCTTGAAGCTCCTGTCAAGCTAATCCCTTCACAGCATGGTCTTGTCGATGCAAGTAACACCCAAGACTCATCATTTGGATTGTTAAAAGCTTCAATTGAAGTCTGACGATACTTCCCGTCCATTTGAGGACTTGTTGGGATAGGCTCAATATAAGTGGTTTGAGGTGGATTGAGGAGAAAATTAGTTCATTCTTCACTTCAATCCACTTCAATCCAATTAGATTGAGTACACCCAAATAAGCCCTGAAAGATTTCTTTATCTTCTCTCCACTTTAAAAACTTATGAAGATGCTACTTTATCAGTTCTAATGGCTGAATATATTGACTACAAATCAGTACCATCTCTCTTAGTGCTTCACACAAGCGACGAAGCGTACAACTTCAATCACAAATCTTGTTTTTACCATTTTCATAGGAATTTGACCTTAATCTTTCAAGCATAGATTTATCAATAATTGAAGCTTCCTCATCAGACATGTTAATGGCAGTTACAAGTGAAGGGTGTGTCGAAGCTAACGAAATCTCAACAGGACTGAAGACAAAGAGATGTTGCATATGAGTGACAATGTTCAGGTTAGACAGCATGAAGCTATGATGACAGTTCTTGCCCCAACAAGTGTTATACCCTCACAACATTCCTTGGTTGATGCAAGCATAATCTTGGCATCACTTTTCATGTTGTTGAAGGTTGTCATCATAGTTTCACGCTGTTTAACCTGGACATTGCCACTCATATGCAGGATCTCTTTATCTTCAGTCCGATTCAGATTTCGTTAGCTTCGACACATCCTTCACTTATAACTGTCATTAACATATGTGATAAGGAAGCTTCACTTATTTGATAAATCTATGCTTGAAAGATTAAGGTTAAATCCCTATGAAAGTGTAAAAACAAGATTTGTGATTGAAGTTGTTCGCTTACTCACTTGTGTGAAGCACTAAGAAAGTAGGTACTGATTTCTAGTCAATATATTTAGGCATTAAAACTGAGAAAGGAGCATCTTTCTAAGTTTTCAAATGGACATGAGGGAAATAAATCCTTCAAATGGATGGGAAAATCCTTCCAAGGATCGTCAGACTTCAAATTGATGCTTTCAGCAATCCAAATGATGAGTTATGGGTGTTACTTGCATCTACAAGAGCTTGTTGTGCAGGGATTAGCTTGACAGGAGCTTAGCAGCATCACAGACGGTTCTTAAACAATGACCGCCCGTGGAAATTATGTATTTTCTCAGGCGTTGGTTAATTAAGAACCGCCTGTGATGTTAGCTACATCATATACGGTTCTTAATTAATAACCGCCTAAGAAAATACATTATTTCCACGGGCGGTTGTTTCTTTAAATCCGCATGTGATGTTCTGTCATCACAGATGGTTATTGTATCATTCGTCATCACAGTCGCATTTTTTACGGACTGCCTGTGTTTGAAAAATTCAGGCGCCTGTGAAAATACTTATTGTAGTAGTGCATCATTGCTGGGAAAAAGCACAAGGTCTACATATTAAGGAAAGCACTCTATGGTTTGCATCAAGCCCCAGGAGCTTGGAATGCTAAGTTGGATAATACACTACGAGCATTTGGTTCAGGAGGAGTCCTTCAGAGCATGCCATGTACATCTGGAAGAATGAAAATGGAAACTAGTTGTTGGGGTGTATGCGGATGATCTAGTGATTACTGGATCCAACAGTGGTGATATTGAAAAGATTAAGAGAGAAATGGTTGAGGGCTTTAGAATGAGTGAGCTTGGTTTACTCCACTACTACTTTGGCATTGAGGTGAAGCAATGTGAAAGAGGAATTTTCATCAGTCAAAATGCCTATGTTGTGAAGAACTTAAAGAGAAGTGGGATGATGGGGTGTAACTCCTGTTAGATACCGATGCAGAATCGGCTGAAATTGAAGTAATGAGGATCCATCTGTTGATGCTACAACATATAGGAGCATCATGGGATGTTTGAGGTACCTCGTGAACACTCGCCCTAATCTAGCTTTTTAAGTCGGTTATGTGAGTCGATTTCTAGAACATCCAAAGGAAGATCACTTAGCTGATGTGAAGCATATCCTATGTTATGTTGCGGGGACAACAACTTTGGGGCTCTGGTATGGAATAAGGAAGGAGAATCAGGCAGTGCTCACTGGTTACAGCGACAGTGACTGTGTTGGAGATCTGGACTCTAGAAAGAGCACCACAGGGGTGATTTTTCTCTTAGGAAGCAGTGTGATCACTTATCAATCCATGAAGCAAAAGGTAGTGGAGTATATTACAGCAGCAAATGCTACTTGTCAGGTTATATGGCTAGGTAGAATGCTGACAGAAGTGCAGAGCTCTGAACAAACTGTACTGAAGCTAAGGGTGGACAATAAATCTGCCATTGCTTTATTCAAGAATCCAGTTCTTCATGGTCAAAGCAAGCATATTGAGGTGAAATACCATCTGGTTTCAAGAACATGCAGAGAAGGGCGAGATCGAAGGGGGGTTTGTGAGAAGTGAAGAACAGATAGGAGATATCTTAACAAAGCCTCTGGGGAATATCAAGTATCAGGTTTGAAGAACTTCGCACAAAGATTAGTCTTTGTGATGTTAGTGTCCAGCACAACAAGGCTTAGCGGAGAATGTTATACTGTATTAAGCATTGTATGGGAGTCTTAGTTTTTGCTTTGTATTTGCATTTGTTTGCATGTAGACAATTGTAGTTGTACTCCCTCCGTCCCCATGAACTTGTCGCTTTGTAGTTCATTTTTGAACTACAAAACGACAAGTTCATGGGGACGGAGGGAGTATTGTTTAATACACGTAGTGGTCTCTCTGTTGTGCACATCGTGCGCCAGGAGCGCGTCGCGCTGCCGCCGCTGGGCATGCCGCTTTGTTCGGTCCATCAGGACCACGATATGTTTTGCTTTCACGTTATATATGCATCTGCGGGCGACGTGGTCAGCAGTGTTGGGAGTACCGGACTTGTCCGGTAAAGACCGGACTAGTCCGGTTTTGTCCAGTAAGGGTGACCGGACTAGTCCGGACCCTTAGAGGACTAGTCCGGTTTTGTCCAGTAAGGGTGACCGGACTAGTCCGGACCCTTAGAGGACTAGTCCGATATTGTCCAGTAAGGGTGACCGGACTAGTCCGGACCCTATACGGACTAGTCCGATTTTTCAGTAACTGTCAGTTTGAACTCGAAATTGACATGTGTTCTAATTGAAAGGACACAACCCACCGAATTTTGAGTCTCTGATCGGGAGACTCAATAATTCCTAAGGGTGGGAGGCCCCCTCTTGTGTCTCTTGGTCAACTATAAGAAGAGGGTCAAGTGTGTGATCAAAGAAGGCTTAAGGGCATACATTCATACACACTTGAACACTCTAATCCACTCAGAATCCGATCAAGATACCAAGAGAAGAACAAGGGGAAACGCCTCTCGTCGTCGTTCTTCTTGCGGCCTCGCCTTGTTGGCTAGATGGCTGCATCGTCAAGCAACAACAAAGATGGAGGAGAAGGTATCATTGATGTTATTGTGCTATTTGAGAGATAGCACTTGGTGTTCATGTTGTAATCAGATTTCTCCATGTAATTCGAGATGATTTAGTGGCTATTTGATCTTTGGGCTTCCTATTGTTGTCTAACAATGGTATCAGAGCCGTTTAGACCACTAATCACTTCGAATTGAGTTTTGATCGAAGTTTTTCGCTGAAAGTTTTGAAGGTCCGGACTTGTCCGGTCTAAGGGCCGGACTAGTCCGGTGTGCCACAGTTAAGTGGTTAGGTTTTCGGATCAGGGCGTTTTGACGCGTTCATCTGATTGAAAACCAATTAAGCACTTTGGATTGAAATCCATTGTGAAAATTAAGTTGTTTTGGTAAGATGGTAAGATTAAGATTCCCTTTTGGGTATTTTGACATTTTTTTCCAGTTTTTTATTTGAAACTTTTCCGGGGTTGGTCGTACTAGTCCGGAATAGTATGGACCAAACTCGAAAAGTTCAATAAAGAACGGATCAAATGTTTTTGATGGGACCGGACTTGTCCGGCGTATGGACCGGACTAGTCCGAAAACCATACTGTAAGAGTTCGGACTAGTCCGGCCGTGTGCGGACTAGTCCGTGCTATACAATTAAGTTTGCTTATTAAATTAAGCTTCCGCTGTGAATTAAGTTTATTGTCATAGCAATTTGGTCGAGTAACCAAAGCGAAAGATAAATTGCTATGTCAATTTAAGTTGCATGAAATTCTATTGAGTAACCAAAGTGAAAAATAGAATTATCATGATTTTAAGTTTTATTAATGTCATTATTGGCCGAGTAACCAAAGCGAAAGGCATTAATGACATTATTTTTCTAAGTACATAGTAATTTGGTCGAGTAACCAAAGCGAAAGATAAATTACTATGTATTTCAGTTGTTCTTTAATATTCAGTTTCAATGTCATTATTGGCTGAGTAACCAAAGCGAAAGGCATTAATGACATTCTTTTTGTAAGAACATAGTAATTTGGTCGAGTAACCAAAGCGAAAGATAAATTACTATGTTAATTTTCAGTTATTCTCAAATGTTGAGTTTTGGTCGAGTAACCAAAGTGAAAGATAAAACTCATCATTTTCTTGTGGTTAACATCTATGCATTCTTCTTGATTTTGGTTTTTTTGATTATGAAGGTTCCTCCAATGCTAATTCAGCACTGAGTTTCATCGCTTCTATTGATCCACTCAATGGAAGCAATTATGGGAGATGGCGAGAGAAGTTGGAGATTGCTTTGGCAGTCTCTGAGATAGACTTGGCTCTCACTACTCCATATCCGGTTGCACCGGTTGAACCAGTAAGAAATGCTGATGAAACTCAGGAAGCCTTTGCCGTGAGGACAAAGGAATATACTACTGAGTTATTGGCTTATGACATTGATTGTTATAAGTGGAAGAAATCAAACAGGAAATGTTTGATGGTAATTAAGGGCACTATCACTGAGGCCATTCGGGGAGCAATCCCTGAATGTGAAACTGCTGTTGAGTACCTCCAAAGGATAGAGAATCAGTTTACTGGTTCTTCTAAGGCCACTGCAAGCACTCTTATCAAGAGGCTTGTTACTGAAAAATATCATGGAGGTGGTGTGCGTGAGCACATCTTAAGGATGACAAATATGGCTGCAAAGCTTAAGCCTATGGATTTGGGGATTAAAGATGAGTTCATTGTGCATCTCATCATTGCCTCACTTCCTAAGGAATTTGAGACTTTTGTCATCAACTACAACTCTCAACCTGAACTATGGAACATAGAAAAACTCATGGCTATGTGTGTTCAGGAGGAAGAGAGGATTAAGTCCCTTCACGGCTATGATGCTATTAATTACGTGAAGGGAAAAGGTAAGGCTAAGAAGAATTATTCTTCTAAGCAATCTTTTAAGTATCATGGTTCAACTCACCATGATAAAGATAAGAGTAAGTTTCCACAAAGCCATCCTTATAATAAGGATGTGAAAGTGGATAAAGATCAGTGCCGCTTTTGTTTAGACAAAGGTCACCATCAGAAGGATTGCATTGGCTTCCTTAAATGGTGTTGCAAAAATGGTAATGACTTTGTGACCTTTGTTGACGAATCCCTGCTTTTAGATTATACACCATCTTCTTGGTGGATTGACTCAGGTGCCACTGTGCACGTTTGCAATTCGTTGCAGGGGTTAAATATGAGGAGGACCCTAGAAAGAGGGGAAAGGGCCATTAAAGTTGCTGATGGCCATGAAGCTGAAGTGAAAGCCATTGGAGATTATCCATTAGTATTAAGAAATGGCTTTGTACTTACACTTCAGGATGTATTATATGTACCCTCTTTAAGTAGAAATCTCATCTCAGTGTCATGCTTAGATGATGATGGTTATGTTTGCCAGTTTGGCAAAGACAAATGTGTAATTAAGTATGATAATAAGATAGTTGGTGTTGCCATAAGACAAGGCATGCTATACTTATTATCTATGCATGATGATGTTAATGTTGTAAGCGACAATCAGTTTTCCTCACATCAGGGTAAGCGTAAGAGAATCGATTCCGAAATGACTTCGAAATTATGGCATTGTCGCTTGGGCCATATTTCGAGGGGGAGAATTGAACAATTGATTTCACAATCGATTCTTCCCCATTTGGATTTTTCGGATTCAGAAGAATGCATAGACTGCATTAAGGGAAAGTTTGTTAAGAAAATTAAGAAAAGTGCCATACGCAGTGCGGGAATTTTGGAATTAATCCATACGGACATTTGTGGTCCATTCCCCGTAGTATCTGTTGATGGTTTTGATTCATTCATAACCTTCACGGATGACTATTCTCGCTATGGCTATATTTATCCAATTAAAGAACGCTCTGAAGCGTTGGATAAATTTAAGATATTTAAGGCTGAAGTTGAAAATCAGCACAATATTAAGATTAAAGTGGTAAGATCCGATCGTGGTGGTGAGTACTACGGTCGTCATACCCCGTATGGCCAAGTTCCTGGACCGTTTGCTCGGTTCTTACAGGAAAATGGCATAGTCGCCCAGTATTCCACACCGGGCGAGCCTCAGCAAAATGGAGTAGCGGAATGGCGCAACCGTACGCTAATGGATATGGTTAGATCCATGTTAAGTCAATCAGATTTGCCGGTTAGCTTATGGATTGAGGCATTAAAAACCGCCATTCATGTGCTAAATCGGGTTCCTACTAAGTCGGTGCCCAAAACACCGTATGAGTTGTGGACAGGACGTAAGCCCTCATTAAGTTATATGCATATATGGGGCTGTCCCGCTGAGGCAAAATTGTTTAACCCAAACATTGGTAAGTTGGATTCTAAGACAGTAAGTTGCCATTTTATTGGCTATGCAGAAAAGAGTAAGGGATATCGTTTCTATTGTCCAGAACGATATACTAAGTTTGTAGAAACAAGGCATGCCGTCTTTTTAGAGGATGCCATGATCAGGGGGAGTACGGTAAGACGAGAAATTAATCTTGAAGAGAAGCGGGTTTATGTACCCACTCCTATGATTCAAGAACCATATTTCTCATTACCTACTGCTGTTGAATCATCAGTGCCTATTGGTAATGATTCAACACCTGTTGTTAGTTCTTCATTGACAACGGAATTATTAAGAGAGGTTGAGCATTTTCAGCCCGTTGTCACTAATAATGAAGAGCAACAACAGCCTCAAAATGAGGATAATATGCAATTAAGAAGATCTCAACGAGAAAGAAAATCGGCCATTTCGGACGATTATGAGATCTATTTGAGTGAGGCAATTCAAATGGAGGGTGATCCCACCACATTTGAAGAAGCTATGAGAAGTCCTCAATCATCTGAATGGTGTAAAGCCATGGAGGATGAAATGAGGTCTATGGAAACAAACAAAGTCTGGGATTTAGTTGAGATTCCTAATGGAGCCAAAACAGTAGGCTGTAAATGGGTCTACAAAATTAAACGTGACTCCAAAGGGAATATTGATAAGTTTAAGGCCAGACTTGTTGCAAAAGGCTTCATTCAAAGAGAAGGGATTGATTATAATGAGACATTTTCACCTGTCTCAAGTAAGGATTCGTTCAGAATCATTATGGCATTAGTTGCACATTATAATTTAGAATTACATCAGATGGATGTAAAGACGGCGTTTCTCAATGGTGATCTATATGAGAACGTCTATATGACACAACCGAAAGGTTTTGTTATTAAGGGTAAGGAACATATGGGATGCCACTTAAGGAAGTCCATTTATGGACTTAAACAAGCATCAAGACAGTGGTATCTCAAGTTCGATGAAACAGTAAGAAAGTTTGGGTTTAAAGAAAATGAGGAGGACAATTGCATTTATGCTAAGTTTAAGAGCGGGAAATTTATTTTCCTCGTGCTTTACGTAGATGATATACTACTTGCAAGTAGTGATGTCAATCTACTATCAGAAACTAAGAAGTTTTTGTCCTCTAATTTTGATATGAAAGATCTTGGTGAAGCATCCTATGTATTGGGCATAGAAATTCACCGAGATAGAAATAAGGGGGTATTAGGCTTATCACAAAAGGCATACTTAGAGAATGTACTGAGAAAGTACAGTATGCATAAGAGTAAGCCTTCGCCTGCTCCGATTGTCAAGGGCGATAAGTTTGGGAACTTTCAGTGTCCCAGGAACCAATATGAGATCGATCAAATGAAGTCGGTTCCATATGCTTCTGCTGTCGGAAGCCTTATGTATGCTCAAGTCTGTACTCGCCCTGACTTAGCTTATGTGACCGGAATGCTTGGCAGATATCAGGCCAATCCAGGGATTGATCACTGGAAGGCAGTTAAGAAAGCATTAAGATATGTGCAAGGCACAAAAGGCCTCATGTTAACGTATAGTAAGTCAGACCCACTTGAAGTAGTGGGATATTCAGATTCAGATTTCGCGGGTTGTGTGGATACTAAGAAATCCACGTCAGGTTATATATTCACCCTCGCGAATGGAGCCATTTCGTGGAAAAGCTCCAAACAAACCGTCACTGCATCGTTCACAATGCATGCCGAGTTTGTTGCATGTTATGAGGCCACCGGGCAGGCTGTTTGGCTTAAGAAATTTTTACCCGGTCTTAGAGTGGTCGACAGCATTGAAAAACCACTTAAGTTATACTGCGATAATGAGCCCGCAGTATTTTACTCTCACAACAATAAGTCGAGTGGTGCTGCCAAACACATCGACATTAAGTTTTATGTTGTGAAAGATCGAATCCAGGATCATACCATAAGTCTTGAGCATATAAGTACTAAGCGTATGCTTGCGGATCCGCTAACAAAAGGTCTTCCACCCAGCGTGTTCAGTGAACACGTAGCCGGCATGGGTTTAAGGGAGAGCCTATGATCACTGGATATTTAGGGGCCAAGTAAGAGTAAGGTTCATTTTCAAGTGTGAGATGTATTGTGGTCTTCGAGTCCAACAATACGTAAATGGTTGTTGTGATGCGTCGTGCCCTATATGTCAAGCATGAGAAAATGGACACTAAGTTTAGTATTAAGTAAGTTGGTAAGTTTCAGATTCGAGTTCAAGGGGGAGAATGTTGGGAGTACCGGACTTGTCCGGTAAAGACCGGACTAGTCCGGTTTTGTCCAGTAAGGGTGACCGGACTAGTCCGGACCCTTAGAGGACTAGTCCGGTTTTGTCCAGTAAGGGTGACCGGACTAGTCCGGACCCTTAGAGGACTAGTCCGATATTGTCCAGTAAGGGTGACCGGACTAGTCCGGACCCTATACGGACTAGTCCGATTTTTCAGTAACTGTCAGTTTGAACTCGAAATTGACATGTGTTCTAATTGAAAGGACACAACCCACCGAATTTTGAGTCTCTGATCGGGAGACTCAATAATTCCTAAGGGTGGGAGGCCCCCTCTTGTGTCTCTTGGTCAACTATAAGAAGAGGGTCAAGTGTGTGATCAAAGAAGGCTTAAGGGCATACATTCATACACACTTGAACACTCTAATCCACTCAGAATCCGATCAAGATACCAAGAGAAGAACAAGGGGAAACGCCTCTCGTCGTCGTTCTTCTTGCGGCCTCGCCTTGTTGGCTAGATGGCTGCATCGTCAAGCAACAACAAAGATGGAGGAGAAGGTATCATTGATGTTATTGTGCTATTTGAGAGATAGCACTTGGTGTTCATGTTGTAATCAGATTTCTCCATGTAATTCGAGATGATTTAGTGGCTATTTGATCTTTGGGCTTCCTATTGTTGTCTAACAAGCAGGCCAGTTCCCTCAACAACTCGTGCGCTGTGTTTGCGTCTCTCTCCAGCAGCCATCGCTGCCTCAAGTTAAACAGCATTTGTGTCTTCCTCTGCTCCAGAGAGAGTCGTGTGCGTTGTGTTACCTCGCCGGCGACCAGACCGGCGTTGTATCTCCAGCAAAGTTTCGACAGGAAAGAATGAATTGACAAGGGGAAAACAGACAGACTTTAAAAGACAGCACTAAAACACAACTACAGTAACCCCAGTTCAGTAGACCATCTTACAGTACTTATCATCAGACTTGGTGAGCTCGCAATCCACCTTCTGGAACACAACGGCCGGCGCGCCCGGCGGCGACACCTTCATCTTAACCGGACAGGTGGCCTCGAACTCACACTTAGTCTTGCGCAGCTGGTACTTGAACTTGCCGGTCACCTTCACCTCCACCTCGAACACGCCCTCCTCCTTCTCTTTCTTAAACTCGGCCTCGCCGGCATTGCCCAGCGCCACGGTCCTGGCCTGGGAGTTCGTGTCCAGGCGGTAGACCACCGTCTTCCTGGCAGCCTGCTTATCGCCCTTGTCGGCGACCTGCACGCGGTCGAACTGCTGCCCGTCGAAGCTGTACGCCGCCTCCAGCGGCTTGTCGTGCTTGATGCCGATGGCCCAGTTGGGGTTGCGGACGTTGATGGTCAGCGAGAGGTTGTAGGCAAGCGCCGTGGTTGGCGTGGTGAGCAGGTCGAAGCGGGTGAGAGAGGCATCCTCAACGGTGATCTTCATTTTTCGGAGGGGGCCGCCGAAGATGACGATGATGAGGACGACGCCGGTAAGTACCACGGCGGCAACGGCTATGGCGAGGAGGATGCAGCCGTTCTTGAGGTACTCGCAGAACCTTTCGCAGCAGTAGCTGTCGCAGCAGCCGCACATTGTTGCTCCTCCCTGTGGTGACGACAGTTGTAGCAGCTATCTTTTCCTGTCCCCGATCTTGAAGGAGGGAAGGGGGGGGTGGGGGGGGGTGAGGATTTTGCAACCTTTGATTGAATTGAGAATATGAGATCTGGTTATGGAACAGGCTAATGCTCTGGAGAGGAAAGAAGTAAACTATATAGGCGTATTGCTGTGCTCGTAGTCTTCGTCTTTGTTTTCAGGGCTTATCTGGACAGTGCACATGGTATGCACAACATGGCAACTTGTAATATAGGAAAGACGAACGCTGTCATTTTTGCTTAGGAACCGAATTGTGGCCAGCTAGAATGACTACTGCAGTAACGGTCTATGTATTGTTCAATATTAAAACTCAGCTGTAGTGGAAAGACCATCCCACGAGGCCACGATATTATAATTAAAAAGTGATAAGTCGGAGCTCAGCTGAAGAAGTCATAAAAGTTGCCCCCTTGCAACATGAGGGTCCGTCCACTGTAGGCTGGATCATTACTCGTGTTTTGAGTCTCCGAGCCCTTGAGCGAGGATCCGTCCTCCGCAGGTCAGTCCATCTTGTTTGCACACGATTAGAGAATCAACAAGTCATTTTTCAACACAGCTTGAAAATTCGCTCCTACGAAAAATTGAAGGCAAAATCTACTAAAAGTTATCACCACAAAGCTCAGACCCCTTTCACGTAGTAGCATACATTCACAGATAAGGTTGAAGCCCGTCACTACAGTGTAGCTAAGTCAAACTCCTTTTACAGTCCGTTACTGGAAATAACCTACTATTGACGGACACTGATGACATCAGCTACCGGCCAATTAGCGCTTACGTATGGCAGAAGAGAGAATGCTGCTGTTGGTCGAGGAGGGGTCCCTCCGTAATTTCTGGAGGATCAGATCTGCATGCAAGTAGATTTGGGGATTTTTCGAGAAGCAACTTCAACTCCATCTGACGGTACAATTTAGATTGATCGATGGGAGTTTCATCGTCGATCTACAATGAATGTAGCATGATTTTTGTTCAGTGTGTAAAGAAATTATCTTTGAACAATTGTAAAGCCTCTAATAGTGTATTATCACAATTAAGCCAGCCTCACTGGTGATCGAGCATTTCCTATAATGCATTATTGTACTAGTATCCACTCATCTGTGTTTTTTTCCTGATATAATTTTCCCTGCAACGACTACATACGGTTGTGATAATTGCAACGACTACATCCCTATAATTTCAATGAAAACCGCTTGTGATAGTTGAACAACTACATAGGGTTCTTAAACAATGACCGCCACTGAAAATACATGATCTTCTCAGGCCGTTGTTAATTAAGAACCGTCTGTGAAGTTCATTACATTACAGACGGTTATTAATTAAGAACTGCCTATGAAGATCATGTATTTACCCAGACGGTTGTTTATTAAAATCCATCTGTGAAGTTCATTGCATTACAGACGGTTCTTAATTAAGAACTGTCTGTGAAGATCATGTATTTACCCAGACGGTTGTTTTTTAAAATCCGTCTGTGTTGTTCTTTCATCACAGGCGGTTATTATATCATTCGTCATCACAGTCGCATATTTTTAAGGACCGCCTGTGTTTGAAAATTTGAGGCGCCTGTAAAAATGCTTTTTGTAGTAGTGGAAAACTTTTTCCCGTTATCTAGAAATACTCCATGTTGAAGTTTTATGTGTCCGTAAGCAAGTTGCACCTTCTGTGGAAATTCAGAAGAAAAATTGTAATACTAAAATTAGTTAATCTGGCCGGAGGGCACACGGCTGTATATAAAGGCCCATTATAGATAAAAAAACACCCCTAAAATAATTTAGGATTCTATATAAACTATTTCAGACTCAAACTCTTACCTAATTTGGACTCTATCTAGAACTTTTCTAGAATATTCTAAAAAACAAGATTATTTCAACACACCCTCTAATCTTATTTTCTAGGACACTCTCGCTAATTAAAGCTATATTTTTGGGGTGGGCACTACACCCTCAGGATGGGCACTACATCCTGAAGACGAATTTGATCTGGGCACATCTTCAATCCTGGGATGGCTGCAACTACATCCCGAACACAATTTTGGATGGCACAATTACACTCTGGGATGGACACAACTACACCCACTGAGACAGACACATCCGTCCCGGGGAATTTGGATTTCACCCTGGAGTGGACACAACTACACCCCCTGAGTATGGACACTTGCATCCCGAACACATTTGGGTGGAGCACATCTTCAACCTCAGGATGGGCTCATCTTCATCCTACTCACGAGTTTAAGTTGGGCACATCTTCAACATGCACTTTACCTCGAAATGAGTACATCTTCATTCCGATCACTCACTCGAGATGGTCACATCTTTACGTGGAGCACAAATCACTGCAGAAACCATGCCCAATTCTTCTTTCCTCTTTACCTTTCAGGTAGCAGCACCCAAAACCAGTCCTTAGGCTCGGCCCAGCCCACGTGGCCACCTCACCAGGCCAGGCCATGCCAAACGCAGCCACTTCTCAGTCAACAAGTCCACAGGCTAACAAGGCCAACCAAGGCCCAATCGATCTCCTCTGCAGGCCGCACCGCTTTGACCTCACGGATGGTTGAGCATGTTTTTCTTTTCGTTCTCGTTGACGCCGCCCTGCCACCGCCACAAAATGACAAAACCACGTCTTGGGCGCACGACGTGCTCGTCTCTCTCGCTATTGGCAGTGGAATGCACTAACTCGTGCTCTAGCACGCAGCTCTGCCCCTGATCGACCCACGTGCGGACCCAATGCGCCCCTTCGCTCCACGGCGCTTCGCCGAAAATCGTGCCCGCCGCCAAGCCGTGCCGTTCCTAGATCTGACCGCGCTTCAGTCGTCGGATCCGCCTCCGACGAAAACCGCTCTGATCTGGCTCGTCGGCGATCAGCCAGATCTGCATCACTACACTGCGCCAGCAGCGGACCAGTCCCTGCACCGCACCCAATCCACACTCTCGCGGCGCGCCTGGTCGTCCCGAGCTGAAGTCGCCTCCGATCCGCGCGGATCTGCGTATGTCGGGTCTGGATGTCGTTGGAGCGCGGCTCTTGATACTAGACGGTTGTGTAGATCCCTCCGCTTTTGCGCCTCACCCGTTGGCCGCAATATCGTAGCACCCTACCCGTCGGCCACCCCTCCTTGGGAGCACAACCTCCCGGGGAAGGAGATGGATCTAAAAAGAGTGAAATGCACTGATTGTACATGAACTTGTGAAGGTGTGTCACATAAGTCAACAAACTTTTTAAATGCATTTAGAGATCTCTAAATGCATTAAATGATTCACTAGCAGTCCATGACACACGAGACATGCTTACATGGCGGACACGTCAGCAAAAAAAAGACACATGGATATATTCATTTTACAATTTACCTCTCACAAATATTTGTATTCAGACGTCTTGTGTTCGTGCCCATAGGAATCTAGACCCAAACAAAAGAGCTGGATTTTTCTTCAGAGCATGTCGACGTTCCTGAAGCTCCCGCCAAGCAACGTCAGGAGGCCGCCGCCATGCACTCTTCCCTAGGAGACAGCGACCATCCCTCCCGCTCAGTTCCTCATCCATGGTGGCCAATGCCGTGGAAGAGGTCGGACCTGATCATGCCCATTCCCACAACAGCAGCAGAGCGGCGCTGCTGTGAGGCCAATGTAGTAGTATTTCATAGCATGGAAGGCCTACAACTAGAAATGCTGAATACGAAGCACGGAGAACCATCAACGGAAGCAGAACGACGACATCACGGCGCCAAGTTCTCAAATGAAAATTGCGCTGCTAGTTGGCAACAACGCCACAAGGGGCCAAGCGCTGCCATGGTATCATTGGCGCTACTGAGTATGAGCCACCTTCTCCCTTGTCCGCTTCGTTCCCGGTCCCGCCCTCGCCGTCGTGGCGTCGCCAACCATCGACGACCGGCAGATCACCAGAGCGCGGGGGCTTCACTGCATGCGAACTGTTCGACCGAGCATGGCGTGCACCGTGTGGAAGAAACGTGATGAGAGAGTGCGTCTATCGAAAACCTGTGGCAGCGTGCATGGCGTGGCCTCTGATCCTGATGAATGCGTTTCCGCCTTACGGCTGTGCCCCGCCGCGCGATGCTCCTTGCGCCCACGTCACCACGTGGTCTGCGTCGAGCGCCCGCGCTGAACACACGGAGGCGGGAGAGGCCCCCGAGCCCGCAGCTTCGTCGCCATGAAGGTTGCACCCCCGGTGGTGAGCCTCTCACTCTAGCCCGGTGGCCACGACGACATGAACACAATGGCGCCTCAATACAAAGATTTGTGAGGGTAAATTGTAAAATGAATATGTTCAAGTGTGTCTGTTTTTGCTGAGGTGTTCGCCATGTAGGCATACCATGTGTGCATGTGAACTTCTAGTGAACCACTTAACTAGTTTAAGGACTTCTAAATGCATTTTAAAAGTTTGTGGACTTATGTGACACACCCTTACAAGTTCATATACCACCAACACATTTTACTCATCTAAAAACTTGTACCGACTCTGATGCTAATTGTTGGAAATCTAGAAGAAAAATTGTAATAGTAAAATTGGTTAATGTGGCCGGGGCGCACAGCTGTATATAAATGCCCCTTATAGATAAAAAAAACACCCCTAAAATAGTCTAGGACTCTATCTAAACTATTTCAGACTCAAACTCTTACCTAATTTGGACTCTATCTAGAACTTTTCTAAAATATTATAAAAAAAGATTATTTCAACATTCGGTAGTGGCACAATGTGCTACACCCAGTTCAACAATCGCCAAGGCTGAGGTTTCCATGTGCAGCAAAGGATGTTTCGACGAAGCGCAACCAAAGGATGTTTCGGCGAAGCCCAAGTTGGTGGGTGTACAAACCAAAGCTAATCATGAGCCAACAGTTGCGATCGCTCGGTGCAATCCTGTTGTATCGGTTGCCCTCCTCCCCATTAAATGCGAATGGGTATTCATTACTTGCGTACCCGCGGATATCCGATCCGACGAGTAAGGATTTGGATGAGATTTTTGTACCCGCGGGTACGGGTTCGGGACTATAAAGTATAATAGATAATTCTTATCCGATAATAAAGTGATACCTATATCCGCTAACCGAACTTGAATAATCTCTTGTGGGTTTTATTTAATATAATATAAATATTTGTGCAATGTCTAATAAAGAAACTAAATTTCTATCATCGTAGGTAAAAGAAACATGTTTTTATGGCATTGGTTTTTGAATTTTTTAGAGCTAGCAAGATTTGTGTTATTTTTGAATAAAATATCTGAATAAAGACTTTCTAAATTGTGTGAATGTATGTTTTATGGACTGTTATGTGTTGAATATGTTTGTTATGTGTTGAAGTGAGAAAGTTGAACTGCGGTAATCTGCAATCTATATGTAATGCTTCGGGTGATGGATATACTCGCGGGTAAAAAATATCCCCGAGTAACGGATATGGGTACCAGATTGTATCCGTTACGGGTAATAGATACAATTTTTATACGAATATCTAACAGCATTATCTGTGAGTATTTTCGCCATTATCATCCCTACTCGCCATCCTTCCCCTGCTGTTGCATGTCATCATGGCAAGGTTTAGCAGGAAGAAGCATTGCGAGGAGTGGGAGACGCATCAAAGTCGATCTACCAGAGATCACTAGGATGAATGACAAGCAAATAGGTCTTCACCGAAGCGCTTGTCTCGCGGCCAATAGCCGTGAAGGTACCAGCCCAAGTGGCCAACGCATCCACTACTAGAACTAGCATTTCCGGGTCCCAAAGCTCTGCGTCTGATATATTATTTTCAAATTTCCATCCCGTAGTTGATAGGTTTTTAGATCAAGTTGAAGTTTTGGAGTATTCTATTGATTTGATTAAAAATTGATCCTACTCACATGGCCTCTGGCGTCGATCGCACATGGCAAAAATGTAATATTTGTCGGCTGCAGGAAGAACAACCACGCGCTATCCAGCTGCGCGATGGGATCGAGTACCATGGGTTTATCAGTTGACGCGACAAACTAAATGCAACAAGGTGGTTGTTACCACGTGGCTGCCGCGACTTTGACGCGGACGTTACTGTCCAACGCGTTACATGTGATATTCTATTCTTCGTCTTGACGTGAAAAGGTGCTGTCCACTAGACGTTCTTAAATAGAATCATGGAACTAATCATAGCGACAAACGGTCAATGGTCGTGCTTACCTTATTACGAGAAAGCAGAATGAACATGTAATTGCTCCCTCCAGTTTAAAAAAAAAAACATCGTTTCAAACAAGATTTTGCATACCAAGTAGTGATTATCACAGTTTATCATTTTTGTCAACGATAAATATCATTGTATATGCATTCAAACCAACTAGTATAGCTGACTGATTGGTTGAAACACAAAATCCTAAATACAAGATGTAAATAGCGTGTGGAACAAAGCGAACAATGCAGGAGCATATTCGACAAAAATACATTAGAAAATAAAAAATAACATTCTTTAGGTAACTTTAATAGAAGGCTAAAACATTATTTTAGAAACTGGACAGAGTATTCTTGTCGATGTTCGTACTACTGACGAGTATCGATTTCGACGTGCGTTCATCTTCGATGTAGTCTAGCTACACAGACACAAAGGTTTATACTGGCAGGCAATGTGCCCTACGTACAGTATCGATCTCCTGCTCGATGTTGATCAAAAGAGGAAGAATGGTGTTAGGGTTGTGAACGATCGATGCCTGCGTGTTGAGTCGTTTGTGCGTTAAGTCGTCTGGAGTGCCTCCAGGGGCCTTTTAAAGACAGCTCGACACTTGCCTTGTCTAATCATCCTATCTAGCCCCGACCTTCTCATAAACGTAGCGAGGTTACAAGGGTTCCTATCGGTAAAAGTGTAGTCTCCAGCGGGCATAGGAGCGAGGCCAGATCACAAAAGTCGTCATTGTACCTGCTTCAGTCTCGTCGCTTACCAGAGCTGTATTGCAACGCACGTCCACCATTACGTCAGATGGGACAGGGCATGGAGAGTGTCAGCAGGACCTGCAACATTTGTCAAGAGAACGCTCGAGTGTGACTGTCCTGTTGATAGTGAAGGCGTCTGCTCCATCCATGTCATATTGAAAGATGCTGCCAACCTGGCTCCCGACAGGTGCGGTCAGCTTCAATGCCGACCTCGATGGTCGGGGTCGGTCATGTTCGTCACCGACCTCAGCGGGCGTGGTTCGGATGTCGGGTGTCGTCCGAGCTGAAAGTCCGAAAAGGCCGCATGCCCTATCTTGCTAGAGCTTGGTCATCAATCCACGCCTGAAAGTTGCCTAGAGGGGAGGAGAATTGGTGGAAAACCTGAAATTTAACTTAAAAAAGCTAACCAGTAAGTAGAGTGCAGACTAGTCCGGCTTGGGGGCGGACTAGTTTGGTCACAGAAGAATAATGCACAAAAGGTGAGATTTTTAGGAGTTTCTCAACGATCTACGAAATGAACTATGAAGAACAATAACTTAGCAATGTAGTGGAGAAGTTGCACAAAGAATAAACGACTAGATTTAGGTGGATCGCAAGATTGAGGTGAACAATGTGAAGAACCCTAAAGTGTTCTAGCGGAGAAAAGAAGACAAATCAAGAGCACAAGACACAAGATTTATCCCGTGGTTCAGCTTCACGGAGAAGCTGTGAGACCTATGTGTGCTGAATACATTGGTTTTGACAATAAAAGTTTGAACGCTGCCATAACATCTTTATAGCAAGGTCCGACTTTAGCTCTGAGCTTCTGCAAGGTCCGACGTAAGGTCTGACTTGCTTTGTCTAGGCCCAGGCATATTTTTGGGTAGCTCCGGTGAGCTTTGTCTTTAGTTCTGGCATGTCTTTGATAGCTCTGGCATGTCTTTGTTAAAATCCGATATGTTTTGCTAGGTCCGACTTATTTTGGTTAGCTCCCGCACTAGGTCCGACTAGCTTTGGTAAGCTCCGATGCTAGATTGTACTAGCTTTGGTATGCTCCGGCTCAAGCTCCGGTTAGCTTTGGTAAGGTTCGGAGCTTGATTTCAATGTTCCTGCTTTTATCTTGCAAAGTTTCGAACTTGCTTTATATTCTTAGAAAGATTGCTTAGTATTCATTTGCTAAGTTTTTTGCGTTTTGGTTGATATGGCTGATATCGTTTTGATATGCTTTGCAACGTGCTTATGTGAGGTGCTCACGTAAGGTGTTGTGTTCGGAACTGACTTGAGTCAAGTCGCGGACTTGGGCTCGTATGGATTGGTTTTTTATTCATGTGCAGGTGTTGCTTGAGTTCAAGACATGGCTGGTGACAGGATCCATTGAACTAGTCTTAGGGAGAAGATGAGGTTCAACAACTAAGTTTGGGAGGAATTGTGGTTGAGTTGATCGGGAGGTTGCGTAACATGTTTGAATCAAGAACAATGCATATGAAGGTATCGTGGACGTCATTGGAAGATGTTTGCACGTGTTCAAGGAGTGCATGGACGTGGCTACATGGTTCTGAGGCGTGATGAAGAGATGTGGCCGTAAAGAATTGGTCGGAAAGGTCCAACCGACTAGGTTATGGACTCAGGCTGCGGCTGAGTCGGGTTTGACTCAAATATGGAAAGATTTGAGTCTGTTATAATAGGATTTCGTGTGGGTCACAAATTTGAGTTGTTTTACGAATATGAGATACGTTCCTAAGGTGTTTGGAGGTCTTAAGATTGCTTCTATCTGCGTATAGAAGAGTACTAAGCAGTTATGGAAAGTTTCGATTCATAATTTGAGTAGGATTAGAGTCCTAGTTGAGATTGGGTTGCCCTAAGGGCTGGTTATATAAGCAAGGGAGGCCAGAGCTCGTGGGCACGACTTTGGGGCTGTTCCTCTTGTGTTCTATTGAATAAAATTCGTAGTTTGAAGGAACTTTTGTGCCTTGTTCGTCCGACTTGTTCCAGACAAGTTTTACTCGTCGAGTTTCTGGACAGCACTACCTTTCGTCAGTGGTTTTATCATAACTCGAGTTTTACATATCCAATTGACGTGATTCTTTTTGGGTTGTCTTCACAACTTGATTATCTATCATCTGTCAAAATTTCACGGTTATTGGATTTGTGATTTCTGATCTACACGAGTATCTTTCCAGCGTTCCACAACTGTTTTTCTCGGATAGGACAGATTGACCTTTGTTCGATCTTTCGATCATAACTTGAGTTTCCCTCAACGGATTTGAGTGATTCTTTTTGTGATTTCTTCGTGACTTGATTATCTCTGATATATATCACTTTTGTCACAGTGAAACACGTTTAGATTAGTTTCACACACAATTTCTCTAACAGATCGTTTTTCTGCCGAAGGGGTTGGGATTTAATTGTTTTCGATGCGTATGATTTTTAAATCGACCATTCACCCCCCTCTCGTAGATTTTCACGTTCTATTCGATCCTACAATTGGTATTAGAGCCACAATCTCCAATTATTGTGATTTGCACGTGTTTTGACTAATCATCATGGAGAAATACTCCGCCAAACCTTGTATGTTTGCTGGTATTGATTTTCAGGTTTGGAAGGCACGCGTGGAGGCTTTCATCCAGGCCCAAGGCTTCACCATATGGTAAAAGGTGTACAAGCCTTATAATGTGCCGTCAAATGATCAAGTTACAGATACGAACCTACAGGACGTCAACAACAACAACAAAGTCCGGAACTTGATCATCCAAGGACTCACTCAAAGCAACTTCGATCGTGTTGCACACCTTCGATCGGCATATGATGTGTGGAGAGCGCTTTGCGACTATCACAAAGGATCCAACACGATCAAGAAGGTGAGACAATATATGTTCAAAAAGGAATATATGTGTTTCGAGATGCAATCTGATGAGTCTATCGATGACCTTTTCGTTCGCTTCAATAAAATTCTCAGCAATCTGCATAGTGTCAATGTTAACTTTTCTGATGCTGAAAATACTAGGCAACTTATTAGTGCATTAGACATGTCAATCTAGGAGATGAAAGTTACTTCTATTCGTGAATCAACTGTCATGAGTTCTCTTATATTAGATGTGCTTTACTCTAAACTAAAGACTCATGAAATTGACATCTTATCACGTAAGAATCCAAACTAGTCTATTGCTTTTGTTTCACAACGTGACATGCCTAGCTCTGGTCAATCTTCATCTTGTGGTACACTTGCTTTGTTGTCCTCTCTAACACTTGAACAGATTGAGGAGTTTCCAGAGGAGGAGCTAGCACTTCTCTCTACTAGGTTCTCAAAAGCATTGCAAAATGTGAGAACTAGAAGGAGAGGAAGCTCCAGACCTCAACGATGCTTCGAATGTGGTAGGACGGGACACTTTCGTACAGATTGTCCTAACCTTTCAGGTTCTACTTCCCGAGAAGAAAAACAATCAAGGACGAAGCACTCCTCAACAAAATGATAAGAAGAAGAAGAAGAAGAAGAAGAAGAAGAAGAAGAAGAAGAAGAAGAAGAAGAAGAAGAAGAAGAAGGACTTTTCAGGTCGTTAACTGGTGAACAGTTTTATCTCCGCACTCCAGGAACTTGGCTCAAGCGACGTGGACATTGGAAGTGACGAAGATGAAGATGATTTGGCAAACTTGTGCTTTATGACGGGCAAGTCAAGATCAAGTATGGAGGAGGCAGAACACAACAGAGACAATGAAGAGGTATGTCCTACTTGCGAAGAAATGTGTGATGCTATTTCTCGTGCCACTATTATTGTTAAGAAAAAGGACAAAAAGCTTAGGGATAGTGCTGCTAAAATTGAATCACTAGAATCTGAAATCAACTGTTTAAAAACTTTGATTCCTAGTGATGATGCATGTCCCTCATGTGATTTAATATATGAATAATTGTCCTCATTAAGAAGTGCGCACACCTCCACACTTGATAAACTTGAGTTAGAAATTGAAAAGAACAAATAGCCTGCTGCACTTAATGATAAAAACTTGAAAGATGCTAGCTGTTCTACAATTGATTTGCATTGTTCTACTTGTGATGACCTTGATAAGAAACTACAAGATGCTATGAATGAAATTTCTATATTGAAAAATGCTTTACGTTCTCATGAAGTTAAATTTTGTTCCAATTGCAAATTAAAAGGAAAAACTTCATGTGAAAATTGCCTTGATCTGTCCAATAAACTTGATGACATGCATAGGACATTAGATCGTATTTGTAATGGGAATAAGAACTTAAACTTGCTGCTGAATTCTTCCAAGTCTTGCAATGATATAACTGGTTGAGGTTTTGATTATCATACTCATGCTAAGGCACATCCACCTAAAATTCTAAATTCATTAGGAAGTGGTTTGATTCAAACAGTTCCTAAACAAAAATAAGTGGTTTTCAAATCTGCAGGAGTGTTGTCTCATTCAGTTTCAAATAAAAATATTGCTTGCTCATCTAGACATGAACACAAAGTTAAATTTCATTGTACCTACTGTGGTAGAGATGGTCATGTCATAGATTTTTGTTATAGAATAGCTAAACAACAAAAAAGGGAAAGAATGTTTGCTAGATCTCATAACTTTCATGCAAAATTTGCTGCAAATATTAAACTGAATGCCAGGAACATCAACCTGCTGTTATGAGTCAAAAAGATTCAAAATTTACCTCCGGACCTTCTGTTTTTGCCTCCGGGGCTACTGATTTTTGTGCTACACAAGTAACACCTTATAGGTCAGTAGTTAAGAATAAAAAACCTCAAACTTTGACTCATAAACCTACCGTTTTATCTCAGCTTTCGCGTGTTTTTCCTGCTGCACGTCGTGTGACTCAGTACTGGATACCTAATTGCCTTTTGACTAACCTGAGTATTGAGTCATCAACTTATTGTGCTCCTAAGTAGGTTACATGCTTGAGGAAGGAGAACATTTAGATTGTGGATTCAGGTTGCTCACGCCACATGACCGGTAACAAAGAATGGTTCTCCTCCCTCTCTTTTGTGTCACGTGTAGAGAATGTTACTTTTGTCGATAATTATTCAACTCCTATAATTGCTAAGGGTTCAGTTAGAGTAAATTATCACTACACTTTGAAGGATGTGGCACTTGTCAAAAATTTGAAATACACCTTGCAATCTGTTTCACAATTGCTAGATGAAAATCAGGAAATTATTTTCAATAAAAACTGCTGCAAAGTTGTAGGTTCAAATAGTGAGCTTATTTTTAACATGTCTCGGTTTGGAAGAGTTTTTAAAGCTGATTTTGATATGTCTTCCTCTAAGCATAAGTGTCTAGTTGCTAATGATTCAAAGGACTTATATTTTTGGCATCGCAGACTTGGTCACGTATGCTTTGATCACCTAACGCGTGTTAGTGCTCTTGATCGCATACGTGGGCTGCCTAAGCTTAAAGGGGACAAAGAAATTGTGTGCTCTTCATGTAGACATGCTAAGATGGTTGCAGGTTCACATACTCCTCTCACAATGATCATGACAACTGAACCGGGTCAACTTTTGCACCTTGACACCGTAGGACCTTTACGTGTTCAATCCTTCAGAGGTAAATGGTATGTTCTTGTTATTGTTGATGATTATTCTAGATACTCTTTTGTTTACTTCATGGCGTCTAAGAATGGAGATTTTAGTCACTTTAGAACTTTATTTCTTAGATTATCAATTGATCACCCAAGATCTTTAAAAGCAATTAGAAGTGACAACGGAACTGAATTTAAAAATCAATCTTTTGATCACTTTTGTGCTGAAAATGGAATAGATCATCAATTTTCTTCACCATATGTACCTCAACAAAACAGTGTTGTAGAAAGAAAGAACAGAACCTTAGGTGAGATGGCTAGGACTATGCTTGATGAATATCAATCTCCTAGGAAATTTTGGGCTGATGCAATTGCAACCACTTGTTATGTCTCAAATCGTGTTTTCTTGCGTGCTAAGCTAGGTAAAACACCATATGAGCTCCGGTTTGGACATAGGCCTAGTGTTACATACTTTTGGGTCTTTGGTTGCAAATGCTTTGTTAAGAAACATGGTAATCTTGATAAATTTGAACCTAGATCCTTTGATGGCATGCTTCTTGGTTATCCATCTCATACTAGTGGCTACCGTGTGTTTTTACTTGACACTAAAAAAATTGTGGAGACTTGTGAAGTATCTTTTGATGAAGCTAGCCCAGGTAATAGCTCAAACATTGCAGGTCCAGATCCATATCCGCAGGGGGAGAGCATTTTCGTTGAAGATGAGGAAGAATTGGAGCTGCTACCCGAAAATTCAGCAGCTAAAGACTTTGGTTCAGCTCCGGATGTTAATTCTCAACCAGCACCGACAACCATCAATGCTGATTCAAATCGTCCTCAAGTCACAAGCTCATCGATTTGTGATGAACATGAAGAAGAAGAAGCTTGTGAGACATCTGTTCCCCTACGGTTTTACAAAGATCATGCCCCACAACAGATAATTGGAAGCTTGCACGAACGAGTCACACATTCCAGGTTTTGCGATCCAAACTCTCATGCTCATTCTGCTTTTGTTGCTTCTTTTGAACCCAAAGATATATCACACACACTCACTAATGAATCTTGGATTATTGCCATGCAAGAAGAGTTAGAAATTTTTGAAAGAAATAATGTTTGGAAACTTGTACCTCCTCCTCAACATCACACTTTAATTGGAACTAAATGGGTGTTTAAAAATAAACAAAGTGAGGATGGGATTGTGGTTAGGAATAAGGCTAGGTTGGTTGCTCAAGGTTTCACTCAAGGTGAAGGTCTAGATTTTGATGAAACTTTTGCTCCTGTTGCTAGATTAGAAGCCATAAGAATTTTGTTAGCCTTTGCTGCATCTAAAGGTTTTAAGCTATATCAAATGGATGTTAAAAGTGCTTTTCTTAATGGCTTCTCAAGTTCAGAACAAACATCAAGCCATACTCTTGTTGGTCTGTCTTCGCTATTTCATACAACCTACAACCATCTATTTGTATGAAGTATGAGTTCATGTTTCTTTGCCCCATTGTACCAAGACCAGATCAGCCTAGTCCATGCCTGATTGTGATGTCGAAACTATTGATTGAAGCGTTGAAAATATTATGGATAGGAATCGAAGCGTTCGACTATTACAAACGTAGAAATTCAACTTTTGAGTTGTGTACTTGTGGTCGGTTCATGATTTCTTGACATACAACATGTTTTTTGGCTAGAGCACTCATGGTCATTTGACATGTGCGATATGTGCTTCGAACACATATTGTTTTCGCCTCAGTCATAGTTGCAATATATACTACTTTAATTACCATAGACGTTGGTTGGCTCAGAATCACATATTTAGGCAATAGAAGAGTGCCTTCGAGGAGGACACCATTGTCTAAAAGGACCACTGAAACGTCTACATGAGTCAGAAGTTACTGATATGTTGGACAAACTAGTGCTATATGAAGTCATCCTAGATATTTTGTTGGTTACATAGAGGAGCACAATTGGACTCATATATGTAGACTATGGGAGGTATTGTATGTGAAGTCATTGATTTTAATGCACAACATTAACGTTATGCACCAAGAGCGTAATATGAACGAATGCATCATAAGCACATGCAGTGATATAATGGACACAACAAAATACAATATAAATGCTTGGAAGGATTTGGCAGATCTTTGTAACTGTCCAAGTCTTGAGCTATCTGAAAGTGATGATAAGTCATGTGCTTCTTTCTGTCTTTGTCCTAAAGAAAAGAAAGAAGATTCCCTAATGGTTTTGTTGCTAGCTTGAGATGAGCCGTGAATGTGACAACGGGAAAACTCACTGGATTGAAGAATCATGATTACCACATAATCATGAAAAGACTCCTGCCTGTAACGTTTTGGGGCTATCTTGATGATGCGGTGTAGAAGTTGTTAGCCGAGCTTAGATACTTTTATAGACAACTTTGTGCTAAAGAAATAATGATAGAGATGATGAAGAAGCTGGAGAAGGAGATACCAGTGCTTTATGTGAGATGTAAAAAGTTTTTCTTCCAGGATTCTTCAATCCAATGCAACATCTCTTTATCCATCTTTCATATGAAGCTAAAGTGGGCAACTATGTGCAATGTAGATGCATGTATCACATTGAAAGTGCCCTCAGAAGTCCTAAACTAATGGTTCACAATAGGGCAAGAGTTTAAGGGTGCATTGCTGATGCATTTATGCTTCAGGAGATAGGATACTTTTCAAGTGTTGACTTTGCTGAAGAACACAATGTCAATGATCCAAATATGCAGCACAATGTGGATGAATCACATCCTTGTAGTGACCTCTCCATTTTTTGAATTTAGAGGGACACTGTTCATAGTAGCATGAGCTACGATGCTTTAACAGAAGAAAGGACAACTTCTTTGCTATACATGTACGCTAATATAGAAGGGATGTATACATACTTTTAATAAGTGTTTGTTATACATCTATACAAATTAGCATGCTTTGTTATACATCTATGCTAATTATCATGTTTTGCCATTATAGCGAGTTAGACCATCAAAATTTGAAATTTAAGCATCATCCTACGAGTAAGCAAGTAGAAATGATGCAACGTGATGGAATAAATGAAGGACATAACTTCCAATCCTGGTTTTGAGATCATGTAACATTTCTTGTCTTTTTTCTCTAGTTTAGTTACGTGTGAGTATGCACAAAATGTTCTTATGATTCATATTTTGAACAGTGCAAAAAAGACAGAGCGATTAAAGTTAGAAGTTATGGTCGATACGATGTCAATAGGTTCTGATTCTGTTCAACTCAATTTAAAGCTCCGAACCCTCTCATGGAAACATCTAATATTGAGTTGTGAAGAGTGCAATCGAAGCCGAACGGCGAGAAACTAATTATTATATGATCATTAAAAAGATCATTGAATTCAGTTTTAATAGGAATAAGGACATTAATGTAGTCTTCTTTAACTGCGATTGGTTTGATAACAATAATGGAACTCGACATAACCAATTTAGCATGGTGGAAGTCAAACACAATGAATGGCTAGGCGGCTATGGAATGTTTGTCCTTGCACACCAAATCAAGCAAGTGTATTATGTACCTTATCCATGCGAAAAGCTTAGTGTTTGGTGGGTCGTACACAAGGTGAATCCTTGGGAGGGGTTATATACTCCAAATTATGCTAGGTATCATGATACTCTGGTATCGTTGAATGGTGAGATTGATGATGTTTACCAACAACTAGAGTTATCAAACTCTTTTGTCATCAAGCCTAGTATAGGAGTTGATGACTTAGTTGGAGATGTTGAAGATGTAGAGACTCCTAAGATACGATAACAAAAATGGTAACCAATCATTAAAGAAGATCGATGGTCTGTCTTAAGGAGTAGAGTACATGGTTGTGATATTGATGAATCTTGAAATTGATTAAAATAACATTTTCTTCACTTGTTCTTTCCTTTTCTATATTTTTTAAAAATAGATTACAATTATTTCTTTCAATAGGATGTCGTCGAGCAAGGGGAAGGGGAGAGGGGGTTTCTCAACAAGTCACGAGAGGCCCTTTTTTGGGGTATTCAGTCATTTGATAGTAGACAGTCTAAGTTGATGAGACACATGCCGGAGCTGGCAGGCAGAGTTGTCGCCTTACAGCGGGCCAAGGTAAATTACATTTTCTTAAATTTCATAAGTACTTTATTCATCTATTTTAATAATTCTTTAATATGGTAGGATGACTCTTCATCTTCAAAGTCAGAGGCGAGGGCACCTATTGAGCCACCACAAGTTGGCCAACCTTCGGGGTCAGCTAGCCAACCTTTCGAGTTGAGTGACCAGTCTTCTGGGTCATCTAACGTGGAGCTAGCTCAGAGGTGGCAAACTAGGAGGAGCCATGTGGCTCCTCCCCCAGTACTTACAGATGATGCAAATTGTGTGATTATTTGCCTGATTGGCGATAAGTACACTACGTGAGAAAGGCTCATCCGGGACGAGCGCGCACGAAGAACGAAGACGATCAAACCGCTCGTCTCTGTCGTCGTGTCTCGCATTACAGAGTTAACAGAGACGTGCGACGGGCACATTGCCGATTAGCATACATGCAAGACAAGCTCTAAGAAAGTGTCCCCTTTTTCTGAGTAATACCAAACGAGTTTTAAGGAGGTCGTCTCCTTTATAAAAAATCCGAGACAGGCGTTAGAGATGCTCGTCTCCTTTCTTTAAGCAATCCAAGACGGGCTCTAAGTGTGGCGTCCGTCTCTTTTACTTCTAATATCGGAGACAAACTTTTTTCTTAGTGCATCGCCGATGTATCTACTAGTTGTTACATTGTGGCACTAAAAAGAGATGCACCATGTTGAATGCTCGTCTCCTATTAGATGCCTCCTACCCTTTGTTTACCCTGCCTGTCGGTTGCATCCTGGAGCTAGCCAGGATTTGGCAGCCGCATCGCTAGTGTCAGCAACATACGCATACATGAACATATGTATAGCCAAATGGAGATCACACATTAAATTATATTGACCAATCAAATATTAACAAAGTGTTAATCGTGGTTAGCAAAGTAACTAATTACACAAAGAATGCCCCTGTTCATCCTGATTACCAAGTAACTAATTACAGACATCATAACTGTCATCATCTAATATTGTATACCTGTTGACGGCTGTTATATACCAATTCACCTGTCAATATAACTCAATTATGTGAAGGAAATGTCATTTCTTGCACACATCAACTTTCTATTTAACCTATTTTCACTTGTACTTGGAGAAATTGGTGCATGCAGGCATTTCATACAAAATTGAAGTGAAACAAGGGGATGGATCCTATAAAATACCATCCCAGCAAATCAAGTGTTGACACGTGGAACCACATGGACCAAATGGCCCACAAACAGAAGTATTCGAGGCCCTCCAACGTTGTAGCACCCATATCAAGGGATGGGGGCCAACCGGAAGTCACCCCAAGAAAGCATAGACCGTTTAGAGGACATACCAGGTCGGTCGACCCCCCCTAGTCGGTGAACCTGGTCTTTCCTCCAAACTCGGTCAACTTCCATGTGTTGTCTCCTCCCAGCTTGAAGAAGTCAGTTGTGATCGATTCACACACTTTTGGTGGCAGGAGCCGACCCTTCTCCAAGCTATAAATAGGACCCCTCACCCCTCACTTCAACACACACCACTTGAGCATCATTCTATTTTATACACTAGTTCTCTTAGTCCTTAGTGGAGTTAGGCTATAGAGAGGAGAGCCTCTAGTCCCAAGTCCAAGTTGGGAAAGGTATGGCTCATGTATCTTTTCTTATATTTGTGACTTTATGCATAATAAAGATATTATCTTTAGTCTTCTTTTATTCATATACTCGGATGAAGGGTTTGTTGTTTGATTGTGGATTCCATGGATGTGGTAGGAGTAGTCTTTATGATTATACCATATCACTCTTAATCTATCATCATAAACACTACAAACCCCCACTATAGTCTAATTAGTTATGATATGATTATATTAATATGAATCACTTATGCTATGTTTCAACATTGGTTCCACAATGATTTAGTTCATTACCTTAGTAGCATGGTGCTAGGATAGGAGGTAGCGTTGAATGTCTTGTAGACCTCCCACGGATTGAAGAGGTAGGCAGTAGGTGGTCACAACCCTATCTGTCCTTTATAATCCTCCACGTTCGGCTATACCACAGGCTCTTGGCGGGAGTCGCCTAGTGTTGTTAGGGGTAAACCCATGCCTGATGTGTTGAACAACTTAGCATAAGTATTCACCATTGACATGCTCATTAGTACCTAACCTAGTATATGTATATGTATATTAGAAGCATTGTAGGAGCAACTCCCCAACTCTTAGTCTAACCTCCATTAGGACCCATTTACCCCTTAGAATAGATTTCTTAGGTGTTTGTCACATCACCCATATATTATCAACTTACCCCTGTCTTGATAATTGATTAGTATCCCATAGCTTGACCATAAGAGTAGTGTTTACTTTACTCCATTGCCTTCCTTTGTGATAAATACGATACCTTGGGAATACTCTTGGGTGAAATGCTACACGACAGTTTCCGTGTGCTTGCGGACCTCATCTCTTTCGAGAGATGATCTGTGATTTAAGAAACCAACAGGCATTTTTGGCACCGTTGCCGGGCAAAGGAAGTGAAGGATAGCTATCACTTGTGATTAAGCTATAGGTACTAACAGTTATAAGACAAGATTACCCTTGTTTGTTTTCTCCTTTTGTGATGAAAACAGGGTAGTGTTGGCTAACCCATTTCATAAGATGGCCCACGTGGACGCAAGTGCTCAACTAGATGATTCAAGGTGTACCTCAACAAATGTCTGCTACGAAACACCATTACCATTTGCAGAAGAATTTTAGATTTCAGTAGGAGCCAAAGTCATCTATCCCCAAGCTTGGGGGAGGCTCCAATAATTCTTCTTGGTTTTCCTCCACCATAGGGTGGATAGTTGGCTCCTCATCCAACATTCATGTCATGGGTTGGTCCACCAATCCATGACCACCTTTTTGCTGGAGCTGAAGGAGTTCTATTCTCATTCATCATGGATGAGAATATGGTCTCTACTCAAGGGGTGGATTGAAGAGTGCTCTAGTTCCTTTAGCTTGGCATGCACACCACTTAGCGAGGTGGACATGCTAGCTAAGGAACTACACACCCCATTGAAGTATCATGAAGATCAAGCCAATGGAGAAGTGTTTGGATGATCCAAGCTATTAGATTCACATGAGTTATGAAAATCCATGTCAACATGGACCACTTGGGGAATCATTTCCCTAAGACCCATGAGGATTCTTCCTTTCAAACACAACTCCAATGGCTATCACCTGCAAGGAGGTCAAGGGTGAATCAACATCACCCATGTAATCAAGGAGGCTATGGGGATTTCAAGGGATTTAAGTTCAACTAGCCTACCTTGAAGTATCTTGTCCGTAGCCAAGCAAGAAATAAAGACAACATTTACATGAAGCTCTTGGCCAAGGACATGAAACTTAAAGAGCATTCAAGATCCAAGATATCCCACAATCACTTGTTGGGATTCCTACCCTTCGACCAATCCCATGCAACCAAGGGCAAGTGACATTGTGGATGAAGTGTTTCTTGTTTGATTGTGGAGTCCACATGTCATTATTCCCAAGGAAGTCTTTAGTATATGATTAAAGTATGGGTAAACTCAAAGGAATATAATGAAGGTCGAAGTGACACCTGAAAGCATCTAGGCCCCATGAGATATGGTTTCGGTGATTAATGACATCCGTTGGATTTTACTAATGAATTTGTGGATGCAAGGTCTCCTATATCACTGATCACAATCAAATGAAATCTATATGAATACCATCTACTTCTCATTGGATATGATTGGAGACCCCTAAACAATCATTCTATGAGATCAATCGATGTTTATGAAGATTAGAAGTAAAAGCTCATATGTCAAAATTCTTCAACCAAAATTGACAGCACTCAATGCTTGATCATCAGAAGAATATTTCCAACCAATGTCTAAGAGGTCAATCGAGCAAATTCCAAAAGAATCACTTAGAACAACTCGAAGCAAACAAAATCAACTCACTGGATCAACCGATGTTTCCAGAAAACAACACATCGGTCGAGTTGGTTTAGCAGAAGAAGAAGACCTCAGAACTAAGTACTCAATGGATCATCCGATGATGAAGGGGATATTACATCGGTCCATCAGTACAGAAAGCAATCTTCCTGGACCAAGTGTAACACCGGACCATCCGATGTACAACTATAAACACATCGGTCGATCACTCCAGTAAGCAGCAATTCTGAACCAAATCTGGATGAAGTGCCACGGGATCATCCGATGAGAAGGAAAGTGAAACTTTAGTCTAACAATGATCATATCTGACACAGTGACATCAGCTAATTTGGATTCGACCGATGATAACTGAAGGGAGAACATCGGATTATCCGATGTTCGCATAACAGTGATGTCAGCCTACTTTTCCAACGGCTATTTCGTGGAGGCTGACTATTTATACCCCTTCAACCAGTCTATTCGACAAGTCTTGACAACCAGAGCTACTCTACACATTCTCAAGCATTCAAGACATTGAGCTACCACTTCTACATCATCTACACCATTTGTACACCAAGAGATAGGCTAGAACTTACTAGAGATAGTGCTTGTGCGCCTCCATTCTTGGTGATTGGAGCCTCTAGTGTAGTGAGAGCTGTAAGGGAGTGTCTCTTGGTGATTTTATTGGAGAGAGCCTTCCGGAGCTTGCCAAGACGATTGTGGAAGCCCGGAGGATCCAACTTGTACAAGCCTTGAGCTCCACCTTGCCGAGGTTGGTGAACGGAGAAGTATAGTGAAGATCCCTGGTCTCGGTGACTTGGGAGTGGCTATACCCTTTGGTGGGTGCCACAACGTGGATGTAGGAAGATCTTGACGATCTTGCCAAACCACGAGATAAATCTACGTGTCTTCATGTCTCCTCGGGAGTTTGCGCTTTCTTCCTCTCCCCTTACACTTATGCATTCCTTATACCGCAAAGTTACTATTCACTTGAATGCATAGGTTGTTTGCATAGGGAATTGGGATTTTAGTAATTAAGTCTCATTGTTTTAATTTTTGAAAAGAAGCCTAATTCACCCCCCCTTTTGGGCATTCGATCCTTACAATTGGTATCAGAGCAAGATTGCTCATTGGATCATTCTAGCTTCACCGCTAGAGAGCTAAAATGGCCAAGAATGGGGGTTCAGTTCCTGTCTTTGAGGGCAAGAACTTTGCCTATTGGAAAGCACGCATGTGTGCTTATCTAGAAGCTATTGCTCCCGAGGTATGGGAAGCGACCCATGCGGGGTTTGGTGAGCATAATTATGTTGGTGATCAAATCAAGTGGGATGCTAAAGCTAGAAATGAAATTTATGAATGCATTAGTCAAGATGTATTTGCTAGGATTGCTAGCAAAGAGAAAGCTTGTGAAATTTGGGCTTGCTTGATTGAAATCCATGAGGGTTCTTCTCGTGTCAAAGAACTAAAATATCATATGCTTAAAGCCAAATATGACGAGTTCAAAATGCTACCTCATGAAAATGTCAATGAAATGTTTTCTCGCTTGAATGTGCTTATTGAGGAAATTAATGCTCTTGACATTGCTTCTCTTGGCAAGGGACTCATCAACCGCAAGATTCTTATGCTCCTTCCTAAGCCAAAGTACAATATCATCAACTCCATGCTTCAAAAAGAATCTCTTGATCACATTGAAGTATCGGAAATTGGAGAGATTCACGCTCATGAGATGAGTGTACTTGGGATGATGGAGCAATCATCTTCAAAGATAATTGCTCTAAAGGCCTCCACCAAGAAAACAAGTATCAAGAAAAAGAAAGTCGTTGAGCCCAGCTCAAGTGAAGAAGAGCAAGCATGAAGTGAAGATGACGATGATGAGCTTGCTTTGATGATGAGAAAGTTCTCTCGCTTGAACTCCAAAATTGCCAAGAAGGGATACACCTTTGATCCCAAGAAGAAAGCTTTTCTACCAAGGAGAGATGATAACAAGACTTGCTACAACTGTGGTGATCAAGGCCACATCTCCTATGATGGTCCACAACCGGACAAAAGAAGAGAGAACCACAAGGGCAAGCATCGCAAGCTTGAAGATAGTGAAGATGATGAAGAAGAGGTCAAGCCCAAACCAAGATCCTTTGGGAAGAAGAAACATTAAAAGGGCAAGAAGGCAAAACTCTTCCCAAAAAAAGAGAAAAGGACCACAAAAGGTGTTCATGTGTGAGGCAAATGAATGGATTACCAAAGAAGAATCAAGTGATGAAGAGAGTGAAGCGGAAGAAGAAAGTTTGGCCGGCCTTTCCATTGCCAACAATGATGACTCATCTCTTCATCCACCTCCCATGTGCCTCATGGCTAAAGGTAACACCAAGGTATGTGATGACTCTAGCGATGATGAGCTTTCCCCCGATGATTTAACTTCATTAATAAATGAATACCACACTATCATTAAGAGGGAAAAGAGTAAGGTCAAGGCCCTTGAAGAAACTTGTGCTAAGCTTGAGAGTGCTAACCTTGATTTGCTTGACAAGTATGAAAGCATACTTAAGGAGCATGACACGCTCAAATCTCATGTCAAGCAAATTGAGGAGGATAAGGCTCAAATCAAGCTAGATCATCATGAGCTTGACTTAGCCCATCAAGCACTCTTGGGAAAGCACAATGAGTTAATCCAAGAGCATCAAGTACTTAACCTTGCTTATGAAGCTCTTAATCAAGAATTGAAAAATATAAAGAAACAAACTCTTAATGATAAGGTATCTATTAATTCTCATGCCACTAATGTCTTGCATAAGTCTTTGCCTTCAAAAGAGAATGCTAGGGAGAAGGACTTGTTGGAAGAAATTGAAAGTCTTCGCACTAGTGTGGCAAGACTATCTAAAGGAGAAGTCAAGCACAAGGAAATCCTCTTCCAACAAGCAAAGGCCTTCAACAAGAGAGGACTTGGATCCTTCCCGGTGCCTAACAAAGGAAAGGTGCCCTCACCGGAGCTTAGAACAAGCTTCATCAAGGAAGTTGGTTCCTATTGCCAACATTGTGAGGTCACCGGTCACCATACAAGGGAGTGTCCTCTTCCTAACCGGCCTTCTCCAAAATTGCCTACTAACTACAAGTCTACTTTCAATGATCATTATTATCTCTTGAGTAAAGTAGATGGCAAGCTGAAGGCAAGGTTCATTGGCAAGGACATAAAGGGCATGAAGGGGAAGCTCCCCAAGCAACTTTGGGTCCCAAAAACACTTGTATCACACATACAAGGACCTAAGTTGGCTTGGGTGCCTAAAGTCAAAAATTGAATTCATGTGTGTAGTTGAACTACAAAGCCGGAGGAAAGCATTGGGTACTCGATAGCAGGTGCACTCAACATATGACCGGCAACGATGGTATGTTCACCACCATAGAAAACCCTGGCAATCATGAACAAGTCACCTTTGGTGATAACTCTAAGGGGAAGATAATTGGTTTAGGTAAGATTGCAATTTCAAATGATTTATCTATTTCCAATGTATTGTATGTTAAGTCACTTAGTTTCAATTTGCTTTCTATTGCACAACTATGTGATCTTGGACTAACGTGCACCTTTAGCAAAAATGATGTTGTTGTGACTAGTGAAACAATCCAAGAACTAATCTTCAAAGGATTTCGGCATGGACATCTCTACCTAGTAGACTTCACCAACAAGGATGCTAGACTGACCACTTGTCTTTTCACTAAGACAAGTTTGGGTTGGCTATGGCATCGTCGGAAAGCGCACATTGGAATGAGCAAGCTCAAGAAGTCATTCAAGCTTGGGATGGTGACCGGCGTGAAAGATGTCACATTTGAGAAGAACAAGCTTTGTAGCGCTTGTCAAGCCGGGAAGCAAGTTGCTTCACACCACCCGATGAAGACAATGGTGTCAACCTCCAAGCCACTTGAGTTACTCCACATGGACCTCTTCGGACCGTCCACATATCAAAGTCCTGGTGGTAATCTCTATTGTCTTGTTATAGTTGATGACTACTCTCGCTATGCTTGGACTTTGTTTCTAGGTGACAAGAGTGAAACTACGGAAGTGTTCAAGACCTTCGCTAACCGTGCTCAAAGGGAATTTCAACTTCCCATCATCAAGGTCCGGAGTGACAACGGCTCCGAATTCAAGAACTACAAAATTGGGGAGTGGTGTGATCGTGAAGGCATGAAGCATGAGTTTTTGGCCACATACACTCCTCAACAAAATGGTGTCGTTGAAAGGAAGAATAAGACTCTCATCACTCTTGCGCGAGCAATGCTTGATGACCAAGGCACGTCTGAGAAGTTTTGGGCCGAAGCAATCAACACGGCGTGCCATGCCTCAAATCGGGTCTACCTACATCGACTACTTCAAAAGACCCCGTACGAACTTCTCATTGGGAGAAAGCCCAACATCTCCTATTTTCTAGTCTTCGGGTGCAGTGCTACATCTACCGCAAGAAAAGGCTTGGTAAGTTTGAAAGAAGATGTGATGTGGGTATATTTCTTGGTTATGCATCAAACTCAAAAGCATATCGAGTATTCAACCAAACCTCCGGTTTAGTTGAGGAAAGTTGTGATGTTGAGTTTGATGAAACTAATGGCTCCCAAGAGGGGAGTTTTGGTCATGATGAAATAGATGATGAGCCTCTACGAGAAGCTATGAAGAACATGACCATTGGTGACATCAAGCGGAAAGTTGAGGAGAGCCATGATCAAGGGGGAGCTTCAAGTTCCAACATCAACACATCTATGGTGCCTCAAGTTGACGAAGAAGAGAAAGATGATCCATTGCCGACACAAGATTCACAAGCCACACAACATCAAGAAGAGGAAGAAGTCCATGATCAAGTCCAACCACAAGAAGAACAACACGCATCACCACCGCCAAGTGCTTCACAACCACTTATGAGGCATGGACGCATCTCCAAGGTGCATCCGATCGACCAAATCATCGGAAGTCCGTCAAGGGGAGTAAGTACACGTTCTCGCCATTTCGCTACATTTTGTAAGCCCTACTCGTTTGTTTCATGTGTAGAACCTACTCACATTGAGGAAGCACTCCAAGATCCAAATTGGGTAATGGACATGCAAGAAGAACTCAACAACTTCATCCGGAATGAAGTTTGGGTGTTGGAGGAGCGACCCAAGGTCAAGAACGTCATTGGAACAAAGTTGGTGTACCGCAACAAACAAGACGAGAACGGTGTTGTGGTCCGCAACAAGGCAAGACTTGTGGCCAAGGGTTTCTCGCAAGTTGAAGGACTAGACTTTGGGGAGACATTTGCTCCAGTCGCCCGACTAGAAGCCATCCGTATACTTCTTGCCTTTGCATCACATCATAACATAAAGCTTTATAAAATGGATGTGAAAAGTTCCTTTCTTAATGGTTATATTAACGAGCTTGTCTATGTTGAACAACCTCCCGGGTTTGAAGATCCGAGGAATCCTAATCATGTGTTTAGGTTGCACAAGGCACTCTACGGGCTCAAGCAAGCACCTAGGGCGCGGTATGAACGACTACGAGATTTCTTGATCATGCAAGGATTCAAAATCGGGAGGGTGGACACTACACTCTTCACCAAAGACACCGACGGAGAATTATTCATTTGTCAAATTTATGTCGATGATATTATTTTTGGTTCAACTAATGAAGCTCTTAGCCATGAGTTTGGCAAAATGATGTCTAGGGAATTAGAGATGTCGATGATTGGAGATCTCAACTTCTTCCTTGGATTTCAAATCAAGCAACTTCGAGAGGGGACCTTCATCTATAAAGAAAAGTATACCAAGGACCTCTTGAAGAAATTTGAGATGGGAGATTGTACCTCAAGGAGCACTCCAATGGCAACAAATTGTCATCTCGACGCGGATAAGGACGGTAAACCTATTGACCAATCTAATTACCGTTATATGATTGGTTCATTGATTTATCTTACCACATCTAGGCCAGATATCATGTTTAGTGTATGCTTGTGTGCCCGCTTTCAAGTGGCACCTAAAGAATTGCATCGGAAGGCGATCTTTAGGATACTTCGGTATCTCAAGCATACCCCAATTGTAGGCCTGTGGTACCCTAAAGGTGCAAAATTCCATCTCTTGGGTTACTCGGATTCGGACTTTGCTGAATGCCGTGTGGATCTCAAGAGTACCTCCGATGGGTGCCACTTGCTTGGGCGTTCCCTAGTATCTTGGTCTAGCAAGAAGAAAAATTTCGTTGCTTTGTCCATGGCGGAAGCGGAATATATTGTGGCCGGTGCATGTTGTGCTCAAATTCCTTATATGAAGCAAACCCTTTTGGAATTTGGTATTAAACTTGCTTGTGTGCCTCTCCTTTGTGATAATGAAAGTGCGGTTAAGATTGCTAAAAACCCCGTTCAACACTCCCGCACTAAGCACATTGATATTCGCCATCATTTCTTAAGGGACCATGAAGCTAAGGGAGACATCTCCTTGCGAGGTGTTAGGTCCAAAGAACAATTGGCGGATATCTTCACTAAGCCACTTGATGAGAAAACTTTTTCTAGACTAAGAAGTGAATTAAATGTGCTAGATGCATCGAACGTCATGTAAGTTGCCATGATCATGTAAGAATGCATCTCATATAGGTCTTGTCTAACTTTCAAAGGATAGGGGTGAGCAAGGGTTAGCTTGGGATGGAGGTTCCTTTGGGTTTCCCCAAGGCTTGGAGAGTGGCTCTCCCTGAAGAAGCCTTTGAAAGGTTCAAATTTGGCAAGATAGATTCAATTTATGTCTTGCATGATGCCTGCCATATAGACTTGCACTCACGTTTAATTTCTTGCATTATAAATTGTTTGGCTTTGCATACGTTGAATTGTCACAAAGGGGAATCCACTTCATGAGAAAGAGACTTGTTTGAAATGCAATATCTCAACTCATATGATGTGGAAAGAACAAAATGTTAGGTGCATTAATGCCTAAAGGAACATGCTTTAAAGAGATAGAATTCTACATCCTCTAGCTCACAAAGCATGGGCCTTACATTTTATTTGGATTTATTCCTTATTTTCTTCGGTGTTCTATTTGCTTTAGGGCTTAGCCAAGTTATTGGCAACTAGTCTTTTTGAGGGGTAAGGGGTTGCCCAAAAAGTCCTAAGACATGTGTTTCTTCATGTTTGTTTGTTTGAGTCAAAGGACATATATGGGATGTTGTTGTTTTGTAGTCATCGGATTATCCGATGATTAGGCCAGAAGCTCATCGGTTCAGTTTGTGTTCAAATGCCAAGGGTCAACTCAGTCAGAAAGTCAAATCAACTGACGAGTTCATTCTGAGAAACATCGGTGCATCTGATGTTCACATCTCTGGAGTTGTGCAACATTCAACCGATGCTAATCCTCTAATCGTCGGATCATCCAGTGTCAATGGTACCTTTTGGAATACCCTTACTGTACCATTCGACCGATGCTCCTATCATCTGACGTCGGTCCATCCGGTGTTAAAATTTGAGCTAGGGTTCGGGCCCCACCTATTTAGCGCGCCGTTCCACCTCCTTTTCTCTCTCCCCGACTCCGCCGCTCAGAGCCCGACACCCCGACACCTCCGCCACCGCCGCTCCCTCGCCCTGCCGCTGCCCTTCGGCCGCCGCTGTCCTCTGGCTGCCTCCGCCCTCCGAGCTGCCGCCGCCGCCACCTCCGGCCGCCACCGCCGCTCACCCTGCGCCCCATGCAGTGCTGCCACTGCCGCTCCAACGCAGCGCCACCACCGCCGCTCCAAGCAGCGCCGCCGCCACTTTCCCACGCCCCACTGCCGCCGCCCCACGCCGTCCTAGGCGCCGCACCACCACACTCTGCGCCACCGTGATGCCCCGTATGGTTGCCGTCGCTTTGCCTCTAGGGTTCCCCGGCCGCGACGACCTTTGCGTCGCCATCTCGTGCGCCCGAGCTCGTTGTCCCGCGTGCTCACCTCCGTCGTCGTCATGGGCTGTGACAAGAAGGGAAAGGGCAACGCTACTGAGGAGCCGGCCGCCAAAAAACAGAAAGTGTCGAAGGAGGCAAAGAAATCCCTAATGGCGCTCGCGTCGCTGAGGAGCGAGAGCGTGGCCGAGGAGGATCGTTGAGGATCCGCGAGGCCCGACAGAGGCGGCCTCCCGTGCCAAAGAAGTCAGAGGAAGAAGAGGAGCCCAAAGTGCTGCTTGTTCGCTGGCGCTCAGCCAGGACCCGTGGAGGTCATCCAACTGCAGCCCCGAGACAGAGATCGTCAGCAGCTGACCTTCGAGAGGACAGGGCGGCCCAGAGAGCTGTCTATGAGATGGACACCAGCGTCCGTGTTGGTGAGGGTGTCTGGCTGACAGACTACATGAAGTAGAAGGCCAAGCAGCTCAGGAAGCTCAGGTGGAGCATTTTACTTGAGGAGTGGTTCCCGTAGCCCAGAGAGGCACTTGTGGACAGCCGCTTTTGGACCCTGACACAGGCGTCGCTGTATGAGACTTACAAACGTCTGGGCCTTAAGCTCTTCCAGCACAATTTCCTGGATTGGGATCAGCTTGCACTTGCAGCAGGGACGGAGATACACCCTTACTTTGAGAGGTATAGAGGGCTAGTGGAGCTGATGTCTTACGAGAGGAGTGCCTACGTGGAGGACTGGGTCCGAGTATTCAACGCCACACTCTACGTCTCTGAGGTCCGCAGATCCATTGATTTCATGTTCATGGGCCAGCATCATCACTTGACCAAGCAGACTTTGGGACAACTGCTAGGAGTGGATCTTCACGACACATGCCTACACGAGAGAGTGTATGGACTGGCTGACCCACCGAGGAGGCCGCTCACTGGAGGTGTGGCACCACCACTTGAGGAGATTTGCTCACTGTTCGCTCAACCTTTCTCTCCAGACCAGCTGAGGTACCGGCACTACTCACTCCAGCTGCACGCACTGTGCACCTTGCCTTGTGCCACACACTTCTACTGAGGTCCGGATACCTTGAGGGGTTCACCAGCCTGCAGCAGACTCTCCTGTTCTATGTTACGAACGAGATGGAGTTCGACATTGTGGACATCCTGATCTGTGAGATGGAGGACATCATCACTGATGGAGTTGGGATGATGAGGCAGCTTGTGTTTGGTCACTAGATCAGTTACTTGCTCTACATGGTAGCTCCAGAGGGGTCCGCCGTGTGTGACAGTCTCCGCGACGAGAGCATCACACGGTTCGGCCACTACCATGCTCCAGCTCCTGGAGACCGCTGCCTTGGCCGTCCAGTTGAGCGTCAGGTCCGTGCCCGTCTCTCAGAGGAAGATTGGTCAGACCTGGAGAAGGAAGACGAGAGACTAGCATAGGCAGAGGCTCAGGGTGAGGATCTACAGCATATTTGGTCCGAGAGTGACACCAGCGATAGTGTCGAGGAGTACTTCCCACCTCCTCCCTCACCCAGGCAGCACGACGCGGAGGCTGGAGGCTCGACTGTGCCACCTCCTACTCCACCTTCGGTGTCAGAGGCACATGTCTCTCAGCCATCTGAGCTTACCTCCCTACTCTAACAGATGGTTGAGCAGCAGCGCCTGGACCGGCTTGTAGCTGAGCAGGCCCGAGCTGAGCAGGCTGCACGTCTCTTGGAGCTCCAGCAGCAGCAGCAGGAGATGCAGCGATAGATAACCCGTGAAAGGCGAGAGGACACTGACAGGCTGACTGGGCTGATTGATCAGATGCACTAGCGCTCTCTCGACCAGCAGCAGCACACGCAACAGGCGATGATGGGCATCTTGGGGTTGATCACCAACCTCTACACGCAGACCGGGATTGCCCTACCGTCACAGCTTCCAGGCCTAGCTCCAGGCCCGCCTGTCCTAGCCCCAGCTTCAGCTCCAGTGCCGGCTACGTCAATCTCGTCGACCAGCATGTCCCCATTGCTTGCTCCAGGTGCTCCTATCCACTCTCCCTTGCCGGCTACGACGCTTTTCCAGCAGATGCCATCATCCATTGTCAGTGCCCCGTTGCCAGCAGTTCAGACTCAGTAGGCACCGACAACAGCTCTCGTAGAACCCGCCACCTCTACTCCAGCTTCGGCAGCAGCAGTCAGCAGCTCCGACGACAGCACCCCCGACGGTGTCCAGTTCATACTCGCCCCGAGCGCTCAGGATCCTTAGGCACTCGACTTCCTTTTTGGTGTCTTGATGCCAAAGGGGGAGAAGAGTCAAGAGGAGGTTATACTTAGTCCCAGGGGGAGTCCTAGCTGTAGGGGGAGCTTATCTTTTTAAGTGTCTTTTGTAATTTGGAGATTTGCTACTCTTTTGCTATTCATTGAGTATTCGTGTGCCACTTATTCTCTTGAGTTATTGATCGATTGAGCTTTCGAGTTATTGATCGTTTTTGAGCCTTCAAACTTAAGTGTGCCAAATCTTGTACTTATTGCATATCTTCTTGAGTATCCTATTCTTAAATTCATTACTATTATGCTTTACCTATTGTGTTGTCATCAATCACCAAAAAGGGGGAGAATGAAAGCATCTAGGCCCCATGTGGTATGGTTTTGGTGATTAATGATAGTCGTTGGATTTTACTAATGAATTTGTGGATGCAAGGTCTCCTATATCACTCATCACAATCAAATGAAATCTATATGAATATCATCTATTGCTCATTGGATATGATTGGAGACCCCTAAACAATCATTCTATGAGATCAATCGATGTTTATGAAGATTAGAAGTAAAAGCTCATATGTCAAAATTCTTCAACCAAAATTGACAGCACTCAATGCTTGATAATCATCAGAAGAATATTTCCAACCAATGTCTAAGAGGTCAATCGAGCAAATTCCAAAAGAATCACTTAGAACAACTCGAAGCAAACAAAATCAACTCACCGGATCAACCGGTGTTTCTAGAAAACAACACATCGGTCGAGTTGGTTTAGCAGAAGAAGAAGACCTCAGAACTAAGTACTCACCGGATCATCCGATGATGAAGGAGATGTTACATTGGTCCATAAGTACAGAAAGCAATCTCCCTGGACCAAGTGTAACACCAGACCATCCGATTTACAACTATAAATACATCGGTCGATCACTCCAGTAAGCATCAATTCTGAACCAAATCTGGATGAAGTGCCACGGGATCATCCGATGAGAAGGAAAGTGAAACTTTAGTCTAACAATGATCATATCTGACACAGTGACATCAGCTAATTTGGATTCGACCGATGATAACTGAAGGGAGAACATCAGATCATCTGGTGTTCGCAGAATAGTGATGTCAGCTTACTTTTCCAACGACTATTTCGTGGAGGCTGACTATTTATACCCCTTCAACCAGTCTATTCGACAAGTCTTGACAACCAGAGCTACTCTACACATTCTCAAGCATTCAAGACATTGAGCTACCACTTCTACATCATCTACACCATTTGTACACCAAGAGATAGGCTAGAACTTACTAGAGATAGTGCTTGTGTGCCTCCATTCTTGGTGATTGGAGTCTCTAGTGTAGTGAGAGCTGTAAGGGAGTGTCCCTTGGTTATTGTATTGGAGAGAGCCTTCCGGAGCTTGCCAAGATGATTGTGGAAGCCCGGAGGATCCAACTTGTACAAGGCTTGAGCTCCACCTTGCCGAGGTTGGCAAACGGAGAAATATAGTGAAGATCCCTGGTCTCGGTGACTTGGGAGTGGCTATACCCTTTGGTGGGTGCCACAACGTGGATGTAGGAAGATCTTGACGATCGTGCCGAACCACGGGATAAATCTCCGTGTCTTCGTGTCTCCTCGGGAGTTTGCGCTTTCTTCCTCTCATCTTACACTTATGCATTCCTTATACCGCAAAGTTACTATTCACTTGAATGCATAGGTTGTTTGCATAGGGAATTGGGCTTTTAGTAATTAAGTTTCATTGCTTTAATTTTTGAAAATAAGACCAATTCATCCCCCCTCTTGGGCATTCGATCCTTACAACACCCCTAAAAGAAGGACAAGCCTCACCATGCTCACAAGAGAATATCTTCAAGAAGGAGAAACTGTCACTACATCAACAAGTATTCATCAAGATGATGGAGAGGCTAGGGTCACCATGTGGTCCACATGTCCAACTAACATGCCAAAGGAGATTTGGCATGGCAATCAAGAGAGGTTGTCCACATCTTCAACTCCAGGATTTGACAACAAATCATCGCAGCAAACAGGACGAAGGTAGGTCCCACTCATCGGACTTTAAAAATTCGATGATTCCTTGCCAATAAGCAAATTGGTAGTTATCCCATATTTGTTTTCCCCAATTGCATATTTGAATTTCTCATTTGCATTTAGCATGTTTGAATTTTGCACACTTGCATGTTGGAAGGAGTAATTTCCAATCATCATAAAACTAAAATTTTTAATTAGGAAATAAATTTATTTGGATATGAACCTTGGGCATAACCACTTGAATTAATCTTCCTAATTCAAACAAAAAATATTTCCCTTAATATTCATTGCATTTGCAAAGTGCTTCAAGTTGGGCAAAACAATTTGACAAAGGGTACAACATGTTTTTTAGCTAACATGACCCGTTTTCGAGTTGTTTTGTTTGTTCTTGATTTTACTGCAGTCAGGCGAAAATTTGTAAAGAGGTTGAAAGGCCCCATCAAGTGCATATCTCCCCATCGATCTCATTTTGAGTTCACGGTGGAGGAATGCCCAAGATGGTGGTCCAATAGAGGAACAAGACGAAGCTCATTCAACTCCAACCTCAACTTGGCATTGATGAAGGCTACACCAAAATTTATGGTCATGAAATTCTCACACAACGACCTTCAACCTGGACTGCTCTTCAATTGAGGTACAAGTTTAAAATTTTCCATCGTTTGAATTGCGCTAGGATTGAATGACTTTTGCTTACATTGGTAAGGAAGGTTTACACCTTCTCATCATTCAATTCTTATGCACCCTCATGAGAGGAAGTGTTGGCATTGCTATTTTTATTCTTCAAAAAAGAATGTCACCTTAATTGGGAATAAATTTAAACAAGTACCTACATAAGCATTGCTAAAATTGACTTAGACATTTTCTGCCTAGGTAATGCTTATGGAATTACATAATGGTTGAATTGGTATGTAGCAACTTAGGAATAGTGATGTCCATAAATTTGAAACTCATTCATGCATGGATCACTAAATTTCAAATTCCTAGGTAAGAAATTAAAAATTTTCAGGAGGATAAAATTGAGAATCTTGTTAGCCATGACCCAAATGATAAATATTTGCTTTCCTAAAAAACTATGATGATTATATATTTTAAAAGATGAAGGGATCCATATAGTGTATTTATATCACTTGCATTGCAATGAGTAGGAGCTTTAGAAAATCTGCAAATTGATTTATCCATAAAGCCCAACTTGTATCAATGATTCATACATTGTTCATCAATACACTTGAAATTGGACACAATGCATCTTTGATTTTGTTCTTCCCTGCATGTACAAATGAGGATTCGATTACCTAACCCAAAATTTCATTTGTACAAGTATCGGGAGCTAACCATCCCTCTCTATCATAGAGAGGAAGTTTGAAGGAGTAAAATAACTATGGAGACATTCAAAGATCCGATTGTTGGAAATCCTAAGAGGATTCCATTTCAATATCTCTTGGCCAAGGAGTAAATTAGGATGGTTGATACCTATCGGAAATTAAGCTCGAAGGTCAACCATAACTATACGAGGCCGGAGATTTGACATGGAAACCCTGTATGAGCAACCAATGGGCTGCTACAAATATGTCAGAGTATTATGCTGTCAACTATTCTAAGCACTCATTTAAGCTCAAGGGAATTGCCACAATAATTGGGTGTAAGTTATTCCTTAGTGGCTATAAGGTATGATGTACCTTAACCAAGGAATGACAAAGATCGCATCCAATGTATATTGGGTGCAAGTTGTTCCTATGCGGCTAGAAGGTATACCTTAGCCAAGGAACAATGGATCACACTCAACCAATGTTAAGTGCACATCATCCATTTGTGGTTATAGGTATGTTGTACCTTAGCCATGGAATAACAGGATCGTACTCAAAACATGTTGGGTACATGTCACTCCTTTGTGGCTAAAGGGTTTCATTACCCTAGCCAAGGAATGACGGATAACACTCAATGCATGAAGGGTACAATTATTCCATTATGGTAAGAACGTATGATACACCTTAGTCAAAGAATGACGGAAACACTCAACACATGTTGAGTGCACGTCATCTCTTTGTGCGAAAGGTTATCACTACCTTAGCCAAGGAATAACAAGGTAAATCCAACCTATGGAAATCTTGAGGTGTGGATGAGCAACATTGACAACACTCTCCTCGACCACACTCATGGAATCCATGGAAGGCAACCCAACATCGACACTCAACCCTCCAATGTCAAACCATGCTGCAACAAGGTTAGGCTAACCTCATGGTCTACATCCGTCGCTAGGGTTTCAGCCCCTAGCGCCGACCTTGAACCAGAATAAGCTTGGGGGAGGACCCCTACTGGAGGTAACTTGTATCACATCCCATTTGCATCCCATTATTTTATTTATTTCTTTTCACCACATTTGCATCCAAAAAGGGAGATTAATAATAATGTAGTATAGGTTAGGTTAATAAAATAAAAGATGTGCCGTAAGAATGATTTGGAATTCACATAGATGAAATGATGAATAGTAGCGATTTTAATTTTTCATCACTAGTTTACAACTTACTACTCTCCAAAATATTGCTTTCATTGGCTATAATTACTTTTGCCTTGATTTAGAAATTGTGGGTAGCAAAAGCTTAATCCAATTCTATGTTGTTGTGACGTATGATATAGTGATAGGGCTGTTATTCCTAGTTTGAAAGTGAAACTTAGATTTTCGGAGAAATCCTAAAAAGATTTAAGTTACTCTCATTTGGTTGGAAATACCCACCAAAGCCATATGATACATTATATTGATAGACATTATGCATATGCTATTTGTCTTCACATTGAGCTTTGTCAAACTAGTATAGACCTATGTGAGATTTCATTCATTATTTTTTGAATTCAAGACTTCACTTGCACATGCTATACTTGTACACTAGAAGTAAGCAAATTCCCATCATACCACCATTCCACAATAAAAAGAGAAACTACATTCGTGCTTAGTACTCTCTCCAAATCTTGAATCAAGTCTTGAATCAAATAGTTTTGAATTGATTTCTCCTAAAGCTTGCTTTTTTGACTTAGCAATATTTTGTGTTGCAATATGCCTACTATATTCCCTACCAACCTCCACGTACAAGCCTTATGTAGAGGTTGGATGGATTTAGGTAAAATGCCTTAGTGAGGATTTATTTCCAATACACACAAAGGAGAGACTTGAGATAATCAAATTGAGATACTTAAAATCTAAATTGGACTCTCCGGAATTTGAGTGGAACTTGATTTCTAGGTTATGTGTGCTCCATTTGCTGTTCTATCTTCCAACCACCTATGAATAGAAGATGGCATAAGCCCCATAATGACTTAAGATGGGTGAAGTATCGTGCCAATTTTTGCAATACTAGGTAGAGTATTTTTTTTGTGCACATGGTACTTCTGAAAAGTAGAACATTGTAGCAACTCCTGATCATCAACCTAAAGTATTGACTTTGCTCGAGACGAGCAAAGGATAAGCTTGGAGGAGTTTGCTGACGGTTGTTATACACCAATTTGACCTGTCAATATAACTCAATTATGTGAAGTAAATGTCATTTCTTGCACACATCACCTTTCTATTTAACCTATTTCCACATGTACTTGGAGAAATTGGTGCATCGCCACATGGCACCACATGGATCAAATGGCCCACAAACAGAAGTATCCGAGGCCATTTAACGGTGTAGCACCCATATCAAGGGATGGGGCCCACTTGGAAGTCACCCCAAGAAAGCACAGACTGTTTGGAGGACTTACCACGTTGACCGACCCCCTAGTCGACCGACCTGGTCTTTCTTCCAAACTCGATCAGCTTCCACGTGTTGGCTCCTCCCGGCCTGAAGAAGTCAGTGGTGACTGATTCATGCGCTTTTGGTGGTGGGAACTGACCCTTCTCCAAGCTATAAATAGGACCCCTCACCCCTCACTTCAACACACACCACTTGAGCATCATTCTATTGTATACACTATTTCTCTTAGTCCTTAGTGGAGTTAGGTATAGAGAGGAGAGCCTCTAGTCCCAAGTACAAGATGGTAAAGGTATGGCTCATGTATATTTTCTTATATTTGTGACTTTATGCATAATAAAGATATTATCTTTAGTCTACTTTTATTCATATACTTGGATGAAGCGTTTCTTGTTTGATTGTGGATTCCATGTATGTGGTAGGAGTAGTCTTTATGATTATGCCAAACCCCCACTATAGTCTAATTAGTTATAATATGATCATATTAATATGAATCACTTGTGCTATGTATTAACATTGGTTCAACAATGATTTAGTTCATTTCCTTAGGATGGATTGTGCTCGGGCTCTTAAGGTAATTACTTAATATGCTAGCATGGTGCTAGGATAAGAGGTAGCGTTGAATGTATCGTAGACCCATGGATTGAAGAGGTAGGAAGTAGGTGCTGACAGCCCTATCTGTCCTTTGTAATCCTCCACATTCGGCTATGCCACAGGCTCTTGGCAGGAGTCGCCTAGTGTTGCTAGGGGTAACAACTTAGGATAAGTTCACCATTGACATGCTCATTAGTACCTAACCTAGGCTATCTATATGTATATTAGAAGCATTGTAGGAGCGACTCCCCAACTCTTAGTCTAACCTCCATTAGGACCCATTACCCCTTAGAATAGATTGCTTAGGTGTGTATCACACTACCCATATATTATCAACTTACCCATGTCTTGATAATTGATTAGTATTCCATAGCTTGATCATAAGAGTAGTGTTTACTTTACTCCATTGCCTCCCTTTGGGATAAATACGATACCCTTGAGAATACTCTTGGTTCAAATGCTACACGACAATTTTGGTGCGCTTGCGGACCTCATCTGTTTCGAGAGATGATCTGTGACGTTAGAAACACCAACAATACCGTAATGAAAATTCTCCCTTTGGATCAATGACTTCATTAACGATGAGCCTGCATAGCCTCTCTCTAAAGCGCTCTTGAAGGAGGTTCTGTAATCCTACCACACGATAAAATGATATTTAGCAAAAGATTAATAATAGAGTAAAATAAATGCAGCTACACATACATTGCAATTCGCCAGCTCTCCAAATACAACGATGCTTAAGCAGACATGGAGTAGTTTGCTGTCTAGCCTCTTTAGTCTACTGTTGATGCTTCGACTGAGACATCCTCAAATTCAATAACATCACTGAAATCATATAAAACATTATCAAATTGCAGTCACACTCGCACAAACAGTCACATAAGGGAGCAAATATCTGAAGGCTTAGGAACAAATTTACTGGAGAATGGTATTTCTGTTGGTTAGGGTTTGATCATACCGATTACCGAGGTCGGGGTCGATGACGGCGGCATGATCTGAGGGCAGGATCAAGGCGGCAATGTGCTCTAGGGACAGGGATGATCAGATGTCGGCGTGCTCCGGAGACGAGGTGGTGGAAGCGCTAGAGCGACAGTTCCTCAACTCTCTGATGACAGCAGGCCAGTGGTATTAGGAGTGTCGTGATTACCCAAAATTTGAAAATTTTACTACCATTGTTTGAGAAAATTTGTAAATGTGTTGGTTAGGGCTTGGTCATACTGATTATCAAGGTCGGGGTCGACAGCGGCAGCATGCTCCGAGGTCAGGGTCCAGGCAGCGGTATGTCCAGGGACAAGGACGATCAAACGTCGGCGTGCTCTGGGGACGAGGTGGCGGAGGTGCTGGAGCGGCGGTTAGTCAACTCTCTGATGATAGCAGGCTGGCGGTGTTGGAAGAGAGCGCCTAAATGATCATACCAAGGTCGGGGTCGACAGCGACAGCGCGACAATGATGAATAGCGAGTTGTGGAAGGGGGACAATGCTGACACGCTCCAAGTGCAGGGTCCAGGCTGCAGCATTCTCTGGGGACGGGATGGTAAGGAGGCAGCGTGCCCCAGGGACGAGGCGGCCGAGGTGTCGGAGCTGCGGTTTCTAGGTCGAGAAAGCGCGAAAATTTCGCCAAGTGCTGGGAGAGAGCGCGAGAGAGCTAAAAATAGCTAGGTCAACAATCGGAGACGAGCTTTTATAATGCTCGTCTCTCATTCGCGCGTCTCCCTTTTTCCACTCGAGGGCAGTTCATCGTGAGCATTCGTTGCTACTCGCGCGCAGAGTTAACACCGTGAGCGTCTGTTGCCACTTTGCGCATAGAGATAATAAATGTGCGTTGTTGCCATGATGAACATAGAACCACAATCACATTGCAATTCAGAGATAAACATGTGCAACTCATGGAACATTTCAGAGTATATTATGTGCCCTATAAACTATATATTTTCATACTTATATTTCTTTGAAGCTGCCATCGATCGATCTAAACTGTACTGCCGAGCTTGCTCCCGAACACGTCTCTTATATTCCTCTGGATCCAGAAAATATTGATGTTCTTTAAATTAACATGTCGAATGAGGAATGATATATAACCTAGGTTGCTCACTAACACAAAGTTACAAACATTGATAAGTAGATTATAGCAATCATTTTCAACATCGGGCGCATTTGGCTGATGAAACAAACGCTGAACTTCAAGTAGTAAAATTTTTACAGTAAAACCAGGCCACCACCCCTATGAAATATCAATTTAAGCAACATAAGAAACCACTTCAAATAAGTTTGGCAACAATTACTAATTACTTGAGCAAAATAAGTCTATCTTACATTCTCTTGATCAAGAGCTCCAACGAAGAGTGCTCCTTAGCAATGGACATTCAGGTAGAAAAACATGGTGGAAAGGCGCATCTTGGAGGTACCAAGGGATAGTCCTCTGAGAAGGAGATTGTCAGGGGGTAGTAACCACCTTCCCAGTCAGTCTACAAAGAATTTTTTTTAAGAAGAGGACAATGGTCATACTGGATTGTGCTTGTTCTTCATGACTTATCCCTTCTTTACCGGGGCAATGCACTACCACTTCATTAAGTCTCTCGGCTCAGGATTCGCAGAGAAATTGGACAACAAGTGATGCAAATGGCGAGCCATGAAATTGCAAATACCAAAAGCAAAACTACAGAGTGCGATTAATTAAGTTCATCAGTCAATTGTAGAGCTACGTACAACCATGCGGCCGGTGTGCCATATGTACATACATTGGGGTGGTTCTTGCGCCACGCCAAGCTCTCCTCCTTGAGTCGACCATGCGCGAAGTTGATATCAAATTTCCTAGCCATGAGCTACATAAAAAGTGGAATATAAGTAGCATAGAATAGGAGGGAGTAGCGATGGCAAGGATGGTACAATGAGGACAGAGATGACAACGACAGCGATGTGTAACAGAGAGTTGGTCGAATAGGCGACGGCCGCACTAGAGTTGGTCGATCACTAAGGAGAAGCGCGGCCCGAGGAGGAGGAGTTGCAAAGAACTTAATTGCGACTGGTGGTGCAGAGACGGGCGAGATAAACACATCTTCCATTGATGACAAAGGGAGACGGGCGAGATAAAAGTGCATCTTCCATTGATGACAAAGGGAGATGTGTGGCCCAAGGAGGAGGAGGTGTGGAACTTAATTGCGACCACCGTGGCGCAGACACGCCTATGACCGGCGTGCGGCCTTTTGTTTCCTAAAGGCAGTTTTGAAGTCCCATCATCCCCATCAATGCACGCAAAATGAACCGCTCCATTGTCAACTATGCACAAACCTTATATAAGGCGAGCCATCAGTTCTCCACAAGTGTGTCTCTCCTTTTGCATCTGTTTCTCCTTTTCTTCGTCTTCTCCACGCTGACGACCCACCATGGACAATATTCCGCCGCCAAGCACGCCGAGTGAGCGACCCTTCAAGAAACGGTGTTGTGACTCCCTCGAGAGGCTCAAGAATGACTTGCGCCTTGCTATGGCATGAGAGACGGGCCACTACCTCTACGCCCTCACGAGTGTGGCCGATCAACTTGACACTCTGTTTGAGATGATGTCTCAGGAGCTCGGTGTCGAGGGCCTTAGTAACCTGGTGGTGGCGAGGACGAGGAACCTCGGTCTCCAGGTTCCATTGCGAGAGCAACCGGAGCAGCCGTCTCATGCTCCTTGTGCACAGGCTCCTGTTGCACCGCTGGAGTCGCCGCCGAAGCCTCTGTCGGAGGAGGAGGAGGAAGAGGGGGAGTAGGATTTAGTTTTTCTTTCGTTATTTTTAGTTGATGTTGTTTTTCTTTTCTTGTGTCTTCTTGTACTTGTTTCTTGTATTTTGTAATATATTGTGTTAATGAATGAACTTTCTGTGTTTATCTATGTGAATGCATATTATCTTGTGTGTTCAACTGTGTCAATGAACAAATGTGTGGTATTTCCATCGTGTTCCTCAAGAATGACAATTCATAAGGAAGGTTTTGATTATTTTTTGGACTTAAATTGTACTACAGTGAAGGTGCTCTACATTGGAATGACAATTTTTTTATTTATCAAGTGAATGTGTTCTACTACATTCGTTCATTGAATGTGTTCATGTCTGTGTGATATCAAGTGAACTGACGTTTAGATTTATTTGTCAAAGTGAAACGCGTTTAGATTAGTTTCACACACGATTTCTCTAAGAGATCGTTTTTCTGCTGAAGGGGTTAGGATTTAATTGTTTTTGTTGCGTAAGATTTTTAAATCTACCATTCACCCCTCATATGGTAGCTTTTCACGTGCTCTTCGATCCTACAGAAGCCTACATCCACGTTGAGCAGCACACAAAGGAACGAGTTTCACTCAACCATTTCCTTCCCAAGCCACCACAAAGGTCGACTTGTGCTTCCATTAAATCGCGGGGAAATCACAAGATTTGTGGGGAAACTCACAATATGAGGCTCCCACAAGTTTATAGCTTAAAGAGATCATGAATCAACACCCACACGAACTCAAATCATCGAATAAAACTGATAGAATCAACGAAGAGATCAAGTCAAATCACACTCTTCTTTCTTCTCTCCCAAATCTCACAAATCCTCAAGATTCGCTCTTAGGACTCAAAGAATCGAAGAGAAGGGGCTAGGAGGGCTCTTGGAGGGCTTTGGCACCGCTAGGGTTCGAGAGAGGACCTTTGAGGACTGGGGGGATCCCTTTTTATAAGGGTCCTGACAATTAACCGTTGCCACCAGAAAAAGTGCGGACTAGTCTAGTCCTGGACCCCAGACTAGTCTGGCCTGTGGGGACCAATGATGTCACCCTTGACAAACCACAAAGTCCCCTGCCACCTTTTGAATTCAAACGGTCACAACACCACAAACTAGTCTGTCTAAGAACGGAAAAGTCCGATCTCACACAAAACATTTTGTTCCGGTTGAGAACGGATAAGTCTAGTCCACCAGACTAGTTCGGTCCCAAAAGGCGGACAAGTCCGACCATCCAGGACATAGTCTCAACAGCCACATCCAATTCCACAATGGACAAGTTTAACTAAAAACGGACTAGTCCAAACTCACACAAAAACTGCTTTTCCGGTCAAAAACGAACTAGTCTGATTGAGCGACTAGTCTGGCCCACCAGGACGGACTAGTCCGGTCCTTCAGAACTTAGTCCCAGAAGGACTCAGACACACACACACACAACACACACACACACACACACACACACACACACACACACACACACACACACACACACACACACACACACACACACACACCACGGACTAGTCCGTTCCCAAACAGACAAGTCCAAACTCATACAGAACCTCTTGGTCCGCCTAACATAGGATCAGTTCGACGTGGCCAGACTAGTCTGACCTTCCAACTTGGACAAGTTTGGCCTGTACTTAGGGATCTCTCAACTCATCTCTCAATATATCGTAACATGGACTAAGAGCTCTTAAGATGTTCTCAACATTTTGACACATTGAACACACTCATTCTATGAGACTTGACTCGACGCAAAGAAAATTTAAACTCTAGACTCTATTCATCGAGTTTTCCACTTTTTTCTCCTCTTTTTCCTTTTTGAGTGTATCCAACTCCGTCCATTGTTTAATCACATGTACCCCAACTTGTAATGCTCATTAGTCTAGATGCACTTTCAATTTCACTTTTTGAGTGTTGTCATTAATCATGCACACAAGTCCGGCCGTGTCCTTAGGGCTGTCTCAACTCATCTCTAAACCTATCCTAACTTGGACTAAGATCTCTTAGGATATTCTCCACATTTTGACACATTGAACACACTCATTCTATGAGGCTGAACTCGACGCAAAGAAAATTTAAACTCTAAACTCTATTCTTCGAGTTTTCCACCTTTTTCTTCCCCTTTTCCTTTTTGAGTGTATCCAACTCCATCCATTGTTTAATCACCTATACTCACACTTGTAATGCTCATTAATCCCTTAAGTTTTGTCATTAATCATCAAACCCATGAAGGATTAGCCTAGATGCACTTTTAATGTATTTGGGTAGCCGAGTACAAAACCCCATCAATTCTTTAAGGATTGCTGAATTTAAGAGCTTATGCCACTACGGAAAAATGACGTATTTGCAATGACAAATGGATGACCCATCATACATAACGTTGTTTACGATGGTTAGTATAGGGCATCATAAATAACTATTTTATTCATGACGATTGATCCAAGCAATCATAAATAGGCCAACTCTTTATGACGGGTTGGTAAACCATCGTAAATAAGGCTATTATTTACGAAGGTCATGGACTTGGATATCGTAAGTAACTTAGCCATCATATTACTGGGCCTAATACATGGTCTGACAGCCCCACGCCTCACTCACACATGACTGTGGCCCGTCGTCAGAGACATACCAAGTGATCTCATCACCCATTGCCGCCGCTACCAGCCCCCGCCATCGGAAGGTGGGCCTCCATCGCCTCCCATCTCTCCCTCCTCCCCGCATTCCGCCACCCCCTCCTCCTTCCTGCCATCGCCTCCTCCTCCCCACCGTGCCCCCTCCTCCCTACCTTGTGCCCCAACACCCCTGCCACCCCCACTGTGCCCCCCACCCGACACCCCTACCCCCATGGTTAATTAACTAATTACTTGCATAATTGTTTGTTTAATTACTTTTTAATTGTTCAATTACATGTTTATTCGTCAATTACTTGTTAATTGGTTGATTCATTTTTAATAACTTGTTAATTGGTTAATTACTTGTTATTTGGTTTATTACTTGTTAATTAGTTGTTAACTACTTGTTTAGTTGATTAGTACGCGAATCTCGTTTAATTATTTATGACGGCTAGATGTCATCATAAATAAGGTTAAAACTATCGTAAATAAGCTATTTACGATAATATTGAATCATTTAACATAAGTAACATAACTTATGTGTCACCCCTTTCGAACCGACACGTAAATTCGTAATTGTCCCTTTCTAGACAGCATAGGAGTGGTCGAGGGGACGTGCTTATGACAAAATGCGTGGTTCGGATCTGAACTAGAGTTGGACAGCATAACCGTGATGTTCTCCGCTGCACCATTTTCGGACGTCCAGTTAGAAAACAGTCGGGTTATGCCGCTAAAATTTTGTCCAGATTTGAATATCGCATCTCTTAGGATCAATGTTACAAATCAATTGTGATATTGATGAAGATGTTTGTCACAGAATCAAGATCAGATGGATGAAGTGGTGGCAAGCATCTGGAATCTTATGTGATAAGAAAGTTCCAAAAAAACTGAAAGGATGTGAGACCTATGTGTGCTGAATACATTGGCTTCGACAATAAAAGTTTTGAATGCTGCCATAACATCTTTTTAGCAAGATCCGACCCTAGCTCCGAGCTTCTGCAAGGTCCGACAATAGGTCCGACTTGCTTTATCTAGGTCCGACATGTTTTTGGGTAGCTCCGGTGAGCTTTGTCTTTAGCTCCGGCATGTCTTTGATAGCTCCAGCATATCTTTGTTAAGCTCTGATATATTTTGCTAGCTCCGACATGTTTTCTAGCTCCGACTTTTAGGATGACTAGTTCTGACTAGTTTTGGTTAGCTCCAGCGCTAGGTTGTACTAGCTTTGGTAAGCTCCGGCGCTAGGTTGTACTAGCTTTGGTAAGCTCTGGCGCTAGGTTGTACTAGCTTTGGTAAGCTCTGGCTCAAGCTCTGGTTAGCTTTGGCAAGGTTCGGAGCTTGATCACAATGTTCCTGCTTTTACTGTGAATTGTCTTGAACTTGCTTTACATTGTTTGGAAGATTGCTTAGTATTCATTTGCTAAGTTTTTGGTGCGTTTTGGTTTATATGGCTGATATCGTTTTGATATGCTTTGCAACATGCTTATGTGAGGCGCTCACGTAAGGTGTTGTGTTTAGAACTGACTTGAGTCAAGTCGCGGACTTGGGCTCGTACGGATTGGTTGTTTGTTCATGTACAGGTGTTGCTTGAGTTCAAGTCATGGCTGGTGACAGGATCCTTTTGACTAGTGTCAGGGAGGAGATGAGGTTCCAACAACCAAATTCAGGAGGAATTGTGGTTGAGCGGGTCAGGAGGTCACATAGGATGATTGAATCAAGAGCAGTGCATATGAAGGTTACTAGACGTCGAAGGAAGGTGTTTGCACGTATGCATGCGGTGCATGATGTGGCAACATGGTTCCGAAGATGGTTTATGGATGGGAAGATCTGGTTGGAAGGATCAGATCGTATCGGTTGATGACTCAGGGTGCGTCTGAGTCGGTTTTGACTCAAATATGGAAAGATTTGAGTTGGTTATGTTAGGATTTCATGTGGTTCATGAATTTGAGTTGTTTTAGGAATGTGGGATACGTTCCTAAGGTGTTTGGAAGTCTTAAGATTGCTTCTATCTGCGTATAGAAGAGTCCTAAGCAGTTACGGAAAGTTTTGATTCGTGAACGGAGTAGGATTAGAGTCCTAGTTGAGATTGGGTTGGCCTAAGGGCTGGTTATATAAGCAAGGGAGGACAGAGCTCGTGGTAGACGACTTTGGGGCTGTTCCTCTTGTGTTCTATTGAAAAAAATTCGTAGTTTGAAGGAACTTTTGTGTCTTGTTCGTCCGACTTGTTCCAGACAAGTTTTACTCGTCGAGTTTCTGGACAGCACTACCTTTCGTGGGTGGTTTTATCATAACTCGAGTTTTACAGATCCAATTGACGTGATTATTTTTGGGTTGTCTTCAAAACTTGATTATCTATCATCTGTCAAAATTTCACGGTCATTGGATTGGTGGTTTCTGATCTACACGAGTTTCTTTGCAGCGTTCCAAAACTGTTTTTCTCGGGTAGGACAGATTGACCTTTGTTCGATCTTTCGATCATAACTTGAGTTTCTCTCGACGGATTTGAGTGATTTTTTTTGTGTCTTCTTCGTGACTTGATTCTATATGGTATATATCACTTTTGTCATAGTGAAACACGTTTAGATTAGTTTCACACACAATTTCTCTAACATATCGTTTTTCTGCTGAAGGGGTTGGGATTTAATTGTTTCCGCTGCGTAAGATTTTTAAATCTACCATTCACCCCCCTCTGGTAGCTTTTCACGTGCTCTTCGATCCTACAATTGGTATCAGATCCATGGTGCTCTAATCATTGTGATCTGCACGTGTTTTTGACTAATCGTCATGGAGAAATACTCCGCCAAACCTTGTGTGTTTGCTGGTATTGATTTTCAGGTTTGGAAGGCACACATGGAGGCTTTCATTAAGGCGCAAGGCTTCACAATATGGGAGAAGGTGTACAAGCCTTACGAAGTGCCACCAAACGATCAAGTTATGGCTACAAACCTATGGGACGTCGACAACAACAACAAAGCCCGAAACTTGATCATCCAAGGACTCACTCAGACTGACTTCGACCGCGTTGCACATCTCCGATCGGCATACGATGTATGGAGAGCAATTTGTGACTATCACGAAGGATCCAAAACGATCAAGGAGGTAAGGCAAGACATGTTCAAGAAAGAATACATGCGCTTCGAGATGCAACCCGGTGAGTCCATCGATGATCTCTTTGCTCACTTTAATAAAATTCTCAGTAACTTGCGTAGTGTCAACGTTAATTTTCCTGATGCTAAAAATGCTAGGCAACTTCTTAGTGCATTAGACATGTCAATCTAGGAGATGAAAGTTACATCTATTCGTGAATCTACTGTCATGAGTACACTTACTTTAGATGTGCTTTACTCTAAATTCAAAACTCATGAAATTGACATCTTATCACGTAAGAACCCAAATAAGTCTATTGCATTTGTCTCACAACGTGATATGCCTACCTCCGGCCAATCATCATCTTGCAATACTCTTGCTTTGTGGTCCTCACTAACCCTGGAGCAGATCGAGCAATTTCCAGAGGAGGAGCTAGCACTTCTCTCTACTAGGTTCTCAAAAGCATTGCAAAATGTTAGAACTAGAAGGAGAGAAAGCTCCGAACATCAACGATGCTTCGAATGTGGTAAGATAGGACACTTTCGTACAAAATGACCTAACCTTTCAGGTCCTACTACCCATGAAGAAAAACAGAACAAGGTCAAGACCACCTCTGGAAACTCCAACAAGAAAAAGAAGGGTACCATAGGATGCAAGATGATTAACAGCTTCATCACTGCACTTCAAGAGCTCGATTCAAGCGATGTAGACTTTGAAAGTGATGAAGATGATGACGATCTGGCCAACTTATGCTTCATGGCTGGCAAAACAAGATCAAGATCAAGTCAGGAGGACGCATAACACAACAGTGACGACGATGAGGTATGTTCTACCTGTAATGAAATATGTGATGCAACTTCTCGTGCAACTATTATTGTTAAGAAAAAGGACAAAAGCTTAGGGATAATGCTGCTAAAATTGAATCACTAGAATCTGAAATCAACCGATTGAAAACCTTGATTCCTAGTGATGATTCTTGTCCCTCATGTGATTTAATCTATGAACAATTGTCCACACTAAGAACTGCACACTCCTCCACTCTAGATAGACTTGAACTTGAAATTAAAAAGAAAAAAAAGCTTGCTGCACTTGACATTGGAAACTTAAAAGATGCTTCTTGTTCTACAATTGATTTGCATTGTTCTAGTTGTGATGATCTTGAAAAGAAACTAAAAGATGCTATGAATCAAATTTCAATATTGAATAATGCTTTACGTTCTCATGAAGTTAAATATTGTTCCAATTGCAAATTAAAAGGAAAAACTTCATGTGAAAATTGCCTTGATTTGTCCGATAAACTTGATAACATGCATAGGACATTAGATCGGTTTTGTAATGGGAATAAGAACCTAAACTTCCTGCTGAATTATTCCAAGTCTTGCAAAGATAAAACTGGTTTAGGTTTTGATTCTCATGCTCATGCTAAGACACATCCACCTAAAATTGTAAAGTCATTAGGAAGTGGTTTGATTCAAACAGTTCCTAAACAAAAAGAAGTGGTTTTCAAATCTGCAGGAGTGTTGTCTCAATCGGTTTCAAATAAAAATATTGCTTGCTCATTTAGACATGAACACAAAGTTAAATTTCATTGTACCTACTGTGGTAGAGATGGTCATGTCATGAATTTTTGTTATAGACTAGCTAAACAACAGAAAAGGGAAAGAATGATTGCTAGATCTTATAACTTTCATGCAAAATTCGCTGCACATATTAAACCGAATGTCAGGAACATGCAACCTGCTGTTATGAGTCAAAAACAGTCAAAGTTTACCTCCGGACCTTCTGTTTTTACCTCCGGAGCTACTGATTTTTGTTCTACACAAGTAACACCTTATAGGTCAGTAGTTAAGAATAAAAAACCTCAAACTTTAACTCATAAACCTTCTGTTTTATCTCATCTTTCGCGTGTTTTTCCTGTTGCACGTTGTGTGGCTCAGTACTTGATACCTAAATGCCTTTTGAGTAACCCCAGTATTGAGTCATCGACGTATTGTGCTTCTATGTAGGTTACATGCTTAAGGAAGGAGAACATTTGGATTGTGGATTCAGATTGCTCACGCCACATGACCGGTAACAAAGAATGGTTCTCCTCCCTCTCTTTTGTGTCACATGTAGAGAATGTTACTTTTGCTGATAATTCTTCAACTCCTATAATTGCTAAGGGTTCGGTTAGAGTAAATGAACACTACCCTTTGAAGAATGTGGAACTTGTCAAAAATTTGAAATACACCTTGCATTCTATTTCACAATCGCTAGATGAAAATCAGGAAATTATTTTCAATAAAAACTGCTGCAAAGTTATAGGTTCAAATAGTGAGCTTATTTTTAGCTGGTCTCGGTTTGAAAGAGTTTTTAAAGCCGATTTTGATATGTCTTCCTCTAAGCATAAATGTCTAGTTGCTAATGATTCAAATGACTTATATTTTTGGCATCGTAGACTTGGTCACGTAGGCTTTGATCACCTAATGCGTGTTAGTGCTCTTGATCGCATATGTGGGCTGCCTAAGCTTAAAGAGGACAAAGAAATTGTGTGCTCTTCTTGTAGACATGCTAAGATGGTTGCAGGTTCACATACTCCTCTCACAATGATCATGACAACTGAACCTGGTCAACTTTTGCACCTTGACATCGTAGGACCTTCACGTGTTCAATCCTTCAGAGGTAAATGGTATGTTCTTGTTATTGTTGATGATTATTCTAGATACTCTTGGGTTTACTTCATGGCGTCTAAGAATGAATCTTTTAGTCACTTTAGAACTTTATTTCTTAGATTATCAATTGATCACCCAGGATCTTTAAAAGCAATTAGAAGTGATAACGGAACTGAATTTAAAAATCAATCTTTTGATCATTTTTGTGCTGAAAATGGAAAGATCATCAATTTTCTTCACCATATGTACCTCAACAAAACAGTGTTGTAGAAAGAAAGAACATAACCTTAATTGAGATGGCTAGGACTATGCTTGATGAATATCAAACTCCTAGGAAATTTTGAGCTGATGCAATTGCAACCGCTTGTGTCTCAAATCGTGTTTTCTTGCGCGCTAAGCTAGGTAAAACACCATATGAGCTCCGGTTTGGACATAGGCCTAGTGTTACACACTTTCGGGTCTTTGGTTGCAAATGCTTTGTTAAGAAACATGGTAATATTGATAAATTTGAACCTAGATCCATTGATGGCATGTTTCTTGGTTATCCGTCTCATACTAGAAGCTACCGTGTGTTTTTACTTGGCACTAACAAAATTGTGGAGACTTGTGAAGTGTCTTTTGATGAAGCTAGCCCAGGTAATAGCTCAAACATTGCAGGTTCAGATCCATATACGCAGGGGGAGAGCATTTTCATTGAAGATGAGGAAGATTTGGAGCTGCTACTCGAAAATTCAGCAGCTAAAGACTTTGGTTCAGCTCCGGATGTTAATTCTCATCCAGCACCGACAACCATCAATGCTGATTCAAATCGTCCTCAAGTCACAAGCTCATCGATTAGTGATGAACATGAAGAAGAAGAAGCTTGTGAGACATCTGTTCCCCTATGGTTTTACAAAGATCATCCCCCGCAATAGATATTTGGAAGCTTGCACGAACGAGTCACACGTTCCAGGTTTTGCGATCCAAACTCTCATGCTCATTCTGCTTTTGTTGCTTTTTTTGAACCCAAAGATATATCACACGCACTCACTAATGAATCTTGGATTATTGCCATGTAAGAAGAGTTAGAAAATTTTGAAAGAAATAATGTTTGAAAACTTGTACCTCCTCCTCAATGTCACACTTTAATTGGAACTAAAGGGGTGTTTAAAAATAAACAAAGTGAGCATGGGGTTGTGGTTAGGAATAAGGCTAGGTTGGTTGCTCAAGGCTTCACTCAAGTTGAAGGTCTAGATTTTGATGAAACTTTTGCTCTTGTTGCTAGATTAGAAGCCATAAGAATTTTGTTAGACTTTGCTGCATCTAAAGGTTTTAAGCTATATCAAATGGATGTTAAAAGTGCTTTTCTTAATAGCTACATAGATGAGGAGGTTTATGTCAAACAACCACCGGGTTTTGAAAATCCATATTTTCCTAATCATGTTTACAAACTGTCCAAAGCATTGTACGGTCTCAAACAAGCCCCTATAGCATGGTATGATAGGTTAAAATATTCTTACTTGAAAAGGGGTTTACGATGGGCAAGGTTGATAAAACTCTTTTTGTGCTTAAGCATGGCAATGACTCATTATTCGTTCAAGTGTATCTTGATGATATTATCTTTGGTTGTGCTCCTGATGATCTTGTGTCCAAGTTTTCAGCTATGATGAGTTTAGAATTTGAGATGAGTATGATGAGAGAACTCACGTACTTTTTGGGGCTGCAAATCAAGAAAAACCAAGGAGGGTACCTTTGTGCATCAAACAAAGTATATAAAAGACCTCCTAAGGTGCTTCAACATGGACAAAAGCACGCCTCTTCGGACACCAATGGGAACAGCAACAACAATTGAACTTGATGAAGATGGTGAACCCGTGTATCAAAAAGAATATAGAAGCATGATCGGAACACTTTTGTACCTCACGGCATCAAGACCGGACATACAATTCAGCATATGTCTATGTGCACAGTTTCAAGCCTCCCCACATGCTTCACATCATCAAGCCCTCAAAAAGATTCTCAGGTACTTACATGGAACTCAAGAATTTGGCATTTTCCTTCCTTCTTCATCAACCGTTACTTTGAAAACTTTTTCGGATGCTGATTTTGGGGGTTGTAGGATTGATAGGAAAAGTACTTCCGGTGCTTGTCATTTTATTGGTAATTCACTTGTTGCTTGATCCTCTAGAAAACAAAACTCAGTTGCCCAATCCACAGCTAAATCTGAATATGTAGCTGCTACTAGCACTTGTTCACAAATTCTTTGGATTGTTGAAACACTTAAGGACTATGGGGTTGATATAGATAGTATTCCACTATTTTGTGACAATACTAGTGCTATTTGCATTGCTAAAAACCCCGTGCAACATTCAAGATCAAAGCACATTGACATTAGGTATCACTTTCTCCATGATAATGTTGGAAAAGGAAACATTGTGCTTCACAATGTAGGTACCGAACAACAATTGGCTGACATTTTTACAAAACCTGTGGATTTCACTCGTTTCTGTTTCATTCGTAGTGAAATAGGAGTTATGCATCCTCATCGCTTACATTAAGGGGGAGTTTTGAAACTTGATAAGTCTATGCATGAATCTGAAATTAAAATAATATGAGCATAGTATTTCATACATATATGACTTTGTGATTCCTTTTACATGCTGAAAGTTCTTACTACATTACTCATGTTATACTTTATAGTTTTTGCCATGACTAGTAATTGGAATAATTACTTACATTAAATCTAGTCATGATCGAACTTTCTTGCTGTTTTGATGAAACTTTTGCTCCTGTTGCTAGATTAGAAGCCATAAGAATTTTGTTAGACTTTGCTGCATCTAAAGGTTTTAAGCTATATCAAATGGATGTTAAAAGTGCTTTTCTTAATGGCTACATAGATGAGGAGGTTTATGTCAAACAACCACCGGGTTTTGAAAATTCAGATTTTCCTAATCATGTTTACAAACTGTCCAAAGCTTGTACGGTCTCAAACAAGCCCCTAGAGCATGATATGATAGGTTAAAAACATTCTTACTTGAAAAGGGGTTTACCATGGGCAAGGTTGATAAAACTCTTTTTGTGCTTAAGCATGGCAATGACTCATTATTCATTCAAGTGTATGTGGATGATATTATCTTTGGTTGTGCTTCTCATGATCTTGTGTCCAAGTTTTCAGCTATGATGAGTTCAGAATTTGAGATGAGTATGACGGAGAACTCACATACTTTTTGGGGCTGCAAATCAAGCAAACCAAGGAGTGTACCTTTGTGCATCAAACAAAGTATACAAAAGACCTCATAAGGCGCTTCAACATGGACAAAAGCAAGCCTCTTCGGACACCAATGGGAACAACAACAACACTTGAACTTTATGAAGATGGTGAACCCGTGGATCAAAAAGAATATAGAAGCATGATTGGATCACTTTTGTACCTCACGGCATCAAGACCGGACATACAATTCAACGTATGTCTTTGTGCACGGTTTCAAGCCTCCCCACGTGCTTCACATCGTCAGGCCGTCAAAAGGATTCTTAGGTACTTACATGGAACTCTAGAATTTGGCATTTTTCGTCCTTCTTCCTCAACCGTTACTTTGAAAGCTTTTTCCGATGCTGATTTTGGAGGTTATAGGATTGATAGGAAAAGTACTTCCGGTGTTTGTCATCTTCTTGGTAATTCACTTGTTGCTTGGTCCTCTAGAAAACTAAATTCAGTTGCACAATCCACAGCCGAATCTGAATATGTAGCTGCTACTAGTGCTTGCTCACAAATTCTTTGGATTGTTCAAACACTGAAGGACTATGGGGTTGACCTAGATAGTGTTCCACTGTTTTGTGATAACACTAGTGCCATTTGCATTGCTAAAAACCCTGTGCAACATTCTAGAACTAAGCACATTGATATTAGGTATCACTTTCTCCGTGATAATGTTGAAAAAGGAAACATTGTGCTTCACCATGTATATACCGAACACCAATTGGCTGATATTTTTACAAAACGTTTGGATTTCACTCGTTTTTGTTTCATTCGTAGTGAAATAGGGGTTATGCATCCTCATGGCTTACATTGAGGGGGAGTTTTCGAACTTGAGAAGTCTATGTGTGAATATGAAATTAAAATAATACGAGCATAGTATTTCATACATATATGACTTTGTGATTTCTTTTACATGCTGAAAGTTTTTACTACATTACTCATGTTATACATTTTGTAGTTTTTTTCCATGTATAGTAATTGGAATAATTACTTACACTAAATCTGGTCATGGTCGAAGAACTTTCTTGCTGTTTTGAACTTGTTGCATGCTCACAAGTGCTTTTAATCATAAAGAATTAATCAAGTAATCAACTCACATATTGAGTTTTTATGAACAAATATAAGTTGAGAAAAGATCAGGAGAATATGCATGCATCGCATTCTTCTTTTGAGATGGCTTATCATTGCACTTAGATATGAACTTGGAAGAAGTTGTGTATGACTAAAACCATGTCCTTAAGCTTCTGATTGTCAAATGACATAGGCTTGGCTTGCTTGGTTAGAATAAGGCAGATGTGCATATAATCTCTTGCAAATATTGTCAAAGGGGGAGAGATAATATGGTGAATTATGCAAGGGAGAGATAATATGTATAGGGGGAGAAATTTATTTCTATCTCATTTGATTTTCACAAAGGGGGAGAAATTGTTTTCAAAACTTTTAATTGAATAAGCCAATGTTCGGATCTTAAGTGGTGTTGCCAATGCATTCATCAAGGGGGGAGATTGTGAGACCTATGTGTGCTGAATACATTGGCTTTGACAATAAATGTTTTGAATGCTGCCATAACATCTTTTTAGCAAGGTCCGACCCTAGCTCCGAGCTTCTGCAAGGTCCGACAATAGGTCCGACTTGCTTTGTCTAGGTCCAACATGTTTTTGGGTAGCTCCGGTGAGCTTTTTCTTTAGCTCCGGCTTGTCTTTGATAGCTCCAACATGTCTTTGTTAAGCTCCGATATATTTTGCTAGGTCCGACTTATGTTGGTTAGCTCCGACATGTTTTTCTAGCTCCGACTTTTGGGATGACTAGTTCCGACTAGTTTTGGTTAGCTCCGGCGCTAGGTTGTACTAGCTTTGGTAAGTTCTAGCACTAGGTTGTACTAGCTTTGGAAAGCTCTGGCGCTAGGTTGTACTAGCTTTGGTAAGCTCTGGCTCAAGCTCCGGTTAGCTTTGGCAAGGTTTGGAGCTTGATCGCAATGTTCCTGCTTTTACTGTGAATTTTCTCAAACTTGCTTTACATTGTTGGGAAGATAGCTTAGTATTCATTTGCTAAGTTTTTGGTATGTTTTGGTTGATATGGCTGATATCGTTTTGATATGCTTTGCAACATGCTTATGTGAGGTGCCCACGTAAGGTGTTGTGTTCGGAACTGACTTGAGTCAATTCGAGGACTTGGGCTCGTACGAATTGGTTGTTTGTTCATGTGCAGGTGTTGCTTGAGTTCAAGTCATGGCTGGTGACAGGATCCTTTGGACTAGTCTCGGGGAGGAGATGAGGTTCCAACAACCAACTTCAGGAGGAATTGTGGTTGAGCGGGTCAGGAGGTCGCGCAGGATGATTGAATCAAGTGCAGTGCATATGAAGGTTACTGGACGTCGAAGGAAGGTTTTTGCACGTATGCATGTGGTGCATGACGTGGCAATATGGTTCCGAAGATGGTTTATGGATGGGAAGATCTGGTTGGAAGGATCGGATCGTATCGGTTGATGACTCGGGTCCGGCTAAGTCGGTTTTGACTAAAATATTGAATGATTTGAGTTGGTTATGTTGGGATTTCATATGGGTCACGAATTTGAGTTGTTTTAGGAATGTGGGATACGTTACTAAGGTGTTTAGAAGTCTTAAGATTGCTTCTATCTGCGTATAGAAGAGTCCTAAACAGTTATGGAAAGTTTTGATTCGTGAATGGAATAGGATTAGAGTCCTAGTTGAGATTGGGTTGGCCTAAGGGCTGATTATATAAGCAAGGGAGGCCAGAGCTCATGGTAGACGACTTTGGGGATGTTCCTCTTGTGTTCTATTGAATAAAATTCGTAGTTTGAAGGAACTTTTGTGCCTTGTTCGTACGACTTGTTCCAGACAAGTTTTACTCGTCGAGTTTCTGGACAGCACTACCTTTCGTGGGTGGTTTTATCATAACTAGAGTTTTACAGATCCAATTGACGTGATTCTTTTTGGGTTGTCTTCACAACTTGATTATCTATCATCCTTCAAAATTTCACGGTCATTGGATTTGTGGTTTCTGATCTACACGAGTTTATTTGCAGCATTCCAGAACTGTTTTTCTCGGGTAGGACAGATTGACCTTTGTTCGATCATTCGATCATAACTTGAGTTTCTCTAGACGGATTTGAGTGATTATTTTTGTGTCTTATTCGTGACTTGATTCTCTCTGATATATATCACTTTTGTCACGGTGAAAGATGTTTAGATTAGTTTCACACATGATTTCTCTATCAGATCGTTTTTCTGCCGAAGGGGTTGGGATTTAATTGTTTCCGCTGCGTAAGATTTTTAAATCTACCATTCGCCCCCCCCCCCTCTGGTAGCTTTTCACGTGCTCTTAGATCCAACAAAGGAAAATTCTATAGGACGATGATCAGACATGCGATGCTGTATGGAGCAGAATGTTGGCCAACTAAAAGGCAACATGTCCAACAAATGAGTGTTGTTGAGATGCGCATGCTACAGTGGATGTGCAGTTACACAAGAAGAGACAAAATTAGGAACGAGGTGATACTTAATTAGGTAGGGGTGGAACTGATTGAGGAGAAGCTAGTCCAACATCGCCTACGGTGGTTTGGGCATATCCAGTGGAGACCTCCAGAAGCACCGGTTAACAGTGGGATTATAAAGAGTAGAGAAAAATTTAGGAGAAGTAGAGGTCGACCAAGGTTGACATGGCAGGAGGCAGTGAAATGAGACTTAAAGGAGTTAGACATACCTAGATATTTGGCTCATGATAGGACCACATGGAAATTAGCAATTCATGTGCCAGAATCTTAGTTTATTATTTTTTTACTCTCATCTTTTTTTCTATTACTTTTCTTAAAAAATTGTTGGGTTTCATTTCTAGCCGACCCCAACTTGTTCAGGACATAGGTTTGGTTGTTGTTGTTGTTGTTGAATCTCGCGTCTCGTCATAAGCAGGTTCCTCTCGATGACTCTTGGTGAGTTTATGACATATCCTTCCTAATAGATGTAGTGTCCTGACATACAAAAAAGTATAAAGTAACAATAATTTATTTGGCTTTAATCTGTAGCCTCAAGCATGGGTGAAGACCGCAGTTGAATGTATACTGGTTAGAACAACAAAGGATCTCACTCAAATGAGTGATTCACCATGACATATGCTTTTATCGAACAAGCTTTTTCTTTGTCAAAGATCAATAATATGCAGTGCCCATGTAGCAGAAGCCAGAATACAAAGTGTTTAGACGAGGTAATAGTTTGAATACACTTGTGTCAAAACAGTTTCATGCACGTTATGAGTTGTAGACCGTTCACGGTGAGACAACTTATCAAGCCGTCGAACATTGAGTGATTACTGATAACACGCGGGTTCATAGGATAGACAGGATGCTTGAAGCTACACAACCTGAATTGATGGAGGATCCTCCTACAATGGAGGTTGAAGCATTCTTCAAACTTATCATACCTTCAGAAGAGCCACTACATGAACACAAAGAAGTAACCCTCCTTACTTTCATGACCAGACTTATAGCAATTTTGTCCAAGTATTTCTTCTCCAATTCTGCTACAATGACCTCCTCAAATTGATCAGCAATATACTTCGGCAACCCCATAAAGTGTCCAAAGATATGTATCAGCCGAAGAAATTGCTTCCTGATGTTGGTATGAAATATGAAAATATTAATGTGTGCCCAAACAACTGCATGCTTTTCTAGAAAGAGCATGCCAAAGAGAAGAAATGCTTAAAATGTGGTAAATCGAGGTTTGTCGAAGTTGTTAATGATGATGGTGAAAATGTGATGATCGAAGTTGCACAGAAGCAGCTTCATTACTTGCTTGTCACACCTCAATTAAAGTGGTTGTTTCTCTAAAAAAGAACTGTCAGACACATGAGATGGCACAAAGAAGGTGTAAGTTAGAATAGCGGAGTCATGGCGCACCTGTTCCATGGTGAGGCAAGGAAGGTGCTAGACCACTTGCAGGTGATGCAAAAAATAATCGTATCGGGTTAGCGACAGATGGCTTCTCAAGTTCGGAACAAACATCATGCCATACTCTTGTTGGTCTGTCTTTGCTATTTCATACAACCTACAACCATCTATTTGTATGAAGTATGAGTTCATGTTTCTTTGCCCCATTGTACCAAGACCAGATCAGCCTATTCCACGCCTCATTGTGATGTTGAAACTATTGATTGAAGAGTTGAAAATATTGTGGACAGGAATCAAAGCGTTCGACTATTACAAGATGTAGAAATTCAACTTTTGAGTTGTGTACTTCTGGTCGGTTCATGATTTCTTGACATACAACATGTTTTTTGGCTAGAGCACTCATGGTCATTTGACATGTGCGATATGTGCTTCGAACACATATTGTTTTCGCCTCAGTCATAGTTGCAATATATACTACTTTAATTACCGAAGACGTTGGTTGGCTCAGAATCACATATTTAGGCAATAGAAGAATGCCTTCGAGGAGGACACCATTGTCTAAAAGGACCACTGAAACGTCTACATGAGTCAGAAGTTACTGATATGTTGGACAAACTAGTGCAATATGAAGGTCATCCTAGATATTTTGTTGGTTACATAGAGGAGCACAATTGGACTCATATATGTAGACTATGGGAGGTATCGTATGTGAAGTCATTGATTTTAATGCACAACATTAACATTATGCACCAAGAGCGTAACATGAATGAATGCATCATAAGCACATGCAGTGATATAGTGGACACAACAAAATACAATATAAATGCTTGGAAGGATTTGGCAGTGTAAAATCCCACTTTTTCCTTTCATGTGAAGTTCAACTACAAGTTGTTTATCAAACATAATGGGGGTCAATATAGTTGTGCACATGAACTTGACCTCAGTAAAAAGTTTTCTTTTTACTCATGTTTAATCTTATTAACATGAGGACTGGGCTTCACCTTAATCCTAGAACATTTTAATTAAACCTTTTTGCAAAGTTGGGAATTTAATTGATTGAAATGGCTAGGGCAAATTATATTGCAGCAATATAAAAATCAAAACAAATGTAATTTGATTATGTTGCTATGCATATTTGGCCCTGCCAAAAAGATTCAAATCTAAGGCTCCAAATTTTTCCTTGGCCTCTTAAATATCTTAAATAGCTTCTCGGAAAATTTTCAAGATTTTTGATGTACGTCTTTCACTTATTTGGACACGTACAAAGGATTCATTTCGCGTCAATCTCAAATTTAGCGTTGCCCTAAACTTTGCCCAAATAAACCCCCAGTTTTTCCTAAGACCTTTTATGGTTCAGGGAGCTTTGTTTCAAAGTTTGGAGATTTATGGACCTCAGCTACTATTTATTTCAATAAGGTTTATACCCATATTTGAATTCAAATTTGATTTTGAATTTGAAACAAACTATGTCCAAACTGAATTCTGATTGCAGAATTGGATTCCTCATATTTTTCTTAGCCTGTTTGTCAATTTTGGGAATTTTTGGACAATGTTTGAGCTGGAATTTAGAGGAACAGATAAGGGAGAGAGGTGGGGCCCACAAGTCAGCCGGTGAGACCGTTTAACCGCCCCTGTTTCTTTCTCCGGGCAACACCGCGACGCTGCATGCCGCCAGCGCGCCGTCCGCCGTCGGTCGCCTCCAGCTGCCCCCTAGCATCCTTATCTACTGCGGTGAAGACTATAGATTCACCCCCCGTTGACCTGAGTCCATCCCCGATTCACCTTTCATCGCGCTGTGCCATTGCCTTGCCGCCGCGATCACCCCCGTGCCGCCCGACGCCACTCAGCCTTGCCGTCGATACAAGCATCACCATCCTCTGCAGTCTATAGCAAAAAGGTGCGCAACGATCTCGTGCAGCTTCTGGTTAAGTTTGAGTTCCTATCGTGCATCCTAGCTTCTGTATTCCGTAAATTCCCGAAGCAATTTTATAGCTTCGAGGCTAGTTCGTCAGTTTGATTCCAATTGTATGCACAAAATTTCTTTGATCCAGTTAGACGACATGATCTATGTATACTAGCGCACCTTCCCTCCAAAATCAGCAAGAACCATCGACTAATTAGCGAGTTATCCGATTTTTCCTCTTCCGCCATTGATGGAGCTCGATTGTGTTGCCGGCTATGGAACGAGCTCTATCCCCTCCTAAACTCGTTCCCATGCTTCCACGATGCTTCCCGAGCTTTCAAACGAGAGTTTTAGCTAGGAAATCGAGGGTCTCGACATAACTGAAACCCTAACACCCGCCGCCGCCGCCGGGAATGGTTTTCCGGTCACCCCTCGCCGTCAGGAGTTGGTCCAGCGTGTTCCCCGCGCGAAAATAGGGTGGAGCGGCGAGTACCGAGGCCTCCCATGGGCCGGAAGCTATCGCCGGCGAAAACGCCGCCACGCGTTGGCCAGAGCGCCGCCGCCCGAGCCGTGGCCCGACGTTGAAGAAGACAGGGACGCGGGTCCCACTTGCCAGCGAGTGCAAAGGCGCTGGATCAGTCTGTGGCTAGGGATTTAGTGCACCCACATGGGAATCTTTATGGCCCCAGTGTGGCTAGCCTCTGATTGGCTGGTTTTAAATCCAGTGGGCCCTGGCGCCAAATTTAAAAGCTGAAATTTCTCAATATATGCAGAACCATTTCCAAAGTTTAAAAATCAATATCTCTCTGTAGACTGCTCCAAAAATATTCAAACAAGTTTTATTTGAAAGCCCTTGTGCTCTAGTTTCTATCAGTACCAATTAGGTTCTGTGAAACTCACATTACATTCTGTAGAAAACAATCTTTCCAAATGCAAGTACAATTTTTGCTGGTGAACTTGCCACTGGAAAAATCCCCAAAATTCACATAAAATACATTGTCCTATTCTTGAAAACCAGAAAAAGTTTGGGAGCCATTGCACCTGTATAAACCTCTATATAGCTCAATTACCTTTTTTAGTTATTGAATTTTTACAGATGTTCAGTTGCTTTATTATGTCCCAAATTTGGACTAAACCTTCCTTTTGTCATACACTAGTTCCTGTAAAAATCTTGAATTTACTTGACCTAATATCCTAGTCTTAATTCAGTTGCAAACTGAATATTAATTGAAAAGCTAAAAATTCAATAATAAAATAATTCCAGAAATTCTTGCCAACTTTGAAATTCCATAACTCCTTCACCAAGGCTTAGAAATTTATGAAACAAATTGTGCTAGAACCAGGACAACTTCCTCTATCATTATTATCAACTGGCAGCTATGTTCAAGCTACAGTTTCTTCTCTAAAATTTTTGGGAGATTATTGCTTGCCATAATTTTAGAGACAACAAAATACTTTGATCATCTCCTGTTCTTTGCAAGAGCTTCTATCATATTCCCTAGTATCCACCATCAAACTTCCAAAACCAATTAGGTCATTATCATATAATGATCACAATAGATTAAATTATGGTCTTGGTAGTAATTATTTTTCAAAGTCATTCATATACATATTATATGCATATCGTATAGCGACCGAAGTCGAGGAGGAACCAGAGGCCTTGGAAGTACACCTGCCGGATACCAACCCCGACTCTGACCTGCAACCAGGCAAGCCCTAGTTTGCATTTAAGTCATTTATAAGATTCTACTTTATCACTATGATGATTAGCATATGAATTGTGCATTACGTTTAGGATGATTGAATACTCCAGATGCATGACCCACAATCCCATTGGTTAATTGGGTAGGTTAATCACTCGAAGTATAGAATTGCTATGCTAATGTAGTAGGTAATCCGGTAGAAGTCGAGTAGTTGGAATCTACTCGCGAGATAGAAATTTACACTCATCTACACTGGGATAACGTTTATAGAAAATAACTGTTACATCTAAACTTGAGAACGGTCAGAGATGGATAGGAAGCGGCAAGACGTGGTCTTGGTCGCATAGCTCTGATAGGTCAGTTAAGGCCCGTTTGTATGTGGCCCCTTCGAACAATCTTGACTTGTACCGGCGACATACTGGACATATGGAATCCAGCAAACTGATGTAACTCAATAACTGGGATGTTGAGGCCCATTAACTCACCATCGATAGGGGTGGGTTGAGGACAGTAAGGTGTAAATCGGTCGACGGACACATGAGGTGTTCCGTGCGGAGACCTTCTGTTCGTGGAGGTGAGACGGGCTCGGCCTTCGGGTTTCTTGTAAAAGGTGGCCATATACGACTAGTACTGCAGTGTTACGTAGGTACTGGTGTACTTGCTGACACTTCCGAACGATGTATGTGTCGTGTTGTCCGGGTGTGTCCTGATTGCAATCACCGTCCCTCGCGGTAATAGAGTACCACTTGTTCACTGAGCTGTGACGTAGTAAATACTAAAGAAGCAAGAAAAATATATTGTATCGAATTATAATTGCTTTGCAACCTTGTATGACTTAGAGATAGTAAAATTAAAGTTTACCTTTTCCCCATACTTTAGCTGTAAAAGCATTATGTGCTCTGGGCATGTCATATCATCGGCAAAGCATTTTGTCGGTGTTTGGATCCGGCCGATCTCCCGACACAACCGTTGGTAGATTAAGGAGTTGTAGTTCGGTAATGGGCACGCAGAGATTCAAGAAGGTGAAAGGCAAGTGTACGCAGAGATTTACGTGGTTCGGGCCGCCGGAGCGTAATACCCTACTCCACGGGGTGTGTTGGTGTTGTATTAAGAGTGTGAGTCTAGAAGAAGCTCCAGAAGAAGAAGCTCGTCTAGCTTAGGGAGTTCACTCGTGGTCTGGAACCGTCCCTTGTGTATCGTCGACCAGTCCTTTTATAGTACAAGGACTAGCCGTTACATCGTTAGCCTGGCCCGACATGTGGCCCCGGCGGTTACACATGCTTGATACACAATAAATGGGGTTAATTACCCTTAATAGCCTGGTAACGGGCCTTAATAGTGCCATTACTAGTATTAAGGGCCATCCGATCGTGTGTCATTAATATGGTATTGATGACACTTAATCGGGTCTTGAAGTCTTTGATTGCTCCTTGAAGGTCCGGAGCTGTTGGGGGGTCCACCAGCCTGATTGTTGAAGTTGAAGGTCCGGCGGTCGCCATGTGGCAGCACCGGAGCTTACCGTCGTGGACGAGTAGGTCCGGTGCTACTGGAGACGTGTCAGTACCGGAGCTTCCCTCTGTCTAGGTTAGGTCCGGGGTGCCATACTGGTATTCTGACCGGAGCTTCCCATGTGTGGGTGATAGCTCCGGTCTTATGATACACATGGCGGCCGTGGGACTAACCATGTCGGGGAAGCAGGTCCGGTTACACCTGACATGTGGGGCCTTCGGAGGTCTTCCAATCTGGTAGATGGAGTTTCCTTGTGATCTTTGCAATCCCAAGGGGTATCCGGTACGAAGGGTAACGACAGTGGCCCCCTGGGCTCACCTCCGGGAGACCTTTTGGATGAACTCACTTCGCCGAAGGAGGGTCCATTCTTCGGTTTCTGAGCCATGTCTTCAAGGGTCTATGGTCGTGCCGTTGGCGATAGGTTGTAGTTAAACTTCTGCCGCGTGGCGTATCTCGGAGGCGGCAGGTGAGATCTCAGCGTGCGGATCTCACGCAATTGAAGGTAACCGGTTCTCGATACGAAAATCATATCGATTCCGCGCGCCCTGTCAGGCCGTCGCCTTAGGGTTTCCCGCCTTTCATGATGACAACTGTTCGCCTGGGGTAAGAACATCGACTTGATCGCCGGGGTGGCCCCGGGCCCCCTTGTCATTGGCGGGGTGAAATTTTTGACTGGTATCGTCGGCTCCTCTCCGGTTTTCATCAAGGTGTTGCGGGGGCTTACTTAAGAAGGAAAGCACGCACCGTTTGGGGTTCTTTATGCCTTTCATTCGATCTTGCGCTCAAACCTTCCAAACTTTCGCTTGCCTTTCCTCTCTTGCCTCGCTGTGCCGCGATGGAGTTGGGTCTCCGCCACAGCCGACCAAAGTCCGATGACGATTTGAAGAAGGTCCGGGCCCTCATGGGATGGTCCCCTAACTTCTTCAACCACTTGGTCCGCGCCGGCAAGCTTTCGTTCGAGAAGGAACATGCCGGTGACATGGTGTACTTCTCAACGTACGCCATGGTGGGACTGATCCTACCTTTCTCCTCTTTCTTCTTGATGCTACTAGACTTCTACGGTCTGCAGCTGTACCACCTTGGCCCCCACTCCATTCTGCTAGTGTCAATCTTTGTCCACTTCTGTGAGATGGGGGTGGGCATTCCCCCCTGCATTGAGCTTTTCCGCACCTTCTTCACTGTCCAAACCACGGGTAGGAGTGATGAGTACCTTGGCTTCTACTATTTTGTGAAGCGCAAGAAGTGCCCGTACAAGTACTTGCAGTCGTTCCCTTATGGGAAGTGGGACGACTAGAAGAAGGATTGGATTGTAATCAGGGTGGAGGAGCATGAGAAGCTGGAGCTGCCGGAAGGCCTCCCCAACATCGACACTGCAGTTTGGAGTGAAGCTCCGGTATTGTCGGATGCCTTCAACCCTGCTCTGACCAGGATCCTCCTGTGCGTGGAAGGAGGGGTGACTCGCCAGGCGGTGTTTTGCAACTTCCTGACCAACACGTGGGCTCCATTGAAGAGGAGGGAGAAGTTGGCTTGGGCCCTCAACAGTATGCTGGACAACGACCAGATCGAGACCGGTTTGAAGTCCAACATGGAGGGTGCAACTTTGGAGTTCCACCTCAAGAAGTTCCAGCACGGCATCAACGTCGAGAGCGATGACTCGGCCCCACCGGTAGCTTTCCTCCCTCTGAACATGGAGGTAGAATCCAGTAGGGAGCTCTAGCGGACGATGCTGGTGCTTGACGACCTTGGTGTCGTAGAGATGCGTTTGACCACCGGGTTGGCGATCTCCGAAGCTCCTGAAGGCGGCTCCGTTCCCGCCCCTAAGCCAAGAACCGAAGTCGTCGGCATGGGCAAGGAATTGGCCGAGCCCTCGAGCCGTAAGAGGAAGCATGCCGATAGAAGGTCCGCCAGGCATACTTCTTCCGCGGCGTCTCCTTCTCCCCAGAGGGGGAGGTCTACGACGACGGCATCTACTCCAGTAGCGGCTTCTCCTCGGGGTGCTAGCTCCGGCCAGGTGACTCCGGTACCAGGGCCAGCTGAGGGCTATGGGTCCGGATGTCCTTCCCGGTCGAGGGGGCCTCGACCAGAGCAACGCTGATAGCAGCATAAAGCTACGGGGGACCCTCCGGGATTACCATGCCAGTGGCGGTTGGGGCCAGTCCGGAGCGTCCGGAGAAGAGGTTTCGTGCTAACTGGTGCGAAAGCCTTCCGAGGTAATTTTTTATTGTTTAACTCAATCAGTTGTTTTATTGTTATAACTGCATTTTGAGTTTCTTCGTCCTTCATCCACAGCGTGCCTAAGAAAAGGGTTGAAGCTCCGGTCCCTGCAGTAGAGGTTGAGGCTGTGCAGGCTGAAGCTCCGGCTTCGATCCCAGCGCCACCCCAAGAGGTGGCTGAGGCTGCGGCAGCCCCGGCGCTGGCTGTCGTGGTTTTTGACGACTCATCCCCAGAAGCTCCCGTGGTAGCGCCGAACCACGGGAATGAAGATGTACCAGCAGCGCCAGCTCCGGAGGTTGAAGCTTTGGGCTTGGATGCCGAGATGTTAGATGCTCCAGCCGCAGAGCCAGAGGGAGCTGCGATTTCGGCCCTCAAGTCGGATCCTTTTGAAGCCCCGATAGTCGAGCCGGTGGTTGATGAGGTCCCGACAGTGGAGCCGGGTGTTGATGAAGCTCCGGCACTTGAGCTGGTTGTCGAGGAAGCTCCGGCGGCAGAGCCGGTTGCTGCGGAAGTTCCGGCTGTGGAGTCGGTCGTTGAAGAGGTTCCGGTGTCCGAGCTAGTTGCTTCAAAGGTGTCGGCGCCTGAGCCTTTGGTGGTCGAAGCGCCAGCGCCCGAGCCCATGATGGTTGAAGCACCAGCACCTGAGCCAGAAGCAGAGGAGGTGCCTGCGCCGGAGCCCGAAGTAGCTTCTGCTCCGACCGAACCTTCAATGCCTGCTCCGGAAGCAGTGATACCGGAGGTGCCTTCTGCTGAGCCAGGGTGCCAAGATGAAGCTGATGGCCCCCCGCCAGAGGGGCCAACTATTGATGACCTGGCGGCTGGGCCTCTGGAGTCAATTCTGGAGGTCGGAACTTTTGCTGCAAGTACTTCCTCGGCGGCGGCCAAGGCTATCCCGGAGGATGGCCCTAGTGCCGTGGAAGCTCAGGGGACCGCTCTCGTAGAGTGGGACCCAATTTTTGTTGCTGAAGATCCGCTGGAGCCAGCGGAGAGGACCCCAACAGGTCTGTACCCAATCCCCCTATCGTTGTCTATCGACAACGCCTGCTCCACAACAGCAAAGCCCTCGAGGTGGAGCGCCAAACCCTTAGGAGGTGGCGCAACCGACTCCATTAAAAGACCAAGCTGGCACTCGAGGTTGGCTGACGACAAGGAGTGGGTGCAAAGGGAGAAAGTCCACTTGGAGTACTGGGGTAAGTTGTTGGATGAGAGGGAAAGCATGACGCGGACCCTCGACAACCAATCTCGGGCCATCTATGAGCAGGCCAAGGCTGCAAATAGCGCAGCGGATGAATGCCAGGAAAGGCTCGCCGCCATCCACAATAGTCTCGTCAAGCGCTGGGAGGCTCTTGAAGTGCCGGAAAGACGGCTCGAAGATGAAGAGCAGAAATTCCTAGAGTTGCGGGACGACCTCGTGAAGAGGGAGGAAGAGCTTGTCAAAAAGATAGCTCTGGCTGACAAGAGCCTCGAAGAACGCACCAAGAAATTGGAGTAGCGTTGCAAGGAGGAGGATAAGAAGGCCTGGGAGCGAGGGCAAGAACTCTACAAGCAGGAGAATGCCATTGCAACCCGAGAGAATAAAGTGCGGGGCCGGGAGAAAGATCTGGTCAACCGCCGGAATGAGATCCACCTCCGGAAAGAAGAGCTCAGCAAACTCGAAAGGCATGTTGCTGAAACAATTCAGCATAATGCCAAAGAGGTGGAGCGTCTTGCTCGGGAGAGCTCGGAGCTTGCGGCGGCCAAAAGATCCTTGGAGGAGATGTGTGGTGCAAGGGTTGCGGAGTCCCATCAAGTTTGGGACTTCCTGGGCAAGGCCAACGACGTGCTGACACCAATGGGCTTCAGTCCCATGCGTCCGGATGATCCAGAGCCTAAGCTGGACCAGGCGTTGGAGGCGCAGAGTTCAGCAGGCAACAAGCTCTCCAAGATGGGCGATGTCATCGTGACCAACTGGAAACAGAGGGTCAGTCCCTGGCAAAGAACATCGCAGAGTTTGTGGTGACGTGCTACACCAGTCGGGACCCTCAATTCCCTCTGGACCCGATGCTTGAAGGTCCCATCGAAGGAGAGGGTGAAGCCGCCCGAGCCAACGTGTCGGAGGTGGCCCAGAAGGTCGCCCAGTTCTTCCATAGGGTCTAGGACCGTCTCTCTGTAGCTCCCGCTTGTATTCTCTCTTCTTCTTCTCCAATTTTGTAATATCTTGTCTCCAGATGAATGAAATCCAAATTTTTGTGAATTCGAATTTCATTTTTTGTCTTCAACACCTTTGTCTCGCTTGGCCCCCTGGTAGATGTACACAATTTGATTGTGAACATGTACCAAGAGGATGTAACAGTTGTTGAAGACTTGCGTGCTTCGAACTTGTAGAATGTAGGTCCAAAGTCTTCGATAGTGTAGGCCCCCTGAGGTTTTTGGAGTTAGTGGCTCCGGCATTGACCATCGTCAGAGCTTAGTAGCTCCGGCAGTAGTCTCCATCAACGCGTAAAGCATCGACGGTTAGCCCTCTGGGGTGTCATAGCTTGGTAGCTCCGGCAGTGACCTCTGTCAACACATGTTGTGTCAACCGTAAGCTCCTATTTAGAGTCTTTCCACCATCTTCACGCTGACAGTATGCCCCTTAGCTTTACCAGAGCCGAGTAGCTCCAGCGATGCTCGATGTCAATGTTTGAAACATCGACCACGAGCCGCCTAGGGAATATCGTAGTTTATTTATTTTTCCTGCACACTGAAGTCAAGAAAAACAGTAAAATCCATTTCCTATCTATAACTTCATTGCGGCTTACTGTTCTCGAGAAAGTTTTAGGTCGAACACAATCCTAAACACAATCAAGAGCACCGTCTTGCTTCCTTCAGGTCCGATCGTTTCTAGACTCATCTTACTTCGGCCTGCCGGGGTGTAGGTAGAGTGGCGTACTTAGGGTGCATGACCATGCTAAGTCGATAGCACACTCCGGCCCTAGATTGGCTTGGCGGCATTCAGACAAGTAGGCCATCAACAATGTTTGAACCCAGAAGGATAGACAATGCAACTCGAATTGTACATGAACTGGTCAAGCTAAAGTTTCTTAAGAACTGCACAACTTTGTTATAGACAAGAAAGAGAAAAATAAAAAATATTGAGCCTGTACAAAGTAAGTGCACATGGAGTCTGTTTTCACACAATGATGTCTTTCATTATAGGTCCGAGGTACAGGGGAAACAAGTACACTCTTAGGGTACGGAACCAGACTAAGTGTGTTCCGTTTCTCGTTTGACCCAAGGTAGCTGGGGGAGAGTTTGTTTAACCCTTCTCTAGATTGTATTCTCCGTAGCACCAGATCGCCTTCCTCGAGCTGTCGGCTGTGAACATGCCGTTGGTGATAGCGCCGAAGAGCTTGGCGGTATCGGGCATTTCGAATAGCCGCTCGACACCTTCCCTCTTTGAGGAGGTCAAGGTCTTCACGCCGGAGCTGGTCCTACGTGGCTTCGTCGGAGGTCCAGACCTGGAGTGACCCCAAGGTGATTTCTGGAGGAAGGACTGCTTCAGCTCCGTACACCAGGAAGAAGGGTGTCTCTCCAGTTGACCGGTTTGGAGTTGTCCTGTTGGCCCATAGAGTGGGCGGAAGTTCTTCAATCCAGTTGGCTCCATGTTTTTTCAGGCGCTCATATGTGCGCGTCTTGAGTCCTTTCAGGATTTCTGCATTTGCTCTCTTGGCTTGACCATTACTTGCCGGGTGAGCTACGGAAGCGTAGCTGACTTGGATGTCGAGGTCTTCGCAGTATCCTTGGAAAGCAGAGCTTGTGAATTGGGTCCCATTATTTGTTATGATTTTGTTCGGGACTCCAAATCTGCATATTATGGACTACAAGAAGTTGATAGTAGATTGCTTGTTTATTGTCACAACTGGAGTTGCTTCCGGCCATTTGGTGAACTTGTCAATGGCAACATACAGGAACTTGTAACATCCGACGGTTCTTGGGAAAGGTCCCAAGATGTCCATCCCCCACACAGCGAAAGGCCATGTAGGAGGTATCATTGGTAGAGGCCGAGCCGGTGTGTGAATTTGCTTTGCATGGAACTGACATGCTTTGCATTTCTTCACCAGCTCAGTTGCATCTTGGAGCATTGTAGGCCAGTAAAAGCCATGTCGGAAGGATTTACCGACCAGCGTGCAGGAAGACGCGTGGTTCCCACACTCACCTCCATGGATTTCTGCGAGGAGCTCGTAACCTTCTTCCCTTGTGACGCATCGCATTAGGACGACGTTGGCACCGCGCCAGTAGAGATCCCCTTCTACTAGCATGTATCTTTTAGCCAATCTGACTATCCGGTCAGTGGATAGATCATCGTCAGGAAGGATATTGTCTTTCAAGTAGCCCCGGATATCCGATATCCATGCATCGGAGCTTGCTTGAGCACTTGAGTCTTGCGTGCTGGGTTGCTCGGAGCTTCCGGCAGCACCTACGACCCTTGATGGCTGCCATGGTAACAGGGCCATCGGGACCGCCAACTTCGGGATGCTGCTCTCGCCCCCTCCACTCAGTTCGGCGGGCTGAGCTGTGGGTTTTGACAACCTCCGGACGAAGGTTCCGTTAGGAGCCGGAGCTCTAGTTGATGCTTTTGTCGAGAGTTCGTCAGCTTCAGCGTTATGGACACGCTGGACATGGTGGAGATCCAGGACTTCGAAGTCCTTCTGAAGCCTCTGGACTTCAAGGAGATAAGCAGCTAGTTGGGGATTGTTACAGGAGCATTCACCCTTCACCTGTTTAATGATGTGCTGCGAATCTCCCTTGACCAACAGCTTCTTGACATCGTATGATAGTGCCACCTTTAGTCCATAAATGAGTGTTTGGCCTTGAAGTCAAGGTGGACCATGTATTTTACCTTCTCCCCGGTTGGAGCGAGGAGAAGGACTCCAGCTCCGACCCCCTGCTTTTGCACAGAGCTGTCAAAGTAGAGGGTCCAGTGAGGTTCAGTGAAGACCGGAGCCTTAAGGTCCGACTTCTGCTCACTAGGGCCCCCAGGGTTTGATGGAGAGGGGGTCCATTCCGCCACGAAATCTACCAATGCTTGACTCTTGATCGCTTGTCTTGGGATGAATTTAAGATCGAATTCGGCCAATTCTGCTACCCACTTTGCAATGTTCCCAGTAGATTTGGGATTATGCAAGATCGCACGCAGTGGGTAAGAGGTCACCACTGAGATCTTGTGAGCTGGATGTAATGGCGAAGCTTCCTGGAGGCGATGAGAACTGCGTAGAGCAGCTTGTGCACCTCTAAGTACCGAGTCTTGGCATCATGTAGTACTTCGCTAATGAAGTACACTGGGCGTTGGACTATTCGGACCCTCTCGGAGGGGCCCGAAGCTTCCTCCACATCGCCCCGAACCCTCCTAGAGGGGTCCAGACCTGCTTTGGGAACCTCCGGTTCCTTGCTAGAGGTACCCGGAGCTTCTACTGGAGCGACCCGGACCCTCCTGGAGGTGTCCAGATCTTCTGTAATAACTCCCTGTAGATCCAAGTCTAGGGGCTGGGTCCCAGACTCACCTTCAGGAACCTCCAGAGCCTCCTGGAGGGGTCTGGATTCCTGAGCTTCTGATGGTTCTGGTCTCTCCACGACCAGGACCACGCTGACAACCTCGTCGGTTGCTGAAATATAAAGCAGTAAGGGCTCACCAGGGTTCAGAGCTACCAAGGTTGGTAGAGTGGTGAGGAGCTGCTTTAGTTCCTGGGACACCTTTTCTGCTTCTTCAGACCATTGAAATGGTCCGGACTTCCTCAATAGCTTGAAGAAGGGTAGCACCCATTCCGCCAGTCTTGAGATGAACCGGCTGAGGGCGGCTAGACATCCAGTCAGTTTTTGGACATCTTTGATGCGGGCTGGTGGCCGCATCTCCTCTATGGCTTTAATCTTCGCCGGATTTTCCTCTATGCCCCGGTGGTTTACTAGGAAACCGAGAAGCTTTTCGGAGCTAACCCCAAAGATGCACTTGTCTGGGTCCAACTTCGTGCAGGTGACCCGCAGCTTGTCGAAGACAGCTTGCAAGGTGTCAAGGAGTGACTCCTTATCCTTGATCTTGATGACGATGTAATCAACATACACTTCCACTACGTCTCTGATGAGATCTCCAAAGGTTTTGTACCTAGCTCATACAAATGTTGAAGCTGCATTCTTGAGACCAAATGGCATGGCAGTATAACAGTACAACCCATCTACTGTGATAAAAGAAGTATGTTCTTCATCTTCCCTAGACATTCTGATTTGATGGTACCCAGAATATGCGTCTAGGAAACACAGTAATTCACACCCGGAGGTGGAATCCACTATCTGATCTATTCTAGGTAGTGGGAATGGATCTTTTGGGCATGCCTTATTTAGTGTTGTGTAGTCGATACACATCCGAAGCTTCCCGCCGGCCTTGGGTACAACAACTGGGTTTGCCAGCCATTTTGGTTGGAAGACTTCTCGGATGAATCCAGCTTCGAGCAACTTCTTCACTTCTTGTCATATGAAGTTTTGTCGCTCTACGGATTGCTTCTGAGGCTTCTGATGTACGGGCCGAGCGTCAAGATAGATCTTCAGATTATGCTCGATCACTTCCTTAGGGATCCCAGAAATTTGTGACGATTGCCAGGCAAACACGTCAACATTAGCCCGGAGGAAAGTGATGAGCGCGAGTTCCTATTTGTCATTCAGACCTCCCGATATACGGGTGGTCTGAGTGGCATCGGAACCGATTTGGACGACTTTGGCGGGGATGTCGGTGTCGCTGCTTGGTTGCACGCGAGGTGCGGAGGTTGAGCCTCGTTGACGAATGCTCGGGGGTTTTGGAGCTTGTTCCGGCCTGGATTCTTCCTCCTGCGCTGTAGCAAGCACATGAAGTTCTTCTAGAGCAGCTACTCCAACAGTACGGTCTTCGCGGATCCGGAGAACGCCAGCTGGTGTTGGCATCTTCAACACTAGGTAGCCATAATGAGCAGCAGCCATGAATTTGTATAAGGTGGGCCTGCCCAGAATGGCGTTGAAAGGCAAGTTGATCTGAGCGACGTCAAAGATCAACTTCTCAGTACGATAATTCTCCTGAGTCCCAAAGGTCACGGGGAGAGTAATGGCACCGAGTGGTGTTATGGCCCCCGGACCTACTCCAGAGAAAGATCGGGAGGGGCGAAGGTCCGAAGGTCAGAGCTGAAGCTTGACAAAAGCTTCGAAGCTTATGAGGTTCAACCCCAAACCTCCATCCACCATTACATGGTGGAGTTGAATGTTATTGATGGTAGGTGATACCATCAAAGGTAGCTAACCAGCTCCAATCATGTTCTGAGGGCAGTCTGAAGCATCAAAAGCGATGGTGGTGTCCATCCACTTTTGATGAGGCTCCTCCCTGGCTGTAGGAGCTACTAAGGCCATGTCCCGCTGCATGGTCTTGAGGATACGGCGGGAGGTGATGTCCCACGAACCACCAAATATGGTGTTCATGGTCTTACGACGCTCATTTTCAGAGACGTCGGAGTCGTTGTCGACGGAGGTGTAAACAGCCTTCAGGACCTTTTTAGGGTCCTAGAAGCCCAACTCCTCTTCAGCCGGAGCTTCATCGACTTTCTGTTTTCCTTCCCTCTGATGGAAAGGAACTTCTTCCCGACGCTTGTGGTAGCGCTCAGCAAGGTTTTGGACCCCTGGGCAGTCCTCCAAGTTGTGGCTATTTGACTTGTGGATAGGACACCACACTTTGGAGTTGCCACCGTCTTCAGAGGACGTCTGAGGTCGTTTACCGAGGCATGGCCCCCGGCCACCTAGAGCTGCTGCAGCTGTAGTGGTGGATGTGGCGGTCGACGGCTTCTTATTCTGTTGGACTTTTTCTTCTTTTTGCCACTCCCGGAGGTAGTGGCTTCGCCTTTGGAGGCTTTTTTGCCATCCTCCGGAGGTGGTTTGGAGTGCATTTCATGGCCCTCCGCAGCTTTGGCACACTTGTCTGCCAAGCTGAAGAGCTCCATGACGCTGGTGATCTCCTTGACCGCCAGCTTCTCCAACATCTTCTTATCTCGTACGCCCTGTCTTAATGCCACGATAACAGAAGCGCTAGAGATAGAAGGAATGGTGTTTCGTACCTGGGAGAACCTCTAGATGAATGAGCGTAGGGATTCTCCCCCCTTCTGCACAACTGCAAAAAGGTCCAGTTCGGTGCCTGGTCGGGTGTATGAACTCCCGAAATTGGCGGTGAACTACTGGCACAATTCCTCCCAACTATTGATAGAGTTGTGAGGAAGGCTCATGAACCAGGACCTGGCGGTCCCAGTCAAGGACACTGGGAAGTAGTTGGCCATTACGGCCTCGTTACCTCCGGCCACAAGGATTGCGGTGGTGTAAATTTGGAGAAACTCTACGGGATTAACAGTCCCGTCAAATTTCTCTGGCAGGTGAGGCTGGAACTTTTGTGGCCATCTGACCATGCGTAGATGCATGGCCAGTGCAGAACAGCCTCCTCCTACTCCCTCGGGAGCAGGACTGTCTTGAGCCTCTCGCCTTTCACGAGCATGCTCGATATGGACACGGCCGTCCTAATGACAGTAACGGCGATCAAGCTCTGCCCGGAGGTCATGAGTTGAAAGCCTGGTTACTGTATGAGTACGTCGCGCCCCAGAAGGTAGCGATGTAACTTGCTGTGATGCAGCACACCTCCTATTCTGGGAAGCATGTGTACCAAGTCTGCCAGACACGGTCTGGTGCTGCGATGGGGCCCGTCCTGAAGGAGGAGGACCTTGGTTGCTAATGCGGACGGCTGCTGCTGCAACCAGATGTTCCACATCAGCCCTCCACTGCTCCATTGCATCTTGGGATTCACCTGGAGGTGGTGGACGCTGGAGGAGAGCATGCACTGCATGAAGCGTGCGTTCAGGGTTGTTGTTATTCGCCGATGCAGTGACCGACGCCGATGCACCGTCACGCTGCTCAGCTTGACATGCTGATGTAGGCGGTGGCGGTGGAGGCATGACTCCTGCTGGAGCCAAGGCATATGTTGGTTGCTACATGTTGGAGGGATTACCTCCAGCGGGTTGAACAGCAGGGTTGCCGTTGGATGATCCAGCAGCTGAGTTCACCATACTCGAAATCTCAGGCCTGCCTACCTAGCGCGCCAACTGTCGGTGTTTGGATCCAGCAGATCTCCCGACACTACCTTTGGTAGATTAAGGAGTTTTAGTTCGGTAATGGGTGCGCAGAGATTCAAGAAGGTGAAAGGCAAGTGTACACAGAGATTTACGTGGTTCGGGCTGCCGGAGCATAATACCCTACTCAACGGGGTGTGTTGGTGTTGTATTAAGAGTGTGAGTCTAGAAGAAGCTCCAGAAGAAGAAGCTCGTCTAGCTTAGGGAGTTTAGTCGTGGTCTAGAACCGTCCCTTGTGTATCGTCGACTAGTCGTTTTATAGTACAAGGACTGGCCGTTACATCGTTAGCCTGGCCCGACATGTGGCCCCGGCGGTTACACATGCTTGATACACAATAAATGGGGCTAATTACCCTTAATAGCCTTGTAACAGGCCTTAACAGTGCCATTACCAGCATTAAGGGCCATCCAATTGTGTGTCATTAATATGGTATTGATGACACTTAATCAGGTCTTAAAGTCTTTGATTGCTCCTTGATGGTCCGGAGCTGTTGGTGGGTCCACCAGCCTGATTGTTGAAGTTGAAGGTCCGACGGTCGCCACATGGCAGCACCGGAGCTTACCATCGTGGACGAGTAGGTCCGGTGCTACTGGACACGTGTCAGTATCGGAGCTTCCCTCTGTCTCGGGTTAGGTCCGGGGGTGCCATACTGGTATTCCGACCGGAGCTTCCCATGTGTGGGTGATAGCTCCGGTCTTATGATACACGTGGCGGCCCTGGGGCTAACCATGTCGGGGAAGCAGGTCTGGTTACGCCTGACATGTGGGGCCTTCAGAGGTCTTCAAATCTCGTAGATGGAGTTTCCTTGTGATCTTTGCAATCCGAAGGGGTATTCGGTACGGAGGGTACTGACACGTTTCTTGTTTGATTGTGGAGTCTATGATGTGTCGTGCTTAGGGAATGTCATTTGCTACTTAAAACATGATTATAAGGATCCAATTGTAGACGAGTCGTTTATGCTTCACCTTACCTATGCTTAGTATTCACCCTTGCATATGTCTAGTGAGACGGGTTAGTCTTGCTGAGCCTTATGCTCATGTTTGCAGTTAACGAGTTTTTGCAGGTTATATGATCGATGAAGGGTTTGATGATGAGGCTGCACCCCCTCCAGGGTGTACAACCGAGTGGGAACCTTGCACACCGCCGTGATTTGGTTGTTGCTAGTGCAAAGTATCCAGGACATGGATGACTTTTCTTTTGCATGGCTAGTGCAGAGAGCGTAGCTATGATATATATATATATATATATATATATATATATATATATATATATATATATATATATATATATATATATATATATATATATATATATATATATGGTTCTTTCCTTCCGCTAGTATTGTAAAACTTCCGCTGTATGATAACTAAAAGACTTCGTCTTGTATTTTATTCTCGTTCTATTCTTGTATACTGTTGGGTGTCGCATCGCACGACACCACCCAATGAGATCCTCGGATGTCGTGATTCCGGTCCCCACAGACATGGTATCAGAGCATCATTGGAGACAATGTACTTGAAAAGAACATATTTTCAAAAATTAGGATTTGAGTTAGGAATTAGCTATATGCCCTTATAAGGAGTATTATTAGTATAAGATATAAAGGTGGTAAACTAACTATGTTTTATTATGTTCTGTAACGACGTCCCGACGTCGGGTAAGAGGTAAGGTACGCCACTGAGAGCGGATCAATCTCGGTAAACTCAGCATACGAGAAGTGGTATGTGCAATTTCCGTGGCTTGGCACGAGAAGTTAATAGGAGTCTCTGAAGCTTTTAATGTTTCTGAGAACCTATGACACGCGGTACCCAAGTGTGCTTCAAAGTTAGTGGGAGCACCCGTCGGGTGGTGTATAACCCGATAGTATGCATCTCTAGAACCATTCATGTTCTATGGTAGCATGCGAAACACGTATGCCCGAACGTGTATAAGCTGGATCGTATGGGAGTCTTTGCTATACAGACGTATTTACAGCCATGTACCTCGAGACATGACCTCGCTCGAGGGCGACCCACACCAAAGTCGTATGCATTTATTTTCATATGTATTATTGTGACTGCCTGTCATGCTTCCCCGTACCGCCCTTGAGATGTGAAGGTGTGAAAAGGGATTGTTTGTCTTTTGCAGCATTGACTACGGTAGAAGACCGTGTAGAAACCGTTTGCGAGAGAACGATATAGGAACCACCTATAAACGTAACCGGATATACCGGATAGAATTTTCTTTGGTGAGGTACGTAGTACCGTCAGTATCAAACATGATACTTGACCATCCCCAATGACAGAATGGATGCATAATGTTTTGGAACGTCCAAATATCAGATGCTGGTAGGTTTGGACTCCGTAAAAAGGGACTCCAACTCGATAGGGTAGACAGAATCAATATTCTTGATTTCTGGCAGAAGTTGGCTCGACTTCGCCGGGTTGTAATCTTGGTTATCGGATAGATAACATAAGGGTATCATGGATGGAAAGCTCGTGAAGACCTCTACAACTTTTCTGTTGACCATCAGAGCAGAAAAGTTTGATAATCTGTTGAAATCTGGAGTATACTCAAAACTGCTCCAGATGACCCAACCATTGTACCAGTTCCAGAAATATTGCCATAACTCACTGTAGGAACACCTTCTGCCTTATTGTGACACATTTCTGGAAAGTACAGAGGCAGGTATACAGGTTTGATGTTTAGAGTTTTTCCTAATTCGAATTTGAGTCAAATCAAATTTGGAAATCAAAACAGTGGACTGCAGGACTGCTGGTGCAAACCAGTCAGTTCAACTGTTTAGTTTGGATATTATAACTTCTAATACAGAATAGTGACCTAATCACAAACATACATTTCTGGAAATCTTAGAAAGTCCTATATCAACATTATTTTGCGTTCATGATCTGAATCTGGGTATAGCGATGTCTAATTCCATTTGTCGCAAACTTGGTTCTGGCAGTCCAGAACTTGGAACAGTTTGCACATGTTTGTGAATTCGCGCGCGATACCTATATAACAAGCTTTTCAGGGGATAACTATTTTACTTCTGGGTTGTTAACTTGAATTTATACAAAGTTTATTTTGTCATTACCTCAAAATATTGTTAGCGGCACATGTTCAGTAGATCTTTACCTTTTGTCCTTCCTTTGTAATCTCGGGATGAGATTCTTTTAAGGGGGGAGGAATGTAAAATCCCACTTTTTCCTTTCATGTGAAGTTCAACTACAAGTTGTTTATCAAACATAATGGGGGTCAATATAGTGGTGCACATGAACTTGACCTCACTAAAAAGTTTTCCTTTTACTCATGTTTAATCTTATTAACATGAGGACTGGACTTCACCTTAATCCTAGAACATTTTAATTAAACCTTTCTGCAAAGTTGGGTATTTAATTGATTGAAATGGCTAGGGAAAATTATATTGCAGCAATACAAAAATCAAAACAAATGTAATTTGATTATGTTGCTATGCATATTTGGCCCTGCCAAAAAGATTCAAATCCAATGCTCCAATTTTTCCTTGGCCTCTTAAATATATTAAATAGCTTCTCGGAAAATTTTAAAGATTTTTGAAGTACGTCTTCCACTTATTTGGACACGTACAAAGGATTCATTTCGCGTCGATCTCAAATTTAGCTTTGCACTAAACTTTGCCCAAATCAACCCCCAATTTTTCCTAAGACCTTTTATGGTTCAGGGAGCTTTGTTTCAAAGTTTGGAGATTTATGGACCTCAGCTACTATTTATTTCAATAAGGTTTATACCCATATTTGAATTCAAATTTGATTTTGAATTTGAAACAAACTATGTCCAAACTGAATTCTGATTGCAGAATTGGATTCCTCATATTTTTCTTAGCCTGTCTGTCAATTTTGGGAATTTTTGGACAATGTTTGAGCTGGAATTTAGAGGAACGGATAAGGGAGAGAGGTGGGGCCCATAGGTCAGCCGGTGAGACCGTTTAACCACCCCTGTTTCTTTCTCCGGGCGACACCGCGACGCTGCATGCCGCCAGCGCGCCGTCGGCCGTCGGTCGCCTCTAGCTACCCCCCAGCGTCCTTATCTACTGTGGTGAAGACTATAAATTCACCCCCCGTCGACCTGAGTCCATCCCCGATTCACCTTTCATCACGCCGTGCCATTTCCTCACCGTCGCGATCACCCCCGTGCTGCCCGACGCCACTCAGCCTTGCCGTCGATACAAGCATCACCATCCTCTACAGTCTATAGCAAAAAGGTGCACAACGATCTCGTGCAGCTTCTGGTTAAGTTTGAGTTCCTATCGTGCATCCTAGCTTATGTATTCCGTAAATTCCCGAAGCACTTTTATAGCTTCGAGGCTAGTTCATCGGTTTGATTCTGATTGTATGCACAAAATTTCTTTGATCCAGTTAGACGACATGATCTATGTATCCTAGCGCACCTTCCCTCCAAAAATCAGCAAGAACCATCGACTAATTAGCGAGTTATCCGATTTTTTCCCTTCCGCCATTGATGGAGCTCGGTTCACCGTCGACTCGGTGTTGCCGGCTATGGCACGAGCTCTAGCCCCTCCTAAACTCGTTCCCATGCTTCCACGATGCTTTCCGAGCTTTCAAACAAGAGTTATAGCTAGGGAATCGAGGGTCTCCACATAACCGAAACCCTAACACCCGCCGCCGCCGTCGGGAATGGTTTTCCGGTCACCCCTCATCGTCGAGAGTTGGTCCAGCATGTTCCCCGCACGAAAATAGGGTAGAGCGGCGAGTACCGAGGCCTCCCATGGGCCGGAAGCTATCGCCGGTGTAAACGCCGCCGCGCGCCGGCGAGAGCGCCGCCGCCCGAGCCGTGGCCCGAGGTTGAAGAAGACAGGGACGCGGGTCCCACTTGCCAGCGAGTGCAAAGGTGCCGGATTAGTCTGTGGCTAGGGATTTAGTGCGACCACATGGGAATCTATATGGCCCCGGTGTGGCTAGCCTCTGATTGGCTGGTTTTAAATCCAGTGGGCCTTGGCGCCAAATTTAAAAGCTAAAATTTCCTAATATATGCAGAACCAATTCCAAAGTTTAAAAATCAATATCTCTCTGTAGACTGCTCCAAAAATATTCAAACAACTTTTGTCTGAAAGCCCTTGATCTCTAGTTTCTTTCAGTACCAATTAGGTTCTGTGAAACTCATATTTAAGTTCTGTAGAAAACAATATTTCCAAATGCAAGTACAATTTTTTCAGGTGAACTTGCCACTGGAAAAATCCCCAAAATTCACATAAAATACATTTTCCTATTATTGATTACCAGAAAAATTTGGGAGCCATTGCACCAGTATAAACCTCTGTATTGTTCAATTACCGTTTTCAGTTATTGAATTTTTACAGATGTTCAGTTGCTTTATTATGTCCCAAATTTGGACTGAATCTTCCTTTAGTCATACACTAGTTCCTGTAAAACTATTGAATTTAATTGACCTAATCTCCTAGTCCTAATTCAGTTGCAAACTGAATATTAATTGAAAAGCTAAAAATTCAATTATAAAATAATTCCAGAAATTCTTGCCAACTTTGAAATTCCATAACTCCTTCACCAAGGCTTAGAAATTTATGAAATTCTTTTTTGCTAGAACCAGGACAACTTCCTCTATCATGATTATCAACTGGCAGCTATATTCAAGCTACAGTTTCTTCTCTAAAAATTTTGGGAGTTTATTGCTTGCCATAATTTTAGAGACAACAAAATACTTTGATCATCTCCTGTTCTTTGCAAGATCTTCTATCATATTCCCTAGTATCCACCATCAAAGTTCCAAAACCAATTAGGTCATTATCATATAATGATCACCATAGATTAAATTATGGTCTTGGTAGTAATTATTTTTCAAAGTCATTCATATACATATTATATGCATATCGTATAGTGACCGAGTCGAGGAGGAACCAGAGGCCTTGGAAGTACACCTGCCGGATACTAACCCCGACTCTGACCTGCAACCAGGCAAGCCCCGGTTTGCATTTAAGTCGTTTATAAAATTCTACTTTATCACTATGATGATTAGCATATGAATTGTGCATTACATTTAGGATGATTGAATACTCCATATGCATGACCCACAATCCCATTGGTTAATTGGGTAGGATAATCACTCGACGTGTAGAATTGCTATGCTAATGTAGTAGGTAATCCGGTAGAAGTCGAGTAGTTGGAATCTACTCGCGAGATAGAAATTTACACTCATCTACACTGGGATAACGTTTATAGAAAATAACTGTTACACCTAAACTTGAGAACGGTTAGAGATGGATAGGAAGCGGCAAGACGTGGTCTTGGTCGCATAGCTCTGACTGGTCAGTTAAGGCCCGTCTGTATGCGGCCCCTTCGAACAAGCTTGACTTGTACCGGCGACATACTAGACATATGGAATCCAGTAAACTAACGTAACTCAATAACTGGAATGTCGAGGCCCATTAACTCACCATCGATTGGGGTGGGTTGAGGACAGTAAGGTGTAAATCAGTCGGCGGACACATGAGGTGTTCCGTGCGGAGACCTTCTGTTCGCGGAGGTGAGACGGGCTCGACGTTCGGGTTTCTTGTAAAAGGTGGCCATATACGACTAGTACTGAAGTGTTACGTAGGTACTGGTGTACTCGCTGACACTTCCAAATGACATATGTGTCGTGTTGTCCGGGTGTGTCCTGATTGCAATCAATGTCCCTCGCGCTAATAGAGTACCACTTGTTCACTGAGCTGGGACGTAGTAAATACTAAAGAAGCTAGAAAATATATTGCATTGAATTATAATTTCTTTGCAACCTTGTATGACTTAGAGATAGTAAAATTAAAGTTTACAGTTTCCCCATACTTTAGCTGTAAAAGAATTATGTGCTCTGGGCATGTCATATCATCGACAAAGCGTTTCTTGTGGAGTCTATGATGTGCCGATCTTAGGGAATGTCATATGCTACTTAAAACATGATTATAAGGATCCAATTGTAGGCGAGTTGTTTATGCTTCACCTTACCTATGCTTAGTGTTCACCCTTGCATATGTCTAGTGAGATGGGTTAGTCTTACTGAGCCTTATGCTCATGTTTGCAGTTAATGAGTTTTTGCAGGTTATACGATCGATGAAGGGTTTGATGATGAGGTTGCACCCCCTCCAGGGTGTACGGCCGAGTGGGAACCCTGCACGCCGTCGTGATTTGGTTGTTGCTAGTGCGAAGTATCCAGGGCATGGATGACTTTGCTTTTGCATAGCTAGTGCTGAGAGCGTAGCTATGATATATATATATATATATATATATATATATATATATATATATATATATATATATATATATATATATATATATATATATATATATGTGTGTGTGTGTGTGTGTGTGTGTGTGTGTGTGTGTGTGTGTCTGTGTGTGTTTTTCTTTCCTTCCGCTAGTATTGTAAAACTTCCGCTGTATGATAACTAAAAGACTTCGTCTTGTATTTTATTCTCGTTCTATTCTTGTATACTGTTGGATGTCACATCGCACGACACGACCCAATGAGATCCTCCGATGTCGGGATTCCGGTCCCCACAGGCAAAGCTTTGTAACCGTCCAAGTCTTGAGCTATCCAAAAGTCATGATAAGTCATGTGCTTCTTTTTGTCTTTGTCCTAAAGAAAAGAAAGAATATTCCCTAATGGTTTTGTTGCTAGCCTGAGACGAGCCATGAATGTGACAACGGGAAAACTCACTGGATTGAAGAATCATGATTACCACATAACCATGAAAAGACTCCTGCCTGTAACGTTTTGGGGCTATCTTGATGATGTGGTGTAGAAGTTGTTAGCCGAGCTTAGATACTTTTATAGACAACTTTGTGCTAAAGAAATAACGATAGAGATGATAAAGAAGCTGGAGAAGGAGATACCTGTTCTTTATGTGAGATGTAAAAAGTTTTTCTTCCAGGATTCTTCAATCCAATGCAAAATCTCCTTATCCATCTTTCATATGAAGCTAAAGTGGGAAAGTTTGTGCAATGTAGATGCATGTATCACATTGAAAGTGCCCTCAAAAGTCCTAAACGAATGGTTCACAATAGGGTAGGAGTTTAAGGGTGCATTGCTGATGCATTTATGCTTCAGGAGATAGGATACTTTTCAAGTGTTGACTTTGCTGAAGAACACAATGTCAATGATTCAAATATGCAGCACAATGTGGATGAATCACATCCTTGTAGTGACCTCTCCATTTTTTGAATTGAGAGGGCCACTGTGCGTAGTAGCACGAGCTACGATGCTTTAACAGAAGAAAGGGAAACTTCTTTGCTATACATGTACGCTAATATAGAAGGGATGGATACATACTTTTAATAAGTGTTTGTTATACATCTATACTAATTATCATGCTTTGTTATACATCTATGCTAATTATCATATTTTGCCCTTATAGCGAGTTAGACCATCAAAATTTGAAATTTAAGCATCATCCTACGAGCAAGCAAGTAGAAATGATGCAGCGTGATGGAATAAATGAAGGACATAACTTCCAATCCTGGTTTTGAGATCATGTAACATTTCTTGTCTTTTTTCTCTAGTTTAGTTACGTGTGAGTATGCAAAAAATGTTCTTATGATTCATATTTTGAACAGTGCAAAAAAGACAGAGCGATTAAAGTTAGAAGTTATGGTCGATACGATGTCAATAGGTTCCGATTCTGTTCAACTCAATTTAAAGCTCCTCACCCTCTCATGGCAACATTAATATTGAGTTGTGAAAAGTGCAATCGATGCTGAACGGCGAGAAACTAATTATTATATGATCATTAAAAAGATCCTTGAATTCAGTTTTACTAAGAATAAGGACATTAATGTAGTCTTCTTTAACTGCGATTGGTTTGATAACAATAATGGAACTCGACATAACCAATTTAGCATGGTGGAAGTTAAACACAATGAATGTTAGGCGGCCATGGAATGTTTGTCCTTGCACACCAAATCAAGCAAGTGTATTATCTACCTTATGCATGCGAAAAGCTTAGTACTTGGTGGGTCGTACACAAGGTGAATCCTTGGGAGGGGTTATATACTCCAAACGATGCTAGGTATCATGATACTCTGGTATCGTTGAATGGTGAGATTGATGATGTTTACCAACAACTAGAGTTATTAGACTCTTTTCTCATCAAGCCTAGTACAGGACTTGATGACTTAGTTGGAGATGTTGAAGATGTAGAGACTCCTAAGATACGATAACAAAAATGGTAACCAATCATTAAATAAGATCGATGGTCTGGCTTAAGGAGTAGAGTACATGGTTGTGATACTGATGAATTTTGAAATTCATTAAAAATAACATTTTCTTCACTTATTCTTTCCTTTTCTATATTTTTTTAAAATAGATTACAATTATTCCTTTCAATAGGATGTCGTCGAGCAAGGAGAAGGGGAGAGGGGGTTTCTCAACAAGTCACGAGAGGCCCTTTTCTGGGGTAGTTAGTCATACGATAGTAGACAATCTAAGTTGATGAGACACATGTCGGAGCTGACAGGCAGAGCTGTCACCTTACAGCGGTCCAAGGTAAATTATATTTTCTTAAATTTCATAAGTACTTTATTCATCTATTTTAAGAATTCTTTAATATGGTAGGATGACTCTTCATCTTCAGAGTCAGAGGCGAGGGCACCTCTTGAGCCACCACGAGTTGGCCAGCCTTCGGGGTCAGCTAGCCAGCCTTTCGAGTCGAGTGACCAGTCTTCTGGGTCATCTAACGTGGAGCTAGCTCAGAGGCGGCAAAATAGGATCCATGTGGATCCTCCTCCAGTACTTACAGATGATGCAAATTGTATGATTATTTGCCCGATTGGCGATAAGTACACTATGTGAGAAAGGCTCATCTGGGACGAGCGTGCACGAAGAACGAAGACGATCAAACTGCTCGCCTCTGTCGTCGTGTCTCGCATTACGGAGTTAACAGAGACGTGCAACGGGCGCATCGCCGATTAGCATACATGCAAGACAAGCTCTAAGAAAGTGTCCCCTTTTTCTGAGTAATACCAGACAAGTTTTAAGGAGGCTGTCTCCTTTATAAAAAAATCTGAGATAGGCGTTAGAGATGCTTGTCTCCTTTCTTTAAGCAATCTGAGATGGGCTCTAAGTGTGGTGTCTGTCTCTTTTACTTCTAATATCGGAGACAAACTTTTTTCTTAGCGCGTCGCCGATGTATCTACTGGTTGTTACATTGTGGCACTAAAAAGAGATGCACCATGTTGAATGCTCGTCTCCTATTAGATGCCTCCTACCCTTTGTTTACCCTGCTTGTCGGTTGCATCCTGGAGCTAGCCATGATTTTGCAGCCGCATCGCCAGTGTCAGCAACATATGCATACATGAACATATGTATAGCCAAATGGAGATCACACATTAAATTATATTGACCAATCAAATATTAACAAAGTGTTAATCATGGTTGGCAAAGTAACTAATTACACAAAGAATGCCCTATGTTCATCATGATTACCAAGTAACTAATTACACACATCATAATTGTCATCATCTAATCTTGTATACCTGTTGACGGCTGTTATATACCAATTCACCCATCAATATAACTCAATTATGTGAAGGAAATGTCATTTCTTGCACACATCAACTTTCTATTTAACCTATTTTCACTTGTACTTGGAGAAATTGGTGCATGGAGGCATTTCATAGAAAATTGAAGTGAAACAAGGGGATGCATCCTATAAAATACCATCCCAGCAAATCAAGTGTTGCCACGTGGCACCACATGGACCAAATGGCCCACAAACCGAAGTATTCGAGGCCATCCAACGTTATAGCACCCATATCAAGGGATGGGGGCCTCAAGAAGTCACCCCAAGAAAGCATAGACCGTTTAGAGGACTTACCAGGTCGGTCGACCCCCCTAGTCGGCCAACCTGGTCTTTCCTCCAAACTCAGTCAACTTCCACGTGTTGTCTCCTCCCATCTTGAAGAAGTCAGTTGTGATCGATTCACGCGCTTTTGGTGGCAGGAGCCGACCCTTCTCCAAGCTTAAAATAGGACCCCTCACCCCTCACTTCAACACACACCACTTGAGCATCATTCTATTGTATACACTAGTTCTCTTAGTCCTTAGTGGAGTTAGGCTATAGAGAGGAGAGCCTCTAGTCCCAAGTCCAAGTTGGGAAAGGTATGGCTCATGTATCTTTTCTTATATTTGTGACTTTATGCATAATAAAGATATTATCTTTATTCTTCTTTTATTCATATACTCGAATGAAGGGTTTGTTGTTTGATTGTGGATTCCATGGATGTGGTAGGAGTAGTCTTTATGATTATACCATATCACTCTTAATCTATCATCATAAACACTACAAACCCCCACTATAGTCTAATAAGTTATGATATGATCATATTAATATGAATCACTTATGCTATAGTTCAACATTGGTTCAACAATGATTTAGTTCATTACCTTAGGATGGCTTGTGCCCGGGCTCTTAAGGCCATTACTTAATATGCTAGCATGGTGCTAGGATAGGAGGTACCGTTGAATGTCTTGTAGACCCCCCACGGATTGAAGAGGTAGGCAGTAGGTGGTGACAGCCCTATCTGTCCTTTATAATCCTCCACGTTCGGCTATGCCACAGGCTCTTGGCGGAAGTCGCATAGTGTTGCTAGGGGTAAACACGTGCCTGATGTGTTAAACAACTTAGCATAAGTATTCACCATTAACATTCTCATTAGTACCTAACCTAGGATATGTATATGTATATTAGAAGCATTGTAGGAGCAACTCCCCAACTCTTAGTCTAACCTCCATTAGGAACCATTTACCCCTTACAATAGATTTCTTAGGTGTGTGTCACGTCACTCATATATTATCAACTTACCCCTGTCTTGATAATTGATTAGTATCCCATAGCTTGACCATAAGAGTAGTGTTTACTTTACTCCATTGCCTTCCTTTGTGATAAATATGGTACCTTGGGAATACTCTTGGGTGAAATGCTACACGACAGTTTTCGTGTGCTTGCGGACCTCATCTCTTTCAAGAGATGATCTGTGATGTAAGAAACCAACATGCATTTCTGGCGCCGTTGTCGGGGAAGGAAAAGGGAGTGAAGGATAGCTATCACTTGTGATTAAGCTATAGGTACTAACAGTTATAAGACAAGATTACCCTTGTTTGTTTTCTCCTTTTGTGGTGAAAAAAGGGTAGTGTTGGCTAACCCATTTCATAGGATGGCCCACGGGGACGCAAGTGCTCAACTAGATGATTCAAGGTGTACCTCAACAAATGTCCGCTAGGAAACACCATTTCCATTTGCGGAAGAATTTTAGATTTCAGTAGGAGCCAAAGTCATCTATCCCCAAGCTTGGGGGAGGCTCCAAGAATTCTTCTTGGTTTGCCTCCACCATAGGGTGGATAGTTGGCTCCTCATCCAACATTCATGTCATGGGTTGGTCCACCAATCCATGACCACCTTTCTGCTGGAGCTGAAGGAGTTCTATTCTCATTCATCATGGATGAGAATATGGTCTCTACTCAAGGGGTGGATTGAAGAGTGCTCTAGTTCCTTTAGCTTGGCATGCACACCACTTAGCGAGGTGGACATGCTAGCTAAGGAACTACACATCCCATTGAAGTATCATGAAGATCAAGCCAATGGAGAAGTGTTTGGATGATCCAAGCTATTAGATACACATGAGTTATGAAAATCCATGTCAACATGGACCACTTGGGGAATCATTTCCCTAATACCAATGAGGATTCTTCCTTTCAAACACAACTCCAATGGATATCACCTACAAGGAGGTCAAGGGTGAATCAACATCACCCTTGTAATCAAGGAGGCTATGGGGATTTCAAGGGATTTAAGTTCAACTAGCCTACCTTGAAGTATCTTATCCATAGCCAAGCAAGAAATCAAGACAACATTTACATGAAGCTCTTGGCCAAGGACAAGAAACTTAAAGAGCATTCAAGATCCAAGATATCCCACAATCACTTGTTGGGATTCCTACCCTTCGACCAAGCCCATGCAACCTAGGGCAAGTGACATTGTGGATGAAGTGTTTCTTGTTTGATTGTGGAGTACACATGTCATTATTCCCAAGGAAGTCTTTAATCTATGATCAAAGTACGGGTAAACTCAAAGGAATATAATGAAGGTCGAAGTGACACCCCTATAAGAAAGACAAGCCTCACCATGCTCACAAGAGAATATCTTCAAGAAGTAGAAACTGTCACTACATCAACAAGTCTTCATCAAGATGATGGAGAGGCTAGGGTCACCATGTGGTCCACATGTCCAACTAACATGCCAAAGGAGATTTTGCATGGCAATCAAGAGAGGTTGTCCACATCTTCAACTACGGGATTTGACAACAAATCATCGCACCAAACAGGACGAAGGTAAGTCCCACTCATCGGACTTTAAAAATTCGGTGATTCCTTGCCAATAGGCAAATTGGTAGTTATCCCATATTTGTTTTCCCCAATTGCATATTTGAATTTCTCATTTGCATTTATCATGTTTGAATTTTCACACTTGCATGTTGGAAGGAATAATTTCCAAGCATCATAAAACTAAAATTTGAATTAGGAAATAAATTTATTTGGATATGAACCTTGGGCATAACCACTTGAATTCATCTTCCTAATTCAAACCAAAAATATTTCCCTTAATATTCATTGCATTTGCAAAGTGCTTCAAGTTGGGCAAAACAATTTGACAAAGGGTACAACATGTTTTTAGCTAACATAACCCGTTTTCGAGTTGTTTTGTTTGTTCTTGATTTTATTGCAGTCAGGCCAAAATTTGTAAAGGGGTTGAAAGGCCCCATCAAGTGCATATCTCCCCATCGATCTCATTTTGAGTTCACGGTGGAGGAATGCCCAAGATGGTGGTCCAATAGAGGTGCAAAATGAAGCCCATTCAACTCCAACCTCAACTTGGCATTGATGAAGGCTACACCAAAATTTATGGTCATGAAATTCTCACACAGCAACCTTCAACCTGGACTGCTCTTCAATTGAGGTACAAGTTTAAAATTTTCCATCGTTTGAATTGCGCTAGGATTGAATGACTTTTGCTTACATTGGTAAGGAAGGTTTACACCTTCTCATCATTCAATTCTTATGCACCCTCATGAGAGTAAGTGTTGGCATTGCTATTTTTATTCTTCAAAAAAGAATGTCACCTTAATTAGGAATAAATTTAAACAAGTACCTAGAATTTCATAAGCATTGCTAAAATTGACTTAGACATTTTCTGCCTAGGCAATGCTTATGGAATTACTTAATGGTGGAATTGGTATGTAGCAATCTAGGAATAGTGATGTCCATAAATTTGAAACTCATTCATGCATGGATCACTAAATTTCAAATTCCTCGGTAAGAAATAAGAAATGTTCAGGAGGATAAAATTGAGAATCTTGTTTGTCATGACCCAAATGATAGATATTTGCTTTCCTAAAAAACTACGATGATTATATATTTTAAAATATGAAGGGATCCATATAGTGTATTTATATCACTTGCATTGCGATGAGTAGGAGCTTTAGAAAATATGCAAATTGATTTATCCATAAAGCCCCACTCGTATCAATGATTCATACATTGTTTGTCAATACACTTGAAATTGGACACAATGCATCTTTGATTTTGTTCTTCCCCGCATGTACAAATGAGGATTCGATTACCTAACCCAAAATTTCATTTGTACAAGTATCGGGAGCTAACCATCCCTCTCTATCATAGAGAGGAAGTTTGAAGGAGTAAAATAACTATGCAGACATTCAAAGATCCGATTGTTGGAAACCCTAAGAGGATTCCATTTCAATATCTCTTGGCCAAGGAGTAAATTAGGATGGTTATACCTATCGGAAATTAAGCCCGAAGGTCAACCATAACTATACGAGGTCGGAGATTTGACATGGAAACCCTGTATGAGCAACCAATGGGCTGCTACGAATATGTCAGAGTATTATGCTCTCAACTATTCTAAGCACTCATTTAAGCTCAAGGGAATTGCCACCATAATTGGGTGTAAGTTATTCCTTAGTGGCTAAAAGGTATGATGCACCTTAACCAAGGAATGACAAAGATCACATCTAATGTATATTGGGTGCAAGTTGTTCCTATGTGGCTAGAAGGTATACCTTAGCCAAGGAACAATGGATCACACTCAACCCATGTTAAGTGCACGTCATCCATTTGTTGTTATAGGTATGTTGTACTTAGCCATGGAATAACAGGATCGCACTCAACACATGTTGGGTACATGTCACTCCTTTGTGGCTAAAGGGTTTCATTACCCTAGCCAAGGAATGACGGATCACACTCAATGCATGAAGGGTACAATTATTCCATTATGGCAAGAACGTATGATACACCTTAGTCAAAGGATGACGAGAACACTCAACACATGTTGAGTGCACGTCATCTCTTTGTGTGAAGGGTTATCACTACCTTAGCCAAGGAATAACAAGGTAAATCCAACCTATGGAAATCTTGAGGTGTGGATGAGCAACATTTACAACACTCTCCTCGACCACACTCATGGAATCCATGGAAGGCAACCCAACATCGACACTCAACCCTTCAATGTCAAACAATGCTACATCAAGGTTAGGCTAACCTCATGGTCTACATCTGTCGCTAGGGTTTCAGCCCCTAGCGCAGACCTTGAACAAGAATAAGCTTGGGGGGAGGGGACCCCTACTGGAGGTAACTTGTATCACGTCCCATTTGCATCCCATTATTTTATTTATTTCTTTTCACCACATTTGCATCCAAAAAGGGAGATTAATAATAATGTGGTATAGGTTAGGTTAATAAAATAAAAGATGTGCCGTGAGAATGATTTGGAATTCACATAGATGAAATGATGAATAGTAGCTCTGTTTTAATTTTTCATCACTAGTTTACAACTTACTACTCTCCAAAATATTGCTTTCATTGGCTAGAATTACTTTTGCCTTGATTTAGAAATTGTGGATAGCAAAAGCTTAATCCAATTCTATGTTGTTGTGAGGTATGATATAGTGATAGGGCTGCTATTCTAGTTTGAAAGTGAAACTTAGATTTTCGGAGAAATCCTAAAAAGATTTAAGTTACTCTCATTTGGTTGGAAATACCCACCAAAGCCATATGATACATTATATTGATAGACCTTATGCATATGCTATTTGTCTTCACATTGAGCTTTGTCAAACTAGTATAGACCTATGTGAGATTTCATTCATTACTTTTTGAATTCAAGACTTCACTTGCACATGCTATACTTGTACACTAGAAGTAAGCGAATTCCCATCATACCACCATTCCACAATAAAAAGAGAAACTACATTCATGCTTAGTACTCTCTCCAAATTTATTGCATAAAAATGGAGTAGAAGCCATGGATAGAAAAAAAAAATGCATACTTACATCATAAGAATGGGGAAAAAAGAGAAAAAGAAAAAGGAAAAGTAACCATGTTTCATCTCTGCAAAAAAAAAAGAGAGTCTACATACATAGGAGTAATCTCAAATATCCACATCCACCTCCATTCCATCACACATGCACAAGTCTTGAATCAAATAGTTTTGAATTGATTTCTCCTAAAGCTTGCTTTTTTGACTTAGCAATATTTTGTGTTGCAAATATGCCTACTATATTCCCTACCAAGCTCCACATACAAGCCTTATTTAGAGGTCGGATGAATTTAGGTAAAATGCCTTGGTGAGGATTTATTTCCAATACACACAAAGGAGAGACTTGAGAGAATCAAATTGAGATACTTAAAATCTAAATTGGACTCTCCGGAATTTGAGTGGAACTTGATTTCTAGGTTATGTGTGCTCCATTTGCTGTTCTACCTTCCAACCACCTATGAATAGAAGATGACATAAGCCCCATAATGACTTAAGATGGGTGAAGTATCGTGCCAATTTTTGCAATACTAGGTAGAGTATTTTGTTGTGCACATGGTACATCTGAAAAGTAGAACATTGTAGCAACTCCTGATCATCAACCTAAAGTCTTGACTTTGCTCGAGACGAGCAAAGGATAAGCTTGGCGAAGTTTGTTGGCGGTTGTTATACACCAATTTTGCCCGTCAATATAACTCAATTATGTGAAGTAAATGTCATTTCTTGCACACATCACCTTTCTATTTAACCTATTTCCACTTGTACTTGGAGAAATTGGTGCATCACCACATGGCACCACATGGATCAAATGGCCCACAAACAGAAGTATTCGAGGCCATCCAACGGTGTAGCACCCATATCAAGGAATGGGGCCCACTTGGAAGTCACCCCAAGAAAGCACAGACCGTTTGGCGGACTTACTAGGTTGGCCAACCCCCTCGTCGGCCGACCTGGTCTTTCTTCCAAACTCGGTCAGCTTCCACATGTTGGCTCCTCCCGGCTTGAAGAAGTCAGTGGTGACTGATTCATGCGCTTTTGGTGGTGGGAACTGACCCTTCTCCGAGTTATAAATAGGACCCCTCACTTCAACACACACCACTTGAGCATCATTCTATTGTATACACTAGTTCTCTTAGTCCTTAGTGGAGTTAGGCTATAGAGAGGAGAGCCTCTAGTCCCAAGTCCAAGTTGGTAAAGGTACATCTCATGTATCTTTTCTTATATTTGTGACTTTATGCATAATAAAGATATTATCTTTAGTCTACTTTTATTCATATACTTGGATGAAGCGTTTCTTTTTTGATTGTGAATTCCATGTATGTGGTAGGAGTAGTCTTTATGATTATGTCATATCACTCTTAATCTATCATCATAAACACTACAAACCCCCACTGTAGTCTAATTAGTTATGATATGATCATATTAATATGAATCACTTTTGTTATGTATTAACATTGGTTCAACAATGATTTAGTTCATTTCCTTAGGATGGATTGTGCCCGGGCTCTTAAGGTAATTACTTAATATGCTAGCATGGTGCTAGGATAGGAGGTAGCGTTGAATGTCTCGTAGACCCACGGATTGAAGAGGTAGGAAGTAGGTGCTGATAGCCCTATTTGTCCTTTGTAATCCTCCACGTTCGGCTATGCCACAGGCTCTTGGCGGGAGTCGCCTAGTGTTGCTAGGGGTAACAACTTAGCATAAGTTCACCATTGACATGCTCATTAGTACCTAACCTAGGCTATGTATATGTATATTAGAAGCATTGTAGGAGCAACTCCCCAACTCTTAGTCTAACCTCCATTAGGACCCATTTACCCCTTAGAATAGACTGCTTAGGTGTGTGTCACACTATCCATATATCATCAACTTACCCATGTCTTGATAACTGATTAGTATTCCATAGCTTGATAATAAGAGTTGTGTTTACTTTACTCCATTGCCTCCCTTTGGGATAAATACGATACCCTTGGGAATACTCTTGGGTGAAATGCTACACGACAATTTCCGTGCGCTTGCGGACCTCATCTGTTTCGAGAGATGATCTGTGACGTTAGAAACATAAACAATACCGTAATGAAAATTCTCCCTTTGGATCAATGACTTCATTAACGATGAGCCTGCATAGCCTCTCTCTAATGCGCTCTTGAAGGCGGCTCTGTAATCCTACCACATGATAAAATGAGAATTATCAAAATTATTAATAATAGAGTAAAATAAATACAGCTACACATACATTGCAATTCGCCAGCTCTCCAAATACAATGATGCTTAAGCAGACATGGAGTAGTCTGCTGTCTAGCCTCTTTAGTCTACTGTTGATGCTTCGACTGAGACATCCTCAAAATCAATAACATCACTGAAATCATATAAAACATTATCAAATTGCAGTCACATTCGCACAAACAGTCACATAAGGGAGCAAATATCTGAAGGCTTAGGAACAAATTTAATGGAGAATGGTATTTCTGTTGGTTAGGCTTGATCATACCGATTACCGAGGTCGGGGTCGATGACGGCGGCATGATCTGAGGGCAGGATCGAGGTGGCAGCGTGCTCTGGGGACAAGGATGATCAGATGTCGGCGTGCTCCAGAGACGAGGTGGTGGAAGCACCGGAGCGATAGTTCCTCAACTCTCTGAGGACAGCAGGCCAGTGGTATTAGGAGTGTCGTGATTACCCAAAATTTGAAACTTTTACTACCATTGTTTGAGAAAATTTGGAAATGTGTTGGTTAGGGCTTGGTCATACCGATTACCGAGGTCGGGGTCGACGGCGGCAGCATGCTCTGAGGGCAGAGACCAGGCAGCGGTATGTCCAGGGACAAGGACGATCAGACGTCGGCATGCTCTGGGGACGAGGTGGCGGAGGCGCTAGAGTGGCGGTTAGTCAACTCTCTGTTGATAGCAGGTTGGCGGTGTTGGAAGAGAGTGCATAAATGATCATACCAAGGTCGGGGTCGACGGCGACAGTGAGACAATGACGAATAGCGAGTTGTGGAAGGGTACAGTGCTGACACGCAAAGTGTAGGGTCCAGGCTGCGGCGTGCTCTGGGGACGGGATGGTCAAGAGGCAGCGTGCTCCAGGGACGAGGTGGCCGAGGTGCCGGAGCTGCGGTTTCTAGGTCGAGAAAGCGCAAAAATTTTGCCAAGTGCTGGGAGAGAGCGCGCGAGAGCTAAAAATGGCTAGGTCAACAATCGGAGACGAGCTTGTATAATGCTCGTCTCTCATTCGCGTGTCTCCCTTTTGCCACTCGAGGGCAGTTCATCGTCAGCATTCGTTGCTACTCGCGCGCAGAGTTAACATCGTGAGCGTATGTTGCCATTTCGCGCATAGAGATAATAAATGTGCGTTGTTACCATGATGAACATAGAACCACAATCACATTGCAATTCAGAGATAAACATTTGCAACTCATGGAGCATTTCAGAGTATATTGCGTGCCCTCTAAACTATATATTTTCATACTTATATTCCTTTGAAGCTGCCATCGATCGATTTAAACTGTACCGTCGAGCTTGCTCCCGAACACGTCTCTTATATTCCTATGGATCCAGAAAATATTGACGTTCTTTAAATTAACATGTCGAATGAGGAATGATATATAACCTAGGTTGCTCACTAACACAAAGTTACAAACATTGATAAGTAGATTATAGTAATCATTCTCAACATCAGGCGCATTTTGCTGATGAAACAAACGCTGAACTTCAAGTAGTAAAATTTTTACATTAAAACCAGGCTACCACCCCTATGAAATATCAATTTAAGCAACATAAGAAACCACTTCAAATAATTTTGGCAACAATTACTAATTACTTGAGCAAAATAAGTCTATCCTACATTCTCTTGATCAAGAGCTCCAAGGCAGAGTGCTCCTTAGCAATGGACATTCGGGTGGAAAAACCTGGTGGAAAGGCGCATCTTGGAGGTACCAAGGGATAGTCCTCTGAGAAGGAGATTGTCAGGGGGTAGTAACCACCTTCCTAGTCAGTCTACAAAGAAAATTTTTTAAGAAGAGGACGATGGTTATACTAAATTGTGCTTGTTCTTCATGACTTATCCCTTCTTTACCGGGGCAATGCACTGCCACTTCATTAAGTCTCTCGACTCAGGATTCGCAGAGAAATTGAATAACAAGTGATGCAAATGGCGAGCCATGAAATTGCAAATACCAAAAGAAAAACTACAGAGTGCGATTATTAAGTTCATCAGTCAATTGCAGAGCTACATACAACCATGCGGTCGGTGTGCCACATGTACATACATTGGGATGGTTCTTGCGGCACGCCAAGCTCTCCTCCTTGAGTCGGCCACACGCGAAGTTGATATCAAATTTCCTAGCCATGAGCTACATAAAAAGTGGAATATAAGTAGCATAGAATAGGAGGGAGTAGCAATGGCAAGGACGGTACGATGAGTATAGCGATGACAATGACAACGATGTGTAATAGAGAGTTGGTCGAATAGGCGACGGTCGCACTGGAGTTGGTCGATCACTAAGGAGAAGCGCGGCCCGAGGAGTAGGAGTTGCGGAGAACTTAATTGCGGTTGGTGGTGCAGAGACGGGCGAGATAAACGCATCTTCCATTGATGACAAAGGGAGACAGGCGAGATAAAAGTGCGTCTTCCATTGATGACAAAGGGAGATGTGCGGCCCAAGGAGGAGGAGGTGTGGAACTTAATTGCGGCCGTCGTGGTGCAGACACGCCTATGACCGGCGTGCAGCCTTTTGTTTCCCGAAGGCAGTTTTGAAGTCCCATCATCCCCATCAATGTGCGCGAAATGAACCGCTCCATTGTCAACTATGCACAAACCTTATATAAGGCGCGCCATCAGTTCTCCACAAGTGTGTCTCTCCTTTTGCATTTGTTTCTCCTTTTCTTCATCTTCTCCACGGTGATGACCCAACATGGCCAATATTCCGCCGCCAAGCACGCCGAGCGAGCGACCCTTCAAGAAATGGTGTTGCGACTCCCTCGAGAGGCTCAAGAATGACTTGCACCTTGCTATGGCGTGAGAGACGGGCCACTACCTCTACGCCCTCACGAGTGTGGCCGATCAACTTGACACTCTATTTGAGATGATGTCTCAGGAGCTCGGTGTCGAGGGCCTCAGTAACCTGGTGGTGGCGACGACGAGGAACCTCGGTCTCTAGGTTGCACCGCCGGAGCAACCGGAGCAGCCGTCTCATGCTCCTTGTGCACAGGTTCATGTTGCACCGCCGGAGTCGCCGCGGAAGCCTCTGTCGGAGGAGGAGGGGGAAGAGGAGGAGTAGGATTTAGTTTTTCTTTCGTTGTTTTTAGTTGATGTTGTTTTTCTTTTCTTGTGTCTTCTTGTACTTGTTTCTTGTATTTTGTAATATATTGTGTTAATGAATGAACTATCTGTGTTTATCTATGTGAATGAATATTATCTTGTGTGTTCAACTGTGTCAATGAACAAATGTGTGGTATTTCCATCGTGTTCCCCAAGAATGACAATTCATAAGGAAGGTTTTGATTATTTTTTGGACTTAAATTGTACTACAGTGAAGGTGCTCTACATTGGAATGACAATTTATTTAGTTATCAAGTGAATGTGTTCTACTACATTCGTTCATTGAATGTGTTCATGTCTGTGTGATATCAAGTGAACTGACGCAAAATATAGAAAATCATGCAGCCAAAGGAGACGATCTTTCTGCAAATCCCGTCTCATTTTCTATTGCAAATAGGAGACGATCTTTGTGCTAAGCTCGTCTCCCTTTTGTCGGAGGAGCAGACGCGTCTCGGATATTTTCTTAAATGAGATGTGCCTTATAGTAGCCCATCTCCTTTTATGCTCAGCCGAACCATGTCACATCCCCGCTGAAGTGGGCTTGTCTTGTTTACCATTATCAGAGATGACCTCCTTTGCGCTCGTCGCCGATCTTTGTCTCCTATTTGAGTTTCTTACGTAGTGGTAAGTAAATCTCTAAGTTTTCAATTTAGATCATTTTGCAGTTTTATCCTTGTACGTAATGATCAAACAATTATCTGACAACTCTTGATACAACTGCTCCATCATGGGTCAAGGACACCATAGGCAGGTGAATGGTATCCTCAGAGGTTAATGCGGTTGCACTACCCCGGTGAGGTGGTCACCAGCAGCGATGATCGTGTCCCTGCCATGTTGTGGGAAAACTATGCTTACGTCCATAATCTTGCTCAAGGGAGTGCCTGGGAGGCAGTGTGGCCCAACTTCATGGTAAGCAATACAACTCTCTTATATGTTTATACAAATGATTTGTATATACCCGAACTAGTTGGACCATGCTTGTTCCATTTTTAAAAAGAACGCCTAGAAGATCATTTTGCAAGCAATCTCCAACACTGAAATTCAAGCTATGAGAGAGTACTTGAAGAGCCATCCGAACCAAGAGCTGGGGGCGTTCAGAGATGGCGGACATGTACTTGACAAAGGAGCAATACATGAAGGTAATTGTCAACTTTACTTGCTTTATTATTAAGTTATGTTAACAATGTTTTAATCAAATATTAAATGAGAGCATATCGGTATTTCCTAGTTGTAGGACCATCCAGATGTGTACCAATCCCTCTGTAGGATGTGGGTCAGCGATGCATTCATCGGCACATCCAGGAGGGCTCGAGAGAGCAGAGGGACATCCGGGGGCCACATGTTTAGTGCAGATGGCTATCTGTGTCTCGCTTAATGCATGGTATGTTTGGCCCTAATTCATTTTAAGTATTCATAGTATATTATCGTACTAACACATATCCGCAGGAGCACAAGAGCTTTCAGGAGCCGGCCGCTACGCAGGTGTGGAAGAGGTGTCATAGGGAAAGTGACCCTTCACATCCCGAACAGCTATGCACTCAGATGTCCACGGAGCGAATGGTAAGTTTTCAACATACTTCAGTTAAATTGTAACCAATAATGTCACTGACACAATTTACTTGTGTTTGTAGGCAAGGTTTGGGCAGGAGGCGGCAAGGCTTCACGACGAAGGGTACGATTGGGAAAACGCGCCAATCGACCCCCAAGCGTGTATGCAAGCAGAGATGAGAAAGCCCACGGACGGTGAATTGTCATCTAATTTTATTTATTGCAATTCAATATACAAAATCTCAATAAAATTTGTTCTTTTGTAGGTTTTGTACATTCGATTGAGTGGTCGACTCGAGGGAGGCGCAACCTTTATCTAGGGCGTCTTCATCGCAGTCGGGTGGACTGAGGGGTTGTCCATCAAAGAGTGATTTGGAGCTCCAAAGTATCCAGAAGGAACTCCGAAGGACACAATTGAGGCTCCAGAGGACCGAAGCCCTTGCCCAGTGAATGTTGCCTAGAGGGGAGTGAATAGTCTATTATCGGACTAGTCCGGTAGTGTGCGGACTAGATCAATCAAGTTTGATCGATGATTTCGATCCAAGTACTCTATTCAGAGGAAATTGAGTCGTAACTCGAGTGTATTGCTTCAATGAAACTAGATATGGCACTAGTTAACTTTAGTTTCAAAGTTTTAACGTAAGTTGAACAAGATCTAGCAAACCCTAGATTGCAATGAATAGTATGAACAAAAGTAAAGACACAATGATTTTATCGTGTGGTTCGATTCCACAGAGGAAATATACATCCACGTTGAGGAGTCCACGGTGGACCGGGTCTTCACCAACCCTACCCTCATCGAATTGCCAAGGAGGTTGATTCTCTTCCACTAATCACAAAGGGGGTAAATAACTGTGTTCAAGGGGCCTTCTCACAAGGTGAGAGCTCCCCAAGATTTACAATTGCAAACACCACCAAACACACTCAAAATATATGCAATAAAACAGCAAGAGTGTGTGAGAGAATCAAACCCAAGAGCTCAAGACGTGAAACACGTGTCTCTCTTTTGATCTATGGTTAATTCTCAAGGATTTGATATTTCTTGAATTGAATTGTGTGGAGAGACGTGTTTTCTGGGCTCTTGGAAGGTGTGACGGTGCAGGGGTTCGAGAGAGTGATCATAGTAGGGCCGTGCACCTCTATTTATATGAGGGTTTCCAAAGGTTACAGTTAGGGTTTACAAAGTTCGAACTAGACCGTAGTGGACTCCGGACTAGTCCGTTGTGCGGCGTGTGGAAAACCCTAAGTGTTCAAGAATATCAGAGTTGTCCGAAAACATGTCGACTAGTCCGATCTTGGCACTGGAGATATTCGGACTAGTCCGGCACATATCGGACTAGTCCGGCGTGGTGAATCCCTTAGTAAATTGAGGACAAGTCCACATTTGGATGACTTGTATGATTTTAGTCAGAGAGGTTATTGGACTAGTCTGGATAATATCGGACTAGTCCAGTGTCGTGAAATTTTGAGGGGCTAAGGAGAAGTCCGAAATTGTGGAACTTGTCCGTAGTTGGTCTGTGAGGATTTCGGGGACTAGTCCGAGGAATATCGGACTGTCCGATATTGATCAAAGGTATTATTGAACTAGTCTGGACTTTATCGGACCAGTCCGTTGCGGAAAAGTCCGCACTAGGAGGACTTGTCCGTTCCTGGACAGAGAGATTATCGGACTAGTCCGGGGTATATCGGACTAGTCCGGACCTGTGTAAATTTTTGCAGTGAGAGTGTTTTCTTTTGCTTGATGTCTTGGGGTGTGTTTGTCCAACACACTCCATACACAAAGATTATTCTATTCATCTCTTGAGCTCTTTTCAACTTGATTCCTCACTCTCTTTTCTTTTTGCGCTTTCTTCATAATTTCATTAAAACCTACGCTCGACTAAACAATTTAGTTAGGATCTCATTTGTTTGTCATAAATCAACCAAAACCCACAAGGGATGCCTAGATGCACTTTCAATCTCCCCCTTTTTGGTGATTGATGACAATCAATTGAGATTTCACAAATATGATTAAAAGTCCAAATTTTCATAACGTGTGCACATATGAGCTTGGAACAAATTAAGCAATGAAAACATAAGACATATGTGCACTCTTTATGGTGGGGCGCAAAACTAAGTGTGTGTAAGCAATAATCGTGATGAGAATGAGATAATTGACATAATCATATCAACATCATGCATATATGTCAATTTCAAAGGATAAGCATAGATGATATCAAATTATCATCACAGACTTCATAAATATAACTTAGAAGCATAATAAGAGTCTTACAGCACTAAAAACATTCTTACACCAACAAAAGCATAATAGAGATCAAAAGATATAAAACGAGCTCTCATCTCTCATCTACGGCTACAACCTAATGACTCCCTCTCAATCTCTCCCCCTTTGGCATCAAGGCACCAAAAAGAAGGACTGGAGGGATCTAGAAGTCGCTGCAGGCTCATTCCTCATTGTCAGTCCTCTCGTCGTCTACATTGTCATCAGCCTGAGGAGGAGGAGGAGGAGGAGAACCACTCGTCGTGCCCCCAACACCAAAATAGGAAAGCTCAGAAGGAGATAAAGGTGGAAGCTCCGAGAAGTCAGAAGGAGAGTCCTCAGAGATGACAGGAGATCCAATAGGCTCTATCTCCAGCTTCTGGAAAATATTATTGACATTTTCTTTCACGTACTTCATGTCTGCTTTTCTTGCCTTGTTCAACTTATGATGCTTCACCTCAACCTTTTTGCAGGAGCCAAAGATGGCGGCCAAGTACTTCAAGATGCCACTAGGAGACCCTTTTTGAGCAGGGTCCCTAGTAGTGGAGGTAGGCCTCGCATCTCCTTGAGCTCTCCTCGGAGCCTCTTCACTTGAGATGGGAGATAGAGCAGTTGGAAGAGAGGCTTGAGGAGGCTTCTGAGGCCTTAGAGGAGTACGCTCTACATCCTTCACGAACTTAATTCCTGTGACTTTCTCAATCATAAACATCAAGTATGGTGCATAGCCACAGGAGCGGTTCGGTGTGCAGGAGATGTTCACCATATCATTCTAGATATAGTCAAAAACATCAAACTTCCTATCCTTGCTGATCACCTTCATTAATGTCCTCAGATAGCCTTGGACACTCACTGCATCTCCGTCTTTCGGAGCAATAATCTTCTGGAGCACTCTATTTAGAATGAAGAATGGCTTCATGTTCTTGGTGGAAGGGGGATTGAATTTCAGAGGAGTGTCATAGAGGAACTTCATCTTGTCCTTCTCCAAGACACTGATATTGTGGATGATGAGCTCATTGCTGCTAGTGTCCTCAAGGTGCAGCAGTCTCGCAAACTCATCATAAGAAACTGTGTACTTGGATCCATGAGTCATCCAAGTCACCCTTTCCTCTTCATCACTGGCAAAATAGCAGGTAGCATAAAACTAAGCAATAACTTCATCATTCCAGTTGTATCTGAAGCCAAACCAATCCTTCAAACCATGCCTCACGACAGCCTCTACCACTTCATCGAAAGCACCACAACTTTTTCTTTCAAAATGGCTCTAGTCAATCCACTGACTGCGGACCGTCGGAGTCTTCATCGTGAGATACACGGAACTATAGTAGTCCGCTTGGAAGTTGCTCCAGAACCTTGCGTCAGCTGCCTTTCTGGAACTGTTGTAACAGTCAATCGTCCTGAGCTTTGAAGCCACATCACTTCCTTTGCCATTGAATCTTTCTTCAGCGGGGTCTCTGTTCCCCTGTCTTGGTGCACTCATCCGAAGAGGGCCAATCGGGCCAGAGGCAATCTCTTTGCCTTTCCCTTTGGATTAGCAATGAGCCGCTGAGCTAGAGCCAATCATATCTTGAGCTTTCGAAGCTGGCTTCTTTGCTGCAACCTTCCGTCGCATCCTCTTGCCTCTTCTTGCTTTGCCCTGTCGAGGCACAAGGCAAAGAGTCTTGTTCCATTTCAGCCTCAAAGTTGGAAATATCATCATTGGAGCTCAACGTTGTCCTAACATGACGATTATACAATACATGGATGAGGATTGATGGCATGGAAATGCATTGAGTAGTTGGAATTTAGGGTTGAGTTCAATCAAAAATTGGACTTGTCCGGTGCTCAAGTGTGGACTAGTCCAGAGTACCGGACTTGTCCGTACTGAGACCAGACTAGTCCGGTGTTCAACTGCTCAAACCCTAACTAGCAAATCAATGGTGTTTCTCAATGCAAAAATAGCTCAAGGTAGATGTAATACAACAAGGAGTCATGTATTAACTAGTGGAGCTAAGCTATTTGGTCCATAACAAAAGAGATTGAAGGTTCTAGGGTTTTGGAGAAAGTTTACCAAAATCCTTCGATTCTTGAAGTTGAGTTGTTGTTGCGGACTAGTCCGTGGATCTCGATCCCCTTGCGATGAAGATCGTTTTCCACAGAGAGTTGAAGAGATTTGGTGGAGAAATCGCCAAATCACTTTGGGTGCTCGAGTGAGGAGAGAGAATGTAAGGAACATTGTGAGGATGATGGAGAGTAGGTTTTGGCAGCCTTAGGGTTATGGAGTCGAAAAATCGGACTAGTCCGTGGTCAACCGGACTAGTCCGGACTATTGGATCTCTACGGACTAGTCTGTAGTGTGTGTACTAGTCCGGGTAACCACAGACTAGTCCGTGGTCACCAAAACAGAAAATAGGGGCCAAACATGCAAATAATCTTGACGAATATGATCAGTAAACATCCAGCAATCAAGCTATGACCATAATTGACAAAGATCAAGTAATTAACATAGTTTTTCAGAGAAAATAGAGAGAGATGATTTTCATAATACAATCAATAGATTTTGAAGATGGCATACAGGTATGCAAGTTTTCAATCCAAGTTCCGAGCATCAAGGATATTTAGTTCATTTCGGAGCTCGCAAAAACGTTTTTCATCAAGTCGCTTGGTAAATATATCAGCTAGTTTTTTTTTTGGTGTTGACATGGGAAATGGCTATGTCTCCCTTCATTGAGTGGTCTCTCAAAAAGTGATGCCGGATGTCTAGGTGTTTGCTCCTAGTGCGCTCAACAGGGTTATGAGCAATTTTAACAACACTCTCATTATCACAAAGGAGTGGAATATGGCTCATATTGTAACTGTAATCCCTTAGAGTTAGTCGCATCCAAAGGAGTTGTGCACAACAACTCCCGGCTGCAACATACTCCGCTTCGGCTGTGGATAAGGAAATGGAGTTTTGTTTCTTGGAGGACCAAGAAACTAAGGATCTACCTAGGAATTGACATGTACCAGAGGTACTTTTTCTATCTACTTTGCATCCGGCATAATATGCATCAGAGTATCCAATGAGATTGAACTTGGAACCTTTAGGATACGAAAGGCCTAGGTTGGGTGTATGAACTAAATATCACAAGATTCTTTTTACGGCTGTCAAATGACACTCCTTAGGATTGACTTTAAATCTTGCACACGGACATACACTCAACATAATATCAGGCCTAGATGCACATAAGTAAAGTAAGGATCCAATCATGGAGTGATATACCTTTTGATCCACGTTTGGTCCATCTTCATTGAGATCCAAGTGTCCATTTGTTGCCATGGGAGTCTTTATAGGCTTCGCCTTGTCCATTTCAAACTTCTTGAGTATGTATTGAGTATACATGGTTTGGCTTATGAACGTCCCTTCCTTTTGTTGCTTCACATGGGATTCCAAGAAATATTTCAATTCACCCATCATAGACATCTCGAATCTATCTGTCATAATTTTACTAAATTCTTGACAAAAGGATTTGTTAGTTGAGCCAAATATAATATCATCAACATAGATTTGACAGACAAATAGATCATTGTCAAAATACTTAGTAAACAACGTGTAATCAGCTTTACCAATCTTAAATCCATTTTCAATTAAAAAATCTCTAAGACACTCATACCAAGCTCTAGGAGCATGTTTGAGGCCGTAGAGAGCCTTACGCAGTTTGAACACGTGGTCGGGGAACTCTTGATCTTCGAATCCGGGGGGTTGCTCCACGTAAACCTCCTCTTTGATTGGTCTGTTGAGGAAGGCGCCTTTCACATCCATTTGATAGAGCTTGAAATCATGGTTAGTAGCATGTGCACGTAATATTCGAATCGGTTCAAGCCTAGCTACGGGAGCAAAAGTTTCTTTGAAATCCAAACCTTCGACTTGTGAATACCCTTTCGCCACAAGTTGTGCCTTGTTTCTTGTCGCCACCCCGTGTTCGTCTTTCTTGTTGCAGAAGACCCATTTAGTGCTGACAACGTTGAACTTGGGCCTTTCAACAAGTTCCCACACCTCGTTCCGTTTGAAGTTGTTCAATTCTTCTTGCATTGCCACCACCCAATCCGGATCTTTCAATGCATCTTCAACCCTGTGTGGTTCCAAAGAGGATACAAACGAGTAATGTTCACAAAAAATAGCAATTCGAGATCTAGTTGTTACTCCCTTTTGGATGTCACCGATTATGTTGTCGACGGGGTGATCTCTTTGGATGCATTGGTGTACTCTTGGATGTGGCACTTGTGTTCTTGAATCTTCATCGTCATCTTCTTCTCCCCCTAGATGGTTGCCCTCATTGATTTGTTGGTCACCTTGATCTTCATGATGTTGATCCTGTATAGAAGCTTCCCCTTGATCATATTCCTCCTCTTGTGGTTCATCTTCTTCATTCGCATTTGGAGGTGGCGCTTGTGGTCGAACATCGCCCAATGCCATTATTATCAACGGTTGACATGGACCTTCTTCTCTATCTAGCACACATTGATCAACTTGCTCTTCTTGAGAGTCGTTAGTTTCATCAAACACTACGTCATGTGCTACTTCAACAAGTCCGGAGACCTTGTTGAAGACACGATAGGCGTAAGAGTTTGAATCATAGCGAAGCAAGAAACCTTCATCGGACTTTGAAGCGAACTTTTAAGTCCTAGGCTTCTTGTTCAAAATATAACATTTAGAACCGAAAACTCGAAAATAGGAAATATTCGGCTTGTTACCGGTGAGTAGTTCATATGACATTTTCTTGAGTAGGCGATGAAGATAGAGTCGGTTTATAGCGTGACAAGCAGTGTTAACCGCTTCAGCCCAAAATCGATCCAAAGTCTTGTACTCATCGAGCATTATCCTTGCCATCTCTATGAGGGTTCGGTTCTTCCTTTTAGCTTCTCCATTTTGTTGAGGGGAATATGGTGCTGAAAATTCGCGTTTTATCCCTTCTTCGTCTAGGTACTCCTCAACTTGGGTGTTCTTGAACTCCGTGCCATTATCGCTTCGTATGTTCTTGATCTTCAATTAGAATTCATTTTGGGCATGCTTCAGAAACTTCTTGAGGGTTCCTTGAGTTTTTGTCTTATCATGCAAAAAGAAAACCCACGTGAAGCGCGAAAAATCATCAACAATTACTAAACCATAGTTGTTACCGTCGATGCTTATGTAAGCAATTGGACCAAATAGATCCATATGAAGTAGCTCGAGCGGTCTCGTTGTTGTCATGACATTCTTCATGGGATGGGGTGCTCCTACTTTCTTCCCGGCTTGGTATGCGCTACAAGGCCTGTTTTTCACAAAAACAACATCTTTCAAACCTCGGATGTGATCGCCCTTAAGGAGTTTTTGAAGATTCCACATACCAACATGTGCTAGCCGTCTATGCCACAGCCAACCCATGTTGGTCTTTACAATCAAACATGTGTCATGTTTGGCTTTATCTTTGTTGAAGTCAACTAGATAAAGCTTTCCCTTTAACACACCATTGAATGCAACCGAGTTATCACTCCTTCTTGAGACGGTCACACCCTCATTAGTGAACAGGCAATTATAACACTTGTAACATAATTGAGATATGGATAGAAGGTTATAATCTGAGGAATCGACATGTAAAACATGAGAAAGAGTGTGTTGAGGTGAAATCGCAATTTCACCGGTACCGAGCACCCTTCCTTGACTGTTATCGCCAAAATAGATCCCTTTGCTTGGATCTTCATTTTCTTCATATTCAACGAACATCCTTCTTTCTCCGCACATGTGGTTGGTGCATCCACTATCTAGCACCCATATTGCTCCACCGGAGGAGTAGGCCTGTAAAAACAAATTACGCCTTGGTTTTAGGTACCAAGCTTGCTTGGGTCCTTTGAGGTTAGTTACAAGTGATTTGGGCACCCACATATGAGAATTGGTGTTCCCATGGTGTGGCCCAACATGTTTAGCATAAACTCTACCAAGATTACTTTTCATAAGAACATAAGATGCATCAAAATTTCTAAACAGGAGTTGTTTTTCATATGTGTTAACATTTTTAGACTTATTAACATTATTAGGCTTTCTAGTTTGAGAGGAGCTTACCTTGAAAAAGACAATGCATTCCTTGTTATTCTTATGGTTTCTAGCATTTTGCTTTTCACCGTAAGAATACCCGAGTCCATACATGACATTTGGAGGTCGTGACACCAAGTATGCACTACGTGCATACTTGACCTTCTCCTTGTCAAATATGCCACAATGGGAAGGTTGCTTGTCCTTGGTCTAGGTTGACTTTTCTTTCAAGCTAGTGTCAATTTTAGCACATGCACAAGTAATAGTAGTTTCAGATTTTAAGTGTTGAGAAGGTGAGCTTGAAGAGGATGAAAGGTCACTTTTCTTGAGTAACTCAACTTGTACCTCAAGGATCTTGTTAACTTTGGTTAAGTTAGCAAGTTCATCCTTGATGATTACATTTGAGTCGCTTAACTTCAAGCAAGCTTCCTTGCTTGAAGCTAACTCAAGTTCTAGTGACTTGCTTCGCTCCTTTTCAAGTTCAAGGAGCTTTTTTATCTTAAGATATTCCTCCTTTTGAAGGATGATCATATCTTCTTGGCGATCAACTAGCTCCTCCTTATCAACGAGCTTATCCATCAAAAATTTCATCTTAGCAGCAGTTTTCTTATCTAAACCACTAAGCAAGTATTTATTTTCATCACAACTATCATAATCACTAGAATCATCACTAGCACTGGCAAAGGAATATGAGGAGGAAGATTTAGTTGTTACCTTTCTTTTACCTTCCTTCACCATTAGACATGTGTCGTTGTCCTTCCATGCGCCAATAGTTGGGAAGAGGGTGGATTTCTTGGTTGTCTTCTTGATGGCTATGCTAGCCATCTCCTCTTCCTCTTCGAATGAGGAATCATCATTGGAGTCCCACTCCTTTCCTAGATGCGCCTGTCCAATTTTCTTTTTCTTCTTGGACATCTTCTTGGGTTGAGGCTTTGTATCTTTGGTCTTCTTCTTGTTTTCTTCATAAGGACAATCAACTATGAAGTGATCGTATTCACCACAGTTATAGCAAGCGCGCCTCAACTTTGGTCTTGATTTGTCTTTGTGTCTTCCTTCATTTGATCTACCACCTTGTCTTCTTTTCATCATCTTCTTGAATTTCTTCATAAATAGGATCATATCTTCTTCATCGATGTCACTGCTTTCATCGTCGCTGTCATCTTCTTCTTGAGCTTCTCGAGTCTCTTTTGACATTGGCTTGCAAGTGACTTCAAGGCGACTCCTTTCTTCTTTGCCGAGGTAAGGTCAGCAATCTCTTTTACATGCTTTGCTTGTTTCTCCATCATCTCAAAATTGATAATCTTTCCAAGCAATTCATCTTGGGTCATTTTCGGATACTCGGGGATTTCTCTAATCATCGAGCATAGAGTTATGTTGCGAGGCATGAAGGCTCTGAGAATTAGCTTCACCACCTCATGATTATTCCACTTCTTGCTTCCATATGCTTGAACTTTATTGATGAGATTCTTCAGTCGATTGTACATGTCTTGCGGTGACTCATCTTCTTCTATGGCGAATCTTCCCAATTCGCCTTCGATCATTCCAATTTTAGCCTCTCACACATGACGATCACCTTCATGTGTCGTTTGTAGCGTATCCCATATTTACTTAGAAATTTCGAGTCCATCCACCTTGGTGAACTTGTCTCGGCTCAATGATGATGTTATGACAGTTGCAGCTTGAGCGTTCCGATGAATAGCTTGCTCTTGACTTGGTGTGAGCTCTTCATTGTCATACGGGATATCTATCCCTGCACACACTATATGCCACAAGTTGGGGTTAAGTGATATTAGATGCATCATCATATTTCGTATCCACATAGAATAATCATTGCCGTCAAAGAAAGGTGCTTTCCCTAGAGGAATCGACAAGTAATGATTATTATTCAAATTTAACCAATCATAATTAAAAGGATATCAGGAGTAGTCGGTGTGACTACTCCCCTTCTTCTTCTTTTCATCCTCGATATTTATCTTCCCTTGGGAGAGTGCTTTCTTCCTTAGGAGTGCCTTGAGTTCAAGCATCTCCTCATCATCATCCTCGCAGTCTTGGATCGCATCGAGGAGCTTCTCCATCTTCTGAGGCTTTTCATCATCAACCTTCTCTTGGTTGGAATTCTTGTGCACATCCTTCATGTCTGACTTCTTCTCTTCGAGCGATTAGTCTCTTTTGAAGAGTCTTGCTCTGATACCAATTGAATGTAGCCTAGAGGGGGGTGAATAGGCTATTTGATCTTTTGTTGGAACCTGAAACACTTAGCAACCTGATCAAACACAGAGAAATCGGACTAGTCCGGTAGTGTGCGGACTAGATCGATCAAGTTTGATCGATGATTTCAATCCAAGTACTCTATGCAGCGGAAATTGAGTTGTAACTCGAGTGTATTGCTTCAATGAAACTAGATATGGCACAAGTTAACTTTAGTTTCAAAGTTTTAACGTAAGTTCAACAAGATCTAGCACACCCTAGATTGCAATGAATAGTAAGAACAAAAGTAAATACACAATGATTTTATCCCGTGGTTCGATTCCACAGAGGAAATCTACATTCACGTTTGGGAGTCCACGGAGGACCGGGTCTTCACCAAACCTACCCTCGTCGAATCGCCATGGAGGCCTATTCTCTTCCACTAATCACAAAGGGGGTAAATAACCATGTTCAAGGGGCCTTCTCACAAGTTGAGGGCTCCCCAAGATTTACAATTGCAAACACCACCAAACACACTCGAAAGATATGCAATAAAACAGTGAGAGTGTGTGAGAGAATCAAACCCAAGAGCTCAATACGTGAAGAACGTGTCTCTCCTTTGATCTATGGTTAATCCTCAAGGATTTGATCTTTCTTGCGTTGGATTTTGTGGAGAGACGTGTTTTCCTAGCTCTTGGAAGGTGTGATGGTGTAGGGGGTCGAGAGAGTGATCATAATAGGGTCATGCACCTCTATTTATATGAGGGTTTCCAAAGGTTACTGTTAAGGTTTACAAAGTGCGGACTAGTCCGTGGTGGACTCTGGACTAGTTTGGCGTGCGGCATGTGGAAAACCCTAAGTGTTCAGAAATATCGGACTTGTCTGAAAACATGCGGACTAGTCCGATCTTGACACTGGAGATATTCGGACTAGTTCGGCACATATCGAACTAGTCCGACGTGGTGAATCCCTTAGTGAATTGAGGACAAGTCCGCATTTGGAGAACTTGTCTGATTTTAGTCAGAGAGGTTATCGGACTAGTTCGGATAATATCGGACTAGTCCGGTGTCGTGAAATTTTGAGGGACTAAGGACAAGTCCAAAATTGGGGAACTTGTCCGAAGTTGGTCAGTGAGGATTTTAGACTAGTCCGAGGAATATCGGACTTGTCCGATATTGATTAGAGGTATTATCAGACTAGTCCGGACTTTATCGTACTATTCCGTTGCGGAGAAGTCCGCACTGGGAGGACTTGTCCGTTCCTGGACAGAGAGATTATCGGACTAGTCCGGGGTATATCGGACTAGTCTGGACCTGTGTAAATTTGTGCAGTGAGAGCGTTTTCTTTTGCTTGACCTCTTGGGGTGTGTTTCTCCAACATAGTCCATACGCAAAGATTATTCTATTCATCTCTTGAGCTCTTTTTAACTTGATTCCTCACTCTCCTTTCTTTTTGCCCTTTCTTCATAATTTCATTTAAACATGCGCTCAACTCAACAATTTAGTTAGGATCTTATTTGTTTGTCATAAATCAACCAAAACCCACAAGGGATGCCTCGATGCACTTTCACCCAGAGGCAAGAAGCGGTTGCTAGGCTAGAGACGAGTATCAAGCCAACTTTATGTTACAGATGCAAGTGGTTATGCAAGTAATTTATTGTACTTAATATTTCTAGCATTTTAATAACATACATATGCTCATTCTTTGTAATCACATGCCTTAGCCTGCGGACAGCAGTCTGTCTTTCCCACGTGGCAGCCATCGGTGTTGGATCCACATGTGTCGACTTCAGGAGCACAGGTAAGTTTCATCGAACTTCATCAAATTTGATCAAACTTAGTCAAAACGAGATAAACTTACTCAAACAGACAAACTTAGCCAAATTTGATCGAATTTAGTCAAACTTAGTAATATTTGATGAAACTTAGTCAAATTGAGACAAACTTACTCAAGTATAGTCAAAGCTAGGTAAACTTGCTCAATTCTAGTTCACCTTAAGCAAATTTAGTCAAACATATACTTGTAAAGCTATAACTTATCTAACTACACTTGTACATCACAGGCAGCAGCGACGGAGTCTCAGACTCCATTGCCACAGCTACCGACACTTGGACCATGGCACGAGGATGACTTCTCGGGCTCTGGAGGTAGCAGAAATGGGAGTCTGTAGTGTATTGTGATGTGTATAGTACTTTTATAGGTGACAGTGTTGATATTATTGTGACTGCCTATGAGCTGGCCATCAAGCTAGAATGGCCATCGTGCTAGGTTAGTAGTTTTTTGTTTTTTATTAAGAATAACCTTATTTACGATGGCTCAGACTTTTGCCATCATAAATAAACCATTGTTATTTACGATGACCACATTGTTCGTCATAAAAAAGCCACTCTTATTTTCGACAGTCTCTTTGACCGTCGTAAATAAGTAGTATGAGGCGCTATGTGGCAGGATCTTCTTATTTACTAGGTCTAACTTAATCATCATAAATAAGCTTATTTACGATCAATAACTGGTGACAGCTAGAAACCATAGTAAATAAGAGTTTGGCGTCGTAAATAAGGTATTTACGATGGTAAATGACTTATTCACGATGATTTTTTGCCTCATAAATTGAGTTGTTTCCTGTAGTGTGACTCCTTGCTACAATTTTTTACCAACTATCATAGAGCTAGCATATGAAAATTGAAATATGATATATCAGCTTGTCGCAAAAATTATATGACTACAAAAAATAATTATCAACCTGGCTCGACATACATCCGGAGAAGTTATAGTGATGATCATGGTCTAGATATTGAGGAAATATTGAGCATACAATATTACTGCAAAACTCAAAGATAGATTTAAATTACTTGGGCTTCGTTTAGGAAAGTGTGGATCAGCGTGGATCCGGACCTAACCCACTCCACTCGTAGGTTGAAATACACATCCACCAAAAATACTTGTCATGGGCCGAAATTTTATTTAGATAGGGAGTGGATTCATCGTCCAACTCCCGATCCACGCCTTAGAAACGTTGAGTAAGGCATTGAAGAATATGCCTCGACATATCCAAAGACCCAAAAGAAAATTGGGAAGCGACTTACTTAAACTGACAATGCCTGCAGTTCAAGAGGTTACGAGAAGTTTCAGATGAATCAAGTGATCAAGAAAATAAGGTCACAGAAAGTGAGCCAGAATAGCAAAATCGCAAGGGATCTTAATGATTTAGAGGAAGCCTTCATGGGAAGCCTGAAACTACTCTAGTGCTTGTTTGAATAGAAGTGGATCCACTTCATAAATTTAGAAGAAAATTAGTTCATTTTTCATTCCAATCCACTTCAATCTACTTAGATTGAGTGTATCCAAACAAGCCCTTAAGGAATGTAAACGTGGTGAACCCCGCCGCCCGAAAATGGCTCCGGTGGTTCGAGATAGACATCTTTTAGACCTGAGACAAGCACCCTTCATCTCAGGCCAGGTCATCACGCCTTGGTCGTAGACCCAGAAGCCAGGGAATACTATCTAGGAATAATGTTCATAGACAGAGACAGTGTTATCAACATTATCTATGCCGACACCCTTCGGAAGGTGAAGTGATCCGTAGGAGACCTCGAGTCGAAAAACACAACCTTCCATGGCATTTTCCACTAAAACTGGTCAAACGACTCAAGAAGATTAATATTTGGGAACGGCAATAATTTTCTACTCGAGAAGCTAGAGTTTGAACTGGTAGACTTTAATCCGCATATCTCGATATCTTTGGACGCCCTGCCTTTTCCAAGTTCATGAACCGACCGTGCTATGTCTACATCAAGCTTAAGATGTTAGACCCAAAAGGAGTAATCACCATATCCGGCAACTTTCAAAAATCAAAGGATTGTGAAAACAAATTAGAAGAGATCTCTGAATCCTTCGGAGCAGCAAAAGACGATGATGAGCAGATTGTCGACATGACTCCTCCAACAAAGATGCTGATTTCAAAAGAGGCTGAAGACAGAGACTTGTAGATTCCTCTCGAGACTTAATTCAGAACAGAACTACCATCACCATTAAACACAACGTAACCCCGCTATGTTATTTACTTTTCTTAGTTTAACTCATGTATGTAATCTATTTTCTTCTTGTCAAATTATTATCACTAAATATATATATATATATATATATATATATATGTTTGATGTTTCTACCATCACCAATATATACCTGTTTGATGTTTCTACTTGTGTAACTCGAGGATGACTAAGACTGTCCGCACCGGCGTCCTGGACACCTTTACGGGACGCCAAACATGCAGGTGGGACCTAGCTTGGATACTGGAAATTTAGAGTATGCTGGAAAATTATAGGTAAGATTTATAAGAATTGTGCTGTAAAATTAGAGGATGCTGGAAATTTAGAGGAAGTTGCTGGAAATTTATGGGACCCACGCTTTAGAGTAAGTTTTTAGAGTATACGAGTGTGGATAGCCTAAGTACCGAATGTTGCGTACTACATCCCCTAGATTCGATCAAGTTGCTACACAACGAAGTCGAGTAGAGTTGAAGTAAAATACAAAGTTTCAAGGGAACAGAAGAAACCGAGCAAAGTAATGCTTCGTGTAATAATGCACAACGAACAACAAGTAATTTTCTATTTTTTACACATTTGAGATATTAGACTCGTAATAGCTACAGTACTACCAAGTCTCATCCTGTCGACTCAACCCTTTCACGCTGATCAAACACTACCCTGTCACCATCAACTTGTGGCCATTCCCTTGAGTTTGCAACACCGAGTGATAGAAATAAGTGGGGAAATAATTATATGGTTGAATTAATTTAAACCTCTAGGGGTGGAGAGACCTCTATTGGTTACATAAGCAATGTGGTACTATTTGTCTAACACTCCCCCGCGGTCTGAACATCTACTGGCTATGACATTCAGGCTAGATCGAAACTCCACAAATACTAAAGATGACAGCCACTTGATGAAGATGTCCGCATACTGTGAGCTAGTGGGAACATGGAGAACTTGAACTGCACCAGTGGTCACATTGTCGTGGAACAAAATGCAAATCAATTTCAATATGTTTGGTGTGCTGATGATGCACTAGGTTGGTCGAGAGATACACAACACTTACATTATCGCAATAGATCAAGGTAGCCTTCTGAAGTGGACGGTGAAGTTTCTCCAGCAACTGACATAACCAAGAAGCTTCGGCGATGGCGTTGGCGACGACACGATATTTTGCTTCGGCGCTAAAGTAGGATACCGTGAGCTGACGCTTCGAAGACCAGGAGACCAGATTATCACCGAGGAAGACACCGTATTCGGAAGTGGAACGGTGTTGGTATTTCTTAACACCACATATCATCTCCAATAGAAAATAAGATCTCCAAGTGCGCGGAAGATACCGTTGTAGCATTTTACCCAAGAGTATTCACATAGATATCGTATTTATCCCAAAAAATGTGGTGAAGTAAAGTAAACACTACTCTTATGATCAAGATATAGGATGCTAAGTAATTATCAGAACACGAGTAAGATGATAATAGGGGTAGTGTGACACACAGACCTAAGCAATCTACTCCTACAGATAAGGTTGTCCTAGTGAGGGTTAAACTAAGAGAAGGAGCTGCTCCTACTGTGCTCTAAGTACTCATATACATAGTCTAACTAGTGTATACATGGATATGCTAGTGATGATTACTTAGTAGTCTAATATATCGGGCATGGACTTACCCTTGTCTGCAAGGCGACTCCCGCTAGGAGTCTACTCCGTAGTCAAACGTGGAGGATTACAAGGAACAGATAGGATTGTCACCACCTACCGCCTACCTCTGCAACCACTAGACTATGATGCATCTAATGCTACTTAACTATCTAAGCATCAAGCTTGCATGCTAAGTAAATACCTTAAGAGTTGCAATACAATATTCATCCTCAGGCAATGACTAACCTAAATATCGTTGAACCAAAGTTGGAACCAAGCACTATGTTACTCATACTAACATAATGTTGCTATTACCTAATTAGTCTATAGTGGTGGTGTATGATGTTTATGATAACATGATATCAGCATTATAATCAAATCTTAATAACATCTACACCTAACACATATATGGACTCCACAATCAAACAAGAAATGATTTGTCCAAGTATATGAATAAAGAGAGAGTAATAATACTATTATTATAATGCATGAAGTCACAAAAGGAAAGAAAAATACATAAGACATACCTTTTCCAATTTGAACTTGGGACTAGAGGCTCCTTTCTACAGCTTAACCTCCACTAAGGACTTGGAGAACTAATGTATACAAGAGAGTGAATGCTCAAGTGGTGTGTGTTGAAGTGAGGGATGAGGGGTCCTATTTATACTAGTGATGAGGTTGGTTCCCACCATCTTTTGTGCGTGAATCAGTCATCATTCTTATCACCAAGACACAGGAAAGTGCCACGTTTAAGTTGACCAGAAAATGAGGACTTACCAGGTCGGCTGAGCAACCAGGTCGACCGACCAGGGAACTGGTCCTCTGAGGTGGGTTTTCCTCGGGGTGACTTCTAGGTGGATCCTGATGACTGATATGGGTGATACAGCGTTGGATCTCCATGAATACTTTTGTAAGTGGGCCATTTGATCCATGTGCTACCACATGTCGGCATGTGATTGGCTAGGAAGGTATTCTTTATGATTCCTCTCCCTTGGGTTCACTTCAATTCTGTATAAAACTCCTACATGCACTATTTCTCTAGCACAAGTAGAATTATGTTAAATCTAACTATGATGTGTGTAAGAAATATTTATTACCTCACATAATTGAGTTATAATTATGATCGAAATTGGTATATAACGACCCTCAACAAACTCCCCCAAGCTTACCATTTGCTCGTCCCGAAGCAAAGATAAAGACTTAGGTTGTTGATCAGGAGTTGCTACAATGTTTTTTTTCAAAAGTACCAAGTGCACAACAAAATATTCTACTTTGCATTGAATAAATTGGCTATGGTACCTCACCCTTTTTCGTAGTCATTATGGGGCTCATGCCTCATCCTTTTCTTGGATTGTTGAAGGACAGAACAGCAAAATGAGCATGCATCACCTAATGTATGAGTTCCACTCAAATTTTCAGAGAATTTCAAATGGTGTTTGAATTTAAGTTCCTCAAATGATGCACTCAATCACTCCTATCTGGGATTTGTATCCTCACCAAGGCAATGTCTTTCTTGTCCTACATCTAAATAAATATTTTATGTGGAGCTTCGTAGGGATCAAGAGTAGACATATTTGCAACTCATATATTGCTAAGTCAAAAGAGTAAGCCTTAGGAAAAAACAAATCATACTTTTTGATCAAGATTTGTGCAAGTGTAATGGAATATTTGTGGAGTGGAAATATGAAGATGACTCCTTTGTATGAACTCTCTTTTTTGTGAGGATGAAACATGGCTACTTATTTTCTTTTTTCTCATGCTCTTGTACATTAGCATGCGTTTTTCTTTTTATTTTTTTCTTGTAGCCGTGTCTTCTACTCCTCTTTTCTTTTTAATTATTTTAAAGAGAGTATCATGCAAGGAAAACATGGAGTATCTTTTTTATGGTGGAATGGTATGATGGAATTTTGCTAACTTCTAGTGTAGAAGTTTAGCATGTACCAGTGCAATCTTGATCTTAAAAGCATGAAAAGATTCTCACATAGGACTATACTAGTTTGACTAGGCTCAATGTGAAGGCAAATAAATATGCATAGGATTTATCAGATTCAAATTATCATATGGCTTTGGTAGGTATTTCTATCAAATGAGGAACTTCCATTTTTTAATTTTCTCTTAGAAATCAAGTTTCACTTTCAACTAGGGTATAGTAGCTCTTATCACTATACCATACCCCACAACAACATAGAATTGGACTTAGCCCTTGCTACCCACAAATTACAAGTTTAATGCAAAGATATTCTAAGCCAATAAACGCAATACTTGGAGAATACTAAGTTAAATGCAAGGGACTAGAGAAAATAAAATAGAACAACTATTCATCATTTCAACTTATGCAAAGTAAAAATATTCTTACTGCACATCTTTTATTTTTATTAACTTAACCTATACTACATTATTATAATTTTTTTAGATGCAAATGTGGTGGAGAGAAAGAAATAAAATAAAGGAATTAAAATGGGGTGTGATACAAGTTACCTCAAGTGGGGGTCCTCCCCCAAACTTGTCCTTGATCAAGGTCCATGATAGGGGTTGAAACCCTCTAATGCCGAAGGTAGCCATGAGGTTGGCCTAACCCTGATGCATCGTAGCTTTAACATTGGAGGGTTGAGTGTCGATGTTGTGTTGCCTCCCATGGGTGCCATGAGTGTGGTCGAGGAGAGTGTTATCGATACCGCTCATCCGTACCTCAAGATCTCCCATATGTCAGGTGTCATCCTTCATTCCTTGGCTAAGGTCATGATAACCTCTAACCATAAAGGAATAAGGTGTACCCATCATGTGTTGGGTGTGACCCGTCATTCCGTGGCTAAGGTCAAAATAACCTTTAGCCACAAAGGAACAACATGCACCCAACATGAATTGCGTGTGATCTATCGTTCCTTGGAAGGTTAAAATAACCTTTAGCCATAGAGGAACAATGTGCACCCAAAGATGGTGGCAACTCTCTTGAGCTTGAATGGGTGCTTAGAACAGTGGGAGCATAGAGATCTCACTTATTCATGGAAGTCCATTGGTTGCTCATGTAAGGTTTCCATGTCAAACCTCCGGCCTTGTAAAGCTATGATTGACCCTCGGGATTAAATCTTGATAGGATTCAACCATGCTTGGTTACTCATTGGCCAAGAGATGTTGAAATGGTACCTCCAAATCGAATTCCTGTATGTCTATATATAAAACATTACTCATGCAAGATTCCCCTCTTGGATAGAGACGGATGGTTAGCTCTCGACATTTGTACAGCTGAAACTTCGAGTTAGATGACCGACTTTCATTTGTACATCCGTGGAAGAAAAAACAACAAAGATATGTTGGGTCCAAATTCGAGTGCATCCATAACAATGTGTTATTTATTGATATAAGAGTGGAGCTTTATAATTAATCAATTTGCACATTTTCTAAAGCCCCTACTTATAGCAATGCAAGTGATAGATGTACACTCTATGGGTTCCTTTATCTTGAATTTTCTAACCATCTTTACTTTTTACAATAGCAACAGTTTATCATTGGAGTGTGGCAAACAAGATTCTCAATTTTATCCCCTAAACATTTTTAGTTTCTCTCCTATGAATTTGAAATTTAGAGATCCATGTATGAATGATTTTCAAAGAAAACTTATGTACATCACTATTCCTAGATTGCTACATGTCAATTCAACCATTATGTTATTTCATAAGCTTGGTTTACTAAACCTAGGCAGAGAATGACTAAGTCAATTAAACAATGCTTATGAAATTTTAGAAATTTGTTTAAATTTACTCCAAGTAAGGTGACATTCCTTTTGAAAAATCAAAAAGCAATTCCAACACTTACTCTTGTGAGGATACATAAGAATTGAATGATGAGGATGTGTAAGCCTACCTCTCCAGTGTAAGCAAAAAATCATACAGTCCTATTGCAATTCAAACGAAGGAAAATTTTGAACTCATACCTCAATTGATGAGTTGTTCGGGTTGAAGGCCATTGTGTGAGAAACTCACGATCATGGATTTTGGTGGAGCTATCATCTTCGATGTCTTTCGCCAAGTTGAGGTTGAAGGTGATGAAGCTTCATCTTGCTCCTCCATCGAACTATCACCTTGAGCATTCCTCCACCATGAACTCAAAACGAGATTGGTGGAGGGGTATGCTCTTGAATCCTCTAGATGATGTGTAGAGTTTGATGAGGCTTTCCAACCTCTTTACAAGTTTCCTTCTTGCTACACTAAAATCAGGAACAAACAAAACAACTCGAAAATGGGTAATGTTAGCCAAAAGCGAATTAAACCTTTTTGTTAAATTGTTTTGCCCAACTTGAAACAACTTGCAAATTCAATGAGAATTAAGGGAAATCTTTTTTGTTTGAATTAGGAAGATGAATTCAAGTAATTATGCCCAAAATTCATATCCAAATAAATTTATTTCCTAACTCAAAATTTTAATTTTATGTGGGTTGGAGATTTTACTTTCCAACATGCAAGCAAAAATTCAAACATGCGAATGCAAGGTTTGATGAGAAATTCAAATATGCAATTGCAAAAATCAAATATGAGATAACTACCAATTAACCTATTGGAAAGGACTCACCGAATTTTTGAAGTCTGATGGGCGGGACTTACCTCCATCCTGTTTAGCGTGATGATGTGTCATCCATGCCTGGAGATGAAGACATGGATGACTTCTCTTGTTGACATGCCAAACCTCCTTCGGCTGCCATGTTGGACAAGTGGGGCATGTGGTGGCCCCGAACTCTTGGTCGCCTTGATGGAGACTTGTTGATGTTGCGGCGATTTTTCCTTCTTGAAGATATTCTTTCATGAACCTGGTGAGGATTGTTCTTCTTCCGTCATTCTCTTGTTGGCGGCTTAGTGGACATGGGCCATTTGTATGGCCCTGGCTTATCCGTATTCTTAGAATGTTATTACGGATGATGTGGCAGAGTCTCCTCATTCCTCATAAAGGCAAATGAGGATGTCCACTTATGGGGGGTGTCGCTTCGACCTTCAAGATATTCTTATGATTCAACCCATGCTTGATCTAGGATCAAAGAGGCTTCCTTGGCCATGATGACATGTGGACTCCACAATAAACAAGCAACGCTTCATCCACAGTGTTGTTTTGCCCATGGTTGTATGGGCTTGGTCGAGGTTTTAGGGTCTAACAAGTGATTGGGGAACCCTTGGATCTTGAATGCTCTTCAAAGTGGCTTGTCCTTGGCTTAATGCTTCATGTTGTCATTGATTTCTTATTGGCTATGGACAAGATACTTCAAGGTAGGCTAGTTGAAGTTGAATTCATTTGAATTCAAATTCACATAGCTTCCTTGAATGTATTGATTCCACTTTTGATCTCATTGAATGGTGATGGCCTTTGGAGTTGTTTGGAAATGAAGGATCCTCATGAGTGTTAGGGCAATAAATCCATTTAGTGTCAAATGTTGACATGGATTTTCACAAATCATGTGAATATCCATGGTTCGGATCATCCAAACACCTGACCATTGACTTGAACTTCTTGAGCTTTCAATAGGAGGTCCAGTCATGTTGCTAGCATGTCCACCTTGTCAATGGTGTGCATGCCATGCAAAAGGAACTAAATCATTCATTGATCCACCCATTGAATGGTGACCTTCTTCTCAATGTAATCTTCATCCTTATTCTGATCATTGAGATACTTGAGCCATACCTTTCCCAATTTGGACTTGGGACTAGAGGCTCCTTTCTACAGCCTAACCTCCACTAAGGACTTAGAGAACTAATGTATACAAGAGAGTGAATGCTCAAGTGGTGTGTGTTGAAGTGAGGGGTGAGAGGCCCTATTTATACTAGTGTTGAGGTCGGTTCCCGCCATGTTTTGTGCGTGAATCAGTTGTCATTATTATCACCAAGCCACAGGAGAGTGCCACGTTTAAGTTGACCGAGAAATGAGGACTTACCAGGTCAGCCGAGCCACCAGGCCGGCCGACCTAGGAACTGGTCCTCTGAGGTGGGTTTTCCTCAGGGTGACCTCCAAGTGGGTCATATCGGGGATACATCGTTGGATCTCCTCGGATACATTTGTAGGTGAGCCATTTGATCCATGTGATGCCACGTGTTGGTCTGATTGGATGGGAAGGTATTATTTAGGGTTCCTCCCTTGGATTCACTTCAATTCTGTATAAAAACTCTTGTATGCACTATTTCTCCAAGTATAATCAGAATTATGTTAAATCTAGATACTATGTGTGTTAGAACTATTTATTCCCTTACATAATTGAGTCATATTGACAATCGAAATTGGGATATAATGACATATAACAAATGGCGCGTGTCAGGACAACCGCCCCAATCAGCGTCGAAATATGCCACGAGATCACTAAGCAAAGAGCAGTGAAGCTAAAGACCATGATCCAAGGTTCCTCGAATGTACCAAAGAATGTGTTTCACCAACGCAAGATGAGGCTCACGAGGATCATGCATATAAAGACACACCTGCTGCACAACATATGCAATGTCGGGTCGAGTGAAGGTGAGATATTGCAGGGCTCCAGCAAGACTACAGTAGTGAGTAGCACCCGAAACGAGAGCACCATCTAATGATAACTTGGCACCCGTGTCAACTGGAGTGGAATATGATTTACAATCAGTCAATCCCGCTCTCTCAAGGATCTCATATGTGTACTTCCGTTGTGAGAGGAAGAAACATGCACTGCTCTAAGTAACAGTAATGCCAGAAAATGTAGGGTGTCCAAGTCCTTCATTGAAAATTTTGCGGCAAGGGCATCAATAATGCGACGGAGCTGTGATACTGATGAGGCAGCCAGAACAGTATCATCCACATAGAGGAATAGATAGGCCATTTCTGTGTTGTGTCGGTAGACGAAAAAAGAAGTATCGGACCGAGCACCAACAAATCCAAATGAGATAATATGGGAAGCAAAGCGATTGTAACAGGCACGAGGAGCTTGCTTCAAACAATATAAGGACTTGTTCAAGCGACAGACAAAATCCAACTGAGTTGTATCATGAAAACCTGAAGGCTACTCGCAATAGATTGTCTCAGGGAGAGTACCATGTAGAGAAGTGTTTTTCACATCAAGCTGGTGCACGGGTCGATCACGAGAGCGTGCAATTGAGAGAACGGTACAAACTGTAGCAAGCTTCACCATGGGGCTGAAAGTCTCACCAAAATCAACACCAGATGTTGAGTGAAGTCATGAAGAACACAATGAGCCTTGTAACGATCAAGAGAGCCATATGGATTGTGGCAAAAAACCCACTTGCCAGTCACGACATTCATACCTCGAGGACGTGGCACGAGATCCCAAGTGTTATTGGCCTGTAGAGTGGTGACCTCCTTGGTCATGACCTCTTGCCAATTGGGATCGACGAGAGCACAACAGTAAGTATTCGAAATCGATGACAACGTTGATGCCTGAAGGTTCAGGCGCCGCACAGGAAGATGAAGATCGACCTTCCCACATGTAGGCATGTTATGCTCGTTGTCAACGAGGGCCACCTCGAGCATGGACCGTGGACCGCGTACGAAGTCTGGCTGCTAGTGAAGGGCGGTTGGTGGAGCCATTGGAGAGCCGAAGCCTGGAGAAGTGTCACGTGATGAGGAGGGCTCCAGCTTGTGTGCTTCAAGAGGAGAATGGAAAAATCCATAGTAAATGGAACTTCACCCATTTCAATGACCTCTTGGGGCGATTTGACCGCATCGGGTGGCGGTTGGACCACCCAGTGAATAAAGGTCTGACTGGCCTTCGGGAAGAGTACCATCGGTTGGACCTCGAGGATCAGTGGGTTGATCATCTAAGGAGTATAGGCCTTCCTGACCTCTACTCGAGCTAATGGTCTGACAGTCGTGGGTCGCGATGGGATTGTGAGGTGAACAGAGGCCCACCTGGACTCTGTTGGAGATGTTGCCAGGTGGATAGGAGTTGAGAAGGCCTCTGTGCATAGGCACGGCCTGATCGGTCGGAGACGAGGTCTGACCGCAGGCTTGTAGAAGCATGGTGGAGGCCCACGTCGATGAGTACCTGCAAAATAGTTTGTGCTAGCTAGGGAGCATCGATGAATCATTAGTATTAAAAAGAAAATCAAAGTGGGATGAAGGAGGGTTGGAGATTTCGCAAATGGAAAGGAGGACTCATCAAAGGTGACATGACGAGAGATAATTATGCACTTTGTGGCTATATCTAGGCATTGGTATCCTTTGTGATCGGATGGATAGCCAACAAAGACACAAACTGTAGAGCAAGGAGCAAGCTTGTGTTCAACTGTGGTCGAGAGGTTTGGGTAGCACTTGCAACTGAAAACACATAGGTGGGAAATATCAGGGTGGGTGCCGAATAGGGCAAAATGTGGTGTGGCAAAGGAGAGAGTTTTGGATGGTCGCAAGTTTATGAGATGTGTAGCGGTGTAGAGCGCTTCTACCCGATAACCAGCCGGAACACTAGCTTGGAATATAATCGAGCGCATAGTGTCATTGGTGGTGCGGATAATACGCTCAACACTTCCATTTTGTGAAGACGTGTGAGGAAAAGAGAAACGCAAAAGAACACATGACGGAAAAAGAATGCACGTGATATGGACTTATCGAATTCATGACCATTGTCACATTGGACTGCCTTTACGGTGCGGCCAAATTGAGTGGAGACATATGCAAAAAACTGTGACAAGGTCAGAAAGGTGTCGGATTTGTGGCGTAGAGGAAAAGTCCACAAATCGTGAGAGCAGTCATGAAGAACAGTAAGATAATACTTGTGACCAAAAACACTTTTGCACAAGAGAGGTCCATAAATCACAATGTATTAAATCAAAATTGTTTGAAGCACGAGACTTTGATAAAGAAAATGGAAGACGTATATGATGATTAAGCTGACAGGCATGACAAAGAGTGTCAAGTTCCTATTTATTACATTGTGGAAATAACCTAGACAAAGCCTCAAAACGTAAATGACCAAGATGAAGATGCCAAAGTGTAGATGATGTGGTGGATGTGGCTAAGGCATGTGGTAGAGAAAGAATTGGCAAGGAGATGGAGTAAAGCTGTCTGGAATTATTGCACCTGGCGATCACATTCTTGGTATCCAAAGCCTTCACAGAAAGACCAAACAGATCAAATTCAATGGAAACATTATTGTTAGTGGTGAACTGACGAATAGAAACCAAATTTGTAATTATGTGAGGAGACAGAAGAACTCGATGCAAATGTAAAGGACGAGCAGAAGTAGAAAAAGAAGTTTCACCCGTGGAGGTAACGCATAGCAATGATCCATTACCGACAACGATAGATGAAGGAAACAAAAAAGAAGTAAGGTGGGAGGAGGAGAGGTTACCGGAGGAGGAGAACATGTGGCTATCGATGCTGGAGTCCATGTACCATTTAGCGGACGGTGAAGGCGTCAGTGACATGGTGTTGAATGAGTTAGCCAACTCGTTCTGATCTCATGCCTTAGAGGATGTGTCATAGTCGGAAGCTCTCCTGTAGAGAGAGCTCGTGATTGCATCACCAAAGGCTATTGTCTGACCGCTGTAGACTACCGCTAGGTGCAGTTGGGCCGTAGTAGAACGGCGCGATCAATCTGCCATATGTCCAAGGGCCTCGTGGCTGATAGGAAGATGTGCCATAAAGTCCTCTGTGCACTAGAAGAGCCTACTGTGGAGGAGAAGATGCGCGTGGACGTGCCGAGAAACCTGGAGGAGGATCGGGATGGGGTGCAACACCACCCCAGAGCTGCAGGGTCCCGTTCCATGGATTTGCCTAAGTGGGAAATCCATCACCATTACTCGCGTCATTGCTCTTGTTCCAATTACGTCAGTTTCGACCTCGGTTGGAGGACGAGGCGCCAGAGACAGCAGCATCAGAGCTAAGTGAAAGTGCATCTAGGAATCCCTTGTGGGTTTTGGATGATTTATGACAAGCAAATGAGATCTTAACCTATTTTTTGAGATGAGCACAGGTTTTAATAGCAAAACAAGCAAAGTGCCAAAAAGAAGGGAGAATGAGGAGCAAAGTGAAAATGAGCTCAAGAAAGAAGAATAGTAGATCATTGTGTATGGAGTGTGATAAGGAAACACACCCCAAGAGCTCAATCACAATTAAACACACACATTTCACAAAGTTATACAGGACTGGACTTGTCCGAATGTCACCGAACTAGTCCGATATCCTCTCTGCACAAAATCTGACAAGTCTGATATCCATCGGACTAGTCCGATATCTCTCTGACTAGAATCGGACTAGTCCTCCCCAGTGCGGACTAGTCCTCAAAACACTTCACAAGTCACACAAGATCGGACAAATCAGATCACCACTGGACTAGTCCGATATTCGTTCTGATCTAAATCGGGCAAGTCCGATGTTAGCACGGACTAGTCCGAAAAACCCTCTGACCTAAATCGGACAAGTCCTCCAAGTGCGGACTTTTCACCCAATTCACTTAGGGTTTCACATGTCTGGACAAGTCCGATGACTATCGGACTAGTCCGAAGATTTCCTTAAGCAAAATCGGACAGGTCTGCTCCTAGCCGGGCTAGTTCGATATTTCAGGACACTTAGGGTTTGCTACACATAGCACACCGGACTAGTCCAGTCCACCACGGACTAGTCCGATCTTTCTAAACCCTAAAGGTAACTTTTAGAAACCCCATATAAATAGAGGTGCACGGCCCAACATTAATCTCTCTCGAACCCTAGCGCTGTCACACCTCCCAAGAGCCTCAAAAACCACATCTCTCCATGAAATTAAGTGCAACAAAGATCAATCCTTTGAGGATTCACTCTAGATCATTGGAGAGACTCATTGAACTCTTGGTTTGATTCTCTAACACACTCCTGTGATTTCATTGTAATCTTTTGAGTGTGTTCTTGGTGGTATTTTGTGCTGTAATCTAAGGGAGCTCTCAACGTGTGAGAAGGCCCCTTTGAATTCGGTTATTCACCCCTTTGTGATAAGTGGAAGAGGATTGGCCTTCGTGGAGATCCGACGAGGGTAGGCTTGGAGAAGACCCGGTCCTTTTGTGGACTCCTCAACGTGGATGTAGGTTTCCTCTGTGGGAGCCGAACCACGGGATAAATCCTTGTGTCTTTCTTGGTGTTCATCATTCTTTTTCATCACAACAATCTAGGGTTTCAATCATTATTGCATACTTTACGTCGAATCATTAAATATAAGATTGAATTGTGATAGACCTTAGTCCATAATCTTGCAACACTTCATTTGACTATATATTTCCGCTGCATACATTAAAGAATCAAATTAATTGATCAAACTTAAACAAACTAGTCGGTACACACCGGACTAGTCCGCACATTACCGGACTAGTCTAATATCTCTGGTTTTGAACTGGTTGTTAAGTGTTGCAGGTTCCGACAAATTTCAAAAAGGCCTATTCACCCCCCCCCCTCTAGGCCACATTCAATTGGTATCAGAGCGAGGTTCTTCAAGAAAGAGACTAATCGCTTGAAGAAGATCATGTTGGACATGAAGGACATCCACAAGATCAACAACCAAGAAAAGGTTGATAATGAAAAGAACCTCAAGGTGGAGAAGCTCCTCAAAGCCATTCAAGACTTCGAGGACGATGATGAGGAGACGCTAGAACTAAAGGCGCTCCTAAGAAAGAAGACACTTTCTAATGGGAAAGTGAAGATCGAAGAAAAGAAGAAGGGGAGTAGTCACACCGACTATTCCCGATATCCTTTTAACTGTGATCGTCTAAATTCCAATAATAATCATTACTTGTCTATCCCACTTGGAAAAGCCCAACATTTCGATGGAAGTGATTACTCAATGTGGAGGCAAAATATGAAAATGCATCTAATTTCCCTCAATCCAAGTTTATGGAATATTGTGTGTACAGGGATAGATATTCTGGACGATGACGAAGAGCTCACACCAAGCCAAGAGCAGGCTATTCATCGAAATGCTCAAGTCGCGGCAGTAATTACCTCTTCACTCAGTCGGGACGAGTTCACCAAGGTGGATGGACTCGAGATTTCTAAGGAGATTTGGGACACACTGCAAACTGCACATGAAGGTGACCGTCATGTGCGTGAAGCAAAGATCTAAATGATCGAAGGCGAATTAGGAAGATTCGCAAATGAAGAAGACGAGTTACCCAAGGACATGTACAACCGATTGAAGACACTCGTCAACAAGGTCACATCATACGGAAGTAAGAAGTGGAATGACCACAAAGTGGTAAAGCTAATCCTTAGAGCTTTCATGCCTCGCAACGTCACCCTATGCTCCATGATCATAGAAAGCCCCGGATACAAAAGGATGACTCCGGATGAATTGCTTGGAAAGATCATCAACTTCGAGATGATGGAAAAACAAGCAAAGCACGTCAAGGAGATTGCCGACCTCACCTCGGCAAAGAAGAAAGGGGTTGCCTTGAAGTCCACCCTCAAGCCCCTATCTAAAGAAGCTAGAGAAGCACAACTAGAAGAAGACAGTGACGACGAGAGCAGTGAATTAGACGAAGAAGACATGATATTGTTCATGAAGAAATTCAAGAGAATAATGAAAAAGAGACAAGGTACAAAGTCAAGCAAAGTAAAGTATAAGGAAAGAACAAAGCTAAAGTTGAGGCGGGCATGCTATAATTGTGGTGAGTATAGCCACTTTATAGTTGATTGCCCATATGAGGAGAAGAAGAAAAAGACTAAAGAAGTCAAGCCTCAACCCAAGAAATTCTTCAAGAAGAAGAAACAAGCTGAACAAGCTCACATAGGGAAAAGTGGGACTAAAATGATGAGTCATCATCATCCGAGGAAGAAGAGATGGCTAGCATAGCCATCGAGAAGACATCCAAGAAGTCTACTCTCTTCCCTAAACTTGACGCAAAGAAGGGAGATGGCACTTGCCTTATGGCAAAGGAAGGTAAACGTAAGGTAACCATTAAACCCCCTTCCGTGCATTCCTATTCTAGTGATGATGAAATCAATAGTGATAATGAGGATATGCTTGTTGGACTAGATAGGAAAACTGCCATAAAAATGAAATTTTTACTTGATCAACTTGTTGAGAAGAAGAGGTTGATACATCGTCAAGAGGACATGATCATCTGCCAAAAGGAGGAATATGTCGAACTTGACAAGCTTCTAGAACTTGAAAAGGAATGAAGCAATTCACTAGAGATTGAGTTAGCTTCAAGCAAGGAAACTTGCATGGAGTTAACCGACTCAAATGCTACAATCAAGGACCAACTTGCTGACCTGATCAAGGTTAACAAGATCCTTGAAGTGCAAGTTGAGTCACTCAAGCAAGGTGAACCTTCTTCCTCTTCAAGTTCACCTTCTCAACCCACTAAAACTGAGTTTGCTCATGCTTGTACATGTAAGAAAGCTGACACCAGTTTGAAGGACAAGCCAACCTCTACAAAGGATAAACATCCTGCCCAAAGTGGCATATTTGACAAGGAGAAGATCAGATATGCACATAGTGCATACTTGGTCAAAAGACCTCCAAATGTCAAACATGGCATTGGTTACTCTTATGGTGAAAAGCAACAATCTAGAATCCATAAGAATAACAAGGAGAGGATTACCTTTGTAAAGGGAAGACCCCCTCAAACTGGAAAGTCAAAGATTAAAACATTAATTGCACCTGAGCACCGGACAAGTCTGGTCGGGGTCTGGACAAGTCCGGCCTCCCAGACTAGTCCTGTACATAAACAACAACAGATATTGTTTAGAACCTTTGATGCCTCATATGTCTTAATGAAAAATAATTTTGGCAAAGTTTATGATTATTATGTTGGGCCACACCATGGGAACACCAAGTCTCATGTGTGGGTGCCCAAATGTCTTGTAACTAATCTCCAAGGACCCAAGCAAGCTTGGGTACCTAAAACCAAAGCATAATCTGTTTTTGCAGGCCTATTCCTTCGGTGGATCTAAATGGGTGCTAGACAGTGGCTGCACCAACCATATGACCGGAAAAAGAAGAATGTTCGTTGAATATGAGGAAAATGAGGATCCAAACGAGGGCATCTATTTTGGAGATAATAGTCAAGGAAAGGTGATCGGTACTGATAGGTTTGAAATGTCAATGATGGGAGAACTAAAGTACTTCTTGGGATTCCAAGTGCGGCAACAAAAGGAAGGGACGTTCATAAGCCAAACCAAGTACACGCAAGACATACTAAAGAAGTTTGGTATGGACAAGGCGAAGCCTATAAAGAATCCCATGGCAACAAATGGACACTTAGATCTCAATGAAGATGGACCTAGCGTCGACCAAAAGGTATATCGCTCAATAACTGGATCCCTACTCTATTTATGTGCATCTAGGCCAGACATTATGTTGAGTGTATGTTTGTGTGCAAGATTTCAAGCCAATCCTAAGGAGTGTCACTTGACAGCCGTAAAAAGGATCTTGAGATATTTAGTCCATACACCCAACCTTGGTCTTTGGTACCCAAAAGGCTCAAAATTCAATCTCATTGGTTACTCCAATGCAGATTATGCCGGATGCAAAGTAGATAGGAAAAGCACCTCCGATACATGCCAATTCCTAGGAAGATCCTTAGTTTCTTGGTCCTCCAAAAAAAAAATCAATTGCCTTATCCACAGCCGAAGCGGAGTATGTTGCAGCCGGGAGTTGTTATGCACAACTCCTTTGGATGCGACAAACTCTAAGGGATTACGGTTACAATACGAACCGTATTCCACTCATTTGTGACAATGAGAGTCCCATTAAAATTGCCCACAATCCAGTTGAGCACTCTAGAACTAAACACATAGATATAAGACATCACTTTTTGAGAGATCATTCCATGAAAGGAGATATAGCCATTTCCCATGTCAACACCCAAAAGCAATTGTCCGACATATTCACCAAGCCACTTGATGAAAAACACTTTTGCGAACTCCAAAATGAACTAAATATCCTTGATGCTCGGAGTGTGGCTTGAAATGTTGCATACCTGTATGAATTCTTCAAAATATGTTGATTGGATTGTGCAAATCATCTCTCTCAATTTTCTTCCGAAAACTATGTTAATTATTAGATCTTGGTGAATTATGATCATTGCTTGATTGTTGTATGCTTACTGATCATATTCATCAAGATTATTTTATTTGATTTGCCTCCCTATTTTCTAAATATGTACCTTCAAATATATATGAATGGGCTAAGAAATTCTTGCCTGGTGACCACGGACTAGTCCGGACTAGTCCGCCCATGCAGACTAGTCCGCAGAGTGCCGGTTAGGCCGGACTAGTCCGGTAGACCACGGACTAGTCCGATATAGTCCTCTGGAAAAGTTCGGACTAGTCCGGTCATCTCCGGACTTGTCTGATTTTTTGTGCCCATAACCCTAGCCGCCGTCAAACCCTAATTTCCTCACCTCCACTCTTGCCTCATGCGTTCTCTCTCTTCCACTCGAGCTCCCAAGGCGATTCCTTGATTTCTCCATCGGAACTTTGCAAGTTTTGGTGGAATTTGATCATCATCGCATCAGGATTGAAGTTCTCGGACAAGTCTGGACTTCAACACCTCCCTCTTCGAGAATCAATCGATTTCTTTGGTAATTTTCACCCTAACCCTAGAAATCCCAAATTTCTTCTTTGTTAATCAAATAGCCTAGCATATTTCACTATATACATGCCTCCTTGATGTATTACGTTTATGCTACGCTTGTTGTGCATTAGGAATCAATATTTGTCCAGTCGCTTAGGTTTTTGAGTATGAATATCGGACTAGTCCGGTCCATGCACGGACAAGTCCGGTCCCCCGGACTAGTCCGTGCCTGTACACTGGACAAGTCCGACTTTTCTGAACTCAAAACCTAACTTTTCAATTCCTCAATGCAATTCCTTGCTATCCTTTCACACATATGCCTTGTACCATTCATTCTCATTCATGCCACTCATTCTCAGGTCATGTCGAGCTCGAATAATGAAGTTTCCGACTTTGAGGCCGAGATGGACCACGAGGTGGCACCTCGGACCTCGACAAGTCTTGGCAAGAAGCGCCAAGAGAGACCTTCCGAGCCAGCTCCATCTCCTCCATAGGCTCGGAGGAAAGTGCTAGCGAAGAAGCCGGCCCCCAAGGTGCCAGCTTCTAGGGCTTCCACCGGTGGTGGCCCTAGCTCGGCAAGTGCCCGCCTAGCCAAAGGCAAGGGCAAAGGGATAGCGACAGGTCCAGTTGGCCCGTTGAAGCTCCATGCTCTGAGGGAAGGGGTCCGGGACCCCACTGAAGAGAAGTTCAACGGGAAGGGCAGTGATTCGGCGGCAAAGTTTAGAACCATTGATTGGTATGGCCGACCAAAGCAAGCCGCCGACGGAAGATTTTGGTGCAACTTCCATGCAGATTTCTACAAATCTATGTATCTCCCAATGAAGACACCGGTTGTGCGCAGTCAATGGATTGATTGGGCAAACTTTGAGAAGAAGGGCTGCTCCCCGTTCACTGAAGTGATGGAAGCCATTGAGAGGCATGGCCTGAAGGATCTCTTTGCCTTCAGGAACAACTGGAATGATGAGGTCATTGCACAATTCTTTGCAACATGTCATTTCTCAAGTGAAGATGAGGAAAGTGTTACTTGGATGACTCACGGATCCAGGTACAGTATAACTCTAGAAGATTTTGCAAGCCTGCTTCACCTTGACACCTCAAGATCTGACTGCTTGATCATCCACAACATAGGTGTCATTGATAAGGATAAGATGAAGTTCCTATATGATCCAAACTCCAAGTTCAAACCTCCATCCACAAAGAACATGAAGTCGTTCTTTGTGGTGCTCAATAGAGTCTTGAGGAAGACCATCGCTCCCAAGGATGGAGATGCCGGGAGTGTGCAAGGTTATCTCCGGACATTGATGAGAGTGATAAGCAAGGGCCGCCAGTTTGATGTGGCAAACTACATCTGGAATGACATGGTTAACATATCCTACACACCCAACAGATCTTGTAGGTATGCTCCATATCTGATGTTTGTGACCGAGAAGGTCACGGGGATTGAATTCGTCAAGGATGTGGAGCATCTACCCTTGAGGCCTCAGATGCCTCAGAAGCCAAGTGTCCAGGCTGCTCCCTCGCCGGCCTCCAGTCCTGAGGCACCGGCAAGAAGATCTGAAGATGCAAGAGTTGCCTCTGCCAGTAGGGCAACCCCTCAAAGGGGATCAGCCAGTGGGATCTTCAAATACCTGGCTGCCATCTTTGCTTCCTGCAAAAAGGCCGAAGTGAAGGCCCATAAGCTCAACAGGAGAAGAAAGGAAGATATGAAGTATGTGAAGGCAAATGTGAAGCAAATTTGCCAGAAACTGGAGATCAAACCCATTGGGTCTCCAGTAATCTCTGAAGATTCAGACTCAGATTTCACCGAGCTCGGGCCCTTGACCCCCTCCGAGCTTGCCTACTTTGGCATTGGGGGCTCGAGTGACTCCACACCTCCTCCTCCTCCTCCTCATCATCAGGCTGAAGATGAAGATAAGGAAGATGACGATGAGAGGACTGACAGCAAAGAGTGAAGACCTTAGGACCCTCCTCTCCTTTTTGGTGTCTTGATGCCAAAGGGGGAGAGATTGAGGGGGAGTCTTAGCCTTAGCTGTAGGATGCGAGGAGAGAGCTCTCTTGTATGCTTTTTGACTATTTTGTGGGTTGTAAAGCTTTAACTATGTTCTTAAGTTAATTATGGTTCTGTGATGCAATGTTATGATCTTTTGAGAAGTATTTGTTGAAATATGTGATTTTGCTCCTAGAATGTCATATATGCTTGCTTTTGGATAAATAATGGCAATTATGTCATTCTCACTGTTTAAATGTACTTAGTCATGCATCCCACCATAAAGAATGCACATATAGATTATGTTTTCATTGCCTAATGTATTTTAGACCCATATGTGCATGCTTTATGAAAATCTCAATTTTTATCACATTTTGTGAAATCTCAATTGGTTGTCATCAATATCCAAAAAGGGGGAGATTGAAAGTGCATCTAGGAACCCCTTGTGGGTTTTGGATGATTTATGACAAGCAAATGAGATCCTAACCTATTTGTTGAGATGAGCACAGGTTTGTAATAGCAAAACAAGCAAAGTGCCAAAAAGAAGGGAGAATGAGGAGCAAAGTGGAAATGAGCTTAAGAAAGAAGAATAGTAGATCATTGTGTATGGAGTGTGTTAAGGAAACACACCCCAAGAGCTCAATCACAATTAAACACACACATTGCACAAAGTTATACAGGACCGAACTTGTCCGAATGTCACCGGACTAGTCCGATATCCTCTCTGCACAAAATCGGACAATTCCGATATCCATCAGACTAGTTCGATATCTCTCTGACTAGAATCGGACTAGTCCTCCCTAGTGCGGACTAGTCCTCAAAACACTTCACAAGTCACACAAGATCGGACAAGTCCGATCACCACCGGAATAGTCCGATATTTGTTCTGATCTAAATCGGACAAGTCCTATGTTAGCACGGACTAGTCCGAAAAACCCTCTGACCTAAATCGAACAAGTCCTCCAAGTGCGGACTTGTCACCCAATTCACTTAGGGTTTCACAGTCCAGACAAGTCCCATGACTATCGGACTAGTCCGAAGATTTCCAGAAGCGAAATCGGACAGGTCCGCTCCTAGATGGACTATTCTGATATTTCGGGACACTTAGGGTTTGCTACACAGCAGCACACCAGACTAGTCCGGTGTCCACCACAGACTAGTACGATCTTTCTAAACCCTAACGGTAACTTTTAGAAACCCCATATAAATAGAGGTGCACGGCCCAACTTTAATCTCTCTCGAACCCTAGCGCCGTCACACCTCCCAAGAGCCTCAAAAACCACATCTCTCCACGAAATTAAGTGCAACAAAGATCAATCCTTTGAGGATTCACTCTAGATCATTGGAGACACACGTTCAACACTCATTGAGCTCTTGGTTTGATTCTCTAACACACTCTTGTGATTTCATTGTAATCTTCTGAGTGTGTTCTTGGTGGTATTTTGTGTTGTAATCTAAGGCAGCTCTCAACGTGTGAGAAGGCCCCTTTGAGTTCGGTTATTCACCCCTTTGTGATAAGTGGAAGAGGATTGGCCTTCGTGGCGATCCGACGAGGGTAGGGTTTGAGAAGACCCTGTTCTTTTGTGGACTCCTCAACGTGGATGTAGGTTGCCTCTGTGGGAGCCAAACCACGGGATAAATCCTTGTGTCTTTCTTGGTGTTCATCGTTCTTATTCATCACAACAATCTAGGGTTTCAATCATTATTGCATACTTTACGTTGAATCATTAAATATAAGATTAAATTGTGATAGACCTTAGTCCATAATCTTGCAACACTTCATTTGACTATATATTTCCGCCACATACATCGAAGAATCAAATTAATTGATCAAACTTAATCAAACTAGTCGGTACGCATCGGACTAGTCCGCACTTTAGCGGACTAGTCCGATATCTCTTGTTTTGAACTGGTTGTTAAGTGTTGCAGGTTCTGACAAATTTCAAAAAGGCCTATTCACCCCCCCCCCCCTCTAGGCCACATTCACTAAGGGTGCTGGAAGCAGGACCGCCAGGAGAAGGAGCACGTGGAGGAGCGCCACTAGATGATGTGGGAGATCAGGTGCATCCCGCACCCACGGAGGTGGCCGCCAAGGCATTGGTGTTCTCGAGCTTGGACTTCATGTCGATTTCCTCAAAATGGAGGTCATTGCAAACCTCAACGAATGTGGGAAAGGAGCGTTGTCGCTTGAGAAGGGACACCATGTGAGAGAACCGCTCATTGAGGCCACGAAGCGTAGCGAGAACGAGATTACTATCGGGGATGACCCAACCCAAATCACCGAGCGCATCGGCCATCGACTTGACACAACAGCAATAGTCAGTGACGGGGAGATCCCCTTGGATGAACGTGCATAACTCGACATCGAATCATTGCACGAGTATCTTGATTGCGTGAGGACGTGATGGAAGATCTCGTACTTGCCGAGGGTGTTGAGGAAGAGGCCCTTCCACCAATTGTAGTGCGGTGAAAGGTTGTCGAGGACAACGGGGATCATCTACCTGATGTTAAGGACGACAATAGCTTGAGCGTGAAGAGCAGTGACGTCATCAGATGCCGAGGTCGCGGCATCGAAGGATGGAGGAGGCTCGTGCCTTGCCAAGGTATGATGTGCCTCGACAGCTGCTGCAAGTAATGCGCGACGTGCCTCATTTGCTACTGCACGTGCACATGCTGCCTCGACAGCTAATCGATCAGCCTCCTCATCCAGTCAATTTGCCTCAGCCACCAAGGCGAATCGTGTGCTGCAGCGAGAACGTCAGAGTTGGGATCGCCGGTGCCATCTTGTGGCAGCAGGAGGACCGTCGTCGGGGCGGTCACTTCGTCGGTGGACACCAGGAAAGCCATCGGATTGGGAGTGTAGGTGCAATCTCAGTGGTTTACGGTTGGACGCGTGGCAGGCGGTCGGACCGCGGATAGGCTTCGGCTAGGGTAAGGGTTAGTGGACGACGTGGGCGGAGTGCCATGGGTCGGGGGTGGTGCGGCCGGAGAGCAGCGGCACGGCGAGGGGAAGAGGAAGCGCGACCGTGGGGCACAGCGGCAGCTAGGGCTGCGAAAGAGAGATCCTAGGGATGAAACCTTTTAAATACCATGATAGAAATAAGTGGGGAAATAATTGTATGAATTAATTTAAAACCTCTAGATGGTGGTACATATTTATAAGGGAGTGAGACCACCATTGATTACATAAGTAATGTGGTACTATTTGTCTAACACCGAGAGAGCTCAATCTCTTGCATCACCATCTTGGCAATTTTCCTGGACCGCAATTTTCCTTGACCAGATTGCGAGTACCGACAAGGCAACAAGAACAAGACCGTGTTTGGCAACACAGTCAAGATCGATCAACAGATAGTGTGCTCTTGCAAGCGTAAAGGCAGCCACGGGACCTATATTCAGAGAGTCGCGGGACCAACAAGCAGCCCTCTTCCTTTCTAACTCGAAAAACCACAACAGTTAGATAGTGGTGTGGGGTTCCCATTAGACCTAATTTTGTGTGTAATCTAGCATTTTTCAAGTGAGTTGAAGCTCCTGAGCGAAGAAAACAAAATAAAGACTTATTAAAAAACAATGCACTTTAGAGATAAAATTAATTCCTAAAATTACAATAGTACGCATGACAGATAGTCCACAGAACATGAACAATAACATGCAAATAAAGCAGATTATTTATATCATATTCATGCGTAGAAAACTCATCTTTTACTTACAGTGCTGACGCTTCCATCATGAAAAATGATGAGTGGGGTGTGTGAAGAAGACTGTAGAGGAAGCAGATCTTCTATAGAGCAGTCGCGCGAACGCTAGTCGAAAACCTGATTTGTCCCAACCTGTGCAAATTCTTTACTGGGACGTGGTTTCGAAGACACTGCTCTCCCGCACATCGGTGACACGCCGACAGGAGGGATGGACTAACCTGTAGCAGACGCTCAACACAGTGGACTAGTGAGTCTGTTCACCTTTGTATTCCAGAATGAAAGCACTCATTCTATATATATAGTGACAGACTCTAGTAACTGAAAGAGTTAAGTATGCAGTAAAGTAGCACAATTAGGATCTAGTAACTAAAAGCAATAAACTTCAGTATTTGTAGCATAATTAAATTGCGTCAGTTACTGCATACCATTACCTTCCAGAAACTGACTCATAAAGTGCCACGAATTGCAGCAAACTAAAGTCATATTGGTGTCAGTCTTATCAAAAAGAGAGAGAGCAGAATTACTGCGCCAGTCGCCACGTCGCAAGTCACAAGTCACGCGTTAACTCACGCGAAAATACGTGATTACGCGAATACGTGCGCGCGTGCGTGTGATTTGTTTGTAGCTCTAGCCATCCTTCTCTCACATATTACACACATAGAAAATAGCTCCCCTTATAGATAAGTGTTACTCTCCTCAAATAGTCAATGTGGGATTAATGCTTCCTTTACACCTTTGGAATTCAATAGAGAATAGTTGGGCCTAGGCCCAAATATTCCAACAATCCCCACCAAATTCCAAAGGCATAGCTGACACTACTTGTCGTATGTCCACAATATTATTTGATATATCAGTTTAACGATGGAGACCTATTCGGTTGAACATCCATCTAGATCTAAAATTTTTGCCAACCCACAACTACACAATGGACTATGCCTTGAATTGGTAGTTTTGCGCGAGGTGGTTTCATTTAAAGACCAAATTGGTACTAGGCGCCTATTGGGCCAGTCCTCGGGTGGAGCCTATAAGTTATACTCCCGTGTCTCTTTCATGAGCTTCTTAGAGAATTCTCATATCTCATAGACTGCGACCAACAGTCAGCTCATATAGGTGTGTTCATACAAGAATACTCTGTAGGACAGTATCTCGCACTGAAGCTTCCGAATACATTAAGACTTAAGTCAGCCTTCTGTACAGAATGGAGAGTATTGCATCTTCACTGGATAGGGTACTATATAATTATGTACTCTCCTAGTCATACATACAGCTTGTTCTTCCCAAATTCTAATTCACGGGATCTCTGATCACATAGGTGTGTGTTACCGTTGTGTATAACTCATGTGGGCCTCAATACCATCTCCTTCGATGCACCATCTATCACATTTCTTGATAGACCTTTTGTAAACGGATCTGCCAGATTTTTCACCATTTGAATATCATCAATGGCTATCACTCCAGAGTTTCTCAATTTTCTGACAGATTTTAACCGTCTTTTCACATGTCTTGGGTATTTCATATTATCCTTTGTACTTGACACCTTCGCAAGAACTGATTGATTGTCACAGCACGTTAGAATTGGAGGAATTGGTTTTTCCACCACTGGTAAATCTATCAAGAGTTCCTTCAGCCACTCTGCTTCTACAGAGGTTGTATCTAATGCTGTAAGCTCTACCTCCATGGTTGACCTCGTCAAAATGGTCTGTTTACAAGACCTCCATGAGACAGCTGCTCCTCCAAGAGTAAAGACATAATCACTTGTTGTCTTTAACTCATCAGCATCAGAGATCCAGTTGGAATCACTATAACCCTCCAAACTTTGGGGTCTCCTGTATAATGAAGTCCATAGCTCATTGTACCACATAAGTAGCGCATAACTCGCTCAAATGCGCGCCAATGATCATCTCCTGGGTTAGCAGTAAACCGGCTCAATTTGCTAGCCGCAAAGGAAATGTTAGGTCGAGTAGCACCAGCTAGCTACATGAGTGAACCAATTATCTAAGAGTATCCTAGCTGGTCTCTTCCTAGTCCTTTATTTTTTTTGTAAAAATTATACTAGGATCATATGGTGTTGGTGAAGGCTTGCTGTCCAAATAGCCAAAACGACTCAAAACCATCTCAACATAATGAGATTGCAAGAGTGTAATCCCATTCTCATTTTTTATCAGCTTGACATTTAGGATAACATCAACTTCTCCTAGATCTTTCATATCAAAACTTTGAAACAGAAAAGATTTTACCTCATTTATCACATCAATATCAGTTCCAAAAATTAATATATCATCTACATATAAACACATGATAACTCCTCTACCCCCACCATATCGATAATATACACATTTATCAGCCTCGTTGACAACAAAGTATGCTTGTGTCATGGTACTATCAAACTTCTCATGCCACTCCTTTGATGCCTCTTTAAGACCGTATAGATTTCTTTAACTTACACGCCTTATTCTCTTGGTCGGGTATCTCAAATCTTTCTGGCTGATCCACATAAATCTCTTCATACAACTCTCCATTAAGGAAAGCCGTCTTCACATTCATTTGATGGACTAGAAGACCGTGTGAGGCAGCCAAAGAAAGAAGTACCCGAATAGTTGTCATTCTAGAAATGGGTGAGTAAGTATAAAAGAAGTCTTCTCCTTATTTTTGTGTATAACCTTTCGCCACCAGTCTTGCCTTGTACTTCTCAATAGTACCATTAGGCCTAAGTTTTTTCTTGAACACCCACTTACACTCAATCGTTTTACGACCGAATGGACGATCCACTACATCCCAGGTTCCGTTGGTGATGATGGATTATATCTCACTACAGACTGCTTCCTTCCAATCGTCTGCATCAGGAGATGCAAACGCCTCTTGGATGGATCTGGGTGTATCATCCACAAGGTAAATAATGAAATCATCACCAAAAGATTTTGAGATCATCTGTCCCTTGCTCATTCTATGAGTTGTTTCATTGTTTTCTCCGTCATACGGTTGTAATAGATTTTCTGATGGTGTAAGAAGAGGTTATTCTAAGGTTTCGAATGGAGGATAATTTGTGTCATGCGTATGACCATATGAATTACGTGCATCATTCATAGGAAAAATACATTCAAAAAATGTGGCATCTCTGGATTCAACAATTGTATCAACAAGTACAAGTGGTGAATCATATCTGATTACTAAAATTTTGTAAGCAGAACTATTTGAAGCATAGCCAATAAAGATGCAATCAACGGTATTAGGTCCGAGTTTACGCTTTTAACTATTCGTATATTTACCATAGCCAAACACCCCCATGTGCGCAGGTAAGAAAGAGATGACTTTCTTCCTTTCCATCCTTCATATGGAGTTTTCTATTTTCAGTGGGAACTCTATTTAGTACATGGTTTGCAGTCAAAACTGTTTCCCCCCACCATTCCTTAGATAAACCAGCAGTATCTAATATGGCATTCACCAAGTGTGTTAGAGCGCGGTTTTTCCTCTCGGCAACTGTAAGGATCAAATGCCCAAGAGGGGGGGGGGTGAATTGGGCTTCTTTTCAAAAATTAAAGCAATAAAACATAATTACTAAAAGACCAATTCCCTATGCAAACAACCTATGCATTCAAGTGAATAGTAACTTTGCGGTATATGAAATGCATAAGTGTAAGGGGAGAGGAAGAAAGCGCAAACTCCCGAGGAGACATGAAGACACGGAGATTTATCCCGTGGTTCGGTAAGTGAAAGTGCATCTAGGTTCCCCGTGGGTTTTGGATGATTGATGACGACAATTAAGTCGCTAATGAGCTCAAGTGATCTTAGCACAGGTGAAGACTCAATCGAAGACGCAAACCCTCAAAAAGGAAAAGGAAGGAAACGGAGTCAACTCGAAGCGTAGAAACTAGGGTTTCTAGCGTGATTGAGTTAGACTAGCCGTAGTAATAGGAGGGTGTGTGTGTAAAGTGCATTGAGATCAAGTTTGGGAGCTCAAAGTGGTTTAGAGGTCAAACCTATGAAAGAAATGAGTGAATGAGTGGTCTGGCCGTAGGGCCGGACTAGTCCGTGCAGGAGGCCGGACTAGTCCGCCCCTGGCCGGCCAAGTCCGTTATCGGCCGGACCAGAAGGGTCTGACCGAGATAGGACTAGTCCGTTTGTGACCGGACTAGTCCGGGTAGCTGTGAGTGGGTTTTGGGGATGAAGTCCCAAAATCACGGACTTGTCCGTTTTGGACCGGACCAAGAGGTCCTGAGTGAGAACGGACTAGTCCGCCCGTGGGGCCGGACTAGTCCGGGTTGGCTAGGAAAAGGTGCTTCTGTGGCTAAGTCTGGGAGGACCGGACTAGTCCGCCCTAGGGGCCGGACTAGTCCGTGGTCCTCAGACTAGTCCGTTTTCACACGGAGCAGAAGGCTCTGTGTGAGATCGGACTAGTCAGGTGTTGACCGGACTAGTCCGTTCTGGAAGTGACCGTTTGAATTTGAAGTTTGGCGGGTAGCGTGACGATAGTGTGTCAGCTGTCGGGACCTGACAAAGGGGTCAGTGGTCCCCTAGGCCGGACTAGTCCGGGCCAGTGGCCGGACTAGTCCGCCCTTTTGCTGAAGTCAGCAGATTGGGCTTGGGACCCCTATAAAAAGGGGACCCCCGGCCTCATTTCGAATACCTTTGGAAAAAATCAAACCCTAGCGCCGCCACAGCCAACTTGGAGCACTCCTAAGCCTCCTTCTTGCCTACTTTCCCTCTAAAACTAATTCTTGAGTGGATTAGGGTTTAGTGAGGTGGAGAAGAGGAAGAACATCGCGCTTGTGCTCCCGGTTTGATCTCTTGCACTCGTTTGAGTCTTTGTGGGCTGTGTATTGAGTTTGTTTTATTGTGTTGATCACCTTTGTGGTGTGGGAGCCTCAGTTTGTGAGAAGCCCCAACGAACTTTGTAATCACCGTTGTGATTAGTGGAGAACCAAGTTAGGCCCGTGCGGTAAACTTGGTGAGGGAAGGGTTGTTGGACCCGGTCCTTTGTGGACTCCTCAACGGGGACGTAGATTCCTTGTGTGGAATCGAACCTCGAGATAAAATCCTTGCCCCCTTGTGTTCTTCGCATTCATTCTATTGATTACTTTGTTCTAGGGTTGGTAGTCTCGTTTCATACTCCGCATTGCTACAAACTTGTGGAAACTTGACTTGCTCTTGTGTAGGTTGTTGCTCAACTTGACTTAAACATATACTCACTTGTATCAACGAGAAAATTCCCTAAAACTTGCTAGAAACAATTTTTTAGGGTTATTCACGCAGGCTGACCGGACTAGTCCGCCCCTTGACCGGACTAGTCCGCCCCCTGTAATTTAATCTCGTTTTATTGAGTCATTTGTAGGTCAATTAGCCTATTCACCCCCCCCCCTCTAGGCAACTTTCAATTGGTATCAGAGCAGGACTCTCCACAAAGAGTCTAACAACTCGGAGAGATGGCCGGAGTGGTGAATGATGATGCATCGAGCAGCAACTACGAGGCGACCCGTGAGGAGACGTTGGCTTATCAAGATAAGCCAACGGACGATGAGGAGACTCGCCAACTCAAGGCGAAGCTCCGGGAGAAGTTGAACATCTCCAAGATTGATCCGTCAAACCAATCAAGTGGTGGTGGCGGAGCCAATTACAACCGGCAAGGGTTCAACTATGAACGCCTTGCCGCCAACAACCACTACCTGTCCATCCCATTGGGGAGACCTCCCCAATTCGATGGAACGGACTACGGTATGTGGAAACACAACATGAAGATCCACCTCGTGTCACTCAACCCAGCGTTGTGGCAAATTGTCATGACCGGGGTGGAGATTCCAAAGGATGAGGACAACATAACTCAAGAACAAGCCATCCTCATCCACCGCAACGCTCAAGCTGCGGGTGTGATCATCTCATCTCTCTCTAGAGATGAGTTCAACCGTGTCGATGGCCTTGAAGTGGCCAAAGACATATGGAACACCCTCAAGACGGCGCATGAGGGAAACCGAGTGGTCAAGGAGGCCAAGATCGAGCTCATCGAAGGAGAGCTTGGGAGATTCTCCATCTTGGATGGTGAATCCCCCCAAGACATGTACAACCGGCTGAAGGTGCTGATCAACAAGAGCCGATCATATGGCTGCACCAAGTGGACCGACCACGAGGTGGTGAAGAGGATGATCCGGGCATTCATGCCTAGGAACGTCTCTCTGTGCTCCATGATTCGGGAAAGCCCGGGGTTCACTCAAATGACCCCGGAGGAGGTCCTTGGGAGGATCATCAACCATGAAATCATGGAGAAGGAGGCGCTCTTCTACAACGACCTCCAAAAGTTCACCGCCTCCAAGATGAAGAACGTTGCACTAAAGGCAACGCCCTCTTCAAAGGAGCAAGAAGAAAGTGATGAGGAGAGCCTCGACACCGATGAGGAAGAGGCCTTCTTCATCAACAAATTCAAGAGAATGATGAGGAGGAAGAAAGGGGGGCACAACTATGAGGGCAAGGGAAAGGAAAGAGCAAGGCCCAAATCAAAAAGGTCTTGCTACAACTGTGGCGAGTATGGGCACTTCATCGCTGATTGCCCACACGAAGAAACGAAGAAGAAGAAGGAAGGGAAGCCTCAAGAAAGGAGATTCTTCAAGAAGAAGAGGCCCTCCGGACAAGCCCATTTGGGGAAGGAGTGGGACTCTAACGATGAGTCCTCCTCCGAAGAAGAAGAGGAGAAGATGGCCACCATAGCCATCGGGAGGAACTCCAAGGGAGGCAAGCTCTTCCCCAACCTCAACAACGACCACAAGCCTACTTGCCTTATGGCAAGGGAAGGAAAGAGAAAGGTAACATCTCATCCTTCCTCCCCAACTTCCTCACATGATGATTTTGATAGCGCTAGTGAAAATGAAAGTATGTTTAAGGACATAAGTAAAAGCACCCTACGAAGGATGAAATTGCTTATGGATGAGATCTTTGAGAAGGAGGATCTCAACAATAGACAAGAGGACATGCTCATCCTTGAGAAGGAGAGATGTCAAGAGCTTGATGAGCTCCTTGAGCTCGAAAGAGAGAAGAGCAAGGCATTAGAACACGAACTTGCTCTTTGCAAGAAAACGTGTTCAAGTCTTGAGGAGAAGTCGATTGAGCTCAAGGATGAACTTGGAAGCTTGTCAAAAGCTAACAAGATCCTTGAGACTCAAGTTGAGTCACTCAAGAACAATGTAGCCTCTTCCTTCAAGAGCTCAACCCCCTCAAAGGCCTCATCCAAGGCAACATCACCTTGCAAGTGCTCCAACTTGATCCTTAAACTTAAGGATGAACTCAACCTAGCACAAGGCAAACAAGCACCTAAGGGTGCCATCTTTGACAAGGAAAAGGTGGCATATGCACGAAGTGCATTCACCAACACAAGACCACCCCATGTCAAGGATGGTCTTGGCTATACTAGAGGTGCAAGGCATAACGCCAAAACCTCCAAGTATGGCAAAGACATGATTATCTTTGTTAAGGGGAGTTCATCCCAAACTAAAAATGAAAAGAGCTCACCCTCTAGCAAAAACTTGCCTAAATCTGAACCGCATCATTTATTTCATGATTTTGATGCATCTTATGTGTTGAAGAAGAACAAACACGGCAAGGTGTTTTCTAGATATGTTGGGCCACTCCGCAAGAGCCCCAAGCCTTGCGTGTGGGTGCCAAAATGCCTAACCACTAACGTCAAAGGACCCAACTCTGCTTGGGTACCTAAAAGAAAGGCATAAAACTTGTTTTGTAGGCTTACTCCTCCGGTGGATCGAAATGGGTATTGGATAGCGGATGCACCAACCACATGACCAGAGAGAGAAGCATGTTCATAGAGTATGAGGAGAATAAGGACCCAAGTGAAGGAATCTTCTTTGGGGACAATAGCCAAGGGAAAATCCTTGGCTCCGGTAAAATTTCTATCTCCTCATTACATACTTTATCAAATGTCTTGCATGTTGATTCTCTAGACTATAATCTCCTATCCATATCACAACTATGTGATAGAGGATATAAATGTGTGTTTACTAGTGAGGGAGTGAGTGTCATTAGAGAAGGTAATGACTCGATAGCCTTTAAGGGAGTGCTCAAGGGAAAGCTCTATCTTGTGGACTTCACCGCGGATAAAGCTCAACTTGACACATGCTTAATGGCAAAAGCCAACATGGGATGGCTTTGGCACAGAAGGCTAGCCCATGTTGGAATGAGAAACCTTCAAAAGCTCCTTAAGGGTGAGCATGTTCGTGGCCTAAAGGATGTAGTATTTGAAAAGGATAGGCCATGTAGTGCTTGCCAAGCGGGAAAGCAAGTAGGAGCTCAACACCCCTCTAAGAATGTCATGACGACAACTAGACCTTTGGAGTTACTCCATATGGACCTTTTCGGCCCCATTGCCTATATTAGCATTGGTGGCAGCAAGTATGGTCTAGTTATCGTTGATGATTTTTCAAGGTATACTTGGGTGTTCTTCTTGCATGATAAAAGTGAAACTCCCAGTGTCCTCAAGAAATTTCTAAGGAGAGCTCAAAATGAGTTCACCTTGAGGATAAAGGCTATAAGAAGTGACAATGGCACCGAATTCAAAAACATGCAAGTAGAAGAGTTCCTAGATGAGGAGGGCATCAAGCATGAGTTTTCCGCTCCCTATTCTCCACAACAAAATGGCATAGCCGAAAGAAAGAATAGGACGCTTATTGAGATGTCAAGGACGATGCTAGATGAGTACAAAACATTGGACCGGTTTTGGGCGGAAGCGGTTAACACCGCTTGCCATGCCGTGAACCGATTGTACCTTCATCGCCTCCTCAAGAAGACTCCTTATGAGCTTCTCATTGGTAAGAAACCCAATGTTTCTTACTTTCGGGTCTTTGGTAGCAAGTGCTATATCCTCAACAAGAAGCCTAGGACTTCGAAGTTTGCTTCAAAGTCCAATGAGGGTTTCTTGCTTGGATATGACTCAAACACTCATGCGTACCGTGTGTTCAACAAATCCTCCGGAATTGTTGAAGTAGCACGTGACGTAGTGTTTGACGAGACCAATGGCTCTCAAGTGGAGCAGGTTGATCAACATGCCCTTGATCAAGAGGAACCTCCACTAGAAGCTCTAAGGAAAATGGCACTTGGAGATGTTCGCCCACAAGAACCATCTCAAAGTTCAAGTGACCATCCTCTCTATGAAGTAGGTCAAAACCCCATTGGACAAGTTGAAGATCCTCTAGATGCTCCCCAAAGTGATAATGAGAATGAAGATCAAGGGGGAGGCATGAATCAAGGGGGAGACCAAAGTGAAGAAGATGAACCAAGTAATTCAAGAGGTCAACCCCCGCATCCTCGTGTTCATCAAAGTGTTCAACGGGACCATCCCGTTGACAACATTCTAGGAGATATCACAAAAGGAGTAACAACACGCTCACGTGTTGCAAACTTTTGTGAGCATTTCTCTTTTGTCTCATCCTTGGAACCACATAAGGTTGAAGATGCCTTAAGGGATCCGGATTGGGTAGTTGCCATGCAAGAGGAGCTCAACAACTTTGAAAGGAACAAGGTTTGGGAGCTTGTCAAGCGCCCTCAAGCTAATGTTGTTGGAACCAAGTGGGTGTTTCGCAACAAACAAGATGAGCATGGCGTGGTAACTAGGAACAAGGCACGACTTGTGGCAAAAGGATACTCACAAGTTGAAGGATTGGATTTTGATGAGACATTTGCCCCCGTAGCTAGGCTTGAGTCAATTCGGATACTATTAGCCTTTGCTACTCATCATGATTTCAAGCTCTACCAAATGGATGTTAAGAGCGCATTCCTAAATGGTTCAATCAAGGAAGAAGTTTTTGTAGAGCAACCTCCGGGATTTGAAGACCAAGACTATCCTAACCATGTGTACAAATTGCGAAAGGCCCTTTATGGCCTCAAGCAAGCTCCTAGAGCTTGGTATGAGTGCCTAAGAGACTTTCTAGTTGAGAATGGTTTTAGGATAGGAAAAGCGGATTATACCCTTTTCACAAAGCACTTCAACGAGGATCTTTTTGTGTGCCAAATATATGTGGATGACATCATATTTGGTTCCACAAATAAGGTGTTTTGTGACGAGTTCTCCAAGATAATGACGGGGAGGTTTGAAATGTCCATGATGGGTGAGTTGAAGTTCTTTCTAGGATTTCAAGTGAAACAACTCAAAGAAGGGACGTTCATAAGTCAAACTAAGTATACTCAAGATATTCTAAGAAAGTTTGACATGGACAAAGCAAAACCCATCAAAACCCCTATGGGGACAAATGGACACCTAGACCTAAATGAGGACGGTCCAAGTGTGGATCAAAAGCTATATAGGTCTATGATCGAATCACTTCTCTATCTTTGTGCATCTAGGCCCGATATCATGCTAAGTGTGTGTATGTGTGCACGCTTTCAAGCAGCACCCAAGGCTTGTCATTTGACCGCCGTTAAAAGGATCTTGAGATATCTTGTACACACACCTACCCTAGGACTTTGGTACCCCAAAGGATCCAAGTTTAACCTCATCGGATATTCCGATGCGGACTATGCGGGGTGCAAAGTTGATAGGAAGAGCACATCGGGTACGTGCCAATTCTTAGGTCGATCTCTTGTGTCTTGGTCCTCTAAGAAGCAAAACTCTATTGCTCTCTCCACCGCCGAAGCTGAATACGTTGCAGTCGGAAGTTGTTGTGCACAACTTCTCTGGATGCGACAAACGCTTGGGGATTATGGGATTAACCTGCGTAAAATTCCACTCTTGTGTGACAACGACAGTGCAATCAAGATAGCCCATAATCCGGTGGAACACTCTAGGACCAAACATATAGACATTCGACACCATTTCTTGCGAGATCACTCAATGAAGGGAGACATTGAGATTTCGCATGTGAGGACGGAACATCAACTTGCGGACATCTTCACCAAGCCTCTTGACGAGAAGCGTTTCTGTGAGCTAAGAAGTGAGCTCAACGTGTTGGATTCTCGGAACGTGGCTTAAACCACATTCCTCATATATTTTGAGCCACATTTCGAAAAACTCCTCTCTATGTCGATTTCTCCTCAAATTTGTTTGAGAAATCTATTTTCTTCATGAAAATGTTCATAAGTTGTTCTTTATTGACTCATAATCATGCTTGTCATGTTTTCCTTGCTATATCTGTCCAAAAGGACTTATCTTTATGGGCAAAACCCAAATATATTGTTTTTCAGCCCAGCTGGACCGGACTAGTCCGCCCCTATGGCCGGACAAGTCCGGGTCAGACTAGTCCGCGACTAGTCCGCACACCGGACTAGTCCGGCCTTCCACCGGACAAGTCCGGACCCGGACTAGTCTGGGTCTGGTCCGCAGACCGGACTAGTCCGGCCCCTCAACCGGACTAGTCCGGCCCTTGGGGACTTAAACCCCCAAGCGGCCCGGACCCCCTCTCTCTCTCTCTCACTTAACTCTCAAGCTTCCACGCGCGCACAACCGCCCCCAAATCGGCGATTTTGCGCTCCAACCACCAAAACTCAACTCCAATCCGCGCATCGAAGTCCTAGGGAGTGAGGGATCACTTCCCCGCGCTCCACCTTCGAGATACACGCCGATTTCGACGACTCAAGCGGATTTTTGAAGGTATTTCACCGTTCCTCAAAAACTAGCCTCATTCTTGATTCTTCAAGTTTTTGATAGGAACACCTTCATTAATGTTGTTCTATACACCCTTGCGATCATAGCCTAGGACTATTGCGCATTGGTTCACAAATTTTTCGATGAATCGATTAGGGTTAGGGTTCTTCCTGTGTAACCCGGACTAGTCCGGCCACCAGGCGGACAAGTCCGGCCGGCGGACTAGTCCGCCCCTGGGGCGGACAAGTCCGGTTTGCACAGGGCAAACCCTACTTCTAGTTGGTTCTCGAGATCTTTTCGGCAATACTTCTTCTTCCTAGGCTCATATCTTCCTCTCTCCATCCTTTGCACAGAATGTCGAACTCCGAGCGCTCTCCTCCGCGTGTCAACCTCGAGGGGCGTACCAAGGCCCAAATTGCCGAGGCTCGGACTAAGGCTGCGCTAATGGAGGCGCAGAAGGCCAAGGAGGAAAGAAAGCTCAAGGCACTCGAAGCATCCAAGGTGGCTGCGAGCATCTACAATGAGGATGAAGCCATTGCCCGTGCCACCGCAGAATCACTGAATGAGCTGCGAAAGAAGAAAAGAGAGGATAGGGAGGCCCATAACTCCAAGGCCGCTGAGGCCAATGCCCCAAAGAGGAAGAAACTCATCACTCTTGGCGAGAAGGCTAAGGGCAAGGAGCCAGCCCAAGAAGAGGCTGTCCCTAGGGTCGAGCGTGACCCGAAGAAGGGAAAAGCTCCGGCTCCTATCGAGCCAAAGAAGAAGAACCCCGCAGTCAAGATATCAGCTAAGAGGGCTGCTGGTGGGGTTGTGATCAAGGAAAAGGGGAAGGCCACCTCTATTGGCCCCCTTGAAGTCCACACACCGGAAAGGAATCCCAACCGGCAAAAGGAACTGTCGGCAAATGTGTTCCATGGCAAAGGGGCTGAAAAGGCCCGAAGGCTAAGGACCGAGAAGGTCTATAAATTTGAAAGGAGCACAGCTGATCCCAGGTTTTGGTGTGACTTCCACTGTGACTATTACAGGCTAGTCTACCAACAAATGAAGAAGCCAGTGATAGAGGCTCAGTGGGTGGACTGGGACTATATGGCGAAGAAGGAGCACTCGGCCTTTGATGCCGTGATTGAAGCTGCCGAGCGCCATGATCTCAAGAAGATCATGGGCTTCAAATATGATTGGAATGTGGAAGTTATTCTCCAATTCTACTCCACAATCTATTTCACAAGCTTAGGTGACAGGAGGATAATTTGGATGACTCATGGTGAACAATACTCTGTCACCTATGCTGAGTTTGCAAGGATCCTTGGTCTTGAGGCTCACATGGACCACGAGATCATTATCTCGAACCTCAAGGCAGTGGATCGTGAGGAGATGGCTTACATGTATCCAAGCCATCTCCCGTTTGATGCCGGACTAGCTCGGAACATCAAGCCATTCTACAGCATCATGAACCGGATACTTAGGAGGACCATTGCACCCAAGGACGGTGATGCAGGGGTCATTCAAGGAAACCTAAGGCACCTGCTCATTCTGATTGATGGGGAAGAGAAGTTCAATCTCGTCGACTACATCTTCGACGACATCTTCAACATCTCTCATACCCCCAACAGGGCGTGCGGGTATGCCCCTTACATTATGTGCCTTATTGAGAAGGTGTCGGGCGTGTCCTTTGTCAAGGATGTATCGCACCGACCTCTGCGCCCCCAGAAGCCGCCAAATGTGCCGGTGCCTCCAAGACGCAAGGATGCTGATCCTCCGTCTCGCCCAGTGGCGCCTCCGTCTCCGCCTCCGCCTCAGTCCATGAGTGCGTTCTTCAAATGCTTCAAGGCCATCTTCACCTCGTGCCGGAAGCAAGAGATTCGCGCTCAGAGGGCACACAAGCGCCAAGAGAAGTATCTCAAGGCGGTGTGTGAGAAGCTTGAAGTTCCGATGTCATCTCCTGAGGAGAGTGATGGGGAGATCACTCCTTTCCCCGTCTTCACTGCCGATGAGCTTGCTCAGCTCCAGGAGGATGGAAGCTCCTCTCGGGCAGCTCCCTCGGCAAGGGAATCCTCCGACAACGACGACAACGACGAAGAGTCAGAGGCAAACATTGAAGACTCCGAAGCCACTGAGAGCGAAAGTGGAGAAGATAAGGACTAGGTTTAGTTAGTTGTTCCCCCTTCTTTTCCTTTTTGGTGCCTTGATGCCAAAGGGGGAGAGTTAAGGGAGTTTAGTGAGTTTAGTCCTTTTGTGGGTGTGTTTTGTGATGTATGACTGTCATGTAACATATTTATGCTCTTGGATGTTTACATTTGTGCAAGACTCGTTAATGTTGCTTACTATCAATATATTGCTCTTATTGTCAATCTTATGAATGTATTGATGTTATTCATGTCTTGTCACAAACTGTTGAGCACATCACGTAGGCACCCCACCATAACGTGTGTGGGTATGAAAGAACTTCTCCATCTCTTTTACATGTTGCATACATTGAGGGGGATTCATTCATACGCACACATGTTATGAAAACCAAAACTTTATACTCTTATTTGTGAAGGACTTAATGTGTTGTCATCAATCACCAAAAAGGGGGAGATTGAAAGTGCATCTAGGTTCCCCGTGGGTTTTGGATGATTGATGACGACAATTAAGTCGCTAATGAGCTCAAGTGATCTTAGCACAGGTGAAGACTCAATCGGAGACGCAAACCCTCAAAAAGGAAAAGGAAGGAAACGGAGTCAACTCGAAGCGTAGAAACTAGGGTTTCTAGCGTGATTGAGTTAGACTAGCCGTAGTAATAGGAGGGTGTGTGTGTAAAGTGCATTGAGATCAAGTTTGGGAGCTCAAAGTGGTTTAGAGGTCAAACCTATGAAAGAAATGAGTGAATGAGTGGTCTGGCCGTAGGGCCGGACTAGTCCGTGCAGGAGGCCAGACTAGTCCGCCCCTGGCCGGCCAAGTCCGTTATCGGCCGGACCAGAAGGGTCTGACCGAGATAGGACTAGTCCGTTTGTGACCGGACTAGTCCGGGTAGCTGTGAGTGGGTTTTGGGGATGAAGTCCCAAAATCACGGACTTGTCCGTTTTGGACCGGACCAAGAGGTCCTGAGTGAGAACGGACTAGTCCGCCCGTGGGGCCGGACTAGTCCGGGTTGGCTAGGAAAAGGTGCTTCTGTGGCTAAGTCTGGGAGGACCGGACTAGTCCGCCCTAGGGGCCGGACTAGTCCGTGGTCCTCAGACTAGTCCGTTTTCACACGGAGCAGAAGGCTCTGTGTGAGATCGGACTAGTCAGGTGTTGACCGGACTAGTCCGTTCTGGAAGTGACCGTTTGAATTTGAAGTTTGGCGGGTAGCGTGACGATAGTGTGTCAGCTGTCGGGACCTGACAAAGGGGTCAATGGTCCCCTAGGCCGGACTAGTCCGGGCCAGTGGCCGGACTAGTCCGCCCTTTTGCTGAAGTCAGCAGATTGGGCTTGGGACCCCTATAAAAAGGGGACCCCCGGCCTCATTTCGAATACCTTTGGAAAAACTCAAACCCTAGCGCCGCCACAGCCAACTTGGAGCACTCCTAAGCCTCCTTCTTGCCTACTTTCCCTCTAAAACTAATTCTTGAGTGGATTAGGGTTTAGTGAGGTGGAGAAGAGGAAGAACATCGCGCTTGTGCTCCCGGTTTGATCTCTTGCACTCGTTTGAGTCTTTGTGGGCTGTGTATTGAGTTTGTTTTATTGTGTTGATCACCTTTGTGGTGTGGGAGCCTCAGTTTGTGAGAAGCCCCAACGAACTTTGTAATCACCGTTGTGATTAGTGGAGAACCAAGTTAGGCCCGTGCGGTAAACTTGGTGAGGGAAGGGTTGTTGGACCCGGTCCTTTGTGGACTCCTCAACGGGGACGTAGATTCCTTGTGTGGAATCGAACCTCGGGATAAAATCCTTGCCCCCTTGTGTTCTTCGCATTCATTCTATTGATTACTTTGTTCTAGGGTTGGTAGTCTCGTTTCATACTCCGCATTGCTACAAACTTGTGGAAACTTGACTTGCTCTTGTGTAGGTTGTTGCTCAACTTGACTTAAACATATACTCACTTGTAGCAACGAGAAAATTCCCTAAAACTTGCTAGAAACAATTTTTTAGGGTTATTCACGCAGGCTGACCGGACTAGTCCGCCCCTTGACCGGACTAGTCCGCCCCCTGTAATTTAATCTCGTTTTATTGAGTCATTTGCAGGTCAATTAGCCTATTCACCCCCCCCCCCCTCTAGGCAACTTTCAGTAAGATTGTCAAGATCTTCCTAGATCCACGTTGTGGCACCCACCAAAGGGTATAGCCACTCCAAAGTCACCGAGACCAGGGATCTTCACTATACTTCTCCGTTCGCCAACCTCGGCAAGGTGGAGCTCAAGCCTTGTACAAGTTGGATCCTCCGGGCTTCCACAACCGTCTTGGCAAGCTCCGGGAGGCTCTATCCAATACAATCACCAAGGGACACTCCCTTACAGCTCTCACTATACTAGAGACTCTAATCACCAAGAATGGAAGCACACAAGCACTATCTCTAGCAAGTTCTAGCCTATCTCTTGGTGTGTAAGTGGTGTAGATGATGTAGAAGTGTTGGCTCAACGTCTTGAATGCTTGAGAATGTGTAGAGTAGCTCTGGTTGTCAAGACTTGTCAAATAGACTGGTTGAAGGGGTATAAATAGCCAGCCTCCACGAAATAGCCGTTGGAAAAGTAGGCTGACATCACTATTCTACGAACACCGGATGATCTGATGTTCTCCCTTCAGTTGTCATCGGTCGAATCCAAATTAGCTAACGTCACTGTGTCAGATATGAGCGTTGTTAGACCGATGTTACACTTGCCTTCTCATCGGATGATCTGGTGGCACTTCATCCAGAATTGGTTCAGAATTAATGCTTACTGGAGTGATCGACCGATGTGTTTATAGTTGTACATCGGATGGTCCGATGTTACACTTGGTCCAGAGAGATTGCTTACTGTATTAATGGACCGATGTAACATCCCCTTCATCATCGGATGATCCGGTAAGTTCTTAGTTCTGAGGTCTTCTTCTTCTGCTAAACCAACTCGACCGATGTATTGTTTTCTAGAAACATCGAATGATCCGGTGAGTTGATTTTGTTTGCTCGAGTTGTTCTAAGTGATTATTTTGGAATTTGCTCAATTGACCTCTTAGACATTGGTTTGAAATATCCTTCTGATGATTATCAAGCATTGAGTGCTGTCAATATTGGTTGAATAATTTTGACATATGAGCTTTTTCTTCTAATCTTCATAAAAATCGGTTGACCTCATAGAATGATTGTTTAGGGGTCTCCAATTATATCCAATGAGCAGTAGATGATATTCATATAGATTTCATTTGAGTGTGATGAGTGATATGAGAGACCTTGCATCCACAAATTCATTAGTAAAATCCAACGGTTGTCATTAATCACCGAAACCATACCTCATGGGGGCCTAGATGCTTTCAATCTCCCCCTTTTTGGTGATTGATGACAACACAACAAGTAAAGTATAATAGTAATGAATTTGACAATATGATACTCAAGAGGATATGCAATAAGTACAAAATTTGGCACATTAATCTTGAAGATTCAAAAGCGATCAATAACTTGAAAGCTCAACGATCAATAACACATGAGAGAATTAAGTGGCACATGAATACTCAAAGATAGCAAAAGAGTAGCAAATCTCCCAAATTACAAAAGCAGCAAAAAACACAAAATTACAAAAGACTCCCAAAAAGATAAACTCCCCCTACAACTAGGACTCCCCCTGAGACTAAGCTATCCTCCCCCTGACTCATCTCCCCCTTTGGCATCAAGACACCAAAAAGGAAGCCGAGTGCCTAAGGATCCTGAGCGCTCGGGGCGATGACGAACTGGTCGCCGTCGGGGGTGCTGTCGTCGGAGCTGCTGCCTACTGCTGCTGAAGCTAGAGTGGAGGTGATCGGAGCTGCGGGAGCCGCTGTCGGTGCCTACTGTGTATGGACTGCTGGCAACGGGGCACTGACAACGGACGCCGGCGTCTGCTGGAAGAGCGTTGCAGCCGGCAGGGGGGAGTGGATAGGTGCACCTGGAGCTAGCAGAGGTGACATGCTGATTGTCGGGATCGGCGTAGTCGGCACTGGTTCTGAAGCTGGTGCTAGAACAGACGGACCTGGAGCTAGGCCTGGAAGCTACGACGGTAGGGCAATCCCGATCTGCGTGTAGAGGTTGGTGATCAACCCCAGGATGCCCATCATAGTCTGTTGTGTCTGCTGCTGCTGGTCGAGAGAGCACTGGTGCATCTGATCAATCAACCCAGTCAGTCTGTCACTATCCTCTCACCTCTCATGGGCTATCTGTCGCTGCATCTCCTGCTACTACTGCTGGAGCTCCAAGAGACACGCAGCCTGCTCAGCTCGGGCCTGCTCAGCTACAAGCCTATCCAGTCATTGCTGCTCAACCATCTGCTGGAGTAGGGAGGTAAGCTCAGATGGCTGAGAGACCTGTGCCTCTGACACCGTAGGTGGAGTAGGAGGTGGCACAGTCGAGCCTCCACCCTCCGCGTCGTGCTGCCTGGGTGAGGGAGGAGGCGGGAAGTACTCCTCGACACTATCGTTGGTGTCACTCTCGGACCAAATATGTTGTAGATCCCCACCCTGAGCCTCTTCCTGTGCTAGTATCTCGTCTTCCTTCTTCAGGTCTGACCAGTCTTCCTCTGAGAGACGGGCACAGACCTGACGCTCAACTGGACGGCCAAGGTGACGGTCTCCAGGAGCTGGAGCACGGTAGTGGCTGAACCATGTGACACTCTCGTCGGTGAGACTGTCACGCACGACGGACCCCTCTGGAGCTACCATGTAGAGCAAGTGACTGATCCAGTGACCAAACACAAGCTACCTCATCATCCCAACTCCATCAGTGATTACGTCCTCCATCTCACAAATGAGAATGTCCATAATGTCGAACTCCATCCCGTTCATGACATAGAACAGGAGAGTCTGCTGCAAGCTGGTGAACCCCTCAAGGTATCCGGACCTCGGCAGAAGTGTGCGGTGCAAGGCAAGGTGCACAGTGCGCGCAGTTGGAGTGAGTAGAGCCAATACCCTTGGCTGGTCTGGAGAGAAAGACTGAGCAAACAGTGAGCGTATCTCCTCAAGCGGTGGTGCCACACCTCCAGTGAGTGGCCTCCTCGGTGGGTCAGGCTATCCATACACTCTCTCGTGTAGGCATGTGTCATGAAGATCCACTCCTAGCAGCTGTCCCAAAGTCTGCCTGGTCAGGTGGTGATGTTGGCCCATAAACATGAAGTCAATGGATCTGCGGCCCTCAGAGACGCAGAGTGTGGCATATAATACTCGGACCCAGTCCTCCACGTAGTCACTCCTCTCGTAAGACATCAGCTCCACTAGCCCTCTATACCTCTCAAAGTAAGGGCGTATCTCCATCTCGGCTGCAAGTGCAAGCTGATCCCAATCCAGGAAATTGTGCTGGAAGAGTTTATGGCCCCGACGTCTGTAAGTCTCGTACAGCGACGCCTGTGTTAGGGTCCAAAAGTGGTTGTCCACAAGTGCCTCTCTGGGCTGCGGGAACCACTCCTCAAGTAAAATGCTCCACCTGAGCTTCCTGAGCTGCTTGGCCTTCAACTTTTTGTAATCGGTCAGGCGGACACCCTCACCAACACTGGCGTTGGTGTCCATCTCATAGACGGCTCTCTGGGCTGCCCTATCCTCTTGAAGGTCAGCTGCTAACGGTCTCGGTCTCGGTGCTGCAGCTGGATGACCCCCACGGGTCCTGACTAAGCGTTGGCAAACAAGTGGCACCTCGGGCTCCTCTTCCTCCTCTGGCTCCCCTGGCACGGGAGGCTGCCTCTGTCGGGCCTCGCGGATCCTCAATGATCCTCCTCGGCCTCGCTCTCGCTCCTCAGCGGCGCGAGCGGCCATCAAAGCTTTCTTCGCCTCCTTCGATAACTTCTGCTTCTTAGTGGGCGGCTCCTCAATAGCCTTGCCCTTTCCCTTCTTGTCGCGGCCCATGACAACGACGAGGATGAGCACGCGGGGCAAACGAGCTCGGGCACACGGGACGACGATGCAAAGATTTTCGCAGCCAGGGAACCCTAGTGGCGAAGATACGGCGACCGTAAGGGGGCACCACGGCGACACAGAGAGCGGCGGTGCGGTGTGGGCGGCGCCAGAGGTGCGGTGGCGGCAAGGCGTGGGGAGGCGGCGGCGGCGCTGCTTGGGGAGGCGGCGGCGCTGCGTGGGAAGGTGGCGGCGCTGCGTGGGAAGGCGGCAGCACTGAGCGGCGGCGACGGGAGGGCGGCAGCGGCAGGAGGGCGGCGGGGGCCGGAAGGCGGTGTTGGCTGGAGGCGGCGGCTGGCCGGAGGGTGCGGAGCGGCGGCGGAGGTGAGGGCATCGGGGGCGAAGAGCTAGGTCGGGGAGAGAGAAAGAGAGATGGAACGGCGCGCTAAATAGGTGGGGCCCAAACCCTAGCTCAAATTTTAACACCGGATGAACTGACATCAGATGATAGGAGCATCGGTCGAATAGTACAGTAAGGGTATTCCAAAAGTACCATTGACACTGGATGATCCGACGTGGAAAGGATTTTCATCGGTGGAATTTAGCGCAACTCCATAAATGTGAACGTCGGACGCTCCGATGTTTCTCAGAATGAACTCGTCGGTTGATTTGGCTTTCTGACTGAGCTGACCCTTGGATCTTGAGCACAAACTGATCCGATGATGGTTCTGCCCTAAGCATCGGATAATCCGATGACTACAAAATAGCAACATCTCATATATGTCCTTTGACTTAAACACACAATGAGAAACACAAGTCTTGGGACTTTTTGGGCAACCCCTTACCCCTCAGAAAGACTAGTTGCCAATAACTTGGCTAATCCCTAAAGCAAATTGAACACCAAAGAAAATAGGGAAGAAATTATCCAAATAAAATGTAAGGCCCATGCTTTGTGAGCTAGAGGATGAAGACTTCTATCTCTTTAAAGCATGTTCCTTTAGGCATTAACGCACCTAATATTTTGTTCTTTCCACATCATATGAGTTGAGATATTGCATTTTAAACAAGTCTCTTTCTCATGAAGTGGATTCCCCTTTGTGACAATCTAACGTATGCAATGCCAAACAAATTATAATGCAAGAAATTAAACGTGAGTGCAAGTCTATATGGCAGGAATCATGCAAGACATAAATTAAATCTATCTTGCCAAATTTGAACCTTTCAAAGGCTTCTTCAGGGAGAGCCACTCTCCAAGCCTTGGGAAAACCCAAAGGAACCTCCATCCCAAGCTAATCCCTTGCTCACCCCTATCCTTTGAAAGTTAGACAAGACCAATATGAGATGCATTCTTACATGATCATGGCAACTTACATGACGTTCGATGCATCTAGCACATTTAATTCACTTCTTAGTCTAGAAAAAGTTTTCTCATCAAGTGGCTTAGTGAAGATATCCGCCAATTGTTCTTCAGACCTAACACCTCGCAAGGAGATGTCTCCCTTAGCTTCATGGTCCCTCAAGAAATGATGGTGAATATCAATGTGCTTAGTGCGGGAGTGTTGAACGGGGTTCTTAGCAATCTTAACCGCACTTTCATTGTCACAAAGGAGAGGCACACAACCAAGTTTAATACCAAAGTTCAAAAGTGTTTGCTTCATATAAAGAATTTGGGCACAACATGCACTGGCCGCTATATATTCCGCTTCCGCCGTGGACAAAGCAACGGAATTTTGCTTCTTGCTAGACCAAGATACTAGGGAACGCCCAAGCAAGTGGCACCCACCAGAGGTACTCTTGCGATCCACACGGCATCCGGCAAAGTCCGAATCCGAGTAACCCAAGAGATGGAATTTTGCACTTTTAGGGTACCGCAGGCCTACACTAGGGGTATGCTTGAGATACCGAAGTATCCTAAAGATTGCCTTCCGATGCGATTCTTTAGGTGCTGCTTGAAAGCAACACACAAGCATACACTAAACATGATATCGGGCCTAGATGCGGTAATATAAAGCAATGAACCAATTATAGAACGGTAATTAGATTGGTCAATAGGTTTACCATCCTTATCCACGTCGAGATGACAATTTGTTGCCATTGGAGTGCTTCTTGAGCTACAATCTCCCATCTCAAATTTCTTCAAGAGGTCCTTGGTATACTTTTCTTGATAGATGAAGGTTCCCTCTCGAAGTTGCTTGATTTGAAATCCAAGGAAGAAGCTGAGCTCTCCAATCATCGACATCTTGAATTCCCTAGACATCATTTTGCCAAACTCATGGCTAAGAGCTTCGTTAGTTGAACCAAAAAATAATATCATCGACATAAATTTAACAAATGAATAATTCTTCATCGATGTCTTTGGTGAAGAGTGTAGTGTCCACCCTCCCGATCTTGAATCCTTGCATGATCAAGAAATCTCGTAATCGTTCATACCACGCCCTAGGTGCTTGCTTGAGCCCGTAGAGCGCCTTGTGCAACCTAAACACATGATTAGGATTCCTCGGATCTTCAAACCCGGTAGGTTGTTCAACATAGACAAGCTCGTTAATACAACCATTAAGAAAGGCACTTTTCACATCCATTTGATAAAGCTTTATGTTATGATGTGATACAAAGTCAAGAAGTATACGGATGGCTTCTAGTCGGGTGACCGGAGCAAATGTCTCCCCAAAGTCTAGTCCTTCAACTTGCGAGAAACCCTTGGCCACAAGTCTTGCCTTGTTGCGGACCACAACACCGTTCTCGCCTTGTTTGTTGCGGTACACTCACTTTGTCCCAATGACGTTCTTGTCCTTGGGTCGCTCCTCCAACACCCAAACTTCATTGCGGATGAAGTTGTTGAGTTCTTCTTGCATGGCCATCACCCAATTTGGATCTTGGAGTGCTTCCTCAATGTGAGTGGGTTCTAAACATGAAACAAACGAGTAGTGCTCACAAAACATAGCGAAATGGCGAGAACGTGTACTTACTCCCCTTGACGGACTTCCAATGATTTGGTCAATCGGATGCGCCTTGGAGATGCGTCCATGCCTCATAAGTGGTTTTGAAGCACTTGGCAGTGGTGATGCGTGTCTTCTTGTGGTTGGACTTGATCATGGACTTGTTCTTCTTCTTGATGTTGTGTGGCCTGTGAATCTTGAGTCAGCAATGGATCATCCTTTTCTTCTTCATCAACTTGAGGTGCCATAGATGTGTTGATGTTGGAACTTGAAGCTCCCCCTTGGTCATGGCTCTCCTCAACTTTAGGCTTGATGTCTCCAATGGTCATGTTCTTCATAGCTTCTCGTAGAGGCTCATCATCTATTTCATCATGACCAAAACTCTCCTCTTGGGAGCCATTAGTTTCATCAAACTAAACATCACAACTTTCCTCAACTAAACCGGAGGTTTGGTTGAATACTCGATATGCTTTTGGGTTTGATGCATAACCAAGAAATATACCAACATCACATCTTCTTTCAAACTTACCGAGCCTTTTCTTGCGGTAGATGTAGCACTTGCACCCGAAGACTCGGAAATAGGAGATGTTGGGCTTTCTCCCAATGAGAAGTTCGTACGGGGTCTTTTGAAGTAGTCGATGTAGGTAGACCCGATTTGCGGCATGGCACGCCTTGTTGATTGCTTCGGCCCAAAACTTCTCGGACATGCCATAGTCATCAAGCATTGCTCGTGAAAGAGTGATGAGAGTCTTGTTCTTCCTTTCAATGACACCATTTTGTTGAGGAGTGTATGTGTCCGAAAACTCATGCTTCACGCCTTCACGCTCACACCACTCCCCAATGTTGTAGTTCTTGAATTCAGTGCCATTGTCACTCCGGACCTTGATGATGGAAAGTTGAAATTCCCTTTGAGCACGGTTAGCGAAGGTCTTGAACACTTCCGGAGTTTCACTCTTGTCACCTAGAAACAAAGTCCAAGCATAGCGAGAGTAGTCATCAACTATAACAAGACAATAGAGGTTACCGCCAAGACTTTGATATGTGGACGGTCCGAAGAGGTCCATGTGGAGTAACTCAAGTGGCTTGGAGGTTGACACCATTGTCTTCATCGGGTGGTGTGAAGCAACTTGCTTCCCGTCTTGACAAGCGCTACAAAGCTTGTTCTTCTCAAATGTGACATCCTTCACGCCGGTCACCATCCCGAGCTTGAATGACTTCTTGAGCTTGCTCATTCCTATGTGAGCTATTCGTCGATGCCATAGCCAACCCAAACTCGTCTTGGTGAAAAGATAAGTGGTCAAGCTAGCATCCTTGTTGGAGAAGTCTACTAGGTGGAGATGTCCATGCCGAAATCCTTTGAAGATTAGTTTTTGGCTTGTTTCACTAGTCACAACAACATCATTCTTGCTAAAGGTGCACGTTAGTCCAAGATCACATAATTGTGTAATAGAAAGCAAATTGAAACTAAGTGACTTAACATACAATACATTTGAAATAGATAAATCATTTGAAATTGCAATATTACCTAACCCAATTACCTTCCCCTTAGATTTATCACCAAAGGTGACTTGTTCATGATTGTCGGGGTTTTCTATGGTGGTGAACATACCATCGTTGTCGGTCATATCTTGAGTGCACCCGCTATCGAGTACCCAATGCTTTCCTCCGGCTTAATAGTTCACCTTGGTGTTACCTTTAGCCATGAGGCACATGGGAGGTGGATGAAGAGATGAATCATCATTGTTGGCAATGGCAAGGCCGGCCAAGCTTTCTTCTTCCGTTTCACTCTCTTCATCACTTGATTCTTCGTTGGTGATCCATTCATTTGCCTCACACATGAACACCTTTTGTGGACCTTTCCTCTTCTTTGGGAAGAGTTTTGCCTTCTTGCCCTTGTCATATTTCTTCTTCCCAAAGGATCTTGGTTTGGGCTTGACCTCTTCTTCATCATCTTCACTATCTTCAAGCTTGTGATGCTTGCCCTTGTGGTTCTCTCTTCTTTTGTCCGGTTTTGGACAATCATAGGAGATGTGCCTTGATAACCACAATTGTAGCAAGTCTTGTTGTCATCTCTCCTTGGTAGAAAAGCTTTCTTCTTGGGATCAAAGGTGTATCCCTTCTTGGCAATCTTGGAGTTCAAGCGAGAGAACTTTCTCATCATTAATGCAAGCTCATCATCGTCATCTTCACTTGATGCTTGCTCTTATTCACTTGAGCTAGGCTCAACCACTTTCTTTTTCTTGAGACTTGTTTTCTTGGTGGAAGCCTTTAGAACAATTGTCTTTGAAGATGATTGCTCCATCATCCCAAGTACACTCATCTCATGACTGTGAATCTCTCCAATAAGTTCTGAAACTTCAATGTGATCAAGAGATTCTTTTTGAAGCATGGAGTTGATGATGTTGTACTTTGGCTTAGGAAGGAGCATAAGAATCTTGCGGTTGATGAGTCACTTGCCAAGAGAAGCAATGTCAAGAGCATTAATTTCCTCAATAAGCACATTCAAGCGAGAAAACATTTCATTGACATTTTCATGAGGTAGCATTTTGAGCTCATCATATTTGGATTTAAGCATATGATATTTTAGTTCTTTGACATGAGAAGAACCCTCATGAATTTCAATCAAGTAAGCTTAAATTTCACAAGCTTTCTCTTTGCTAGCAATCCTAGCAAATACATCTTGACTAATGCATTCATAAATTGCATTTCTAGCTTTAGCATCCCACTTGATTTGATCACCAACATAATTATGCTCACCAAACCCCGCATGGGTCGCTTCCCATACCTCGGGAGCAATAGCCTCTAGATAAGCACGCATGTGTGCTTTCCAATAGGCAAAGTTCTTGCCCTCAAAGATAGGAACCGAACCCCCATTCTTGGCCATTTTAGCTCTCTAGCGGTGAAGCTAGAATGATCCAATGAGCAACCTTGCTCTGATACCAATTGTAAGGATCGAATGCCCAAGAGGGGGGTGAATTGGGCTTCTTTTCAAAATTAAAGCAATAAAACTTAATTACTAAAAGCCTAATTCTCTATGCAAACAATCTATGCATTCAAGTGAATAGTAACTTTGCGGTATATGAAATGCATAAGTGTAAGGGGAGAGGAAGAAAGCGCAAACTCCAAAGGAGACACGAAGACACGGAGATTTATCCCGTGGTTCAGTAAGATCGTCAAGATCTTCCTACATCCACATTGTGGCACCCACCAAAGGGTATAGCCACTCCCAAGTCACCGAGACCAGGGATCTTCACTATACTTCTCCGTTCGCCAACCTCGGCAAGGTGGAGCTCAAGCCTTGTACAAGTTGGATCCTTCGGGCTTCCACAACTGTCTTGGCAAGCTCCGGAAGGCTCTCTCCAATACAATCATCAAGGGACACTCCCTTACAGCTCTCACTATACTAGAGACTCCAATCACCAAGAATGGAAGCACACAAGCACTATCTCTAGCAAGTTCTAGCCTATCTCTTGGTGTGTAAGTGGTGTAGATGATGTAGAAGTGTTGGCTCAACATCTTGAATGCTTGAGAATGTGTAGAGTAGTTCTGGTTGTCAAGACTTGTCGAATAGACTGGTTGAAGGGGTATAAATAGCCAGCCTCCACGAAATAGCCGTTGGAAAAGTAGGCTGACATCATTGTTCTGCGAACACCGGATGATCCGATGTTCTCCCTTCAGTTGTCATCGGTCGAATCCAAATTAGCTGATGTCACTGTGTCAGATATGACCGTTGTTAGACCGATGTTACACTTGCCTTCTCATCTGATGATCCGGTGGCACTTCATCCAGAATTGGTTCAGAATTGATGCTTACTGGAGTGATCGACCGATGTGTTTATAGTTGTACATCGGATGGTCCGGTGTTACACTTGGTCTAGGGAGATTGCATACTGTACTGATGGACCGATGTAACATCCCATTCATCATTGGATGATCCGGTGAGTTCTTAGTTCTAAGGTCTTCTTCTTCTGCTAAACCAACTCAGCCGATGTATTGTTTTCTGGAAACATCGGTTGATATGGTGAGTTGATTTTGTTTGCTTCGAGTTGTTCTAAGTGATTCTTTTGGAATTTGCTCGATTGACCTCAGCATTGAGTGCTGTCAATATTGGTTGAATAATTTTGACATATGAGCTTTTTCTTCTAATCTTCATAAAAATCGATTGACCTCATAGAATGATTGTTTAAGGGTCTCCAATTACATCCAATGAGCAGTAGATGATGTTCATATAGATTTCATTTGAGTGTGATGAGTGATATGAGAGACCTTGCATCCACAAATTCATTAGTAAATTCCAACGGTTGTCATTAATCATCGAAACCATACCTCATGGGGGCCTAGATGCTTTCAGCAACCCTATTTGATTGAGGTGAGTAGGGTGGTGTTCTTTCATGTACAACTCTATTTTCGAGAAAAAATTGGGTGAACTCATTGGAGAAATACTCTCCCCCACGATCAGATCTAATTCTCTTGATTTTCCTTTCTAGTTGATTCTCAACCTCAACCTTACAGATTTTAAAGTAATCTAATGCCTCATCCTTTGATTTAAGTAAATACACGTAACAGTAACGAGTTGAATCGTCAATAAATGTTATTAAGTATTTATTTTCTCCCTTAGTTAATACGCCATTCATTTCACAAAGGTCGGAATGAATGAGTTCTAAAAGTATCGTATTTCGTTCATCAACAGCAAAGTGAGGTTTTCTTGGTTGTTTAGCTTGCACACAAGCTTGACACTTAGAACCTTTCACTACAGGAATTTTAGGAATTAAATTCAAGTTAGATAGCTGTGAGATATATCCAAAATTTATATGATATAAACGCGAGTGTCAAACACTCGCTTCATCATCTTTATTCAAAAAATTCACCACAGAGCTACTCAGATGTGAAAGAGAAAAGTGGAACAAGCCTCCGGTGTCATAGCTTTTTCCAATAAAGAGTCCACATTTTGACACAACTACTTTATTAGACTCAAACACCAACTTAAATCCGTGTGGATACAACAAAGAGCCACTGACGAGATTTTTATTTATTGAGGGAGCATGCTATATGTTCTTCAGCTGCACAGTCTTTCCCGAAGTAAACTTCAGAATGACCATACCAACACCATGAACAGAAGCACGTGAGTCATTTCTCATCAGGACAGAGGCACCGTGGGTAGCCTGATAAGAAGAAAATATAGATACATCAGCACAAACATGAATATTAGCTCCTATATCAATCCACCATTCAGTAGGTTGACATGCTGTTAAAACAGTATATGTATTACCATACCCTGTCGTTCCAGCGTCGCTAATAACCATGTTGGCAGAATTTTGCTGATTTTTCTTGCCCTTTGTCTGTGCACTTTTTGGAAAAATGCTCAACCTTGCCACAGACATAGCATTCAACCTCAGCCATGTTTATATTCTTCTTCTCCTTTCTCTTGAAGTTGGTGGTGTGTACAATTTTATTTTTCCCTTTCTTTGGTCCAACATGTTGCATGACATTAGCACTGGACTGACCTTCATGCACCTTGGATGCGCCATCTTTTGCCTGAGCTTTCTCCTCCACATCAAGAGAAGCCAACAAATCCTCAATGGAAACATTTTGTCTTTTATGTTTCAGAGATGTGGCAAATCCCCTCCAAGATGAAGGTAATTTGGCAACAATGCCTCCAGCCACAAATCGATCAGGCAAGTTTAATCCAAGTTGTTGGAGCTCTCCGACAATGAGCTGTATTTCATGAGCTTGCTCAATCACTGAACGGTTGTCAGCCATATTAAAATTGTGATAGCGCTCCATGACATATAACTCATGTCCAGCATCCGATGCACCGTACTTATGTTCAATGGCCCCCCAGAGCTCTTTTGCGCTCTTATGAGTCATATAAACATCGCACAGTTTGTCGGACAGCACACTCAAAATGCAACCCACTGCCATCACATTAGTCTTATCAAACTCAGCCTGTTTTTCAACAGTCATGGGTCGATCTACAGAATTTAGAACATAGGATATGTCCATAGCAGTGAGTCACAAGTCAAGTTTTGTAGCCCATCTCTTAAAGTTCGAACCAACGAACTTCTTAGATTTCATCGCATCAGCAAAGTTATTACCCATCTTAAAGTGCCTATCAGGTTTTTGGATTGTTAGAAAATAATGCACTTAGAGATAAAATGAATTCCTAAAATTACAACAGTACGCATGACAGATAGTCCACAGAACATAAATAACAACATGCAAATAAAGCAGATTATTTCTATCATATTTATGCATAGAAAACTCATCTTTTACTTACAGTGCTAACGCTTCCAGCTTGAAAAATTATGAGTAAAGTGTGTGAAGAAGACTATAGAGGAAGCAGATCTTCTATCAAGTAGTCGCGCGAACGCTAGTCGAAAATCTGATTCGCCCCAACCTGTGCAAATTCTTTACTGGGACGTGGTTTCGAAGATACTGCTCTCTCGCACATCGGTGACACGCCGACGGGAGGGATGGACTAACATGTAGTAGACACTCAACACAGTGGATTAGTGAGTCTGTTCACCTCTGTATTCCAGAATGAAAGCACTCATTCTGTATATATAGTGGCATACTCTAGTAACTGAAAGAGTTAAGTATGCAGTAAAGCAGCACAATTAGGCTCTAGTAACTGAAAGCAATAAACTTCAGTATTTGCAGCATAATTAAATTGTGTCAGTTATTGCATACCACTACCTTCCAGAAACTGACTTATAAAGTGTCACAAATTGCAACAAATTAAAGTCATATTAGTGTCAGTCTTATCAAAAAGAGAGAGAGAGCAGAATTATTGTGTCAGTCGCCACGTCGCAAGTCACAAGTCACGCGTTAACTCACGCGAAAATACACGAATACGCGCGTGCGTGCGTGTGATTTGTTTGTGGCTTTAGGCATCCTTCACTCATATATTCCACACATAGAAAATAGTTTCTCTTATAAATAAGTGTTACTCTCCTCAAATAGTCAATGTGGAATTAATATTTCCTTTACACTTTTAAAATTCAATAGAGAATAGTTGATCCTAGACCAAGACTTGCTTGAAATGGAAGCTTTCTGATTCTGTGTTCGCCAAACAACAATGAAAGAGCCCAGAGCAGTCCACAACGAAGTTTCTATATAGTTATCTGGGGCCTAGTGCTATGTCAACGTCTCCACGTTCTCGAGGAAATTAGCATGGAACAGTTTTCACAATAAGAGTACAAAAGTAGGATGAAAACGGTGAGATACGGTTCAGTATGAAACTCAAATCTGAATAGGTTAGTTTCACTTTAAGGAATCTAATCCACTAATTTCGCCAAGCAAATCGGTGATGGTGTTTCAAGCAATTTTTTATTTTAGAATCTGTAAATTTTGTTTAAAGAAACGAAAATCATATTGTGGAAGTTAAAATGCGTTCTTATAGCTCTGTTAATGGATATGTGATGTGACCGTGAGGTGAGAATTGGCGTACCAGGTAGCCGTAGGCATATCTATATGTAGAATGGCATTCACTTGGCAGGAACCGGCGCTACATGCACTCGGTCGGTCTGTCTGGCTTGACTGACTCCGTCGAAGTCAACGGCTCAACACCCAGCATCAGCAAGCCCCCCCCCCCCCCCCCCCCCCCCCCCCCACCCACCGGAGCATCCAAATTCACGGACCAAGAACATCCAGTGGCTCCACACGTGCCGTCAGCCATGGGGTGTTGCGACGACTGGTGGTACGAGTGGAAGTACTGCGTTGCCTGCATCGCCGTCGTCATCGGCGTCGTCCTCTTCGCCGTGCTCCTGGCCGCCTACGCCTTCGTCCGCCACATCGACGTCGCCGTCGAGGACGCCTCGCTGACCCGGTTCGACCTGGTGACCACGCCGGTGACGGCGTTCGCCTACAACCTCACGCTGATGCTCACCATCCGCAACCCCAACTGGGCGATGAGCCTCAAGAACACCAAGCCGCTGGAGGCCGCGTACAAGTTCGACGACCAGCAGTTCGACCGCGTCCAGCTCGCCGACAAGGGCGACAAGCACCCCGCCGGAAAGACCCGGGTGTACCACCTCGACAGGAACTCCAACAGCAGCTTCGTGGCGCTGGGGAACGCAGGCGAGGTAGAGTACAGGAAGGAGAAGCCGACGGGGACGTTCCAGGTGGAGGTGGCGGTGACCGGCGAGGTGCGGTACACGGCACGGTACACCAAGTGCAAGATCGAGGCGTCGTGCCCGCTCAAGCTGCAGCTCGCGCCGCCGGGAACGGAGACGGTCGTGTTCCAGAAGGTGAAGTGCAAGCTCGCCAAGCCGGAGAAGAACTGCTAGTGCCGTGCCGCCGCCGGCGACGGCTCTGTTGTGTTTCTTGGCATGTTGTCTCTGTGATGTGTTGTGTGCCCTCTGATGTTTTGTTTATTTAACTGCACTATGTGTTTTCAACATTTGCGACATTTATGTAGGGGTAGGATTATTCCTCATGTATGTTGGCAACGGATCAATTGTTTTAGTTACATCTGAGATATTTTGTCCATTGCGAAATTTTTCTTTTATGTTGTGTCTAAATTATGTGTGCCTGAAATTTTGGAAAAATTAGGCAATTAGTAATTAATAACTAATTACTGTCATTAACACCTAATCATTGTGATCAATCTATTTATTTTATTTTATTTCACTATTCTATGATCTATCAATTACAAAATTATTTTATTTTACTATTTCACAAGTAATATAATCCTTACAAATTAAACAAGCTTAAAACTTATTCTCAAGAAAAAAGCCAATTAAAGAAAACACCCGCCGGCTGCTCTGGCCTCTGGGCGCCTGAAATCAGCGCCGATTTCAGGCGCCTGAGAGATAGGCTTTCCGTTTCTTATATGTTTCAAAATCCGGCGAGGTCAGTCTCTCCTCGCCGGCGAGCTGGTTTCCGGCGGGGTGCTCTTTTCTCTGTTGGCATTGTGGGTTAAGCTTTCTTTACTTGCATCTCGGGACAGGAATTGTGAAGAAAGCACAAAAGTGGCAACGACAGGATGTCAGGACCACTTATTTTGGTTGTAACAAGCAATTTTATGGGAAGCGATTAAGCAAGGTCGGAAGCCCACTACCATTGTCACCCATATTCAAAGGAAGATGCTCTGTCAGCTGTGCCGATTGACCAATCTGTTAAATTTAGGGGTAGCTAATTGTCTAGGCATGGCCTAATCGGGACACTTAGACTAATTAATTTAGGCTAAAGCTTAATCAACAATTAACTTAGTGCTAATCAATAACCAAATGCTCAGAAAATAATCATCTAGAATCTAATTGCATAAGTGATGAACAGAGAGGATTAGAGGGATGCATAAGGGGCGTACCTCAACTAGAGAGGGAGTTACCGGCCATGGAGTCGAGGCCGGAACCAAGGTGGCGACGGTGTGGGTGATGGAGTAGGAGAAGAGCCTTTTCCCCTCACTTTCCGTGATCGCTAACCGGTGGGCTTAGTTGATTTTTGGTCTAGGTTGGATTAACCCCTCCTAAGCCTTTTTCTAATCTTATATATACGGACGTGAGAGGGAGGCCTCCGACTTGTAGTCGGTTATGGCTTCCGGTCAAAGCCGTTAGTGGGAGGGGGAACCGGTGTGGGTGGGGCCCACACCGGGAAGTGGTCAAAACTAACAGTCTCCCCCTTGACCACTGAACTAAAGGCTTACTAACTTATTAGCTTATTTACTTACTTAATTACTTAGCTTAATGTATATTCCCTCACGCTTTGACATAAAAGGCACAACGCATCAAAACAGTCATTTACGTACTGTTTGACTCGAGGACCATGATATGTCTCACATTTGGAAACAACCTTATACTTAGTTTGGCCCCCTTAATATCCAGGATAGTCACAGGCTTCCTCTTAAGACCCATGCATGCTTCATGTTCTCTGAACATATGGACGGGAAAACCTTTTTGTAAACGGTATCGCAAGCTTTTCGCTTGATTCTTTTATGCTCGTTATCTATTGTGCTCCTGGATTTTATATTTCACAACACTAAACTTAATGTCGATGTGCTTGACAGTTTCACTCGACCCATTGCTATGAAAAATAATACTACAAACTTACTATAGTAATACTTAAGTGGTGTGTGCTGTCGACCACTATTAAAACCGGATAAAGCTTTGTATCGCCTGCTCGTTGGCCTCATCTTAAATAACATTATTTGTCACACATTGTAGACGATGTAGTGACTATTCATTTTGGAGTAGTTCCACAAAATAACTCCATTCGCGAAGGTGGATATATAACTTAACGTAGAAATCTTACAATCCACACAATTCGCGAAATTAAAACTAAGAAGTCTCACTTCGTCAAGTGAGATTCGACTTATTTTATCTTAATCATGAGGCCTTATGTGCATTGCACCTTCTTAACTAAATTTCTTTTATGCCTTCCAGCGGTAACCCACTAGCATGGTCTAATGTCTGTCAAGTATTCCGGTCATGATCTTAAGTCAAGGAAAACACTCATTCGAGCATATTCAATTAATCTCCCGACAGCAGAAGCTTATGGAACCGAAATCATAAGGTCGACCATCATGGTTCCCTAAACTTAACTAATTCTTAAACTTATCATCCTTGACCGTCTAAACAGGCGAAGTTCTAACACCCCTTTATTATGATCACAGTGAAATTCTAATTCCTATATAGTAGGATTCTTCACCTAGATCTTCTTATTGACAAAATCTTTTAATTTCTTATGATTAATTATATCTTAGAAATAATGTACCATGTATATTCATCTTAGAATACATGTGAGTGTCCATCTCACATTACTTGATAACCCAAAGTGACTTATAGTCTAATAGCTCTTAGTACTCACTTACATCCATGAATGGATATTATTAACGAATGTCTCAACATTCACTTAATTATGATGACTAGACCTTTCGGTCGATCACACTGATGTTCTTATACTGATTCTGATAATTTAATTATGCACTACTAATTTATTAATGATTCCTGAGGAATCTTAGATTGAGTAAATTCCTTTTGCCATTAGTCTGATCACAATCTGAAATTTTCCTTCAGAATCACGCTTGCTATTGTAGGCTCATTGCAGTCTACTGTTTTGATTCCTTTAGAAAACTATAACTAATACTTAGACACTGATGGCGTACTTAGATCCTATCTCATCCGACATAGTTTTACACCATTTAGATGATTAAAATCGTCTTATAATATTTTCTTATGTGGTATGACCACCTTTGTTATATGTCTTATTGTTATTGTGCTACTATCACTCTTCATCATTAGTGGCCACTAATGATGAAGAGTCAATAGCAGGTATTGTGATAACAATGTCTTGCATTGTTAACACAACGTAAGTAAGATATCATAAAGAATGATTCTTGAAGAAGCGTGGTAGCATATACCATTCTTTTCAAGATCAGTGTCTTTATGAAGTCAAACTCCCCCTGATTTCTTCATCTTTGCTTATTTTAATATCTAAATGATCTTATGACCTGATATGGATCAAAACTTATGTAAAGTTAGGATCAACCTAACACTTAATCTTATTCACTTACGTAACTCTCATAACTTGTGCATTATGCTTACATTTGGGGTTATTGTCGCTTCATATCATTGATGGTAACAGACTTAAACTGAGGTTTTCTTATTACTTTCTGTTACCGATGAAAGACTAACAACACGTAGTGAACCATTAACGAAAAATGTTAATTAATTCAGCTACAGCAGGTAGAGAGAGACAACTCGATCTCTCATCATACCATACTCCCCCTGATTATGTCATCCTACTAATGATGACAAGACTTATTTAACTAAATCGATAATAATCAATAACTTATTATTTATGGTTATTACAACCAAGGCTTATTAATGTTTGGGTTACTTTTAACTTAACGGGACTATCTCGTATGACATGCTTAAGTGAGGTTTACGTCCTGTCCACAATAGACAATGGTGTTTTAGAAGCTTACTTAATATAAAGTTCGACTTAACACGTAAATTGATGAGACTAATGACTCAACATACTTATTTAATATACACCATTTTGCTTACTTAATTTCGGGGTATTCTTACTTGAGTAAAACTTAGTGAATACTAATCATACATGTTCAATGCCTTATTTTGGATCTGATAACGTCATAATGAGGGAAAAAACGAATCGATAGAGAAAACTAATTCAATTCTCCCCCTCGAAATATGGTCTTAATGATAATGCCAAAATTCGAAATTGTTTCGAGATCGATTCTAATGCGCTTATCTTAATACTTAGCTTGTGAGTGAAAACTCGAATAATATTTAAGATCATCATATAAAAATAAATATAATAATTGAATATGCTTAACAATAATACTAAGAACTCAATAACTGAATATACTTAACAATACTTATAAAATTCTATGAGATACATAAATAAAAATTCTAATGTGAATACTTAAACTAAAACTCTATTACTGAAGGTACATAATAAATCCTAAGTACAAAAATATAACTAAGAAGAAAATACATCTAAATTTTCAACTTTAGCTTCATGATCATAGCGACTTTAATGATCATTTCACTCTTCTTATGATCTTCCATTTACTTAATGCCTGTCTTAAGAATATGTAAGATTGCATCTTAGTTGATCAATCAAATAGATTGAAACTAAACTTAAACAATAACTTAATATTTAAAATTCAACTTACTTTTGTCATTCTTATGGTCGACAGGCTTAATGGCACGCTCAGACTCAATGCGCTCTTCTTCTTGAACACATACCTCAATGAGTTTCTTAAGATCCCACTGCTCAGACTGAGAGTTGTAGCTATTGATGAGCTGATCATAATCTTCTGGAAGTAATGCTATAATGAGGTTGAAAAGAAACTCATCTTTCAAACCCGAATCTAACAACTTAAGTTTAGCAACACTGTCCCACATACTAAGAATGTGCTTACGCACATCTCCTCCATTATATTTCTGAGTGACGAGATTCTTAATAAGAGCATGCATCGTGGCCTTGTTGCAACCAGTTGCATGTCTTTCTATCTTAAGGAGGTACTCATAAGCAGTGTTGCATTCAGGAATTTCTTCCCGAATACTCTCAGTAATTGAGCCCTTAATCACTTGTAAACATTTCTTATTTGAGATTGACCACTTAGCACGATCTAAATCGAAAAGAAAGTAGTCGTCTTCATAAGCTTCCATCCTTTCGGTGAAAGACTCCTTAGTTTCCCCGTCACGAATAACGGGAAGCTTAGGCTCAGTAGGACGCGCTCTCATGAGAGCTAAATCTATTTCAGAGATTGCTAAACCAGCCTCCAACTTACATCGCCGAGTACTATAATTGTCTTTTCTTAGATAGTTCTCTTGCAAGATAAATCTTAATATCAAATCTGGAATGGAAGATCCTTCATGATGAAAACATAATAGAACATAAGTAAATACATGAACATGATTATGAACAAAACATCTTATTTTGTCTTTCACGTTGGTTACTTGACAACTTACAAAAACTAAAAACTTAATGATTTCGTCTTTCACGTTGGTTACTGAACGAAAACTAACTGAACTTAAATAATCATTAACTATGTGTTTCGTCTTTCACGTTGGTTACTTAACGAAAACACAACACATAAAATAACTTACAACATAAAAAATTAACTTATAAACGTGTTTTGCCTTTCACTTTGGTTATTTAGCAAAACACAATACTAAAGACATAATAATTTCGTCTTTCACGTTGGTTACTCGACGAGAAAACTTAATAATAATTTGGATCATTGATAGCGTGTTTTGTCTTTCACGTCGGTTACTGAACAAAACACTATGACTTAAAAGGAATGAAGACTTAAACTCAAAATGTGGTAATTTCATATTTCACGTTGGTTACTCAACGAAATTACCATCACTAATAATAATTTAAAACTTCATGACTTAAAACTAAGCAACTTAGTCATAGCTGATCAATACATGGTGGATTCATTTTTCACGTTGGTTATTAAATGGATACATCATAACTTAATTAAGAGCATAAGCTTAATACTTAATACTTAATCATGACAATGATATCTTCATATACAGATAGATGGCAGATTCATTTTTCACGTTGGTTACTAAATGAATCCACCACAACTTAGTTAACAGCGGAAGCTTAATACATAATTTCTTAAGAAATAATAAAATTTGCTTTTAAAAAAACATTTGATAGCATTTACTCAATATGAGTAAATGTCCTTAAATGACAGTAATCATCAAAATTGAAATTGCAGGAAAAATTTGAACAATAATGTACACAAACATGACATAAAATTTCTAAATTTTTTTAAAATAGATAAACAATATTAAACAATTTCAGGTACACTAAAAATTAGGTGAGAACTAATTTGCACTTTATCCCAACACTAAAAATTCATTTTTTTCATTATTCCAAAACATAGGAAATTTTCCAAATTATAGAAATTTGGAAAAACTTATCTTACTATACTTAAATTCTCCACATAAAACTTAATCATCAACTTAAACTTAATTATAGTGATTAGATCACTTAAACTTAATTTATTATGGAAAATAAAATTTCCACTGAGCAGTCTAAGAAGTGGCCCATTTGGCTCTCTAAAAGTCGCTCAACCCACTAGCCAAAATCTGATCCAGCCTGGGTTAAAACTGAGAACGGCCCAAATCACTTACGCGCGGCCCATTACTTACTCGGCTTGCACTACTTACCCGCATGGGCCTGATAATAGCGGCCGGCCCACTAAAGGGGATGGTCAGTTCAGCGCCCACGACCTGCTTTGCGCGCGTGGCCTGCGCGCCGCTCACGGCCCAGCTCATCGTGCGCGTGTGCGCGGCCTGGCCCGTGGCGCGTGCGGTCTGAACCGTGGACTGGCTCGGGCCTGCTCGGTACGCGCTCCCGCAGCCTACGCGCGGCCTGCGCGCGGCCCACTTCCTTATTCGATGCAGCGCGTGGCCTGCTTAGGTGTTGGTCGGCGCCGATCAAGTAATTGAGCCGTCGGATTCAGATCCAATGGCTTATATGGCCCTGAGTTTTTTCACTTACATCGATGTCAACCATTCATTGCTTATCAGACGGTTGCGCATGGACCTCGGAGACACAAAAATGTGGCCGGCCCGGTTCCTCACGGAAACCTAATCCATTTCCCCACGACCTTTCTCTCTCCTCCTTTCTTCGACTCCCACGCCGCCGCACGAGAGGAAACTTCGGGAGGACGACACCGGCGGCGATGTCACGGCCCCCTTCGCCCTGTTTGCGCGCGACAGGGAGAGATGGTGAGCCGATGAGGCGGTGCTGCCAGCGGTTTCCAGCGCGCGAACTCGTCGCCGCTGTTGGGACATGGCGTGTGCCAAGATCTCGCTATCTAGAGACGTAGCGCCGCTTCGGATTGGAGGGGGGGTCAGCGATGGCGCCGCCGTTGCCTTTTTCGCCGGTGAGCGCGCTCCCCTTGGGTGAGCTCACCACCGTCTAGGATGACGACGTGCGGTGCCCTTACCTCGGCGCAGATCTGACGAACCTTGGGCTCGTCCTTAGGGGCCACCTCGTCGCAGGTGCTAAGCAAGGGAATACCGATTCCGCGGGCCGACAATCCTACTTAGGTATGTGGATCTGAATCCCTAATTCCTTAATCGACTTTGATCTCTGTGTTCTTTCTTAATCAAATCCAAAACCGAAAAACTTAGTTTGCATCCCCTCCTTCTCAATGCTTCAGAGATCTAACTTAATCCCGATTTAGGCATAGCCTAAACCTGGTTCTGATGCCAATGTTAAATTTAGGGGTAGCTAATTGTCTAGGCATGGCCTAATCGGGACACTTAGGCTAATTAATTTAGGCTAAAGCTTAATCAAAAATTAACTTAGTGCTAATCAATAACCAAATGCTCAGAGAATAATCATCTAGAATCTAATTGCATAAGTGATGAACAGAGAGGATTAGAAAGATGCATAAGGGGCGTACCTCCACTAGAGAGGGAGTTACCGGCCATGGAGTCGAGGCCGGAACCGAGGTGGCGACAGTGTGGGCGATGGAGTAGGAGAAGAGCCTTTTCCCCTCACTTTCCGTGATCCCTAACTGGCGGGCTTAGTTGATTTTTGGTCTAGGTTGGATTAACCCCTCCTAAGCCTTTTTCTAATCTTATATATACGGACGTGAGAGGGAGGCCTCCGACTTGTAGTCGGTTATGGCTTCCGGTCAAAGCCGTTAGTGGGAGGGGGAACCGGTGTGGGTGGGGCCCACACCGGGAAGTGGTCAAAACTAACACAATCCACGCATTTAGAGGAATGCTAACTTTTAGACATTTAAAAATTAATATCTTCTTTCAAACTAAATCATAAATCGTCAGATATATTTTAAGATTTGTGCACTTGATATCAATTATTTACTTCTGCTGTAAGATTATGTATTCATTATAGAGAAAAATTGTTGATATGTTGACTATAGAGAAAAATTATAAATTGTAATTGTTTGATTCAGATTCAACAGCTTAAAACCTAAGTTAAAAAAAAAAGATGCTAATTTCATGCGCATCAAAATTAATAACTTACCATGAACCAGTACATGGTTCAAATGGCGAATGACATGTTTCATTTAGTTTTAAGATAACATGTTCGATCCTATAGTCCATCCATGAGCGGTAATGTGGCATGGCCAGGCCCCCACCCCCATCGCTGTTGCGAGGGCACGACTTCATTTGCCATCGTATATAAATAAGGAAATGTTAGATTTCAAATGTCTGAAATTTGAGAAAATTTCAGACATCACGCAATTAGCAACTAATTATTACTTATTAGTCACTAATGTTTGTAATTAACCATTTGTTTTATAAGTTAATCGATCATAAAATTATTGTGTTATTATTTTACAATCTACGTAACTCTTACAAATTATAGATTAACAATTAAGAAAAAAACTAACAAAATACAAATAAAATAAGATTCTGAATTTTATTTATTTTGAAAATGAAATAATAAAAAAAAAGATAAGAGTAACAAAATACGAATAGACTAAGATTTTAACACATGAATTTAATCAACATTAGCCGAATATTTGGAAACTTCAACTCGCATCTTAACCTGATGCGTTCATGCATAGAATCAAAAAATGAGACTGCAAAAGATTACCCTTCTGTGGGCAGGATCATCCATCACTAGAACAAATAAAGGTCAAGTAACTTTCCAATTGAATTAGTGACCGTGGCCGACATATTACAAATTACGACTCTACCGGCTTATAGGTGGTAAAAGCCGCTAGTTGGTAGTAGGAAGTATACAATACAGTGAATCAAGATATGACCCAATCCTCCATAGATGACATTTTTGAAAAAAGTACGGTGCAGATTAGCCTTTGTTCTTCGGCTCCTGTACGAGAATCGACGAACCATTTTCCAATGAATTATACATTATCGTCATCAATGATTTCATGACCCTCAACTTCGCTTACTTCTGTAGCGGCAATACTATGAACAGTATTATTGCTACCACGACAATGTAGTAGCTGACGCTGAAGACTCTCAATAAGCTGATTAAGCTGTTGAATATTTTTCTCCTGAGATAATATTATCTGCAGATAGCACGTGAAGCTTAGATGATGGAAAGTGTATGATCTCCAGATATGAACCATAGCAAAGTAACACCCTCAACAATAAGCAAATCCACAAAGGATTAATTTCCAAATAAAAGGGCACACTATGGTACAAATGTGGGTATAAGAATTTGTTACCAAGATGAAAGTGCATCACCACTCATGTGTTATTCCATAACAAAGAAAAAGGTTTTCTAACAGTAGCAGGTTCAAGAACACAATAATTATGATTCAGACTGAAAAACACTAGTCTAGGTTAATCTATCATCTTCCAAGAACCCCAGAATGTGTGGGAGTCTCCGGCACTGGGTACGACCTTTTGTTTAGGCACTAATTGTTACCGGGAACAAAGTTAACAATTATTTACATATAATTATTGGAAGGCATGAAGTACCACAGAAATAGTCCTCTGAAAACCATTTCGTGTATTTGACAGTTGCAAAGAAAAAGACAAGCAAGCAGTACAGGAACATCAGTTTCTAAATGCCGAACTAATGTTCCAATATAGAACAATGGATTCCTCATTCCATTACACTGGGCCGCAAAAGCTCACTATGACAAATCAATTTAATCTGCCCATAACTAGGACATAAAAGGTACTTTAAATGATAATTCATCACAATGCAATTCTTCTTATTTGTAAAAATCAGGAATTAGACATTCACAAGTGAAAACCTCATCCTATAGACATGACATGATGACCAGCTACACTACTAATTAGGCACCAGTGCATAGAGGAATGGGAAGACAGCTTGAAACAAGGTAAGGAAGAACAGAGACATGCAAGCAAATATAGAAACATCAGTTTCTACAAGGTAGGAGTCAAAGAAAAAGAGACATGACAGTATTCGAGCATCGCAAGGAGCTATCCATAGATAGGAACGCATGAAAACTAGCAATCCACGTTTAACAAGGTTCTATCTTCTAAATCTACGCCTGGATGCCTAGGCGCTCATCGACCGACTCGACGAGAGCTAGGCGAGAGGCAGGGTAGGGGAAGCCAACGAGGCGGGGGAGCGGCAGTCGACCAGTGAGTGGGAAACTCGCCGGAGGCAGCCAGAGCAGGAACTCGCTAGAGAAGGCCAGGGCAGGAACTCGCCGGAGCTGGCCGGGACAGAGGCAAGGATCAGTGGTGCTAGCCGCCAAGAGAGGAGACACGGAAAACAGAGGAGGTAGGGGCAGAGTCGCGGGGATGGGGGCAAATTAAGGCCCAAATAGCCCAATAACATCCCAACACTAGAATCTTCCTCTCCCCAACCCAATCCGCACCGTCTGCTCCCTTCTCGAGCGATCGGGTCGTTCCCTGCCTTCGTGCTTTGTCTCCCCGATGCATCGGGGTGTCGTCTCCCCATCCAGCCTCCACTCCCCTGCGAACCAACCAAGTGCGGTCTCTTCCAGCCGGCTTCCGCCGCTCCACCCCCCTCCCCCAGCCTCGCCCGTCCCTCTAGCACCCTGGGCGTCTACCTAGGCACCCAAGCAACACCTAGCTGTCCTGGGCGGGCGCCATGCTTGGTGCAGGCGAGGCGAGGTTCCATGGCGTCCGTGGGAGACCGACTAGATGCCTACGTGTTTTTGAACACTACGTGCTACAACCATGACTTTATCACCCCACCTTTTTCCTCATACACTGTCTTTTACTTTTTCTCTTTCTTTCTTTTTTTTCTTTTTCTTTTAGTTTCTTTATGACTTTTCTTGCTAGTTCGTGCTGGTCCTTGTATTTTAATCTCTAGCATATCCCAACTTGCTTGGTACTGAAAGGCATTGTTGTTGTTGTTGTTGTAATATGGAAGAAAAAAACCTTCTGGCAGGCTAAGCTGTTGCACAAGTAATGACGTAGTGCAAATTGTGCACTTCGGAAAATTTCAGAAATATGGTATATGCAGGCTTGTTATGGTCAGGCTCCATTGTGCACGGATGAAGGCCCAAAGGTGGTCGTCAGCTAGGGGTGGGCACAGTTAACCATAAACCGCAAAACCTAACTGACATATGCGTTTGACCAAAATTTTTAGTTAAATTCGGGTTTTCGTTTTTGTGTATTTTTAACCGAATTTTATTCGGTTTTAACGTCATATTAACTGAACAACCAATTGGAAAAAGTATACATAACCCCCCAACCTATAGCCTAGAGACTACTTTACCCCTTCAAGTACTAAACCGGACTTTTAACACCCTAATGTATCTTAAACCATCTAATTGACACCATAAGGTGGTTTTATAAGGTGGTTTTGCTACATAAGCTGGTGACATGGCATTGACCGTATAGTGAGCCCACGTGTCAGCCATTCTTCTGTTTCTTCTCGCGATACATAGAAGGTGATTGAGCTGGTGATCACCTCCCAGTGGTGCCTCTCGGCCGCACCTCCCAGCCGCATATCCAGGCGGCGCACACCTCCCAGCGAAAACATCTGCAACACTCCTTCGTTTGACGGCACTCACAAGAGCTGAGTCTTTATTGCAGCAAGGTGTGCTTCTTGCTCTTAAAAAACGGCTATAAAATAATGTCAGATCAGGCCACCCCGGATCATTTGACCTTAAACAATTGATTGATCCGTAGTGGCTGCCCACAGAATCCTTGCAGTGCTCGGTCACTTACTAATGAACCTGTTTCGGCGAGGTTCCTCGTGAGTATTGTGCGACAGCAGCAGCCGTTGTGCATTTTATTTGAAATGGAATCCATGCTGGCTGTTAGATAAAGAGAGTCGTGGAAGAAGAAAAAAAGCCTACTGATTCAGTCGGGCAGTCAGCAAACGGAGGCAATGGAAGGAAAAAAAAAAGATAATTGATGCAGCCTGACATCATCAGCATAATCAGGAACATATGTTAATGACGTGTGGGCCCCATAGTAAAATACATGCAAGGCATGCCATGTCATCAGCTTAGGTGGCAAAACCACCATGTAAAACCACCCTAGGGAGCCATTTAGATGGTTTTAGATACATTGAGGGTGTTAAAAATCCGATTTCTAGGCTATAGATTCGGGGGTTATGTAGACTTTTTCCCAACTGATTTAACCAAAATTTCAAACCACACTATGTCACAACCCATAAAAACAAAGCTCAAGATTACTAATCTTCACCCTCATTAAAATTTTCTCATGGCTCAATCCAATCTTGGTAATCCCCACCCACCACCAATGTTTTTAAGTCGTCCGACCAATCACGATTAGTCATCCACAATGTTTTCAAGACACCTAGTCGGCCCTATTCACCTGGCCACTGACTAGGTCGAATAGGATGACTAGTCATCGACTAGGGTGATTAGTCGATCCTAGTGGACCCTTGTCAATACTCTAGTCAACCCTATATATATCAACATATATGCATATATATAATTATATATTAGCAGTAATAGCATACATAGCATTAAAATAACAATTAGCAAACATAAAATCTATATGCAAATTAGTTCAATAACAGCAACAATTTACAGTTGAGAAACAGATTCAAAGCACAAAGATAATAAACAGTATTATAAAGCACAATATGTGATTCATCTAATGTCAAC